>OX387606.1:10710939-11960939 GCA_947568835.1 Protonemura montana
ATTGTTTTATCACAAAGAAATCTGATCATGTTTTTTAAAATATCCATCATTCCACTTTATAAAAAAGTGAAAAACACTGTGAGAAAGATGCAAATCATAGCCAACAACACGTCTCTTATTTTATCCACAGATTTTCCCCCAGAATACGCGCTCAGTAATCAAATCATGAATAAATTGATATAGATTTTTTTCGGGTGGGGAAGGTGGGGGGAGGTGCTCGGCGCCGCTCTACCAATCTCGAATAATTGTACATAGAACGTAGTTCTAGTTAGATCAAAATCTTGACATGCACGTCGCCAGGCACATTATATAACGCGCTCTTTATAACTACACTCTTTCCCAACCGACTTTACCCCGACTTTCCCCAACGGTTCACTAAAACACCTTTTGCAACTCGACTAGTACACTCACTCTGAAATATGCCACGTACACATTTTGTCACGAATTGTAGGAATCGCGTAATCGCACGCGTGGCTGGCAAAGGGTTGCAATCAAACTCGTGCTCAAGCACGAGCACAGTATTACCTTATAGCGTGGACTTTTACCCCAAAATCCAGAAGATAGCATCACGAAAACACGTGGACTTGCAATCAGGACTAATGCTTAGCATTTTCCATCGCATGCGTAGTGCGTTGGATCGCAGAGCGTAAGAGAAACTGCTAAGAAGTGTTGTATGGAAATTCAGAAGCGACCGTAAAAGAGATTTGCGATACAGGGACAGCGCCAGGCACTGGGTTTTCCTGCATTGGGGCGTCCGCCACGTAAGCTCTGCATAAGTAAGTTACCGCTCTCTTAGCGTCTGCACTTTTAATGTCATACCTCAGGGCTTAAGGCAAGAAAATATGGTAAAAATATGATGACATTGTCGTTTCGTTTGGTGTAATTGTGTGAAGGAAAAAGATGGATCGCGCAATTATAAGCCTGTCAGAAGAGAACGAGCTTGGAGCAGAGCTTATGTGTGTGTGGGGGGGTCGGTGGAGCTGGGAGTCTGGGGTTCGTGGCTTGCTCGTGATTGTAATTTATAGACGGCCCCCAGTGGGGCAATCCCCGCCGACGACTCCCTATACGGCCATAGCCTCAGGAAATCGCCTCCGACATATTTTTTTTTTATATTTTATCTGCGATTCAGGGATTTGAATTCGATCTGTTTTCTTCCAACGCTTGCGTCTTTTGGCTTTTTGATTCTGTACCTTAATCACTCTGTCTTTTAGTTTTAATTGCGATTTTAATCTCACAAATTATTCACTTGTAATGAGAAGGTAGGTTGATTTTTTCTTTGGTTTTTGGCTTCTTAAAAAAATTAAAATGCTGACAGAATATTGAACAGAATGAATTGGTTAACTGAACTTGTTTTACAACTTGAAAAGTCCAATGTGTAAGCTAAAATGCGTTATACCAGCAACTAAACAGCCAATGTCTAAATACGAACAGTTTATATGCTAACCATCTGATCACAAAACAGAAAACTCGTGCGGCTAAAATGTCGCACGACAAGCTTATAATACGGTAACCACAACTACTTGAGATCAACAACATAGTTAAATGCCAAGTAGGTATTTATAACATCCACCGATTTGGGAAGAATTCACCCAATCATACACAAACAGTTAAATTCCGGTTATAAAATATTAGGCGCCCTAAAATTTTACCAATAAGTATTTAAAAATATCTATTAGGTACATTTCGTTCACGCCCTACATAAAATAGGCATGTAGGCCCTCAAAACTCTCTAGTAGTCGTCAAAATTATAAACCCAAATCTTTCTCTTTGTTGCTAAATTATTTTTTATTATATATGCTCTAAGATGAAATTTATTGCTTGCAATTTGTGATCATTTTTAATTGAAGTTTTATCATTTATTTTCTTTATAATAATATCACGTCTATTTTTAATTCTATACTCACTATTAGTTATATGATGATCATCATTTTAATCATTATTTTTCATTCTTTATACTCTTTACGTGGTTGTCGGGCGAAAGTGCAGGTTGTCAGCCCCGCATTCCTGCGCTGGCACAAGCAAGTCCATGACCAGCTGGCCCATTAGTTCTACCAAGCAGCCATCTATACTTAGGCTATCTTAATGAATGTACATTTTTTATTAAAAAAAAACAAATCAAAGAATCAATGACAAATATTGAGATTTAAAATAGTTTCCTTTACCCGTTTAAATGGCGAAATTTAATTTTAAACCAGCGTAATTGCCCTGGGGTTTGAACGTTTTTTTTTGCTTGACTTATTAAGCGACCAAGTTGGTGATACTTTACATTATAATTAATTATATCTTTTGTAATTAGTGTCGTATGTTTACTGCAAGAGCTGTTCAAACAATCGCAAGACCCAAATCGATTTACGAGCAAATTCGCATCATATCACTCGGGGTCCTTTTATTTTATGAAAAATTCGTTGTTCTTTTTTAAATTTTAACAAAACTCGTTACGTCTATGCTTAAGTAATTAAATATATATTTTGGTAAAGTTTGAACTTGAGAAAAATACTTTGTTCTTAAATAGGAATTTTGGTGAGATCATCGAGCAGAAAGATGCATATTTAATTGGTAAATTTTAACAACGTCAGGTCGTTTAGAAAGAAGAAATTAATTTGAGATTTGAATCGAATGATTGCCAAGAAAAGGAAGTAGATTTTTTTTTAAGAAAATTATTTCAAACTAGTTCCTAATAGTAACCGCAGTGTAAATCCGTGAATATTCATCTATAATTCCGATCTAAGCAACACAGAGAAAGAGATTGAATCTGACATTTGGTTTTAACTTTTCTTTCTTATAATCACCATTCGCTTCCATCTTTATATCCTCAGAACTGTAGATCACGAATGGCTGGTCAATATGAAATTTGATTTCCACCATTCGTTAACATTCAAAGTGGCTTAATTACAGACACGAAGTTACGTTAAGAAGTTAAATAGACCGATATTAAAGGTATAAGACAGCCAACACGATATAGGTACAGATTGCAGGGGAGTTTCTTCGCGGTTTCTGCGATGTAGGTACAGTAAGAAAACAACAACACAGAAAAACACCTAGCACAGAGATGTATACGTAGGCCTAGACGAGTAACCAAGACGTGTCAGAACGTAACATATCCACGTGTAGGCGCTATTTTCGCACAAGAAACTAATATCCATCAAGTATAATATTTCACAGCAAAGTTTGGGGTATGGTGAGAGTACACTGGTTGAGATTGCTAAACATAGCAAATATAGGGGGTACGGTAGTAGGTATAACAAGTAACAGTTGAGCACAGTAGATAATTATTTGCATTTTTGTTCCGGGGGTCTCGACATGACTAGACTCTACTCTTGATAAATAGTTTCCAACAAATAACATCTTATAATATCACGAGGATAATAAATGACTAGGCATATGACTAGTATAGAAGAGATCTTAGAGTTTCCAAATTAATACTGGGCTTGTCTTTTACGACACTGAAACGGCCAATTGACGACGCGACAGCGACAATGTCGCCAACAAAATCATAACTTTACCGAATGCAACTCCGAATTCGACAAGGAAAAGACTGGCGCGAAGCTTTCAGTCACTTAAACTGCCTCAACGTCCACCACGGAGCAGTTTTCGCCGTCCACGCTCCCATTCAACGAGTCGTCGCCGTCCTCGCCGTCCTTGAAGCACGCCGACTCGAGGTGCTTGTTCAGATAGGACTTCAACGCGAACGACTTGTGGCACCGCGTGCACGTGTAGTTCTTGTCCGACGAGTGCGTCTGCATGTGCGCACGCAGGTTCGACCTGTCGGCGAACGCCTTGCCGCAGTGCGCGCAGCCGAACGGCTTCTCGCCCGAATGCGAGCGCAGATGACCTTGAAGCAGCCACGGCCGAGAGAACAGCTTACCGCACACTCCGCACGCGTGAGACAGCTTGTGCGTGAGCAGGTGCATGGCCAGCGCCGGCATGCTCACGTACGCCTTTCCGCAGGTCACGCACTTCTTCGCCGACTGCGAGTCCAGGCTGCGATGTGTCTGCTTGTGCCGCGACAAGTTCGATGAGGTCGCGTACTTTTTGCCACATTCGCTGCAGACAAAACGGCCGGTCTTGCTACACCCTTCGCGGGCCGCCTCTCCGGGGTCGTCGCACGACTCATCGTCACGCTCAGAGGGGACAGGACTTGATGGTGGCAACTTTTTAGGTGTCTTGTTCTTCGAGCGTCCGTCGGTTACCAATAGGGCGTCATAAGTGTACACAACAGAGACTTTGATATCGTTGATCGCCTCTGAATCAACCGGTTGGTCTTGTTGCCGAGACTCACAGTCTCTTTGGTGATTAGGGTTGTTATTTTCCGCGTCGGATGAGTATTCAGAGGTGGGAGGCGTTAGTGACGGTGGGGGCTGTGACGTGGTCGTTTGAGGTTGGGGGTTGTAGCAAGGCGGATGTCCAGGCGCGGGTGTTGTGTGGTAGCAATGCGAACTGTCTGACTCCTGAGGCCGCGTTTCCTGCTCGGGCTGTGGGAGGAATGATTGGGCTATTGGGGAGGGTGGTCTGTAATTTGAGATGATCGGTTGAACCTCTTCGTATTCGGTGGGTTCGTGGACACATCTCGAGCCGTTTTCGTGTGTCGACGAAGCGCAAAAGCAAGTGGTAAACACGTGTGCGGTGGCGACACTAGGGGGTGGCAGAGGAGGCAAGGAGCGTGCTAGTTCCAGTAGGTCGTGGGCTGCTTCTGTTTCTTCTGGGCTGCGTTGCCGGAAGATTGGGATGCCACCGTCGTGGTCGAGCACCTCGGAGGGCCGTGTAGGTGATGGCGGTTGCTCTTCCAAGCTCTGGGGGATGAATTCGTGGAGGTAACCTGCAAGGGGGAACATATGCAACGTTAGTAAGAACAAGGAATGACCATGAATTCTACAGTATTCGATAATTTGTTGAACAATGAGAAAGTTATTAGATTCTTTGAATAGTTTTTCATCTTAGAAGTACATTTGAGTACTGGTGCATAAAATTTTAAATGTAATGTTTGTGAATTAAAATGAGTTTCCCATGGATACCTGAATCTTGATTCCGGAACTGATAATCAAAATCCTAAAGCTAGGTCACAGGGGGATTACAGAAATACGTGCACTGTCCATGAAAGCTTTTATTATCATGGTTTCAATGAAAATAATAGAAAATGACAAAGCGCTTCGTTACGGCCCACATTTTTTTCAAAATTACGCTTGTGGCAAGGTATTCTTCACGTTGTATCTATTTCACATAAACAGGTCGGTCGCATTTTAATTTAAATATAACAATGAGCTTCATGGCTATTGTAAATGTTAAACAATGTAATGCCAACCGAAATGGAACACTGTGGAAAAAAAACATTAGCTAGTCCCTCTTCCTTCCTTTAGCGAAATTTACAATGAATTACGACATTTTTAATTAAAAGGTGAAATAATTGCCGTGATATTGGGACTCGGTGAAAGCCTTCCGTGCTTCGTGACACGGGTTTTGTGTACTGAAATAATTGTGAGCGGAGTTAAATGCAAATTGTATCTACTTTTATTGAGTACGGTGCTTTAATTAGGACCGCAGTGTGACACGATATTGAATATCTGATGCCGGTGATTCGATTTTGTTGTCCTTAATTAAAAACTATTCTACGTGAAAGCCAATCTACTGAATTCTAATTGTTATAATCTGCCAAATCAATAGATGCACACTGAAAAGGGCATATCGTAAAATTGTGTCAATGGCTTATTTTATAAAAGAAAAGAGGAGGTGACGGGCAATCGAATAATAGCTTAGCCTTGTTAAGACTAAGACTTGTTGAATTTCCCTTATTAACAAGGACTATTCTTTTTTAAATATCTTTCCAGAAAATAACACGTAGGAGAACTTAATCAGGCCACGGCATCTCCATCATCTTCAAACCAGTCACCTCTACTATGCCATAATGCCACTTCTCACCTTATGTAATAATTTCGTAAGTTATTTCTTATTTTCTCGTATCTTGCAGCCTCATTATATTTGCATGATTAAGAATCTACAATTCTATAATTAAATAAAATTACAGCTAAATTATGTAACCCGTATCATTTACCAATGAATGTATCTAGATTTTTATGCGTGACTTTATTCTGCAATCATTTTCTCGATCCGTGAGGAATATTTGAACTGACTGTTTGATTATGGCGATACAAAATAAATACCGGTACCAACGGTGGGCAAATGCTGCTGTTTGTTGAGTTCAGTGCGGGTTGGGTTTTTAAATCTGTTCTATTTTACACATCTTTTTCATGGATGTCTAGCAACATAACATACATCTTTAAAATTTCGCTCATGAGGCTGCTATCTTGACCCTCTTGCATTACTAAAAACGCAAAGATTTGCTGACAAAATAACCTTGAACTCAAAGAAAATTGAGGTTATGCCAAAAGCCCCTTCTTTTGTGCACCTTTCAACACCACCTATGCTGTCTCGAAAAGACTCATAATGAATCAAATTCGACAATCTCGTCAAGAAACTGGTGCAAGACACGGCGCATGGCCCTCAAAACGGTCAAACTGACACTGACTTAACGCTCTTATAGTTAAATTTAAAACAATATCCACGCCGTAAATCAATTGTTTTATCTATATTTTAATTTCTAATTGTGCGGTACTCAAAAATATATGAGAACCCAAAATATGACTCTTATAAGTGCCCTCCCCCGTAATACACCAATAGAAAGATTATTTGAAACAAGAATAAGTTCCATACTTGTCAATACCTTTCCAATCATCACGACTTAAACGACCGAAATGAAGCGGGCCCACATCAACTTCTTGGCCGATATGTTTTCACTTCTTCGTGGCAGTAAGTCACGAAAGAAATATTGGCCGAGTTAATTATGGGTCTCATTAGAGCATTCATTTGCACGCTGGCGTACAAGGGTGAGGGGCCAGACCACCCTCCTCGATGTATAGAGTTTACCAAAGCAATTATCTACTTCGAAATTAGTTTCCAGACTGAAAATTAGAAAACTGAATGATATCCATTAATGGGTTTAAGATTTTTTTCTAGTCCTTTAGTGAGTCTTGGCACTATAATTGGAAATTTAAGTTTGATTTGAGTTATTTTCCACGGTCTGAACCAAATAGGACATTTTTGGTGCTGTTAAGCTGTCAATAATTAGCTCCTGCGTTTATGTAGCAAATTGTAAGTGTGACAAGACTGTAATTCTGCCGACCAGCTATGCTGTTGCAACCAGAGGGTATTACATTTTTACACACTTATGAAGGAAACATTTTATTAGATAGGGGTGATAAAATCATGGATTGCGTTTCTTATGTCGAGAGAGAAACCGTTTCGTGAACCCTAACATTTTTATAGTGCAATGAAAAAAATGTAATATTTTCAAATAAAAGTAACAGTAACTAATGATAATGATTGCACGACAGCTCGCGCTTAGCGTTCCCACTTAGCGCACTGCAAGAAATCCCCAAGAGATAGAGAGAGATGAGTAAATGGTAAGACATATACAAAGAAGAGAGATATCTAGTAGAAGGATTCAAATCAAATGCGAAGATTGAGCATATTTTCCCTTCGCGCGTTTGTTGAGAGAGTTACCGCCATTTCATAACGTTCTAGTAATCCACTTAAATTCTCCTTCTGCTAAAATCCCTTTACTTTGTCCACGGCATTTTCTTTTTCTAGTTTTTCTTATATAAAATGTTACCGGTGGCCGTACTATATATAAATCTGTAGAGAAGAGGCTATTCGTACAAGACAATGGCCCCTGGCTTTTAAAAATCCTTGCTTGTTACAATAAATCGCGCAGAGAGGCTAGATTTCCGACGTTTATACAACTGTATAGCTATCTTAAGTTATCCCTCGCCTGCATCGTGGTGCGCAGCGAGGTTCGATATTAAACTTTGGACCGACCTGCAAGTGAATAAAATCGTGTGGATCAGCTCAGGGTTATTACCCCGTTCCGTTCCCCATTATGGCGCCACGTAGCTAACATAATTTCTTGGCCGTACCATGTTAGGTTTCCCTAAACTCTGGAAGCACGGGATTTTCTATGATCCCCTGACCCATTGTGTCCATTTCATTTCAAATGGAAGTGAAATACGAAAAATATTTCACGATATGGTCAAAATTTGCGTGACGACAGAGACGATAGCCACTGGAAAAAGTTTTGCCACGTGGGCAGCTTATTTCAAGTCTGTTGGCTATCATCTTTCAAGTTCTTTCTTCTTTTCCAGAGAAAATGTATTAAAGTTAACTGATGTAGAGAACAAAGATTCAAAATGCGAGCCCAGATGAAGATATGAAAGAATTATGTGACTCTAAACTAAAAAGATAAGTCCAAATTACACTCGAGTCATTTCTACAAGTTAAGAACAACTTTCTCCAGGACAAGTTAATAAAGATACGCACCCGTGTCGCGAGGCACAACGCTTGAAATAATAAACGTGTGCTGTCTGGTCGTCGAGCTTACAGTCTTACAACAAGTAAAAGAGAAATTATGTCGCGAAGCTTTCTAAAGGAAACGCGTTTCAAAGATAAGAAAGTTAGGATGTTTTTCTTGCCTTGAGAGTGCAAGCTCCAAATATTGAAAAAAAGTCGCCAGAGAAACTAATAAAAGGCTGGTGTCAAATGCAGACCAACAAAAATGGGTGGCTTATATATGGGCGATGTGTGAAACGGGTATAGAGGGCTGCAAAAAGTAGCGTGAAAGAAATATACGGACAAGAACAAGAATAATACGAATCTGGTTCACATGGGACAAAGGAGTTCAAATGAAATGACGAAAACCTCGCGTTGAGAAACGTTTCGTGAGCTGTGTTTCTATATATAGTGTGAGGATAAAAAACTCTATCGTTTGATTTTGTTATGCTTTGCAGAGAGTTGCCAAGATACGGTAGTGCCCTTTCATAGCCTTTTCAGAGCCCACGCGGTGCCTACAAGATTAGGTCCAAGTTCAAATTTCCGGTCCATTTTCGCTTGTTGTTTCCTGGAAGAGAGATGGAAGACACTTCCGGTGTGTGACGGAGTGACCTGACGGCGTAGCCAACGGACAATAGACTCGCAACTCAGAAAAAAAAAAATTTTTGTTACAAAAGTATCTTCTAGAAATAAATAACGACGCTTTGTGCGTATCTTAATAGATAGCAACACATATTTTAAATCGTTTTTATTTTTGTCAGCGAAATTTACTGTTGGAAGGTATTGTTTGGCTATCATTGAACCCTTTGCGCTGGGTCAGGATACGGGAATGATAGTAGTTTATCTTCCTTACGGTACAACGGAACAAAGGCCAAACGAAAGGCATAAAATTGTCACAGTTTGTTTTGCCCCAGGTAGTTTAGCCGTCACGTTTCAAATGAGAATAGCTTTCCGAAAATTGGGGAAGACTAGAGGTTAAATCGATCTCTTAGACTCACTTTGTCTTCTGGCATATCACGTGACAACCTGACATTTCCACATTTATTATTGTTCTACCAGACGTCATATTATATATTGTGAAAGTAAAGTGGCAAGGGATATATTCACGCACAAGTTGCCCATGCCAGGTACCAGGCCAGCCATGATTATTTTTGTGACACTTCATTAATCATAGAATTTTCACAGAGATTGTTCCGGTTTTCCTGGGAAATGGCTCCAGTAGATTAAGCTTAAGCTTCTGTGGAAAACTGCATTAGCTTTAATTATGGTGTTTATAAAAATTGAATTTGCCACAAAAAATACGTACAAGATAATACGAAGCTAGCATGTTTCGGCACTATAGACCAGATCTCCTCGGCCAAATTGCAACAATTTTATATGCTAAAAATACGAACGAGTGTAGCTAATATTGATCTGAGAAACGTACACGATTTTTCCGACGAGGACAAAGCGTCGGCTTGATTATGAAAACAGGAACCCCACGAGAGCTGTTCGTTATTTAATTGAATTAGGTGCGGTCTTCCGTACTAGAAGAAGATCAAATCCTTTCCCGCCGTCGGTATATGGATTACCATTTTAATGCACTTCTGCATCAAAGTTTTAGTTTCAGCAGAGATTCCCCCCCCCCCCCCCCCGTTCCCTTGATATTTCAATCTACAGTAGTGCGACCGACGTAATACATCTGCAGCGTCATCGGCGCAGTTCCATTACAATCAAAACCGTCGCCCAGGAGTGGATAAAACATTTCATTTAACTAGATTGGCAATATTTTTGTGACGTGGGCTTATTATTTATGGTGATTGGTTGGGATTTATTAATTTTTTACATTCCCGTGGCAAAGTGGAAGGCTCGGCCGCTTTGGAACGTAATTGATATCCCACTTTATAATTAGCCTCATTTCCATTCAGACTCTGTCAGTGTCAAGCTCATTTTTGCTGGTCGCTGTCGCTAATTTATTGTCCACCGGTTTTGCATCTCTACCACAATTCAAAATTTCCGCGCTGAGAGTCCGCTAGGTCCGCGCTGCGAGAAGTGAGCTTCCGTTTTAGGCCACACTAGATTCTGAGCAAGCCGTGAAACAAACTATCCAGACAAAATTGCACTTTGCAAAGAAACCTCTGTTGTGTTAGACATCTCGATAGTTCACATTTTCTTTAAGTTTATTTTCTATCCCGATAGAAAATAGCCTGCAGTTCTTGATAAACCGCACACTATCAAGTTGCCAATGGTAGGAACAGAAAAACTCTAGTTTAGCAAACACGTTTAATGACAGTAATTAGGTCAACTGAGAGAAGCATTCACTGGTTGGCATGTTGCATTTTCCAGGCGGATCTGCAATGGCATAAGGACAACATTCTATCTATAGCTATCCACACAGGCCCGAAGCTTTGATGTTCACTTAATTACTGTCAAGTCAGCTAATGAAATGAACGTTGCTAGGATTCGAGCTACAATCGAAATAGTTGCGAATAATCATTGTGGCGAACAGAAGCAAATCAGTTAATTGCATTATTAGCTCAAATAGTCGAATATGCGACAGAAATGCTGTCTCTAGCTCGACACATGCGATACATAGTGTACAGCTGCCAGGTATTCATGGTTTGCCAATTAGTTTATAGAAGCATACCGATGAGAATACTGCCATGGAAGCATGCAAAACACAATTCTCTGTTTTAATTAGGTGCGATAATGACCTATAAAATACATCTCGACTGTTTGAAAAGTCTATCGAGGTCGCTCAATGATTGTGGGGACGACAAACTTTTCATACAGAAATCTAATTACTATAAAATAAAGTTTTTCTTGGGTATGCTTGGTTTATCGTAACTTTCAATTCATTAAAAGCAACTTTTTGACGATCCATCTTTTGTAGATATTCATCTGGTTCCGTGCACGCTGAGTACGAAGCAATCATTATCACATTACGGTTCGTGCGCACAGGGTCCTACCTCGAGGAAATTGCATTTAGATGCTTTCTCTGTAGGTACTGTCAAAATAAAAGTAGTAAAAACTCGACAAAGGTCTGCTTCGCTATTATACAGCGATGTGGAAAGAGAAAAGTAACATTTTTGAGTGGGTTAGAAAATTAGGTTATGTGTATATAGAGATGATAAAAGAAAACTCATATCTATATCTAAAAAAAACTTTTTGATGTTTGAATCGCTAGACTTTTTTTTGTGTGTATACGTATGTAAATGATTTTAAGTTCACGTTTTTATTGATTCCGTTCCAAATTGAAGCATTTAATCCAATTTGCTTCCATTTCGCAAGGGTATTTCTTTGAAGAGAATTTTCTTTCTTTTACTTAAAGTATTCGAGCCCAGGGCATATTGACCACGTGCTTCTTTCTTGATATTTTCTAAAATATTCCCTCGAAACGTCAACTTTATACCCAGTGTCAGAGCGACTATTAGTTAAGGATCCATTTTCAGACTTTCAAATATTTATCTCCACAAAATATCGGCTCTAAATACGTTTGAAACGAACGAAAAATCCGTGTTGACTCAGAAATAGGCCGACAGCAATTTACTGTCTTATATTTTATTGATATTTCTGTTCAGCAACTTTTTTCCAAAAGAAGTTTGTTTGAGTTAAAACATACTGTCACTTGACTTTTCTCTGTTGTTGCTTTATTTTATTTGCACAGAAAAAAAAAGAGTAGAAAAAATATTCCCTTTGATTGCGACTCTATAAGGTAGGCAGGCAAATCGATTTCAACAAAAGTCGGGCTTTCCTCGTGTATTGCCAGGCATGTTTTTTTTTTGTACCGAATCATCCGCCTCGTCTGATTTAGATATAGATTGACTAGCGTTTTACAGAAATAAAGGCATAGAAAAGCATAGGACAGTAAAGGAAGGTACCTCGGCTAACGAGCTAGTTTGAAATTAATCACAGATAATGCATCTCCATGGAAAGTCAAATAAATTGAAGTTTGGTTTTCCTATAACTTTGAATTCAAACGACAATTTCCCTCTTTTACATTTTTATTTTATACTAATGTATTTCATTTGCAACGCTATGAAAGCGGTGATTTGTAATCACGAATAGGCGTAATACCACATCTCCAGCTTTTTTCATCAACAGATTTAATTTTTAACGAACACGCAGTACTTATGCCACATAAAACTAAGTTACTAATTAGAAGGTGTACGCAAAGCATTGAATTCCTATTTCCTGTAATTTACAAACTCAAACACACTTTTGAAAGCACATCGCGAAAATGCGAAATCCAGTCTAACTCTGTTTAATTGCTCCATCAATTATTTCCAAACATCAATTGTACAAAATCAATGCTGACGATTTCGAGAATGCTTGGTTACCATGAGTTACCGAACCCCTCGTCTACAGTATTTGTCTGCTAGGAGAAAACGCGGACCGCTTCGCTGTTCCACACAAGTTTCAATAGACTGGAATTCAATATAGGTTGGCCGTCAGTACATCTTCTTTCCGTAGCCTCGCCGAAGAAGCCGGCGTCTCGCTCTTGCTGCCATAGCTACACGTCGACGATCTCACGTCTGACTTGCCTTCAAATCGCTACTCGACAATAGGTGGACCGACGCCGACGCCCGTGGTATGCAGGCGTCGCAGGCCGAGAGTTACCTTCCGAAGCGTGGACATATTAAACACTGTTTGACGCAATATAAAGCAACAAGTTATCAAGAGATTCCAGAAGCAGTCAAGCCAGAGAGACAATTTCCCGCGAGGGAAAATCGTTTTCCCCACAACAAAAGCCTTATCGACAGAAGCTCGACATTCGCTGGTTGCTATGTACGGGCTTAGCTTTGACCAGAGAGAAAAACGTTTCTAATCGAAAGACGATGGCGTGGGCAACGGATTCTGTCAAATATTTAGTCTCTCGGATGGGAGGGAGCATGGGAATTAAATTTGAATCAAGCGAAGTAGCTGAGAGAATCAAAGGCTCCGTTCTTAGATAGCTAACCGTGATGGCGTAGGCAGCAACGTGTTTTGGAGCGATCGCTTACGGATTGGTTACCATGTAGAATGACTTGAAACAAATTGAATGTTTTTGATGGTGCACAATTGATGTGCCGTCGGATTTACGCAAGTATTTTTATTTTTTTTGGTTTGGTGCTGATATCATGGATGCTGTCTGTATCACGTGCAGTGGGATGGCTCGGTATTATTCGAAGCCTAGGATTGATTCAACCAAGAACGTGGTGCATATAGTTCTTTCTTTGAATGCACAAAATTCATGATGCCAAATTGCGAATCTCATAAAACGTATATACACAATGATATGTGGAAATTTAATTATCTGATGTGTGCAACCAATTTCAAAGAATATACGCATCAACAATTTCAAACGGAAAATTCGCATGCACGCAACTCAATACCACAAAACATTTTGTATTTTGCATAGCCTGCTATTATTTAATTACGTGAAATAGGTCTTTTTGGGGCCAAAATACGAATAAACAAGCAATAATAAAAATATTCGAACGACTGCTCGCTTTTTATCACCCTTTTACTACTTGAAAAATAGCGTTTGGCTGCATTCGTAAGACATCACATGTGGCATAATGCCCCCTGTTATCGGGTTATGGGGGTAGTTCCAGCCACACTTAAAAGCTCTCATCCAATTTGCAATGCTTATTTTTCTACTCCCTCAAAGAGCGCATGTAATCGCCGCCTTATTTATTTCCAGCAACATATAAACCTTCACTCATATGTTGTGTCCCATTCAGTGATGCGATCTCATTCCCTGATCCTCTCCCGGCATGGCAATCTCGCTCCCTATCTGCTATTTTCGCGTCTCAGCGATCCGTACATGCTACTTGGATTGCCAATCTCGTGGATTGGTTTGGAAGCCAGTGGGACGCTTCCAGTTTCCACGATTGACATGACTTGCACCGGTCAGCAGTCCACTTATCTCCGTACGTAATTCGGTACCTCAAGATGGTAAGCTTTCCACTTGAGATTCGACTTACGTGACCGCCCAAAATCCTAGCGAGTACATAGAGATCAGAGTTCTTGCCAGTCGGTTTTATCGGGCTGCAAACCTCCATGCACAGCTCGTGGGGCAAACAAGTGATCTGGGAGAAGAGACTTCAGCTCCCAACAGCCGACATGAGGGCTCGAGTTCGTTAGTTCGGCGTCCCGCTGGAGGAACGATGATGTAGGGACTCGACGGGAATGGGAGTGGTGGGAATGGGAAGGTTTTACGTCGGGGTTCTCGACTAATTCATCCCACGTCGAAGCTTCCGTAAACTTTGTACTTTACTATCCTAAGATAGAAGGCATTAAGATGTCGAAAAGAACCGAGGCTTGTGCCTTAGCTCATTAAAAACTTTGAGACGTATAATTACTTTCTCTGCGTACAATGGTTTAAGTACGCATGTGCCAAAGATGGTGGGTTGCCGGTGGAGTGGTGGAGAAGTTATTTTAACAACAAAAAATTAAGTTTCCAAATTGAGCTGGCTAATTTCTACTTTTACAGTTTTTTGTTAATTTTTTTATCATGCTAGAAGAATTCAGGTAACATTCAAAAATAGTTTTTCTATTTTTTACCTACTTTAAATGAGGACATATGCGGCTTTGTTGTTGGTAGACGTAAGAAAATAAATCTCGAAGGTATACCAATATTGTTTATCGTGTTCTCTTTGATTTCGTTTGCGTTTTAATTAATTCCCGGCGGAAAAGGATGAAAAATTAACGCTCCATGTTTAGGCGTTGACGCGTTGCGCAGCCTACCTTTGTGTCAAAGTGTAAAGTTAACAGCTCAACAAAAAATCCGAAAATTGCGAATCCATTGAAAAAAAAAAAAAAATGCAATAATGAATCTGGCAGCAATCAAAAAAACATTTTCACACTTCAAACGAGCGCCAGCAGTGGCGGCGTGGAGAGCTCAAAACGTCACTGATTTCTTTTTGTTGAAATAATAATTGCAGTAACGAGCTCGTCGTTCCATATGGGAAAACCACAGCGACAAACTACGAACGGCTGCAACGGTTTAAAAACTTAACATAATTGCATGCGCTTTGGGGCCTGTCAACGGATTTGTCCAGCGCGAAAATCGCGAGTTTAAATCGGCCATTAACAGTATTAAAAATCGTTCGCAATTCATCATCAGCGATAAAAATCCGAAACGCGACAAAGATTGGTCTGTTTTTCCCATGCATATTGGAATAACAAAGTCAGGCCAGATCCAGGGACCACCAAACAAAAAAACCAGCAACGAGAGGATGGATCGGTTTTTAACGAAGTGCAAATGCCCTATGGTTTTCACAAAGACTGATTTGCATACACTTTAAGTACAAACTGTTAGTTTTAAAAGTCAGGGCCCACTCTCGCCATTACTCTCTCGCCAGGCGCGTCTCAATTAAAATCGCGTCGACTCTTATTAAACTTCAATCTGTAGTTTACAAGAGAACAGATGACGTTGCCGCCATGGTGGCTGTAGGGGATTCTGCGTCGGCTCACACAGCTCGCAGTTGGGCCCCTGTGCTCTCAACGCACACCCATAACGACGTGATGTGGAAACAAGTGGGGACGACGTCGTTTTGTTACTCGCTTTAAGGTTGATGAAACTTATACATCAATCAATTAGCTTTATACACGTTGCTGCCGACGCCAACGCCGACGCTGGCGTATACCGACGTCGACGTCCTATTTGTTCCGTGATATAAGATGCCACGAGCAGCGCAAGGGAGAGCTTTGCAGTCGTCTCCTTCTTTCTCATTGCGCGCGCGCGTATATTTACTACAAGACTTGTCGTTAAAACATCTTCAATGTGCAATTATCTTTGAAAGATATTAACGAGTTTGCAAACAATTTTCGAATTTTAAAGGCCCCTTTGCGATCAAACAGAAAATAAGATTTCCTCGTGGAAATTGCTTCACGTTAACGCCCCAACTAATTAGAACGGTGATCATAAATTAAGCATTTTGAAAAATTACGTGTTATAAAGGACAAACTGTAACAGATAAATCATGTAAATTGATGGCTTCTACCATTAACGGAATCCAGATTTTTTTAAAATAAAATCATCCATTGCCCATAAATCTCTTTATTGCACTAAAAAAAAACCAAGCAAGCCTGTTGATTGTCACGAACAGAACGCATAGTTTTTTTGCTGCAAGTTTGCGACGCTGAATTTGTTTCCTTTGCGGAGTTGGCGGAAAAGATGCGCAGTGTTGGTAAAGACCAAAGCCGCCATTCTGCGTTGCGATGGCTTCAGAGGGTAACGCTAAGAATCCTTGCAAGGTTAGGCGCTTGTCTCATGTCATCCATCTCTTCCGTCATTGCTAAAATGCCTAGTCAGCCGCGATTAATATGCAAAGTTCATGCAATTATATTACAAACAATCTAGTGGTTACACAGTTTTTCTTCACTGCACCAAGGTGACGCGATAAAATATGGCACCGAAATAGAGAATATGAAAAATCTAATAATGTGCCTGTAAATCAAAAGTTAACGGCCAAGTAAAGGTGGAAGATTGTCCAGTTTGGCCGAGTTCGAGACTTGATTACCTTCTTGACACAGGTGGTACAGGTGGAAAATGCATTTCTTTTTCAAGACTGTTGTTCAATACACGTCATCATATGTTACATTCCGACTTTACTATTTTACAGTTTGTAGTACAGAAAACACAATACCACATATCTGTTATGCATGACTATAACACTAGAGAAAATTGCATAATGGCGCGAAATAAACACAAACGAGTGTTCTTGCATTTATGGTGCAGCACTTAATTAAAAATATATATACGTCCGTCAATGCGCGATGTCAGGATTTTGACCGAGATATTATGTTCCCTGGTGCTGTAATATTTGATCGTTTGCATGCCGCTTGATACAGAGTTTGTAGTTTCACTGACGTCGCCGCCGTGGAACCCGTCGTTCTGCCGAGTTGTCGAAAAGTTGTGGGTTCGGGGTTCCCGTTTACATGGCCATGTTGGGGACAGCAGGAATCTGAGCAACAACCGACCCCCGTCGCCGCCGCCACCGCCGTCGCCCCCACCAACAGGTAGAATATGCGGCTTTGACTTGCTCAGTTAAATAATACGCCAACGTAAACATCAAAGTTTATGAATTCGGCAGTCTTCTTTGACACCAGAGAAGAGGATTTCGCGGTCTCTTTTGACGTGATATGTTCAGGGTAAATTCTTCACTAATCTAGATAATGATGATGAGAAACTCAGCTCGCTCGCGCGGTATACTCGCTGAACTAAATTAAATATTTCAATTACAGGTCTGGTTCAGAAATCAGAAATGGAAGGGTTGAGAATTAGAATGTTTGGATCTGGTGCACAGAATCTGAAACCCATGCAGAAGAGAGTTTGTGCTCGCTGAGCACAAACGTGGAAGCGGTTTTGGCAATGGAAATAGTTTTGGTTTTACCAAAATGGGTCTTGATTGATGTGTAGATATGAATGAACCGTGCGGGCGGCAAAGAAATGAAACGGTTTTTGAAACATAGACTCTCCACGATATGGCAGAGACAATTTATTATCAGACGTCGTTTTTTTGTAATATAAGAGCGAGAACTTATCAGTGATAATATTGAGCGGCGACATACCAGTCGGCAGACGTCGCATTGATCTTTAGATCCTTTGTCTCAGCAATATATTACCGCCAGCTCTAACATCCCCCACACTAGAAACTTATAAGTATTGTCAAAGGAAGTGGGGCAAGTGTGCTTTGAAACGCGAAACAATTTAATCAATTCCGTTTCTTCAGATTTCTTCTCGGAGTTCGACTTGTGACTTGTACCTTCAGCCCTTAGGTAAAGGTATGGCACTATATCTATATATCCACCTAGAGAGTAATTCGTGTCTATTGGTTGGCGCTCGCTCGGATTTTCAATGGTTGGTTCTCTTTTAAAACCGAGGCAAACAGTGTTAGCTTGAAAATCCGTCCTCTATCGCTCCCAGACAAGTATATTGATACTGCAACGATTCTCCCGAGTCTCATCATTATTGAAAACTGATTCAGGTTCGAACAGGGAGAGGAAACGAGATAAATGTAATACGTTTCCAGTCCCATTTTCCATGCTGCGAGCTAAGCGCTCTGCAAAGATCTACGCGCTAAGAATATGCTCGAGCACAATTAGAGAATTCTAATTATTTTCTTCAAGAATAGCTTATAATAGCAATCTTGTTTTCCCTTTGAAGAGAACGTAAACGTCCCACGGCTTAAACGTCTCATACCCTCACCTATTTTACTACTACTGTTTATAGCAACGCACTATTCTTTGCATTTTAGATCAGTCGACATTCATTGAATACAATTTAATTAAAAGCGTTTACATTTGGGAATGTACTATTTAATGAAATAACGATCGTTATTCTAAAACAGGACAATAATTCATATTGTACAATTAAACTATTGAACCAGGAAATTATATGCAATACTGCTTGATTATACGGTCGTCAAATTTGCACGAAATGCAGTGTTAAAAAATGGTGAGTTGTTGTGGGAATACCCGTGGGGATGGCGAATAACTGATGGGAATATTCATATAACAAACAAAATTATGAACACGGACTCGGCAGCCGTCAGGGGCAGAGAGGGGCATTTTGAACAGCTACGTTCGGAGGATGGGCTGCAAGTCTGCCGGTTGGAACAATATGCATGAAGACCTACTTTTGTGTCGGCATTGTGAAAGATCCTGACATTTTATAGCATGCTAATAGAGTTAGTGACCTATTACGTCATAGCAACCACAATTTCCACGGATGAGCTATAAATGCCGAGGCTTTTCACGGCCGTTCTGATGAAAACTTCTCCGAAAGGTTGCAGAATTTGAAAAAATGTCGACTTCTTTCGTAATAATCATTATTAAATGTGAAATATAATTTTGATTAAAGCATACTCGTCCTTTAAAATCTAATAACGATCGCGCACAGGATGAGGGTGACGTTTTTGTTTGATCTGGTGCAATTCGTTGCTGCATTTGTGACTTTAATTGCATGGCATTTCACTACTTTTATCAACATGCCCATAATTAATAGGACATTCGAGAGAAATTGAATTACATCCAGAACATATATGACAAAACACTCGCTATGTACAAAACGTACCACGCCCCTCACTAGAATAATATCAAATGATGTATACTCATCATAATTCTGAATTGACGTACCAGGAGTTATAATCCTGTTTGCCGATTGTTCAAATAATTAGAAATTACTGGATTTACATTTCACCGATTTCGAACTAACTTGTTTGTCTACATTTGAAAATCAAATACAATTACTGGCTATAGCGCGCACGGACCGAAGGATTGTCATAGCCTTTCTGCCCTTGTCGATGTACCGCGTCATTGTGACGCTTCATTCCATTATTACTTCTCGATTGTGCTACTGACTGACACTATTTGTTCGCATATAATTCAAAAGCTATCGCAGCCAATTTGGATTACTGCCCGTAGCAGACAACCACAATACTATGAACGCTAATGATGACAGCGATGTGTCTCCACCGACAGTCGAAAAACTTGTTTATTATTTGCAAAACTCTGCTATGTCATTCGGTTTTTGGAAAATTGGGTCGTTATTTGTTAAAAATAGTTGCAATCCGTTTCCTTTTCGATTTATAGTCGCAACGGATAAATCAGTGAAAATATATTATTAAGGAAATTGGTTTAAGCCATGATTCGCTAGGTAACCTTCGCACAGTCATGATGTTTGGTAAACGCTAGCATCGATGGTCCAGCTGAATTGCTCGTGCACGAAATGTGTCAAATGAATAATTATTTTGGCATACACTGTAATTTTGTCATGACAGTTGTGTGTTGTTGCCCCAAATGATATATTATTCATTTCCCTCTCGCGGATATGTGCATAACATCGGCGTGGCGTCGGCGTCGGCGTCGCAGGCACAAACACATCATGTACACAGCCTCACCCACACACACACATGCACCCCCCGACCCCAGTCCGCCAGCCCCCCTGCCGTCCCACGGTCCCCCATGGATTTCGTAAAAGAGCCAGGAATTAAAAATGAAACGGATAGCGCTCGAAATCCACCTGTCGTTTTTTTCAATGTTGACATACACTGTACAAAAAACATCGACTCATGCCGAGCGCAGAACTTCAAAAGTCTTCTGTCGTTAAAGAAAATAGCATTTCGTAATGAAAATGTCGTCAAAAAGGAAGGCACGCAAAAAAAAATTCCCCAACGTTCATAAAGTGAAGTGCATGCAATTCACAACTAGTTTTTCTTGAAACCAGCAGCCTCGTTCAGAGATCACGGCACCTCCACCTCCACAAACACCGACTCGCATTTATCTTTCTCCTACCACCAGTTGCCTAGAGAGCTAGTTATAAAACAATTAAACCCCCTTTTACAAATCCAACCCTTCTCCATCATTTCCACCCTCAACTGAGTCTAAAATCCACCACCCCCGTCCTCCAAGGCACCCCTTATAGTGTACCATGTTTTCCCAGCCAGTAGTACCACGCGAATGCTCGAGCCACTTTGCTCGTTGGGTGTAGCGGCACCCTCTGCATACGTCGCCGTCGACCATGTCCGATCTCAGCTGACTCACTGGATCAATTATTAACACGGAGGGCAATTTCCCTTCCAGAGACACCGGTGCCACACAAACCGTAGGGTGAGAGAAACCATCCCTTTCTGTCTCATACTGTTTGCATGTCCCCTAGCAGCAAGCCGCCTCGAGGAGAACCCCCTGTTGCCGCCCCCCGTTCCTGATTATATGTTCCTGGGAAGTCTGCACATTATTTTATTCAACGGGACACATACGTGAAAAGGGTACGTAGGGAGAATTGCGTCCGGGCGACGACGTTTCTTCATTCTCGCACCACCACCCTCAATCTCTTTATGTCGTCGCGACAAAACTGTTCAGCGACAAGTCTTGGACAAACAACACAAAGCTGGCCGACCTCCGTGATATTTGCCATGCAACACAGATTGCTGTTTGTGTCTGCGTGTGTGGGTGGGTTGGTGTATGTGTGTATCAGTACTGAATGTGCATGCAGGATAAGCCTAGGTAAACATTTGACTTATTTAACGATCATCACTACAGCCCTGTGTGGGCGTACACACTTATGTGTTTCGCGATCAACGACCGCGATTAAACGCGCAACGGAGGCTTACGAGGTGCGCTTCTGAATATAGCTGGGAATAAATCTTGATTAATTAATCGATTCGTTAAATACACGACGTTGACGATCGTACGAAATCGAGTTTTTCCAGTGTATCTAGATGCTGGTGATGCTAGTGGTGCTGGTGATGCTAGTGGTGCTGGTGATGCTAGTGGTGCTGGTGATAAAGTCATTGACTGAATCGTTTGATTAAAGCGTGAAAATTTATGAAGATATGGCGATACCTTAGAGAAAGGCGATATCATTTCCAACAAAAATTGTATTTTTTTTCAATGGAGGAGTACAAAAATCAATGGAATTATTTTCTGGACTGTACAAAAGCAGATCGATTGAATTACGCAAAAGAATTGCACAGTTTGACACGATAACGACTGCTATATTAGAGATCAAGGGTGAGCATTCATACATACGAATCGTATGTATGGTAACATTAACCAGGATAGGAAAACGCAGATTCTTGTTTGTAAAGCATATTTATGCTCGAAATATACGCAAGCCTCGCATGGCATGCATTTTGCGTTAACAAAGTAGTACTTTTCACCTCACTTTTTGCCTGGAGGCAAAATGTGAAGAAATAATTGGCTACACGTGGCATGGTACGCCTGAAAGAGCCGAGAGCATTTTCTTTGAGCGCATTTTAATGTTGTTTCTTCTAAAAATAGCGAGATCCTTTCTTCTGGAAAGTCCACGCTTTCATGGGATACGCATGAAAAGAACACTCTTCGTGAAAAATTCTGGGAAGAAAAAAAAACATAAAAGTATGCGAGTAATTTGGCCAACCGAGACTTAAGCTGATTGGAAACTGGTGAGCGTCGTTGCCATGGCAATTGGGGGATCAACAAGTGTCTAAGTAAAGCGTCGCGTCAGCGTCGGCGGCGGCGTCGGCTGCTACCGACGCTTGGCGACGCCCGAATTCATCAAGCGTCTGTCTCTGACGAACGATCCTCTCAAACAAAACCCTCCCGGATAAAAGAGAAATTAATTGTTCTCTTGTAATAAAAAAAAACGAAAGATAAAAAATCGTAATTTTAATGTCGTCCTCATAACATTGTTCGAGATCGCTTGACAATTTTGAAGAGCACGTACACGCATTCCACGCAATGGGAAATATTCCTAAAGCATGCTGACGTCAGTTTGTTTCGCTTAAACTGAAGATTGGCATCTGTGACCGCGTATAGGGTGACTGCCGACGCCGACGGCGACTGCGACGCGGCAAGCAGAGGGAGTGGGTAATTAAATTAAAAGGTTAATGGCGGCAGTGCACAGTGCGTAAGATCGGCAGTGGGTGGTGGTAGATGGTGGAGGGGGAGACGCACGCACTTTCGTTCTCAGAGTCCGTGATTATCGCGTTGTTACCCCACGCAACGAACGCATTGTGGCAACGGCGGGGTCGGAATTAAGCGGCGACCGACGGACGTCAAGCGATGCGTGTACGGTCGAGAACGATGACAAATCAAAAAGGGTCGATCAGCAATTGAAGCGGTGATGTCGTGCGCGAAAAGCGCCCTCCCCCAAGCTTTTTTTATGCTGACCTATAGGGTGAACTGTGTGCGAACTTGATATTTCCAATTTTTCTTAACAACATTCATTGAAAGGTCATAATATGATATCTTGCCTCATCCCCGGCCCAGTTTATCGAAGCCTTGTAAATTGACATCTATAAAATTGGTATAGGCTTACAGAACTCGCGAAGCAATATGAAAAGGAAAAAAATAAGCCAAAACTTATTTAACAAGATATTTAGAAGATAAAGGTTTGAAGAGACAGAAGACATCGACGAAAATACCCCCATAAAGAAAGGAACAAAAAAAAAACGAAAACATTGTAATAAAAGCGCTCAAGTGGGTTGCAATTTTATTAGTGGTGCTCGTGTCCATCCGCGTCTTGGTCCGCGTGGACCGCGTCACGGCGTCGACGTGCATGGCTACTCACTGTGTTTGGTGGCAGTGGTGACGGCGTCTAGGGGGCGGTAGTAGGCGCCAGGGCTGGACGGCGCCATTGACGCCTCGGTAGGGCTGACTGGGCCCGAAGCTGCCGCCGGCGTCGCCGTCGCCGCCGCCTCACGGTCGCTCCACTCGCGTCCACCGCCGCCTCCGCCACCGCCTCCGCCACTCTGGTACTTGTTGCATGCTTTCTTCACCATGTAACAACGCGGCATTTTCACGGCTACTGGGTTTCACTCTTTGTTACCAAATCGACGAGGAAGCGGGCAATCGATACACTCTGATTATCGACTAATTGTCGATGTAGAAAAGTTATCAAAGTCTGTGTTTTTGTTTGCTTTTGTTTTCTTAGATTTAAGGGGTATTGCTTTTCGTAACGTTTAAGCTCTGCGAATGTGAAATTGGTCTAAGTCTACTCTTAGTGGGTATCAGCACGGTGTAGAAGACCCCAAGCTTGATAAAAAATACAGTTCAGATTTCTTCACAACAAAATCGAACTGGCCTCTTTTTCTTTCTTTGTAAATATTGCTTTCGTTGTATTGGTTAATGTAGAATGATCAGCGCCACAAATGCGCTCGATGGCCGGCGATCGATTGATCTTGTTCAAGCACGCGTTTACGTAGAGTGCGTGATATTGCTTGCTCGAGGGGGTAGTTTGAGGCTGGTTAGCAAGAGGTGGTAGGGGGTTGCGTTACCACGAGGGGAACATCAGTCAAAGCGCGGGAATTGCTAATTCTCTGCAGTTTGTTTCCACACGGGATTTCCGGGCCTTGCACGAAATAGACTCGGCGTCGGAAAAGTCGAGTAAGACTAAATTTCCACGCACACTGATCGGTTTGTGTGTTTTTTCGCGTTGCGTCGCGTTGCGTTGCGTTGCGTTGCGTCGCTTTGCGCGGACGAATGCGATTAGCGGACGCGATGCCTAGCCGAGCAATATTTCGCGTAGTTACCTGTCGCAGTGGGCCAGCAACAAGTTGCTATTACCAAGTCATGAGCGACGTCGACTTTGGACCGTCGAAAAATACAGCCAACAGGTTAAACACTGGATATTGATTATAGGCCGGGCACTCGCCGACGGGGGTATTCCGGCAGTTCGGGGTGCGAGTCGGGGTGCGATCTCGACGGAGACGCCTAACGCACAAACTTGACGCACGGTGAGGAAGATCAACGCAACGTGCGGGACAGACGTCGGTTCCTTTCAAGTTCAGTTTCTAGTTTACTATGATGTTCATTTTGTGGGAATTCAGCTAGCACTCTACGTGTTAAGATTAATTTGATGTTTCTCGCGAAAAGTGTGCCGGCTTTTCTTTATTTATTTTTATTCTTGACTCCGTACATAAGTAGTTAGACGATAAATGCTCCCATCTTTTTCTTCTTTCTTCTCTTTCTTCTCCGCTTCGTATTTCTTGTTTCGTCGAATAAAGCGGCCAACAAAGGCAACATCAAAAGATTCCGTTATGTCGATATTGCTTTACCCATCACAGTCGCAGCAGCATCTTACAAACATTTCCTTGTTGACTATTTTATTATAAAAATCTGATTGTGAAAATATTTCTCGCGTGATCAAATTACACGAGTCACATATGTCCTAGCGGAGATCGTTTTATCAATACTTTCTCTGTCGATGTGGCGAAATTGAGTTTTTCTTCGTCCGTTCCTCGGAATTGCTCGCTGGATCAAAACATGTTGCGATGAAAGGAAATTGCAGTTTCTAAGAAAGGCTCGAGCGTGCGTCTGGATCGAACAGGAGGTCTGTTCTGGAAACCGGGATAATGCAATCAGCAGACGGGGTGACGTAGGGCGGGGGGTAGACGAGTGGGTGGGGGGAGAGAAGGGCGCCGATGACTGATTAAAGAGGGAGAGTGCGACGTTGTTGTCGTGCCGCGTTTGCCGGGCAGGAGTCAGGCAGACCGGCGACGGCGACGCGTCGTCGGGGCGGCAAGCGTCGCTACCACCACCTGTTAGCGACGACGACGCCGGTGATCGCCTCCGTGCTGCTCCCAACTTCGCTCCTGCCAACCAGCCGACGGACACTTCGCGAAGCAACAATTGGTTCACAACAAGTTGTCAGGATGAAGCATCACGTCACGAACGCAGTGAAACGAGACAGGGGCATTGCTTTCACCGTTTTGTATCGAAGCAGCAGCAAAGAGCGTGAAACGCAGCGAAGCCAGCACTGAGATTGTTTTTCTTAGCAACTAGGACGGCTGACGTTGGATTACATTCAAGTGTTCTGTAGTTGACGTCAAAGAAAACGCTCTCCTATGTTTTCACGGGATTCCACTCACAGCACTCGAGAACTTTCTGGGCGTATTAAAGCGTCGCACTTGTTGTTTGCTTCTGCCCGACGTAGCGACGCGGGGAGATCCGCGACATAGCGAGGGAAACAAAACAGTCGAGAATCACCGGGAAACGCACCGCAAGGCAGAGTCCACCCGAAAAAATCGACAAACACGTCAATGTAGCAAGCAATGGTTTTGCTAAAAGTTTGTCGTAGAGACGACTAGCATGTCGCAGCTAGTTGACAAGCGACGAGCTAGCGCGCGTTGCACAACACCACTCCCTAACGCTCGACGTCCGCGAGAAGTGTTGGCGTCGCGACGCTGCCTCTGCCTTCGACGCGACGCCGACGCCAGGGGTGGCATGCACGCTGTTCGAAGGGGTGCTAGTGCGTCGGCGCAGTCGGGCGGGCATAGACTCGCTCCCCGATCGATGGGGCAGCTTCCTCTGGTATCTGCCAACACCTGTTACCACGCGGCTAGCCGGCGAGCCTGTCTATCGATCGCTACCCCCACGAGCCGCCCGATGCATTGCTTTTGGCCTATTCCAAACAAAGTGTGAACTGTAAATCATATATGGAAGGGTGAGTCCGACATCGGATGCGGGGTGGGGGGGAATAAGATAGAGATGGGGTGACCGGAGGGGTTAGTAGAATGCTATTTCTCAAAATTGCGGGGTTGTTGTTTAATTTTGGCAAGATCGTGCGCCAGTATCTTTGGCACTGATTGCGGTTCGAGGTTTGAAAAACAAGTCGGTGGCCATCAAGATTGTATTCGAGGAAGTCCATAAAGAAACGGGGGGAAAACAACGCAAACAAGCTTTACGATCTTTTTGTATTATTTTTCTTCGTAACGATTTATTTACATCTTAGAAGCTCGAGGGCGAAAGCACGCTTGCCAAGTGTTTGCAGGTCATTCTGGCAACGCCTACTCGCACGCATACACAATCACATTTCATTTTTTTCCAGAGCGTTCAACGTGTTTAAATTTTTAAGCAAGGAAATGCCATGTTGCTTTCCCTTTATAATTTTCTATCGGGTTTTCGCACGCAACAGGTCACATGGAAACAAGCGTAGAAATCAAGTCTCGTGGCTGCCTTCCACTTTCCACCTGTAACCTTTGCGCCCAAAACATGATCCCGTAGAATAACACCCCGCCCACCCGGACGGTAACCTGCGCCTGCTAATTTATCGACCCCCAGAAAGTCTACCGGGGGATGATGTTATTGCTTCCTGCACTTCAATCTCATCGCAGATGAAGTAAAAGAGAGGAAACGCCAAATAAATATGAGCATTTTGAATTTATAGGCTAAAACACAAGTTACACAACGCAAAAACTTGGATTACGCGTTTAGGAGATGCTCAAGATACGACGCATTAGCTGTCTTCTATATTTAGGATCATTTCGAAAACTCGATCTTCGATATTTCGTTGGAAGTTCACTGGATATCGCCATTAACGAGACACAAAAGGAATAAAGGAACATAGCAAGAAAAAAAAAAATATATGGAAGAACAACTCCCACACAGTTCTGGAACACTTGTGGAAAATCACAGAAGATCACCGGCTGCTGTTCAGATAGTTATCGACTTTCTTCCTCCCCTACCCCAACCCAATTATCAACCAATCACAACAGCTTGAACACCACTTGAACAAAAACCACCTCTGCAGCCATCAAACTAGCCACCAACGCATTTCCAGCAACCCTAATCTGCACACCTACATCGAAAACAACACACACACAAATAGTGTCCGTTTCGACAATTCCCCGTACAAAAAGCAAATCCCCATAGCCAGCTCGAGCATGTTCAGTCCGAGTACACGACGCCGCCGCCACCCAAAAGAGTCATCTGGCGTGACGCGCGGCGTCGGCGTCACCGGCGTCGCGACGCACCCCGTGTCAACCCTCCTAGTTAATTAGCCAAGCCAGCGCTGGCGACAGCACATTGTCGATGGGTGCGAGCTCCACTAATTACCTTACGGTGTACTTGTAGGGCACTAATTGGCACGGCAGGCGGGAGGTAGTACAGCCACCACCCCCACATTCACCCCTACGATGCGATGTGTCCTGGAGGACCCTACACGTGTTCCTCGGGTGTCGCTCGACAGGCGAGCTAGTCGTGTACTTGAATATGCACGTGTGGGAGCATTAAAGCAGAAATAGGTCACTGCATACCATCGACGATATAGAGAGGATGAGAGGAAATTAAATCAAATGCTATTATCGCGCATTCATTTGTGTTTTGGTAGAGATCATGGTGTGAGTTTGTATATGTGTGGATGTGTATGGCCGAATGGAGAGGATTGGATTTTCAATTTGACTGTTGGATTAATTAGCAATTAGCTGAACGGTTCAGTGTTTTTTTTTTTTAGATTGTGACGGTTATCGTAAACACGATTATTCCAAGCTCTCGTGCTTCGGCGGCGACATCGTCTAAACAGACGACCCGACGCTGTAAGGGCATCGTTCAGTTTTATTTTACTATTATGTACCTACCTACATAGATACCTCCCAATTGGTGGAGATATCGTAAACGTTGTTCTTTTTACAGTTATGTCTGGATTTTTGAAGCATTACTGGCATCACGAGCGGCTCTCGACGCGTAACGTCGTCGTCCTCGAATACGGGTTAATCTTCGCAAGAGGGCAAGCAAGGAAGATGGGGACTTCACCATTGCTTCTTGTCGGACTCGCCATAGGCTGGCCGAGGCCGCCAGCACCAACGATGGGATATCCCGCTAGCCCTCGAAAAGTCGTTCAAGTAAATTGGAAATGCGCCAGCCGCGAGAGCGTAGCGTTCGCCGTTGGTGGATGTTACCAGCCGACATTCAAACAACTTGCCTTGAATTTATGTTCGCAGCCCCCAATAACTCCCGGGGGGGCTGGGGGCGGTGGCGGGGGCGGCGGGGTTTTGTGTTTGTGGGGGAGGGGGGAGGGAGGGAGGGGGCTACGAGCGCCACTGTTCGCCTGCCCATCATTCAACGTAACACAAAAGGGGCGAAACCAACATATGACGTAACAATTAAATTTGCAAGCTTGCTGCATTTGAATTGTGCAGAGAGCACATTTGGTATTGTGTTTAAAATCACACAAAATCGCCGTGTTTGTTTAAAACCTGGTGTAGGATGTGCAAAGTCCAGCTCACAACTGGTGTGTGTGTGTGTGTGTGTGTCTTCGTTGTTTTCAACGCGAATTGTTTAGCGTGTATCGGACGTCCATTGAATTTTATCTTCGCCGAACACACATTACGATCTAATAAATCAAATCCACGCCAACTATAACTGATAGTTAAATAGGGCCGCGCGTACAATTGCTCTCAACGCTCCATTCAATATCGGGTTGCCCGTGTGCTGGCCGCGTATTTATATTGACACAAAGCCTATTAGTCAGCTGACGCAGTTCGACAACCGAGCGTCCCGACGCTTTGCAGACGTCCTCGCATACACACTGGTCGCGGCGTCGGTGCTATCACCCCGACGTCGCCGTCGACGTCGCCGGCGAGCGCGACGCACGTGATGCATGATGGTAATTGTAGCCCGGAAATAATGGAATCGATTTACATGACAATCGCTTCGCATTATCGTTTGATGTTTCGTGTAACGTAATGGCAATTTCAATTTGTGATGCCACGGATCAGAATCGGTATACACAGTACTAGACGTGTACTTTATGGCGTGTTGGCTCGTCGTAATAGACTGGGTGGAAACGGTAGAGTTTGTAGTTAACTGGAAAGAGAATGAAACAAAAAAAAATCGTGTTGGTAAAATGCATATGATTAGCATTAATTCGGTTTTTAAGTTCCTCTATATCTGCAAGCGCTATGGTCTCCAATTGTGAAACGTGCTGCATGCAGTAAGCGACGCATACACCCAATTTCGTTTGAAACCTTTCGACAATTTAGACCCCTAATCGTATGAGCCAATCACGCGAAATGGGAACTTGGCCATTATTAAAAGTTTCGAGTATATGGAGGAAATTACAGAGCGATGAGAGAGTGAGAGAGCACCGACGTAGGACGCGTCAACGAGGACCCGTTGTGAAATTGGTCGGAAATCAACAGGTTTCGTGGGGGGCACTGCATGACAAGCTAAGGGGGAGGGGGGTGGGGGTCGTCAGTGTCATGCATTATCGGGCACTTGGTCTGTTGCTGCGAATAATTGGCCAGTTTGTTGAATTCCATTGTTTCCGTTTCCGCGCTTGTTTCTCGAGTCTGGCTGTGACTAGCTATGGGCTCGAAGCCGAGAGGAAATTCTTCGTGTCCTTGAAAAACAAGCAGTGAGCTTAATTAATGCTATATTTGTGTTTCTTTTTAGATAGATATGAGGTAACTTAAGTAGTTGGAATTGCGAAGAAATTTCGAGGGAGTTTGTAAAGGCAAGTAATTAGTAAGTACATGGGCTCCCAATAGCTTAAATCCTTTTCCCCATTATTAACCACCGCTTCGCTTTGTGAGCGAACATAAATAAAGAAGCCAGACAGACGCAATCAAATTATTGCAATATCATCCTACTAATTAACTACAGACACTAACCTTAATTATGATCTATGTTAATTAACCTATACTATTCACTATCTAATTAGTGTATAACTATACCACTTAAGCCTGTGCGCCTGACTTCTGTAACAGATATTATAATTTCATCCAGAAATTCGAAATTGTCAGGCTCCTTTGCCAGGTGTCGCCTCTCTTCCCCCCCCCCCTCCCTGCTACCACCACCCCTAACTATACCATCCACACTCACGTCAGCATTAGGTTAATGAGCTAATATAAATACGATGGCAATATTGTAAGCATCTTATCGTAGTTATCTTCATCAAACTGTAACTTTAAATTAGTTTGGTGGCAGTGCCGGGCTGTCATTGATCTAAGCGGAAATGTAAACCTTGCTTGATAACTTTATGGTGGAGGTCCCGTGCATTCCTTGATCTGCGGAGATTTTTAAACTTGTGTGCTGGTAAGCTGAGCAGTGGTTGCATCCTTGCATCCTTGGTTTGAGCAATATTTTAAAGCTTGCTACAAGAATAGGAGTGACGGTGCCATCTTCTCTTGATCTGCCGAGATTTTAAAGCGTCCTTGCTAGTAAGCTGAGGTGTAGAGTTGCCACACTATCCTTGACTCGAGTGTAATTTCAAGACTTGCAGCAAGCTGAGAGAAGGAGGTGATATACTATCCATGGTTTGAGCAGCTTTTAAAGCTTGCTGCAAGCATAGGAGTGGAGACGTCATGCTATCTTAGATATTAAGATTCATTTAAACCTGGATCACAAGCTAAGTGGTGGAGGTGCTATAATATCTGTGCAGAGTGTGAAATAGAGCGGCTAAATAGAGCTGTGCCGTAAAAAAATTAAAGCAATTTTTAATAAGGATTAACGGAGGTAAAAACGACTAATTTTGCGTTCATAATTTTATCAGTTTAACCAGTTTAAACAGATTATCTTCCCAGTATTTATATTTTTTGTGGTATATGTGTGTGATGCAGTGTGACCAGTGTGACCACTGGTTTGTAGTGGTCGAAACAAAGATTTTAAGTGTGTTTCCTTGGTATACGAGCATGCAGGTGTTTCTCCGACGGGTCTCAGATTGTTTCAAGCTGCAAGCTTTCAAGAGTATTCTAAGAAAAGTATTCGAAAAGAAAAGGCTCTAGCAACATTGTCACTGTCTCGCCTTCAAAAATCCAAGTTACTGTTTATTTAATGGGATAGTACGAAATATTCTGGCTCAAGTCTTTGTCTTAGCTTAAAATGCAACTTTGGCCAAACAAAATATTCTGATAACCAGTGCATGCATTAATATTCTTGTTTTCTTCCATAAGGTTCTTGCCAACTTTTGGCAGTTTTCATAAAACAAAATGTAAGATTGTGGTTCATAATTTTCTAGAAATACCATGTCTAGGTCTACATGAATTGGGTTACCAGCGTTATGGACCGTGACGCTAAGCAAACACATGCTATTTTTTTAAAATATGTCATCCAGACACAATGTGCTCCATGCAAACTGTTCGACGATCCATCATTTATTGGCAGGCGAACTGTGACTATTTAATTATCTCTGTCGTTATCTCTCCATTTCTCTTTACTTGGCGTGGAATCGCGTGGGTAACTTGGTCTACGGTCCTAGCGATGATCATTGCACGTAATGGAATCACTTAGGTCTTCGTAACGTTCGTATTGAACTGAATTAACCGGCCATTTTGGCTCGCTCTTTCCTCTCTACTGCAGCCATGGCGTGCAATGTAGAATTCCTTATCTCGCATTGACCACACAACACATTAACATTCGCCCCTTCCCCGGGCTCCACTGACGGCGTCGTCGGGCTCCTCTCTTCACCCAACACTCCGAGGTGTGGAGTGTGTGGTTAGGCAAGGAATAATGGCGGACCCCACCAAAGATACGAGGATTTGCAAATGTCATTCCGTAGAGCAGGGCGGCTAGCACGTCGCCCCTGGAAGTAGTACTATTGTGAAGGAAATTTATTGCTCTCGCGGTGTGCAGTAATCTATTAGACAATGTAAAGTGACAATGAAGGCTCGTATGTGGGTGAAATTACCATATGGATTTTGTTGAATTAAGTCGCATAGAGATATCTCACTCTCTGAATTTAAGACAAAGTATATAAACTGCCTTGATTTGCAAATCTGAAAGCAGTCTTTCAATATGAAAAATCTTCCATGAGACACTTTTCTCATAACACTATAAACAAGCTATGCACGTCAAGCTGCCAACGCAATATGCGCCATGACTATAATATCACACGGCAGGCAATTATATACCGGAGAAAAAAAAAACACAATCTTGCTTCAGCTATAGGAAACTCAATCGGGTATCGATCTCATCTCGAATCGACATTCGCTACCAACGCATTTTACTACCTTGGCGTCGAGGGCGCCGACGCCGACGCCACGGCGTCAAAGCTCGATGGGGCGTCGTTCGTGCGAAATAAAAACGTGCTCAAGTCACGTCGCAATAAACGAACCGTCATAAAGACAATCAACCTGACTTATAATTCGCGAGACGCTCCATCTCTTGTGGCCGTGTGCGTCCAACGTTTCTGCTGTCTACTTCTTCTGTTTCTTCTTCTTCTTTTTCTCTCTGTTATTATCCGCGTTTCCTCGGTCGACCTTCGCGGCAGGCAGGCTGACTGGCTGCCTGGCTAGCTGGCATCTAATCCACCCCGCGGCACGTACCAATATACGCAGCCTCCATTAACGAACCGATCCTCGCGCGCTCTGGCAAAGGTTGATTTGTACAGATGACTTTTCCGATTGCTCGCAATTTCAACGTCTTGCACACGCGGACGTTAATACGATGCCATTGATTGTCTCGGATTGAACGGAAATGAAGACCGTACCTGTTCATTAGTTTTGTACCCACGCAATCTTTTGACGGCCATTGTATGAAGTTAGTTTTAGTGCTGAGATTAAGATGCGGCCATGCTATTACGACTAGGTAAGGAAAAGCTAAGGCAGATGCTTAACTACAAAAATAAGTAATAGCAGAGTTATTAGAGTGTATATGAAGGTGTCACGAAGTGCCTGTCAATATACTTTGCCCGTTCCACAGTAAGGGGTTGTTAACACGACTTTAAAAAGAAAAATCAAGGTAACATATATTAGACGGCTGCTGCAGTGTAACACATGTGATAAATAACGTGTAAAGAAAAGGTTAGCCAATTGATATTACTTGCAGTGCAGCCATAACTATAATATAAAGCAACGGAGAGAAAATATGATTTCCTTTCTTTCACTGTGTGTATGTGTGTACGTATAGAGAAGGAAGCGGAAAAAGGTATAGCAATATTCGCATGGGGAGCGAGCCGTGTTGGTATGGGTGCACGGGGGGCGCGTAGGGCTCCGCGAACGCGAGGGCGCCGGGGGTTCACAAGTGGCGCCAACTGCCGTGAAATGAGGCTCCGTTACTCGCGTCACGACGCCCGCTACCAATTGGCCACGTGTTTGTTAAAGGACGCCATTGTTTGCTCGACGCCACGCGCTGCATTCGTAATTCCGCATAAAACATTTTGCCAGCGCGCCCCGTTGTAGGCACTGCTGCTGCTGCTGGTAACGCTGCTGCCACCATCATGTGCTGCATGCATGCTGACAATATCATAATGTGGAATAGAAAATGTTAACGCTGAAGGTGGATACATGACATGCATGGCGCGGGGTTATATGCTTGGGAAATTTCATGTCTTCGTTGTCAGCAAATTTATTCAGATTTTTTAACATCAATCCTCAAGACAAGACAATATCATTTTTAGGGTGTCTAGGAATCGGTCGCTTGGCGTTGACATGCTGATTTTACGATTTGTAAAGAATTTTATTTACCACTCTAGGATTTGCATATAAGAATATATATACGATAGACATCAAGGTAAAGAATAATTTCCGAAAAAAAAACAAAAAAAATCTTTAGAGCATTAACATTCATAATAATTCCCCTTGAGAATCGAAACTGCAATTTGAAAACCTTGTACTACCAGTGCAGTCCAGATATAATTTGATAATAATATCTGCTAATTCAGCGAGCATGTTTCCTGTAATGAGAATATCCCATAATTGGTGTACAGAATTAATGCAAACGCGGTTTAGTGTAACCACAGTTAGGAACCTATTGTGCCATTGGACGGCAGTCACATCCTAATTATTGCTGATTTATGATTGCCACCTTTACATTCAGTCTAGGTGGACATCATGGGGCAAGCATGCTGCAAGGCGCAGACCAGCCCATTGCCATGTAGTTAGCCCCGCAAATCACATCACAATTCATACAAAAATAACGTACAATAACCCTTTAGAGAATTAGCCATTGTCGTTACTACGAGCGGCAGTTTGCGGGCCGAAGCGGCAATTCGACGCTGCTAATGTCTGCCAGTAACTGCTGACCATGTATGGGCGATAGCGGCAACCAGCGCCGGCGATCGCACGGAACGATAGGCATAGAGCGGTCGCGATTAGGGCGATAATGATTAATGCGTTTTTGTGTGGGAAAGAATGGAAAGCCGGACGGCAGTGTGTGTGCGGGTTCGAATAGGTCCGATGTTTTGATAATTAAGTCGGCAAAATAGGGATTAGAGTTTGTTTTAAAACTGTTGCTTGCTGGAGCCGGGTTTGAGGATTGTGTAGGGAAAATATCCATTAGATATTTAATTATGCTAGGCAAAGAAAGCTAAATAGACCGCAAGGTAGAATTTCGATTAGGGAATATGCTCGGTTTTATGGTTTGAAAGTCAATTGGTTTAACGGAAAGTGTGGTTAAAAAACTTGTAAGCTTAGTGTTGGAGGTACCAGGTTTGAGTTTGCTATGACAAATGTTTATAAGTGACTTAATTTCAATGTAAAACATTACAACCAGCTTTGACGGTATGATTTATGATTAGAGGAAACACTGTTTTTGGTTTCAAGATAACTCCATGCTAGGTCAAAAATGCGCGAAAAGCAATTCCAATTTTGTAAGCTTCAAGGTGGAGGTGCCGCATCAGCTTTGAATCAGCGAAAACATGCGCTCGCTCGGTCGTTCTATTGTGATGCATCGCTACTTCAATTTCTCAAAAGCTGACATTCTGAGCCAGTTAAGAACATAATCGCAGTCGAGTGAAGCATACATTCACTTCGTCGTTAATTGAAAAGCAGGCCATGTTTTTTTTCCTTTTCTTTCTATGTAGGTACACTTTTTTTTTTATACACTACGTGGATCATTGTTCTTCTCTTCCTAGTGTATAAGGTCGCAAGAGCTTGCTATTCAATACTTCAATCACGTATCGAATAAAGTGTACATCTTCGGCTTGTAGGCCTCTAGGGACATGGTACCTATATAGCTTCATTATTCAGTAAATGCATACCACCATTCCAACTGTACCATACACGTTTATACCAACGTATCGCTTAGGTAATTTGCTTTTTATATGGGAAAGGTGATATACAAGCTGCAGCTAGCGGAATTGTGTAATATTAGTCAAAATCGAGGTAGTTGCTTGTGCGATATTTCTAAATGGTTTTTTTTTAAGGGTGTTGTTTGAATATTTGAGTGCACATTAGGGTTTTCTCTGTTATAAGGGTTATAAAGGTTTGTAACGGTATGTGACGTTATTTTGTTGGAAAAATATGCACTTTATTGCCTCTTGGGTTCGATTGCACTTACATGGCTATGATTGACTAACTTATTTATTGTTTGGTTCAAATCCAAGGGTCAAGTTAGAAAGACGGAATAATGACACGCTAAAGAACATTATCATTGGGTAAATTCAAAGGAGCACACAAGATAGAATATTATTTTATGGTTCCCGTAAGTACTTAAATTTCAAGTAAAAATTCTCTTACAAGTATTTTAAACTCAAACCTCGCAGAAACCGGTAACAGTTTGGTCACGAAGTTTTTTTTAAATAACATCCTTTTCTGATTAAAAAATAAAAAAAGTTTGTTTTCTATAAAACAGCGTTTCCTTCGACTCTACCCACGCCTCCTCAATTCTCAGATACCTTAACATTTTCCAGACCCCCTTCCCTACCACCAATTTCATCCCTGCACCCTTTTCCGGGACTCTCCAACTTTCCACTTGTGCACCTAACTTATTGAAAAGGCACTGGTAACACTCCAAGTTTCACAATTGCGTCAGCAGAAAAGGCAGAAACAGCACGCAATTTGGACGGTTTTAATTTTGAGCGGCGCGAATTTCTCATTAATTTGGGCAGCAGCGGCCACTCGTGGAGTCGTCGTCGAGTGGGCACCGCTTGACGCTGGAGCAGCGTGCGCTGCCGGACACGCGTGGGCCAAACCAGACGACCATTATAGGCGGCTTTACTAAACTGCGGTACGGTCAAAACTTGATTGCAAAGCCAAACAGGCTTGAAAGTTGCGGTTAAATTTGTAAAATGCTTTTATAGAACGTCGTTAGTTTTTAGATATGTTCCTAGGTGTTTTTTTTTTGTTTTATACCAGTTATTTTCTGACGAACGTGATAACACGTTAAAAACGTCGTTTTGCCGTAAACAGAATTCAAAAGAAGGAACGCAGATATTTTCTAGATTTAGTACAGTTATGTTTGCTGCGGGCTGTCTGTAGCAATTAGACTAATTTTACAAGAAATTGATTCGATGATTAAATCAACTTTAGCGAGTAATTACGTTCAAAAATACAAAAGTGAAGATATTTCTAGATGGGTTCAAGTAAGACCTAGGACACTTCGAGAAAAATATCGAACAACACGCTCATAACAACAATATTTTAAACCTAATCGATACAACGCTATTCATCAATCCACGAGCTAACAGCAATCAAGCATAGAAAACGAAGATTGCAAGCGACTATTTCAAAGATAGATTTAACTCGCCCCCGTGTCCCCTGTCCCTTTCAAGGAGGGAGCCCCCTCTTCACAAAACAGCCACCCTCGCAAATGATCAAAGTTTGTTACCAAGACGACAAGTGTGACATAGCGAGCTGCACACCCGGTACGTACGTCTTAACAAGTGACTTCTGATATTAATTGCACTAATGAGTTCTCCAACTTGTCTCGCACGGTAATTGTCATTAGCTACCATCTTATCTACATCTCTGCGAAATTTATCTCATCCGTTGTCTATCTATCTTTGGCAAATTTACCTCTTCATTGCTGTGAAACATGTAAGAAGTTGCCGTATTTATATACGAAGCATGGATATATATACCGAAATTTTCGCTGACGATTTGCTCTGAAGCGACTTAAATAGTGAACAATGCCTTGTAAGACAATTCCGAGACAGAGACTTGATATCTAGGCAATGCGATCGTAATTGTCAACTATATATCATTATATGGAGAATACGACAATGGTAAGACCACGTGGCTATAACGATATCCACAAACCAGCCTATTCATCCTCTTCAGGTTTAGAAAGGATTCGGAAAGGCTGACTTTATCCAGAGCAGATAAGATAAGAACACGAAGGAACCACGAAGAGATCTTTTATTTTACGCACGGGAAACAATGAATGTGTAGAGACCCTAGAAAATTGGCTGATTTGCGGAAGCATTCAAGCGGATAACTGCTAGAGATGGAAGTTAGGGATACGAAAGAATGGCATTCCTTAAGTTGGTTTAAATCAGGATCAATGGAACTGAATTGAGGAATGGGAAAATGGTGCCAGCCCTATAGAAAAAAGAATAATAAAACTAATTGTAGAAAAGAAAAAAACTATTAGAAAGTTTCAGGATTACGCTTTCATGCGAAACGCAATGTTAATAGCAAAAAATACAATTCCAGAGTGTTCCTCTGTTGTGGAAAATTTATAGATAATCACGCATTCCGTTGACAAAGTGTTTACATGTTTTTCTTTATGATAATATGTGTATTTATAGGAGAGGCATCTTCGGAAGGTATTCAATTATGTCCAGGCAAAGTTTAAAGCAATCGAACATTGTGATATTGACCCGAATCCTGAGCTCATAGCTGACGTATGATATCTCGATCTTATCTATTCACCAGCGACTGCCGTCGTCTCTGTCTGTAAAGCATGCGTCGCGACGCTAGGCGTCGTCGACAGCATCGGTAAGCGAGACGCCCCAGAACGTCCTCGATGGTACGGACTCATTCAACTGCGCTGCACCATCGATTCAATCACAACAATAGGATAGCTAGTCCGGTAAAGCAACCTCATCCCTAGTCACATCAATGACGACAAACAAAATGTTGTTGTCAATATGGACGTTTTTCAAAAAAGCTGTTCCACGCAAACACGGAGTAATCAATATGTTGGACTCGACTCGAAGAAGGAAACATTTCTTCCACGTGGTACAAACAAGTTTGTCAGATATCTTATCCGTTTTTATTTTATTTTTTTAATGAATGATTTTTCTATTTCTTTCGGAATTTCCTTCGGTCTTTTCTTGCTCAAAACTAAAAAGAGGCCAGTGAATTGTTGTTGAACCTCGAGTCCCAAGTTAAAAGCACACGGAACCTAGCCGAGCAAATCTCCGAATCAGGGTCGAAACTAGAAGAAACTAGCAATCAGCGGATGCATTGAGCTGGAAAAAAGCTGTAAGATTGCAGTGGCACAGAGCGCGGGCGATGGTGCCATTCTGTAGCACCTCAATGCGCTCGCTCCAGTGAACTTGCAGCGCTCACCTTGCATTTCCGGGGTAATAACCACTCGGCCTGGTGCTGGCTCTCGTAGCGTCCTATCGACGATCAACTCGATTTCTGAGAGATTTTTTGTCGAATGTAAACCGCATTTCGCGTCGAGAAATATTTTTGTTTTGCCACCTGCTGCTTAAGTTAAGCTAGTTTCAAAATTGATTACTGAAAGTGATTTAAATTGGTGACTTTCGTCTCGTTTTTTGTGCACTTCTGCAAAAAAAGTGCTGAAAGTGCAGTTTGGTGCACTTGTGAGCTATTTTGTAGATTTTTTAAATTTTGAGCGAGGAATGCTATGAAAAATATTTAGAGATAATTGATTCCGAATTTATTGTTGGCATTGTTTTTGCTTCTTTCATAAATGCTTTATAATTATCATTGGCTGGAAACTGTAGAGCGTTGATGATATTTTAGTAAATGATTAGTTTTCCTTTAAAATATTAGTTTTGCTTCAAACGGTTTCTGAGAATCCAACGATCTGTAGCAGAAATATTGTCTGTTTCATCTTCATATGAAGACACTAATTGAATTTCAGAGTAGAACACCGTTAATTGTTTTAAAAGGTTCAAAGTAATTAATTTATAAAGTCGATAGCTAATTAGCAGGCCAGACAAGCTCTAGGCAGAAATAATTATGCTCAACTTTTCGATTGATATTTTTACTACACCGAATAATACGATACAAAAGACATTACCCTACTTGTGAATAATTAATATACTCAATTCGTGAACTAGGTCAACTTGAAACAATTTAAAATCTATTGAATACAAATCGCTCGAATTGACTACATACTAAAATAAATTAAAAAATCCGCGAGACAAGCGAACGTGGAGCACTGCCAGAGAAAGTTTATTTGTTTGCAAAAATTAGCACAAAATACTATTATGTTCTCAATTTTCTTTTGTTATCTAAGAAAAGAAAAACTAAAATCATACTGGCCAAAACCATGTTTTTCAATTGTAATCTTGGCACATTGCATGCATACACTAAATGCCCTACATATATATTCAAACACAGTGTGTAGCAAAGACCACCAAGTCGTTTTGGTATTGCAGACTCCTTCAATTGGGTGCTTCATAGCGCTAGACCCAGATTGTTTTCATTGTTCTCTGCTTATAGTTTAAATCTCAACCAATTGAAGTTAGTATTCAGGTTAAATATGGGTGGTTTGAGTGTTCAAAATTAAGAGCGTTTCGTTTCATTGCTCAGCGACGTGCCTTGCTACCATGCTGGTTATATAATATTTGAACTAATCCTTTGAGAGTAAAATTGCATAGCATGTATGCAAATTATGACCCTTAATCTTCATGTAATTCAAGTCAGGAGAAGTTGTTTATTCGGTAAGCTTTGATTGCTAAACAAAACTTGGTGCGATTTACACGTTACTTATACGATGAACAATCCTGAGCGTCGAGCAATAAGGCACGTAGATGGTTTCTGCGTGATCGGTCGCATTCCTGCCGGTAAAGATCTGTGCCAAGCATCTTATACCAAGGTACTGTGATTCCACTTCGACGTACTCATCTTGATAGTGCCTGTCAAACAACTGTCAAACAACTGTCAAACATTTAAAGTTAAAAATGTATATAAATTTTAATATCCAATGCTCAATTATTGAGAAAAAAAAAATAGCGTTTCGTAAATAGCGAAATTTAGCGTATTTTCATTAATTTACATTTTTCATGGATTTAGAGTGGTGTGAGGTTCAATTTTGTTTTACGGGCTGAATCTAGGAGATGTGGTTCTACATTTCATTAGTTGATCAAATTCCCCAGCTACATTTTCCTCTTATTGAGTCTGTTTTTCAGACAATCTGATAAGATAAAACATGTATGGAACTTGGAATGATGGTGGTGCCGAACTTGTTTTGTGGGCTGCATCTAGGAGTACGTTTTATGTTAATGATGTCACTGGATTTCAAACAATATGAAATGCGTTTGTTTCGGCTACTTAGTATGTTTCTTCAGAAAATCGATAGATTTCGCCCATATAAAAGTTAGAATGGTGGAGGTGCCAAGTTTGTTTTGAGGGCTGCATTTAGGAGCTAGATTTTAAATGCTCTTATTTGATCTAAATCTGGGTTTTAATCAATATTCCATATGAATTCCCTTATTAAATGTGTTTCCAAGATAAAGCGATACGATTTAGCCTTTTTTGACGTTTGAATGGTTTGAACGTTCGTATGTTTTAGTTAAATTCGAATAAAACAGTAATCATCCCAAGATCTTGTTCAGTCAATCTTGTCGAGATAATTTTTTTAAAGACCCCTCCGCTCATTCCCGCCAAGCTCTCACAAGCGATATAGCGAGACAGGAACATATTTCTGTCTCGTGTACATATATGTGTGCATTTAACCACTGGTTCTTAATGAAGCGCATCCCTGGGAGCCTTATAATGTGGCCTTTCTGCTTTTATACGAAATGCCGTGCAACTAGCGTAATATAACTACCTACCATGGCACATACATAACTATGTTGCTGAAATGCTTTTTTGAACATAATCCACCGGACTGCAGCTTCGAATCTCCAGGCCAAATCCACGAACACTCTACAAGAACACAACTCAAAGTTTTCCGTGCAAGCATTTGAATAGACACTGGAATTCTACTGCTTAAGCTGAGCTTGATTGCACTTTGGCTTCTGAAGTAAACACTTAAGACTTAGTGCTTCACTTGGGATTAGCTAAAACCCCAAACTATACTCTAGCATTAGAGCTACCAACAAAGTAAAACAATATAGGTTCTCAAAACGCTGCATGCAGCATAAGTGATAATATGGAATAATGTCTCTGTTAATATTGATTAAAATTGAACGGCGTTTCTCTCGAATTTAAAACTTATTTTCTTAATTAAACCGTAAATACAGTATTATGGGGATCTACATAAATTATAAGGAAGCAACGCTTCCAGTAGCTTTATCACTGTCACCCTATACTACAAATTAGCGACGCAAAATGAAATAATACTGATCACACGCATTTTCTTTTCACAGTGCTAGTATATAACATTTTTTTAAACCTCCAGTCTTAACCACTAATGGCAAAACTCTGGCATCACGCTTCATCATCTACGGCGCGGGGCATGAGATGCCTGATGACTTAAAGATCCTAATGGGCACAGTTAGCCAAGACATTCCAACTTTGCGAATTTAGAATGCGAACAAGAGAGACAAGAATGAGGTATAACGCCAACCGGCAGCACCTTCTCAGACTGGCTAAGTACAAGTCTGCCTTCAATAATAATATCACGAAAAGAAGTTGGGACTTTTTTTCAAGACTAATGTTCATACTTATGGTAATGCCTTTTCAGGAGTGTCTAAAACGAAGTTTAACCATATTTTAGAAACTAGGTTTTCGAGCTAGTTACAAATAAAATAGTATTAACGCGGGTAGTTAAGATGCCGACGAGTAAATCTAGCACAAACGATGGCCAGTGAGTATTTTTAAATTTGTTGAAAATAGTGCGAAAGAATCAAGAGAATCGCAATCGATAAAGAAAAAGAAAAAAATAAAAACAGTACAATTTCGTTTCCAAATGTTAAGGTATGCATTGTTATAACGAGAGTTGGTTTCCAGCAATACGTTGGTCTACCGTTGAGTGTCTTCTTCTTCGCAATTCTAATCGCCTGGCTTGGAAGGAACGTTCACAAGCCAGCCAGAAGAAATACTCCAATATCGGAAACAGAAACCGAAATGGGGAAACAATATAACTACTACCTACCAGGTATGAAACAATTTCGGAACGCAGAAATTCCTCGTTGAAGCTATTTATACCTGTAAAATGACTTGCTATTGAAATCTGGGAAATTTTACCCTTCAGTGATTATAATGTTATTATATCTGATAGTGAATCAGTATCATTAAACAATAAAGTCGTAATCTGTAATAGTTAAATGGCATAAAATGAATTAAAGTTTTAATCTTGGCACGTCCACGAAACAAACTTAACGTGTTTGCGAAACCAAATACCTCCAGGATTTTTCAAGCTGGTAGCCAATATGAAAAAAAGTTCGCGTGGAAAATGTGTCACCTTATTAAGTATTCCCACCCCCAGCACGGGCGGTGGTGGGTGGTGGTGGGCGATGGCGGGGGAGGGTTGAGGAGGCTGAATGAGCGAGAGAGCGATAGTATACGGTGTTATTAGAGAGCAGCGGATTAAAGCGTTACCCGTGCCACTAATTGTGATGGGAGGAAGAGAGAGGGGAACACCGAGAGATTGCTTTTAATTGGAAGACTAATAAGGAAAAGCAAAACCGTTCGCCGACGCCGCTCCTGCCGTCGCCGCCGCGCGCGTAACCATTATGGTTACTTCATTAATATGCAAATAACGCTGGATCCTGGCTACGAGTTCTTTTTTTTGCACCCTCAGTCCGAGTCGCTCGCCTTAGTGAAACTGGGCCACACATACATACACATTACACACATTTTTCTACAGAAATGTATTCGAGTGAAAGAGAGATTTGAATAAATATTCTAGGCGAAAAGAGTACGTAAGAAGATATTGTGAAAGCGATGCCTTTGTTTTGTTTACAACATGAAAGTCAGGAGTTATATCTTTGATCTAGAGGAAAACAAATGAAATTTTACGAGAGTGGTTGTAAGTCCTAGAGTTTGAACTTTGCAACCACAGTAGTTATCTGCGCAGAGCCTTGCACTCTCAATAAAAACCTGTTAAAGTTGCTACCTTTGCCATTAACGTGCTTAATAAACGACCGCGAATATATTTAAATTCTAAACCATTACCATTTTTATTAATATTTACAAAGCTGAATGAAGCACATCCGTGGTACAGTAAAAAATAGTGAACTGCTTCATTTATTTTTCAGCCTGTTAAAAAAAAGGAATATAATGTAAATGCAACTTTCTGACGCAAAAGCAAAAACTCTGTGTACACGAGCCATTAGTGTTTTGATAGTCAATAACGTGCTTTATGATCGAGGTAGGAGGTAGTTGATGTATGGGACCGGTCGTTGGCGAAGGGGGGGGGGGGGGGGCACTTCGGGACTAGTTTATCCAGACATTAGGTATTGCCGGGAGCAACTTGGCCGGGGTATTTGCGGAGGATGAAGATATCCCGGGAGGGCTAATGACTCATCGAGATCCTCGCAAGGCTCGCGCACTTAGTCGTTAGGCCATGTTAATCGTCTGGAACGAGATTAAGGAAGCTGGAGAGATGGCTAGGGGTGACCATTAAATTGGGAAAATTTTCTTGAAAACTTGGTGCAAATAAGCCGAGTAATAGACTGTACAGTGCTGTTTAAGACTGGCACTCGCGATTTCAGATAGTATATTAGTTATTAAAATAAGATAAAGTAAATATGTGCCAGATATATAAAGCGATGGCGTTCCATCTAAGTTGCTTCGTACCTCGTTATTCGTTGTGAAATCCTTCTAAAGCTAAGGGAAAGATAAATGTATCTGCTGTCAAGATCTTTTTGACTTTGCACAAGCTTTTATTAAAATAGAAAGACGAAGAAAAACAAGAACAATTAATTATTGCTGGAATCTACTGAAAGAAATGCACAGTAAACCTTCTCGTAAGCAAATACCTGAGTGTATGCAGGTATATACTATGAGGTTTACAATTAGGGCCCCTATCTTTATAGCATTCGGATATTTGTAGCTCATTAGATTCCATTTGGAAACGGCGGTAGACTAATGAACTTGATGGAGTTCCTGTGGGGATGGGGGCCGAAGGAGACCAAGAAAGTGCAAAGGAGGGAGAGAAATATTGACGGTGAACTATCGAAAGGGAAATACGACGAGATAGACTTTGGGCGAGGGTGTGAAATAAGCATAAAGACTTGTACCACTCTTAAACATATCCCAAGGTGGCACACTCCGGTTCACGGTAGCTGCATGATCTGATAGATTATATTAATTTCAAACATAATTAAATTCAATCCAATTTGATCTCATCAATTATTACGTTTGCTGAGTCTCTCTCCTGAAATGTTGGGCTTAGAAGAGGAGGGATGTGGTGGGAGGGGTGCGTCAAACTGCAACTCTGCATGAAATTGTTTCCTTCGATGTGTAGGAACGTGTCAATTTCCTCTGCTGCCAGGCGAACAGCACATCAAATCCCATCTAATTTGATAATTAACTATTGATACAGAGCTAGAGCGACCGGGCTCGCATTTCGATCTTAGTCGGATTACTCTGCGTTGAGCAAATACGACAGGCGCTGACCTGACAGTAGTTGCAGAGACTGGCAGGGGGTCGCTGGAAATGGCACAACGTTTCTGTTGTACTTAGACAATGCTCAATCTAGGCGTTGGTGGGGAACGGCTTCTGGCCATTAGTATATATTATCAATCTGAATATTAACCAAGTCACTAGTGTCTTGGTTATTTTAGTAGTTACCAAAATAAAATGGGTGTGTATTGTGTAATTTAAAGACTAAGAAATGTATAAAATTGATATTTGCACATCGCAAACTTGCATGCTCTTTGCATATATTAAAAGAACATATACAATTATTGCATATTAAACGGTATTTTTTTTTCATTACTTAGCAAGCCACGTCTTATCAATAAATAAGTGAAGACGGTAATCACGTATGCTACAACTTTTACTTTTACTTACAGGTACATTTGCAGACCACAATCCATCTTGTTAAATCAATACTTGCAGGTAGATTAAATCAGACTAGACTTGCTGATAGCTGAGCGACCCTCCATCATTTGGTTGCCTTTCTATGTCTCAACTTATCAACAAATCCGGAGCTCGCATGCCATGTAGGTTAGGTACCTACATAAGCCAGTCTTGCGGTGAATCACCCCAGCGAATGTATTATAACACAGTATTTATTATCAAAGGAAATAAAACAATAACCTATTTTAAACCGAAACAACTTGTGCTGCTTCGCAGACAAATATTTCATCTTGTATAGATGCTACAAACACACGCTATGTGATTTATTTTCCTGTGTGGAAGAAACCAGAACGAAATTCTGCCATTTCATCCATAATGGCACATATAGGGCTGAAAAACAATTTCCCTACTCATCTCCCATTGAATGAGGCAACGTTACGTATAGGTATTCGTAATGTTTCCGTGACCTAAAGGTACAAAGCTCGTTCTTTTCGCAGTTGATTCGTTACTGGCAACCCATCTATGGCGGATTCCGGAAGTGGCCAGGATTCGGTAGAAACCGACGTGCGGAAGCGTCGTTGACAGCACCGGCCCCTTTCGAATGGACGTCGGTCGCCAATTCTCGGATCACTAGAGCGACGGTATGCTCGGCAAATCAACATGACTCAGCGCACGATCACTTTATTTCCCACGACTTTATTTACTCAAAAAAAAAATAACAATAATACTGCGCCTACCGCCTGCTGATGCAACATAGTGTGAAATTTGAAGAATGAGTGCTGTTTTTTTTACAGAGCTGTAAAAATATTGTTGTTCCATGAAAAAGATGGGCGAGAAAGTAAATTGAAAGTGATAATATTTAAGTGCTCTGCCGTGTCACCAAAATAAAAAATATCCTCGCGAAAGCAACCCTATACACGTTATTATTCCCAATTCGACTTGAATTTTTCTTTTAATTCCATCTCCAGAAGAAATTGCTCTCTAACGAAATCAGGGGAAAAAGTAATAGGGATCGCTAGCGTTGGTCATTTCGTTCACACGGGACGCAAGAACGTGCTGACGGAATTGGATTCCCAATCGTTTGATTTGCACCTATAGTAGTTATGCTGTAGGTGTAGTTGTCGAGCGTGGCCATTTTAGTATTCCACGAGTTTCCCGAAAACCTGGACGAAGAAGCAAGCTGGTCTCGGCGAATCCCTTGCATATCCACCAAGGGACGCCGACGCCGACGTCAATTGCCTCCCGGAGTCCCAGCACTTCCTAGTAAACACGCTTTCCCATCTTTTCCTGTCGGTGGCATTTTCTTTACGCAAGCTTTTCCTAGTGTTTACCCTGTGGCCACTCGATGCCTGCAACCCAGCGGTCGCCGCGCACTTTGTTCGCCGGCATCGTCCACGTCTCGCCACATCTCTCCGCATCTCACCGGCTTCAATCGCTTCCAGCCGAGTGAACTCCATATATCTCACATGTAAACTCGCAGCTACGCTGGATATAAAACAACTCTATCACGAGTGCGCTCGACCATGCTTCGTCAATATTGAAAAATGGTATAAAAATGATCCAATTCGGGCAAGGGATCGAGTTCATCACTGATAGAACATGATAACACGTAAGTACATTGGTAATTAAACTAATATAGTTAAGTGCGTCGAGCAAACTTTTTGTAATATATTTTTTTTTCCAAGGACCAGTTTCACCCAGATTTTTTAACAATTGGTTAAGTCTCTAGATAGCAGAAACATCTAAACATTACATCACATGATTGGAAGTATCAATTTTAATTATTTCAACTCCCACTAAGGAGTTTAAAAATAAATAAATCGCAGTCTTAATTTAATTTCCGTCTTGTATTGCATGGTTTCGAGACGAACTGTCATCCAAGCCATCCCCTGGCCGTGTGTGTAACTTCACCTCAGACACCGAGTGTCTTTTCTTATTTGTCGTCAGGGAACGGCGATAACGTGCTATGCCAGAAAATATCTGACTTTGTGCGAGGAAGAAGAAAAAGCAGGTGAAAAATGAGCGGCCTCGCGTCGATAAGGTGACAGCCGCTTGACTGATTGTTGCCGTTGAAAACTCATCTTTCATTCCACGCTTCATCCTTCTCAACGCGCGGATAATATTTCTAACTTGATATTTCTCTTGGCTCCTCAAGTAAATCGTCTTTTAAATCCAGGTCAAATTCATCTTCCATTAGAAGGCTTTGACTTCTTGACCTGTCACCTTCCATCTGATTTATACAGTTTCGGAACAAAACGAGGGAAAACTTTGTAAAGGAATTGCAGAGAGAGCCGTGGCCCATATCTGGAGATGGCCGCTCTCCCCGCATAATAAGAACTAAGAAGACGGATGTTCTATGTAGATGAGGCGACAACAAACAAATGAGTCGACATCAGTAAAAAGTTTTTAAAGAGTTTTAACATTCTTTTGTGCCAGATTTGAGTGCTGTAATGAGTATCCACTTTGTGATTCTCTTCTGGAGGGAAACCCTTCCTTTTCCGCGATGTGCGTAATACAATGTTGTTTATTTCCACGGGGGCCATTGTACGGAGGTGTTGCGCGCAAATAATTTGTTTTTGATAGAGGCGATGACGTGGCAACATCTCCGCTCGGGCCAAGCTTTGCGCAGACCTTTAAGTACGCTCAGAAACCATGCATACTGTCATTGCATTGTAACTTTCCACCCCCACGAGCAGGCACCGAAATCACCGACGCCCTGCAAAATTGAGTAGAAATTTTCGGCTTTCAATAACACAACTTTGCATAACTTGAAACTGAATTATTCCGTTACATTGTAATATTCGGCTTTTTGCCTTATTTCAAAAGTCTATTGTCTACTTTTCAAAGTTTGTTATGAAGGCTGGCAATTGAACTATTGTTTACCGTGGTGATGCATAGCCGCGCTGTCAATGCGAGCTAAGTTCTCGGAGTGAGTGATTGCTTCAGTTAGGGCTGGACCCCGAGCTAATTAATCTAGGAGACGTCAACACCTCTATAGCGTGATCCGATAAGGACGAGAGGAAACCAGCTAATCACAACATCACCTCCAACCCTCCGCCAAATTAATCTCCACTCCAACATTCTTGGACATTGCTTTGTGTGACGTAGCAGAACGACGCCGCGCATCGCGTCCGAATTTGAAGTCTAATCTTCCAAAACGCGGACGCTTGGCAAGACGTATTCTTTGGCGATCATTCAGAGACGTTTTTGTCCTTGGCCTTATCTCAGTCCGTTCATAAATCACCGGATCAAGAGAAATGCGGATTAAAAATAAGCTCAAGTGCCGTTACACTATGCACTAAGTGAGGGCGCAGATTAAAGTAAACGAGAAATATCACTCCTCATAATTCACTAGTAGGATGGGAAATCCCTTATTTAGGCGTCGTAATGATTTACAGTATCGTATTTACCTATCGATAAAAAAAAATCTCTGGCATAAAATCAGTGCCAGGAAAACTGGTAGCAGGAGATATCTCACGCGTGCGGGCGGGCGGTCGCCCGAAACGAGCCGCCAAATCGAGTGCACGCATTGCGTACACGCGGATTCCTGCACTGTTTTTTAATTTATCGGCCGTCGCCTCGCCGCACCCCGCCATTCGATCACACTTGGTAGCGCCCGTGGCGGGCAGCGGAGAAAAACACCAGAGTACGAGCGAAAAAAACACGAGACGAGAACAATCTGTCAATAACTCGATAAAAGCAAAATACAGCGATAACAACTTTTTGTAATAATATATTATCAAATATCTGAAAACATCGTGAGCGGGGAAAAACACTTAAGAACACATCTCTATATGTCTGGTCTAGCTGGGAGGGTAGTGTCCGCTGACTTTGGAGGCTGCGACAGCATGACCTCTCTTGATGGAAAGCGCTGTACAGATCCAATAGATGCAGCGAAGAGCAGTGCACAACAAGCATGGCTTGAAACACGAACACGACACAGCGTAAGGAGAGTAAGAAGAGCAAGAAGAGTAAGAAGAAGACGAAGCTTATATGTTTGGATTCGATAAAAGCTTGCAGCCGGCTGCGTTCTCCCTCGGTCTCCAGAGAGCGTCGCTCCTCTAGCTGCTGTCTCAGCGGCTAGTCTAAGGAAATCTATCGTCACCCATTTGCTCGACGGGATGAAAAGGAAATCCATTAAGAGTCGGGGGGACGCTACGCAGTGTGATTCTCATTTGTCACACGCACTCAAGACCAGTTCGCCATCGGACGAAATACGAACGAGGGGCCGATATTTTGGCCCAAGTTCGACAATAATACGGTAATGATTTATATAAATGTATAACGTCGTTTTTTTTCCACGATTTCAGTTTCATTTCTATGCAGAAAGCTAGACAGATAACTAAAGCTTGAGTGGTTGCACGTTTGCTGGAATACACGATATATCCATACATGCAGGGCCAATGTATGTTGGATAAACTCGTGAGATTAAGTCTCCGTCGCAGGCAACGCGATTTTCATTTCTTGCTTCGTCCACAAACGAATTTCACACGTCGCAGAGCGGGGAAACATAAAACATGTTATGGAGTTGAGAGTTCGGATAAACCACTTGAATCCTGCTTGGTCGAAAATGCCCTTGTTCGGATTGCTAGCTAGCGAGCGTGTGAAGAAGAAGAAGCTTCACGCTAAAGCATACATCCCTGTTCGCAGCTTACAGCCGATGGATGCGACAGTTTACATAAGCTAAGTATGGAATATCATTAATTATCTTGACGTCGCGCATAGTATTTTATGTCCCGTGGGGTTTGCAGCATTATACGATAGAGAATAAGAAAGGAGAAGTGGAATAGGAGGAGTAGGGATGTTTTGCTGGCGCGGAGTTGGTACGACTGGCAAGTGTGTGGTGAGGATCGCGGGACCGCAGCGCGACCGGCGTTCACATCCGCGCAAGAAATGTTGTCCCATCGGCGTCGGCAGATTCTTGCGGCTGTTTGTTTTATGGCGTACACATTTTCGTGGCACCAGCGGTTTCAGAATCGAATTTTTAAGCGTAGATTCCGTTTTGTTCTCCTTTTTTTTTGTGGCGTTCAACAGCTCTAAATATTTATGGTTGAAACAAAATTCTTAGATTTATGGTATGTGCACAGCAATCAAACTCCAATTTGTGTCGTCGTTTATTATTCCTCAAATCTTAATTAATGCAAACATTAAAACAAGTACTGTCAACAAGTATAAATAACGAGCACATGCAATAACCTCGGCGTTCAGCGCTGATAAATTACCACGGTGTCTTTGAGCTATCACACATGATTGCTGCCGTTGCACCAAACGTAAGTTTGTTGAAGCGTTTGATACTAATTTGTCTAGACTTGAACCAAAGCATTTCAGAAGCAAACATATCTCTAGTGCAATCATATATCTAGCAGGTTATTGGTCAAGTTGAAATTTGACAGAATAGTTAGTGCAGATACGTCACCCATAGAATCCCTGAGAGAATCCGTAAAACACACACACTCAAACACACGGGCATACACGGCAGATATTATTACATATCCATCGATGATATGCGTCGGAGCAGACTAACAACTCCCCGGCTCGATGTTGCCATCAACTAGTTCAACATAATATCGCCACTTTACGTGATTGTCTGAATAAAGCTGGTGCATTCGTGCTCTGCTCTCTGGCTTGTATTAGCATCGGTTCTGTTCTGTTCGTTGTTTGCACAGTTACAACGAGCAGCGCATGGTGCTTCTTCATCGCGAAATCCAGATTGCACTTACAGAGCCAGGCATTTACAGTTGGAATTGAGAAGAAAAATAAGTGTTTTCAACCCACGACGCTGAGAACTTCAGAATTATATAAAGACACTGAATATCAACAAGCCATGACTGTAATTTGATGTCGCTAGGTTGAAAAGTGGAAATTATTGATTGACGATTAATTTACCCAAATTTTCCTTAATTTTCGTCTCATTATTCAGCTAGAAACCAACATAAAATGAAAATTGAGAATAATTAATAATTAAAAATGTCTGTAATCAATTAATTAGGCTCTGACACAGACAAGGCACCGAAAATAGCTCTCGCGGGGGCCCAATTTTTCCTCATTTCCCATCAGATGGCCCGATTTAGTATAAACTCTCGTCATCTGTTTATTGAACGTCGATTTGGAAAATTGAGCGGAAATCTATGGGCGTGGATCATCAACCAAAACCTATCCTCTCCCCTCGCCCATTCCGAGCCCTTCGTCATATCCTGTGTTAAAACCCCACTATGATTGATTGGTTGATAAAAAGAAGCAAAAGAGGGAAAAAGAATCCGCGGGTCTGATGGCAAGAAAACACGCGTGGTCCATCGCACCCTCATCACGGTCTCTAGTAAAGGCCTGGATTTGCGTGGTAAGCCCCCCACCCAAGGCAAACTCGGTCGCGCCGCCTTGGCAGCAGGCGCGTGCTGCTGCTGCGGCAAAACCCTCCAACTATAAGCCCCCGGACTTATCCCTTCTCAGACACCCTAAGAACCCTGTTAAAAATATTGCCCCATAAAGAGGTTTTCTTTTAAAACGGTATAAACTGATTGTTATCGTAATAATCACAGCGGCCTGATGAGAAAAGGCGGCCGCGGTGAGAGCGATGGCATTTGTTATTCAGCTCGTCTTCCCAGACAATTGAAAGAGCTCGAAGATATTAATTTATCTTATCAACAAAAGTATGCCATTATGGGGTCGGGGCAATCATAATCAACGACCGAGCTCGCCGGAAAAGATCGCACGCTTTGTTACATGAGAAGGAAAGCGGAGAGGAGATGAGCAGAACGGGTTGAGATGATGGATCCGGAAAGTGTAATACTTCGTGTTCGTTCCTGGCACCTCCACTGAAAGTCTACGCGGTAACGAAATGAAAACCTGCGAAAGCGTGAAGCGTATTACAATCTACCCCTTGAGAAAAGATAGCAGCTCAAGTGCCCCCCCCCCCCCCTGCATTGTTACCATCTCTTGAAAGAAATTTCAGACATGAATTTATTGGCAGGGTTTTGCAAAATGATTAAAATTAATTCCCAAGATTGTATAATTGGTAGAACAATTCTGTTAATAGCTGGTAATCGAAATTGGGGTACATCAGCGGAGATAATTTGTAGTGTTTTTTTAAATGTCAGTTGGCCCAAATGTCACCCCAAAACGACCGGTGGTGCCTCTGCCGGTCGTGTCAGTTTTCTCGCTGAACGTAGTATAGCTGGTGCTTATCTGTGTATCACTTTTCCATTCATTTTCTTGCGCGATTGCGTTGCGAATGTATGTTAGGTATCGGGTCGAGTGCTGGTGGCAGAACAGGTCTGTGCATGTGCTAGAGAGGTGCACACAGCTGGGGCGAAGCGTGTGCCTGGGGCAGCCTGTTACTCAGCGTGATGGTGATGGATGGAAACTGTTGAATAGTGTGACGGGAAATGAAGCTGAGAGCTCCGCGAGTTCAGATGGAACTGAATTGGTTGCTGCATGCCCTCTCTCCACAAAGGCACTCTCTTTATGGGCGCACGCGAGGATAGCACCGACTTCCGAGTGCCCATCTCAAAGAAATATTACTCGCCGCTACGTGGCATTTAGGAATGTGGGAGACACGACTTTAGCTGCACACCCCTAGTAATTATGGTGAAATGCAGCTTGACGTTATTTCATAGATTTGGGACAAGGTAAGATTTCTTCAGGCATTTTATACTGGACTTTCTTTCATAACTCTGAAATGGAGCATACACATACCAGTAAGAAACCCTTACAAGTGTCTTGCTTCTTTTGTCATATCTTTTTCTTTTTGAGGTCATCGATGAAACAAATCTTTCCTATTCATAGGAAACTATTATTTCCTTTTCCTATCAAAACTGTATAATAAACTTTCTGCAACAGCACGCAATTTTATTATAGAACCAAGGATTGGAGGAAAAAATCTGAAAATTGTCGTTTGTCATAACTTATGGCCAAGCCCGAAAAGATTAAGCACAAAAATAACAAACCTACTACGGGCAAACAACGGCATCGAATCTCAAAGCGTGATATGTTTTTTTTTTTGTAGTTTTCCTCTCATAGCGAAATGCACAATCGAAGTCTCTCTATGCTTCTACGCGAGACTAATGTGGGTTCTGTTTGTGTCGCCGCCGGCCAAAATTGATTCAACAACAAGGATAATTGTTCGGTGCCAAGCACTGGCCACGACTTCGGCGTCGCCGTCGCTGTCTGCGCGACGCCCGTGAAGGGTAGTACATTTCGATTGATCTCCCAAAGAGTGGCTCGCACTAGATTAATATCAGCCGTACACTTGCCGATGCGAGCAGCCGGCAATTTATCTTGCCAGTTATTAATGGTACAATCTATCGAGCTCACTCGCAAGCCACCGCATAAAGCGCGCTGATATATTAATGTATTTACCTTAAATAGAATGATTTAGCCACGGTGTCAATCATTCAAAAAATATGTCAAAAGATTTATGAAATGAAAAGTGGTTTGGCGCTTTAGAAAAAGAAAAACAAAGAAAAAAACTAGAATAACGCAATCGATGTGAAACTAATGAAAAAAACGTCAATAGTGCGAGAGAACGCACGTGGCAACAACCACCTCCATCCAATACACAGAGCAGAATTTTCGACTAATCCATGCTAAACTTTACTACCCAATTCCAAATAGTTTAAGGGAACCACGAAAGTAGTCGGAATAGTCGTAAAGGGGGGGGGGGGGGGCGTTCGCGTTCTACCCTTGTTTGTCGGCCATTGATCTAAGTCCAGTAAATCGCGGGGTCCGAAACCAGGGCGCGGAATATTCCCAACATGTTCTCGCTAATAGAGGTGGGCATGTTCCGGTTGCGACACGTGGGATTCCTAATCGAACTCTCCCTGCCCTGCCCTGCGTGACGTCACCACAGCGGTGGCTTGTCGTAAATCAGGCTGGGTCATGGTAAACCCCACGTATTGGACGTGGCGGCTCGATGCTCGGTTACCCGTCGTGTTATGCTGGTTTTGCCTGTTGTACCGTACATCGCGAGGGAGTACTCATCATGCCGGAATATCGTGCATACAAGTTATACTGGTGCAGTCTGCAAGGCGCGAGGGTAGCGTTCAACTAGTTGCAGTAATATTCTTAACCCCAGAGCGCCTGTTCGATGTGGTCAGGGCATCTCCTAACCGCTAGCCAGACGTGTTTGGAGTACGAAAGCAGAGTTACATGAAATCGTACTTAGGTTGGCGCCGGATATGCTACAACAAGGGCGAGGCTTCAAAGATAATTGCGCTCAAGTACATTGTAGTTTAAATCTGAGTTGGTTTATGTAGGAATGGAGAAACCAGCACTTACTGTCAGATGCTGGTGGTAGGCAAACTGTGCGCAGGTATTTTCGTGTTCCTAGTTGAGAGGATTGCAAGACTCGTGGTGGTCCTGTTAAATAAAGAAAAAGTGTTTAAACGACTTAAAACATGACACATGCCTTAGCATGATGTTGAGTAAGAGCCTCCTCTCATAACGTTTAATTATCTTACAGCACTACAGGGAGTTTTTCTTTCTAAAGTGGAGGTGCCGGGTAGGTGGTGGTGCCAAGTAATCAACACGGGTGCGCGGTGCACGGTGTAAGTCTTGAGTTAATCTTTAATAATGTGCATATTAAATGGCCACTGTGTGAAGATTGGAGGATGCAGAAATTTAACGACACCATTCTGTTTAATATACAAAACGGGTAACCATTAAAACAAATTAAAGCTTTAGCTGTTCGGACTGAATAATCAAGTCTACGGGTTCATTATCGTGTTATCTCTGGGGAAGGATTTCCAATATTTGTGGGCGATTGGGAGCGTTGAGATGGGATTCGAAATTGAAGGTGGGTGCAAAAGCAGCGCCCATGGCGGTGAACAAATTAGATTGTTTCATTAGGAGTATGGATGTGGAATCCCCAGGAGGTAAAAATTGGAAATCTATAAATCCGGTGACAAAAAGCCGAAGAAAAGCAAGTTGCCCGCGAGGCTAGCACTGATCGACAACCGTGTGAATTAGATTAGCAGGTTCAAGTACAATCCACGAAGAAAAAAAGTAAAACACTTCCAGGAGCGTTCCGTATCCGTGCCATTTATAGATGCGATCTCGTATGAATACTGCATGACGGTAATGCGACAGTCTTGCCGTAAAACACTTTAGAAAATATGCTGGAAGTATAAAAATTCACGGGTTTAACTATCTTGTTTAAAATGCATCGAGTTGCATCAAGTTTCTGTGATTTTATGACATCCCAGATTGCGCCCAGGGCCGGTAGGGTTCCCACGAACCAGAACCGGGCGAAACAAAACTTTCGAGCTTCCTCAACGACCAAGAAAAAGTTTCGGCGTGGAAAAATCTATAAGCATAGCTATCAACAGGCTAAGCTAAAGAGTTTTAAAGATAAAGCTTGTTACTTTAAATGACTCGCGATTATTCTTCAAAAACCTGGCACTACCATTCTCCAACCCCCCAATTCCCGGGTTCCTTGCGACCCCTATCTACTGTGCTACCCCTACTCACGAACGTGCTACTTATCAAAGGCGTTACCAAGCCAGAATTCTTCGCGCTATATACGTTTATCGAGACCTGATAACCTGGCACACTGCAGAATGTCTCAATACGAGGGAGCGTTTTTTTATCCTTTCCACAACAAATTGTCAGGAGAATCTGCGCACCCTAAATGAGGTTTGTAGACTTATTATTTTGTAAACACACTTAAGTTGCATAGCTTCGGGTTTGTTGTTGACAAGAGAACTTGTAATTGCAGGTATATCTATAATGCATGTATGTGGGTTAATTAAACATAAGGTATCATTTAAAAGTTTCAGGAAAAATGCACTCAGAAACTGGCGCAGTTTCTAAAGGAAGTGAACAGAACTGAATACCAAGTAAAAATACTTTGTTTATTTTTGAAAAAACGTAGTGAATATTTTAAAAGTTGCCGAAGTGCGTGTGAAAACGCGTCGTAACGGAGGTTCACGGCTAAACGCAACGATGTTATGCGAATTGGTAAGAGAATGGTAAAGAATTGAAAATACAGTGAAAAAAAAAACCGATGCTCATTGGCCATTGGTATGGTGGAATTTGGTGGAATCACTTCTGGTAGGCGTCGATCACAGAGTAAATTTCGTCATCGCACGATGAATATTTTCAGAGCGGCGCTGTGACACGAAGATACGGCGAAGATGGAAAACCCGAGATCTTAGCGGGAGGAAGAACGCTTCTGCAAAGAAGTGAGATGTATTCGCACGACGTAAGAAAAACAGCCAAGGAATGTCTAAATAGAATACGTTTTCCATATTTCCTCTTGCGCTCGCTAATCTTGGCAGTGAAGAATTACACCTTGGTGATAACCAAATAGACCGGCCCAAGAGTGATGGCTGCGCGCATTAATTCGGGATTCGGAAGACGAAGATTCTCTCTTTTTCTTACTTCGAACCGTTTTTTTTGCCTCTCCCTAAAAACGGTACGGTCGTCAATAAAGATTCCCAGCGTTCTTTAAAGTGAAGCGATGGTTCATTCAAATCGCGAGCGCGAATGCTTCATAAATGAATGTCAGATGTTCACTTTTGAAAACAACTTAGAGATGGCAGCATCGGCGAAACAAAACTTATTTTTAAAAGTGATAAATTCGCGGATACGTCGGCCGACTCCGCGGAGAAATACAATAAGATTGCAAGCGAGTGGCGCGTTCGCAGGGTCCAGACAGGGCCATAGCTCTCCGTCACGTGGCATCGGATCCAAGGGATGCTCGTTCTTTTCGTTTGCCTCATCAGCCCATCCGACGGCGTTCAGAGCCCTAGGGTCACATTTAGAGCATCAAACGTATTTGGGAAATCCTTTTCGAATGTAAATCTTCGGTCGGCGGCGAGATGGGCGGAGTAATGGATGCGGGTAGCGGGCCCATCCGACGGATAGATCGACGTCGAGATGACGCCGAAAATAAGGGAAAAAGGGATATCTATAATTTCACTTCTAAAACTCGCGATTCGGAAAGTTGTGTGGGGAATTGCACGTAGATTTCGGTTTCGGGGGGTGTTGGGGCCGAGGGAGATGGTGGGGCTCTTAATCGCATTTTCAGCTCAGAGAAAAGTGGCATAAAATTGAATATAAATAAATGCGTTTTTTAAGATAAAAAAAAGTTTTGACACAACATCGGACGATTTTCCACCCTTCTTTAGTATCATTCCACGGAATGCAGCTGGTAAAATGCTGTAATGGTACGTGATTCGCGAGAAAAACATATTTTTAAAACGTGGCTGCGCGCGTAAATCCTCTTCCTCATCTTCATCTTCTTCTTATGCCGGCGTGCAGCCGGCGGGTTCCGGCGGCGATTAGAGTGTAGTGACAGTGATCCCCAATCACCATACACCGGCGCCCTCCCTGCCCTGCGCCCGGCGCCCCTGGCGGGGCAAGCCCCGGCCAAACTTTCCCGAGACGGGGAATTTATAACTGAATATTCTCTCGCGTTTTCGCTCGTCGTAAGCCGCTGACAACGGTGTGGATCGCACCTGGACGGTTCCGACGCCGTCGCGACGCTCTCAGGGGAAAAACGACGCCCGAGATGCCGACGCTAATAATTTATTAAGTGCCATAAGAAGATTGCTGATTTAAGAAAGTATATTAAAACAGTGAGGAAATGAGAGATGCTCGCTCTGTTCTGTAAAAGGGACGCACAAGTGTCAGCAGCGACCTGTTTGAAGTATTCGCTTATAGCGCTGCCAACGACTGCGGAAATAATTATAACAGCTTGTACGAAATTTTCTACTCGGGTCACAGTTTTTAGATTTGTCTCTCTCGAATAAAGCGCGATATCCAAAATTAATCAAATTAAAATTTCTCCAATAAAAGCAATAAGCTATATTACTTCCCGTATCTCCGGTGAATAATAAATACAACAGCACAGAGCAGCATTTAGATTTATATCTGGGAGAGATACAAATAAAACAATTACTCGCAGAACATAAAGCCGGAGCCAGATGGTTCACAAAATGGCTTATATTTGCTGCATAGTGAATACCCTAATTTGCTTCTTTTTCCACTTTTTAATATATTTCTAGCTGAACTAATATCACGAGAATAATATCCGTGAGACTTGCGTCAGTTGGAAACTAAGCATGACTGACAAAAAATTGTGGACAAGGGCTCATAATCAACTCCCTGATTACACAAAAACAGTCGCAAAGCCCGAATCCTCTTTACTATCAATACTAGCGTCAAATAAACGGGTTCTGTTACTTGATGGTAAGTAACAACTCTGCCTGCCACGTAGGACATGGACCAAGAAATTCATTCGAGACAACTGCAACGACACATGCCATTCAAAATACGGCATCGGTATGAAAATCGAGCCCTTTGTTCAATGAGAGAGTAAAATGCATTTCACCTACCGCCGTGCAGCCGGCAGAATGCACGCGAGGCCTGACACAAAACGAACTGCATGGTAGCTAGAATTCATTTCCGTATCCGTTCTGCACCTACTCAACACGTCGACGATGCGAGCGCCATTCGAACTGTGTCACTTGATAAAAGCTATTAGAGAGGATGCGCCAGACTACTTTGTTGAGTAAATAAAAGAAGCAAATAATGGAGGTAGCATACAAATATATATATATATATAAGTACGAATTGTGTGTACGCTGCAGTTCTCTCTCACTAGATATACTAGGTACTAGTAAATTGTACATTTCTCTGTTGTTGAACTGCTATATACTACGTTCAAAATCCTCTTTTCACCTTTTTTTCCCCTCCCAGGGTGCAAAAAAGTATAATGTGCCAGGTGTTTTTGATTTTCCCAACGCGTCTAAACTGGGCACAGGCGTGTTAATTATTTGCGACATTTACTTTAATCGAATTGAAAGCAAAGCTTGAAACGCGTGCACCTATACCGTACATATATTTTTTTTTTATACACAGTACCTACTCTCTTTTCCTCATTATTCACAAACATGATCCATGCGAAACGCGATCCGCGCCAACAGTCCAACAGTGGTGAACACAGGAAAATGTGAGCTGCACATTTCGAAAGAACGAAAAAAGAGTATTCTTGACGTATTCCATTACACGTCAAAAATATGTTGATATGCATTTTGAAAGAATAAGCCCATATTACCTTGGATTCCAATTGATTATCTGCTTTGTCTGCATTATCTCGACGGATTATTCATAAATCTTGATTAAATCGTGATGGGATTTGCAACTAGTCATGCAAGCGACAAAATAACTCGTCGCGCTATCACGTATACAGTACGCCATTAGAAATCACTTCGAAATCATTATAAATAACGGCGACAGGATATGATTTCGTCTTCGTTATACCGTGACGCATTGTATAAATATATCCATAGACGACAATACTGTGATTGTAAGGATTCAGGATGTGCGAGGGGTGGTCCAGGATAAAGAGGAACGCATTTCATGTCCGTGGCATCCAAAGAGTCACGAGTACAACAGGAGATGGGGTGTAACCGTGTAACATCAGCTCGAGAGAAGAGCATTGAACGCGTGTCTGAAACAATGACTTTAGTCCCCCCTGCCAAAAACCATGTGCACTGTTGAAAAATTACGAGGCGCTGTCTATGGCACGTCTGCAAGCATGCAGTGCGCTTGGTAAAGCTGTTGTTTGAAAGTACATCCCTAACCATGTGTGCATCCCGAATCAATTTCCACTCATATTCCTGTTTCTGTAGCATCCCCTATAGGAGGGTTAGCGCATGTGGAACATAAGAGCCGTGCTGAACCACTCTAATGCTTGGAAGAATCATTTTGCCGAGATGTAAGATAATATGCAGCTGCGAGGATGTGCTATCTTGGCAATCTTGATTAGGATCGAATGGGAAGACGGGCGATGGAAAATAATGCCAAGAAGCAATAAGATATTAGCGTCTTGTGCCAAGGTCTTGCGAGGATCTGTAAAGGCCACGACGTCTACGGAGGCTAGGCTAGAGGATGCGGAATGGAACAGTACCATGGGAGACGTGCAATTGTTCCCGTATTGCATTATGTCACATTATATCAATAAACAGTGATTAAATGTGAGACGAGATCTTATGGGAAATAAGGGAAATGACAATGGCAAATGCACCAATGCCAGAGTGTGTTGTTCTTGGATGTGTATGTTTAGTCAGGCAATATTGACTAAGAAACTGGATTGTCTAGAGGATATATATTGAAATGTCTAGTGCTGATTGTTTCATGCAATTTCTGTGAGTAATCAATTCATCTGGGAATCAGGGTTAAAATTGTAATGCAATTTCAAATGGTTGATATGACATGCAATACCTTAATTTGGACAGATTAATTTGTGAGGGTTGGTTATATTAAGATTCGTTGCTCTACTTCCGATATATCATGCATTGGCAAGCTCTAGAATTCAGCGTTAGAAAGAAGTTGACGCGAAGAGCAGTGTCAGAAATTTGCCAATTTCCTCCACCCGTTTCGCATCTCTCAATAAACCGAGTTATAAGATGTGTGTCCAAAAAAAAACACGTCTGTCTTCTTTCTGTGTGCAGGAGAGACAGTTGTGTTGGACAGGAAACAAGACGTAAGATGGGATTAATCCCTTCCCCAAAAATTGTTCGCCGCCCCCGCTGCCATCACGTCAAGATGAATTTGTGTCTTGACATCAAAGCACTTGGCTCGCTCCTCTCGACCTGAACGTGCAACTTATAAAAGGGATTTTGAGTCGGCTGGATCGTGGATGTCACAAAATAATGGCTAATTTGTTGCCGGCCAGTGTTAACTAGAAAAACTTTTATATACAAGTCAGGACTCAGGAGCACAGTTAACTTTTACTTTCCACGAGGAAAATCTTAGGAGAAAATTGCGCCTCGCTGAGTTTGATTGTCGAAGTGACACTTTGAAATTAATGGATTTCCCCATGACAATGAGGGAAAGCCTTTACATTTCCTTATCATGCCATCAATTATGAACGAACCACTAAATATCTATGATGCATTTCCCAAACTTTTTCAAACTCTTTTCTGCATTAAAATGTATCCAACCCTTTCGAGTGCATTAAAATGTGATATTATAATACCATTGAAATGCCATTTAAGTTAACTTTCACCGGATTGTATGCAGCGGCAGCAGCAGCAGCAGCAGCAGCAGCTAGGTGAAAGGTTTTGTCATATCCATCACTTCGCTAATGCGAGCAACTGTCAGCCGCATGCCCTCTCAAGGCACTTTGCGCTCCCCGCCCCCAACCCCCAACCCCAAACCCCGACGATCGCAGCCCCAAAATACACACACACACACACTTCTGGGCCCAACACCCCATTCAGGGGCATCATCCATCGTAGCCCGCCGCCTGCATTGACGCAGCCAGACATACAGCCCTGTTGCTTTCCAGTTAGCGCGCGGAAAAAAAAGCCTGTCTCGATGACAAAAAATCCCTAAACGATAAATGCACTAACTCGCGTCGCGTACAAGCTACGTCGTAACGGCAGGAAATAGCACATCAAGACATGTTTTTTCATTCCAAGCTATTAATATCAAACTAAAGCTTCTCTTTAAATTGTCAATTCCATAATAATGGATTATGTAATTTTTTTAAGTCGCACTCTTTCCTCACTTGACATAAAACTGGAAAATTGCACTTTTTTTTACCCGGCTCACATTTGCTGCTATTAAGCATCAATAAAAGTGTTATTGCTCGCCGTTAAAAGGTTTATGAACTAGCTCAGTCGGTGCAGTTAGCACTTTGCGCTATATGCATCGTGCACTTTATGACAGCTAAAAATAATCACGGTGGCAGTGCCGGGTTTGCCAATAATGCCCTCTTCCATTACATTTCCAGCAGAACAAACTGGTAAATCTGATCAATCTGTGTTAACTGCTGCGAGTACGAAACAATACGTAAATTGTGGCACGCTTAATTCATCTTGCAACGGTAAATGAGAGCTGGCGATAGCCATCGGTAATCAATTAGGAGAGTCCACGGTGCCCGTCCGAACCATCCGGGGCCATCAATGTGTGTTAGCCTTATGCACAGCTATAAAGCAAGCGAGGTTGAACAGTTTCATGGGACGTAAAGCCATGTTTACCCGCGGCGATTTGGCCATCAGTCGTGCGAGACGACGGGCTGCCCTTTTTTTTTTATACTGCCGAGAGCAAACAGAGCCATCGATTCAACGTCACCAAAAACTAGGCTACTTAAGTTATTAGTCACCTGAGTAACAAACTTGTGTACATCTCAGTTGAACCTTAAGCAAACATCCTCGTGAGTTCGGGGGGGGGGGGCTGGGGTTATTTGTGTGCGACGGAACGGGGGGCTTATCTGTGGCGTATCGAAGTGTATGTACGCTTGTTATAAATTACAGTAGCCGGAAAATCATTTTTCTTTTCGGCCCGTTATTTAAACGTGGGCGAAGTTCACCCGGCAGGTGTAAAGTTTGCATATGAGGGAAAAATAAATCGATGGATTTGTTTACATTTGCTGAATTTAAATAACGACGAGATATACGTCGCATGGCTCAATAACAAGCGAGGATTAATATTTAAGTGTTGGCATCTGTGGAGATCGCAACGCACATTGGAGTGCAGTATATGATTCGTTTTTATTTAGTTTTCGGAGAAAAACGAATATAGTTCCTCATAAAACTCATAGTTCATTGGTCATGAATCATATGTGACATTTTCAGAGCAATCGAAATGAATAAAGAGCTTATTTATAATTCCTAGATCATTATTTCAAATACAGCTATCCTAGTGAAAACAGTGATCAAGGGTTTTCAAGCAATATCACGATTCAAAACGTTCACGTTTGTCACACAAACATGACGCGTATGGGAACAGAAAAAAATCACCTCTGTGATATTTCCTCAAGATGTTCTATTAGCACATAGGAAAAACTCGCGGTATCGACTATCGGCTATCGAACCGATATACCCGCTTGCCGCCGGGGGTAGGTGTGTCCGGGGGTGGCTATTAGAGGTGAAATATTACCCTTTGGGTGTGGCCCACCTCTCGATAACTCATTTTCTTCGCCGTTCTCAACTAGGGTGGATTCTTCATCCCCCTAAAAAAAAAAAACTCGAGCTCCGTTATATATCGGTGCCATTACGAGAAGATTACAGGTGACAAGTGCCAAGACTCAAAATTAGCGGTGAACGGGAAACTTTTCCACCGTGCTCTTCAGCACGGGGACTATCTAGTTTTTAAACCGGAAAATATAAATTTCCACGTCGACTCTCGCGATTCCTTGGTCTGAGAAAGAGTTTATCAAAGTAATGCATCCAATATACGCTATATGCATTTCCATTACGCCGTCATATTGACGTTACACGTCATAAAATGTTCATAAAGACAATAACAGCGCGAAGAAAAGATTTCCCACCTTGAAAACGATATACCTTCAGTCGTATTTTAACACGAGTTCCAAAGCGAAATACACAACGCAAATATGATGAAACTTTTATTCATTTGAAGACAAAAACCTGAGCTCACACATAGCAAACCATACATGGTGCGATACTCTATGGACTTAAAATGTGGCCTATACATGTCGGTACCATGGAGACTGTCGCAGCGGAGGCTGCATCATTCAATAAAGAGTGTAAGCTACAGAGGATGGAGATGGTGTAGGGGCTGGCTAGGCTAGCGTCGTTGCTCCTGGAGGAAACAGCTGTGGCAAATGGGGGAGACGAGCGTAGATGTATAAAATCAAACAGGTTCCCAACCCTCTGACTGCTCAGTGCTCCGCGCGGGCAACAGCAATCCCCAACCTGTGGATTGATTATACGAGCTCCATGGTAGCTACCCTCGCGGGGTTACCTCGGCTGCCGGTTCCAACCTGGTGCTGCAGACTTCACTCAACTAGGTTAACGGATTGTAATAATAAAGAACCAATATTACGAAAATAATTTGAAAAAGTTGGGTTTCATTTTGAAAAATCATCGCATAGAGAAACGTGTGCTGGAAACTTTTAAGTCACCTGCAAACTTCTGATAACACTTCTTTTTTCTTGCTCCGCGCAACTTTTTCTTTTGTGGCAAATTGTACATTTCAAAATTGGCTAACTTTTCTTATATTAAAATGAACGAATTTATGGATAATAATAAAAATGCACTCAAACGAGACTGCGCTCACGGAAAATGTAGGAGGGCCAAAGACATATTCCGAATCCACACGACTATTTTATTTACTGTGCGGGTAAATCTTCCAATACACGTTTCGAAACCACGCTTATAAACTCGATCGCCATATAGCGTCTTCGCGGCTTCGAAAAATTATATTAAGAATAGGAAATAAAAATCGAGGGCCTGCGGTGGTTCAATCTAATTATGATAGCTATTATCGGTCTCCTTTATTGCCGGCTCGACAATTTTGGGCGTGGCTTTTATTGACACCTCGTTAGGAGGAAGATGCCTTCGGTGGTGATTTGATTACCACAGAGTTTGGTCGACAAAGCGAGCCGCTGCACACTTTGAAGAAATTAGGTTAAATCCAGCTCGGGAAAAGGGCACAGGAACAGCAGGAACAGCACGAACAGCAGTTCTGCTGGTCTTTCGCAATTCAAAAACCGAGTAAAATGAGAAGTTTTAAAAATAGCGATTTTGCACTCCTTCCCAAAGACTGCAAAAAGCTGCAAGATGTTTGAGTCTCACTGTATTCAAACTCAACACCAGGCATAAGCCATGTCTTGAACAAGTTTGCTGTACTTAGATATGAGTTAGCAAAACCTTTACCTTTCTCAAGATGAAAGAGACTTTACTTAACACTAAGCTCCCATAAGTTTTGAACCAAATAACTTATGATTTTGTAATGCCAAAAAATTATATTACCAAGATATTTTTCGCAGTTTGAAAAGATATCAACGTGTAAAAAAACACGCAACCCAACACCGAATCCGGAGTCTGTCGAGTAAAAAAAAGTTTGGACACCGCGATTCAGTAACAACTACAATGAATCATACAACTTCTGATTTTATTACTCAGAGCTCGCATGCCAGAATAATCAACTCATTTTTTTATTACAGTCGTACTTTTGCGTGCCATTATGAGAGCGATTCGTACCCCCACGCGGTCTCGACGTCGGCGTCGGCGCTGCCTCTCACGGCGTCGGTCTTGACGGCACGGGGTCGACGCCATACCCCCCGGGAAAGTAGCGGATAGCGTGCCAACGCACCATCGTTGCCCCAGAGATCGCGGCCTTACACCAGACTGGCCCCAATCAAAGCAGCTGCTATTGCCACCCCCATCCCCCCCCCCTTCCACACCCGCGCCACAAGCGTAATTACACCAGATGATATTTAAATCAAGGCTACGAAACGATCTTTGGAATTAGGCGAGGAAATTTTTCTAAATATACTTTTAAGAATAACTTTCTCTGTACAATTGAGGTTGTAATAACTGTGATTATATTTGTTATGATCGTTGATGAAGAAAAATTTGGGATTTGGTGAAAAATTCTACGCTTAGTTCCCAGTAATTTACATCTGGATGGTAACTATGTCTTCTACCGAAACTGCTGATTAATTTATTCCCTGTATGTAGGATATACACAAAATTCCTCCTCTCGTTGATGGTAATTTGGTGTTTTCAATTTGATCGCATAGAGGATTACAATTTCACGGGTCTTCTGTTCGGAATTGCTTCTATTTATTATATTATTTGCATAAAGTGGTGCCCAAATTGAACGCTCCGTGTTCGAAAACTTGTTAAAACATCTCGCTTTTAAGTAACTTTAAAATAGCAACTGAAATTTGATGATCAAATACTTATGTGTGTACCAAAAAGCTTCAACTGCCTCGCTCTAAACATGGGGTACTGGCAGTTTTCGCGGGTTGGTTTAGGAATATAAGTCGATTAAAACAACATCAGCATGCATTTAACTGTCAATAAATTCACCCTTTGTACATCACCCACAACCATTTCCGCTTTGTTTCAAAACATTTTTTTTCACAAAAGCCTTCCATTTAATAATCCTTACCGATTATCTACAAAAAGTATGCAAACCAAAAAAAAAAGACGCTAGTGGATTGCGATGCAGCTACCACGAAGCGCGCTTGTGGTCTTCGCGCATAAAAGTTAGTTGGAAAAAATGTTGTATTATTAAAATTTCGACCGGCCATCAACATAAATATGTTATAAATAATCAGAGGGTTGTTTTTCGCCTTGGCATTAGTGTGTTTGCCGACCGCAAGGGTCGCTCAGAGCGACCGGCACGGTTTCCCGACCACTTGATTTATACAACAACACCGCATAACATTTTCCAGCGGCATTTCTTTTTTTTACAGCGCATTTTCCGACTCGTGTGGGTGTGTGTATGTGTGTGTGGTGTGTGTAAGTATTTTTCTTTTCGGTCATGCCATGGAGACGTGGGGTAGATATTTATTTTTCTTCGTCTAAAAAAAACTAGCTTTAAACTGCGCCTATATCTATACGCGAAAGAGAAAAAAAAGTGGTGTATATATATATATATATATATAATACATCTTTGTGTGCACCGACCTACTAATATATCAACACAGTATTATAACGGTTGTTGTTACAAGCGCTGTGGTGTGGTTTCCCATCTATAGTAGAATATACGTATATAAAGGAAAGGCTTTTTGTTTCTGAAACCCAATCAAATAACTGTCCAATGTAGATATTTACTGCGGGCATGCATATTACAAAGCTATCCGTACCGAACCATACATTCCCACATCGTGTACGACAATAACAAATTTTACTTATACTCGGTCCAAAGTGACGTCTACTTGGCAACAGAAGCGTGATACGTAAATTGAACGTAGCTTTAGTACGAAGATTGGAGGAAAAGTTGGGCGATTTATATCGGATCTAAACTTGGGAGCGCGTAGATTGCTGTGGTACTCGTGTATCGTGGCTGGGGAGGTTAAGGGTAACAGGGTGGGGGTAGCTAGGGTGAGAATACCGCATGTGTGTGTGAGAGTGTGTGTGTGTCTGTGTGTATGTGTGACGGCTTTGGTTCGAGTCACGAGCAACAGCATGCATTTTGGGGTGGTAAAACTAGGATCCATTCTGTTTCGGCCAAATATGAAAGTATTTGCCTCTAACGTGTGCTGAGCAACAAGAAACTTTCGGAAAGTTTCGAAGCAAAGTTTTAACCTTCGTTGCTTATTTCCTGCGTTGCACATGTTTTGAGGATGAGAGAACTACACCCAGGTCGACTATCACGTTTTGCAATTCGTAGTTTTCTTGTGCGAACGGTTTTAAAAATTGCATGTAGTTTTGTAACGGCTTTTTCTCTCGTGACCAGAAATTGAAGCAAAACTTTTAGCAAAGGGATTTAAAAGTTAAGTAATGCGGTTTTTTTCTCTCTCTCCGCGAGTTTTCTGTCAAAGTTGGACGCACACTCACGCGCGCGTGCGCGCGAGTGGGAAACGGAACAAGACTTTCGGGTTGTTCAAGGGGTGAGGTTCACGGCGGCACGGAGAGAGACCAAGTGTAAATTTTTTAGTTAAAAGTTTTCCAATTTTTCATACCAAATGGCTTATCCGCTTAGATTTTTACCAGATATGATTCGTAGCCCAGTTTCAGCCGGCGTTTGTCATCTCGTTTTCGCAGCAAAAACGTGGCGAACGCGTATTGCCTCTTTAAAACTTCACCCTACCCATCCCCGACGGCGCCAGAAGATAAACAAATTCCTGTTTGTCGACGGATTTCATGTCATAAGAACACCTATCTCCATAAGGTAGACATAAAGCATAAATCGACTAAATTCTTAAGCATCCCCATTACCAAGTTACGTTTACTTAAACTGTTTGCCAATTACAACAACGCCGTTAATTTACACGGGTTTTTCAACTGGGTTGGCTTTTCTTGAAATTTCCACAATTTCTCTAAAAAAAAAGTGTTTTATTATAGCAATAATTTATTCACTGACTTTCATGGCATATCAAAGCAAGCTATAGAATGGGGTGGGAGGGCAGGATTGATCGAAGATTGAACCACGCCAGTCAAAAGACATTGATTGATTGAGAAAACTTGATATATTTATGTGTTGATCAGAAACTAAGGCGGCATTGTTCGGCTTTCTACGAGATATCATGGTTTAGACAGAATGGATTTTCGTCGATAGTTTATTAGTTTCTCTATTGAGTGATAGATTTTAGGTAGATTGGAGTGACTCCGTATATACGGCCTGTATTTCCACAAACTCTTCAAGTAAATCAAGGAAAATGCAAGCACAAATGACTTCGAAAGCTTTTAAAAGGAGAAGAATAATAACAAATTCAAGTCCTTTTCGTCCTGTCATTATATTTTTGCTACGCAGCTGCTTGTTGAAAGCTTCTAGGATAAACTCAACATTTCCTTAATGACTAAATCAATGAATTTTCTTCGTGTCTTGTGATTTATTCGAAAAAGGAAGCAATGATTAAATTTCGTGCTTAAATTCGAATATTTTATTCGCACGACAATCACTGTCGTGGACACGTGACTGCCGCGACTTGATTTACGGCGATCTCTGTTCGATAACGTTGACCGCGCGTCAGATTGTGACTTGGAAAGTATGCCAGCAACAGAGATAAGCATCATCACGCTGCCCCCGTCAGGGACTAGTTGCTTGGACATGTCCAGAGAGTATTCGTAGCCGGAGAGTGGCCAACTCCCTGCATCTATTGACCTATGCCGTAGGACGTTCAGAGAGTAAACGGATCGATGTGAAAGAGGGCGTACAGCTTGACATTGTTGCAGTCAGATAGTTAGGTCTTTTGAAACTGGCGTTTAGGGGTCGGATCCAAACACACAAGAGTTTAATTTGGGGTTTTAATTCAGTTGGAATTTGGGGTTATTACGCTGTTACCTTTGTTACCCTCGTAAAAACTTCTAAAATCGCTGGAAACGCCGCCTGTGATTGGCTGATCATATTTAAACTACGGTTGTTAATTTAAACTGTTTTTTTTTTTTGCTTCACCCCCAGGTGAATTATTGGGCGACTTTGGCAATACTCCTTACCTGTAACTTGGATCAGAGAAGGTAATACACGGTGCTGACATCTTGTTCATTCCTGTCAAAAACCATCAAGGAACTCACGGCGTCCCTTAGAGATAAAATTTTCCACGTAACCTGCTGCCGAGGCTTTGAAATGCAAGGTATGCTACCATCACCGACCCATGATCAATGAGGAGTATGGCCTCCCATCGAATGACAATTTTACTGAAGTTTTGCTTTGCTTCAGTGAATAATGTAAGTTTTGAACATCGGTCCCAAAGATATATCCTTATCTATGCCGTTAAGCTCCAAGCCACTCTCTATCCGTTCTACGACTCTCTCGACATGCCTGGGCGATCAAGCGCGTTAGCATGACTCTCACCGACCCCTGTTCCCGATCTTATTAGCATAGCTCATTTTTGGGTCCTGCAACGTTCTGCCCCAATCACACAGCAGCCAGGTGGAACGAGCGACAATCAAAGATTGACTCATGCTAGCTTTGCGGGGGCGCGTGGCTCACTCATGCTGGTTGTTTGATGGAAATTAGCCCGTAAAACATGTTGATCGTTAAGGGCGGAGAACTGATAGCGTGATGTTTGCCACATTTGCCCCAGAATTATTCACAACTAACATGTTAAGAAACGGGCGCACGCTTTTTTGTGGAATTAATTTTGCAGCGGGAATCGTTTTTTTTCTTCTTTGCTGAGTGCTGTGAGGGGTAATTACCAGTATTCCCAATAATTCTGAGAATGACTAAAGGGTAGAAGCAAATTTCTAGAAAAATAACGCAGAATAGTTCTGAAAAAAAAAGTATAATTGAATAAACATGTTTTGTACAATTTGGTCAATTCCTAGTTTGCTCCTGCAGTTTCAAAAACTCCTATTATCCTTGTTAAAAATTTGGTGGCTTAAAGTCTTATCTCAGTCGTACGTACAAATCACAAACACTATATCCCGTTTGTGGAGGTTTCACTTATGAAACAATAACTCAGGGCTAGCAAATTCGAGAACGTTTTGACCTTGAGAAAGAAATGAGTGGCCTTGGGAAAGAAATGCCCGACCTATATTCAACACCTTACGACGCGGGTGACTTTCTAAGACCACTGGGTGAGGTTTATTTGGCTTCACAAGCTCTGTCCAAAACCTCAAGAACGCTGTCCAACTCCCTAAATCATTTTCCAACACTACACAATAGCTTCACGATGCCAGTGGCCGACTCAATCGAGCGAATAAAACACGCGAATCATCTCCGTGTGATGTAAACACGTCGCGACGCCGCACGGTTTGTGCCGTCGACGCCCGCCGCCGGGGTTCTTTGTGATTTTGTTCCGAATTTGAATATATTTCAATGCTATTAACGCTTGTCCGCTGGCTGGACCTCGCCGAGCGTGACACCGCTGGGCGTCGGAGTCGGCTCTGGTCGACACACCTGGCGTCGAGGCAGGGACTCGAGGCACTAAGCACGTGGCCAGAGACACGAGGAACAACTTGTCATGTCATGACATTGCCTAGTAGAGTAGGAATTTCTGCGGACAAAATTAGCAGGGACATTTTTACGAAAGTAACTGTGACAAAAGTACGGTGTAATAGGTTCGTTACGGTAGCCGCAAATCAATGTTTAAACGACGCACTGTTTTGACACCTGGCCCTGTGGCAGTGGTCTAATGGCGTCGGTGAATGAGCGGATGATTATGAGGATGATGATAAACTTAACCTAGCCTAGAAGGGAGGAGGGGAAAACCGGTACCGGCACGTAGCCTACTCCTATCTAATAGCACCAAGAAGACCACCGGCTTAATGTCCCTTCCGAAGGACGGTGCAACGCGAACAGCAGTATTCCTCCACAAATCCATGCTGTCGAGAGGTTGATAAGCAAGGCGAATGAAATTCCTGTCTAACTTTCATTCCTCAAACTTCTCTCCCGAACAGAACTGGTCATGGTTATGATGGTCACCCATCCAATACCTGACTCAGCGCAGTGTTGCTAAACTTCGGTGATCTCACGAGAACCAGTGTTTCCAACATGCCAAACTGTTCGGTAAAGTTTAATTCCATGACACAAGCATTGAAGAGGTATCAATCTTTTGTCAGATGAGTCAGCTCTGCAATTCTGAATTTTTTAATTCTGAAAAAGAGCTTCACTTTTTCAAAGTATTTTTTAACCCTGGGCTAGGGTTTCTAAAATAGACTAAAATAGCCGAGGTTAGTATTTGGTCAGCCAATTATAATTAGGCACCTCGACAAACACCTTAGTAATATCGAAATTACTTTGGTCTTGGTTACATGCACATTGTCAATTTGTGACTAGAAATTATTACAGTATACAGAATGAAATCAGAAAAATTATTTCTCCCTGGTACCCGAAAAAATGTTTGGCAAAATACTCGTTACGGTTAACGCTGTGCCTTATTTGCACGGTTATGTTGTGCCGTTTTTTTTAATGTATCTGTAGCACAACATGAATTCCATAGATAATGGAAAATATACCACCGGAGATAGCCGCCCTCGGTGACACAGGTGAAACATTAGCATGAGGTTGTCAGCAGTCCTTGCAAAGCTGGCGTTTATTTTATTTTCACTGGTAGTCTTCTCACCTACACGCGTTCTTGTAAACTACTGTTTCACGTTGACAAAAACTTTTTCAAACGGGTTTCGAATGCTAAGTAAAGAACATATAAATTTTCAAAGTAACATAACTTGTACCTGTTAGATACTTTATCAAGGGTTAAAGCAGTCCTGACAATTTTCCGATAAAAAAAAAAAACCACAAAAATTAAAACATTTACCTAGTTCAAGCAATCTCAAACAATTTAATGAAAATAACCTAAGCAAATATTTCATAAACTAGCAATTTTCTATTTTTGAAAATATGACCACCAAAAATTGGCTTGTTTTTTTTATTAACTAACCATAATTTGTGTGTGGAAAATGAAATGAAATGAAATATTTACAAAATACAAACAGAAAAAGTAAATTTCCCTGGCATCCAAAAAATATTCGGGAAACTACTTTTAGGAACATTAGTAGAACAGAAAGTAGAATACTAAAAACCACAATACTAAAAGACTTTGTTTACAGAAAGTATTTTATAACATTTTTTTATTTTTTTATTTAAAGTCACACATCACCACTTCACTATGCAAGGTGGAGGCAAAGTCGTTCGCATCTTATTTATTGCATTTTAAAAGATAATCTTAAAAAACATCATGTCTAAAATTGAAATCTAACACTCGTTTCCTCTTACACGTAAAAGGTATACACCACGTCACGACTCCGCCCTATTTCCACCACCTCACTTTTCCACATTAATATCAGTTGTTAATTGTAACGTAATACAAAAATTAAAGCGGCACGATAAAGAAAATCAATCCCCTTTGTACCCAGAATGAACGTAGCCTTCGGATGCTACTAATAATTCATGCAAATCTTTGATTTACGTTTCAACTGCCCCCCAACAAACAAGCAATAGACAAATGCCTGTCTCACCGAGTTGCACCGCCTTGGCCATTCCCATCCCCCACGTAACGTAACGTACGTAAGCGATGAGATAAACCATTCAGACTTTGCTCACGTCTCTGAAAGTGTGTCAAGATTGTGGGCAGCCGTAATTAACCGGGGGTCAGCTCGCTAATCTGCTACCTGAATCGCGTTGCCCTTCCCCCCGTGGCCATGCCCCCCGGTAGGGCGCCGTCTCAGCAGGTGAGAAATCACCCATCCAAGCGGGCACACTGGCTACCAGCCCCGGGGGGTAGCTATCTCTCAAGCTATATACGCATGTGAATCGCACACTACCCTTCAACCCTGTTATCTCTTCTCTATTTTCGAATGCAATTCTAAACATAAGCTAGCTACTCTTTGTAATAAATCAAATGATTTTTTCTTTCATACTCATAGTGTAGTTAGGTGCACGCGAATAAGGAATAATACATATTCTATGCCTCTTAGGCGTTTTGAGATCCGCGGCAATGGCAGACATGTTGTAACCTAACATTATCTTCCTTCTACCTTCCAGCCTGATAAGCCAGAACCCGGATCCGTGCAATCTTCCACGCCGACCATAAATCAAAGCTGCGTTTTTATAACCAACTGTTGTTGCACGCAAATATTGTGGAACATCGTTCATTTATAATTAAGCCCTGTACCAACCATTGTTATTATAAAATCGCGGGGAAATTTTGCTAATTATTTTAGACCAATCATAACTTCCATGAGCGCAGATCGCCACGTCGTTAGCCGCACGACTTGTTCCCTATTATGCATGAATTATTATAATTCTTCTAATGCGGGGTATATAGTTTCATAACTTCCCGAAAGAGTTTTTCATTTCGAGCAGGTACCGAAAATTGAAAATTCGAGTGGAAATGTTCCCAGTGCGTTTGATATTTTCACGTAGTTACAAGTGCTACGTCGGATTTAGTTCAAGTTGAAATCGATTCTGCCAATGAGCAGTAGTTTGAACCCAAATTATTTCAGAAATCGTGCTTCCCAGACATTCTCTCAATTACAGGGAATCAAGATGGATATTTTGAAAGCGTTCCTGTTTTCATCTCCCTCGTGTGCCCGATCGGTCCCATTTAATACGCTATTTTTCTCATTTGATTTCGAGTTGAATTTGCTTGACTGTGAAATTTCTGTCTGCTGCATCCCATCAGCGAGATCGTTCTAATTTCCAACCAGACCGGCGAAAATTTCGAATTGTTTTTACTCTGCTCGTCTGGAATTCCACGCTTTGCTTTCAGTCGCTCGTGGCTTCAGTAAGCCAAGCCTTCCCATTGTTTACTTTATGAATTGCAAATTCTCGAATTGTTCCACATTCACATTGTAACATCTTCAATTGTCCGGTCGTTTAATCGATAAACGCGGCTCGAATCAAAGTTTATACCCCTACACAAGCAATGGCACCATCAAATATCTGCGTCATAACCTACTCCCAGTCCAAACCATTTCCCGAAAAGACCAGAAAAACTTTCTGCCTCCTAAGCTATATGCAATTTCTGGTCAGGGTCCTTCCACTATCCAATAAAGAAGGCGTGCAATCTGCTGTCCCATCTGAGGCTCAAACGATATGCTAACCCCAAGGATCAAGGAGTCAGGACTATTCCAAACGTTTTTTCGCCCACGCGTATTACGTCCTGGAAAAGTGCGTGTGTGATTTTCGCCCAGTAGTGGGGCATGTACGACGTGATGGCATACAATCTCTGTTAGGTACCAGCGGGGGGTCATGCATAGCACCGACGCCGACGCCGACGCCGAAGCTGGGCAATAACCCACGGGCCGTCAGCGCCGACCGGAAGTTCGAGCACCCCCTGGGTCTCGGCATGGGAGGAAATAGTACCATCCGATGAGGAATCGGCTCAAATGAGTACAGAAATAATAACACAAGCCCTCGCATACACATTGCAAACCATTGTGGGAATTATGGGGCTTACACACTCCTGTCCCTGAATTCATTAAAGGGATTTCATGAAAACTTGTTTCTATTTTGGTTAAATTTTTTAAACGTTGAATCGCATTCAGAAAACAGTGAATGGTGTCCAATATTTCCATAAAACGATGTGGAAGGGGGTGCAAACTGCAAAGTATGCTGATTGTAAACATAACTGTCGAATGAAGCCCATCATTATCAAACATAATTATTAACATTACATTATTTACATAACATTATTTTATCATAAAAAAAGAACTAAAAACGTAGTGAAAAAAACTAATGCCAATTATTTGTATGGAAAAGTTGAACTCTATGTATTTGCAGAAGCTTAACAAAAGTATAGGAAAAAAACTGCACAGTATCGAAGGACGTACTCCGAATCTTATCAAAACCACGCAGTCAACTTTGAATTCATCGTGCCGATCAATTGAAGCTCATCTGTGCATCATCAAATGGTTACAACGAGCACTGCACGAAACGCTGTCCGGCGCTGGCAAAGCAGGGGCCGATAGGGCACTGGCAGCGTCGACCTCCCCCGCACACCCATTAACGAGCAAACTGCCTGCTACATCCGATAGAGCGCGCGCTATCCGGCCGGCCAACGGTGGCAGAGAATTTTATTTGAATGCAAAAATACGCCGTCCTATTTACGTGCATGCTGCATGCGTTAGGCTGGCCGAGTAAAATAAATTGCCCGTGTACCCTAACTTTTCTTTCCGCGATTGTTATATAGAATAGAGGGTGGAAATAACAATAGATTAACGTGCTTTTCGTTTCGAGATAGTTTTCGGTGATATGCAAAAAGCAGGCGAATAGGGAGGGGTGAGTTTGGGATGTTCGTTGTCAGGAAGCGGCGCCAAGCGTTATATTTTACCATCTAGAAGCGATTACCATTGCTTTAACGAGTTTTCATTGGTTCTTGCTCTTGAAACTAGAGATTGCACTGCATTTCATGCATGCATCATCATACAGTTTATCATTTTAGTTACATGACTTCCGCGAACTTGTTAGCCCTAAGTGAACTGCAAATGGGCTTGTTACGCGATTAGTGCAATTACGGTACGGTTGCCTAAGACACGGCATTACAATTTTTTCAACTGTGAGTTAACCTCTTAACTGACAGAAACAGCTGACTTTCACTGCATGTTATTGGTTGTTACCATGGCAATAAATTTAACTCTTACTTCATCTAGGAGTTTAGATAATTGTATTACTGGGCATTAGTGTAATAAAGCGTAATTTACACAAACTCTGGTACGCATGGTGGTGATCATTAGGTTTGCGAAATTTTAGTAGTTTTGAGTAGACATTTTCCTTCGAGTAAATTAGATCTGGCTTTGGCATTGTCTTATCGAGCCTTGGTGACTCTTTGCGTCCAATTGAAGTATACTTTTCATACAGCTCTAATAGTAGCTGTCACCAATGATAATATTAAAATGTTAATGTTAAACTTCGAGAAAAATGACCGCCAAATGACTGTTTAACCGACAATATTGGAGGATGCTAATAGATGGAGTCACCGTCTTTTCGAGTGTTAAGACATTTCGTATCGTTATTTCTCGGATATGACTCGCATTAATCTGTATTAATGACTGTAGGTGTTTGTCAAAAAGGACGGCCGCAAGCGCCATCGGTGCAATCAACCGTTACTACATGTGTTAAGCTTGTTTGCTCAGTAGATAGTTTAACATTAACGAAGGCCCTCTGACTATACTTATAAACTCAATGGTGCTACATAAAATCACAGATATGTGGAATGTTTAAAATAAAACATATCGATATAATGCTACTGCAGGCAGCTTTTGAAAAAATTGTCGCTGCAATTTGAGATGCAATGAGATTCTTTGAAAAATATTTTTATTTTTTATGACTGCAGTCTTCTTCAGAGCTTGTTTTTCGTTTAGTAAGGACTTGGATCGAGCGCAATTCACAAAACTTAATGACAAAGGACCCACTGAAACCACCTGTTATTGCGCAAGTCACTTCCATAAGCGAACAGCATTGCATGTACAATGGCACTGTCAGCAGACGAGGAGATATTTTAATCAACGTCGAGAAACTGTGTCACAAAATTGTAAGCTTTCCAAACGATTTTATCGATGCACTGTGAGGGGGGTGTATTTGAGCACTTTCAAGCAAACTGAACGTCCAATTGAAATTCGCTTTTACGATCCAATAATTTATATTCTATTAACGAACACAAAGTATTGAATCTGCTTCACTGAGCGCATTGTTACGAATTATTCACGTCTCCTAAACAAATCATATTATATACATTTCCAATTTCAGTTGCAATCAATATCGTATAAGACAGCTAACGCTAAAATTACAATATGCAAATGGTTCCATTATTTGTCAGTCTTTTCATGATCATTGACCTAAATGCAAGGAAGATAACCAATGCCGTAACTCCATTCTACAAGCTAATCATGTGCAACTGCGATAAAGGTCCCTGTCGATGTCGAAGAACTGAGTCGAGATTTGACGTCGACCTGCTTGTGGCGCTGCTAGCGACGCTAGCGGATTCTATAGCCAGATGATAGAACTCCGCGTTGAAATCTAATACCGCCTTACTTTTTCCTGTCACTAGTGTGACTAGGTAATTAAAAAAAAAGCAGGAATTCACAAAACTCGTACTGTTATTATCTACGAGTTCATCTATGTGGATGTGAATATTTCTATATTCATTTACCTCTTTTTGACGTCGAATTTCTGCTGAATCGCCGCAGTCACTGAATTAGATTTGGCTAACCAAAACTTTGGACAAGCCCTGGCGATCAGGTCCAATCAAAATACAGCCTAACACCAAATCCAGATCAGAGCCACGTGATTATTTTCTCAAGGCGAGTAAAAATATCAGAGCTCAAACGGAAAAATTGTCTTACTGCTAGTGAGTTCGATTGATTGATTACCTGTGTTGAACGACGCACTTTTTTACATCGGGCCCTGGAATGAGTGGATGATGATGAGAATGATCGTGAATCTAATCTAGCCTAGAAGAGAGGAGGGGAAACCCGGTGCCGGTACGTAGCCTACTCCTGTCAAAGAGCACCAAGGTGACCACCGGCTTAACGTTCCTTCCGAAGGACGTGACAACGCGAAAAACAGGATTCCTCCACAAATCCATGCTATCGAGAGGTTGATAAGGAAGGCGAATGAAGTTGCTGTACTAACTCTCATCCCTCTAACTTCTCCCCAGAACAGAACTGGTCATGTGTATGATGGTCAACCATTCAATGCCTGACTTAGCGCAGTGTTGCTTAACTTCGGTGATCTCACTAGAACCGGTGTTTCCAACTCTCCAAACCGCTCGGTATTGTTAGCTATCTGTATTTGATAACCATACACGGCCATTTATAATCAAGCTGATATAGTTTATGAACTTTGACGTACAAATTACATACTTGATCAGTCTATAAAATCAAGTGGTGGTCACGAGTCGGCGAGTATTGAAGTCGAATAACATTGTGGGAACCTCGCGTAGAGTGGGTGATTTTTGACGGGGGTGGGTGGGGGGGAGCATGCCCTCGAGCACGTGGCGGCACGCACGCTGGTTTAGATAAGTCAACCAGGGTGCGTACCATGCCTTTTCACGCACGTGCCAAATGCTGACTTCACACTGATTCGCATGTCGCGGACGATTCACGCACATAATGAGACGAAGCTGATCGTCTACGCACGCTCTGTTGCTGAGGACAAAAATTTAGTTGAAACGAATATTCCGAGTTATCGAAGACTTCTTTCTTAAAAACAAGGTAAATGCAGCAAAGAAAAGGCAACTTTTAATTTCTTCTGCAACAAAAACTTGTCTGGGCACTTTGCTCTAGAATAAAGTTAAATTGTTGCTTTTTATTCATATCTAAAGGAAAATTGATCTGCAATGAATTACTAGAAAATAATTCAAAATCCGTTAATTGGTAAGAACTAAAAAAACTGAAATCAACTTTGCGAGAAGCGAGCCAATTTGGTAGTTCGGATCACAAAATCGTGAATCTCTCTATTTGATATTTCTTGCTTGCATTGTGTTCCGATTCATCGATAAATCTGCTAGTTTATTGAAAACCTTTCCTTCATGTTTGAGCAACTTAACAAGCGACTGAAGTCATTATAATTCGAAAATAAGACGAATAACCTCAATTTGCTCGTCAATAGAGTATCGATCGACTGTGTACCTCGCCGAGCTCCCCTCCTATCCTGGCTCCATGCACTCTTGGAAGGCTGTGTCACCACGAGCATTGTCCTCCCTGCTTTTTGCTCCCAGCACCCTCAACTTATTCCACATTCAAGCCACACAAGCCAATGCTCATGGGCCTCCCTTTACCTCCCTTAGGACGACAATACAGTTGCTGACAACGGCATGTGCCGCCCACCATCTCGAGTTGTGACTGGTGTTCACTGAAGATATACAATAAGAAAAGGTAAGCAATTTCCGAATTTTGCAGGTATGTAATAATATAATCAAAGAGTATTTATTTTGCAGAAAAATTGGGCTATGTATGACAAGAAATTGTTTTTACTGAATAAGCGATAGAATGGTGTTTTTGGGAGTTATGCCTTTGTATCTGAAAAGGGCAGAGGAAGGTTTATTGAGTAAAATCTTCTAACAAAGGTTGAAAGTTTAATTTAGGCAAAACAATTACCATTAACTGCAGGTTTTTAATTATTTTCTGTGCCAGCTAACGTTATTTTATAAGCAGATGCGTGCATGTTTAACAAGGATCAATAATGCACGTTATGATTTTTATACTGATGTCTACTTTATCTAACCTTAAAACTAGCGTGTGAATGTGTAGGTTTTTTTTCACGATCATAGTTCTATTGGCAGGGTTTTGCTAAATTAATCGTGAAAAAAAAATATATAAATATATGTATTGGTTTTAACTATTACATACATGCATGAGTATCCATTGACCATAGAACCCAAAAGGTTGCATGATGAAATAGTCAAATCAAACCAAATTTTGTGTAACAAATACCAGACAAATGGAGGTTAGTGCAACTAGTTGACCATAATAAAGTTTTGATTATAAAATATTAATGCCCTTCTGGTGTGTATTTGTGTAAAAACAAAGAGTGGGTATAGTCTAATTAGGAAAGTTATGGGCCAAAAAATACCAATTCCATTTCTACTACAGTTTTTCAATTGCTGGTAGACGACTTTGTTTGATTAGTTTCCTTGATGACAAGATATGGACACTATATGGAAATTGTGTTGCAAGTGAACTCAAATGATAAATGTTAAGTTGGTATATATATACCAACTTAACATAAATTTATGATAGTCACATATATGTGACTATCATAAATTTAATATATTGTAGCTGTGGGTTACCTACACCTGTCTACAATGAAGACTGAAATGAAATGAGAAATGACAAGTGTTCTGGAATGTAGAACGACTTAACACGCCTGTGTAGGAATTCGTTACGACAGCCAAGCTTAAACGAACGGAATTTAAGAACAATATTGGAAATAATATTTTAAAATTATACTCACAATTGATGTTTATCTCCAATCATGGAACTGAATTGAATTAAAACACTCGACCAATGGATGTGAAGCAGATGTCGATATTACTCGGCAAATTTCACATAATGCCCGTTCAAGTGATACGTAGCAAATTATTCATCAACAAATAAAAACATTCCCAAAACGCATGTGAATCCCGTCGAAAACTGTGATTGAAAAAAAAACTGCTGTGTCGATAGTTTCGTACTGTCAACAGGCACTGTCTAGTGTATATAAATGAGAATTAACGGAAAGAGTGGCGTTAAGTGCACTTTGCAAACAATGAAAACTGAACTAACCATTGTTAGACAATTTGTTTTAGGTGGATAAGTTCTTGCTGTACTGACGCCCCGTGTCGCAGTCGAGGTAGTACTGCCAGTTGAAAGTTCTTATCAACAACAAAAAGGTCTGTGGGAGGTTCCATTCGAGAGTAAAAATCCTGTTTTAACTTTAATTACAACAGGGAGCAAATCTGATATAGGTGAAGAAACAAATTACCTTGGATTTTATGGCAGTTCAAATCAATTAAAGATACTAAAATGAAATGGTTAGGGACCCGTAAGTCAGGAAGCGAAGACCTTATTACTCGATGAGAGTTATATTATTATTGCATTTAAGGCAAACTGCAAATGGGGTTCCAGGTTAAATTATATTTGTACCACAAACTCAGTGGTAATGTCACACAGGGAATTTACCTAAACACGAGCGAAAGTAACCAGCAGGCAGTCATTGAAACCCAACTAACCCCTGACCATTGTTTGGTACAAAATATATACAAGCAATATAAACAACATTTTATGCATTTAAATATCATTTACCTATTTTGTTTATTTAACTTGCCAATGCACTTTAGTACTAAACATTTACCTTTAGATTGCAGCACCGAGAGTTCCAGTATTACAACCGATAATTGTATCATATCTGTATTGACAATGTGTCATTAGAGTTAATTTCACTGTTTCAAATATCCAAGCCAATGAATGCCATTCGTCTTAAAACTCGCGGTCGACCTGTGGGTATAAAATACTTGTTGTGACCCCTCTACAAATGCAACAAGTAGACTTACGCTGGTTTATTAAAGAACCATATTGCACAGAAAATGTCATACATAACATGAACACCAACATTTGCAGTGTAATTAATTCAATGTGCAAACATAATTATATTACAAGCAACTGGTTGTGTGTATGTGTGCATGCTGTAGTACCAGTTGACACATAGTTCTGTTTGGAATTGTTGCTACTGGAAACGGATGTAGCCAGACAAAATTAAATAATGCAACGCGATTGCTTTTAATTTTTCATTCATTTTATCCGCGAGTTCATTTTCATTTCGAGGAAAACTGGTTTTAATAGGGCATCACGACAGAGCGTAGAGTTTCAGGACATATGACATGTCCTTTAATATGACATGATCGGGTCCGATCAGTGTTTTCTTGCTTGCTCATACATGTTATGGAGGATAATAGAAGGTACCTTCTGCCATGAGGCATGCACACGCGGTCGCTCTCTGCAATCGGGGAAAAAATAAAATGATTGTTCCTGTAATTTAGTTCTAAATTTCCTAGAAGTATTTTTCTTGACAGGTAGAAAAAATAGCACGGAACATGGTTAAGCATTGAACATGATTTTTATAGTGAACTCTTAAGTGATCGATATCGTGTAGATGAGTAAATGTGAGAATTTCTTTTCGTCAGAAGATTTTGAGCAACACGCGTATTTCCACACTTTAAAGTTAAAATACAAACGTCTTTTTTTGATAGACTTTATTTAGATGTATTTTAGCATTTATCGAGTGCAACAAAATTCGACGAAAAATTGCATCAACAGAAAGCCCACGAGATCTTGCATTTTTCATTTCATGCAAACACAATCAAGTACAAAAAGAAAAAATAACCTTTGAATGAAATATGTAAATACAAAACCACATAAAACGCAAGGATTGAATTTGTAAGTTGTAAAAGGTAGCAAATGGCATCGGGAAAAATGAGGGTAAAATGATCATAACTTAAAACAAAGAGAAACGGCAACACCAATTCATTATTAGGCGATTTATAACAACAATTTTACTTAATCTACAGTTTTCATTTCTCGTAAAGTCTCTGCCCAGTTCCCTCTATAGAGGTCACTTTAATAATTGCACAGCTAACTTATGAGAAAGAAATCATGAAATATTTTATCAACTATTCAACTATAAAAGCGAAGACAAAGAAATTAACGAGACGAGGTCCGTGAACACGAATATTTTGACAAAAGAAGATTTTTTTATGCTTGAACAAACATGTACCAACATTTCTTTCGGTTGGTACAACTCGATTTTCTGTCTGATCGATTGCGCAATATACTTGCTAATATGGTCACGGTTATTGCCCTAAATATGCTCGGTCCCTAATTACAAGGCATTTTGTTAGTGCACCCCCAACCCTCGACCCCAAACTGCGTTACCATTGCGTGGAATTGAAAAAGAGTCGCCACCCTAGTTAGATCGACACGCACTGTCGAACACTGCCTGTTCTAAAACACGCATAATCATGCGTTTCGATTAAAATCATGGAGTTGTTACGATGGAAGCCTCACAAAACCGAAGCCACTGCAAGCCTTGACGTCAGCTTCAAGGAGAAAATTGTTTCAGCTGAACTCTGATTGGACATCGTTGGTCCAAAAAGAGAAGATAAAGAACTGGGCCATCTTTTAAATTATTTTTCTGGCGTAAAAAATAACGTGAGTCTCGTTTCGGGGCATGGTAATAAACAATTGTATGAGTTTGCAATGAATAGCAATGAGTTTATGCATGCGCTTTGTCGCAAGCCAGGGGGTGAGGGGGGGGGGGGGAGCGATGATGTAAGATTTTGGAGTCAATGGTTACATGGAGGTGAATCGGAAAATTTAATTTTTCCAATTCTGTCAACCAAACTAAACAAATTAATATGCAAATTATTTAATTATTGGTTATTGGGGTTTAACGACGCACTTTTTTTTTGATAACTGGCCCTGCGGCAGTGGTCAAATGGCGTCGGTGAATGAGTTGATGATTATGAGGATGATGATGAGCCTAGAAAAGAGGAGGAGAAACTCGGTGTCGACACTTGGCCTACTCCTGTTGATGAGCACCAAGGGGACCACCGGCATAACGTACTTTCCGAAGGACGGTACAACGCGAAAAACAGGATTTCTCCACAAATCCATGCTGTCGAGAGGTTGATAAGCAAGGTGAAAGAAGTTGCTGTACTAACTTTCTTCCCTCCAACTTCCTTCCCGAACCGAACTGGACATGTATCTGAACATCAGCAAATTCTTTCGCCGAATACTAGTTCCTGAGGGAAACACTTTGCAGCAGAGGGGTTTTGTCGTCCTGAACGAAATTAAAAAATGTATGTTATTTATGGAAAGATATAAAAAATACAAGAAATTTTAAATCAGGAATTTTAAATTTGAATAATTGTCATTTCGATTTTTTCATTAAGGCACCATTAGGTTTGGCCCAGGCCTACACGGGCCCACCTGTGCCCACTCCTTCCTGGAGTCTTTCTAAGTTTACCAGCGCAATATTATTCCGTGTCCTCCATGATTGCATAGCCTAAGTTGCCAAACATTCCACAAAATAATCTCAATATAAAGAAAAGAAAGTAAATTTATTTTATGGCAAAGCAGTGGATCATTACATTTTACTTGAATGAACAGGGACTTGACATTCATATGAGCTGTACAAATGGTGGTTGTACTCGCGTGATTTATTATTATTTGACGTGTACAGGATCTTCTTTGATGCAAGACAGTCAAGATGGAGGGAGGCTTTGCGATATAATTACATTTCCTTCATACCAGAAGATCTTATTACATCTAACCTACTTCTCGTATATAACCCACCCACTTGCTTACAGGGTAAGGTTATTCGTAATACACCAGGCACCTCATTTTGCCATAGAAATAGAGCCAGTAATGCATTAGATGCGAGAAATCTATGCAAATTTGTGAAGGCCACATACCGAGGGAGACACCCTCTTCTAAATGTATAATTTCAAGTCTGGCAGGTATTTCAAATCCAGGAGCTGCTGTCTCTTCTTGCGGAAACTTTGTGAAGTGTGCATTCGTTATCCAAATAAAGATGGCGCTTCAAAAGTCATGACGGGTTAGGTTATGTAATAGATCGATGCGGATAAATTATGCCAATTGATTTCATGCTTGCCAATTAAATTCTAGATTAATTATTTAGAAAAAATACGATCATTTTTCAAATGCGGTCACAGAACCATTGCAAATTAATGCGGTGGTAACATGGATTGCAGTGAAGTAACCAGTTGAACCTTTGTAGCTCGATGAAAATAACAAGAAGGAAGTTTTCCTAGAATATTGAGGGAGCGTTTTTTCAATCCTGCTTGTGCTCGGAGATGTTTTGTGCGATTTCTCGGGAGATTGAGGAGCAGGAAATGCTTGTTATGTTACTATGGTCACGAACACGACAAGCACTGGGAAACTTACGGAAACATAATTCGTGGAAGGCACATGTCTTCAATAGGTGTCTTTATTTTTCCGAAATGTAGAAAATTATTCGTTCGTCGCGGTTTTGTACAGTATATTTACGAGAACTAAACGCTTTCTTTAAATACGCCTTAAAGCTAAATCAGCCTGAAATGATGAAATTTTAAACTGAAAGTAGCTGATATATGATAGTCCAGGCATTTCTGCTATTGTAAGAATCTGGATTTATGAAAACAGAGTTGTCTCCAGAAAAAATAAAGAATTTTGATGAATTTTCCGTACAAATTCCGAATTAATCGCAATTTTCGAGAGATGAAAACGTGTTCACGTAGGTTTTGGTTTTCTCTCCACCTTAAATGGTGTTACAGAATGCCAAATATGAACAAAATATGAAACCACAGATAGTGAGTTTTAAATGCATTGAAAGATTCTATGAATGCAAGCTACTCGATATTTTTTTGATAACTGTCATCCATAAGTTGCAACTTCTTCTCGATGTAGGATGTGCAAGATCATTCAGCAGCCTCTTGTTCAGTAGAGGCTCCGGGTCGGGTGTCCCAATGCAACACTCTGCCTCTGTGCCAGCTGACTGACACCCTACCACGACAGCAATCGCCCAGCTCTGGTGAGACTGAGACAGAGCCGGTCGCCCGGAAGTGCTTCCTACCACGTGACCACGAGACTGAGAGCGAGGCGATCTACCGGAAAAGTGCAACATGATACACGGAGCTACGTGCTCGTATCGGATGTGGGATTTCGGTTCACAAAAAGCATGGCTCGCGATCAAGTCCACTCAGACTCCGCGCCTCCAGAAGGGCTCCAACGTCGGAAACGTAGTGCCCCCATCCCTGTCACGCCACGGCCAGTTCCCATCGGAAACAAGAGGCCGGCGTCGACGATAAGAAAGAAGCGAGGACGAGGCTGAAAAGTAGTTTGCGATGCCGTGAAAGATTGGCGAACACAATCAGCCGTGGTGCTCACTGCTCAGTAAACTACTTGTTCACCACTTGTAGCGGGGACTCTCTTAAGGGTCCTACTCCAATTAAATCTTAAGGAGGCAAAGCTTGTTATGACGAAGTTGCGACTTGCCGAGATGGCCCTCCACGTGGTCGTGAGGGGGTAGCGTGCTCGACGATAAACAAGAGTGGGGGGCAATTGTAGGGGATAAACACCCCTTGCAGAGCGAGCGAGATAGAGCGTTACGAATGGGTGGAGCCAAGGTGGGTCTCTATTTTTTGGGTGGGTATACGATCCCCCACCTAGTTTTCAGCCACGATAAATCTCCCCTTTTCCACCCGCGTCGAGCACGCCGGCGAGCTGCAATCGATGGCGAATGCGCGCGCGGTTTCGAAAGCGCGGTAGGGGTGACGTCAGCCACGGCTAGGGGATGGAAATCACATGAGCAGATGCACCCCCTCGCTCTCCCCACCGCTACTGTTTTTACCACCTCCAGTGTGGCCGTCGCCGCTCTCGCGACGGGTATATATAAAAGGCGACGTGCAGTTTCGGGGAGATTCAAAAGCCGCTCAGGGGTTGGTTTGGTTTAGTTTTGCTAGGTTTGTTGTACCGGGGGGGTTTGTTTCGGGTGCTGGGTCCTTCCTCCTGTTCTCTCCCCCTTTCGCTGTCAGACGCCGCGCGCCAGCTGCCCGCGCCACGACCCCGTCGATCGTGGCACCCCATCGCCAGCGTGCCCCACGTGCTCGACTCGCCGGCGTCGCACTCTTGGCATGCTCTTGGCCGCCCTCACTTCGCTTCTCCCATCGCTGCCGCAACCACCTCCTACTACGCTCAGCCTATACTTTCTCACCACCTCGACTTACACACGACCAACACAAGAACCGCCACACAACGGCACCGACTAGAGATACTTGCGCCACTTTTCCCTCCGGATGACGACATCACAAGATCTAGAATCACAACCGAGTGCGTCTTATTTACGTCGTCTCACATTGGAACGCGACGCCCGGCTACTTGCCCTGTGCGGCTCTTCGGCGGTACCCGGAGACTCGACTTCGAATCGAAGAAGGCGTCGAGCGTCTAGTAAACATGCCTCGATGTCTGATGGCGAAGAAGTGGAAGGGTTACCCATGGGCGGACCGAGTGGCAGATGACAAGTCGGCAGAGGACGGCGTCGTGAGATCGAACGCGGACGACGAGGACGACGAGGAAGAGATCGACGTGGTCGGCGAGTCACCGGCGTCGAGTCACCAAGGCACGCCGCCGACCTCGTGTTGGGGTCCTTCTAGTCCGACAGCCGGCGCCACCGCGCCAAGTCCGCCGCCGTCGACGGCGCACCCCGGCGACTCGAGCAGAGTCGCGGTACTTTATAATGGTGAGTACGCAATTGTTGCCTTCTTCTTTCAAGTGCTCAAAGCTGTAGTAGCAAGTGACTTATAGCGGGAAGATCATGCTCGTTTTGATTAGAAAATACTTATTTCCATACCTTCGAAACACGTAAATCATAGCTGCATATGCAGCGTGTATTCAGCAGTGATCTCAGAAGAGTAGCAAACTAAGAAAGTTTCTCTCAAACTATATCCTAAATATGAATATCCATGCGTTTCTGCATCTGTTCTCTCGTGCCACGCCGAGTCCCGTTTCCACATGGCGAGTGTTAATCTACGGCCATGGGGTGTTACGGTAGTAGCACCTTGATTATCCTATCTGGCTTACCGTCTGGTCGACCAGGGCTGAAATCAAGCCGGCACATCTAGCCTCGACGCCGCCGTCACGTGTAATAAAGAGATTAATGCACATCATTTGCATAATCCTCGCATAATCGAGGTTTGGACAGATGTTAATGCGAACGGTATTTACGTTTCAACCCTTTGCCCCGGACTGTATATCTGTTAATATTACCGCTCCTGGGCTTAGATCTAAACTAATCCATTATTTTGATTTGTGTCGGTCTGTGATTTGTGTTCGTAAACACCAAAAGCACAATTATAGATGATCGGAGAGTTGGTTATGATTTGTGGGATTGCAGTCCTTCATGAAATACGAATGAATAGATCAACGCACTGGCTCTGACCGAATGACCATGCTATCCGTCATGCACATGCAGTGCTCAATCCGCACAGGGAATGAGTTCTGTCCGATCGGACGCACTCGTTATTGAGAATCTGCCAGTTAATACACGGTTATGATTTATGCCGAGTTATTTTGTTTTTACAAATTGCAATATATCTTAACAGACGCCCAAAGCTCAATAAAAGTCAAACATGGCTAATCCGTCTCCAGTCAACTATTTCAAATCCTCATCTTTTCGTCGAAAATCAACACGTTTTCTAAAAACGCCGGCGCCCAATAACGATCGTCTGAATTCGCCATTTTGTCGTGATCCGGTGGCGCCGCGCGGGGCGCCGTCCCAGCACCAGAGCGCTCTCGGGGATTTTTTGGGGGTGTCGGTGGCATCCCCCTTACACACCATGACGTCATAGCTGCAGTAGAACTATTCGAAACCCTCGAAACGATGGTTTACCCCCCGCGAGCCCCGCGTCGCCGCCGTCGCCACCACCGCTGCCGCCCCCGCCCGCCCCCGACACCCCCGACCGGGTTGGCCGGTTGCCCAGCCCGAGGAATCTGTGCATTCTGCAGTCTCTTCTCGGCACAGTAGCTAGTCTAGGGAACTTCGCTCTCTACTGCCAAACCTGTTATCTGCTCCCAAACTTTTGGTGGAATAAACTCTCAGGAAAAGTCCTCTGCTTGGGAACCCTCGGGAGCTGGCGTCATGGCAGGAGACGTCGATATTTCGCTGGAAAACGGCAGGTGGCGGCGTATGGTAAGAGATCGGTAACAGTCAACCGTTCTAATTTTTTTATGCCATTTGTTTGTTCTCCAATTTTCTTGAAATTGTTGATTTCCTATCTTGGCAGGAATGCTATGAAAAGTTTGAAATAGAATGAAGAAATCAAATTTCGGGTAGGGCTGAACACGATAGAAATTGTTGCACGCACGGTACGTGTTTCGGTCGGCACGAAAAGTGGCCAAAAGAATGGGGCTAGGTGAGCTGAGCATGACGATAATGAAATTAAACGTTACTGGATAAGGATCGAAATTGCTTGCTGAATTTTGGATATCTAACCACTAAGCAGCGAAAGCTCAACACGTAGGCTTACCCACAGGGATGAGTTTTTTAAAGGTCTTGTTATTATGCAACTGTGTAAATAAAAATCGATATTAAGTGAAAAAATGGCGTGTCAAATGTTTGTGGTGTCAATCAAATGACATTGACGTAACAATGAAACAACTGGAACCGGCCATCTGCCATTTTGACAGATTCAAAATCAAATCGTTCTTTTACAAATTACGTTTTAAAACCTCGTGTTTTATTAACATAGCTTTTACTTAATTTTTATAGGACGAGCCACGAAAAGTTAGTAAATTGGGCTGAACCATGCCATTTATTAAACAAAAAGTGCAATTAAACAAATTTAAAACATCAACCAACAATTGACCAATATGGGAGTTAAGGACGGGGACCAAAAGTATGAAACAACAATTAAATTCACAACCTATAATAGAATAGGGTTTACTTTGATAAAATAATTAAAATTCGAACATATACGTTTTGAATTTTGAAAAAACAGCGTACAGTTTCCGCGAATTTCACTGCCCAAAAAATCTTCCACGACATGTGTGAATACAAAACAAATGCCGGTAGAAGCAACAGATTTTCACCTGGCTGCTTCTGCAACAGTTTAAGATTGTGTTTCCCCTTAGATCTTTTTCTTGGCTTTTCTAAAAACTGTTGAAATGGCTGAATATACTAAGAACGTGATACAGTTTAGTGTGGTGGACACAAAAACATCTTTTAAGTACACCGGTGAGTTTATTTAGTTACTTTGATGGAAATTTGTAGGTATGCAAATCGTTGTGGCTTCATCCGATACGATTTAGATTTAGAATTCACCGCTTTTTCTTCGCCTGGAAGCCTATTTAGTTTATAAGTATAAAAGTTCATTAAAAAATTAACCCACGCCAGTGTAAATTACTTAAAATGAGAACAGAATATGTTTTAGGCCAAATCACATGTGTTGCATATTCCGAATCCTGGCAGTTCAAGCTCATATGCATGAGATATTTTCTTAAATCAGCTAACAAAAGCGATCATTTCAAATGATTGTTAACAGGTAACAAGCAAGTTATATATATGAGAACACCCCTCAAGGAATATCACTATAGTCACCGACCCTACTTTCAAGTACCTACAGGTATACAGCATATTCAGCATAAATCCGTCTAATCCGACTACCACAACAGTCTTAGAGGCAAGTTTTAATAGGATCACCTTCGCCCCTTTACTTTGCTACGAGCAGGAACTCGGCGAACGTCATAAAACAGCGGGGTAGCTACGGAAGGAAGAAGCCTCGTTAGGGCAGGCAGGGATGCAGGGTGGAAAAGGTGGAAAACCCAAACGTTTTGGGCGAGCTCACTGCGCTAAGCCACGCACAGGTACACATGGCTCATATCGCGTACCACCCCTACCCGGCAGTCGCACTCCATAATTCATACGCGAAGAAAAAAAGCAAAACACTAATTAAATCGTTTTATTAGCGTTAAATAATTGTGGTCAGATCAAGTTTGAACCTCTTTTCATTAAATATACATACTTGTTATCTACGGCCGTATGCTAAGCGTTGTTAAACTGTACCACTAGGTGTATAGGTATAGCGCTAATGTTCAACTGACCTCGCGAAAAATAACCGTCAAATGACTACTTTACCGACAAAATGAAGGATGATAATAGGTGGAGTCACCATCGTTTCGAATGTTAAGAAATTTAATTTCGTTATTTCTAGCAGATTACTAGCATTTGAGATTTGTTACGCTCATTTAATCTTTATGAATGCTAACCCCAACGATTGAAATCTATGTATCAATATTTTGAGTCTAATTATTTAATTGTAGAGGTGTTGCCGGATCGTTAGATAGATAGATAGATAATTTTATTGTCTTAAAAAACCATTATATAAGAATGCTGGCGTACAGACATATTGAGAGCTGTATCAGTTTCAATTATTAGTTCAGCAAAAAAAAATAACATTGACTCTGGTCCTATTGACTATAAGTATAAACTCAATGGTTATCAACCTCAACTCAACCTGTGAAGGTTGTAGAAAGACGCAAAGTTCATTTTGAAAAACCATTGCAATTAAATCGGCCTTAATTTAAGCTCTCCTTGCTACATACGTCAACACATTTGGACTGATGCCTTAAATACGTTATATGTCGTATATTTCGTGGAGGTTTTAGCGCTCCCAGGATTACCGATAGCATTTATATGTAACGACAACATAGGTATACACTTAGTCCTCTCTCTATGCAAATATATTTTGTAATGGCTGGCTTTCTACGACATGCCACATCCGCGACAAGGGATGGGCACTGCCTAGCGCGTTTACTAAAGACTGTTTCCAAAAGCAGCAGCACCCCGGTGCCTTGCAATATGCTAAAACACACTTTACACGACTAGAGCGAAAACCTCCGTGCTGCTATCTAATGAAACCCCTCCCGTTTAATTAGTCCACGCATTTTGGGCGCAAAGAGGTTGTAAATTAAGCGCACAATGTAAATGAGTCAAGTCTACTGGAAAACTGGTGGTACCCTCTGCGCTTAGGTGTTTTGTAAGACGTTAAACATCACGTGTGTGGCGCTAGCTAGAATCAAAATGATGGGTACCTTACGCAAAAACACTATAGAAACTTCAAGCCAAGGCAAGCACGTTAAATCCACAGCGACGAAGCGCATACAAAATAAACTGAGCACCTATTTTATTTCATTCTGTTTGCATTTCCATTTTGGTCAATGACCATTGACAGGTATTGAAAGATGTGCGTGTAGCTATATAAAAAAGAGGCATCTTGAAAAGTCTGAGCGAATACTTTGAAGAATACTTGCTAGAGAGAAGAGCGCGAGTTTGGATTGGAGTTAAGGATTCAAGACGTGAAGAGCTAGCTAGCTAGCTAGCTACTGTGCTAGGGTGTTTTCAAAGCAAATACTTTCCGTCCTATTCTTACGTGTGCTGGCGCGCTCTATCATGCCTCTCCCGCGCTAGTCTACTGCAGAGAAGTGTTTGCCAACTGGACCCTAGGGACGTCGGAGCAAATCAAAGCAGGAGCTGCCTGCCTGCCTGCCTGCCAGGTCTAACATCCTAACTTCTTCGCAAGCTGACTGCATCACAATGCATTGGGGGGTGGGTGTAGTCGTGAGGAATAAGGATCTCGGAAAATTAGCTTTTCCTTTCTCTTTCTTGAACTTAATGTCTAGATGTGTATCCCCTCACACCCTGAGCCCCTGCCGTTCATAGCTAGCTACTTCATACATTTTACTTCATAACAGTTATGTTATTATCTAGTTTTAGCAGCACGCTTTGTTGAACGCCCCAGCATCAAACCCCTTATTCTTCATCTTGCTAAAGTTTACAACTTTGCATTCTATGTGTGCTCGCACTTGCAGCACACATAGCTTGCAGTTGCGAGGCATGGTTACAGTCGACGTCGAGCACTGTGTTTCCTGGCAACCATAAAGCCATAAGGCACTTTCGCCCAAGTTTTGCGGGAGCATCTTATGTTTGCCGCGTTAGATTCGACTCTCTTGCAGAGACGTTCCTCTACCATCTTAAGCGATCACAAACCGCCGCCGGTGGTCGATATGGGAAATAACTTAACAATTCCCTTTCAAGAGTAGGCAAACTTCTAACCGATTTCTTTCCTCTCTTTGCAGGCTACATCCAAGATATCTCGTCGTTTCACTTAAGCGCGTACCTATCGCGTACCGATCGGAGTCATGAGGGCAGTTCGTCAAACGGCTACCACCAGCAGCCGTCGTACGCGACGCTGCAGACACCGGCCGAGGCGCGCCAGTTCGTGTCGGCAGCGGCGCAAGAGGTTGGTGACACGCGTCGCACTTGGGTCGAACTGGCTCCGAACCCGGCTCCCCCGAGTCCCCTGCCCACGCCACCACCGCCTAGGAATAGAAAGTCTATGGCCATGTGCTTCACTAGCACTGGTGCCGCCCTATCTCTGCCCCCCAAGAAGAAAGACATCTATCGTCCCTACTCCCTCGACGACAAGGAGCCTTCGCACCCTCAGGAGACTATTGTCCGGCGCGCAGCCGCTGAAGACTTGCGAGCCGCGCATGCCATCCTCGACTTGAGCGCATCGACGACAAGTCTTGTCCCTGGCGCCGCGCAGCGCGTCGACGTATCGCTGGAACGCGGTGCGGGCGACGCCGACGTCGAGACACCAACCAAGCTGGGCTCGCACGACGGCAAGACCGTAGCGTACACGTACGAGGCGTTCTTCGTGAGCGACGGCCGCTCGAAGCGCAAAAGTCCACTAAGTGTCCCAGGCGTCGTATCGCCGCCATGCCCGTTGTCGCCCGTTTCGACGGCTGGCTCCGACTCGTCAAGACCTCGCTACACGTGCCCAGAGTGCGGCAAACAGTACGCGACCTCATCGAACTTGTCGCGGCACAAGCAGACACATCGCAGCCTGGACTCGCAGTCGGCGAAGAAGTGCGTGACCTGCGGAAAGGCGTACGTGAGCATGCCGGCGCTGGCCATGCACCTGCTCACGCACAAGCTGTCTCACGCGTGCGGAGTGTGCGGTAAGCTGTTCTCGCGGCCGTGGCTGCTTCAAGGTCATCTGCGCTCGCATTCGGGCGAGAAGCCGTTCGGCTGCGCGCACTGCGGCAAGGCGTTCGCCGACAGGTCGAACCTGCGTGCGCACATGCAGACGCACTCGTCGGACAAGAACTACACGTGCACGCGGTGCCACAAGTCGTTCGCGTTGAAGTCCTATCTGAACAAGCACCTCGAGTCGGCGTGCTTCAAGGACGGCGGAGGCGCTGGTGGAGTTCCCTGCTCTGATGAGGCTGCCTCGCCCGACTGCAACGCGATGCAGGTCGCCTGTCCGTCGCCTTCACCCTCCTTCCACGGTTCGCCGTTGACGCCTTTCAACTGACTCGAGACTTGCAACGCTATCTCTACTCTAAAGCCTATTCCTATACATGAAACGATAAGGATAGAATGATTTATTCTTGTAATATTTTGTCAACAGAACATACTTGGCATAATTTGGCGAACGTGTATTTAAGTCTCTTGTATCACACACACGTCCACTGATCTGTCCAGATCTTTCTAGTAAAAGAATCTAGTCAGGATTTAGTCGCAGCTGAACAAAGTATTTATATTGTTTGTGTAAATTGTACAGCATAATTAGTTTAGGTGGATATTTATTACAGTGGGTATTATTGTTATTCATAGGAGACAGCTAAATAGCCAAAACAATATATATTTAGAGCACAGACGGGCTCCTGGATCTAGCAAGAACCCCCTCTCGTGTTAAGCCATGCCCTTAAGGATTGTATGGAGGAAACTAATAGCCGATCGATAAGAACTTGGAATATTTTCACAAAATCAACTTTAAATGATATGAAAACACATTCGAAACGTGAAAGATAGCTTAATAATCAAAATGCAACTTCTCTATTCGAAAGAATGGAAAGAGTAGGCTTTTAGTCACAAAATTGTCTCTTGTAATCTACCAACAACAATTCCAGTATGAAAAGTCTAGAAAAGGGGTAATTTCGTTTTACACAAAATTTTCACAAACTTGATGCATCTTACGCTGAAAAAGTATTTTCTTACAAAAAATTAGAGCTCATATAGACACGAGGTGTGACTAAATTTAAACGTTTCGCGTGTTACGCCCGCCAAAAAGGAACGAAGCAGACAACGTGAGTCGAGTCTAGTCCTATTTGAAATGTTAGCATTGTATAGTCAGTCGTTTCTTGTCACCGTTTTTTTTTAAGTATAAAGTGTGTGGCGGGTTAGGTTTAAATATATTTTTTTGTCATTCCATGCATCGAGAAACATAATCGAATGGTTTCAAAAACAACGAATTGTTAATAACATAACTTAAGCGATAGATGATATTTAAATTGTGTAGGTAATTAACCATTGCTAAATCAGTATATAAATGCTGGTCGTGAATAAGTGAGATATCTAGTCGTATTGTTACGTTACACCAACTATTTTTTTGTTTTGCTGAGCAAGTGAGTGCTGTGTTTTCTGTGCAAACACCCGAAACAAAATGTCGTCAGATGTCAACGAAAATGCATCGCTATAATAATACTTCGGATGCTTTCCATGTTTGAATTGGTTTGAATTTGAATTCATAAAATCTAGACATGACAGACATCGCTGCACCAGCGTTAAATTTGTTTGCGTTCCAAGGTTTTTTTTTTAATAGCAGCACAATATTGATACAAACAATGTTAGTTATTATGTCGCGTACAACTACCAATTGCAAAATGTAATACCCCTTCAACACACCGTCATGCATTTGTTCAATACTAGTCGTGTTTTTAGGGAAATAGTGCAATAAGTACGACTTCTTTTGACTTTATCCTTTGAACGTGTTGTGTTACTTTTCATTTGGGATAAGTCAGTTGTTATAAAGAAGCAGGTATTTGTCACCAAACTCTAAGGTTCTCAGCGTTCCTCTTCATATCGCAAGCGGTGGTCGGCGTACACTAACCTATTTCGTCGAAAACTTCATCCAAAAGATTCCAAAAAAAATGTATATATATATATAGATATGTAACATCGTCAACTAAATTTTCCGTAGCTTTTCTCACCCAGAAAAGCGCCACGGGTTTTCCAGAGGTCCACTTATTGTGTTGAAAGTATACTTCCAAACTTGACGGACTCCTACCCATTGTACGGTGGTGCATCTCGAACCCGAACAGTGCATTACCTAAGATACACTATTTGCACAAATACAATAATAACACTTTACGGATCAGCCTTTTATCTTCTTGGATTTCAAGAAACGCGGAAACTCTCAGGCTCGCCTTTGTGTCTGCTTCAAAGCAATGTAATGTGTGTCTCAGTGTCCATCCACTTGGATTACCTTGTGTCACCAGCCAGCAGCACCTCCTTCAGTCTTAGAACCGCTCGCTCCTTGCTAGATGAAGCCATCTTCCTTATCGATTATCTGGAAAGAAAAAAGTCTTTGACTTTTCTTTTGACCGATTGCTTTGCTCGTCCCTGCATGCTGTTGTCACTCTCGTCTTCCGCTTGTAGTCACAATTCTCGTCTCAAGTCGTCTCGATTCGTGAGCGATCTAGATATTAGATATATCGTGTGTCGTCCAAAATCTCATGATCTACCAGTTATATTTAACTTGGTAGCATCCCTAAAATGAGTGCGTTCGATTGCGAATGCCTGTCTGTAGAACCGTCCTTCTTAGCAATTTCTTTTTCCTATCTATATACAAAGACTGACTTGGTCGCTACTGATCTACATCTTAGATCCCTATGCATGCCTAATCTATCTGTAGGCCAACCTCTCTTTTTTCAATATCACTTCCTTTTCGGCCTGGCTCAAGATTACAAAACCATCTATCCTTCTGTGTACGTCGTTTCGTGGTTATTTAGTGTGTGTTTACCTGTAAATCTCTCTATTTCTAGCCAGGATGGTTTAACTTTTGGATCTATCTTCTAATCTACTACACTCTACCTCTTGATCTATTGCATCCGTCCAATCTTTTTATCTCTTCTCTCGATGTTGCTTGATCCGTGCCTTGCTTGGAGCATAGAGCACATTTTCGAACTTCTAATGTCATTGTCTGTTCGCATTTACCTCCGAGCTAGGTAACACTGCTGGCTTGAAAGCTTTCTCACTCCCAATCCATAACGGGCGCCATGTGGATCGGATTCCATAATTCCTCTCTTGAACAAAGAACTCGGTTTTGCATAAAGCCTCTACTCTTCTCTACACCCGTTTTGACTTTCCGTTCAAAGAAATCGATATGGCCAAGTTGACACAAAAACTAGAGTTAAGATCTAATCCAAATTCAAAACTTTCTCTTCGATGTACGCGAAAGAAAAAGTATTCGGCAGTAAAATTAAATGTTACTTGATGGCAGTGCCCGAGTGGTGGTCACATTATTTCCTATTCTAAAAATTTGATCTCGCTTGTGTTATCATATTTTATGAAAACATAGCAATTCCATTCCGAGCACGCATACAAGAAAAGCAAAGTTCTTTTGTCAACAATCCATTTCGTCGAAAAGTTATAGCCGAGAAGCAATGGGAGACGAATCCTATCTAGCATTGTTTTCTTAGCTACATCTTCAGAAAACACATAATGGGACCATTGGGATTCTACCGTGGCAGCACCACCACCACCACCACCACCACCACCACCACCACCAACACCACACCACCACCCGTTCCGTCTCCGCGAGAACCCTATAAGTTTTAGCGTCCAAACACAAGATATTCTTCGGCCTTTTCCTTTTAGCGGGGCCAGGACAAACAAACGATAGAACCTATAAAACCAGATATTGGAAAACTTAAACCACATTTTATTAAAGTGGTCGGACGTCAAAATCGAGCACCGCTTTGAAACCCCATTTCGTTAAGTATTGGACGATTTTTAGTCAGCTATGTAAGACCACCGACTTGCGAAGTGAGAACCTATAAAAGAGATTTGCAAAGCAAATTTAACAATCTGCACTGGTAATGAGTGACATGTTCTAGTCAACACATTCCTTAGTGGTACGAGTGTACTTAATGTTTAATGTATCGATGGTTTTTGAGAACTGCATACACATTCACATGGAAATAATTTTCATATTAGAATAGTCATTATAGCGTAAGTTTTTATTTATACTTGTAGTTGAAATGTTAAATTTGTAAAAGAATGAATGGTTGACCAGTGTATTTAAAACCAATAATTCCTAAGCAATAATTTTCTTTTTCACTTTTGAAATCGACGAACAATGATCGCTAAGAACTTGCAATAAGACGGCAAACTTTGCACAATTAATTCAATAAGCAATACTAAAAAAATCAAGCAATATCTTAAGTAAAAATTTTCAAAAAATATTTGAATGTGGTTATTGTTATACAAAGATTCAATACAGCAATAAGTGTAAGCAACAACAAAATACCGCGACAAAAATAATGATTTGCATAGGTAAGACTTTCGGCAATTAATTGTTTTTTATATAACTTACGTCCATATTTAGCCGAATGAATGATCTCACTTAGAAATAAGAGTAAATCTTAGTCAATATGCGTTTATGTAACTTTTTTTTTTTTACGAGCTAACTGTTTTCATACCATTCAACTGGCAATAACTGGAAGGTAACCAAGAAAAATATGCGATTGGAAAATTGAGAATCTTGAGACATGCAGAAGGTTTTTCATCTGGAATGGGTGACAACTGGTTGGTTTGCTTGGAGGGAATGAGTGAGAAAACGACGACGTAAGTCAGCAACCTTTCGACGGCGGTCTTTGAGAAGCGCCGGGTATTCGACAAGCAATAAAAACGTAGACGGGCGTTGGCGGCCGATCGAACCCCACCCTCTGATCGACTGCCAATCGAACTGCCTCCGAGCAGATGCCCAGTAAATATAAGTAATAATTAACATAGCAATATATTATATAATGATATTAAGGAGATTATATTGTAAAACATTGATGGTTATATTGTGTATTATAAAATAGTAAAAAGCATTACACAAACGTACTTCATATAAAAATAATGTAAAAGCTTGTTTGGAAACAAATTGTGTTAGATAATGAAGGCTGAATCTCCATTTACAGATGGTGTTAATTTGAAAATAAATATAAATAATATGTTTATTAGTTGGAAGGAATTTGTTCTTTCTTCAGATTTAGAGAAACTTTATAAAATATTTGTTCGAGCATTGTAGACGGAACATAAGAACGCTGCCATTGGTAGTAATTATTAACTCATGCTAATTGCCTGGTAGAAAACTGTATCTACTCTGTCAGAAACACCAACTTAACAAAACCACCATTTTCTTTTAAATATCTCATTATTATTATTATTATTATAAATAGATCCAAATGAATTACGTTGAAAGCTTAAAAGTTTGCACACAGCTTCCTCTTAAAGCAATTCAAGGAAAAAACCTGGTGACTTTACTGTAATTTGCTGAAATACAAGATAGTAATTTTTGTATTATATTTTCATAAATAAATAGTGTAGAAAAGCAGAAAAAAACTGGCCTAAACATATATCAGTTAAAAAATCACACCCATCCTACATTTCCTCCCGTATATTCATTTTCCGTGGAATGATAAAAAAAAAAGGAATGAAAGATTTCCTGACTTCAAGCATAAAGCAGCTAGAAATGTGTATAAAAGCCAAACGTATATAGGTACCATATTCGCTTGCTTTGTTATTCTCTATCAGCCCTGTATTCGTAGTAGAGTCTGCACACCTTCTATTGAAAGAATAATAAGCATTCTCCATCCAGAAATGAAAACGAGTGCTAGCTATCTGGCTTTTCAAATCGGGACAGGCGCCCGGGCCAGCTGAATCGCACCCTGCATTGCACTCGGATGGCTAATAACCGTCAGCTGCACGAAACTGCGTGATATTAATTACTTAAATAATTAATAAATCAGTTTCATTAATCTGGAAGGGCTTGCCCGTGACTTGTCTGTTTTGAGACAGCAGGGGTGCCCCATCCCCGTATGCCCAGTAGCCCGGGACAACGGCGCCCACATCCAACAGGATTCTATGCTTTGTATTTGCTTTCAAAGGTACGTAGGAGGAAAATTAATTTATTTAAAAATCGACAGCTATCCAAATATATGGTTGACAATTAAGGTCTAGCTTACTGAGCTATATTATAAATACAATTTCTTATTAATAATATTTATGGTTATGGTAATTATACAAATGGTTGTGCAAGATGCAAATTGATGCTTGAAGAACGGCTTATATTGAGAGCGAGATGATGCATCGCTTGAGGAAGTCAGTAACTGAAGTGACTGAAGATAGTACAATATTGTCAAGCAAAGAACCAGTAAAGAAATGGCCGACAGCAAAATCCCCCCATATATGAGCTAATAGGCAAGAAGGAAGAATATGCTTGTAAGCCCAGAATATACGTTGTATTTTTTTAAACAGTTGGTAACGAAAAGAATTTTCTTAAAAACGTTTAACTGTAGCAAAATAAAAGGTAATAACAACTTTAAGCAACGAAATTAAAATTTTTGTAAATGACAACAATTTTCTTTAAATTAATTATGCTTCTTGCTTGAGTTAGAGCTAGGAGTGCATTGGGGTGAATGGGGCTCAGCTTTTCCTGGGTCTTAATTAGCACTTGGCCGACGTCGACTGCTGCGCCGCCGAGGGCAGCTACTGGCTGCGGCTGCCCAAGACTGCGCGACGGAGAAGGGAGCATCTGGTCTGGACGAATTCAACAGCACCCGCCACCGATTAGGGAGGGCAGGGTGCTTTTTAATGGGATAGCGTGATGGGTGCAGGGGGCATTGGCCCTACTAGGCTCATGGTTAACACGTCTGTTGTTTTTTTGCATTTCCTTCGTAACATATACTTATGAGGTAAAACTAGTATTATAGACAATTTAAAAATTATAACGGGTTGGATTTGTAACCTACAATAGTATGGTCACCTAATTTGGTCAAGATGAAACATTGTGCCCGGATCAGGGTACATACATTTATTTATTTATTTATTTAGGAATGAAGATTTAAGGAATTAAGAAATCTTTCATTCCTTTATCGTGAGTTCAGTAAAACTCGCTTTGACTTGAATATAAATTCATAGTGTAACACGATTTTTACCTTTTTTTTTTAATTGCACGAACATTTCTTTGACTTTTCTTAAAAGCCAAAGTCAAGTAATCATAAAAAGCTATCGGAATTCCAATCAAAAGCTATGGATTAAAAAATCACGGTAATACACAGCTTGAATAGGTAATTCGGAGAATACGTTATTTTCCTTTACACGTTTTATCATTTAGCTCTGCATCCGATTAGAAGATGAAATTCCGTCGACGCATTTTATCATAGTACTCAAATGATTTTTTATATTAAATGTATAAAATTTAATTTAAATTTAATATTTACTAAAATTAAATTTATAATAAAAAAAAAAAAAAATTTAACGTCAGAGTCGCTGGGTTCTATTGCGCATTTTGTAGGCACATTTACTCCAACGACTTTTTATTTTTTAAAGTCAGAGTCGCTGAGATCTATGACACATTTTGTAGGCGCATTTAATAAAGATGTAAGATATTTCTCATTGATCATTCGAATTGAAGAGGAATATTTAAAAATCCAGCGTCTAACAAATTCATTTAAAATAGCTCTAACAGAAACACCATCCCACAATACCTGACACCAAATTTCTTAAAAAAAATCTTCAAAACTAATCTTCCTCTTCTGCATAATTTATCCAAACCCAAGAACGAGTTTAGTTAACTGGCACGAAAAGGGGTGCGCGCAAAAAGCATAGTTATTTTTAATAATTCTTCCCGCCGCGTGATCCCCCACCGAGAGAGCTCAGGCTGACGAACGATGACGCCGATATAAGCATGACTGCCGTTGCAAGGCAAGTCGTCGGTCTAATTAATTAACAAGTTGCGAAGAAAGGCCAGCGGGTCGCGTCCCGGCGTCGAGACGCCAATCCGACGTCGTCGACGTCGTCGTCGCCCTCCGAGACGAGAGATTAATCGTCCAGCTGACACACACCCGCACACACACAGACACACACGCGTCCACACGCACACGCAGGGAGCGTCGGCGTCGGCGTCGGCGTCAAATCGGCACGACACTTTTAATTAGAGCTTTCAATGGGGAAATGATTGAAGACGTTGCATTCAGGCGCGTCAAGTTTAAGTTGCGCACAGTTATATGATTAGATTTTGATTAAAAATCAAATCAAAATGTAACGTTTGGTGGATGGTGTGCTTGCTAGAGTGTATGTCGCCGAATTGTTTGAGTCTCTATTGGAATTCTTGAAGGAAATTCGATTTATGTACAACAATGGGGTAGGTGCAAGCAATTGATCTTCAATACCAGTTAAACAGCGTCCAGTTCAAAAAGATTACTGAAGGTTGAGATGTAATTATCTGATTGACTATGACCAGTATTTTTTTAACAATTATTTTTTTCTGATATGAATACACTTATTGTTCATTTTTATAAATGCATTTATATATGCTTATATGCATTTTTTTTTACCTATAGCGCATTACATTTTGGTGTCTCCCTTGAACAAATAAAATAATTCCTTAATCTCACAAACTTTTAGGTCACCTTTATCGTAAATAAGAGCAGTTGCTACCCAATACACCCTTCAATCTGGCCGAAATTAACAACATATTTTTCAAAAACTTTATCAAGATTAAAATCAAAGGTGCAATTTTAAAACATAATCGCACCCTTTTTCAAACCAGAAATAATCGAAAATAAAGGAAACGCGCTCGCCGTAGCGGGTCTGCAAGTCATCCCAACCCGTCTGACATCTGCCACCTTGAAGCCAACAGCAACAAGCGGCTGTTGATCTCTGCGGATGGACCACTAGCTCCCGGTGCATCTGTCCTCGGTCTGCACACGTGCCCTCACGTGCCAGCCAGTTTGTCTGGGGAGGGCACGCGTCTCTGTTGATATCGGAGCCTCGGGTCATGCAGACACCGCACAGGTATGGGTGCTGAGTTGGGTGTAGAGCTCAATGGGTCTCCTTTGGCACCTGGTACACAGGCATGGAGAGCCAATATCGTTTGGATTGCAAGCGCTGTTACATTTTTACTATTTTATTTGTTATGGTAATTTATATAGGGCGACCAGGCGTTGAGTTTGTGGTCGTTTTTTACTGTTGCTTTTTTTTATTTGGTGGCTTAAATCGGAATGGTTGAAAATCGGGACAACATTATGTGAATATATGTTAATACTGCTAGCTTAGAACAACTATCAGTTCGCTGTAGGTACCTTTATTTATAAGAAAAAAGGTCTCCAACTCGCATTTAGTTAATCGATCAATGAAACTGTTGACATTGATTGACCTGTTGTTCCCATTATCGCTATCTCAATATTATATCAATGCCAGCCAAATATCCACAGTTTACAATTTATTCACATAATTATAACTATCAGCTCAGTGAAATTGTAACAAGAAGTTGGTCGTTATCAGTATTATAAGAAAATAATTACAGTTGTATCCTTGTGATAATCTTTTTCGACCGCGGAGGTCTTGCCTTATAAAAAAAACAGAATAGAGCAATTAATATTGCCGAAAAACTCGGCAGATTTCTGAGAAAAATACAAGCGTTAAAACTTGTACTCAGATGAAAAAAAAGATATCAAAGTCATTGACCAATGACCTGAGTAACTAAATTTAATGCATCATGTCTTTAACAGACGAGTTCTAACTCTAATGGAAATGAAATCTGTAGAATGTATCTTTTTTAAACCAGTTATTATTTTTGCTATACTTTTTGGATACATTATATGCTTTTGAGAGTGTTTCATATCAAGCTAATGCATCGCCGCTGAGTGCAGTGCAGTGAAGCTCTTGAAACTTGCATCGAGGGGGAAAATTTGCTCCAGAGCTGTCTATTATGATTACCAAACGAATAATAGAAGTCGTACCCTATCACTTGCATTATATTTTCATCCCATAAGAGCATGGTAATGCCATCAACCACCAACGCGATGCATTCAATCTAAATTTACACCGAAAAAATACTTTCTTTCACTGTTCTATATACCAGAAAAAATTTTCAGTCTGTAACTTCTCCAACAATTTCGATAGAAACAACGTTGTTTACACACAAGAATTACAGTAGACTAAAGTAGGGCTTATTAAAAAAAATATTGCTGTGCATATTCGATGCCCGGAGATTATGCCATCTGCTCCGTTCACCACAAGGCAGGGCAAAGCCAGCCCTCACCGCACGGGCTTAACATTTGGTTTCAACCATGCGGCTTCAGGTTATGATCCCGGCCCTTGTCCCATGCCGGGGAATCGCCCCCCATCCCCTCCAACACACCAACCGGGCGTGCAAACCTCCCGAATCCGGTTTACTCCATGTCGACGAATCCCCTCGGAGTACGATGCAGCCCGGTGGACCAAAACAATGCGTAGCCAGGGGAACGGGGAGCTCTCTTGGCATCTGTCACCAGCGACCTAACAATTGCTCTTCTGGAGTGCACCAATTCAGTGATCAAAGCGTTGCAGTTAATTTGGTTGCAATAATTATTAAGCATATTACGGTTCACAACCACTAAAAAGAAACAAGTTGAATTGGCAACTTCTCTAAAATTATACAAGTCACCGCGACCAATTTCAACAGTCTTATACTGAAAATAATTAGCAAGATCCTAATTCTGTTTCCAAGGCGCGAAAAATAAACCCTTCAGGTAATTACGTCCGTCGACTGTTCTAGCATTCAGCAGAGAGACTAACGTTTGTGCTTGCTCCAGTACGTGAGGCATTAGAATCAGGTCCTGCGTCTACTTAACAAGCAATGTGCCTGTTGTTGTATCGCATTTGCATATAGCTAATTTACAGTGGGGGGAACGGGACAGGAGACAGTTTCTAAATCTAATAAGTAGTATCAAATTCGTGCAGCGCATAGCTGTTAGTTTCCTTCTGGACTCGGTGGACCTTCACGTGCAGAAGGACAGCGGACAGACTCGGTATAATATGCACCCTACATCTGTCGCGAACAGCTGATCTCGTCAGCCGAATGAGAAGAGGGTTGATTTAGTTTGTGTATTTTAACAACACAGTAAAGCACATCATGTTTCCCTTCCCTCATTAGAACTTCTCATTCTATCAAAACAAGTAGCAGGAGGCGGCGTCGACGTCGGCGGTGGCGTCGCTAAACTACATGGGCTGTTGCTGATGTTAATACCCGATGGTTTGGACAATAGAATGAATGGTTCAAGACAACAGGTTCCAGGAGATTGTGATGCCGTGGAGAATTGGGCACGGTCGGGTTTAATTGCTTTGTCAATGGCATGTGCCAACTAGGTATTTGTAAATGAGTTTACAGTGTGAAATTTTGTAAACATGTTGTGTATGAAGCTATTTATTGGTAAGTTCATTCGCAAGTAATTGCAATATGTAAGGGAAGAGAGTGCACGATGTTTATACCAAAGGGTTTAGCAAGACCATTAAGATAGTACAGAAAAATATCGATTTTTAAATATAACACAGTGTAAACATGAAAATCGCACGCTAGCGGCGCGTCTGCACGGCTAATTGCTTAAAAAATAATTACAGGATTAAAACATTATTTCCTGTCCGTACGTTCAAGCCTCTTGGCGTGTTAAAAAATGCTTTGACATGTATAATACAGAAATCCTCATGAATGGATGCAGGTGATACTTGCACGAACGCATGCATGCATGCGTACGATCTCGCAGTCTAGTACAGAGAATCGTGACACCCGTCGGCATCCCCTGTCCCCTTCACGACGTCACTGCTCCCAACAATGGGGCAACCCCAGCTCCAGCCCCAGTCTACCCCTGGTACAGACTTGTTGCGTACATTGTTAAAGACTAGTTCCACCTCCGTCAGCTGTTGGAGGATCGCTTAGGAAAACATGTCACCTGGTCCATCGACGATGAGGTGGGGTGAGGATTAAAACGTAGGGGCCATGGACCCTTTCATCGGTCAGTCATGGCACTACCGCCCCTATAGCGAGGGTTACCCTGGGACAAAAGCACCTGTGTGCTGGGGGGGATGTCTAGATGAAGACTCGAAAAGTGCATGGCGTGCACGAGGAGAATAGACATCAGGGTGTAATGCATGATTGTTATTTAGTAATTGTTGTTTTTTAATCAAAATTAAGTATGATGAATGTCGATGGTTGCATCTGCCATGATGTATGGGAGCTGTTGCACAAATATAAGGATTGAATTTTGATATGATGTGTTTATGATTTGAATAGTTTCTACATCAGATTGAGAAATTTTCTGTCGACGAAATGTTGAAGAATTGGAGACACCATTCTGGTGTTTCTCAGAGATGACGTCCTTTTTTTTGGTCTGCCGAAAACTTTCCCGCCGTCGCGGAAAACAAAAAAACTTTCTTTGAGAAATCCATTCGATGTCAGAAGTTTTCATTATACTTGGCAACAGACATCGGATGCATCTCTCCTCACCAGCCGCTCTTTGACAGATTCCCAGCTGTCAAATTGACATCTTCGCTCCTGCTGCCACCAACACTCTGCCTGCAACTTCACAACAATACCATCGAATGTCAATGGAATCTCGCGGTATTCTCCAATTTGTTAAGCAAGAGAAATCGTATGATAAACCCTTTAAGATACCAGACAGGCAAGTTATTCAAAATAAGTTAGTCAATTCCAGCTTTGATTATTACTTCTGTACCAAAACCAAAAAAGCACGACACCAATCGCAGCACCCAGTCTACATATGTCGTCAGGATCTAAGGTGTGTAGGAAGTGCCGATATCCCAATTTGTGTACAAGGAAGTCAGAAGAACCTACTTAACTTTGGGGGTTAGGTTAGGTTAGGTTAGGACCTTGAGATTTCTTGCCACAAATCGGGGTTTAGTGTCGGTTGAGACCAACAAAAATTGAATGGATCTAATTCTTGAACTTATTGTTGGCAAAATAAAACTTCATAAAATATGAAAGGTTGCAATATATGTGTTTAACAGGCACAGTGAGTCCGTAGTACCAAACAAACTGGGTATCCGTCAAACAAGCCCTTCTATATAGAAGTGTTATATAACACTGTTGTACAGTTATAAAATCAAATACTCACTGGTATTCATTGCACATGCACATAATTCTGCAATTGCGCTCCACAAGTATCGAGAATGCACGAGTAAAAAAAAGAAAAACACGCACACAGTAGCAATTACTATACGTTCCACAAAAGGTGTTAGAATTTGCTACCCTCACGACGTGCGGCCAGGCCATACAGACATTCGCATACCTATAAATTATGAACTCGTGAAGCTGAAGCGAACGCTTTGGATACGTCAGCTAGATAGCTGGCTTGTAGCCATTGCAAAAGGGCTATGAATTATTCCTACTAATTTACGAGTTTCCATTAGTGTAGCACGGGGTCGACCCCAACTTTAATATCTACATGCTCTGCATACGAGCTCAGCGCAATATTCCTTGTTTACTTTTAGTTACGAGACGGGGCCTGGCCGGCGCATTCCATGCAGCAATAATATCCAACAAAGCAAACAAAATTGATGATATCAATAATAATAGGGTATGCATATCTCGATTTTACCATGTACAATAACATCGTGTCTTTAGATGAATTTTAAGTTTCCTGTGACGCATGAAAGAAGCGGACGAATTCTATTGTCCGCTTAAATGCTGAAATTACAGCACCGATTTTTAATCTAAAACAGTTATCGCGCGATGACCTTATCAAGTTGTTTCCGCTGCTGACCCGAACTGGCCATGGCTGGTCCGAATTAAAATCAAAACAACGTAGCTGGAATGTTATCAACAACTTAGCAGCGATAGACAGAAAAGAATGTGTATACTGTATGAAAACAAACATGAGGAACGAAGCCATGAAAAATCCAGGAAAAGGTATTTCCTACCTTCTAGTGAAGCAATCGATTGGTGCTGTGTTTTGTGGGCCGTGTTCCGATCTGGTGTCTCCAGGGAGGCACTTGTGTACTACGGCTATGGCCGGTCACTGGCCAGGCCAGTCTGCCAGCCTCACTCTTGCATTTTTAATTTCGGCTCGTACTTATGATTTATTAAAGGGTTGCGGTGAGTCAACAAGATCCAACGACACAGGGTGTAGACGAGAAAACGAACAGGGATGGTCAAAGTTTATTGCAACGCAATTTATGGGCATATTATAAAGAGATATCTAGCCTAATCGACGGATATTGTACTGATATTTAATACGGTGACTGAAAAACGTAATACAACTTGAGTTTTTATAATGGGTTTAAAGTCTTCTTGATTAACATTCGTGAAAAAAAAATTATCTAATCAGGACCTTGAGCTCAGTGCTTGTCTTAATCAAAATCGCCAACCTTACAATCACAACAAATTCGCCTCCACGGTCAAAATCAATAAATTGGCCTTCGGATAATTTCAATCTTCTCAAACCACCATCTTGACTTTATCACATTGCTATTTTCCAGTAACACAATTTTCTTTTGGTGCAGATGCCAAAAACAACCGAAATTACGTTCTGTAATGAAATGTCGTAAACGTCATAAAACCTTTCACATCGAATGGCCACCAGTCCAAGACGTCAGTTCGAACCTATACCGGCATAATTTAACGTTATATTTACAAAACTGAAATAATATATTTCGGGATTTCCATGAATAGTCAATTCGAAAGCCTACTCGACTTGAATGATTTGGATTTTCGCGTCGCGCCTAATTCATTATTCAATAGATTGAAGCCGCCACGAACACTACTCCATATACCAGCGTACAAGCCAGCCATGTTATTGGATTCGAATAGAACCAAAATAATCCCACCGACTCAGCACAACCCACCCCCTCTCGAACGCTTTGAAGAACATTCGCACCCTGCACATAACTAGTAAGTCGTCTTCTTCAATTGCTCAGCTAACTTGTTGAAATAATCACGTGCTGCGCACGACGCCGTCGCCGATGCCGACGCCGCGCGACGCCGCTGCGACTTTGAGAGTTGCTTCTCGTCGAGATTAAAGCGTGTCGATTTATGTATGGAAACGAGGTTGGTTGCGCGCCGAGGACAATGCCGAACGGAGTAATTAAGATTCGGGACATGTTTTAGAGAAGTTCAAGTTGGTGTTCACTGGATGAGCAAAGACAATGGACCAGCCAGGGCATAGGGAAGCTGACGGTGCTAGTGTGCTGGCAAATAAGCCGGCTGGTGCTGCTTCATGTGTTCCGTTGTCATTTTCTTCCCACAAAACCCCTATGGTGATCGTGCCCGCTCGTGCCCCCCCCCCCCCCCCCCCCCCTCGAATCTACACACTGGCGCTGGAGAGGGTAGTGTACGTACGGGGACCTCGTTACTGCTGGTTTTTCATGTGTACTTGATTTCTGTTAGCACGCATAATGATCGTTGCGTATGCAGTTGCATACGCAGATTTCATAGATTTGCACTGACGACCTATTTCATTTTTTTATAAGTTTCACGATTTTCCTGTATTCAGCGCACCTGTAGCTAAAAAAAAAAACGAAAAAATCCAAGGTGCACAGATACTTAACCTCAAAATGTAGTAAATATAATCAAGAATGCATGCCAATAATACTTGAAGACATTAATCATTTAGAAACTACTCATTTATTACCTCTTCTTAAAGAAAGGGCATTTACTTTGAATCGAATTCAGCAAGAAAAGAGATAGTTGAAAGGTTGACACAAAAATGGATGTCGGAAAGCTAAATTTCCTTCACAAACTGAAGGGAATGCTGTGCGATATCGCAAGAGAGCAGAAAGAAGACGCGTTTATTGTTGTTATTATTATAAAAGCGAGCTGACTTCATTTAGCTAATGGATTCCTGAATGACGACCCAAAGAGTAATTCAAAGTCTGATAATGTGAACCCCAGACGCTGCAAGTCAGTGAGAATCACAGGAATCGCGTGGTTTTTGGAGCGAGCCTGTGGACTTGGCAGGGGTGGGGGGGGGGGGGGGGGGGGGGGGGAGAGCGGAATTAATTCAAAGGAAAAAGCTCTTCCTCTGAATCACTCGGTTATGGAACGCTATGCGCGTTCAGCTACCTCGTACCTTGATCAGTGTGGCTCAGATGCGAGAAATTATGAAGGTAGCATCTAGAATACCGATAGAAGTTATGTCAAATAGAAATCTATTCTTCACGTAATTGTACCTGTGCTCATCTAGAATGGTATTTATAGCAAAATTGTACCTAGAAATTGTACCCGATTTGAGGTTAGAGTGCAATATGATTTGTTATTTATTGATAAGTTCTTATGACATAGTAATATGAACTTTCCCAAGATCAACCTATTACTCAACTGGGAAAAAAATAACATTCGTCGATGTCTAGCCTTTTCGGTGCACGTTTGAGTTACAGTTTGTTACTTAATAACAAAATATATTAAATTATTATTTAAACAAAATTTGATATGTAATAAAGTTGAACTCCTAAAAAAAAATTGAAAAAAATTGACTCCTAAAAATTGACCTCTAATCAAATGATGAGCCTCGAACAAGAATCTATTCAATTTCAACTGTTTATAAGTTAACAAATCAAATAGCTTTCTCCCACAATGCCAATATAAAAGAAATCTCGAAAAAGACAGTACTAAAAATTGCAACTCAGCAGCCAGCACCTTTTCAATCTATTGTCAATTCTCAATCCAAGAAAACAGGTTATACGTCTATACTGCATTCAGACGCCGGCCTCGGCATGCATCCCAGTCACGGAATGGGCGTCGCGACGCCAGCCAGCCGACTCTGACGTCTCGAGGAGCTTCTCAAGAATACTCTTGACATCTTACGGAATTGGCGTCTGCACGTGACCAAATGAACATCCATGTGTCTGTCGTCGCCGCAAGCGAAGGCATCGTGGCCCGCTGAGACTGCTGAATTGCTGAGGTGATAGTCAAGTGGCTATGAGAGTGACCTCCTGACGAGGCCAGAGGAGCGATTGTCAAGGGGAATAGGGAAATGCAGCGAAACAGTAAATTTATCAATGCTGCAGTTTTATCGAACGATTGACGTTTATTTTTTATAAGGTGGTTTAAAAGCGAGGAAGTGTTTATAAAGACGCGAAGGAATCGCCCGCTGAAAAGCCTACAATAAGGCATTATAAAAAGCGGAAATGTATTTCTTGCTATTTTTTTTGTCATTTGCATTTCACGTTTCAGTGTCGTTAATTATGATTATTTACTAACATTTTCAGCTAGTATCTTGTGGTCATTTATCCAAATGCTATTATTTTCTTCCTAAAGCTAAGATTATAAAATAATAACAACAACTAATGTATGTTTCGTGATGAAACACTGGAATCGAAAGCGATCAGAGGCAGAGATAAAATTTCGTTCATTCATCTCACGCACTTTTTTTTGTTAGTGTTGTGAAAATGTTTAACAAGTTGGTAACATCGATATCGCTTTCGGTCATCCCTTCCCAGCCCGTATCCGGAAGTAAATATCCGAGCTCAAGTTTCGCAGGAAGCATTGGTTTCAACATCCAAGGCAGAGGGCAATTCACTTGAACCCTGTCCAACACTGAGCATCGCTTGTGAAACGTCACTTTCGAGTCGTTCGCTGCACAGTCATTGCATTACTCGGGGAATTTAATCTTAACGATACTTTTACATTAATCTAATTTATTTTGCTATTAAAAATACAAAAAAAAATTTACAAAAACAGGTATCCAATCGGGAACTCGATCGCCGATCTCAACTTGTCGCGGATGTTGCACTGACCAATTGAGCTAGTTGAATCTAACTGGATTTTAGTGTTTGATGAAAATTACGGATCTCCAAAGAGGCTGAGGCTGTGAATACTCACAGTCACTCTGACCCTTAAAGCAGACGCTGCTTTTGAGTTACTACAAATGAACCGGTGAACTGTAAAAAGTAGACATTTCCCACATTTTTCATGAAAAAAAAATTAAATCTAGTAAAAAATGTAATCACAAGCTCTCATGCAATTTTTTTACTGGATCAGCATATTGATTAGACCTTGAGGCTTAAATGCTGTGTTTTCTCTAATTTTGGCAAAGGTTATAACCCTTCTACCAAAGAGCTGAAGTTCATCTGTCTTCACAATAAATTACCACCAAATGACTACTTTACCGCCAAAAATTGAGGATGCTATAAGATGGAGCGACCGTTGTTTCAAATGTCAAGAAGTTTAATTTCGTCATTTCTCGCAAATTATTCAGAGTTAGGACTGGTTAAGTCTCAGTTAATCTTTGTTAATGCTAAGCTTAATGATTGATACAAATTAATCGATATTTTGAGTAGTACTTACTTTATTATAGATGTTTGTTAAAAAGGTCGACCGCAAGAGCCACAGGGTATCATTCTCTGTTACCACGTGTTGCCGGCTCGTTTGCTCAGTAGAAAGTTTAACAATAACAAGGGCCCTATATTCATATCTATAAACTTACTGGTATAACTAAATGAATCAGATGGTGAGGCAATATGCAAAAATAAAATGTGTATTTTACACACTGTTGCTCAGTCTTCATCCAGTTATTTGATTCGAACGGTGAAAAAAATCTCTACCCCGAGACAAGGCATGCTGAGAATACGTTAGTTTGGTTGTTTTTGGGCCCCCTCCAGGGGAATTCAGTATCGCACCAGAGTGTCATGCCGGCTGACGACTCGAATTGAGAACTGATAGAGATGAAGAAGGCGCTATCAAAAATCTTTTGTCAGGAGACGGACAAAGATGAAGGCGCGACAAGCAACTGGAATACTAAGCGGATGTGTGGTGTACGCGGCCGCGTTCGATTTCAGAAATACGTTTCTTATTCTGCTTCGACACAGAATTCACCCTTTCCAAACATTTTTTTATATTTGTTACTTCATTTATCCAAGAATAAAAAAAAATACCGCATCTTTTTAATGCGATGACATACAGTCTGGCCCATAAGAGAATTTACCAGCACAATAAAGAATTTAATAGAATACCAACTCATAAATGGAATTTAAATTATGATTTCAGAAGTGGTATTGTAAAATACTTATTTCTTTATCATAAAAAAACACCAAAAATGTAGGTACATGCAACCAAATGTAAAAATTAAAGAATAATTTGTAGAAATATTCTTAAAATAGCTCTAAAAATAAAACATCTTGTCATGAAAAAATCTCAAGATTAAACGGCAAATGGCGGACATCAGCGGAGATGAATTTCAGTGTTTTTAAAAATGACAGTTGGCCCGCATGTCAGCCCGAAACGGCCGGTGGTGCTTCTGCCGGGACAATATTTTCTCACGCTGAACGGAGTATAGATTGCGAGAGTCGAGTTGAGTTCATTCATTAATGGCGTTTTTGATTGGCCTGCACCAGGGCGGGTTTGAAACTAGTTAGATGACGTTTTGATGGCCGGGTTTTCACTAGCTCCGAGCGAGAGAGCGCCCACCCAAACACGTGATCACTAGCTGTCAGTCAATTAATGTATTTTCCAATTGCACCGTCGAAATTCTCGGAGGGAGAAATGTGCACTGAGAATGATATGAGAGCGAGCAACTCTGCCAGTCGAACGCACGGAAGTTGCACTGGGGCAGGGTCACATGCCCAGTCAAACAAGCAGATCGCCCCCAGTGCACACCCGGGGCACTAGTCAAATACGGTATAATAATACCATACCGCAATTGATTAAAAATAGCTATGGGTCACCACAGACAAAATCGTCTTTTCTGAGAAAACCTTGGCCCGTCACTTGACTAACCTTTTATCAAATTCGGGAGAGGTCAAGAAGCACGACGCGTGTTTAGCAATCTTTGAGCATCGGTCGCTTGAAGCCACTGAAAAAAAAAAACGTGTGACGTCAGTTAACTTATAATTACACATCATTATCTTTCAATTAATCAAATCCACTTTTTTTCTATATAGTTTTTCACCAAATAGTGAAACACTTTAATTTACGTGCACTTTTCTCAACGAATTACAATATTACACAAACTAATTATTCAATGAGGCAAGGTGCTATTGTGAATTGAGGGTCCGAGGTATGTTAAAGTAAAATGGAATATGGAAAACATGTACTTTTACTAGTTTGTAACAGGTTCCATTCAAATTACAAACGTTCAAGGCCTTTGCTGCAGAAACGAGTGAAATCTCTGTCGGCGCTGGCAGCGATAATTCGCGCGCTTTGTTTGCGAGAGAGCTCAACGCGTGATCAAACAAGACGCATTATGCGTACCATGGAGATTTTTCAACGCTTCAAAGCGCACTTAACACGCACAAAAACAACGCACATGCGTCCTATTAGAGGTCAATCAACCGACGACAAAGTTATTATTGCATCACTGTAATAGGGTAAGCAACGCCCACACATATATTTGAACTCTGGGGCATTTGGGACACACTTTGAAGTTAAGTAATATCACTTGCTCTGGTTCAGTTCTGGGAGAAACACTACTCGGCGGTAAGTAAACAAGTTCGGTTTTATTGGCAATTGTTTCAATTTTTTATTTTGGTTTGTTGATTTTCAGTGTAGGTGGTAGATTAAATGGTAATACAAGAGGTATGCCAATTCATTGGACACTTTACTACCTGATCTTGTAATCGGTGTACACAAATACTTAACGTGCCATAGTTGAGGATTCCTGACAGAGAATTATCGTTTATTATTTTCAGTTGTTGCTTACAAAAGTCATCTTCCGTAATTACAGACAAAATGCACGATAGGCACGCAGTTGCACGCAGTTTGTGTAAAGAGTTACTGGAACACTCGAATAATTTGCAGTCTCCAAAAACAATCTCCATTTAGAGCAGACTGCAGCAAGTTTGTTTGTTTGTTTGTTTGTTTGTTTGTTTTTTATTTTCCTATAGACATTTACAAAGTAATTGTATAGGCATCGTTAGTTATATATCAATCTATATATACAGTATTTACAAAGATCACATTTTTTACATAATTTAAATCATGGTTTGTAAAAGGGGGTGGGGAGGGAGAGGAGAGAAGTGAAGTGGGTTAGGTTTCGAGGTATTCACGTAAGGTGTAGAATGGGTTATCTATAAGGTAGGATTTTAGGGTGTGGTTAAATGAGGACGTGGTTGTGGAGTTTTTAATATTACTAGGGAGTTTGTTGTAGAGGATGGTGCAAGTGATATCACAACCATGTGTTTTTATGGAAGATAATAATTACATTTGTATTAAGTATAACTCCTGACATTTGCAGATGAATCTCCACACCTTTGGAGTCCTCTGCAGTCTCGGCATACTCTTCGCGCCGTTCGCCCATAGCGCCTCAACATGCAACAACTGCAACAATATAGACTGCAGCCAATCGTTCGGCAGCTACAACCAATGCTACCGAAACTGCTGCCCCTCGAACCAATGCGAAAGTAGCTGCCAATCAAATGATTGTCGAGCCAACTGTCAGTTATCCAGCTGCCAAAACAATTGCCAAACAAACGAGTGCCGGTCAATTTGTCAGGTAAGTCAATGCCAGAGCAACTGCCAATCGAACCTTTGCAAGTCGAACTGCGAGCAAAATCGATGCCAGTCCGGCTCCTGCAACGACTACCCTCGGGCGAGTCCGTGCTCTGGGAACGTACCCTGCGACTTTTCACGACCGGCACCGTGCTCAGCGCCAGCGCCCGCTCCCTGCGCGTCGACAACGTATCCCTGTCCGTTGTCGAGGGTGACTGTCGACGGAAAGTCATGCACTTCGCCAAACATCACTGTCAACGCCAATCCTAGCATATCGCTGCCAAAGATCACCGTCAACATCCACCAAGGTGCCGTCAACGTAGGGCCAATTCATGTGCAGAACAACTTCACGCTGAGTTGTGGCAATCGAACGGCGCCATGCTCGCGCCCTCCGCGAGTATTGGAAGTCCGATGGCCACATCTATTACCACCTCCACCACTACCACCCCCATCCCATCCGCTGCCCGTCATCTACCCTCGTTGGGTTCCAAGGCCAGTGCCGCCACAGCCTAATGTAAACAATCCTTGCTGTCAATACGTTGAGAATCGCTGCTTGAACGGCGTGTGTTACCAGCAGCAGGTTACTGGATGCGGTGAGCAGTGCATGCAGTCTCCGCAACCCGTCCAGCAGTGTCCGTGGTATGGATGTCAGCAAGCAGTTACGGATGCGCCGTGCTTGACTGAAGAATGTCAGACGGTGCTGTTGCCGACAGAACAACCCCAACACCCGGTGGATGGGAGTGGATATTATGATGCAAATTATTTCCAACAACAGCCTCAAGTAAATCCGCAACCGGTTCCTGCGTATCCGTATCCACTACCAGAGATTTTGCCACAGCCATATCCTGAATCGTATCCGCAAATTTTTCCCCATCCGTATCCACTACCACAACCTCTTCCCCATCCATACCCACAACCACAACCTCTTCCCCATTCATATCCACTACCACAACCTCTTCCCCATCCATATCCACAACCACATCATCTTCCACATCCATATCCACTACCACAACCTCTTCCCCATCCATATCCACAACCACAGCCTCTTCCACATCCATTTTTATCACCACAACCTCTTCCTCAGGGATATGCACAACCTCCGCAGCCATTGCCGCAACCATATCCATATCCACAGCCTCAACTGAAACCCGTCTCCCAGGACACAGTTCCCTCAAACTGTGTTCGAATTCAACAATGGCCATATCTCGTCTGCCAACCAGAGCCATACGTCGATCCCGAACCATACCAAAACGGCTACGCAGACGCGTACCCTGGTAGCTACGCCGATCCGTACCTTGATAGCTACGCTCCCAGCTCCCCAGGATACAATAACGGCTACGAGGCGACGCCTAACCACACTGTCGGCCCCAACGTCGCGACATCAGGAGTTACGCCCGTGTGGTCTAGTCTGCCGGGGCTGCTTTCCTTGTCAACTGTACCACCGCTAAAAGAGACGGAGTCGCCCTCTGAGGAATCGTTTGAATACGAGGATGATCAACCGGAGAGTGCGAGGTCCAACGTGACAAGCACCTAAATGTCGAGGTGAAATGTCTCTACGATTTAATCGAAGCATTGACAGTGTGCATTTGTTACGTGAAAAACTAGTTTTAGTTACTCTCTGCATTAAGGCATGTAGTAAATATAGTATTTTCTAGTTTTGAGTTTAAAACATAAAATTAGTGTTTACCTGTTTTGTTTTGTAGCGCAATTTCCAATAAAAAGACTATTTTCTCTACAAAAAAAATGTTTCCTGTGCTGCGAGTCTGATAAATTTGCCTTATCATGAGTTCACGGAACTTTCCTGTTAGTCACATTAAGATAATGTGCAAGTACATTTTTCAATCACTCTCACAACCTAATTGCACAGCTTTATACTGTCATGCTGGCTTACCAAAAATATTTGTTTACTTTTCGTTAGAAACAAATTCAAACTCTTGCTAGCTTACAATCAAAATCCTGAACTGGAATAATCTGATAAAAGTAGATTTGGCAGGTCATAGTTCCATCATTTTTTTTCTCTTGTATATAAGCCAAGACGAACGGCGAATTCGCTGGTCATTAGCGGACGTGATCAGTGAAGTTTTGGAGGCGACTAGCAACATTGGCACCAGTGTAAGTAACCCGTCGAACTTTTAACAGTCGCATGTAAGATAATTAGTCAATGGAAGGTTAATGCAAGGCTAATGCAAGGTTAATGCAAGGCTTATGCAAGGTAAATGCAAGGCTTATGCAAGGCTAATGCAAGGTTGAAGCAAGGCTAATTGTAGAAAGTGCATCATTAAGCGTGTCATGTAATCTATGTATAGGATATTAGGCATCACGCAATTTCTACCAATTTGATGAACTTGTAGGGTATTTTTTGGTCTTAAAGAGTACTTTGTAAAAGTATTTGCTGCATCTAGCACGGCACGTGTTAACCACTTCCACAACAACAACTGGACCTTTTCAGATATCGAAAATAACGCGGATTTTGTGTTGAGAATCAGCAAATTTACTTTTTCACATAAACACTTAATGCTTGTGTCGTATCAGGCCCAGAAAATATCGAGATCTTCGCAAAACCATTGTGTACGGGAATTATATCATTAAAGACTCAGATTTTTTTGTGGAAGTGACGATTGGCGTGGAATTTGTAGAAAATTAGAAAGAAAACTCTTGAATGGTTTTTGTAGTTTCTTAAACCGAAAATAATCTAACATATTTTTAATTTATCACATTACTACTATAGAGTACTGTAATTATTTATTATTATTTTTTATTTCGACGATAGCCTTCGGTGGACACTCAAACTAAATGAAACCCTTAACCCCACAAGAATCGATCAACCCACTGGCGTCATGGCTGACCTTTCTATATCAAACGGTCAGGTACACTTCTTGATTGATTGATTAATTGGTTATTGGGGCTTAACGACGCACTGTTCTGACAACTGGCCCTACGACACTGGTCTAATGGCGTCGGTAAATGAGTGGATGATGCTGATGATGAACCTAACCTAGGCTAGGAGAGAGAAGGGGAAACCCGATGCCGCAGCAAAGTCTGCGTTGATGTTGAAGAGAACCAAAGGGACCACTGGCTTAACATCTCTTCCAAAGAACGGTACAACACGAAGTAAAGGATTCCTCCACAAATCCATGCTGTCGCGAGGTTGATAAGCAAGGTGAATGAAGTTGCTGTACAAACTTGCATCCCTCCAACTTCTCTCCCGATCAGAACCAGTCATGTGCATGATGGTAACTCATCCAATATCAGGTACACTTCTTGACATCTCCAAGGGCCTCTTGCGTTTCAGATGAAACTGGTGCTGCTGCTGTCGCTGTGCGGCATCGCCCTCATCACAGTGCCTTTCATCAACGCGCAATGCAACAACTGCCAGGGCATCGTGTGCGGGGTCAGCAGCCGAGTGGACTCTTGCTACACTTCGTGCTGTCCAAGCTCTAACCAGTGCGAGAGTAGTTGCTCCACCAATGAATGTAGGCAGAACTGTCAAGTCAACCGTTGCTCTAGCAACTGCGTAACCAACGAGTGTCGATCGAATTGTCAAGTCAGTTCCTGTCAATCAAGTTGTCAAACGAATGAGTGTCGATCTAACTGCCAAGTCAGTACATGCCAGAACAATTGTCAGTCCAACACGTGCAGGTCTAACTGTCAGGTAAACCAATGCCAATCAAACTGTCAGACAAATGAGTGTCGATCGAGCTGTCAGCAGAGTTGTACATCGCCGACATGCTCCTACCCCTCTGTGTCACCCCCGCAGCCTATAAACATGACGCCGATAATCACCTTGCCAAACATCACTATGCCTAATATCACGTTGCCGAAGATCACCATTAACATCCATCAAGGGCCAGTCAAGGTCGGGCCCATCAACATCGAGAACAAAATCGATGTCACCTGCAACAGCACAAGGATGCCTTGCCCACCTGTTCCTCCATCCTGTCCACCACCCACGTTCTTTAATCCGATCATCCGACGATGCGACTTCCCTACTTGTCCACCGCCCACATACTTTGACAGGATCACCTACCGCTGCGTGTGGCCACCAAGACCCCCGTCACCGCCTCCACCTCCACCCCCGCCCCCGCCTCCACCCCCACCCCCACCTCCACCCCCACCCCCTCCTCCACCCCCACCCCCACCACCTCTTCCACCCCCACCAATCTGTTACCCACCAGCATACTATAGTGCTTACTACCAACGTTGTTTATATCCACCTCCACCTCCACCTCCACCTCCTCCACCACCTCCTCCTCCTCCTCCTCCTCCACCTCCGCCTCCGCCTCCTCCTCCTCCCCCACCACCACCACCACCTCCAACATGTCCGCCAGGAACCTACTATGATGTGTACTCACAACGTTGCGTCTATCCAGTACAACAACCACAACCACAACAACTACCACCACCACCACCACCACCACCAGTCCCATGCCCTGTGCCCAGCTGCGTCGTCAATCAAAATCGCTGCGTTAACGACAACTGCTACCAAACAAGCGTCGCCGGCTGCGGAGCACAGTGCCCCGTGGCGCCTTCTGTCCCTACGCCATGCCCTTGGTACGGCTGCTCGAACCCACCTTATGGCACTAGCGCAGTCGGAAGTCCCCCAGTTTATGGAGTTGGCGCAGTCGGAATTCCCCCAGTTTATGGCGCTGGCACAGTCGGAGTTCCCCCAGTTTATGGTTTTGGCGCAGTCGGAGTTCCCCAATTTTATGACGCTGGCACAGTCGGAGTTCCCCCAGTTTATGGAGCTGACGCTGTCAGAGATTCCCGATATCCTTACTACGCCGCAGCGGTAGCAGATCCAGCCCAAGTGGCGTACCAGGCCCAGATGAGGGCGTACTACCAGTCGTACGGACAGTATGCCAGTCAAGCTGGCGCCTACGCGGGCACTGGGTACGGTCAAACCACTTACACGCAAACCGGAACTTCGCCGTATTTTGGAACGTGGCCCTATTACACACAAGTGCAGACGATTCCTGGCCCTGTCCTGACGCCAGAGGTCAAGGCTCTTACTCCCGGGAAGGTTCCTGAAGTTCCAGTTAAGACGAACTCGACAGACAACGCAGCGGTTACAAAGCCGTCGGGAGAGGAGGTCGTACCGGTACCGGTTACGACTGCAAAACCTGACGACTATTCGGAATCTGAAGAGGTCGAAGAGGAAGAAGTAGACTATAAGAAATAACTAAGAGTATGACATAATAAACCAACTGCTATTTTTTTCGGCTCCTAGCAGTGAAGCTTGAAGCGTTATGTAATAATTAAAACAATCCAAAGTGTATAATTTTTTACTTCATCCCTCTTCCTTTTACCTATTGACTTATTTTCCTTACTGTGTTTCAATTTATCAAGAACACCCAGGAAATATGAATGCCAAATTAATAACTTTCATTTCAAATTATGATTTCAAATGATGTAGTCACAAACTCAACCCAGTGAAATAAGACGAATGATATCACTTTTGGCAAATTTCTTAATTTCTTACGTACCCGGGAAACTTACAGTGAACATATCGGGACAGAATTTGCACAAGATTTCTGTTCCTTATCACTTTTTACATGGCCATAGAGATAAAAAGCACCTTACCTTACTGTCATTCTATCTATCCATCTCTTTTATGGCAATGCCTCTCTTTTAAGGCTCTTTTATGAGCCTTGCTAGAGTTTATGAATTTGGGGTCATTGAACACCAATCAAAATCCATTACTGGTTAGGGGCTCAGTACAAGGTAAAAGTGCTCAAAATTGCGTACCTAAAACGTGCAGATGAAAGTTAATCATATAACCTTAAAATATAAGGTAATCGGTGGGTAAAGGTATCAATAATTTTTTATTTCCATTTATTGCTAATTTACCTGCGTATGTATGCATTTCCGTGTACGCGTTGAAGTCAATTACATTGAACAACATTGAACAACATTTAGACAACATTAAACAAATACTTTTCCATCAATTGTTTTGATCGATAACTGCAGACAGATATTTTTTAAGTTTTGATTCCACGGTGCCACGAGCATTTATTTCGTTATCTACTCATCTGCAGCAATGGCCTTTGAGTTGATATTGGCAAAAAAAAAAAATACATGGCTCCAAAATATAGGAAAAAAAATTTGATAGAATCACTGCCTTGAACTTTTCCACCAAAAATTAGGCCAGCGTATAAAAGCTGATGAAACAGCCTGCGGCATGGTGTTAAGTTACTACTGTCTAAAGAACGGACGAAGACTGAACAACTCTATACCGGAGGTGCTGCCAACACCAACGGTAAGTCCGAATAAGTTTCACAAACACAATATTGTGACAAGCAGTGTTAATGTGATCTAATTAATTGGTATGTTATGTTCTCGTAGATTTTTTTTTCTATAAGTTCATGTCTCAATGGGTTTTGTGTCTGATATTTGCAGTTTTCGGTTTTGTAAACTTAGCTTTGTTGGTTTGATATTTGCTGGATCTTTTCATTGGTTAGATTGATCATTGTAAAGATCTTGAGCTGAGCTCAAACGTGATATGAGCTAAACTAAAGCTAATCCGAAAAATTATTAAATAGCTTTCCATGAAATTAGGTCTTTTTGTTGAATTTAAAGCATTCGGTCATAGTCACTTGTTACTACAGCCAAAACGTAAAAAATTGCTCACTTCGGGTAAACAGAGTGAAAGATTTGATTTACTATGGGTTTTTACCAAAACCTTCATCTTGTAACTCACGGAAAAACCATGCACCACATACATGCATGTATTTGGAAGTATTTGGAATTTTTTTTCATAAAGCCATATTGTCATTTGAAGATTCAACTAGAGTTGAAATGTACAAAACATTTTTTCACCCGACATCTTAAGCGATTGCTCAAAGAAGGAAGAACAACTGATTTCCATAGCCAAGATAATATATATATTTTTTAATTGATGTCCGCTCAGATTCATATTTAAAACGCTGATTTATTCATGCACAGATTTCCATTACGCAGCTAAGCCACGCATTAAGCCACGCATATCACTCATCAAAAGATTAAAAAATATCCAAATGCGGTGACGAACTTTAATATCGGGGACGCATTGACCCATCAAACCCGCTGGGTTACTAGGTCACCGATGACTCAAGCATCAAAACAATGTCTGCTTAACTTTTTGTTCATGTTGCAAACAAGTAATAATAACGCATGTTTTCAGCTTACCAACTACAGTCAGGGATGTTGATAATTTAAGGCATCGCACTTGAGCGATTAAGGGTTAAGCAATAGTTTCGAAACGAATGAACTATGACCATATTCAAATGAGGATGCAGAGAAAGTCACCCTATCAGTGTAATCAAGCAAGAATTACATTTCAATGCCAAACATCAAAGTCGAAATATAAATTTCCTTCTTCCAATTGGAATATCACAATTTCTAGATACTTTCAACTAACAGGTAACAAAGACTAAAACTAATGGTTGCCTTGTGTGAATCGGCTATTTAAAGCGGTCTCGCGTGCTTGGTCTTGACAAATAACATCACAAGATCTGCCCGAAATGAAAAATGGCCATAAAAAGTCATAAAAGTCAGCAAAAGTCAGCAAATGTTGAATAAATTAAAACTATTGTTACTATAGTATAAGCACTAATTATCAGTGCTAAGTATAGTAGCTATTACTACTATAACTAAGTTATAAATAACATAGGTCAACAGAAGTCGCATAGCAGGTATACCCAGACAAGGCTCCGATGATGAGGTCTTGGTGACTGGATCACGGTGACGCTCCTGATAGATGGAACTAATAACCTCTCAAAAGTTGGTTCAAATGAGGATGGAATTGATAATGATAATGGAAAAATATGTATACTTGCCAAGTAATCGAAGTGTCATGAACAAATTTGCTCTGAAAAATGGCAACAAGAAATAATAAAATATAAATAATATATATAATATAAACCAAATATATACCAATATATATATTTATATATAATAAATATTTAAAAATTTAATCACTATACCACTGGAAATATGAATCTCCATCGTCATTTCCAGATGAGGCTGAGCGCATGGCTGATTGCGTGCGCGCTATGCCTGCTCCTGGCGGCCCCGTCGACGACCAGCCAAACGCCACAAAACAGGTGCCCCTCACTATGCAATATCGTCCCCTGTCAGCAGAGCTGCGCTCTAGAGCCTTGTGCAGCGCGACTGCGAGTTAACTGCCTCCAGACTCAGTGCCCGTTGGGCACCGTATACAACCAGAATACTGGGGCCTGCGAAGCCCCAACGTCACCACCACCTACAGTGACACACTGTCCTCCGCCAAAGATGCCAGATAGGTATGGAAGATGTGTGTGTTTGCCACCATTATTCGAAAATACTGCAACAGGGTTGTGTGAAATACCACAACCACCGCCGCCACCGCCACCGCCGCCCCCACCCCCACCCCCGCCACCACCACCTCCACCACCACCTCCTCCATGCTATCCTCCAAGAACCAGAGACACCTACGGCAGGTGCTTGTGTTTACCCCCGTATGCCGAGAATTACTTCACGAAAGTTTGCGAACTTCCACCGCCGCCACCCCCTCCACCCCCACCTCCGCCACCACCACCACCTCCACCACCACCACCACCACCACCTCCACCCCCACCCCCACCCTGTTATTCTCCTAGAACTAGAGACACTTACGGCAGGTGTTTGTGTTTATTGCCGTATATCGAAAACTACTTCACGAAAGTTTGCGAACTTCCCCCGCCACCACCCCCTCCACCACCACCTCCACCACCCCCACCACCTCCACCACCTCCACCACCCCCACCTCCTCCATGCTATCCTCCTAGAACTAGAGACACTTACGGCAGGTGCTTGTGTTTATCGCCATACGTTGAAAATTACTTTACAAAGGTTTGCGAACCACCACCACCACCACCACCACCACCACCACCACCACCACCACCCCCGCCGCCACCACCACCACCACCACCTTGTTATCCTCCTAGAACTAGAGACACTTACGGCAGGTGTTTGTGTTTATCGCCGTATATCGAAAACTACTTCACGAAAGTTTGCGAACTTCCCCCGCCACCACCCCCTCCACCACCCCCACCACCTCCACCACCTCCACCACCCCCACCTCCTCCACCTCCTCCATGCTATCCTCCAAGAACTAGAGACACTTACGGCAGGTGCTTGTGTTTATCGCCATACGTCGAAAATTACTTTACAAAGGTTTGCGAACCACCACCACCACCACCACCACCACCACCACCACCACCACCCCCACCCCCGCCGCCACCACCACCACCACCACCTTGTTATCCTCCAAGAACTAGAGACACCTATGGACGATGCCTGTGTTTATCGCCATATGTCGAAAACTATTTCACAAAAGTTTGCGAACTTCCACCACCCCCGCCTCCGCCTCCACCTCCGCCTCCGCCACCGCCTCCACCTCCACCTCCACCTCCTCCTTGCATTCCTCCAAGAACAAGAGACAGCTTCGGCAGGTGCTTGTGCATTTCGCCTTACATAGAAAATCTTTACAAACAATGCGTTCTTCCACCCCCGCCTCCGCCTCCACCCCTACCACCACCAGTGATTTGTCCGTCGCCAAAAAAAATAGACTCACGAGGATCCTGCGTCTGTCCGCCGCCGCTTTTCGAGAATCTGTATCGGCAATGCGTGGCACCACCGCCACCACCGCCACCACCCCCGCCACCACCACCGCCACCGACGCCATGCTGCAACGTGGCGCCGGCGCCATGTGCCGCCACCTCTTGCGGCCTGCGACAGGTGGGGTGCAACCCATGGTACGGGTGCAACTCATCGGGTGCGATGTCGTCGTACGCTCCGGCCTACTCCGGCGCGTACACATTGGGATAGTTTATTGGTACTGAACAGTTGGTTTTATATAATAGCAAAATAATGTGCAACGAAGTTGTTTGAGAAAAATCTCAATAAAGATGAATGGCTGATAAACGTGCAGGTGCAATGTGCATCATTATTTGCAGGTCATTTTTGTCATCTCTATACAGTTGAACAGGTTTATTGTTAGCTTTACCAACCTTATTGTTGATATTTTGTTGTATTTTTGTAATATTAAGCAACAATGTGGAATCACTTTACACAAAGAATAGTGTAGACTGACATTGATGTACCCTTGCAATTAAACAAGTATTTGTTGAAAATGCAAAATCCCATTTCCTGCCTTCCAGTCACACGTCCCGAATCCTAGATGCTGTTTGATTGTGTAAGCTAAATTTGTAAGTTATTTGAAGTGAAAATATGTTTTCAGCATTTTGCAATGCAGTGCTTCCTTCTAAATATGTTTTAGTCGATTATTTTAAATATTTTCAAAGCCCCGCGGTAATGTCACAGTTCAGAGAGATGGAATTAGTTTTATTAGACGACCAGAAATGACCAATCAAGTATTTCCTACCACCAATATCCACTGCCAAAAAAACCAATACAAACCCTTATTGAGAAAAATGCAACAGCAGACTTGAGATTCGTTGATTTTCAAGACAGCAGGAGACAGTCAGGCAAGCAGACAAGAATGAATGGCTCGTTGAAACGAGCATCCATAAGCACGCAGGCTTGGTCACAAGTGAAGCATGAACCGCTCTCGAGCTCACATATATACTGGCTGCATGACTCTCTAGAATCTTGTAGACGATGTGCTGACGAAGCTACGTTCCTACCCTCTGGGGCAGCCGCTGCATCTTCCACTCGTCGTACACACACACACACACACACCAGATAATCGCTGCCCCCTTCCCAACACCACACCTAACGGAACTTAGAGCTATTTCAGGGGTAGAGAGTTGTATTTGGTGAATGGATGCCATGTTTGAATCACAGGTGAGTTTAAGGATATGTTGGTTGCGGTGTTTGAGTCAAACTGAGAGCAGATTTATCGGTTTTTTTAGACTTTAAGAGAGCATTTTGAGGGTTATCCAGTAAAACCTCAATTCCCATTCGAAAAACTGACCATTACTTTGGAGTTTTGTGGCAAAACATCGGTAAAACCACGAACATTTGACTTTTCTGGAAAAAACATTAATTTTATCTTAATTAGTAATAGTCCCTTGTTTGTGTTGTTGGTCAAAAAATCTTATATTACAGACGCTTTTTATTCTCTTCTTATAAAATAGGTTATTCTTTCATGTGTGAAACTCATTAGAACTTGTTCATCGCATTCCTTCAAAAGATGAATCGCTCCAGGCAACCAACGATCGCATATTTTCAATATTGCATTCAGTTATCGACCTAGTTGTGGTATTTGTCTACGATACTCCGGACAGCCAATATTTAAATGTTCTGACTCAGTTTGGTAAAAAATTGCATTTAGGTCTATATCATCTTTTGAGTTGTCAGTGCAATTTGCGTTCATATTGGTATGGCCCTTGAGTCAACAGTTTCTTCGAGATGAAACAATGTATTTTGAACTTGACTGACAAATGCCTTTGTTGTAGTAATTTTGAGTGTCAACTGGCAATCCTACCGGGTCTTTGGTGAATTTTATTTTCACAGCCTACAGCGGGTTTTGCCAGTTGTCTGAAAACTCGCAGAAGGGCAGTATTTTGGTTAATGTCATTGCAACTGGGGAGACGTTCAGAAAGTACGGTTTCACGGACGAGAGTTCGTTTATCCCTCATTTAGGCCCGTTGGGTTGACGGCGTGGAAGGAACGAGGTGAAAAATGAAGTCTAGATGCAGCTATATATGAAGACGAGAGATCCATGACTTAATCCGTCCCTTGGTACAGGCCTCTACTATAAAACAGCACGCAGGGAAACAGGCGGGTTAGCTGGGCGAAGGGCGGGAAAGAGTAAGCATTAATCAAACAGGATTTCAGGCTCTTTGTCTACTTTTCTCTCTGCTGATGTAGCCGAGTTCTCTAAAGCGTTCGCAGCCGAGAAAAGCCGGGACGTGCGATAAAGAATGTGCTATTTATTTTTAACACCGGCACGAAAAAAATTTAGATTCCAAAATCATCCACAAGTAGGTATGGGCGGTGAAATTTTTTACACCGTTTTTTCTTGGAGACTCTCTCTCTTACATATTTTATGCAAGTTTCCTTACGAGCATGTTAACGTAACTTATCTCTTGCACAAAAGGTTTCAAAATACTACTTGTGTAGTTGGACAAAAGACGGATCCTTAAATAAAAAAGAATACATTTAACCATCATTTTTAACATTCTCTCCAACTCGTTTCATGAAACAAACTCCGAAGTTATTTTTCTTTGTGGTTGCAGTGTATAATAAGAAGCTCTTAATGTTAGATACCTTAATGCCACATCCGTATCGGATTGAGCTAAAACCGTAGATATGAAATAAGGTTAATAATGTGCACACTGGGGTTGGTAGGTATAATGATATTAGGACTGGGGGGGGGGGGGGGGGGGGTGATATCTGGTTGCTGCTCGACTCATCATAATGGTTAAAGTACGTATCCTTGTCTGGAGCTAATTACGTCAGCGACAATTCTCTGGAGATACAGGGAACGGGTTGGAACGCCACCACCACACGCACAAAAATAGGGGATGATGTTGCCTGGTTTGTCGTCGACCGAGAAATGTCAGACATCCAGAAAGTACGGAATCCCAGTTTGATATTACAGCGTATTCTCCATGCTCTAACATTTCTCAAGCCTCTACAGAAAAAAAGGTAAAATAACGAATCTCTGCAAGGGTGTAACTGTTTTAAAAATTAGTTAAACATCCCGTTAGACTGTGATATATGCTAATCATTTCCTCTCGCAAGTATCTCATAAATTAAACATACATTTTTAGCAAACAAAATGCAAAAAAAAATGATTGCAATGTAGACGCGTATAATTCCGTCGCTAAATACAATTACGCGAGAACTGCACCCTCTAGTCGCCGTACGTTCGACGGAATTAGATTAGCAATCAACTCGGTCTATACAGCGACTGTTTGAGCTTACAATTAAAATAGGGGCGCCTGTAGCGGCAGTAAACGCAACAAACAACTTGCCGGGGCGCCTGCTTGTGAGGTGCTCAGCACCGAAAAACCACAGCTGAGCGGTCGAAGAAGTTAGACCAAGTCGATGGTGGTGCCAGATATTTTATTGAGGCATGTGGGTGATGATGAGGTGGTGGTGCCAGGTATTTGGTTGATTTGGTGGATGATGTTTGGTGGCTGACATTTTGATCAGGTATTTGGTGAATGATGATGCCAGGTTGGTGGTGGTGACAAGTATTTGGTTGATACATGTTGGTAATGGTGCCAATTTTGTGACGGTGTTACTATGGTGGTGGTGCGTGGTTTAGGAAAAGTTATTTTGGACACCGACTGAATTAAAAATAAAAAGTATTTCAGTCTTGTTTTTGTGACTTATTATTAATTTTGAGACTTCTTAATGAGTTAACTACGTCTCATTTGAATTGGTGGAGAAATGTTCATTATTCATCACGGCAAGCAATATTTCTGGCTAATTAGCTGTCGTCCTACAATTTCCATTCAAAAGATAGCTAAAGGGAATATTTCGCCATTTATCGAATTGGCATTCATGCTTTCAAAATGTAGAAACTTCTTTCGTAAACGCACTCAAACCAAAAATCCTCAGGCATGAAAACAAAAACCCTCTCCGCATCTAATTTCATTCGTTCGAAAAGTCCAAACACAACCATCATTGCACCCTCGTCACACTAAAAAAATCACCACTACGCCACCCCATAAAACATTCCCACAAATTTCACATAAAATCCCATCCGCCAAATCTGACGTAGGTAGATTATTTCAAACACCATGCCACCGCCACCCGTCCAATCTACGTCACCCTCTTTGGTCACCGCTCTCGACGAGCATACGTGCCACGAATAAAAGGGCGCCGATGTCGCTCTTCGGAGCTGTTTGCACCCTCCCCCCTCCTCCCACTGCTTGGCGTCTAATCAACATGATGCAATAACGCAATGCTCATTATCGCGGAACTCTCTTCGGCGTCGGTACGCTCAACAAGCGTCGTCAGCACAGACACTGCATGCATCCCTTTATCTGTGTCGACCACCCTTGTTCATTGAACGAAGGCTTCGGTACACGAAGAGTGGGGAACTATGGACAAGTGGGCAGGGAAACTGACTGGCAAGCTATTTTATCTTAACTCTATCGGAAGGCAAGTTACAAAAGCACTCTTTTTTCTTATAAAGGAGAAACAATTGAGGTTTGCGCAGTTTGACAGATTGTTTTGCACAATATAGCGCAGCAAAACTAGTATATATCTGCTACAAACTTAACAATAAATTAAACTACAAACAGACTATAAATTAAAAAATGTTTTAAAAAACTTCCTTATTGTAAATGCATTTTACTCAATTGCCCAATTTTTATCTGTTGACACGAGTGTATCACGTGTATCATAATGTATCATGTATCTGTGTACAATTGACAAGTCTCATACCTTGACAATTGTGACAATAAAGAAATTATTATTATTATTATTACAAGAAAAAGTGTTGTACACTTATGTACCGGAACATGATGATATTTTACTCACAACCAGTGGTTGGTACATGTTGTATTATGGCTATAAAGGTCAGAGTCACTAACCCCTTTAGGAATAATTGTGAAGCAGAAGAAAACAAAAGTATTCTAACGAGATGTGCCTTCTCTTAAAACCTTCGTATAACGGATCGTAGTGTTATTCAGAACATCTCAGTTACCATTAGGTGAAGAATTGAAAATAACTAAAAGCGCAGTAGATGCATTGCATTATGCTCAAGCCAGTCACAACCATTCAGTCGCCATCCAGTTGCCATCCAGTTGCCAACCAGTTCCCAACCAGTGCAACCAGTGCAACCCGATGCCAACCAGTGCAAGTTGACCGCTCTTTGCGGTGCTGGCAGCCCTCTTGAGCTGGCAGCTGAATCTACCATCCCCTGCCATCGTCACACCTCACCACACCACCCGACACAGCAAAACGTCACGGAGTTTAACAAATTTTCCACCTCTCTGCTAATTAGTCATTTGCATAGAGTTGACCTCAAGTTTAATTAACTGCGCGATTGTGGTGTAGACATGGACGACGTACGAAAAACCGGGTTAACATACCGTACCTCGGTTGTGCTACTTTTGAAAGTAAATTATATGACAATTTGCTAAACAGAACAAGAAATTTAATTCTGATACGACCAAAACTCAAAAGGGATGAAAACATATATGGTTGTTCATTGTGTGCCGCTTTTCTTGCTTTAAAAAGCGCTGCAAAACATTTTCAGGACACGATTAAGCATATACATTCTGCAAGCATGCAATATTTTAAATGTTATGTGCCATAAATCTAGAATTCTATTGATTCATATTGCATACTTTAAGCAGATTTATAGCGCTGTGAAACTGATTACGTCTCTTCAGTATTATTCAACACAAAAAGCTTTTAGCGATTCTTCCAATATCGTAACTTAACAGCTTCTTAACGCTGCGTTATGACCGTCGCTTGCTGCGCCATACATTATTTTCCAAGCAAATTGGATGGTGCATCTTTAAAGCATCTCTAAGTAAAGTTCACGCACCAGCAATTTCTTCTTAACATTTAAATGAACTTGTTCATGAAATTAATTACGAAAAAGCTGTGCACATAATCCAATTGCCAGAGCGAGGGGAAGGGGGCAATTACCAGCACAAAGAAAACGAGGTAGCGTTCCTCCCTTATGACGATTTAGAAGAATTACGGCTCTTCGTAAACAGCTTACTCACATTTTTACAGTTCGAAGAACATTTGCCACGATCCCTACAGTCTCAACTCTATTTTTTTTTTTGTAAAATCACAAGCTGGTTAGCATTGTGCTAGAAGAATTTTTAATAAGGTTTAGAACCTGTTTAATTGTCATTTAGAACAAAACATACTGTTTGATAACTTTCTAATGAAAAGGGTATTTCTTTGCTTATTTATAAGAATCCTGAAAGAAAAAAGTACACTAGTACACAGTCAAATGTGTCCTAATCAAACTGAATCAAATGTTTAATGCCAAGTTATTGTAAATTAGCGCGGTTATGAAACTTCTGAAAAACCTCTTCATTCGTCTAGAAACTTCCACTATCATATAAATCTGAACGGCGAGCAGGGATCGTTTCTAGTCTCGTTGCAGTCCCGTCCCAATCTCGCTTCCATGGGACTACGGGGCCGGGCCAATTGGCAGGCGACATGAGAGCAGGCAAGTGTAGCAAACTCGATCAACTGAGCTAAACAAAACACAGCCCATGTAACAAAAGAATAAGATTGTTCCTTTTGTTCGCGAACAATTCTTTTTGACAAGCGCCGCCGCCGGCGCTGCCGAAAGAAACTTCAGGGGAACGGACACGAGTTTCTCGACGATCCACCGCGGCCGAATCTAAGTAGACATAATTCTTCGATCATATTTTCTTTCTTTTCCTTGCGCTATACAGTTTCATGACACTTGTACGTGTCTTATGGATAAAAATAGTTTATTTTTTGTACTAATCTTCTTCATCTCTCGCAGCGGTGCCAGAAGGCGCGCGGGTGAATGGATATCCAAAGTTTTCACAATCTCTCCAATCCGTTCCATTTTCTTCTGTATGAAACCGTCAACGAATCCAACTCCAAAAAAAAGAAGACCAAAGGAACGTGCATTCGACATGCGCTATACGTTCTATCGCAAAATAAATCAATTCCTTGCCAATCCTCTGGAAGTAGCGCGCTATCCGTGTAAAATAGCAGGTTCTTGTCGGCCATCTCGAGCTCAGGAGGGAGAGGGGCTAACAAAATCTAACACCTTGTGAACACGTCCATGCCTGTGGAGATGTTTACGTTTTGTGGGCGCCAGGCGAGGGCGAGGTCCCGGCCCCGGTCCCGGTCCCGGCGCGCTTGTAATGGCCCGATAACAACTTGTTCGCTCTCCCACCTCGCGAGCCGCTTCATTATGGAAGCGATTCGAACGGGAAGAAAAGCAATTTGTGGGAATTGCAACAGACAATTCGAGAGATACGAGAGGCGAGACGCTCGTCAGAACCGAGTTAACCTCGGTTAGGTTTACCAAGCTTTGGGAAGGGGGGGGTGGGGGTGCAAAGATAATAAAGAAAGCGGCGACGGAGATACTCGGGGTACGAAATGATTTTTCCATTGATGGTATGGGCACGCCGATAGCTATTATCCGGTGTGTACGTGATGCCGAGAAAATTCTCAATTTATTCCGAGTCAACGTGATCAAATTAAAAATAAACGATCGTTAAAATTCAAAACTCAGCTAGCGCGCGAGAATTGATGACATTCGTCGTCAATTATGCAGCATAAATGAAATTGTAAAATGCTGTTGAGATGTTCAATAACCTCTTCATCATCACAACTTGACAAAGTTTCAGTGTGTATATGGTACTCTAAGAGTTATATACCTATATCTTCACGAATTTCATCGCATCTTGATATTTCTCATCAAAACCTTTTATTATTCAATTATAATTAAAGAACATGAGTCAAGTTTTTAGTAAATGATGAACTCCTTGCTGAAAGTTATTCTGATTAATTTCATCGTTTTGTTAATCGTTCTTCGTCGAGTGCACCCAGCGCCCGGAGGAAAGGCTGAGGGGGTGGGGTACTGTTTTGCCAAGCCAGATTGCAAAACAAAAACTTTTTGAATTAGCAAGCAGGCGAGCCGGATGATTGAAAAGCAGACACTGCCAGAATGAAATGCAACTCTCGCGAATAATATGCATGAAAAGTATGAAATTAGTGGTGGAATGGCTGCATGGAATTAGACAGAAACCCGGACAACTGCTTGTCGATCAAAACGAATGAAAATAATTTATATTTCCTTTTTCCTATTTCCTTTTTTTTCATTTAATTCATACAAAGCTATAGATATGCCAAATGATTGTGCCTATCTACCTAATAACAAGAAGGCACCGTTATTCAGTTGACTGTCGCTACTCGGCCAGGTTTTTCTTGAAATGACATCTGAGCCAAATCTAACTTAACGGCTGTCGTTGTACGCACAAAGTGGCCAAACGCACTTTTCCTTGGCATAATATGGATTAATTCCCGAACGGTATGGCAATGCCCGCTGTTTTATCATCCGGTAAACTTGGGTCCCTCGGGTCTAATGACTTCTCCCGTTTAAATTACGACCGACTCTTGTTAGTAATAATAATAATATTTCGCATGTAAATTTCCCAACGTTATTGTCAAAAAGTTTAAATTGCGTTTCCGCACATTTCGGTCGTCGGATGGTTTGGACGGATGGCTTCCGTTGAGGTAGGTATAATACACGCTAGCAAAAAAAAATCAGTAAATTAACAAATGTTTATAAATACGAAAACGCGGTTCCATTTCCCTACAAAACATGGCAATGATAGCTACGATAAATTTCCTGTCTTCATTTTCAAACATTTTCCAAAGATTATCTGATAAAAACACAAGATATCCGATATTGTTCCGTATAAACAAGGAATACCAGAAGCAACAACCTTCACTGTTTTCCGATACCATTCGAATTATTAACACAATTACGAGTTTAATTAAACAAATAGGACACAACACAAGGCGCGACCATGGCGCAATGTTATTTACTTTTTATCACCGCCACATGCCAAACGGAACGGCAGGACGGAATTAATTCCACGGCTCCAGTAGGAAACTTCTGCAAGATAGCTATGTGCTCGTGGGGCCAAGCATCGTCGCTAGACTTTCAACTAGGCCGTACAGCGAGGATGGTCTTGGGGTTGCAGGGTTAATGGGTCCATTCCGGCAAACTGCCTCCCACGGTTCCATGCCCCCGGTCGGAGCAGTTCTCGGCTCAGGGGAAGTTCACCCGCTCCCGGTTCGCCCCGAATCTCGTGGAGGGTGGCTGGGCTCGTCGTGAACTACAACTTTACTTCCATGTGCCATCTCCGGATTATTCCCACGACGCACATAATCCATTTCTGATCACGATCTCGACTCCTTTGCGACAGAACGGCGATGTTATATATGTAGCCAGTATCTTATGGTATATGATCTGCTTTGGTTTGTTGCTATTTCCCAGAAGTTTTACTAACGGAACGTTAGAGAAATTTGTATTATCGCTCGCGACTATGACAAATAAGAACGTTGGCTGCTCTGATAACGACTGACTTGGATCAGAAAAAATTAGTTTGCTTCCAAATAGAAATCTGTTTTGCTGGTTACGATGAAAGATGCATAAGAAAATAAATTTTCTGTGGCTTTTAAGCATAAAAAAGTCATTACTTTCGCCAAATGATGAACTTTGGGAGATATTTAGGTATCACACTGGTGGTATTATATTTTTCCATCGAAATTGCCTCCAGCTCATCAGTGACTCGCTAATGCGGAACCAAGGGCCATTATACTGGGACGAAGAGCTACGCTGCTATGATGGCTTTATTACTAATAATATATAAGAGCGTGGAACTTTTTCTTAATGGTGTTTTTTAGCCTTTTTTACTGCCAACTCAACAAGAATATTTTTTTAGAGGGTTGTCTTGATGAATATGCCGACCTTTAATGGTAAAGATTCGTAATTAGCAATAAGTCACTGGCGACGAGCACGCTATTTCCCTCCTGAGAGCTTAATGCAGCTAGATTGATGGACAGAAACTTTTCACAGAAAATCTCAATAGCATGGCTTAAGTGGTGAGTGGAAATAGTGAAAATGCATCGAGGGAGTCTGACTGAACATGCTATAGCATTCAGTTCTGAGTACAGCTTGATGGTATGCCACATCCATTATTTGAATTTTGAACCTCGGTAGCATGGTTCCATGGTAACAAAAAGCAGTCTTAAAATCGAGTCGAATCACTTGTAAGTTGTGAGGCCAAGTACTTATCTAATCACGCAATTTATCCGCAAGTTCGTGTGCTAATGGCGAGTAGTATTGTGTGTTTATTTTCTCATGAAAATCTCTCGTTCATTTTCGAACGACGTCGCGGCAGCGGAAACGGTTTCGTGGCACGAAATGCATACCAAAACTTTCCCACAATTACATCGCCGTGCAAAGCGAAGAAAGAAAACGCCTTCGGAATCCGGAAAGGGGTAAACGAATTTGACTGACAACAATCGTGCCCGCTTCACCTTTCAAAATATTAAACTGTTTTTTTTTTCCTACTCAAGCTTTATGTTACGTTCCTTGAGCTATTCTCGTAATGAAAGATATTAATACAGACAAGCCTGTCTTTCTTATGTCCAATTAGTCGCCATTTCACGTGACAACGCCCTTGCCACTGGCGCTGGCACGCAGCAAGCAATTCCTTGTCTATTGACTGGCCAATCACACAAGTAGCACGATTTCGAAAATATCCCAGATCGCTTTTCTCATTACACCCGTGACAATTTAGCAACAGGCGGGGATGTAGATACAAGAACAGGTCGTTTGCAGACAAAAAGCGTATTGTCTTTTTTAATTGGCATCGCATTGCGTTGCGCGAGGGTAGGTTTCACGGGCGCACACCACGCGGGAGTGGGCTGCACATGCCGGCACCGAGATGTTCCCTCGTTGATTGGGGATGATGTTGATAGGTGTACGGATGCGTGCTGATCCCATTTAAATGGAAGAAGATTGGAATCATACGCATCAACACACTGAACAGTCGGGACGCCGTGGCCAGAAAATAGCTCGTTTATATTGGAGATAAGGGAGACAAGATTTGGTCCAGGCAATGGCAGACGCGGTGGCTGCAGGTTCTCTGTGCACTGGCTGGTTAATTAAAAAACCGACCATGGATTCGATCTTCGCCGTCAGGGTATCAAGTTTTTTTTTCACTATCGTCGAAAACAATCTAATTGTTTAACTGTTATGTGAAATACAAGCTGAGCACTATTTTTAATCACGTGATAAATTAGAAGTGGATAAAGCTTAAACTGACGGCTAGATTCGGTTGCCGGTTCGATTCGATTGTAACAAATTTATTATTGTGGGTGAATAGGACGGGCTAAAGCTGTTGGAGTTTGCTCGAAGGAACATTCTTCTGCTGATATATTGGACGTTCAGCACGGGATGAGAAGCGGCGGCGGGCTTTGAAAATGAAAGAAGCAGGGAACCCTGTTGAATATTTTCTACGGGGGACAAACAAACAAACCTTACCCCTCTTTTGAACTTGGCTGGAAACGCTTGATTGTAACTCTTAAAAAATGTCTTTTCTCTCAAGTACTCCGCGTGGTGCCCTCCTTTTCCGCTTCAAGTACTTCCCCAACAAAGACGAGAAAGAAAAACTTAATGAAAAACCCACGTTTGCCGTCTCGGCCAAGGGTAACAGGTCTAGGGATACCTGTTTAATATTAAAATTCTCATCCGATTTCATGGGCGAAACAGCTTATGTTTTAAATCGTTACAAATTCTCACCGTGAATCAAACTATTTACTTTATAGTTCATTCGGTGGAGGTGCCAGGTTTACGAGAAGACATACATAAATTAATGAACTTTCGAAATAGTCTATAAAACTGACAGGCTACGGTCTGCTGAATAAGTAATCGAAATTCATGTTTCAAAAGCTCGTTCTATCCACAAGTTCAACAAAATTGTCTAATTTTTAATCCCAGCCAGTAAAAATAGCCATTGATTTAAGTGTTTACTTAAAAAGCCGAGATTGAAAGCAAACTTTTCTGTAAAGAGAGCCGAAACTTTTCTTTTTAGCGTAAGAGCTTATTCGTAATTTATTCTAGTGATTATTCTTAGCAGTCTTCACTCGAAGTTGTTCACCCTCTAGTGCCCTTTCATTCCAGCACGTGGAAAAACAACATTTTTTTGGCACACGTACAGCGATTAAAATTTGACCGTTTCCTTTCCCCTTCAAACAACAAAAAGAACAACAAATTCCGTAAATCATTTCGTGTACGCTGGCCGAAGCAAGTGCTAAGGAACAGCGGCTATACAGTTTCTTTGACCAAGAATTACGAGTCGACCGTCCCGAGCGGAAAGTTCTGGTAATCGCCTTGGTCAAAAGGAGCCACAACTGGGAGCCGGCAACAAAGAGCAAGTTTCCTCCATCCCTGGAAACTCGGACGAAACTATGGGAGATCGCCGGCATCTCAAGGGATTGCTGAAAGCGATCTGATTCCTCGTGCTAGCCAGTGGCAAACACTTTGTTGCGTTGTTGCGTTGTTGGAAAGCTTTAAGGAGAATTCGACCCTGGATGGTGCACCATCCTGAATCCTGACTACGATCGTGAGACGCTCGAGAAAGCGGTGACTTAATAACAACTTGGTGGTGAACTTTGACAACCGCGCTAGCGGGCCAAGCGACTTGTCGACTGATGTCCACAGTAAACAAGAGACGAAACTTTGTCCCGAAAATGATATTAATAATCGGTACCAAAAGCGTCGAGGGATTATCGCAATTTGTCAACGATCTGTTCTCGACATTCCACAGAGCCACGTACCAATTCAAGTCAGAGTCTCACTAAACGAAGTGTCCATTTCCCAAATTAAAATCAATGCTGTGACTTTTGTATTTCTAGAGCGTTTTGCAGTTTTCGATTGGACATATGATTTATTTTCTTAGGTATTTTTCAACAAGGCCCGCGTAACAAATTGGAGTGTTACAGATTACAGTGACACGAGGGGGTAGGGGAAAGGGCTTGGAAAATGGCACACGGCCATCTAATATGGCACCGTACCAAAGCGCTCGGCGAAGAAAACACCTCCGGCAGGGTGGAAAACTGCCAAACACCCTCGGAAAAGTCATGGCGATAACGTCAAACCGGCGCCCGCAGGTCCGGCTCGGCCCCGGAACGCCATGTTCGACATCTTGTCAAAAGATTTTTTTGCGCTTCCCAAAATATTCTGGTATTTCAACATTTTTGCTGACTGCTAAATGTATGTGGCATTTTTTTATCCGTCTGGAACGCAATGTTTTAGCATCGTTTCACTATTAAAGCTTGTTCCTCGTTGCCGGCAATTAGGAAGCTGCACCCGAGTCGGTCATATATTCCTAGCAAACTACCATCCGAAGATTTATCTCTATTGCAACTTGTTTTTATACTCGAAATATCGCATTCCAACTCTTATATTATACGGAGCCAGCGAGAGATAACATAACCATAAATCTACACCTAACGGAAAAGCTACATCATACTATTAGATACTAAAGTAAAAAAAACTAGAAACAAATTAAGTCGTTAGATGACGACGTCCAGTAGTAAATCAAAAAAACAACGTCGGCCACGTTTAAGCTTCTTAGAGCGTCGAGCCACAGGGTGAAAACTAGCCCCCACTTGCTGCAGATATCAAAACCATGTAATTCCCTCCATGGCTTTTTATCTCTCGGGGTTCACACTTGTCCTAGGGAGGAGGCGTCAAGAGGAGTCTGTCTCGGCATTACGATGATAGTCCCCCGCGTACCCCGCTTTCCACGCAGCATTTCCCGCGCCGCGCAAATTCATCACATTCTCAGTGAATGTCGGTGGCAGTTACAGGACACCTAAGTGGCTCAATTGCTTAAACCATTCGAGAGGGGGTAACGGGTGGGAAAGCGAAAATGGCATCCCATATTTCTTGTAGTATTTGTCGTCACGGTATAACCTGGTAAGGGGGCGTCATGTTTGACTCGTATATTTTATCTCCGACCTCGGCTGGGGTGAATTTCGCACTCGTATCGCGACGCATTCCTCTTAACTCGTACGCGTTGCTTTAAAGGTTTCTTCTAGAGTGTGGCGATGGTGGCATGTCAGTTTCACAAACGCTTTCATTGCGTTGCTAAATGATGGTGGTTCGCCATTGCCTCTTATCTGTTCTGTACGCCCGCATTACGTCGTTATGGACATCTTAGACATAGCGGTGAAATAAATAAAAATACAAAAACACACGGCGAATACAAAAAAAATAACGCTGAAACAACGCTGTGCAGATTTTTACGTTTTAAGAAAAATAATGTCTACATATTTTACATCTTACAGAACAAATTTGTTGGTTGTAACTTTCCACGCGAACTTATATAGCGTGCACTAACTTTTAAAAGCTTTTAAAAAAGTTAGATCCTTATTAAGTGCTCTGCGGTAGAAGTTCAGGAATGATGTCTGTCGAGTAATTTGATGGTAAATAAATCAATTTTTATTCCTGTAATTGAAACAGATTTTAGTATGTTACAACTTGCAACGAATCGAGGATACAAGCGAAAATACTGTAGTGAACCACTTCGTGCGTTCTAAACAATACAAGGAAGTTGAAAAATAATTTCCTTGCAGCGGAAAGTAGAAAAGCTTACTAGCGAATAGCTGACCACGGAAAACTCCTCTGGCAAGAAAATACCAATGCAAAGAAGAAAAAAAACGAGCTGACGAGCGTACCGTATGAGGGAAAAGAGAGCAAGAGAGAGCGACGATAATATATTACAAAGAAGGCTTCCTTCAGCCTCGTTATCGACCGAGAGAAGAAGAAAACTTGAAGTTGAGAGCATCAGGTAGTCGATACGACGACTACCGACGACGCCGACCATAGAACCAACTGTAACCACAGCGTGTGGAAATCTCTCTTTTCCAAAACCATTGGCCATTAATAACGATTCTTCAGGGGATATCCGCGGACACACGTGATATTGCTAACAAGGTGGGGTGTAGGGGGGGGGGGGGGACACACGTGATGTTGTGTTCTGTGGTTTGCGGCGCCTGCCGTACGTGTCGCAGCATTATTCTCCGATGGCGAACCCAAAATTACTGGCGGGCGTTAGCCAATCAGCGTGGCGTAATTAGTTTAACATCAGTCCACCAGCGAGGGCTTCGATCGAGCTGTGTTGTGCGACCAATAAATTTGTGCATCAGTTTATAACTGCTCTAGAAAATCAGTTGACACACCACATATACTTGTAACCTAAAAGTCTGGCATAGGAATATCGATCATTTTTCTTGCTCTGCGCTAAGTAAAGATTCGATGAGATGTGCAAACCGATTAATTAAAACTAATTTCCGCAAAACATATTTCGATTCTGACAAATAACAACAAAAGAGAACAAATTATTAATTTGTGTCCACGTCGTATTTTTCTAAAAGCATAAAACTATTTTACTTTCTCCCGAACAACGTTCTAATCACAATAAAACAAAATTACCGCACGCACATGTACACGCGCGTAGAGCACATATTACATCGCTTGTTACGCACAGCGGCAGAACGACAGAGTAAAAAGACGATTCCGTTTTACGATATCGCATATATATATATAAAATAGCACCGGGCTGGGGAGCGATTCGGCACAACAACGTTATGGCAGTTGTTTGATGACTTTCTCGAAATCAAACGAATAAAAATAAGACCGGGAAAATACAATCCACTCAGAATTATTAGCCGATAATTCGCAAATTTCACCATTTCCTTCCGAGCGATAAACTTTCAAATGCTTGTTCGAGCTGAATGTGTGCTTGGCGAGCGCTACTGGCGGTTGCCGCGCGAACTAAGACTCGGCGCCTCCACATCAAACATTCAACGGTTGCTATGGCAATAAAACTGCGTCGCTGTTGCGCTGTTCTGTCTGTGCACGACTCGTTTTGCAGCATTGTCGTAATTGTGAATGTCACTGGAGAGAATGTGGAAAACTCTTTGTGCACTTCAAAAATGTACCAATAGCGATTGGGATATCTAGTCGTGTGCAGCTGAACGACTTGGCAAATCACAATTCAGGTGAAGAGGTAGAAATTTATCGAAATCTAACTAAAGTCCGGCTTGGTTTTTTTTTTATATATATGTAGTGGATTTTGAAAACATGTAGATAAAATGAATATCAATGTGAAAAAATAAAACCTCCCAAAACACACGAGTGCTGAAGATGCTTTGCACATGATATGGAGTGAGAGTAAATGTGTAAGAGTCCATAGTAATGTTTACCTTTCTGTGAAGAGACCGCCAGCTTCCGCCTCGAATGCGACCACTTGCTGGTCACCTGACTGGACCAGGAACCTGCGAACAAAACTCATGTTTAGCACCACTTTCCGCATCCTGCCTCAAGACAACCTAAGGGAAAAATCACTGGAATTCTTTGCGTTTCCCGCGACCCCAAGCCCGGGTTCTCAGTTGAATTAAATATTTCATCATTCGCTCTTCATTCATAAGAGTCTTTTTCAGTATATTTATTTTTATATCATTGCGTTGTTCCCCGTTATTACTGTTTATTTGAGACTTTGTTAATAAAATAACTCGACATAACCCGGTTTTCCAGTGCCACTAGAGTGAAAAATTTGTGCAATTGCAAATCAATGAGACTATTTGTTTGAGCTTTCAGAAAAAAATTCAACAAATATTAACGAGTGCAGTGAAATTGAAAATAATTTTGTAGCACAAGCTTCGCTTATTATTCCAACCAAATGGATTCATACCCCGTAAAATGCAGCATTCCTGTCAATTATCAAAATCATATTTATCTAAAATCTCACAATTCGTTGCACATGCACGTCGCATTTATACGTCCTTCGTCAGGAGAAAATGTCCACACATAAATCACCCATCACAGAAACAATTATCGACGGCAAAGACACATCCGACAGCCAATCGAATTAAAATCAACAGCAGAACGGCCAGTCGAACCAATTACATCTCGTCGCATCACGTCAGTGCCATGCATTGCGCCGTCGATCAAGAGCATCAGTTGTATCGATCGGTCGACATTCAAAGCGGATTAGCGTGTGCATCGAGCAAACAGGACACAAGAGTAACCCAATCCACGAGCGTTACGCGTCCAAAGAAGCCTTGCAGCGGGTATATCCTGAGTCCTGACACCGTATACAACCAGAAGAGAGTCAGACTTGACGGTACTTGTGTCATCCGAAACATGATTAGAGGACGACGTTGATGGCTGCACCTAGCACGTGTTAACCAACACCGTATGTAAAGTAGAGTGCGAGGTATAGCATGCCTTGTGTGTGGGGAGGGCGCGAGGGGGCACCTGTCACAGGGCAGATTGAGTTACCTGGTTTCCTACATCGGCTAATGAGAGTAATTAGATTAACGTGGTGGACGGTATCGTCGTCATCGTCGTCGTCGTCGTATGCAGCGCGTACACGTTTGCATTACGAATTACAGAACAGTAGCTGCCAATTATTTGGACTCTAAATAAATTGTTTTTCAAGAGTTTTTTTTTTTACTTCGGTAGGGGTGCGTTTCAGAGCTTTGAAGTTAAACAGGGGATTATTCAATTTTCTTGATTGTACATAGAGTTGGGTTTTATTTTATTTTTGATCCGCGAGTCAAAGGTTTTTGGGTTTAATATACCTATATGGGTGATGCGGGAAGCCTTTATGAAGGGTGTGGGTGGTTATTGAATTTGAGTGAACATACTACGCTGCAGTCTGATTAACTACGGACACAAATAGGCGCTGTTGGTGTCGCCGGTCATGCTATGACCGTGCACACCTGTGACCAATGCCGTACAAATATGTGTCTATAGGGCTTCTAAGTTCTAGTGCATTATGCAGCCGATGATGCACGTCAGCGCTGGGGTTGCCGCTTCGCCTGGCCGGCGCCGACACACCATGGAGCAGCCATCCGAGACGGAAACAAAAATATCACAAACTCGTTTTGTTGTTTCCTTTCGAGAGATCGCAAAGATAACTCGTTTCGCATCACGCCCTCATAGCACGAAATAAAAACAACGTGTTTTATTATGGTCTTAAAATCGAGAGAAAACCGTGGAATTTCTTTGCAGCTTCGACTGATGGCTAGAAAGATAATTACGATATCTGATACAAGTATTTTTTTTTCTTTACGCATTTTCCTTAGCATCACGAAAGAAAAGCACCAAATATCTCAATCATTTTTTTTACGAGACACTATAGAATATACAGCCAAGCTACTGGTTCATATACTCTTTATTCCTATCTCGTTCTTGCTATATGTATGTGCATGATGTGTATTTTTTCCACCCCCGTCTTCATTTCCTCTCAACGGCCTATCACCCTCATTCGCATTGTCAACTCCATCATCCCCCGCCATGGCTGGCTTCTGGCTTACTTACCCTTGAGGCTCACCCCGTGTTTGTTCAAGTGTCTCTCCTTACACCTGCGAGTGCGACAAGGACGGCGACGCATTGCAGCAACAGTCACTCACGGAAAATGGAGCGACGCGGATCAAATAACTTACGGGATTTACGACAAAATTACTATACATTTATGCCAAAGTCGACATCGAAACCAATCTCGAACGAATTTTTTGTTTAAGTTTAGTTTTAGAAAATATTTTCAAAGATATGGAGAGAAAATTGCTTTTACATTTTCTCGCAATTGGCCGTGTCAAATACCATAGCATACAACATATGGCTTTAGGGGGGTGAACCACCCTTCACTCTACTCTCAGTTGCACACGTCAATACATCTCCTTGAAAATTCAGCACTGACAGCGAAGTCGGCACCTAAAAGAGATTTCTTTTCATACGATCACGAGCTTGGAAAAATTCGTGTAGTTGCTAGAGTAGTACTGCAAGAAGACTTTTCATTGTTGTGATTAATATGGGCATTTCTCATTAACAAGGCCTGGTAATTCCGCTTCACAATACAAGCACAGAGAGCTATTTCGTAGATACCATAAAGGGTCCGCTATAGCTTGAGAGAAGGCGCACCGGCCCAGCCGAAAACAAGATCTTCGATAACAGCATCTCGAGGCGAACCGACGGGAGCCTCCGCCACCTCGGAAAATATGAGCAAAGTGTTTTCCGTATCACGTTACCGCTGGAAAGCGCCGAGAGTCTGGCTGCTCCTTGTTTGCTAAGGATCTTATCTCACTTGACGTGACCCAAGGCGAAGCGAGGCGAGGAGCTGACCGTGTCTAAGACGGGAGATCTCGTCGTGTTGACAGCAGATTATTTCGCATCACCCTCGCAGCTCAGAATCGATTATAATCACTTGTGGGTGAGATGGGTTATGTGTTCGTGGGGCGCAACGCACTGCAGGGAGGATCATGTTGCCGACCTGAAAGCTTACGCCAGGCGACGACTTGAACGATGGAACACATTGCGCGAAAAGGGTAGAGAGATTAGAAGGTGCCTTTGATTAGATTTCAAATAGGAGAAAAAAAAAGTTTCCGTCCTCGGCTGGAAAAGTCCACTTTTTAAAACGGTTCTTGGTGTCTTACGCTGTCCAATAAATAACGGTACGAAGCTCGAAAAAGTACAGCACTTATCCGGAAAACTAGAATGAATTTTCCTGATTCGTAAATATATCTCCCATTCGAAGCTATCTATCTGTGGCCCCATCATCCTCTCCAATCTCTTTCAACAATTACTTTAGAATCTTCCTCTTTCGAAATAAATATCCAGCGAAATTCTGCTCGTCTATCGCACGAGACTCGGAGAACTCATTCAGAATCTAACGCACCGTAAATTCATGTGATCTGCATATAGGCCAGCGCATCTTTTCAAACGGCGCCGTATTTTTGCAAATTAACGAGTGCGGATGTAAAGCGCATAGAAAATATGGCATGGAGATCTGGAGCGTGAGTGAGTGAGTTAGTGGTGGTCTGAGCGGACGATGAAAGAGCTGGCGATGTAAAGAAGGAGACGTTGAAAATATCTCTTTAACTTTGGTATCTTGTGCGAATGCGTCGGAATCATCCATCACGTGAGACGGAGGGCACGGAAAACTCACGGAAAACGCACGGAAAACGCACGGTATATCGCCACCCACTATATGAAGGGTATAAACGCTCCGTTGGGGCGCACACGCATCTACGCACGGCGTGGTGGCACGCACGGCCAAGCGCCCACGTCCGGGAACACTTTATTAAGGCTGGCTTGCCACTCGTACTATGCACAATTCCATTTCTCACTCTCAGAAAGGAGGCCAATAAAAACAGGATTATTCGCGACGCGCTCAGAGCAACAATTTCCCACAATTTATAGACATACATTTGGATTTAAAAATTTTGCACAGCCTGCAAATCATGAGTCACGAGCATTTTTTTGAAGCGCACGTAAAATTCTTTTTTTTGCAGGGCAATAAAATGCGACTTTTTTTTTGTAAGTCGTATGCCGGTAGTGGTACCGTACCGGCAAGTCCATTGAACAGATCAGATAGAGAGGTCGCCGTCCAGGCAAGATGAAGTGGTAATGGGCCGTGGACGAAATGCGTGCCGTGAAGATCCGAGTTCGTTGGGGTCAGGGCGCTAAGGGTTGCTCAGGTGGGTGTGAGGGAGGGTGGGCGAGACAGCAAAGACGAAGGGGTGAAATGGGAAATAGGGCCACTGAAAAATACCATTACCAATTTGTTTTCACACGTTGTACGACGTTGGGTCAAGCTGCGGGTTGCCATCTATATCCGAGACAAGAAAAGCTGCGTGAAAATTGGGTAAAAACATTCTCCAATGGGAAAACCGCTTGTGAGAAATGTTTCTGAGCAGAACAAGGGAATGTGCGAGTAGTTCTTATAAATCACAGGCGTTGCAATACTTTCGAAAAGTGTAATAAAGACATCGTTTAAAGATTCAAGGAACGAATCATAAAGATAAAAGTGGCCACCACCTTTGCCTTTAACATCTGAAATGAGTGTTGGAATCCGTGGCCGAGTTCCATCGAGATGGTATATTGGTTTTGTATTGCGAAGGGACCAGGGAGATAAAGCCCGTGCTGCTGATACCGGCAACTTTGACCAGTGGGGGTGAAATATTCATGAGCTCTAATGGCCAGTCGTATATATAAAAGTAAGTAAGTCAGAGCGAGTGAGTGGTCTCATGGATGTAGCTTGCTTTTCAGACCCCTCAGTAGCTGCCATTGACTTGTTCCGTTCTATGGAAAAAAAAATCTTTTCAGTTTGTTCATTGGAAAGATATGTTTTTTTCTTCATATTATGTTTTTCTTTTTGTACCACAAGACGTCACAGTAAGTGATTTGATGTGGTTTTTGAGACGAGCAAAGAAATTGAAACATGACAAACAAGGGATAGTTTTTCATTAGGAGAAAAAGCTTTCCGGAGTATAGCCTTTCATGACGAATTAGTTTCTGTATTTTTTTTCCCTAGAACACAACAGGGTAGTCAACATTTTTACAGAAGATGGGAAAAGCAGTGTAGCGCTCGGGGATGCTATTGTACGAAACTTCTGCAGTTTTACGCTTTATTTTGGACACATAAAAATGTTTTGATTTTCACAAACGGTTCATTCCGAGTCAAGGCTAAATATGCGCATACAAAAAAACCTTGATAGAAATAGCCTTCACATCCCAATCCTAATAAGTTCCTCGCAAAGCTTTTCAGGGACCCACGCTAGTCAGTAGGTAAATGAAATAAATAAACCTAAGCCTTCATTCTCCCTTAATGGTGAAGATAACTAGGAAGCGAATAAAAGAGAAGCCGTCGCCGCTAACCGGGCTTACCGTGGACAGCGGGGGTGCTACTTGTTTGTGATTTATGAGAAACTACTTTTCCCACAGAAGAGCCCCACGGCAGGGTCACCCAGCCATTCGAGCGGACACCCCGAGATAAGGATAAGCGATCCTTTAGGCAGGAACCAATCAGAATGCGACGTTGACTGATGTGGTCATCAGCGTTGTGCACCGACGCCATGTTACCAAACAAGACTAATGTCGGCAGGAGTTGTGATTAAAACCATGCACTGGCTAACCGGTCCCCCGCACACCGGATAGGGGGAAGAAGGAAAAAAACAGCGACGACCGTGAGGCGAAGGGAGAAGAAAAATCAAGGAAACTTTAGATGTATGGTGTCATTAGACAAGGTCAACGAATAACGAGGTTTTACGATCGGAAGATGGATCTGTGGTCGCTTTAAATGAACGTACGATGTCAATCAATCAATTACTTTGTTCTCTTTCGATAATCCCGCGGGAAGCGGTTAATTAAAATCAAATCCTAATTAATTGACGGTCGGTCCGACATTCATTACAGTGGTACCCGGTCGGTACAGTTACTAATTGGAAGCGGGAAAGTGTCATTGGAAAAGCGGGCTTGAAAACCGTTTTAAAGCCCGCTCCTTTTTCAAGGACTGGAAAATGTGTGTTTTTTTTTCTTTTCACTCTCGGAATATTTATGGAAGCGACATGCATTCTCGTGTGGCCAGGAGTCTCATGAGGACTTGCAATGAATATTAAAGGCGCAATGAAATGCCATATTAAATCCGGGAAATTGGTGAAAAATGCGAAGACACAATCGTCAGGTAATACAGTGAATAACGGTCGGTGAAGTAACTAATTAAATATGACTTTTTCAACGAAGTCCCGATAAGACTCGGCAACTTCTTAAAAAAAGTACTTCACCCTTATAAATCTACATAAGGTTACGGAATCGAAAAGCTTAAACCTGTAAACCTGCGCACATTTAGACACGGATTGCAAATATTTTTGGTAGCAGCGCTAAACAAAAGCACCGAGCACGGGCAGTCGGTTGGCGATAAAGCTTCGGATTCCAGATTGCCAGACTCAGGTGGTTGCGCTGACCTATGGGCGACAGCCCTGTCTTAAGAGTGGCACTCCTGGGGAACCCCCGTTAAGCGCAAAGTTAAGACGATGTACGACCAACAAAAGTTTCTATAGTGACTATAATAACCGTAAAGAAGACCGTCTAATGTGAGATCTGCCTAGCTGAGATGGGCCGAGTAGGCAATAGAAAAAAAGCTTACCTTTATCTCTACGACCTAGCATTGTATGCATAAAAATGTAGGAAATACGAAACTCTACGAGTCCTTCTTCGGATTGTTCAAAATACATAGATGTCCCCTGTTTTCTACCCGTATGGTTTTTTAGAATTGCTAATAGCTAAAGGAAGTCGTAGAAATTTACCGAGTACCCTGGTCATCCCCTAAACTTCACCGTAGACCTTCTGAATAAAAACAGATTGCCCTTACCTACACCAAAAGCTCCAATCCAAACTAACCAGAACACATTTCAATGCTAAACTGCAGATTACTTAAAGGTCTTAAGCTTAGATATATTCCCGCTCGCGTGTCCCGACCCATTGTGATACGCCTATTGATTGAGAGCAAGCCTGTGCTGTTGTTTGAGAAGCTGGGGCCTTCCTATCTGTTGATCACCAGGATTACAACTTCTCATTAACGTCAGTCAAAGAGATTTCGCGTAAGCGTGGACTGCGTGAGTTTCCCGCCTGCCACCACCGACACATGTGGAACGTTGGATCGTTGACACACGTGACGTCACGTCACTTAGACCCAACGTTTGGGGGGACAGAGGACGTGTGAGAGCGAAATAAGCTGCCTGGATAGACGTTGGATTGCTGGCTGAGATTACTAGCCTATAAGGGTCTTTGAAGTTATGCGTGAGGAACTGTCAAATTCCTGAACTTCATGTCGGATTGCTGTAATTTCGTGTGGGATATTGTAGCAAATTAATATAAAAGCGCTGTTTTTTTTTGCCGTTGCGTTTTTCTGTCAAATTAAATTCGACTCGGGTTGATTTTTATGTAGCTCAATATGCCAGATTATAATTACTGATATTGCACTGCAGATGTAATAAATGTTGGCTGGCTGGCACGAGTGTCTGTCAGGTCGACAGCATAAACTTTTCGCCGCGGTGAAATATTATTAATAAAGCATTAGATTTGGACTTTGGAGATATCTGCAGACAGCCATTTGACATAAAGAACATCGCTCGGGTTAAGATGGTAAAGTCACGTAATACACAAGATTTGAAAGGATAAAATAAACGACTCCATTTTATGCTGCAAAATGAAAGAAATCCGTCACTTTCAAAACCGAGAAGAGAACATTCATATTGTTGCCGTGGAACTCGACTATCTTGTCTCGCTCACGTTTTAAAGAGGGAAATATATGAAGACATTCGTTTTCGTTTCCTTCCCCGCGCTAGCTTCGCGCTAAAGTGGACCTCCTTTCGTCACCGCCGCGATCTAGGCTACAAACAGCCATGTTTTGCACATAAAGTCCTCTCTCTAGGACACGTGAGAAACTAAATAATTCCACGTACAATGGAAAGTGATCTTCGGACCCAGGCAGAGTGTTCTATTCACTCTAAGAAGAGGAAAAAAAGGATGACGTTTATCCCAAAACTCTGATCCAGATCCACCATAATAAAATAACTGCTTCTTATATAAAAATCAATGGCGAGTGCCTAAATTTTTTACCCCAAGGCTGACAGACTTTTTCTCTCTTGTCATTTCAATGCCTTGGCGTCTCCGTGCGTCTGTCAACTCTAGTGAAACGCTCCCTATGATCCAGGAGTCCCGTCGCCGTCGCCGTCACCGTCGCCGGTAGCGGTGTCTCCATGGCGTTGGCGTCGGCGTCGGCGTCGAGGCAGCTGTCAAACGTGATCTCAGGCGCCGTTGGAGAAGTGAGATGAGTCAATGCTGACAACGTGCTATGCCCTCTCCCAATGACCGGTTCGGGGTCGTCTAGATCATTTTCAATTCAAGAGACTTAAATTTACCGATACAAATCCTAACTTATACTTTTTAACTTGATAACTTCGTGTAAAAAGACTAATTTATTACCTGTTTCACATTTAATAGCAGAAAGAATGTTTCGGAGCAAATTCAGAAGTTTTTTTTTTATGACCTGAAGATTCATGGCACTGTTATGACAACAGGAATGCAAATTTCCTGGCTGTATAAGAATTATAATTTGGTAATATTTCTCAATAAATATCAGAAAAAAAAAATCCACATTGAATTTAAGCTCGCAGTAGCAGCAGCAGTAGTAGCTATAGGAAATTCATTTTCCACAACTCGGAAGTATCATTTTTTCCCCATTTACATAAAAACATCGTTGGATGCATGCACCTAATTTCTTGCATGCTCGAACATAATATAGTATAAAATAAAACAGAGCCAGCGAGATAGCGAAAAAGGGCAGTCTATGCATTCCCATAGATTTCCCAACCAGTTTGCTCTCCTCATCCCATATCCATTTCTCATAAGTTAGTTATACGATGGGTTGATATCAGAGAGTGAATGTCTGGCCATGTACAGCAGCAGCAGAGGCCGCGCTTGCACTCAAGCTATGTTAGCTACCAATAATTCATGGCGAATCCGCCGCCGACGCCGCCGACGCCGCCGCCGCCGCCGTTGCTGTTTATAAAATATTACCGTCGTTCGGCCACGCGGACCCGGCAATGGGGGATAGAGCTGTACTAACTACTACACTCGTGGGCCCCTCTGGATTTTGAATCAATCCAGAGCCATGAGAGAGGGAAGAGCAGCGAATGATTCCACCAGAACTCTCTCAATCAGGCATTCGCGTTATCCAAAACAGGACTCGATTTATAATTGATTGAGTTGTTTTGTGAAAACGCATTGATCGTCAAGTGACGTACACATTTCAGTAAAAAAAAATAACCGCTCACTTGTCCAACAAAATTCGCTGACTCGCCTATTCGGAGGCAAACCGACGGAATGGCGTCGGATCTGGGGGTTCATACGACATGGTTAATCAGATGACATCGAAAGCGCATCAAAGCTAGCCGCTCGCTATCGGCAGTCTGCTTTCAATCCTCTCTCTTCCCGACTATGGATTCGACGCGGGCAAAGGGCATGGATCCCTCCAGCCCCCCCCCCCCCCCCCCTGGCCCCCTCATCGTATCGCTTAAGTGGTCAGGGAGATTCGCGGACGACGGATTTGTATGGACAGCTACGTCGCCGCAAGCGTCCACGCCGAGGACCGACTGCTGGAATTGGGGTAGGTGGGGTGGGTTGGGGGTGGGGATTGATCCGATTGATTTCCGATCGGGTGAAATATACGAACGTGTGCGCGTGTATTGCTTCCGTCTTGGCAGCGACCAGACCGAACGCACACGGGAAGTAGGAAATGGAAAAGAGAGAATTGTGACACAATAGAAGGGACTGCATGGAGAAGAACGGGAGTGCAAAGAGTTTCGCGATGAACAGAGTGGAGTGGGAGATGCTGATAATGCTGGCTTTAATATTTGAGGAGAAATCGGGAATATCCTGTTACATTGGTTGTGATTCATCTATGTTTGGTAGTTTCTGTTACTACTAATATACGGATTCCGAATTAATTGTCAAGCAAAACAAAATTCTCCGAAGAATTTAGTACAACGTTTATGATGCAGGTTCTACAGGTACAACCCGAGAGCATTCAAGTCAATTCAGTTTGCACCATAAACCATACTTTAACGTTAACTCTCTCCTACGACATTCAACAGCATATTTTAACGGTATAATTAATGAAGCATGCAGAATTTGAAAAAGCTCGTTTGGATTCTCGAATCACGACTCGATCGGACATGCATTTTCCTGTTCCGTTTTCCTAAACATCGTGATTAGAAGCGAGTAACATTTAAAAACTGGCGATCGTAGCCATTAGATCGCTCCCGATCGCAAACATACAAGGTGGTCTAATAAGATAATAGCGGCATTGCGTGCAGGTAAGTATTATGAGGACATAGGGAATAATAACTGCTATCAAGGCACCTCCACCTAGACACCGCCACAGAGGCACCGCCACCGAGGTAGCAAGGGATTTTCATTGAGCCAGTCAACGCGTGTGCATGTGTAAAAGAAAATGTATGATTACTCGTGATGATAACCGAATTGCCTTGACCACAAAGTTTTCACCGCGTTACAAGTTTCTCTCTGCAATATACCGTTGAATAAACGGTTCAATAATTATCTGTTGATTCATTCTACAAAGTGTCGTGAACGACTCGATAAAATATGAATGAAGAGATAGAAGTGAAACTCGATTGCTGACACTCACTTCCTTTCATACATAAAAATTTGAAACAAAAAATTCGTTTCACCATCAACTTAATTCAATTGCTAAAGCACAATTCAAGCTTTGTCGTAAAAAAAAATGTTTTATCTCCCGAATAAATTACAACACAGCGATGCGACGTCAGCAGAAATGAACAAGTGGTGGGGTCCGCGCTAAAGGGGGGTCGACATTCTCCGTACTACCCAGGGATGATTTTGCTATACACTGCTGCATGCGCCAAAGAGGGGGAGAAAATATTATTTGTCTAGAAAATTTTATGATCTCCATTCAATCCCATTTCAAGATCAGAACAAGAGAGTAAAAAACTCCATTCCAGCCTTTTTAGTAATATTATGTATTTTAGCCTCATGCCTTTTGGTAGACATATAGCCAAGAACTATGCACTGGCAAGAAATAGTGCGGCCATCCGCCAGATGCCGGCGAAGGGCGGTTGCGTGGCCGGGAGATTGGTTCACCACCGCACTTATCAGACTCTGTGAGTGCCGATAAACCACATTCGCCTCAAATTCGGTGGTGCGGTATTTTGCTTCTGAAATGTTTACCCGTGCTGCAACGATGCCTAGAGATTCCTGCGATGCGATACAGTTATGTTGGGAGATGCACATGTTTCAAGTATTCCTTCCTCGGTAAGGGGATGCGTGCACTTCGCACAGGGAAGTCTATCGATTGCTCAGCTGCTGATGCTGGCTCCTGTGCAATCATGCGGATGATTTAGGCAGATTGAAATGTCAGCGGAATGAAAATTGAATCGGATATTGAAGATATTTTGATATATTTGAAATGAGCACCCTAATGAAGACGAGTCAAATTCGTTAGAACATGAGATGGAATTTTGCTGCAATTTTTGGGCGTTTAAAAATACCAACCCACATAGAAACATGACACATTTATTCTCAAAAGATACATTCATAGCTGAATTGTACAAATGGTTGCAAAGAGTGTTGGTATGTATACAGAGTAAATTATCTTAGATTGTCAAGTCACGCTAAAAACCAGACTCCGCAAAAATTGTAAACTCGCTATGTGACGTATATCAAATATTTACAAATTGCCATTCTCGCTTATTAAAATCATGTCAACCTTAATGCATTTCCATTGTTTGGCACGTTGGGCGAAGGGGTGGTAGACCATTGGGGTGGGGTGGGGGGGGGGGGGAGGCACAATTACCCCAGCGAATCCATTGAAATCGCGCGTCACTCTGAGTATTTAGCGCTAGGGCTCTTCGTCAAAAACCCAACTCGAGCGCCGCCGGAAGTAGGAAATGGAAGAATTAACCGAAAATGTGTCCCGTCCATTGAACACTAGATATGGGCAATCGTGATGGGCAAAATACTTTGCGCACTAGAGTATAGGCGCGCTGCAAGCGAGCGACTTGGGTCTTTTGTTTCGACCCCCTGCCCCTCCACCAACCACCCGCCCGCACACACTGAAAAGAGCTACTTTAAAACTTGTAACAGCGTCACCCTTTCGCCAATCAGCTGTTGTTCGCTTCTATTGTTTGTCAAAATGGAGGTAGACAAAAGAGGGAAGATTCGTCGAAATGAAACTGCAGCACGCGCGAAACGAGGAAAAGGAACGCGAAATAGCGCGAGCGAAAACAAATCTTATATAATATGGTACCGTCTTCTTCAGTTCTCTGCACGTTATTTCCATGTCGAAGGGCAACGAAAATTTCACCGGCGCTCAGTCACATTATATCGACTTGGCAAAAAAGATTACATGTTTTCCATATTGCAGACGAAATCTTATTTTAGACAAAAGTTTTGCAATTTATAGAAACTCGAACGCGAAATGTCGCAAAGCTCAAGGCAATGTGAGATTTCGTCAACGATTTCGATTGAAATAATAAGATCACGGTGAAAAAAAACTACTAGACCCTAAAATAACTTGAACTTATTCTCGAGTCCTTCATCCATTACGAAAATTTTCCCCCGTAAATGGTCTAGGAGCAGAGAGACGACAAGGATACCTAATATCAGAAAGACCGAATGATGTATTAACTCGAGTGTTTTTCATAAACGAGCGTCTAGTCAGTCTCGTCCTTAAGGCTTGACCAAACCGCGAAGAAGGATCGCTTGTAAGCAACACAACGTCACAGTCAAGGGAATGAGAAAGCAGTGGACAAATAAGCTTGGTGAAGTGTATAAACATCTCAATTTATCTTAAGGGTTCTTGGGCCGTTGCGGTCCCTGAGATGTCGTCAAGAATAGCGATCTTCGTTCATTCACCGGCGCTGGCATTGATATGTCTAGGTGACAGAGGACCCTTGAGTACAGTAGTTGGATAATCTTAGAAAACGCCAAACGCCATACGAACATCACTGCCTAAAACAAATACTTCAATTCAAGCCCAGAAGGGATGTACACGAAAGAAAAACGCAAAGCGTAAAGCTTCTAACATTTCTTTTAAAGGACATAAACGTGCTATAAAGGGCTCTTAAGAAACCACAATGCGTTATAGTAGGGAAAATAAATATGAAAGTATTAGCAGTAAAGGGCAAGAAAGACGTATAACGACGTTCTTAAGAAGGCTGGCAAGTCAGTTTTTTTCGGGAGATAAATGTCCATGAAGAAGAAGCTGCGCTATGGTTTTATTTGCTGCCGCAACCAGCGACGATCATGGCAATAATAGTTACTTTTAATAGGGGGCTCGTGAAAAAACTGCGCGCGCACAGAGTTTCGATGCAGCTTTTGAATGCATGCCGCTTTATGGATGTTTTCCCCTTGTAATGCTCCTCAATGTTGTTCTCGAATTATGTTCGTTATGGTGCTTATTATTAATATCAGAAAAGATAGCATGAAAATTAGAGTAACCATGAGAGTGAGGAAAGCTGTGTACCAATCGTGAGTTTAATGAAACAATCATTTTTTCAGGCTCCCTAGAGTTGGTAAAGTATGAAGGAGATGAGTCAAAGTTTGGTGGGCAATTTTAAGCTGCCAACGAAGGCACGTAGGGTTTTTACAATCTTGCTTCGAGCCGCTTCAGAGCAGGCAACCCTCAACACAGAGCACTTCCTTGTTTTTATGCGGGATCTTCGATAGCAATTGCTAGTTTGACCTTCAGTTCAATGTGACAAAAAAGACTACACTTTTCTTCCCAACTTTCATCTAGCGCCAGAAAGTTTCCATTTCCTTTCTAAAAACAAATTATAATAGTTTTTTTTTTCTCCAGCGTTCCCTTCGCGAAAAGCGATAGATTAAACGCTGGCAAAAACAAGGACTCCAAGACAAAAGTTTCGGAGCGGCCAGTCGGAAACTTGGACCGAACTTGATGCACTGACAACAGAATTTAAGAATTCACGCCATTCGAGTTTTCATTCTCTTTCCTCATCAGCACTTTCCGGAAATTTGAAACAAAGCGAATTAACGATGACTGGCCGTATTATTGTAATGAAGTATATCCCCGTCTCTTTCCGACTTTCATGATGCTCCTGACTCCGCGGAATTTTCCGATGCGACCAAGTGGAAGTCTTAGAGGGTAAAGAAGGAAATTGCAAAGGAAAAGGAGAAATTAAGCTCCGGCGCCTTGTGAGAATGAATGCTATATATACTGACTGTTAGGGGGAGCTGCGTGGATAACGATAAGCATTTCAAAGCTGACTAAACCAAATCTAAGCGAAACGATTAGGAGGCGTATTGATTCGTTAGAATGTAAAAATATACGCGAAGGGGAAAAGCGTTTCCTAGAGCTGGCTTTTCTTATCATCACACAGTGGCAGTGCTAGCTACAGGTTGAGAAACTTTCGCTATAAAATATGTTAACGATACAAAAGAAATAAAATCCGTTTGAAGAAAAACCTCCTTGAACCTAACATTCACGTTTAAATGGAAGTGGAAGCGAGAAACCAATTTCTGTCAATGATACGGGTTAAAGTTTTTCCTCTGGTTTCCCTAACAAAATACTTCTCTTTCATATCCTATTTTCTTGGTTTATCACAAACACAATCTCATTTCTTCGCTATGATATGTATTTTTTTCCCTCCGTTGATAAAAGTTTGATCTCGACGCCGTTCACGCGTGTCGACTGCAGATATGAGATCAGCTGGCCTGGCGCCGCGACGCCCCGTCTTAGGCGGGGGGGGGGGGGGAGGAGGAGGAGGAGGAGGAGGGAAGACACAATATGCCCCCCCTTCCCGCATCGTCTTAGCGGAGATAAATCCGCGCCCCCACGTGCACTTTATCCACGACGCATATCGAGAGTGTATTGAGGGATTTCTTATCGACGAACGGGCTTAAGGTGACGTCAAGTGTGTGAAGCAATATAGAGATAAAAGAGCGCACAATCTTTTGGAAATGATCAACAGCTAGATGTGGAAAATTTGCATGACACTGCTGGGATAGAAAAAAAAGTACTAACCTTAATAATATTTCGTGAAAGAAATATCGTTAGAGTGTATGCAATATATTATTCACCGCAAGTTATATATTGCTGATAAAAAAGACCAGGAGTAGCTTTAATCGAATATAATATTGTATCCGGGTCGTGATTCTGGAGGTGCCATGTTTTGGGCATTCCGATGGTGGAGGTGCCATGATTTAAGCTTGTATTTAAAACTTTACTTCTAATCAGATGTTTCCCTTCAAACTAGGAAAATATCAACACGAATTTGTGTGCCAACTGACTTGACGACCTCTAAAAAAAAATAAAGGAAACACACACTTCCATTTACCTTCCCAAAAATCCCCGTAGCGTCTAAAAAAGCCTCTGAAATCGAGTCTTTCTCTAACTTTCCTTTTCCCAGGAGGTGGAGGTATGACGGTGAAAGAGGTCCATATTTCAGAGGTGGAATATGACACCTGGCAAGCAACACGTAGTGAGATTGCAGCACTGGCAGTATGTTGCTTGGTTCGAGACCAGGAGAGGGTAGGGTGCTGGGACGATCTGATCGGCAGACTGTCGGGACGCCGATTTAGATAGACGCCGACGTCGACTGACGGCCTCCTCCTGCCTCTTTCTACCCTCCTGCCACCAGGGAAAGAGATCACGGCACAAAAAGAGAATCGTGAAAAATTGTGATAAAGAATAGAACAAAGTGATTGATGACCGAAAGGGGAAAGAAAAATTTGTTTTCGTCGTGTACGCGCGAAGGGAAAAAGAATCCATTTTTGCTTTTCAACCGAATGTCTTTTCCATTCACCCAGACAGCCCGTGTGCGTGTGTATGTGTGTGAGTCCTGATAACGCACGGCATGTCTCGAGTGTTTTTAGGCGACTACATTCATCGTCCATTACAACTTTTGTGTCAACCTCCTGTTTCCTAGATAGCTTCCAGGGAATACGCGCCTTTTTTACTCTTTTATGAATCGCAGCGTTTCTTTTTAACATCACGATTAAGCGAACGGCGATGCTCCCTGACTCAGAAATTAATTTATCATTCTCTAAACTCAACCTCCCTCGTGCAAGCCCCTATAGTGGCCCGCCCTGTGCTCTTACGGTGACCACCTCTATTCACAAGAGAGCGCAATATTTTTATCTGGTCGTAAAATATGCAAGCTGGAGACGTGAACGAAATTGTGGATGTATATTTACCGCTGGTGTGCGGATGATCCGCGTGATCACCCAATCAGGAGCAACTAGTTGGCGCGGGGGCCTCGTGCACTAACGAGTCCCAGAGGGGAATCAGTAATTCCACCCCCGGCGTGGCCAAACCACCACCGCCGCCCCCGCACAAGGGTAGATGCATACCCTGTTTCTATACATACGTAAAGTCGTGCAGGACTCATTCCCTGCTATTACACATTTCACGCAGAGAACAATTGGCGGAAAAAAACGGCACGAAAGAGTAAACACATCCAAATCTGTCTCTGAAATCAAGAGAAAAGCATGTTGTTGTAGATTTCCATTCGAAGAAAATTACCATTTGATTTTGTGCAGAGGGAGAAACAAAAACGCTTTGAAATGCTCGTTAGGATGTCGATCAAAACACAAAAAGTATCGATTTTTCACGAGAACCACAACGCGATGACTCCACACTTTGGCGCAAATTGTGACTGTTTGTTTATGCTGCTAGCGACGAATTAGTATGCACGCGAGCTTTCCACTGCCCCACGATGGTGGGCAGGGGGCAGGGGTCAGGGGGTGTAATGCTGGGGTGCCCTCGCTGCTTACTCCCGCAATTTAGCGCGTGCGGTCGACCGGCCCCGGCTCGTCAGCTAACGAATTACGCGCAGTGTACGAAACAGCACATACCCTTAATGAACTAATAGAGCTCATTAGTGCTGACCCCCCGCGCTCCCCATGCCCCCTTTTCAACTGGCGAGAGCGTACCTTACCGGGGTCCAAACGATCTGACAGGAAAGAGTGTCGGCGGCAACGTTGTGGGGTTGCTAATGCTGTAGATGGGACCAGTACTGTAAGTGTAATACCTTGCAAAGATGACTTTTCACCCTGCGGACGTGCTATGTCGAGTCGAATAAGTTTGAAATTAGAGTATTCCACGTTGGGAATCTCTGGCTGCTAATAAAAAGTTGCCAAATCACGTTGTCGAGATGGAAAGTTTTTATTCTCCCTCCCGGACCTAATTTCAAAGGGATATGGTGATTTTTTTTTGTTAGCCCATAGATATTTGAATTCCGAGAAAAAAAAACCAATGAAAGTTAGCACGCAAATTGTGTCTGAATGGGTTTTTGGGGGGGTAGGTAATAAATGATTGGCGCTCCAACCATCTCTGGTAGGATTCGCAATTCAGTATGTTGATAAACTCATAGAAAACATAGACACTCTAAAATCCACTCAAACCTCCATCGCGACAAGAAAATCCTCTCGGCTTCTGTAAAGTGTTGCTTGCTTTTGTACGATCGTCGCGACCTAGTGGTTTGGGGGGGGGGGGATGGGGGGTAGGTGCGGTTTGCCAACGCCATTACAGTTCTAGAGCGCGAATACACGCAGAACACCGGACATATTTCTTGGGTTGAGATTCCATGGAATATCGACAGATCTGTTGCATGTTTCTGCAATTCAGTTCGGCTTGGCCCAGTGCAAACAATTCCGACGATCGAACTGAGTAACGAAGGACACTTGAAAAACATTTCCCATTTTCAAATTACTGAGCCACATAATTTCAGAGCCAATATCGAATCGGATTTTTATTTGACTTCATATACACAATAAATCTATCTCTGATTAAATAATGTGTTTGCAATCGGCACTGCATTGGAGAAATGAAGCAAATAACGAAAGGGGGATTTTGTTGTGAACCACTATTTTGTGGTTTTATGTGCCTACATTTTCAGGCCATTTTCGTCGGTGAGAGCAAATATTTACCCACACTTTTCCCGACTGCATAAGCAAGTATAGAGCCGAGAACGAAATGGGCCATTTCGTTGATAAAAAGGCACAGCTTAATGCTGTCAAAAACCAAACCAATTTCACTCAAACACGACAATCAAAATAAATGTCTTGTTTTTCCCCGAAAAAATGCACAGGGAGAACAAAAGTTTGGTTGGGCTTATTTTATAGCAAAGACACCTAGCAACATGAATAAGTTAAACAGACTTGCTTTTCACCTGTACACCTAGCAATTGAAATGGCTGTCAGTGTCAAGACTTTAAATAAACCAGCGACGCCTCAGCAAACCGGAGACTATCGCCTCCAGAAGGCACACTCTGCAAAGAACACCGGGCACACGGGTGAAGGGTGAAGGGGTAGTTGGGGAAAGGCGGGACGAAACATGTAACTCCGTTAACGATAACGGCCTTCATGTACCTCGTAGAAAGCATGGCATCTTGGAAAAAGCTGTTGCTTTTCCCGACGAGAAGAAGGTGTCGACTACAATTATTTATCATCTCTTTCTCCTGTTCTTAGTCCATAACACTTCTAAGCGTCGTCGACGACGTCGTCGGCGTCGGTCTCAGCGTCGAGCCTCTTCCATTCTTATTTCCATCTCGACGTCGGAAGCTAACCCATCTTTACGTCTCGAGTTTGCCCGTATTACTGGTAATGAAAACAGACGCTCCAGATATTTTCCACGACGAACGTGGGGAGGAGACACAATTGCTACAACTTTAATGGCTAAATTGTACACTTTCTTTGCATGAACGAGCGCCATTCCACCGTGTTTTTATGCAAGTATGTTCAAGGGAGCTAATCATCATTAAGTACATTTGTTTTTAAATATTTTACATGTAAGGATTAATATTTTATTTTAAGCTCTCCAGGTCTGGTGTACGCTGTGGGCACGTTACGTAACACCAGTGGTGTTTTATTGCTATGCTGTGCTTAAGCTATTGTTATTATAGAAAATAAACGTTGAGGTTTTGGAGTATTTCTAAATGAAAATATGGGCATTCTTCCGATACGACGCAGATTGACGCTCTGGCAGACTCGTGACCTAAAACCTTAATGCATATCGGCTTCGACTGATGAGAAAAGTCATCAGCGCTGAGAAGCCACCACCCGTGCTATGTGCTAAAATGAACAATCTCTTCGGCAGAGAAGATATCTAATATTGAACATGTTGCGAGATGGTACCAGCTGCACCAAAGATGCTGTATATATGAACGAATGATGCAATCTCCCCCATGGATTCCCGATGTGTCCCTCGTTCGCTCCCCAAAGCCCACGTCGCCGCCCCCAATTTCCAGCCCCCACCGACGCCGCCGACGCCGATGCCGAGGTCGACGCTGATGCTGGCTATGACGCCGTCGACGCTTTACACGAGGCGAAGACCTGCGGCCGGTAACGAAGTTAGTTCCGACTCTGGAGGTTTGCAATTCTCTCATCTGTTGTATTATTGATAAGGTATTGTTCATTTAAGATTCCCTGTTTCTTGGCACCCTTTCTCGCCCCCCCCCCTCCCCCACACACCCTCTCACTCGCTCGCTCAGCTGTACGCGATACTCATTTGCATTTTGAAAGAAATGTTTTGTATGTGCAATCATTTTTATATGAGGCGAAGAGCTAGCGCTTTTGTGCGCTCGAAATAAGTTTGCCGTTGATTTATTATTTCGCATTTATACGTGGAAACCTGCTTTTCATAAGAGCAGGAAATTTTTGATGAAAGTCATCTCATGGCAAAGGGGACCTGAGGCATTCTTCAGTAACCCGAACAGAAATAGTTTTCGGGGTTTTTCTCGTCTTTTTGTTCAAATATTATGTCGCTTTTTTTTGTACGTGAAATTGTTTTCCTTCGCATTTGTCAAAGGCGATCAGAAATGTCACCCAATGGCACAAAACTTGATTGATATGTCTGTGCCCTAAAAAATGTGATGACTTTCAAGCAGTGCACGCTATTGCTGAAGGTCACCAATGAGTAGGGTATCAATAAAACATTAACTTCTCCACAAATCCACGTGTTGATTTGTCCTGGAATGCTACACGCCATGAACCAGGACAGATTGCATTCTCTGCCGAACCATTTTCCAGTGTTCGAGAGACTGGATGTTTCCACGTGATCAGAATCGAAGCTCAAAGCATTCCGTCGTGACTCGCTCACGGTGCACACGGAGCACATGGGGCACATGGGGCACATGGGGCACTCCGGGCACATGGGGCACATGGGGCACACGGGGCACACGGGGCACACGGGGCACACGGGGCACACGGGGCACATGGGGCACACGGGGCACATGGGGCACCCGGGGCACATGGGGCACTCCGGGCACATGGGGCACATGGGGCACACGGGGCACACGGGGCACACGGGGCACACGGGGCACACGGGGCACATGGGGCACACGGGGCACATGGGGCACCCGGGGCACATGGGGCACACGGGGCAGACGGGGCACTCGAGGCATTCGGGGCACATGGGGCACACGGGGGAAACACACGCGTGAGACTAACATCAACAAGTGTGCACTCACCTGACATAACTGGATTATCGAATCAAACTGACAGACGCCACCCAACTTGCAAGAATCAAACTTCAAAGAGCGACATTACGTTTTAAACGGATGCCGTGTCTGAAAATTTAGTCAAACATTACTTGAGGCGCCAATGGTTTAAAGAAACATCCATTTTTTTCTCGTTTTTTTTTGTGAAGTGGAGCTCACATAAATGGGCGCTGCTGAAATTCTGGGCCATGGGAAATTTTGCAATCGGTTCCCCTACAGCTTGGTTTTCATTGGATTCCTGCCTGGCAAATCGATTGTTTTAGTCAACTTTTTGACCTAAATTCTAGTGGAAACGTCTGCGCGATTTTCTGCGATTGAGGGCGCGTGTCTTTACAGCCTCCTCGCAAAGGCACAAGCTTATACAAGGACGCCGTCGGAGAGCCATCAAATTGTGCGAAACGGGAGGCAAATTTCAATCTGGCCTCAGTGTTATGCTTGCAAAAAGCTGTTTTAACAAGATATTATATATTCTCCCCGCGGTTGATGCGGGGCGTAGGGAGAGGGGGGGGGGGGGGGGTAGAGGGGCTTTTGTGACCGCCGACCGTCGTTTGCCGAAACCAGCAAGCCAGAAAATTGGGTCGGTCGGCCATGCGAGCCGCTTGTGCTATAGGCATAGGTATTCACTCTATAGGGAGCCTAGATGGCCACCTGTATACAAAGGAAGCACAATCGTTTTTCTTTCAAAATATTATCACCGTACAAGAATTGCATGATAGTAGGATCCAATCTCAAGAAATTATTGATTCCAATGACTGCAATTATCGTTACAAAAGTTCATTTAAATTTTCAATAAAAAATACCTTGTCCAATGATCCATTAAGAAAACGAACATTACATGTAAAGTGCTACTTGAGATTTTTAGCATATTGCAAAGATTAGATTTAAATGCACACCAGTCTCGAAGATACCTATGTCGTGAAATTTCATTACAGAAAATAAAAGTGTTTCCTCTGGGAGCAGCGAAAGAAGAGCAAACCTAGGCGTCTTAAGTAAGCACCGAGAAGTACAGCTACGTGCGTACTCCGAAAATTTCCTGCCAATCGTCAGAAAATATAAAATCTGATTTTCAATTTGAGATTATCCCGGGGATAAGTCCAAAGTAAGCTGCACTGATATTTCACGACTGCAATTGCATACCTCAGCCGGGATTACGCAGCAATGGACAAAAAATCGAATCAATTTTTTTTTTTTATTTGTTCGTCGCAAGTAGACAGCTTCTTAGGAAGGAATGAACTCCGTACATCAATTGCGCGCATTGCTCAGAGATTTAATTGTTTCATGGTCTTTGTACATGAACATACATGAAGAGATAAGATAACGGGAAGATACGTAATAGTGTCGAGCAACCAACGCGTGCAATATGATTTTTATTATGATGCTGTTCAAAAATGTTTGACATCTTTTTTTTTGTGCTTAATGATACAGTTTATCTGTTAATATAAGCTTTCGTAGTTTGTTCAAGAAGTGCAATTATAAAATGAATTGTTTCTTGTAAATAAATAAATTCTAAAAAATAAAATAAAATCGTTATCCTGAGAAGTCAGTTCCACCACAAGTAAATGAGCAGCCTAATGATAGATATATAACTAGACATGAATATAGCATATCGCATATCAATGCTCAATTACTTTTCAAGGTTTTTTCAGATCAGCGGATGACAGAAGTTGTCAGCTGTCGATTTCAATTACACACTTAAGTAGTGCACTGAATTTCGGCTAGACGTGACTGACGAAGTTCAAGATCGAAAATTCTACGCTTTACCAGTGAGCAATTGCTTATATATTTCTTAGAATTAATTATTAGAGCGATTAAATATCAGGAAATATTGTCATAAATCGATTTCAGAAGTAATCTATAAGTAATAGTGACATTGAAGAAAAGTGGGACGACTGAGGCAGCATCATTGCACTCTACCACATAGCTCGTTGCAATAATATTAAACACCAAGAGTAGCGTATAAAAGAAGACATTTGTATCTCATTATACCATTGTTGAAATTTTGACCAACGACACCAAAAAAGTGGCACGTTTTCTTCTATCATTACTAAGTATTAACACTAATCGCCAATTTTTTAAAGGTTATTAATGTTCCTAAGAATAAAATACTCTGTCTATTGAAAGCATTTTCAATTTAAATGATATTTCGCAGGTGGTATGTCTTTTCGGGATAGATTCAAGATCTTCTCAGCTCAACTGGAAGATCGGGATAGGATCGAAGTTTTCATAAGAAAACATTTCTACAAGTACGAACCGATGAATATGTCACTAGGCATAACTGAAGGTCACCGATGTACGGACAAAATCTTGCCCTTGAAATTTCTGCATCTGGGCTTGTCTTTGATCGCTGCCATCACCACAGACGACGGTCAAGAGCAAATCGTTGGCGTTTGTTTAAACGGGGAAGACACCACAGAAGATGAGTTCCAATTCACGTTCCCCAACGAGTGTGAAAAATTAAAGAAGTTCAATACTTGCGTTATGAAAGTTCATAGAGAAGCTGACATTTTTCAAGGATCGAGCGCCAGGAAGGCGTTGGATATGTACCTTTTAGCAGTCGATCCTGATTACAAAAGAAAAGGAATAGGGAAGGCGTTGATAGATCACTCAATTTCGATCGTGGCTAGGGAAAAAGGTTACTCGTTGGTGACGGTGCTGTGTACGAGTTTCTACACTGCAAAGATAGCGGAGGCGTTAAACATGAAGTTGGTTTATGTTTTGAGATACGACGAATATTTGGATGCGGACGGGATGCCTGTGTTCAAGCCCCCGAAACCGCACGAAGCGATCAGAGTTTTTACTCTTTTGATTTAAATTAGAGTGTGACCAGTAAACTTGAATTTTAAACTTGGATTCGGATTTAACTTAAATGATAGGCACTACATTCGATGGATATTTACTGCTATCAGAAGTGCATTCACTGGTGCTCTGAAAATTATGCTAAATGTATGTAAATTCCTCTCAATTTTTTTAAGATCTTAATAAATACGACAGAATACGACTTTAGACAAAAAAAAATCGACCAATCCGCTGTCTAAAAACACCACCCTTGTGCATTCCAGTGGAGACCCTATCGCATGGTAGACACCCACTACGCCACTGCAAGAGGCAGGTGTTATTAAATCAACCGTTCCCGCTCTGGCCTGTGCATTCTTTTTAGTAACCTAGCTGTACATAGCCTTGGTACGCACGTGGATGCAAGAAAGACAGAATTGAACAATTACTTTTCAAGGCGCCTGACCGACGGCAGAAGGCAGCTGGTAGTCAGCTGTTGCCTGTGTAGCGCTGTGTCTCAGTTCGGGCCGCTTTACCATTCGTGTCTGTCGTGAGTATTTGTGACTATTTATCAACTTTTTATCATTAGATGTAGTGTATTTATGATATAAAGTTACATATTTATAGTTAACATGTGATCATTTCATGCTGTAAATAAGTGGTTTTATTGCCATTGTGCATGTGATGAGACATAATTTGTGTAGCAAAACGTGTGTAATTTAATTAATTTACTTCTTTTAGGCACTATCTAAATAGTTACAAAACCATTCAAGATCTACAGAAGCACAAAAGATTGTTCCGATTCAACCGAAACAAGGTGCCATGTCTCTTCGTGATGGATTCAAGATCGTGACAGCAAGAATAGAGGATCGCGACAGGATCGAGGTGTACATGAGAAAACATTTCTACAGGTTTGAGCCGATGAACATGTCTCTAGGCATAACTGAAGGTCATCAATGCACAGACCGAGTCTTACCCTTAGAAAATCTGCACGAGGGTATTTCTTTGATCGCTGTCACCACCACAGACGACGGGCAAGAGCAAATCGTTGGCGTTTGTCTAAACGGGGAAGACACACCTGAAGACGATTTCGAATTCGAGTTCACCAACGAGTGCGAGAAATTCAAGAAAATAATTTCGTGCGTAATGAAAGTCCACAACGATGCTGACATTTTTCAGAAAACAGGTGTTAAAAAAGCTTTAGACATTTACATCCTGTCGGTGGATCCTGATTTCAGGCGAAACGGGTTAGGAAGGGCGTTGGTAGAACACACAATATCCAACGTGGCTAAGGAAAAAGGGTTCCCGTTGGTGACTGTCATGTGTTCGAGCTTCTACACTGCAAAGATAGCGGAGGCATTGAACATGAAGTGTGTGTATAAATTGAGATATGACGAATATTTGGATAAGGATGGGAGTCCTGTGTTGACACCTCCGAAACCGCACGAGGAAATTAAAGTCTTTACTCTCTCAATTTAAATGAAAGAAGTATTTAGTTTTGTTTTATGCTAGATACTTTACTTGGATCTCGTTTCAAGCTTGGTGTTTTAAAACACTTGATGATTTTTCTACTGCCGCCAGATTTTTCAATAAAATCACTTTCAAACACTCACAACCTCTTCAAAATGAAGCCAGTCTCCCCCTTCCTGTATATAATCTTCAAAAATACACCGTCTCCAGGCGCCCACCAACCAATCGACCAATTCCTTTCATTATTTTCATCCCCAACATTCCCCCGCGGAAAAATAAGCCGAAACCCAATCGCATTTCCCCAACTGACTATTTTCGCTCGCCCGTGCGAAAAGCAACCCCCGCGCGTGTTAACACCGGATTTACTCTGAAAGAATGCTTATAGTTCAAGACTGTGCGTTATAAGGGCGAGAATACCATTCGTTTTTCAAGTAGCTACAGCCTTAATGAGCACCCCTATGTTTATTGTCTCCCTCTCTCTAACTACCCGTGGATCGTGCTGGCTTCCTCGCTCCTGTTCCTGCTCCTGCAGGACTCTCCCAACGCGCGGAGGCTGCATTGGAATTCCTTACGGCACACCTAATCCCCACGTCTACAAAAGCTATATTCTCGCTTGGAGAAGCTCCAAAGGTTCGTTAAGGAGGGCGCTAGGTCAACCTTAAAAACGTGCTTTAACTTCCACACATACTCGGCGTGAAACGAAAATTGAACACTGGGCATAAAAATTGGAAAAAAAATTCCCTAGAGCACGGTGCCGACGAAGTATTCATGAAGAAAAGATATGCCGTAGGTTGCTTTGTGTGTGTGTGTGAGCGTGCATGCACGCGGGAAAACGGAAAACGAATAATTTTTGGGGGAAAGTTGTGCCATTCTGATATTCGGTACCAGCCAGCCAGCCAGCCAGCCAGGGTGGAAATTCGAAGAGTGACCATAAAGGAAAAGCGTTCTGCTAGAATATCGCATTCAAAGAGTCAACTTTTGTGTAATACCAGCAGCAACTTCGCCCGACCGATTCGGTACGAATAAAGAACTTCACTTTTTGAGCCTTTCCTCTAGAGACTTGTAGCCGATATATTGCAATTTAAAATATCAGTAACTTGTACAATCTCTGTCTTTTCAGATACAAGGAGAAAATGGTTAAATAATGCAAGACTCAGATGTAAAAACGTCAGAGTTTTAAACGAAATGTGGTGACGACTTACGTTATCTAGTGCATTACATGCGGAGCACTATCATTTTAAAGTGACATGTTTCATGCATATACTTCTCTCATTAAAATCTCGTATCATCACACCTATTCCCCATCCCAGAGCAAAGTGTACCTTAACTTCTGTCCATGCCTATCCAAAGACAATGCCAACCACTATAAATGATTACCAACGTAATTGTAACCACATGCACAATCTCGACTCGGCGACGAGTGAAGACGCCTCAACAATGCAGCTACCTTAGTCTGTACAAATTCTCGCAAGCTTGCACAGACTCGATTCCTAAAGCGGTGATCGTACGGCAGTGATTCTGCACTCTCTGCATCATCAACGGACTCTGCCCGCGCGCGCGAGGTCCTTTTGTCTTCTGTCTACCCATTTGCTGACATTGATGGTGTACCGGAGCATGGCTTTTGTTTCCCGTTGCCGCAGAAGCATCGCTACCACCCTCTAGAGCACCCTCCCACCCACACCCCTACCCCAAAGCATGTGCCACATCACCCACAAACTAAGCCAATTGTTATTGTTCGCGTCGTTAATTCGCGTTGTGATTTTAACTACGTCAGCACTCGAATGACGAATATTCTACATCCGTATTAGAGTGAGCATCGTGTTCACGATTCAAATATTGTGTGTACGCTTGGATATATTTTGTTAAGTTTGCGTTTAGCGTGGTTCATTGTGCAAATTATTGCTGTGTGTTTTACAATATTGTGTTGAAAATGGCTTAACGATTGAGTGGATCGCTTTTAGTAAGTCGACAGAAAGATGAACATTTTGGAAAGTTAATTCTGGTTACAACAGAATTGCTGGCTTCATTTGGAAGGGTGCGCCTCCGTCGAGGACCTCAAAGTCTCTTTTGTGTAGTTGTCCACGCTTGTATTCTAAGATTATAATCAAAACCCAAAATAGGGCGATACCCAATGCTTTCCTCTCTAAAAAAAAAATAAATAAATAAATATTTTACAGTTGAAAACGACTAGGTAAATATTTTCTCGAAATTAAAAATCTGCTCAATTCAGTCCTAATGTTTAAAACACCTATTATCAACCATTTATTTGAATGCATCTTTTTTAACACCTGGGCCGGATCGACAAAGCAGAGTTTAAGCCTAACCCCAATTCATTTGAGGGCACATTTATTATCACCATGGTAACAACCCCTGAAAATCAGGGCACACTGGCTGTGATTGTTTGATCCTATTTACACCGAAGGTCAAACTTCAATTCTGATTTGGACATCCAGTTGCTGATGTATATATTTTTTTCTAATCATAACAAATGCACGTCATATTTTCATGTTTAGACGCACAGTACCTATAAACTTGACGTTACCCATCACAAGCACAAATAGTAACCCCCGTCCCCCAAATACCACATCGCAATCAGTATTTCGACAAAATTAAGCGATTCTAAAGCGACGATATAATTTTTCATATCTATTTTAGCTCTACGGCGAATCACAACTTTCACCCGCGACTGTACCCGTGTGCACACCGTGATTATAATCCCCCCCCCCCCCCCCCCACCAACCCGTCACCACCCACCCCGGCTTTATAAATAGGATAAATCGTGTCAATTCGTCAATTGAACCTGAATAGGCCCAGCGTTGTGTGTAACACAATTACGTCGACTGAAAGAGCGTGCCATAAATCACGGTCGTGGCGTCGGCGTCGCGACGCTGGTTCCCAGCTATTATTGTTATTACGTGCATCAGCATTATTGTGCAGGGTCCAAGTATTTTGCCCGGCGTGGACGCAACCCGATGAAGACGGCCGACCAGAGAAATCAACGCTTCATTGAAAAGCAATTTGCTTGGCACCGAACAAAAGCGTTTCAATTATAATTTGCATCGGAACATTCGTGGGGCGACGGAGATGATTCATTTCTTTGACTGAAACACGCCGTTTCTTTTGACGTTGTCGCTGTGGATTTTATCTTTGATGAAACCACATGCTTAATTTTATTCCAATGTCGCCGCGAGATGAAAAGAAAACAGCGTCGAACGGGGAAGTTTTGGCGGTGTTGTAATTGAAATGGAAGAGTGATACATTTGCTATTGCTGGCGACAAAAGTGTAAGAGGGGCTGCGTGGCGTTGAGCCTGATCCGTCAAAACGTGGCAGTGTGTGCTGGATTGTTGTGGCTTGAGCGCTGTAAGCTTTCTATAAGGGCGCCCCAAATGAGTGTTAGTAGAGATTTATTTTAAACTGTAATCCCGACTTAGTAGCCACTGGAGCAAGCTGCGAGATGGGACCATCATATGAAAATGGTGATTACCATAAGGGATGGGATAGAGGGAAGTGAGAGAGATTTTGTATGTATATCTTTTCTTTTCTTTGGAGAGCTGTTAATATGCTCATCAGGGAGGTATAAGGAGAGCTTTGATTTAATTTCGCATCGACGCAGAGACGGCCGAGGGGAGTACCGTGAATGGATAATGAGTAGATGAAGAGAATAAGTAAGGTCTGGTGCTCGAGAGATAGAGATGGAAAAAAAGAGAGATGGGCAGAGGTAGAAGAGAGGGATGGTGCACAAGAATAACTGATTGACTTGCAGATATTTTTTTTTGTTTCAAGACGAAATCAAAGGGAGATTTGCATTTTTTAAAGTAGGAAAAGCGATTGGAAGATATATAAATAATTCTGGCAAGCAAGCGAAAGACTTTGCTTATTGATCGAAAGAATCACATTGGTCTTTCAGTCGACGTCGCAAATGCAGTATTTGCATCGACTTTAGATTTCGCAATTAGTTGAGGGAAAAAAATCACCATATATACCTCGAATTGCGCTGGTAAAGGTGTTCCTCTTACGCGGCCTCGTAAAGCGCGTTCGTTCCATTAAAATACCTAGACGCTTTCACTCACCACGCTCTGCTCTGCGTTTTGAGAAGTCAACATGCATTTTATAATACGCAAACTCCCCACGAATTCAGCAATATCTCATCTCATAACTCACCGCGACGTCGCGCTCTCGTTTGCCAGACATAGAGCTCTAATTTGGGTTATGTTTGCCCCATCTTCCCGCTTCTCGGTTCTCATTACCAGATATGAATTCTTGCAAAACGCGGCGAATTGTTAGCTTCGTAGGAGACACCCCCACCCTCTCTGCCATGGGAGACATCTAATGTAATAATAAGAAATAGTTCTCATCATGGAGAAGACATTGTGTTTACTTGCACCACCCACCCATTCAGTTGTGTCTAAATAAATGTGTCGTTTGACGTTACCCCACGCTCCTTGGTTCCGGCTTTGCCCGCTCGACGCGACGGCGCCAGGCGTCAGATAGCGCCTATGCCTCGAGTCTCTGAGCTCAGACATTATCCGAAAGGCTACCCTAGAGAATCTAGACCGCATCGCATTAATATATTCCTATACTTGGCACACAAAGGCCACATAAATTACATGAAAAGTGAAGTCTTAATTGCAAGACAGGGTTGTTCGTTATGCTTATGCAATCCGTCTGAAGTTGACTGATGTAGGTTACACACACTTAGTTGTCTTTGAATTATAAATAGTCAGTTTTGCGGTAAACTTGGAAAGTATAGCGATGAAAACAAGGCGATGTTCAATTCAAGACCTCTGTCCCGTGAGTCGGCGGTTTTGATTACACATGCTCTGGCTAGAAAATGTGTTGTCAGCGCCGCAAAGGTTGTGGAAATGTCAATTCGCCGAGTTCCGTTTCGTCACTGAACGCCTTCCCCACGGCCCCTGCCCCTCGCGGCATTGTCAGCCCCCGGCGCGGTTTGATGAGCTCCTTTCCGCCGACGCTTAATAATATCGCTTTGGAGGCATTTTTGTCGACGTGCGTCTTTTCATCCCGAGGCGTAAGGGGGAGGGGGAGGGGGGGGGGGGGGGGAGAGAGGGGGGGGGGGGGGGGGGGGGGGGGGGGGGGGCTCTACAAAAACCGCTCAAAAGAGACTAAAAATACTTGAAAAATATGTTCCGAAATGGATGATGAGCACGTTGCTTTTGCCAACATGTTTAAAAAAGACGTTAAAAGGCATTTAACTGTAAGAACCACGCTGCTGCTTAAGGAAGAATGATGGCCTCCTATTGTCGTCCAGTTAGCCAATCTTCACTATAGAATAACACAAAAAAAAAGCCAAAAGACACTTTTTTCTTTCCCAACCCCTTAGGTTCGTATTCTTCGGGAAACGACAAAACGCCAGGTTGTCGGGTAACCATGGTAACGCGCTCCTCGAAGCAGACAACTGTTGGAGCCGTCAAGAGCGCCACGACGCCCGGCAACGCCTTGCGTCACGACGCCGTTGGCTCGCCTCCAGAAACTTGTGCAACGTCGAACGAACAACAGGACGCTACGTCGAGCCAAGGAAGAGCCCCGACGCTTTCCATGCGACGCCGTGTGGCGCTATGGGGAGGGGGAGGGGTTGGGGGGAGGTCGACGGAGACGTCGCCCGATGGCAACAAGTTGATCTATGACTCGGCCAACTTTGCGTCGACAACTTGGAGTTCTGGTTTTGCGGACATCGCACGGCGCGGCACTGAGCAAGAGCGAGTTCAAAAAGCACCCCCATCCCCACGTCGCAACCACCGCTAGAAGGTCTTAGCAGATGACAACAGAACACAACAGTTGTGCGGTAAAGTTGGTAGCTCCAACCGGGGTCTCTAATTGCGCGCGCAGGTGCACGTGATTGGCGCAAATGTTGCAAATGTCGCAAAATGTCGCGCCGAGTTAATACTGCAGCGAAACAACTTTCAAGAGTAAACAAAGTCGAAGAAAAGTCGATCGTTATCGCGCATAGCTAGGTGTAAGGCGAAGGTTTCTTTACAAAAACGTAATATTAGCTCAGTCTTTCCATTAGTTTGCATCTTTATATTCTATTTCTTGAAGACTTGATGTATTCATCAAACTCAAATAGCCTTCGAAAATTAGCTCCCGCATACTATATACCGTCAAAGCCTGCATATTTAGTGTGAAATTACGCAAAGCCCCTTAAAGTGCCAAAGGCTTTGCGAGGGAAACGAAACGTGAGGCATACCTTAACAATAATTGCATTAGTAACAATGAAGATTTCACTATCCACAGTATCTCAATCAGGGAACTCTGCCGCCGCTCCCGTCTGCGCTGCTTGCCTGGCTGGCGTGCGTATCAAGCCCGAGCTATTGAATATTTTAGCAATTCGACGCCAACTGCCTCTCCTTACGCATGCCGTCGGTCTCTCTTCGTCTCACGCAGTTTCCTATGGGACTTCTCTTGATTTCGTTCATATCGTACTCTCTTCTCGTTACCTTATCTGACAACACGAATTTGCATCCCAAACACAGTCTCCTCCAGAAAATGAAAGACGAAACAAGAGTGAAGGGGTATTAGGGTAAATGTGCACTATAAAAAACATTAAAAGAGATGGAGAAAGTAGGTATATAGAGAAACGTGATAAAGTAGTGGGAGCAGATAAAGAGTTGATGAGAGTGCGGGCCTCCAGTAAATACCAGAGGCTTAGATGTAAGGAAGCATGGGAAATGGAGAGCTGGAAGAAAGAAATTTAGATGCAGAAGAAAGATTGCACGAGATCTTGATAAGCTTTGGCGGGGGACATGCAGCCCATGCGGGCAAGGCGAGGCAAGACGAAAGACCGCTCCACGTTTTTGTCGCAACCGTGGACCGAGGGCTAGGAGGGTGGCTGTTGATTCCAAAGGATACATTTCATGAAACTTTCTGCAAATAGCAATCACACTAAAAGAGGTCGGCTAATTACCCCCCTTCCCCTCTCAATTTCATCCCCTATGAAGCGCCCAGTCGGATCCTCCCGAAATATAAATCAAGACAGATATCCATATTCTCCGATCTGAAAAAGACTTCAAAGCATCCCTTACAGAAAACCCTCATAAATTTGGCGCCCCTTGCAAATTCATGCAACGCGGAGCCATAAGCATAACTTGATTAAGTGCGACTAATTCTTTCGTTAGCATTGCACATCAATTCTAATCACTGCTAACTGAGCAAAAATGTGACATGGGACTCTTTCACCCGCGCGTAATGGTGACCGATCGCTCCAACCAAGCACCAGGGTGCGGGCCCGGACCGACCCCTTTACGCGATATTTATTTTGGCAGTCATTCATAATCTTCGCAGAGAAATCACGTCCACACAGAGAAGGATAATCGAATTGTGTTGTCTTTCATGTTGGACCGGCTGAGGCCCGATCAATTCCAACTGTGAAATCGATAATTCTCGATCGCGTTTCGCTACCCTAAAAGCTTTTGGTGCTTTTCATTACAGGCGGAGATGAAAGAATCAAAAAATATACAAACGATACACCCTCCAACAAAAAAAAAAAAAACTTTCACTTAGTATAATTAATTTTTTTTTCTGTTCTTGATTTAGCGCTAGAGGTCTACTGTGATAAAAAAAAATTGAGTACCTATGCTCTGTCTTGTGGGTTTACGTATGTACTTCAGTAATAGCTTTTCGCATTTTCGTCTACCCAAGGAATTTACTACCACCCGACCTGTAGCGTGTAGCGGGGTGCACGGGAGACGAGAGAAAATAATGGTGGAAGTGAGTAAAGAATTGCAGAGAACGCTTTCTCCGTTTTCTGCTCTAAGCTCGTTTTTTTTTTGCACGATCCCCCAGGATCTCTCAATAACCCTACACACTCGATAAATTCCCGCGCCTCGCAATCTAGCCTGGACCAATCTTGACGAGCAGGAAACGATATAAAAACTAACGTTTCCAATTGTATGCGTGTGTGTGTGTGTGTGTGTGCGCAGGGAACTTTTGAATGAAGCCTACGTGCGCGGCTATTATGTGCCTTACAACGGGCGATAACTTGACTTTCCCGGGCCAACGGGGCCAAGGAAAAGTTGAAACTCTTGCATGCACGGCCGACGCCGACGCCGGTACGGAGAAGGATCGAGAATCGCTGACTTTTGCAACTGTTTTAATTCACCGCGGCAGGGAACTGTCACCGACACGGCCTCGCCGAAAGAAATGTCGCCGACGCGTAAAGCGACGCGGGCGGCGACTCTTTAAATCATCAACGCACCCCCCGCCACCCCCCCTCCCTCCGGGTGCCCCCCCCCCGGAAAACTCGAGCCCCCCGGAAAAGTGGCGTGGAAACCCGAGGCAGACACGGCCGAGAGCGAGAGAAAGAGCGCGACGGAGAAACTCGCGGCACTAATTGTCTGCAGTTCGTGCGTAAAATCCTAAAATGGATTAGGAATAACACACACAAGAAAAGTTTGCTAATTTGTTTAAAAACTTTTCAATGGTGCCACCGTGGAAGTAAAACGCAGCACATAATCTCCGTGCTGCTTAAACAAATTGGTAAAATGAAAAAAAGTGGTATATATAGGTGTGTCCTGTTTTTTTTTCCTGTGTCGTTTCTGTCGTGCGAATGAAAAATTAACGACAGATTAAAACCGGAACCGAGCAACTTCAAGTACATTTAATTTAAATATAATATATGTCAGTATAAGAGGATGAGATTTTCGGGAGGACAGGTCGTGAATGCTAGGTTCCCATGTCCGGACGCAGGCTGAAAATGGTCTGTCTGTCAGATTGGGTGGGGTTGGGGGGGGGGGGGGATTAAGCAAGGGATGAAACATCGGCGCTAAACAAGACAAATTGCCAACTGCGAGGTCATCCCTTCGTTATAACCCGTCGCGTTAGCAACAGAAGTCAAGGGTAGACATCAGCGGTGGAGGGAGAGGGTTGGGGGGGAGCACATGGCGCTGATAGATTGCATGCCTCATTCGATTTAATAACGTGCTAGGATATTCAATACAATACCGAGAAAACTGTAGCAACCAACTTGAAATACATTTTCCGAACAGTTATCGCGTTCAGGATGTTCTATTCCGGAAAATAGCTGGCTGGATGGTAACGATGAAAATCTAATCAAATTTATTTTAACTACTGTAAGCAGCTTGATTATACGATTGAAAACGCTGTGATTTCAAACGTGGAATGTCGTGAACATCGAAATAAACACGCTCCCCTATAACCTAAATGTTTCGGGAAGAATTCCATGATGTCCAGACACCAGACGCATGAAAATGAAATGTGACGACCATGATTTTTCAAGTATGGCGATCAAGTTTTCTGCAAACGCGATCAAAAAGAAATGAACTGGCACTGAACGGGGCCCCCGTTCACAATTTCGACGAAAAAAAAAACACGCACTTTTCCAGCCAAGCACCGAGAAAAGTTGCACGCGCGCCGTGCAATAGAAATTGAACTGTCGTTTGTACCCGAATTTTATCTGCAAACAGTCAGAGGGGCAATGGAATCCATTTGCCCAGAGACGACAACATAAAAATATAACAACTTTTAAAGATGTCTAGATGTATTTTTCTTATTCGTATGCTACACTAGCTCCAATTCTACTGTTGCATCTCCCCTTTATTACAAATTCCCTCGGTTCACCCCTTCCCCACCCATTTCCCACCCCCCAGTTCCATTCCAGCACGCGTCCCTAGCTCTCTCTCTACCGACGCCGCCGACGCCACCGACGCTATATAGCTCGTTATAAACCCTCTGTATGGACGGCGGCCGCAGCGCCGCGACGCCACAACACAAACGCTATCAAGAATAACAATTTAAATGTGGGCTGCCTCCGACTAGCAATCTCTATGAAAACGGTTATAACGGTCCCCTAGTTGAGCGTCCATATCAACCCTATATATATGAGCCGTCTATGTACAGGGTAGGCTGCATATCACGCAGCAATAACCGAGCTCATTTCCTCGTGGCGCCTAATTGAAAGAAGCGTCGGGACGCCACCGACGCCTGATATTGCGATAATATTGATGCGCGCCAGCGATAGCATTGCATTGCATGCGATTGGGAGGGTCCTATTACTACGTGATTCGATCTTTTGTTTCGTATTGTTCGACAATAAAATGTGGAATGTGCTTTGCAGAAAAAAATACTTGAGAGTTTTGTCTTGTAAATACATAAAATGTTAGAATGTTTGTCCTAGACGTGGGGTACTTAATTTGAGATGAAGGCAGAACTTTGTCATGATTTGATACATTCTGTATGACTTGAAAAACTCAAAATCAATAAATCGCTTAAAATAAAGATAGTAAATGTAATTATTTGATTTTATTTGAAACCCAAAATTCTGGAATTTAAAATTATGATAAATCCAAAATCCGAAAGCGGCGCTTAGATAGTCGGAAACCAATTAAATAAATCCGGTAAATTGCACAGTAAATCCTTTCATATGGGTGCACTAAAACCCATGCGGCGATGCAAATGCATCGTTGAGATTTGTGCACACGGCAGACGGTCACACGGTAGACTCTCACACGGCAGACGGACACGGGAGAGTGTCTGGAAATCTCGCCTCGGCAGCGCTGCTAAATCAGGCTCAGTCTGCGAACCAGGACGAAGAGGCCGTCGCCTTACGACGTCGTCCTGGGATAGCGCGCCTTGGAGGCGTGCTCGACAGAGATACGAGCCCTGAAGGTGGACAGTGGCGGACGGATGGTGATCAAGTGCAATCAAAACTGCAACTCACGGTGAGACAAGAAAGGATTTATTCTCTGAGCGAAAAATGTATTCTTATGTTGCCACATAAGCGTATATAGGAATCGTATTTAGGAATACGCGTACAGATTTTATATAGGGAACCGTATGTACGCGTATTCCTAAATACGATTCCTATAAACGCTTATGTGGCAACATAAGAATAAATTTGTCGCTCAGAAATATTCTTATTTAATGCAATCAAGTTGATTTATGCTTTTTAATGTATTTAAAGCGCACACCCCAAATGTAAAGCGTCTAGTTGAGTAAAACTGTACGTGCACTCGTCATATTGTCAAAGCCATTATTTGTAACGCCTATTGAAAAGCAAACATGGAGGTCGAAAGTGAAAAAAAATCAGACGATTGATCACGCATTATCTTGAAACTGCCAAGGTTCACAATTATTTTCAATAAGCTATTGCCAGAGATAACACGTGATAACTCGAAAACTCAATAAATTTAAAAATTGTATTTTTTTTAAGCGTTATTTTTAATGATATATATATATAGGGGGCACCGATTCCACGATGTCGGATCCCTGCACTACGCCACTATACTTTGCTGGCCGGTACGAACTCATACCGGCTATCAGCCTCGCACATTACGTCGGGGCGTTTCGCTAGCTTTGTCAGACCACTATATACTAGATGAGTGTTACTAGTACCCATCTCCAGGACGTGAACTCACTTTTAACTAGTTCATTATGTCGGGCACGCAGCGAAGAATATCAAAATAAAACACATTGAGGTATAGAGATGCGGTCGCCGTTCCTTTTTTTGGGCGACTTGTGGCGTGTTATACGCTTTTCCACAGGTAGTATAAAAGTCCATTTCGAGAGATATATATTATTTTGTTATATGAAGGGGAATAAGTAACGACACCAACTCCCATTATTTGGGATCTTATCATTTTACGTCGCGCTACACTAGTGGGAGTGGAATAATATTTTCACGCGTGGACAAAGTCTAAAAGAATTTTCATCAACGCGTCGAAACGCACACTGCGTATGTATCTACATTGTTTGGTATCGCAATTGCCATAACAAAGCCAGAATATCGAACAATTTTCTCCAATTTGCCAGAGATAGCGCATTGTTCTGACACTTTTAGTCCACATGTGAAATCCGATAAGGAAATCGTGACAACATTGTTACCAAATTCCTATAATGATCTCATCGGAACTGTGTCTGAACAGCGTTCTGAACTTCATTCAAACAACAGGAAGCAAGCAAATCACCAGAGCGATAACTTGTTTGAAAAAATGTTCAAAAATTCAGATTCGGCATCCTTCACTTCACAGATTTCACACCCCTGACGCAGAAAGGCTCAACCTGTCACGCCGGACGCAACCAAATCAATGTGCTAAAACGTAACGTACGCAGCGTTAAGCGACCAATTGGCTAAATTGGCTCGACAGCTTAACACCTGGCAAGTCCACTTGAAAATAATTGCATCGAAATATTCGTGCGCACTGGCCGTTGGAGTGGAGTTGGACTGAATCTGGCCCTCGCGCACGCATCACTCATCACCGTGGTGACAACCAATCGTTTACGAGTATCATCACGTTTGGGTCGTCTGGTGGCTTGTTGACCCGGAGAGTGCAGGTAAAATTAAAGCTGATGACAAGAGGAGGCTTCATTTCGGGTAACTTCTAACGCTAAAAAAGTTTTGTTGCGCGTGAATACTCTATTAATTGCAGTGCGAAGTTGCAAGCTTTATGAATGGTACTCTCGCTTAAATCTTAAAGCGTGGAACTTTCTTACGTCTCTTTGCTTAGAGGGTACACTATCTCATCTGAAAAATAAATGTTTATATTCCTGGCAGCCCCCAGAATGCTTACACGGCACCTCCACATCACATTTTCACCCAACAGCTTTAAATAAAGCTTTAAGTCTGGCACCTCTTCGTAAAGCTTAAAAAATGGCACCTCCACCCACACCTAACAACCAGAGACCTGAGTCCTGACACCTGCATTTCCTTGTGGCGGCCATATTGGTTCACACCCACGACGGTCCATAAATCGCGTGCGTCCTGCAGGACTTCCGCCTCGAGCAGAGCACGACTTTTTCTCCCGAGTCCTACGTCTTTCCTGCTGTGGTAGCACTCTTCTTAACATTAGACTTAATCGCAGATTCATTGCGACAAGGCAGTGGACCGAGACGTCATTTCCCTTAAAACCTTGCGCCTAGATCTTCTTCCGCCAGCCACCGCTAGTATAATATGTAACGAAACGACGCTGCCGCCATGACGCTATGAATTATCTACACTCTTTTTTTTGCGCAGGATCTGACACCAATGTTCACATTATTCCGTCAGTGTTGAGAAATATTACTGGGATTCGCATAAAGAGTTCGAACGAAAATCCTTTTTCGTAGCGAGTAAATTAACTAAAACATTTGTTACCGTGCATGGGCGCCTGGATGGGGGGGGGGGGGGGGGGGGCGTTGGTGGATTGTGCCCTTTGGAACTCCGAGCGTTCGCGCTCTAATATTTTATACCGCCGCTGTTCGCGCTAGCTGCTCACTTTTCACTCGGTAAACTCAGGCGTTTGCTACTTGGAAGTCAATTATTTCCATACTGTAATTCCTATGAGATAAGACGACACTCTGATATTACGTTCAAAGATCTTCTCCGGCGAGGTCCTAGAATTACTAACAAAATACTTGGGACACTTGCATCGATGTCTCTTGTGGCTTGGTGAAAGAACGAGTGATCGTGGTGCTTCCATAGTCGTTCTCATCGGAGGCTTCGATTGGTAGCGAACGAAAAGCGTGAAATCAGAGAGTCTGGTCAGTTCTGTTCTTCGAGCAATAAGGAAGGGGCCGCATGAGGTAAATTTACGCCGCGACAAAAAACGTTTTCCCTGACTTTTCCCCCAAGGGTCCCAGTCAGAATGCACCACAGCCCCACGAGCACGTAACGTACCAAGCAAACTTTTACTATAAGAAAATGAAGATGTCAATGTGCAGCGGGGAAAATAAATAGGAAGGAAACAGGAAGGGAAGGAAATGAAAAGAGGGTGAGAGAAAAAAAAGACGAAAAAAGCATGCGTGGACAATGCAAGGACACGCATCTCAATGACGCACATGCGCAACACAACAATTGTCTCGCACCCGAACGATGACGCATGTTGCTTTTGTTGATGCCACATTGTTGGACGAAACTTTCGACGTCCCGTCGCGAGTTCAATATCTTGTTGAGCGACGCCGACGTCGGATGTGTACGCTCGCTGCATCGCCGCACAGGGGGCGTCGCTACGCGCGGCTTTATGGCCCGTTATTTGCGTCGCGTTTGATTTACTCGTCGCCACCGTGCAATGTGACTAAATAAAAGAACTTCGCCCCCAAAAAAAAAAAAAAAAACAGCAGCCCGTTTCGCGGCGTAACTCACAACAAAAATGCAATGGTCTGGTTACTTCCGCCAACTTTGTGATAATTTTTCAATGGGGCAAAACATTCAAAGATCCTTATATATCTAAATTTCAATGGTGCATGGCCCCCACGCTTATTATCAGACTGTCTCTTCCATAATATATTATTCGTCATATTCCCATGTAGCGATGGTTGCGTTTTAACGATGATGCCGGGGCAATGGCGCGGAAATATAGCGATTAGACATGAATAAACCGTGGTGGAAACGGTCGGGGTAGTCGGCGCATTTGGGGTAGGAGTGGGGCGAGAGGGTGCCACGAACATTGCTAATTGTTTTTCTATGTAGGGGCTGGAAATGAGGGATGATCTGCTCCTGTTAGTGAAACCATGCCCAGTTGAGTGTACCACACTCGCGTCATCCTTTTATCATATCTTCGGTTCGGTCACACAATTATAGGCGTTCGCTGCGTGCTCCGGTAGGTAGAGCAGAAATGCGCAGAGCATTACACCGTTTCGCCATCAGAGAATTCGGCTCAAATAGCAGTGCCATTCGGTAATACCCTAGCCCACCGACCCATAATCCACCGACTGCAACACTAGTTTTTATGTTCCCCGCTTTAATACGCTTTTGATTGTGATAAAGGAAATATTTGGTCAGCCGGATTTACACAGTCCATGCTATACTATGCAGCAATGACTTAAATCCATTCAGCAAGCAATTTACCACGCTTTGTTAACGAAAACTTTACCAGCAGTATCGGGAAATTATGTCGTTGCCCCGCTCAATGGGCATTATCTCTGCTAACCAAACACCATGCATGTGAAATCAATATTTACTTTCAATAAGCTTCACAATATGGGCGCGACAGAAACTGGAAACGTCCACCAACCACCCTTAGGTCCAATCCCACAACGAACATTCCAAATTACTGCATCTCACACGAAGCCACCCAAAATGATTAGCATATAGAAGATCCCATGATCAGCCAGTGTGCCTCCCCTTGCCATTTCCCATGGGTGCAAGAGATGTACTCGACCGGGCTGTGAACCCTGTGCCTCGCACAATAAATCAGAGCGCGTGAGACCTACAAGGGACGCGGGGAGTTGCAATCGTGATAAACAAGCGAGCCCTTCGCACTTTCCTTGGGCCTGAAACACGCGTGATTCCGCGTGATATCTCCACCGCACGTGTGACGTCACGGTATAGAGAGCGTCGTCGTGCAGGAGAATAATAGACGTCGTCCCGATAACGTCGCGACGCCATTTGACCTTGTGGCCTGATGTGCCAATAGCGTCATCAATAACAAAGAGAAGCGACGCAAGGCAGAAGCTCTGACGATGTTCTATAATATAATGTGTGTGTGCATGAAGCTATCTATTCACGGATGGCCGCCCTATTATCTGTTAGAACACAAATCACTAATCAGTATCTGGTTTAGAGCCTGAGATCGTAAAGCATAAGGGGAGATATGACCTAGCAGCTATCGCATTTTCAAATTTAATGGCTGTGCACCGCGGGAATGATTATTTTGCAGATCACGATTCAACAGTTAGAATGGCGGTGGTTATACTTTAATCTAAAAGTGCTTGCTTGCCGCGAATAAAAGCATATTTTTTGGTGGAAACCTCTGGCTTTTTTCGAGCCATGTTTGTTTATTTGTCGGGCAACTTATCATAAACGTCCATCTTTACAACACAATTCGTGCATAACTTTGCGCACATTTCGGGCGTACATAGCTTTCAGCCACGTCGCATAGCTCTGGAAATAAACTGCTCTGGCTCTAAATCCAATAAACTATGGTGGCATTAACATATTCACCGCCTTGCAGTGTACAGTGAACGCCGCGGAGGTTGCATGTCGCGGCGCTGACTGCTTTATGGCAGATTCGAATGCAACGGCGGTCTCATGCAATTCATGCAAGAAAACCAACCACAGCTGTTGGCACACTCGAAAAAAAGACACCGAAGACGAATGTTGCATCTACTAGTAGAGCACAGGCTTGATTTCGATGAAATATAGTGCGTTGAACCTATGGAGCTAGATTATCATATGCTTGCACGTAGGTAATATATATTTTAAGATGGTTCGTTAAAAAAAAAAAAAAAAACGCGGAGAAATGTTTCTGAAAGTATGAATGATTGTTTTCGTTCGGATATCATGCGAGATATCTCGAGTAATGGTGCGTGAATGGTCTAACATGAGCATTGAGTCAACTTCGTTGAGTCGGCCGTGCATAGCGTGTCATCACGGAAATCTTTTCCACGGTTTTGTCCAACAGGTATACGGAATTAGAACGTTCCATGCCTTGTTTGCTGATCGTAAGCTTACCGAAGCAAACAAATCTGGGGTTTAAATATTAATTTTCAAAATAATACCTGAATATTGGTCGACATGGTTATTAAGAATTTTCCAGTTGCAAAAACTTCTCATCGATTGCACAAATCGTTTGTCGCTTTTGGACATAATCCATGGATTTTACTCAACGTTCAAGCTAAACATACATAAATTACCAACAGAATCCGAAGTCTCTCAGCTCAATGCAGATCTAACTGCGTCCGCCTCGCAATAAATCAGATTCGTCACAGCATCAAAAAAACAAACGGCACTTGAACAATACGCAATGCTCCTCTGCTACCAGTCATCAATAATTTTAATTTCCCTCCTCCCACCTAAGTCTTACATGCTAAGTCCACCACGAGCAGGGCACCCTCGCCTGGCGTCGTAAGTAAGGGATGTCACGCTCTGGGGTCAACTCATTCAACAGGGACCCGGGGGCTAGCAGCGACCCGGCTAGAGCGCGGAGCCACCGGCAATGGTGGCGGCTTATCGCTTAATTCCGGCTGTCTCCATAACTCACTCGCTTGAATGTGGCCTGAGGGTGTATAATCTGCACACGAGCCCTTTAGGGAGGTATCTTCCATGGGGTGGCCTGTACACATCGGTTGGCCGCCATGATACTTGTAACAAGATCCTCCGTCGCGGCCGAAGTCGCCTAGATCAGTAAGGGAGTGGTGGGCGAGAGGGGTGGCAGTGGCGTGCAGTGTTTCCCCCTTCCTTTACCCTCTTGGTACCAGGGGATAAGTACTCGTACCTTCTTGCGCCCACGATTCCTTGAAAAATTACCAAATATCGGAGAATAGATAGAAGAATGGATAGGCTTGTCATCGTTGATATGTAAAGACAAAGCAATGTGTGAAGGTCGGTGAATTTTTCAGATCGTCATTTTAAAAACAAGAAAAGGTGCAAAAGTGTCAACATAGCTTTTCATGATGACATGCCGGCATCAGTGCTAAAGATGCGCTCTCGGACTCAAAATTCTTGCAAGTCTTCCAACCGCACTGCTTGTGGTAAATAAAGAAAGGTAAATATCAAGGTCGGTGTATTTCTTGGCCGTGCTAAGATCACCGTACAGAGCTTCAAAATTCGACTAACTTGTGCTGCCGGGGATGAATGTTCCCTCTTCAAAGCATTCAAAGCATGCAAGTTAGAGTAAGTATACCACTGGGTAGAATATTTTCAATTTTATCACTTATTTTAAAGCCAATTGATTTCATTTGGTAAAGCGCTCAAACCTTTCTGTAAAACGTTTCTTAAAAAGTCGCCAAGCATCGGTAAATACTACCAAGTACAAATTTCCAAATTGTTTGATTGGTACAGAAATTGAGCCGCGCTATTGCGATAGACCATGCGCCGATTACCCCCATTTTCCCTACACAGAGATTCAGTGAGCTGAACACTCATCCAGCGCCCGTTTCCACCACTGGGGCAACGTAGATCCGAATGACCGGCCAGCTACTTGGACGCCCTCCATCGCGGCGATGTGCTGGCCGAATGGCGCTCGTTTCGGCACACGACACCCATCCCACCGCACCCCCGTCTCATGAGCATTAACATTTAGTGTCTGGACCTACTGGCCTTACACCTACTCTATATGTGTGCATGTACGGCGTTAATGGATTACAGTGTCGAGATTATGTGGGGGATTCCAATATCTGGGCCAGCTAGTTATTTCAAGTCAAAGGTGCCGTCACCATGCAATGGGAATTCTTTTTTTTTTTTTTTGGACATGCTAACCATTATCGCATTACCGAAGGCTCCAGCACTGTTTGAAATGTAATAACGGCGTTAAGGCATCTTTATCACAGACAGAGCGCCGTTTGAATCACAAGACCAACGTCCAATTACTGGACTTCTCCTTTAGTGAGATTGGAATTACTCTGGTAACGGTCAAGGTGCAGTACGCTGTTAATGGGCAGGAATTAATGAAATCAGACACAATCTTAGGGGCACAAAGTTGTTGAAATCTGATCACCGGATTGCCTGGCTACAATCTCGTTCAATTTACGAGCTGGATGGCCGAGGTGTTAATTAAAAGGTACCGCAGGCACATGCTGGGAGGCACAAACAGCTCTCGTGACAGTCTTGATTGCTAAGACGACCTCCGGCGTCGTGGGAACAATCGTTCGGCGTCGGCGTCACCACGGTGATAAGAAAAGGGAGCTTCAAATGCACGCGAAACGATTAAAAAGGAAATAAGGATGATTGCAGTGAGCTATATAGGGTATCTACGGTGGCTAGACGGTGAGAAAATAAGCACTTGGCGGACAGGTGTACAGTGGATTATATTCGGGTACTCCCTTCACACGAATGGAGATTGGTAATTAACTGTGAGTGCATCTACACTGTTCCACTGCAATCAATAAATCATTGTTTGTTCTCGTTTAAATGTACGTTGCTTTTCATAATTAATTGGGTATGTGTACCGCACATGTGTCGAGCTAGGAGATTGGATCATTCGTGATAACATATATATATATAGGGGTTGTGGGTGTTCTTTTAGGACCGTGCGTTCCTACCCGAGGTCTTGAGGTCTTTGATTGAAACACATGTGTGCCGAAAAGTCTCGATTTAATCGTGTCACCATATGATAAATTAATTAAGTTTACGAATACCACATCCTACCTAGACGTAACAGCGAGTTGGGATCGTCGCCACACCGTAACGAGCATGCATACCAACTGTAAAACACACACACACCCCTAACACCCCTATATACGTCTTGTGGTATGTACTCAAACTTAAAATTGCATGGAACTAATTATTACTCGGCAAATATCGCCTGTAAGTAGCAAAGTTTTCATTCTTGACTTAAATCCGTCTTCTCGCGCGAGGCGCTGCGACTGCGCGCAGTGCTTTTCTCCGGGTGTGTGCTTTTTTCCCCCCTTAGTTTTGTCAATTAGCGGAGCTAGCGGTGCCTGGTGTACGCGGATCTTTTTTCCCTATGCAGCACCTCTAATTTGCCGAGCTGAATTGCTAAGCCTGCAAAAACTGTTCCTAGGCGGTTTCGTGGGGATTGAAAAGTTTTCGGGAAATTTAAAAATAACTTGTTAATTAACGAACGTCGTCCGGGAAACTTTGTTTAGTGCATAAATCATCGAGCGGAGAGCTTTAAATATCTTGAAAACATCATTTGAATATTCTGCAAAGAAAGGATTATAGCTCTAGGTGAGTATGATTACATATCGCTACACATGAACTTTGAAACATTTTTCCGCGATTTTACCGCTTACCAATGAGAAAGCAAAACATTAAAAAAATACATAATTTTTTTTGACTAAATTTAATCTACCGGTGGAGACTAGTACGACATAATCGCGTTACTCACGAAAAAAAAATGTAAGAGAAAGGGGCAAAGAGAAGTGGTAAGAAACTCGGCAACAACTAACTGTAGCTAAACACTTCTGATACGACGCCCCAAAAAAATCAGAAGCCCAAACAGGAAAAAACATCCTTAATCAGACTGCTGAAATAGGTACGGGTAACAAATTAAAGTCTTTAATTTTCTGCTGAAAAGCAAAATAGCGCTACCACCGCTTTCATGGTTTCAGGATCGACGCACCCTGCAGTCTATAGGTCTCTTATGAGCGCCGCATTTAGCTGGTGGGGTCCTTGGCGTGGTAGCCAGGAACGGGCAAGCAACGGGTAGAGTGCAGCAGGCTAGATTGTGTCTGTGTGGGGGACTGCAGCGGCTGGTACCATGCAACCAGTTAGTATCACAACAAGTGTACGTAATTAGCAATTCGACGGTGAACACAAGATCACGTGTTGAACGGTCGTTCCTGCGCGCGATAGGACCGAGGTGGGGGTGCCTTCTGAAAAGTGGTTAAAAATTGAACTAAGGGATCAATCGAGCCGCTGCAAGGGGATCTAAAAATGTATTGAGGCTTTGAACTCGTCAAAGAGACGTGCGAATAGTTGATTACTTTGTCCAATGATGTTTTGTCATACGAAGGACAATGTAGGGTTATGGATTTATTTATGGTATTTAACGACGAACTGTGTGACAACGGGCCCTGTGCCACTGGTCTAATGGCGTCGGTGAATGAGTATATGATGATGATGTGAATGATGATGAATTTAACCTAGACTAGAAGGGAGCAGGGGAAATCCGGTACTGGCACGTAGCCTACTCCAGTCGAAGAGTACAAAGGGGACTACCGGCTTAATGTCGCATTCGAAGGATGGTGCAACGCAAACAGCACGATTCCTCCACAAATCCATGCTGACGAAAGATTGATAAGCAAGGCGAATGAAGTAACAGTACTAACTTTTAACCCTCCAACCTTCCTCCCATACAGAACTGGTCATGTATATGATGGTCACCCATCCAATACCTTATCCAATGCAGTGTAGCTTAACTTCGGTGATCTCACGAGAACCGGTGTTTCCAACACGCCAATAAGCATGACAAATACAAATTCATCAAAAACATGCTATTAATACCATTTTGTGCCATGTTTTAACAACTAATTAATTTTCCGTAAAATAGACAAATTCTCCTATTTCACATGCGGTGAAATAGGATTTTGGTTCACAAATGCATCTCTCTGATCTCCACATGATGAGCACGAGATCTCCTACAAAGCAGCACGATTTAACATATCAAGCATTACCTCAATATTTGAAATAATTTAACAATCTGCCTATAGCCCCCAAGGCACTAATACAGCAGTGTATCAAAATGTCACACGATTACGAGATCAATTTAAGCGGGACGTATATATCGCCTGCATGCTAAGCGCTTTAATCCCCACTTAAAACGAAACATTGATTGATTCTGTGACACAGCCTGATCGAATGTCCATGGAGCACTGTAAACCGAACACTAATCTCCTAGAAAAGCAAGCTCCCATGCAGAGGGCGCAAACAGCGCCTGTACCGTAAGTAACCCACCACGTATCACAGCCCCCGTGTCCGCCACCGGCCACTAACTGGACCCATTTGTCAATGATGTGCGCTCGATGTCACAACAGTGTTATGACGGTTTTATGGGTGCCCCCGAGCCCACCAAAAGACTCCCTATAGCGTGTCCTGACACCACCGTTAATGACTCCGTGTGTGTTTGTGCCCCCCCCCCCCCCCCCCCCCTCTCTGATATTATAGCCGTAGGACGAAGACGAAGTAGACGATAAATTACTGTTCCAAGGGTGAAACGAAAATGCTGACAAACCCTGCTAAACGTTCGGCGATACGCGACAAGAATCTAGATATATTTTTTTAATAAACAACTAAATCGTTTTGGTCAAGATTGATGGCGTTTCCAGTCGGCTGCGGATGGGACATGAGCTAAGCGAGGTGGACACTGCCAATTCAAAACCCTGCGTGGACAAAGTGCCAGAGCAAAAGTTTGCTCTGTGACATAACCATATCTACGTCGAGAGACAGGTACAAAAAGTTGGCTTGTAGAGATTGCAATCGGCCAGAAGATGGAAACAAGGAAATATGGTGACATTTAAATGAAACGTACAAGTTTTCTGATAGACCGCGACTGTTCTATGAATAATGATTGTGCAGATAGCAAAGTTTAGACACTATGCCGAGCAACATGTGTCAGGCACGGCAAGATCATGTTGGCAAACGATCTTAGTTCCATTCCTGGGGCCGGGTTTTGTTCCAGCTCTAGTCGCGATTGAGATATATGTAATACCTACTCGCGTAAAATGTATCCCAAAAACACAGATGAATAGATTTTATAACACTCGGCTTTTCAAGCAGATGTAGAAGTAAATATTTAATTTTGAGCATCCATTGTTTTTAGAATTGATTGTCTGGGCTGAGTTTTCGAATGTTTCTTCTACCGAGGGTAACTCCAGTCCGTTTTTTTTTTTTTTTTTGCAAAGATCACTGGTTTACCTGAAAGTAAGATCTGAGGGCAGCTACGTGAGTCGGCAACACAGCTAAGATTGACATAAACGTTGACATATGACAAGATGAACTTGAATCCAACAAAGACCCTCCATATTGCCACTTGAAAATTTACAAATCGATGTAACCGAGTTTTTGGGATAGACCGTACAGCTCAGTCGAAAATGGTTCGGTGGGGAAAAATAGCGCCGACTGGTACTACAACTCAAATCCACACGCAGGGGCTGTCTGCGATCAATCTCGAATACCTGAGACTGGTTCATTAACGACCTTTTAATTGATCTGCATGCTGATTAAACTGAAAACTCTGCTCGCCGTCTACTTTTCTAAGCTAAATTATGGCCAGATTCGGACTAATAACTAAGGTCGAAAAGATGAATAATGACTAAAAAATACACTGTTTTTATTGGTGAAATATGACTACCGTGAAATAAAACATATTCTGCTATTTCTAGAGTTAATTTTGAAAATTACAAAATAATTGTTTTAAAATATGCGCTCTATAGGTGAATTTGATAGTTGAAATGTAAGTACAGCACGTCACTAAAAGAACATACAAAATAATATATTTATAGCAAATCCAGATAAGAACTCCGCAAGTTAATTTCAGCAAGAGAGACTCACGAAATGAGGTCGTTATTTTTGGTTGAGGGCCACATCACATTACCTCGTAATATTTATTGAGCCGTTATTTACATTACTTTGGGTAATCCAAATTACTGTTGAAAAAGTACATTTTTACATATTAAAAAAAAAAAAACGTATTTTCAAAACAAATGTTTACCAAGCATGAGGGTTGCTAGTCTACGCTACCAACTAATCGCCTAACCTTGTTGCTGCTCTCTCGACTGAGCCAGCGAGTCACCCCAACTTTAGTGCCACATTCTGACGAGAAAAGCAGCTGTGTGCAGAGAGCCTGCGTCGCAAAAGCGAGAGCACCCTATCGGCAAAACACTAAGACACCCCTAGACAAAAATATATATATTTAGCTGGAGATGGCAATATGCAAGGTAAAATCCATTGAAAAATACACCGAAATGTTGAACAGCTAGTTTACAAAAGCAATTTAATTCTAGTTCTATTTTTATACAGGTAATTTGTGACGTTATCACCGCGAGTGATAAAAAAAACGCTCATTAAAAATATCATAAGTTCATTTGTTTTAGACACGTAAATCCACAAAAACAGTAGGCTGAGGAAGGTAATTTGTGCTATGACTGTCCGCCATTGGTCACCGCGAAGGTCAAGTGTGGCCGTCTAGGCCTCTAAGACAGCCGCCGGGGGCTGAAGAAGTTACACGACTACGACATTCAACAGGAATCCACGTCTACATACTGTCCGATAACGAGTCCGCGATGAAGCTGTTCCCGGTGCTGGTCATAGGTAATTAATTTGCATTATGCTATTAAATAAAAAAAAGTAGCTCGTAATTTATGTGATTTCTTGTCGTTCTAAGAGCGTTTTAAAAATGTCGCCGATAAAGTTTATAAAAGCGAACGAATATAGCTGTGTGCACACAGTCTCAACGTTTAAAACTCACTTAAAGGAACATTTTGTATTTTCCTTGTATCTGATTGTTCCTCGCCTCTGTTTGAGGTCATCATTACATAACCAAAAACAAACGGTAAATAAAAATTGTAAACGTGAAACAGCTAAACTTGTCATGCTTTCTCTTGGCAAATGCAGCGCTGCTCGTGGTGGTGCTCTCCATCGACGCCAATCCTGCTGAGCCCAAGGCAGCAAAAGCAAAAGCAGTCCCAGCGAAAGCAGCTCCAGCAAAAGCAGCACCAGCAAAAGCAGCCCCAGCAAAAGCAGCTAAACCGAAAGCAACCCCAGCAAAAGCAGCTAAACCGAAAGCAACCCCAGCAAAAGCAGCCCCAGCTAAAGCAGCTCCAGCGAAAGCAGTCCCAGCCAAAGTAGCCCCAGCAAAATCCCCGGCACCAGCGAAGCCAAGCGCATCTAAGGAATTTGGAGCTGAGAAGCCTCTCACTAACGAGGAAATGAAGGCCTTTATGGATGAGTACTACTCTGGGAATTCGAATACTGTTGATGATTTGTCTACCGGGCCACATTCTTCTGACTCTGCAGGGTCTTCTATGTCAGGCTCTGGTGAATCATACAGTTATGGATCGGGACCCATGCCTCCAGCGAAAGGAGGTAAGGAGACGAAAGGAACGAAGACGAGTAACTCAAAAGGAGTTAAATCGAATGTTGGCGCACGTCGCTAGATAGTCGCAAAATACATAAACATAATTTATTCTATTTGATAAGTTTCATTAATGTATTTACTTGAGTGTCGTCTAAAGTTCTTTCTCAGACTTTCGTTGTAAAGCTCCGACTTTTGAGTTGTTTTTATTTCCTAGTAACACCGATCTGTTCCTAATAAATTGACTGTATTACTGAATTGAATGCCGAGAATTGTTATCTTTTCTTGCATCAGTGTCCTGTCATATTCAAGTATCCCTCCTGTCTGAGTCCTTGGGTCTAGAACACTGGTCATGATAGCTGAATCCGATGGTAGAAGATGGCGATTAGAAACTAAATGATAAAAATATTGTACTTGCACTTCGCTTCAAAGCCAGACTATAATTTTACTCCGCGTCAAGCGCCTTGTAGCAGAGATTACTTTAAGGCACTGATTGATTAATCGATTTCTTCACTGACACATGACTTGAGTTTTCCGTGTAAAACATGATATTATAACATGTTTGTGAAACGTAGCATCGTGGTGGTGTAGCGGCTAGGGAATGTAGTTGAACTTCCCGATCATTTTCCTAGCAGTAAATCAGAAAGGTACGCTCAAAGATAATCAGGTATACTGATGAGAAATAACTGACATTTGAGTCGGAAATTGAATCATAAAAACCAGTTTCAGGTTTAATTCATTGTTCAAGTTAAATATCCAAACATATTTTTTTTAAATGCGGCACAAAGCAAAACGTTTGAAATAATTTTGTCATTTCAGCATCGAACGTATGGATGATTGCTTTCGACTATTTCATCTCATACTGTAAAACCCAAAATGGCATCATCTGTCCCTGTCCTGGTGCGATATTTTTATTTCCTATGATTTACAAAATGTGACCACCGCTACTATTTGAGTTAATTGATTCCTGTATAAATACTCTACATTCTTCGAGAATGTTTAGGGCTTGATTCTACCATCTAGCAGCCTTTGACCCCTTCCGAAGGATGCATTTTTTCTCGGACGCCAATTTATGTTTAAATTAAAGGCAAATCATTTCTCATCTCAATCATTTCTCATTCAAAGAAAATTTTAAAGCTTCGATTCATTCCTTTTGTTTACTTATCGTAGCAATAGCGTTGGCAATAGTGTTTATTCGAAATACATTTCGACAGCTAATGCAGAAAAATAACGATAAGAAAGACCGCGATAAGGCGAGGACAATGCCATAACCAATGCAAAATTGTTGTCTAAGTAAACCCAAATTCAAGGCAAACAAATTTTAACTGTAGATAATTGGTGCACCATCTGTACCCAAGGCCTTCATGCTATTTTTGAACACGTACGGACAAAAGTCACTGATTAATTTGACAACGTCAGAAGTTATCGGTAAAAAGGCTTTTTTCACTTGTTTTCAATTGTTTTAATTTTTTCGGGAAACAGCAAATACCAAGCCTCTAACGAATCTAAAGAACTGTACTGGACGATTTCAGATGGCCGAGAAGGCGAAGCAGAAACGGATTTTTTTTATTTTTATTTGTGATGATAACGACGCACAGTTTTGACAACAGTTCCTTGTAACACTGGTCTAATAGCGCCGGTGAATGTGCAGGTTAAAACAAATATTTTGATGAACCTAACCGAGCCTAAAAAGAGAAACCCGACGCCAGCACATAGCCTACTCCTTTCTAAGAGTACCAAGGGGATCACCGGTTTGTTTATTTGGTCACTTAAGCAAATTATTTTGAAGCTGATGACCGAACGGTTTGGCGTGTTGGTAACACCGGTACTCATGAGATCACCGAAGTTAAGCAAAACTGCGCTGAGTCAGGCACTGGATGTGTGACCATCATACACATGGCAAGTTCTGTTATGGAGATAGGTTGGAGGGATGAAATTTGTCAGTACAGCAACTTCATTCGCCTTACTTATCAACCTTTCGACAGCATGGATTTGTGGAGAAACCCAGTTGTTCGCTTGTACCTTCCTTCGGAAGAGATGTTGAGCCGGTGGTCCCCATGGTGCTCTTTGACAGACGTAGCTGCTACGTGCCGCTACCGGTTTTTTCCACCTCCCTTCTCGGCTAGGTTCGGTTCATCATCATCTTCATCATTATCCACTCATTCACCGACGTCATTAGACTAGTGCCACATGGTCCATTTTTAAAGCAGTGCGTTGTCAAACCCCACAAATCATCATTGAAGCTGATCAAAATAGCTACAAACTAAGGTGGAGACTGCTTTTTTAAATTTATTTTTCGCGGGAGTTGTATTTGGAATTAAAAAGTCAACAATTAAGCCATAAAATAAAGAACGATTGCTTGCACAGTTATTACTTTCCCTCACGTGTCGCCAGCTGTAATTAAGTAAAATGTCCCTCCTCGCGCGATTGCCTACGATTGGTCAGAGAGGAGGTCGCGTGCGACCGTCTTAGCCTATATGACGACCATCGAAGTCCTAAGAGGTTATACCAACACGACTTCCAACAGGAATCTCCGTCTGTACACTGTCCTGTAGCGAGTTCACGATGAAGCTGTTCCCTGTGCTAGTGATAGGTAATTAAAGTATTCGCCTTCCATGGGCCGGTATGTTCATTAAACCTAAACTTTAGGTATAATAACTAACTACACCATTGTTTTTTTTTTTTACTGGTTTCACGTATAGCTTGAAGAAAATATGATGGTCATTGAACAGTGCTGGGCATGGTGGAGCGGACAAGATTGTGAACACCATTGTGCAGTTTTTATTTTTTTTAGGATTTGTGCCTAACTTTTCCTAGAGTAAGAATTTAGTATTCAAGAAGAAATTTAGAAGAAGATATATTTGATTCGTATGTATTTTGATATTTGCTTGTTTGACTACTTTCTAAATTTTAAAAATATTATCACATAGATCAAATATTTATCTTTCTGTTCTTGATTTTACTGTGGTTATCTTTTGACCGGAGTTTCGAGGAGATTCCTTGCGAGAATTGCGACACAGTTATTTCCCATTTCTAGCTCAGTTTCTAGCCTAGGAGAAAATCCCAATCGCATACATAAAAGAATATTCAGTTTAGCTCCATCTGTGTTTCACGAAGAAATCATACCATCACGTTAGCGGTTCTAAGTTTTAACTCAAATTTGCTGAAATTTTAAGCGTATCAATATACACTTTGCATCTACGTTTGTAACGGTAACGTAGGAACGCAACGGTTACGTAGGAACGGCTAGAAACTTTAGGAACGGTATAATGACGCTTGCTTTTTGCAATTGTAGCGCTTCTGGTGGTGGTTTTATCAAGCGATGCTAAACCCGCTGCGACCAAACCTCAAACCAAGACACCCGCGAACCAAGGCAGTTCCAAAACCGTGGCCCAAACCAAAACATCAAGCAAATCAAAGACAGCGGCACTTTCAAAAGCAAAGTCCACGAATGCAGCCAAAGGAAACACCAAGGCCAAGCCAGAGTCAACAAAACTCGCGGCTTCCAAGTCCACTGCAGCTATTTCCAGTGGGAAAAAGTCCGGTGCTAAGAAACCAAAAACTGCAGGTCAAAAATCGACTCCAAACGCTGCAGTGCCATCCGAGGGGTTGTTTTCTCGGCAAACACCTCTCTCCTCCCTACCCGCTTTCCCAGGAATGAATTTCCTGCAGTTTGGAGATACCTCTCCGTTACAGAGCATTTTTCAAAGTCAAAGCCCAGGCGAAGCTATTGTTACGCCTAACTTCTCTGGACAGGGAAACACTTACGTGCTGGGTGGGATTCCTTCTAATGGTCAGGATGGGCTAGAAGTGATTCCTGTCAATAGCGCCCAGGGGCAGCAATTTGGCGGTAGCACTGGAGTGAGCGTAGGCTCATTTCAGCCGAACATTCAAAGTGGTGGCATTGGGTTTGGCATTGGTGCCAATGAGTTTCCAGCTACCTAGTAGCTTCTAATTCGGTTAATGGGGGTTACGTGCAGGATCGGGGCCCAATAATGGTGCAATGGGTGCTCCAAGAGGTGCTCCTGTGGCTTTGGGCGTGATTAAACTTGTGGGCTTGTTCATTTGTAACTTTCATTTGGTTGGTACCGCTTTTTGCAGGTAACGTTTTTATGATTGACTTATTACCCAAATCTATGTTTTGTGATTATTTACTACGTATGCTTCCATTAAATCTTATTTGATTCATTCACTTTCATTTCCCGTCCCAATTGAGGAAAATATACATCCAATTTTTTTTTTCGTGAGTTTTTAAAACAATAAATTATTATTTTCATTCTACTTAGATAATTGTTAAGGTCTGATTCATGGTAAAGTTGAAAATATTTTTCCCGTTAGGTCAGGGTTCACGCGGTAAGGTTACTTCGAGATTCTTATCGCCCCAGTCATGATTGGTTTTAAATTGGCAGTAAATTGTCACAAACCTTCGCGTGCACTACAATTTTAAGTAGTTATTTTTCACTTTAACCAATTGAAAAGTTTTTCATTCCTAGAAAAATTAATACAAGTTCACGTTGTATATGTTGTATTCAGTGTACAAATACCCGTGGGTTCGATTGTTTAGCTAAGTTTAACGACGCACTTTTCTAACAACATGCCCAATGGCACTGGTCTTCTGGCATCAGTTAATGAGTGATAAACGAAGGCGCTGACGGTGACTATTACAAATTGATTCAAAATATTATAATTAGGGAAAAAAGAACTCCGGTATAGCCTACTTCTGTCGAAGAGCACTCAAGAGACCACCGGCTTAACGTCACTTCCGAAAGGCTAAAGGCATAGATAGGTTCAACCATAACAACAGAATTTCTACCTTTTTTATGCGTATAGTCGCAATGATAACAAGAAAAGCAAGTGAAGCTGTTGTACTATCTTCTATCCCTCCTAGAACGATTTGGCGAGTTGGAAACACCGGTTCTCATGAGATCACCGAAGTTAAGCAACACTGCGCTGGGCCAGGTATTGGATGGGTGATCATCATACACATGACCAGTTCAGTTCGAAAGAGAGGTTGGGCCGGGATGAAAGTTAGTACTCCATTCGCCTTGCTATCAACCTCTCAACAGTGTGGATTTGTGGACGAAACCTCTTATTCGAGTTTTACCGTCCTTCGGAAGGGATATTAAGCCGGTGATCTCCTTGATGATATTCGATATGAGTAGACTACGTGCCAGCACCGGGTTTCCCTCCTCCTTTTTAGGCCAGGTTAGGTTCATCTTCATCATCATCATCATCATCCACTCCTTCACCGACGCCATTTGACCAGTGCCAAATGGTCAGATGTCAAAACAGCGCGTCGTTAAATCCCAACAATCAATCAATTAAATCCCTCTAACTTCTCTCCAATTACGGAACTGATTATTAGTTTGATGGTCACCCATTCAAACCCTGACTCAGCGCAGTATTGCTTAACATCGGTGACCTCAAAAAAAAACAGTGTCTACGACACTGCGAACCGTTCGGTATCTGTGCTCTAGCATTTTCCATTCATTTCGATGAACGTTCTTGCATGAATCTCCGGGAAATAAAGATCACGGACAACTTGAGAATTCGATTCGGATTACTAGATGTTTTTGTGATCAGAATAATTTTTGTAGCAAGTAAAAATTTCTTAGTGGAGAGAGAAACCTGCCGGAATAAAAACACATGCTTGGAATAGTAACAGTGGAAAAGCCACCTAAAAGAAGTGTCAGTATGCACTCCGACAATTTGTGCTAGCTAAGAGGTTACACACTAACCTACTAAAAACACGATAACCAACCGATATAATTGTTCAACGTAACTCCACTAAAGATTTGTAGCCTTATTACAATCGACCAACCTAGAATGTGGTTTCGAAGTTGACCTTGCGAAGGTCAGAGTTTGCACAAAGCAAGACGACTGACAACTTCTTGCGAAGTGCATGGTCGTGGTTGAACCGATGGGTGGGAGGACATATTCACATGTATTGTTACCGATGGGTGAATACCAATAAGCATATCATAACACATGAGTGTCACAAGTCTTTTTAATTGGATGCACGAATAGTTTTGTGGGAATTTGTGTGTTAGCCAAATAAAGAAACAGAAAGGAAGAATGACCAAATAGCTGTCCGGTTAGGGTAACGATGTAATTGTATACGCCAGGTCATCTTACACTCATGAAACTACGAAGGGCGGATGCACGGATACCTACGTACAGTCCAACATATGAAATATTTACTTGATTTATTTCATCTGGCTGGGCTGAAGCATCCTCAGAAATCTAATATAGTTATCATTTAATAATGGTAGCTGGTAACTTATAATAGTATCTAACCTTGATCGAACGGAGCAGCTCGTCGAAGAAGATCCTCGAGTTTGAGATCACCCACCGTAAGTTGTAGATTCACTGAACACACTACAAATACTACAAATCCCTCACTTTTGATCAAAAATTGTCATTTGTTACAACAATTACCCGCAAGGACACATCAAACCATAACCATCCGCGAAGAGACCACACTGGAAGTGAAGTCAGTCAGTCAGCGCTACCAACCTGGCAGCAGGGATGTTGCGAATCACTAGTATTCGAAAATATGCCGGTTTGACCAGTCTGTTCGAGGGCCATCAGTGAAAAACTGAGCGCGCAACCTTCGACATCATAACAATTCCTTTGCTCCAAATGACAATGACAACAGTAGGCATTAGAGAAAGAAACCCCGTGTAAGTAAACATTAGAAACAAGTGGGTTATTGCTGTAATTGCAGGCAACGAAATAAAGAGCAAAACATTAATTACCTTGGGATCGTGCAGATTTTATTGATTTGCTTGCTGATACAAATATTTGTCAAATACATTAAAATTTTAGCCTGCATTACGTAAAAATGATAAGGTATATCGCTATCTATTTTGATACAGCTAGCCATATCTTAACAGCTTGATACTGCAGTTAAAAAATCATGCGCGCAGTCAAATTGACTTCAAAAATCAAAACAATGCGTTATGGCTGCAAGTGACGGGATATTTCTTTATCAAATTATCTATCGTAAATAGCGAGGACTTACTCACAACTATTGTCTCTGAAACTGTCACATCACTTTTTTCCACCTCGTGTGCCTCGCAAAACTCGGCACCAACGTTCTTTCCATCGTCACTATTGTTCACATTCTCCGAAATTTCCGAGTCTCCGTTTTTCTCACCCAAATGATCGCAGGATTTCAAAGCCGTCGAAACGCCTCCTTCCAGGGTGCCCCCATCCGAAGTCGAAGAACACGCTTTGTCTTGGCATTTACTTTCATTTAATTCCCCGCCGACGATTACCGCCTGAAAACAATTAACACATTCATAAATCACCCAGATTTAAATCCTTTGTCGCTACTTTGACGCGTCTCGAGTGCAGCAAAGCATAAACATTGATTAATTATTCAGATTGTTGCTTACGTTGACATGACGTCGAGACGCCATTTTCGGCTGGCCTCTTTGTCGTCGCGTTCGCCGCCTCCTGTAGTTACCCTGTTCGAACATGTCTGCCGCCCCTGGGTCCAGCATCCAGAAGCTTCCTTTGCCACCTCCCTCACTGGCGTCCACCTCTCTTGTGCACTTTTCCCTCGGCACCTTAACAAAGCAATCGTTCAGACTGAGGTTGTGCCGAATCGAGTTCTGCCACCCCTGCTTGTTGTCTCGGTAATACGGGAATCTCTCCATGATGAAGCGATAGATCCCGTTCAGGGTGATTCTTTGATTCGGTGCCGAAGAGATCGCCATCGCTATCAGCGCGATGTAAGAGTACGGTGGCTTCTCTGGGCGTTGTGGCCGCTGAAGGAGGAAAGAGGAGGGAAACGATCTGTGCAAATTGGGGAGCAGGAACGGAAGGCGATGCTGTGGATCGAGAAAAGGATAAATGAAGGGTTGTTTTTGCAAGGGTGATGAGTAGGTCTGACCAGCGACGGCGGCTGTCAAGGCTATCAGATGGTGAGATGCTGGCAAAGCTGTGGTCGCCGCTAAAAGCCGACTCGGCGTCACCATCAAATCGTTTTGAGTTTCCAATTGCTCTTCTATTTTCCAATTCCAATACGGAACGAAATGGCTAAGTGTTGGCAGCATCGCTGGAATTTTTAATAACACTAGAAACGTCGCTCGATGTAATTCCCTCTCACGCCGTGACACATTGGTCGTAGTCCGCACGTTTACCCGGTGTCCGAAGGGTCGCCGCGGCGTCAACGAGATCCTGAAGGCAAATTGATTGCTGTTGACGGCTTTTAATGAATCCCCACGCCAGACTTCCGAACACGACGGCTGTTAGGACGCGCGACGTCGCCAAGAGGCGTCGGATTTGAATTGATTTGGACCACACGCATGAAATCACGCAGCGATCACTAATTAATTAAAAGCCTTGTACACTGTTCGGTGAAATTTGTCAGCTTAACGATGATACGACTCAATTGATTTCTCAAATTTTACACGTAATTTCAAATAACACGTAATCGAAATGAAAACGCACGCGTAACATGGATAAAGCACCGTATTTATGTGGTTATTGTTTCAAGTTTCTTTCGGTGTTAATATAAGTTTGCGCGATGACAGGAAATTGACTGGCATTGTTTGAAAAGGGCGACTCGTGATTGCGGTTAGCTGTTAGCGTGATGAAGATTAAGACTGAGGTGTCAGGCGGATGGACAGAAAGACTAACTCGCCGCGTTTGAAATGTTTGTTGTATTTTAAAGCGGTTCAGCCAATCGTGGAGGCGTCCCGTGGGCCCTATGAACGCCCGAGTGTTTTAACGTGTAGAAGGAGAGATGGGGAGAAAGATGATATTTTCACAGGAGGCTGTTTTTTTTTTACTGGGGAAAAATAAATATTAGAAATATGAGCATATTGTACAAATAAGTGATGATGGCACTCGCCGAGGTGTGATTGTTTAGTGTGTAATGAATGCTTTGTTGTACTTGGTATTTTTATTAAATGTGTCCGTGGGAGTAGGTATATTACCGCAACGTACGGGGATCAATTTGTCTTCGAGCACTCTTGGGACGGTGACGGGACGCTCTACAGCCAAAGGTTTTAATTCTGGCATCGCAAACGTTTACAAATCAGCAACATTATAAATCATTGGCCTGCGTGGACCACCCAGCTCGATATGGGACCGACTTATTTTCCACAGTCCTTTCTGATATGTACAACTAATATTAGGGAAAATAGTTTTGAGACTTGGTGAAAGAAATCAATCAACGCGATGGCCAACATGAGAAGTAAAATATTTGCCGAGCAGTAAAGGAGATTGAAACGATCCAGAGAAGGACGAACGGGCATAACAGTATTGATTGAAAACAAAACAATACAAACCCTAACCAAACAGGAAAGGTTGAGAGTTGTGAACTATCAATATTGCTTACCACAAGAAAACAAACAAACCAAATATTTCTTTACCAATGACAATTGTCTACGATAATGTTCGAGCAATAATCTTCATGTTACCATTTCAGTTTACTCTTATCATGAGTGAATTTTCAAGATAAAAAAACTAGCTCAAAAAATCCCAAAACGAACGACCAAAAATGTCGGATTCAATTTCTCTTGAAGCAGTAGAGGACGCCCAGTGGTTTAGTAAATAAATAAACTGTGCTATTCCGGAAACTGTGTGTAAGCTTGTGGTTTTCGTGGGAACATTAAAACGGGCGAATGAAAACACATTAACAGAACCAAGTAACAACAAGAACGGCGACTGCTATGCGGGTAGATGCTGTCAAACTTCAAAAGTCAAACGTGATGCTAGTCGCAAGAAGACAGCGGCCTGGTCTTGTCACTTTGCCTGTCCGTTTTATTGCCTCCCTCTCCTAAACACCTAGCTAGGCGGTCTCGCTTTGATACAAGCACCGACACCACATGCAAATACACACATTTCACTATTTTAACAAAAAATAAGCAAACGAAATAAATAATAAAGGCTATGTACAAAATATACTAGACGCGATTTTATGGCGTGAACAAGCAAGGTCGGTTTGGACTTCGGGGTGAATTTTTTGCAAATAAAAAATATAATTATGATTAAAGTTGGTAAAGCATGTAATTCCAACAATATTTGTCACGTAATATTATAATGTTATGTATATGTATTTTAAATGTTATAAGAAATTTTATGTAATTCTAGTAACCTAACGAGCTTAATATCCTAGTCACTATATTTGAATGTATAATTATAATTGTGATCCATGAGCAAATAAATAAATAAATAAATAAAATTATTGTTGACAGATCAAAATATATGTTACAAATCGAACGTATCACCTTGATTAGTGTAAGGATAGCCATGAATAAGATGATAAAAATGACATGATGATACCTCGCTGCCGGCTGAATTACACTTGTAAGTCAAGATTACTTCACTTATTACTCTAAAACCGAGGAATTTCCGACTTCAGGGATTTGCTTACTCAATGGTGTAAAGAACAGAACATTTTACCTACTTTGACTAATGGGAAGAATGTGTTAAAAAAAGATGAAAGAAAAAAATAACGACATTTATCTCGCACAGTTATTTTTAGCTAGAAACTTTAAGTTGCCAAAATTATGTTCGTTAAAGTAATTTCTATCAAGGAATTTTCTAAAACAAAACGAAAAACGATTTTAATCACATGCCAATTTTGGAGAACATGGCCTTACAGAATGACCAGTTTGAGTGTCAGCTACATTAGAATTACATTTTTTACCACTTTAATTTTTATTTGGTTTGTTTATTTTACACCCTTTCAAAGGCAACATCTAATGGCAATTCCAGGTTGTAAACAATTTCATTACTACCCCACTGAAAAATAAAATATTATCAAAATTAACTTTCTTGGAAAAGCGATAAGATTGTCATAGCTGTGGCTTGAGCTCCCCAAATCCCAAATAAATGTAGATGCTGTCTTTCGCATTTGCCCATGTTTATTAAAAACATTTAAATTGTACCAGAAAATAACAAACAAATTTAACATCCCAAGTCTAGGCATCAGTGAAATAATTTCACTGTGGCACTAGCAGATGGCTGCATAAGCCCACCACATATAGAGACACAGCTATAAAATTAATAAAAACATTGTAAACTCTATGTTGTGTCAGTTGCTTAACCACGCTACCCTCTCTCTTTGTCATTGGTAACGTTTGATGGATGCATTTATCTCTTTTCATCTTTCATCTTGTATTTAGATAGGGGCTAACAGTGGAGTGATAAATCAAACGTAGCTTTTCTCGACCCCGAATGTTTGAGTTGTGCCTGTTTAACGACTGCACTTGAGAGCTGAAATTACCAGGCGAGCCATGGCTGGCGAAATCTGTTTACACTATGCAGCCTCGCAAGTCACTAAAAGTGCATTTCGATGGAAGTTAGATTGTATGCAACAATAGCTAAAATTATTAAATATATTTTTGTTTGTTGTATCCATTCATTTCTTTGTTCATGCTCTCCACCCCAAATCAGATTTTTCACCATTATTTTCAGGAGAAGTGTTTGGATGAAAACTGGATTAAGGCATTGCAGGATGTGTCCATGGCTCAAAACCACATAATTCTCCTAAGTTTACTAAGTGGCAACGTCCTATTAGCAGTTGCCAAGCAAATAAGAAGTTTAAGTATCACAGGGTCCTTAGTCCACCACTGCTACTGAATCTGTTTGCTTCAAGAACTAAAAATTGATGCAAACATATGAGTATAAATGAATTTGAAACAACTAAGAAATCAAATTGAAATCAAGTAGATCTGATTTTTGGGAAAAAAATCACCATCACTGAACAAATGTATTTATTTTTGGAAATTTGAAAAACAGTCAAGAGGTAGTCCGAACAAGAACAATTAATTGATTACCACATGAACTGTTAACCTACAAGTAAATCGGTACTCGTGCAAGACCGCTGGACAAAACCGGTTACGTAATCCGACTCGTAAACCCAAATGCACAGCAAATGCGAACGAAAAAAGAAAACACAGAATAATAAATTTAAATGAAATCAATCAAACTTATTAACGAAATCAATAAATTGATGAAACAAAAATCGACGGCTCGCCTATTATGACCATTTGGTGTGACCTATCGGTGCACGACCTTGGCTACGAAGGGCTCCAACGTGCTGACCAAAGACGTGCTGTCCAGGTATTGCTGTTTTATGGCCATTGGCTGCAGCCTCTTTGACGCCAACTTGCCCTGCTAATTGATAATGTACGGAGAACTACGCACCATCGCCTTCGCAAGCTCAGTCTGTTTCTTCAGGTAATTCTCGAGATTCTGAAGTCAATCCGTCGAAGAATTGGTTGAAATACGGGCTAGGTTAGGTTCATCGTCATTCACTTATGCACATGTTATTATTAGGAACACTACTGCCCTTTCAAAAATTGATGCCCAGAAAGGGGCTCGAACCCCGAGCTCCACCTATCGCGGGTGTTGCTCTAACCCATTGAGCTACTTGGACACAACATTTGTTAGAGTATTCTAGTGTATTTGATGAGAATGACGAATCTCTGAGGAGTAGAACGATGAGGCCGGGAGTACTCACTGTCACTCTGTCTCATCAAAAGCTTCGCATCAAGTTTTGTGAAAAGAAATCAATGTGATTATTGGTGAAAAAATTACAAATAAATTAAATTAAAAAATAAATGTAAAAATAATGAAACACATACATAAAACAGCTGAAAGCAAAGATTAAGGCCGCTGCAGCCAACAGAAACAGCGGTCAAAAAGGCGACATCTCAAGCCCGTAGCGTCTTGAGAGTAATGCCCGGACAGCCACAACTACACATGCACGGTCAACCAAAATATGTATTATTATTTAAGTATTTAAGTTGTTTAAGAATACACTGCATAGGGGAAGGATGTGGTCATGGTCGATTGCACTTATGGTGTCATCACACAAAGCCTTAAAAAACTCTTACAAAAAAATCACCCCATCTACGAGTGAAGATTTCAAGAAACAGACGCAGCTTTTCAGACTTTTCCTAGCCATACCATTGAAGTTCAAATTCTAGCTATGTTGTTAGACTACGTCTTGAATAAAAGGGGAAACACCTGAAGAAGTTTTATTATTAACAACACTATAACCGTCTCAAAAATTGATGCCCAAACGCGGACTCGAACCCCGATCTCCACCTTCCGGGTTATAGTGTTGTTAATAATAAAATACCCCGCGCATTGCAAGCGTTTGCAATTTAAATAAGAGTTCATCCTAATACCTGAAGAAGTTGTTTTTCCAAACACTTTCACCAACAGTGGTTTCCCCAGCACGTGGAAGTGGAAGTCGGGTAGCAGACATTGATGTTTTACCAGCAGAGTGGAAGTGATCGATGCAAGCAAATTAAAATAATGAATCAAATCAATAAAATCACATTTTAGTCATTCATACTCATTCGAAAAAAAAAGTTGAGACGTAGTTTAAAGTGTACAGTTTATTTATTTCAAACTCACAAGTGAAACGGTACTCGTGCGTGCGAAACATGATAGTTGGACAAACCCGATTACGAATCAGCCGACTCGTACAACAAATGCACAACAAATGCAAACAAAAAAGAGAAAACGCGGATAACAGTTGTTTAAATCGAATCTGTCCAAGACAATACCATAAGAAAATAAATTACAGAAACAAAAAGTCGACGGATCGCCTTTGACGGCCATTTTGGTGTGACACGACCTTGAAGTGTCGTGGTTGACCTTGCTGACAAGCGATTGCAGTTTGATGGCAATTTTTAAGGTGTCCTATTGGAAAGGGCTTTAACATTCTTGCCAGGGATGGCAGTTTTTGGAATCTTTGGGTTTGTAGGGATTGCATTAAGGTGTGACCTATCGGCGCACGACCTTGGCTAGAGTGAAGGGCTCCAACGTACTGACAAGGGATTGCAGTTTGATGGCCATTGGCTGCGGCCTCTTTGACGCTAACTTGCCCAGCTGATTGATCATGTACGTGGGACTTCGTACCATCGCCTTCACAAGCTCAGTCTGTTTCTTCAGGTATTTCTCGAGATCCATGGCTTGCTCAGAAGTCAGTCCGTCATAGTACTTCTTAGTTGTTGCTATCTGGTCAATCTGGTCTACAAGCGACAAAGGAAACCTGACCATAGCTTCTCGCTGGTCGGTTCGTAGTTTCATTTTATCTGCACCATTGTTGTTGCAGAAGTTAGCAAGAAGGTCCTTCAACTTCTGGAGCAGCCCTTGCAAGTCGAATATTAATTTCTCCACGTTGTCAATCATTAACTGGATACTAAGATCAGGCGTGCACGGGCCGGGTTCCGGTTCAGGTTCGGGTTCAGGTTCTGGTTCAGGATCCGTCACACCAGGAGGTCCAGGTGGCCCTGGTGGGTTTCCATTAGACCCTGGTGGTCCAGGTGGTCCAGGTGGCCCTGGTGGGTTTCCATTAGACCCAGGTGGTCCAGGTGGCCCTGGTGGGTTTCCATTAGACCCTGGTGGTCCAGGTGGTCCAGGTGGCCCTGGTGGGTTTCCATTCGACCCTGGTGGTCCAGGTGGCCCTGGTGGGTTTCCATTGGACCCTGGTGGTCCAGGTGGCCCTGGTGGGTTTCCATTAGACCCTGGTGGTCCAGGTGGCCCTGGTGGGTTTCCATTAGACCCTGGTGGTCCAGGTGGCCCTGGTGGGTTCCCATTAGACCCAGGTGGTCCAGGTGGCCCTGGTGGGTTACCATTAGACCCTGGTGGTCCAGGTGGCCCTGGTGGGTTTCCATTAGACCCTGGTGGTCCAGGTGGCCCTGGTGGGTTCCCATTAGACCCAGGTGGTCCAGGTGGTCCAGGTGGCCCTGGTGGGTTTCCATTAGACCCTGGTGGTCCAGGTGGTCCTGGTGGGTTTCCATTAGACCCAGGTGGTCCAGGTGGCCCTGGTGGGTTTCCATTAGACCCAGGTGGTCCAGGTGGCCCTGGTGGGTTACCATTAGACCCTGGTGGTCCAGGTGGCCCTGGTGGGTTTCCATTGGACCCTGGTGGTCCAGGTGGCCCTGGTGGGTTTCCATTAGACCCAGGTGGTCCAGGTGGCCCTGGTGGGTTACCATTAGACCCTGGTGGTCCAGGTGGCCCTGGTGGGTTTCCATTAGACCCTGGTGGTCCAGGTGGTCCAGGTGGCCCTGGTGGGTTTCCATTAGACCCTGGTGGTCCAGGTGGCCCTGGTGGGTTTCCATTAGACCCAGGTGGTCCAGGTGGTCCAGGTGGCCCTGGTGGGTTTCCATTAGACCCTGGTGGTCCAGGTGGCCCTGGTGGGTTTCCATTAGACCCAGGTGGTCCAGGTGGTCCAGGTGGCCCTGGTGGGTTTCCGTTGGACCCTGGTGGTCCAGGTGGTCCTGGTGGGTTTCCATTAGACCCAGGTGGTCCAGGTGGCCCTGGTGGGTTCCCATTAGACCCAGGTGGTCCAGGTGGTCCTGGTGGGTTTCCATTCGACCCTGGTGGTCCAGGTGGCCCTGGTGGGTTACCATTAGACCCAGGAGGTCCAGGTGGCCCTGGTGGGTTTCCATTTGACCCTGGTGGTCCAGGTGGCCCTGGTGGGTTTCCATTAGACCCTGGTGGTCCAGGTGGTCCAGGTGGCCCAGGTGGGTTTCCGTTGGACCCTGGTGGTCCAGGTGGCCCTGGTGGGTTCCCATTAGACCCTGGTGGTCCAGGTGGCCCTGGTGGGTTTCCATTAGACCCTGGTGGTCCAGGTGGTCCAGGTGGCCCAGGTGGGTTTCCGTTGGACCCTGGTGGTCCAGGTGGCCCTGGTGGGTTCCCATTAGACCCTGGTGGTCCAGGTGGTCCAGGTGGCCCTGGTGGGTTTCCGTTGGACCCTGGTGGTCCAGGTGGCCCTGGTGGGTTTCCATTCGACCCTGGTGGTCCAGGTGGTCCTGGTGGGTTTCCATTAGACCCTGGTGGTCCAGGTGGCCCTGGTGGGTTCCCATTAGACCCTGGTGGTCCAGGTGGTCCAGGTGGCCCAGGTGGGTTTCCGTTGGACCCTGGTGGTCCAGGTGGCCCTGGTGGGTTCCCATTAGACCCTGGTGGTCCAGGTGGCCCTGGTGGGTTTCCATTAGACCCTGGTGGTCCAGGTGGTCCAGGTGGCCCAGGTGGGTTTCCGTTGGACCCTGGTGGTCCAGGTGGCCCTGGTGGGTTCCCATTAGACCCTGGTGGTCCAGGTGGTCCAGGTGGCCCTGGTGGGTTTCCGTTGGACCCTGGTGGTCCAGGTGGCCCTGGTGGGTTTCCATTCGACCCTGGTGGTCCAGGTGGCCCTGGTGGGTTTCCGTTGGACCCTGGTGGTCCAGGTGGCCCTGGTGGGTTTCCATTAGACCCTGGTGGTCCAGGTGGCCCTGGTGGGTTTCCATTAGACCCTGGTGGTCCAGGTGGTCCAGGTGGCCCTGGTGGGTTTCCGTTGGACCCTGGTGGTCCAGGTGGCCCTGGTGGGTTACCATCAGACCCAGGTGGTCCAGGTGGCCCTGGTGGGTTTCCGTTGGACCCAGGTGGTCCAGGTGGTCCAGGTGGCCCTGGTGGGTTTCCATTTGACCCTGGTGGTCCAGGTGGCCCTGGTGGGTTTCCATTAGACCCTGGTGGTCCAGGTGGCCCTGGTGGGTTACCATTAGACCCAGGTGGTCCAGGTGGCCCTGGTGGGTTTCCATTAGACCCAGGTGGTCCAGGTGGTCCAGGTGGCCCTGGTGGGTTTCCATTGGACCCTGGTGGTCCAGGTGGCCCTGGTGGGTTCTCATTAGACCCTGGTGGTCCAGGTGGCCCTGGTGGGTTACCATTAGACCCTGGTGGTCCAGGTGGTCCTGGTGGGTTTCCATTAGACCCAGGTGGTCCAGGTGGCCCTGGTGGGTTTCCATTAGACCCTGGTGGTCCAGGTGGTCCAGGTGGCCCTGGTGGGTTTCCATTAGACCCTGGTGGTCCAGGTGGCCCTGGTGGGTTTCCATTAGACCCAGGTGGTCCAGGTGGTCCAGGTGGCCCTGGTGGGTTTCCATTAGACCCTGGTGGTCCAGGTGGCCCTGGTGGGTTTCCATTAGACCCAGGTGGTCCAGGTGGTCCAGGTGGCCCTGGTGGGTTTCCGTTGGACCCTGGTGGTCCAGGTGGTCCTGGTGGGTTTCCATTAGACCCAGGTGGTCCAGGTGGCCCTGGTGGGTTCCCATTAGACCCAGGTGGTCCAGGTGGTCCTGGTGGGTTTCCATTCGACCCTGGTGGTCCAGGTGGCCCTGGTGGGTTACCATTAGACCCAGGAGGTCCAGGTGGCCCTGGTGGGTTTCCATTTGACCCTGGTGGTCCAGGTGGCCCTGGTGGGTTTCCATTAGACCCTGGTGGTCCAGGTGGTCCAGGTGGCCCAGGTGGGTTTCCGTTGGACCCTGGTGGTCCAGGTGGCCCTGGTGGGTTCCCATTAGACCCTGGTGGTCCAGGTGGCCCTGGTGGGTTTCCATTAGACCCTGGTGGTCCAGGTGGTCCAGGTGGCCCAGGTGGGTTTCCGTTGGACCCTGGTGGTCCAGGTGGCCCTGGTGGGTTCCCATTAGACCCTGGTGGTCCAGGTGGTCCAGGTGGCCCTGGTGGGTTTCCGTTGGACCCTGGTGGTCCAGGTGGCCCTGGTGGGTTTCCATTCGACCCTGGTGGTCCAGGTGGTCCTGGTGGGTTTCCATTAGACCCTGGTGGTCCAGGTGGCCCTGGTGGGTTCCCATTAGACCCTGGTGGTCCAGGTGGTCCAGGTGGCCCAGGTGGGTTTCCGTTGGACCCTGGTGGTCCAGGTGGCCCTGGTGGGTTCCCATTAGACCCTGGTGGTCCAGGTGGCCCTGGTGGGTTTCCATTAGACCCTGGTGGTCCAGGTGGTCCAGGTGGCCCAGGTGGGTTTCCGTTGGACCCTGGTGGTCCAGGTGGCCCTGGTGGGTTCCCATTAGACCCTGGTGGTCCAGGTGGTCCAGGTGGCCCTGGTGGGTTTCCGTTGGACCCTGGTGGTCCAGGTGGCCCTGGTGGGTTTCCATTCGACCCTGGTGGTCCAGGTGGCCCTGGTGGGTTTCCGTTGGACCCTGGTGGTCCAGGTGGCCCTGGTGGGTTTCCATTAGACCCTGGTGGTCCAGGTGGCCCTGGTGGGTTTCCATTAGACCCTGGTGGTCCAGGTGGTCCAGGTGGCCCTGGTGGGTTTCCGTTGGACCCTGGTGGTCCAGGTGGCCCTGGTGGGTTACCATCAGACCCAGGTGGTCCAGGTGGCCCTGGTGGGTTTCCGTTGGACCCAGGTGGTCCAGGTGGTCCAGGTGGCCCTGGTGGGTTTCCATTTGACCCTGGTGGTCCAGGTGGCCCTGGTGGGTTTCCATTAGACCCTGGTGGTCCAGGTGGCCCTGGTGGGTTACCATTAGACCCAGGTGGTCCAGGTGGCCCTGGTGGGTTTCCATTAGACCCAGGTGGTCCAGGTGGTCCAGGTGGCCCTGGTGGGTTTCCATTGGACCCTGGTGGTCCAGGTGGCCCTGGTGGGTTCTCATTAGACCCTGGTGGTCCAGGTGGTCCAGGTGGCCCTGGTGGGTTTCCGTTGGACCCTGGTGGTCCAGGTGGCCCTGGTGGGTTACCATTAGACCCTGGTGGTCCAGGTGGCCCTGGTGGGTTTCCATTAGACCCTGGTGGTCCAGGTGGCCCTGGTGGGTTTCCATTAGACCCTGGTGGTCCAGGTGGTCCAGGTGGTCCAGGTGGCCCTGGTGGGTTTCCATTAGACCCAGGTGGTCCAGGTGGCCCTGGTGGGTTTCCATTTGACCCTGGTGGTCCAGGTGGCCCTGGTGGGTTTCCGTTGGACCCTGGTGGTCCAGGTGGTCCAGGTGGCCCTGGTGGGTTTCCATTGAACCCTGGTGGCCCAGGTGGCCCTGGTGGGTTTCCATTAGACCCAGGTGGTCCAGGTGGTCCAGGTGGCCCTGGTGGGTTTTCATTCGACCCTGGTGGTCCAGGTGGCCCTGGTGGGTTTCCGTTGGACCCTGGTGGTCCAGGTGGTCCTGGTGGGTTTCCATTCGACCCTGGTGGTCCAGGTGGCCCTGGTGGGTTTCCATTAGACCCAGGTGGTCCAGGTGGTCCTGGTGGGTTCCCATTAGACCCAGGTGGTCCAGGTGGCCCTGGTGGGTTTCCATTAGACCCTGGTGGTCCAGGTGGTCCAGGTGGCCCTGGTGGGTTTCCATTCGACCCTGGTGGTCCAGGTGGCCCTGGTGGGTTTCCATTAGACCCTGGTGGTCCAGGTGGTCCAGGTGGCCCTGGTGGGTTTCCATTAGACCCAGGTGGTCCAGGTGGCCCTGGTGGGTTTCCATTAGACCCTGGTGGTCCAGGTGGCCCTGGTGGGTTTCCATTAGACCCTGGTGGTCCAGGTGGTCCAGGTGGCCCTGGTGGGTTTCCATTAGACCCTGGAGGTCCAGGTGGCCCTGGTGGGTTTCCATTCGACCCTGGTGGTCCAGGTGGCCCTGGTGGGTTTTCATTCGACCCAGGTGGTCCAGGTGGCCCTGGTGGGTTTCCATTAGACCCTGGTGGTCCAGGTGGCCCTGGTGGTCCTTGTGGTTCTCCGTCTGATTCCCAGCATTCGCATTCACATTCGTCTCCCTCGCTGACAACTTCGCATTCGAGTCCTGCCCGTTGAGGACCCACACGGATTAAGTCAGCCCATGTTTCCCCACCAGTCTGCCTTTTGAGGGCACCCAGGATGCTTTTGCTTTGTTTCGCGATTTCTCGTGTAGCGTTGAAGAGTCCCTCCACGTCAAGCTGTCTTCGTTCGGCCGCTGTTAGCCGTTCGATGAGCCGCGCTGAGTCGTGTAGGAACTGCGCTCCGCGGGCAGCTTGCGTGACCAACTCGTTGAGCTTGGTGCGCGTGATAGCGGGCGTCGCATGGTTCCTCGCTCTAGCGCCGCGTTGTACCGTGCTGGAAGTGAAGGGATGGGTTAGACATTTGCGTGCTTAGAAGTTGTTTTCTGTCCCTATGTTATACAGCATGCTACTTGGTACTTTCACCGTCTGCACTATTTTATCATTAAGTGTGCATGTTTTAGGTAGAGGCAGAACGTTAATGTTAAACTTTCTCCGTGAAAGATGGCCGCCAAATTACTACTTCACCGACAAAAATGCAGAGTACCGGAACACCCCGTTAAGTGGAGCCACTGTCGCATGAAATTTTTTTCGATATTTCTCGTAGGCTTACTCGCTTTTGTGAACTTTCATGCCCAAAAGATCTCCATCAATGTTTACCTCAACGATTGATATACACGTAACGATATTCAAAAGCGAGTAACCTAAACCAAAATTTGAATCTACCATCGATTCTCATATGTTTGAAAGTATTTTTTTTTTAAACTGCTAACGAAAATTACTTTTTTTTTTACATTTGAGTAGGTATATAGACGTCTCGTTACTTGTTCAATTCAACTTACAGGTCAGGAAACCCGGCGCTGATTTCGCCATCCGCCACGAGGAACCCCGCACCTGCCACCAAGAGCAAGAGCATCTGTTGACAAAACAAATTCAAATAGAAAACCATGTGAAGCAGCTGTTAGAAAAAATAAGTGGGAATGTATTATGCCGACGTTGTGGGGCAAACGCTGTACAAACAGCGTCGCGTTGAAATGTTGGCAACTTGAGAAATATGCTCATTCAGTGAAACAGCCATAATTTTTTTTTTTTTTTTACATTATTATATTACATTTCCGCGTTTGGGCATCAATTTTTGAGACGGTTGTAGTGTTGTTAATAATAAAATACCCCGCGCTTTGCAAGCCTTTGCAATTTAAATAAGATTTCATCCTAATACAGCCATACATTAATTGTTTCTTATTGTTTAAAATGAACTAGTAAGAAATTGCTAAACATTTTTACAAGAAAAATGGCCGGAGTAATCTTCAAGCTTTGCTTACAAATGAAGTACATTTGCGTCATGACGTTTGTGTGGTATACATAGGTTTCTTTTTGTGACATTTTTACAAATTTTGGCTTTTTGTGACAAATTTTGGCTTTTTGTGACAAATTTTGGCTTTTTGTGACAAATTGGTCTGAACAAACATACAAAAGTAAATAAATCCCAAATTAGCAAAAACTATTTGAAATGGGTTTTGAATACTAAGTAAAGGACAACTAAATTTCCCGACGTTTCATAACATGTACTAGTAACTTCTTCAAGGGTTAGAGCAGTCCTGACAATTTTCCAATAGCAAAAGAACCACATAAAATTATAACAATATCCTAGGTAATTACTAGGTAATTGTTATAATTTTATGTGGTTCTTTTGCTATCAGAAAATTGTCAGGAAAATTGTCAAGAACCACATCAAATTATAACAATTACCTAGGTAATTACTAGGTAATTGTTATAATTTGATGTGGTTCTTTTGCTATCGGAAAATTGTCAGGACTGCTCTAACCCTTGAAGAAGTAACCAGTACATGTTACGAAACGTCGGAAAATTTAGTTGTCCTTTACTTCGCATTCAAACCCCATTTCAAATAGTTTTTGTTAAAACTAGTGCTAAGGCTAAATCAAGTAGACATGAGTCTAAAAACCATCATAAATCCCAATTATTTATTTGGGGTTTCGCTTCGCCTAGAAAACTGGCCGATTCCCCAGAAGCATAGCAGGTCGATTTCTGTCGTGTAGGTACGGAAAAAAATGATTCAATTCAAACCAGTCAATTGATCAGCAAAGAGCGAAAAACATACGAAAAACTTCGTTACTTTTTCCCTGTACCAAACTTGAGCCCTCGCTTCGCCCGTTTGCTTTTTCTTTTCCAGTGGCCTTATTCGTTAATTAATTCTGACTCGTTTTCCCACGCTATCGGTGCTTCGCATTGTATGCCTTGAAGTTTGAACACACTGTACTTACCACAAACATAGAATTTGAAACATTTTAAAATCTGAGTGAACTACATGGTTCTTGGGTTGATTTTCACGAAAATAAAAAGAAATTGGTCTTGATCTTTTAGGACATCACTGTTTCTAAATATGCATTGGATCGCCCTCATACCACAGTGAGAGGAGGGGGAGGGTTGGATTAAAGCTAGCATCAAATCTTTCTCTTCTTCCCCGATGTGTTCCGTAATTATCAGAAGCAATTTCTTCCATCGCTCTCTGTTATCTAACTTCATGCTTTGTTTCATCAGTTGTCCCATGATAGTTGTCCCCCCCCCCCCCCCTTTTTATTTTACTCTCTGCTGTACTACATTCAAACGCTCCTCTAACATTTCGACAGAGAGTAACAAATATCTTCTTATCCATCCTCTTTATTTACCATTAACCAATTGCTAATCCATCTCCAATTGCTTGCCCGGGAAACTACTGTGTTTTGTAGTACTTTCTCTCAGGAAGTACTGCTTTAGCGATTCACAATTGAGCATAAAAAGTGTTGCCGTGCATAACTTAACTAGGTTTGTAAGAAGCAAGGTAACATCTACGAAAGGTGTGGCAGGTTGGGAACATCAGTTCCCACGGGAATCACGAAGTTAAGTAAAATTGTTTGGAGTCAGGGGCAAAAGGACCATCACATAATCTTGCGCAACGAGATACATTGTAGAGATTTTATTTAGTTAGCTACAACCACATACCTTGCTAATCAACCCCTCGACAACATGGACTAGTGGAGGAATCTTTTTGGAGTCTCACTGATGACATAGAAGTTTCGAAAGGCTATCCCGGCACCGGGTTTCATCTCCTTAGAATTGTAGACCTCCGTAGAATAATATGATATAATATTCATCAATATAGTTATGACCTATTGGGAGGAGCAGCCCCTGAGAGAAAACCTGCCCACTCGTAATTTCACTCCAAGGTTTATTTCCAATTAATCCAAGTTTGCATGCTTCAATTTTATTCAAATAAAATTAAAAACATTACAAAACAGCTCAGATTATGGTTACGAACCCTTTTTATTTATACTTAACAAGTATACTGAATAATTGGCTAATTCTTCAAATTTTCATCCTCTGACACCCCTGGTGAAAATTCTTAGCAAGATCTTGCAAGATCTTGCATGATCGTGGCAAGATCTTGGCAAGAAGCAAGATCTTGCCAATTTCTTAATAATTTCTTGGCAATTTCTTGAAAACATCTAAGATTGTTCCTTTCAGACAAGATTTGTTCAAGATCTTGGTAAGAAATTGACAAGATCTTGACACGGTCCCGTGGGATCTTACATGGCTGCAAGATTTTTGGAATCTTGGCAAGGAAACGATATCTTGGCAAGTTCTTACCAAGTTCTTGAAATCATTTTTTTGTGTTGCGATTCTTGAAAGATCTTGCACGCAGAATTCTGCGTTTCCGACTTTAAAGTCTTCTAAAATAATAATTGATAACTGCAAGATCTTGCTCGGTGCGAAAACGCACTCGTGAATGGAGAGCACACAAATGATATTAATGTTTGTCTTGCTTTTTCTGCGGAAAGGTATACAACGTCATTATGCTTACGTTGCGTTGTGACAACACTACTTCGTAAAACTGTGAAATTTAACGTCGCATTGTTTCTATAACCTCTCTCCGGTACAGAACTGTGTGTGATGGTCACTCATCATATACCTGACCCGTGTTGCTTGACTTCGGTGTTCTCACGAGGACCGGTGTTTTCAACATACCAAATCGTTCGGTGATAAGCTGAATGTCGGTTTAATGTGAATATATGATGCGATTCTCCATTCGGGCTCTTTAGTAGTGCAATATATCTATTTTTCATTCTAACTGATAAATACACATGCTAAGTTTTGTTTAGTAGGTATGTGGCAATTGTTGGACTGGGACCGAATTTTGGCCTTTCAACTGATATTTAATCTTTCTACTAATAAATTTACATTTTCTTATTTTCTCACAGAATCGTACATTTTGTACCACAAGATGCACATTATTGTAATCGTTTAATTATATTTATTTCAGTCCGAGGTTTGCACGGAATTATTTTAAACTCCACGGGAATTTTGCATTGCATTCAGCAATGCACGACCTTTTCAATCCTAAGTTACAATAAACACCATCATCATCCACTGATTTACCGACGTTTTTAGACCGCTGACAACGACGGCTGTTCGCAAAATAGTGCGTCGTTGAACACATTGAATCAATCAACTGTGTTATTATGCAACTATAGCAAATATCACGGAAGGTATTGTTCTCAAAAATGCCTCGTGTGCTTTTCTCTACGTGGATGAGAGCTTTATCAAACATTGGTGCTGGGCCCTCTGTGATTTCCGAAGAATTAAACTCCCAAATTCGAAGAATTAGCTTGATGTACAAGCGTACTTTCTTCTGTGTTTTCGACCAACGAAGACTTTCGCATTCACAAGTAAGTACGAAACAAACTTATAGTCAATACGGTACATACATTTACTTTGTAGAATTTGCACTCAAGATGTTCAATATTGGTTATTTTGTGTATACGTGCCGCTGTTATGCAAGTTGTTATTTTGGTAAGAAACAAATACCCTCGATTATCTCTGAACACTCTCTTATAATCACAGTGAATTTACCGTGTTTTTTTATTCACAGTGAATCTCAGGTATAAACAAAACAAATTACTGGATTCCAATTTAACGCTCGGCTATAATAATTGTCATTTTATAATCATAATATGGTCATTAGTGATAGGTGACATGTGTGTGAAACATTCGGCTGACAAAGAGTGGCGCGATAAACCAATACACTAGGATTAATTTGAGTTTGCCACTTTCTGGGGTGCTAGTACCAACCTAGAAAACATGACACCATGATGCTACTGTTAACTATCCGATTTAAAAGCAACAAAATAATGTTTTTCTTTGGTTGCAACAAATAATAATTTTAGGAAAACAAAATATTTAATGAAAAACAATAAATTTTAATCAACCAAAGTTAAAATTAATATATTTTAAATTACTTTTAACTTTTATCAGGTTTTGGCAGGAAACCAAGCTCGCAAACTGCTTTTTGGCAGCCATTGCTAGAATCCGCTAGTGTACGGTAGGTATTTAGCAGAAGTCATTAGGACTTTTAGTTTTGCATTTAAGTTCTTATTTTTTAATAGAATTAATTTCACGTAAATAAACTGATAAATTCACAAATAATTTAAGTGCATGATGCATTGTTTGATCATAATTTTCTGATTAATTTTCAAACTCCCCGGTGAAGACTGGCTTTATTTTGCATTCTAAAGTTGGCAATGTGTAGTCAGAGTGTTGTGGCAAGGTAAGGCTAACACAACTGTACCTTGTTATAGTTCCTTCATTTATCTCGACAGCAATTCTTTACTTTTCTGTCAATTTAGTTTTCATTTATTTGCGAGAAAATTAAGGGGGGCTACTCCCTTGAAATTTTTACAGATGATAGAGTACGTGATAGGCTTTCGATCCGTGATAGTCTGAATTTTTGGCCCAGCCCTGGACAAAAAAAGGCTAACTTTTACAACATTTTTGATATCATTTATTTGCGAGAAAATGAAGGGGGAGTACTCCCTTGAAATTTTTACAGATGATAGAGTACTTGATAAGCTTTCGATCTGTGATGGTCTAAATTTTTGGCCCAGCCCTGGACAAAAAAAGGCTAACTTATACAAAATTTTTGTTATCATTTATTTGCGAGAAAATGAAGGGGGGGTAACCCCTTGAAATTTTCGCAGATGATAGAGTACGTGATGGGCTTTCGATCCGTGATAGTCTGAATTTTTGGCCCAGCCCTGGACAAAAATAGGCTAACGCGACAAGCTGCCCTTGTCCACAGTAGAAGCAGCTATATCGCTTGAAGATAGCGTTGCGATATCAACGGACAATTTCACAACTCTTGGTAAGTTTGCTAGGATGCAACTACAATAATCAATTAATTTTCAGTAACCTGTGGTGGCATTTATTGATCAGGAGGTGCTAGTACAAATGATGCTAGTTTCCATGTGTTTAAAATCGCACATTATTTATTGCAGTGCTGTGAATCTCTCCTGGCTGGTGGCAACAACCTCTGAGATTCCATGCCCATGGTGTGATGTCCCAACTTTTTTCTGCCCTCCATTCCAAGCTACATTGGAAGAAAAATGATTATGGTAAGTTAATTTGAATTTTTCCTCCAAAATCTATGTTCGTACTATCTATTTAAATAGCATTTGTTAACATATGCGATTTCTTAGACGCTAATTTTTTTAAAGTCTTTTAATGCAGAGTCTCATTGATTGATATTCCTCACATAATATACAAGTACTCCATAAAAAATACTTGGTGGGCCCCTTTAACTGCTTTACCAACATTTTGTAACCTGTGCTAGTTGCTTTCTCAAGGTGAAATATTTGATGGATTTGACAACATAAACAAAATATCGAGAAGAAATTATATTTTTGCCAAGGATTCCTAGAATCAAAAAAGTTCTATAATTAATCCAGCTAAATGAGGCTTTTTAATAAAAAATCCCAAAACCACAAACAATGGCATATCTACATGCATTTACTTACCACCTCTGTTATTATTCTGTGATAGTACAACAAAAACAAATTTGTTTACTCTGTAAAATCAGTGATTCATTGAAAAAAAAAGTATATCACGGATTAAAAAAATTTAGAAAACATATACTCTTATTTATTTGTTCTGGCTGTTATTTGTCTGGCGACAAAGCTTTTACACATTTCCTTTTTTTTACAGGTACAGTAAGACATCCTAATTGACAGAGGGTGCACTGCACTTCCTGGCCGGCCGTTCCTCTCTTCTCTTCATATTTATTAAGTACCTTGTTTGAATTTTGTGCTGATTTAGGTTATTATTTTTGCATACTTATTATATTTCTCAATCAGAGTTTCTCACAGGGTTCTTTTTTACCATTTTTATCTTAATATTGTTTAAAATATTTATTGTTATATGAGGCATTCATGATTTTTATTTGCCAAGTTTTAAAGTATTTTATTTTTATTTTTGGGAACACCTATATAGGTATACTGAATTGCATCCATAAAATTCTTATACTATATTTTTCAATTAATAGAGCTTTGATTCTATTTGAAAATTTTTTTCTTAATTTTGTTTCATGTTTACATCCTACAAAAGATAGGGCATTGATAGTTTGTATTAGCCGATTTTCAATTCTTATTTGCTTTTTGTTTGTTTTGTTTTGAAGCTGTTTTGAAGTTGTTGGAAAGAAGAAAGTATATCTAAACTGAAATTTCTGTAATTTGTTATACAGTGCATACAGTTTTGCAATTTTAAAATAAATTTGGTAGCATCTCTAGTATGCATTCTTTTTTTTTTGTAAACCTACTTTGCCTTTCCGTGCCATTTTGCAATGAATCTTAGGAAATCTTGCAAGATCTTCAAACAAGATCTTATCAGATCGTAGTTAGATCTCATGAGACCGTGGCAAGATCTTATAAGAACTTGGCAAGATCCTAAACATCTTCTTGGCAAGTTCTTGACAAGATCTTGGTAAGATCTTACAAGACCTTACGTAAGATTTTTCAGCAGGGACAGACTAGCAAATTTCACACCGAGCTTCCTACTCGGTGACAAATCTTCAAAACCAGAGCAATATTAATTGTTCGTTGACCTCACAGCAGTTTGCAACTTTTAAACCAAAAATCAACGTTAGGTCCGTACTTACCAACTTCGTCATGGCCGTATAGGCCGTTCGTTCACTGATGACACTCTATTCCCGTTTGTTCGCCATTCATCGCTTTTATACCCTTATACCCCCTTCAGACGGACCAGCCCGCCACATTCAGATACACGAACCTGCCATTGCCGGACAGGTTTGGGGTCACATCCTATCTAGCTGTTTAGTAGAAAACTGGTTAAAAGCCTTTTTCAAGAATGCCTCTTCTACAGCCCGTCCAATTCTGTTCTCCACCCAGAATATTGACACTGAAATAAATAGTGAATCTTTTGGTTCATTGCACCCGACATAATGTTCTTTCGGCTCGCATGATTTGAGTAAATGATTCCTTGAACCGGTCTTAGATCGCGATTTTGATCTTGTTTTTAAGAGGTAGGTAATCACACGCGAAGCGGCGATCGCGAAGGCGCGACAGCGCCTTGGGCGAAGCGCCCTCGAGGCAATGGGTCGGTGTTATGCGCAAAAACCAGATTTTACTTTCTTGCATCGACCCTTGTAGGATAGGTGACACTGGCTCCAGAAAAATGTTCAGTAAATCTTCAGCTCAGCTCCTAATCCTCTGAAAGACGACCTGTGTTTAGTTAGGCGCGTTGTGCCAAAAACCAGAAATAAGAGGTGTGATCATAACTTAGCATGTGTCTCCGAGATTCCAAGAATTAACGATTCAAAGGGAAGCAAATGAGATTAATTAAAAGTTCGTCAAACTACGAAACGCTTCTCCACAGGGTTTTTTAATTCGGAGAAACCCGTTTTAATAACAACACTCATAAAATAGTAAAACTTGCGTCTAACATTATAAAAGAGGTTGCTCAATCTCAAACTGGCTTGGTCAACTGTTGTGTTACGGCAAGTCGATTCAGTCACTTTAGTATCTGAAATATAAGAAGCTGATTTTGCGGACATCCCATGAAATTGCAGTTTCCCATATATAGGCGAAATCAGAAGTGAAGGTCAGGAGCTTTTAAAACGGGGTAACGGTGGTGGCCACCGATGGTGCTTCTGGTGGTACTTTTTATCAACCCTCTGCAGTCTAAAATCAAATATTAACAATTCAAACCATTGATATATGTAAATCAATCTTTGATGATAGTATTAACAAATAAGCATTCAGCGTGAACCAGTCCCAAAAGCTAGTAATCTGCAATAAACAACTAAATTAAATTTCTTAACACTCGAAACGACATTCCCATCTTTGGGCGATCACCAATTTCGTCAGTTTTCGAACGGTATTGATTTTCGCGGAGACTGACTAAACCTGATAAAAGGTTGATAATGATGGTTTTTAGGCTCATTTCTACTTGATTTATCCTTAGCACTAGTTTTAACAAAAACTATTTGGAATGGGTTTTGAATGCTAAGTAAAGGACAACTAAATTTAGTTTAGTTTAGTTTAGTTAAATTTAGTTGTCCTTTACTTAGCATTCAAAACCCATTTCAAATAGTTTTTGTTAAAAGGTTGATTGATTGCACATTGCATGTGATGATATTTGATGTCCCAGTCCAAAGAGCCGTGACTCTCCACTCGGTGGTCGTAATATGTATAGTAGTTTATTGTCCGGGATTATCAAGAAATAACGATTTACAGACAGTCAACAAATGTTTACATTTTTTTTTTATCTTTTACATTTCATAGTGAATTTGTTCATTTGATAAAAACAATTTTCTAATAAAAAGTCATTTAACTTCGTTTTGAAACTAGATTCTTTACCAGCTTTAAATTGCGGTGGCAAAGCATTGGACAGTTTTTGGCCGGCATATTTAGGTCTTTTTGATGTAAGTGTTAAAGTGTACTTTGACAGCACTAAAATACCCCTGTTTCTGGTGCAAGGTTGCTCCAAGTTCACTGAGGTCACTGAGGTCATAGATTCCTGATTGTATATAAACATGATACAGTTAAAGATATACACTTATGGAAAAGGCATGATTTTGATTTTTTAAATAAGGGATGTTAAGAGTCCTTACAGAAAATCTCACTGCATGGGTCGTGGCTTTTTCTTGTTCTTGCTTTTTTCTGGAGTTTAAATAATCTTGATGCTTTAGGTGAGTGTCCCCAACTGATACGCCATACTGCAGGTGAGAGTGGATGTTAGCAAAATACACCAACCTTACCGCCCTTAAACTTGTAATGTCCATAAGACGTCTAGTTAGATAACACGCCGAAGCAATTTTAGGTGCGATATACTTTAAATGATTGTCCCAATCCAGGTTGTTAGTGAGCTTCACGCCGAGTAACTTTTCTTCTGTCACTTCCTCGAGGGATTTGCCTTCCAGATGTATTAGGGGGCTGCTGCTGTGCTTTTTACTCGATGCCCTGAAGTGCATTACAACAGTTTTCTTGACATTCAGGAAAAGACCGCGTTTCCGACTGTATTCGGTCATATCCTTTGCAGCTTGGTTTACAATCGTGGATACATGTTTAGGCGCGCTGAATGCTGTGAAATGTCGTCTGCACACATCGTTAAGCTGTTTGGACTCACTACATCTTTCGGCTGGAAGTTGGTATGCAGCATGAAGAGCAGAGGAGGGAGCGCACTCCCTTGCGGTATTCCGATGTTTACTACGTTCTCTTCTGACGACTTAGTACCCTCTTTACCCGAGATGTGCACACTTTGCCAGCGATCTTTTAGGAAGGATCGATCCATTTGTTGGCGACTCCCGAGATCCCCATCGCGTCCAGTGTGCTTAGTAGGGTGGTGTGGGTGTCGTCAATGCCAGCTGTCTTCTTTCTGCTCATTTTATTCTTAGGTATCCTTACTAATGGTGACTGTCCAGCTTGAAAGTCCGTAAGAGGTTATTCATCCAGACTCATTTCAACCATCGTATGGCTGGCAGATTGGTGCTCGGAGACCGTTTCAATTTTGAAATTATGATTGGCATATTCTTTTCATACGATAATAAATAGAACTGGTCCATCGGAAAAAAAAAACCCTGAGGTCCAGCAAAAAAATGCCACTAAGAGATGAATTCTCGGAGCGCATCAAACAATCTTTGATCAAATCATTTCAACGAGATAAATGAAGAAATGAGCAATTTGAACACCTACATTTTTTTCGTTCTCATGATCCCTTGCTCCTCTCCATCAATGGACAATTAATGCATATTTTACGCAACTGTCCAGCTAAACGTACCCGGAATATTTGGGGAGTTCGACGCATGGTTGAGAAAAGCGCGCAGTGTTTTGTAATTGCCTGATTTGGTTAAGTTTCAAAATTCACTCAGTAGATTTATTTGCATAGTTATTTCTGGTAAGACCAGAATTTCTATCAAATTTATTTGAAATAATTTGGATTCATGTGTTTTAAATTATTCCATAAATAAATATCTAGTCTATTCGTGAAACAAACCACAGAAACAATTTATATACATTTCATGTCATTTCATAGCTAAGGAAAAATTAGTTTGCAATGAGTTTTTTAAAATACAAAATGCAGCGCTGCTTCGAAAATGTTCAAATATTGTCAGAATTGGAGGAAAAGCGTTTTGCTGCCTTCTTCCGTCGATCGAATAAGAATGTGGCCATCATAGAGTCACAAAATCTCATCCTAGACCGGTCACCCGTCGTCGTCGACCGGTTTCTAATTTGTGAGGCATTTTTGCCTGGTGAACCAAGAATGGGCCCTTTGCCCCGGACAATCAAGTTTCTTGAGTATTTGTATCTATTTTTTAAAGATATTTAACATGATAAGCCAAAGTACAATGAACTTTCGACAACCACCGATGAAGTGACCTCTCTCATAAAAGTCGAGATTGGTGGACAATACATTAAAGTACCATTTGGATTTGATATTACTACTGATAACAAGGACAAACTGTTATGGTTGATAACGTAAGCACAATCCAAGTTCAGTTGGATGCACTTTTTACACGTGTTGCACGACGCACTTTTTTCAATTCGTCCTGTGGTAAACGGCGTCGATGAATGAACTAGTGATGACAAGGATGATGAATTTAGTTTTCTAGTTTAAGAAGGGAAGAAGGGAAACATCCGATGATGAACCGAACCTAACTTAGAAGAGAGGAGGGGACACCCGGTGCCGGCAGGTGCCTACTCCTCCACAATTCTTTGCTGTCGCGAGGTTGATGAGCAAAGCAAATGAAGTTGCTAACATCCCTCCAGCTTGTCTCCCGAACAGGACTGGTGATGTGTATGATGGTCATCCAACTAATACCTGACCCATCGCAGCGTTGCTTAATTTCGGTAATTTTACGAGAACCGGTATTTCCAGCATGCCAAACCGTTCGGTCTAAAAACTCATTGATAATACGATGGAATGACCATAGTTATGACTGCAAAAACCTAAGTGCATATTTGAAAGTTCTACTGCTGCACTAAATATCTACGATAGGTGTTTAGCGCCCATTTGGGAAGGTTCTAATTAAACGTACAAGTAAAATTGGACCTTGGTTGCCTTTTAGCCTATTTTGGCGGGCACGCATCACGCAGCACGAATTTTGTTGCTGATTCTGCTAAAAAATGACCATCATCTCTTGTCCCTTAAGTTGCAACGTGTTCGCCCAGAAAATGTCTATTCATGAGATCAGTGGCCACTAAATATGCCACTTTTTTAACAAGTTTAAACCGCTCGATTGTCTAGATTAAGATCAATGTTTCAGTTATGTTTTCATTAAATTAAGATGCCAAAACTATGCAACTGTAATATTGATAACAGATAATGTTGCTATGAAACGAGAGATCGACCAATGCTGCCACCACGTTTCGCCGTTTCCTGGGTGCAAGAAAATGGTGAGAAGGCGCGGTGGAATCTTCTAAAGAAAAGAACAGAAGTGATAAGAACATAGTGTCCTATAACCGCCAAAATGTTCTGAACGGAAGGTGAAGTTTTTTAATATTATGGCTCATATTATGTATGACTCTCCATTTTTGGTGTATTTTTGCCCAACTTTACAAGAATCTTACAACCCCAAAGGTTGCAATGCAGACAATGATGTAGATTGTTTCTAATGTTTTCGGAATGTTTTCCTCAAACTATGATAACTGTAAAGTGTGCAGTAGCCCCCCCCCCCCCCTACTTGACAATGAAAATTAAAAATTAAGTTGTAGTCACGTTACCCGATTGAGCTATAATTTGTGCGAGTAGGTACTACCTACGGCACATTAAGTGAGGCTTAATTGACTTGGATACCTCCTCGAATTACTTGAAGATGAATTTTCGCGCAACACTCTTTACAGCGGTCGACAAGTGGATGTAACAATCAATTATTTGTGCAGATGTGCTCATCACGCTTTGACGCCTGCAGAGTTTAGTCGATTCGATACGGTTTGGAGTTGACGGCCTATGGCACTTCAATGCAGATCTTCCAGTTTATTTAACGAGTCTCGAAAAGGATCTGTAGAAGTGGTCAAAGCTGTTCACATTAACGTCGTGTCGAAGAGGCTAACAGGATGAGCAGGTATCAAAGCACCGTTCCTTGCGCGTGCGCTTGTCAGTGCGTTTTATTCCCTGAAAGAATGTATACGAGGAAAGTTAGTCGCAAAGAGCGATGAGCGTATTGAGGGATTTACTGGTGGATTTGTGATGAGGGAGGCAAACTGACATTATTGGCACCCTCAAAATGCGGTGATTCATGAACTCTAAGAGTCCATATCGAATACCTCTCTAATAGCTTTCGAATATCTTGGAGCTAGAACGGAAGTACACTGCAAAAAATATTTTGAGAAATGCAGACAAAAAAAAAAATCAGGAACATTTTTAAGCGATATTTTTTCAATTGTAGGTAAGCAAAAAATTTTGAAGAAAAAAATTCTGAAGATATTTTGAAGAGAAAATGTAGTATTGAAGATCATTTAATAAAAGCTTTTTTTCCCATTCATCTGCAAGACTAAATGAATGCTAAGATATCTGCTAAGATAAATGAGCTACAGTGAATATTTTCGTAGCAGAATTACTCGCCATTGTATACTATTTCCCGTTCAAATGTAAATTTAACACACAAATGTATGCGTACACACTAGCAGATTTATTTCACAGTTTTGTATCCTAAAGAGCAAAAGGAAATAAAACAGAAAAACAGAAGGCGCTGTTAAAAGCATTGCGGAGAATTTTGAAAGGCAGAAATCTGCAGCTTCTAACAAGCTCTTATATCCTCAATCTACAGGCTACACAACAAACCAATCTTCCTTCCAGCCACTTCCAGCTTTACCGAAATCTCACCTGAAACGACAGAAACACCGATAAAGTTTCCAGGTGCTGATCCAGCTTAAATCCAATATGCCTGTCCAAGCGGCGGCGTGCAGTAACCTCAAACTGGATAAATTGTGTGGAACTAGAGTTTGAGTGCGTGGGGATTATATACGAGTGTAATAGAGTTAAAATAGCAATTATATGTGTATATAGAGCACCCTCAGCTGAGCTGGAAAGGTTCATGGAGGGAGTGTCACAGCTGCTGCAGAGGATAGCAGGGAAAGACAGAGTGTCGGGCATAGTACTGGGGGGCGATATGAATGTAAACCTTATGGTCGAATCCCGGGCCAATAAAGCGTTGACGGACATGTTTGACACATTCAACATGAAGAGAATGGTGTGGGTACCTACAAGAATCACTGACACATCAAGCACATGTATAGACAATGTTTTCGTACACATGCCAGGCAAGGAGATGAAAGTAAAGGTCACTGACCCAGGACTCTCGGACCACTGCTTCCAAACTATAAGTTTCGAGCAAGAAGATAGCATACCCACAAAAGAAATCAAGATCACGAAAAGATGCTATAAAGAGAGGAGAATAGAAGATTTCATTATGGCTATATCTACGTGTGACTGGGGAAAAGTATATGAAAGTGAATTGGTGGAAAATATGTTTAATGCATTCTGGGATAAGTTTTATGCCATATTCGATAAGTCATTCCCGGTAATGACGGTAAAGGTGAACCCACAAAGAAACAATAACACTTGGTACACGGAAGAACTACGACTGATTGCAATAGAACTAAAGGAAGCACAGGAGAGTCTGAAATGGGCTATAAGCGACCAGAGCAAAAAACACCATGCAGAGTTGAAAAGGAAGTATATTAACGGTATCGATGCGGCGAAACGAAAAGAAAATGACAGAATAATAGCGACCGCAGATAATAAAGCAAAGGCGGCTTGGACAGTAGTGAAAAAGGTCAAAGGTAACGCAAAGAAAAGTGAAGACATCCAATTGGAAGATGCAATAGGAAATCCGATAACCGAACCCCAAGACATAGTGAAAAGGTTCAAGCAGTACTTTGAGGGGGCAGCAGTGAACCTAAGGAAAACTCGCCAACGAGACACAACAAGAGAGATAAACATAGCAGCTCAGACGAATAGAGTGATTTTCCTCACACCGATGACAGCCAAAGAATTCTACGACATCGCTGAAAAAGTATGTAAGAAGAAATCGGCCGGCACAGACGGTATACCCGGGAATATAGTGAAAAAGGCCATAGTGTACATTATGCCGCTAATGACGTATATCATAAATGCGTCGTTTGAACAAGGACATTTCCCTTCCAAACTAAAGAAGGCGAAGGTGGTGCCAGTATTCAAAAAAGGAAACAAAACATCAGTAGAAAACTATAGACCAGTGGCAGTACTGTCAATTTTCTCGAAGATGATGGAGAAGGCATTCTGTTCAAGAGTCCTTGCCTTCCTAGAAAAAGAGAAGATGATGAATACGAGACAGCACGGGTTTACAAAGGGAAGATCAACAACATCGGCGGTGGCAGTCTACGTAAATGAGATCCTAAAAGCTCTGGACCAGAAGAAAGAAGCTATAGGAGTATTTTATGACTTCTCAAAGGCCTACGACACGGTAAACCACAAGATATTGCTGGAAAAGTTACGTAAGATAGGAATAGCAGGAAGAGCAAACGAGTGGGTCAAGTCATTCCTCAGCGAACGTAAACAAGAGGTTCACATAAGGTCACAAGGACGAGTAGTAGTCTCGGAAGAGATGGTTAGTGAAGGGATAGGTTTGCCACAAGGGTCGACGGCATCTCCCCTCTTGTTCATAATATTTACAAACGATCTGCCAGCGTATGTCAATAAAGGAAAATTGACCTTATTCGCGGATGATACGTCACACCTATTCACTGCAGGGAGAAGAGAAGAGGTGATTACGACAGCGAACGAGGCAGTGGAACAGATGGAGGAGTGGTGTGAAGAAAACGAATTATTCCTCAATAAGGAAAAAACAGTGACAATGCAGTTTGGAACAGGGAGGAAGATGGTAGACTCAAGCCCCCTAATATTGGTAAATAGATGCAGCATAAAGGTAGTAAACGAAAATCAGTTCCTAGGAGTGAGGCTAGACAGGGTGTTAGATTGGGGAGAACACATAAATCAAGTTTGTTCTAAGGTGGCTTCAGGATGTTTTTTAATCAAAAGACTAATGCGAGTGGTAAACATCGAAACAGTGCTACAGGTTTATCATGCAAACATACAATCACACCTGATTTACTGCATTATATTATGGGGTGGCTCCAGGCACACTCAGAGACTATTCAAACTACAAAAAAGTGTACTCAGAACCATGGCAGGAGCTAGTCGTAATCCGTGTGCCAAAATTTTCTATAAAGATAGTACAAAGCCGCTGTTATTACACTTCAGACTAATGACAATAACATCATTGTATCTTTACCACACCATTAGATTTGTAACTGAAAATAACTGGCTCTTACAAAAAAAAGAAGGTCCGAAGAGGTATGAAACTAGAAACAAAGATAATTTTAACAAGGACACGCATAAATTACAAATGTACGCAAATGGCCCAATGTATGCCGGTGGAAAATTCTATAATAGACTACCTAAGGAAATTAAAAATATTAAATGTGCAACAAAATTCAGAGCAGTTTTAAAAAAGTATTTTATAGAACATTGTTTTTATTCTAGTGACGAGTTTATGAATGGTAATTTAACTTGTAAATATGTTGTAAATGTATTGTAAATGTATTATACTTTTATGTATATGGACAGTACCAATACCAGCTCGCTGGTCACGGAAAAATAAACATTTATTATTATTATTATTATTATTATTATTATTATTATTGGGACGATGGCGTGATGTACTCACATGCGACTGTCCGAAGTAGGGCATCATCCACGTGTCCCGTACGACTAGGGAACGATGTAGGGTGCAGACCTCGCTCCGGGCGGCCATCAGACCTGTGGGCAGGGTGCAGGGCGATATTTTATTTTCAACTTTGATTATTTGGGCTACCTTACTTTTTAAATTTCCGCAACTTTTTGAATGTAGCAGCGCCTCTAGCAGCAAATCGCGGACCTATTTTTACAATCTAAATTGACTGTGGCGCTGTATGTGGTCACAATTCGAAAGTGTCGCAGACAGGTGACTTCGACTTTTTGCCGAACCGCCAAAAAGGCTTTCGAGCGTTCTGCGTAATGAATTAAGCTATTGTAGTCGAATTGAAATAGAAATCGATTGCAAAATGGCCTCACCTGATTTAGACGAAGTTACTAATCTATTAGCGGGAACTTCTGTCGGAGAAGTGGGTGTTAGTTTTCTTGGCAAATCTCTAAAGCTTGATACGGAAGATGATGGTATGTTTTTAGGTTATATTGTTTTGTTCTTAATATTTTCCTCGTGTCATTTTTTTAACTCATTAATTCCAACCTCTTCAACAGCACGAGAGATTGTTGATGCCATGAACAAATGTCCAAAATTGGACTTTCTGAACCTGGAGGGTAATACACTTGGAGTAGATGCTTCAAAAGCGATTGCCAAGGCCCTCGAGTCGCACAAAGAATTGAAGCGGGCGCTATGGAAGGACCTCTTTACTGGTCGAATGAAGACAGAAATACCTAAAGCGCTAGTAAGGCACACTCATATACAACACAAAATGTTTGCTTGAGAATAGACTGTTATTTATTCTGGTCCATTTTCTACAGCAATTCCTAGGGGCAGGCCTTGTCCTGGCTGGTGCAAGACTGACAGAACTAGACCTCAGTGACAATGCCTTTGGACCTATTGGCGTTGAAGGCCTAGCATCTTTGCTTCGAAGTCCTGCGTGTCATGGGTTGAAAACTCTGCGGCTCAATAACAATGGGCTAGGAGTAACAGGTGGCCGACTCCTAGCCAAGGCACTCCTTGACTGCCATCGAGCTGGAAGTGAAGCAGGCCTACCGTTGGAGCTTCAAGTTTTTGTTGCAGGAAGGAATAGATTAGAGAATGAAGGAGCTAAAGCACTTGCAGAAGTTTTCCAGGTATGCATACCTTTTCGATGTCCAAAGAGTACAAGGATTGAGGTACCATATGATAATGCCTAATGCGTTGCTTGGCCTCCCATATGTGTTAAGAAATTTTCTATCTGCACCATTATCTATAATAAAAGAAGATTTAAAGTTAACTTTATAGTAAGTTGTAGTTATTGTGTGTCATTTTATAAACACATTCACAAAATAGATTAGACATGAAAATGTATCTTGGATTTTTAATTATTTTATGTAATTATTTTCTTCAATCGAACATAGAAATATGTTATGAGAATTATGGCGACAAAAAAATTATTAAAATGTTACGAGAATGTCAATAAATCACGATATCATACAAGTTTGTTGACAAAATAAAATATCACAATATCATGTTGAGATCCACCTAAAAAATCAACTATGATCTAGTCTGTGATAGATGCAAAAAGAGAGATCGAATATAGAACTCTTTCAATCACTTTCTCTTGTAACTATTTTGGGGAGAAATATCAATTGCCCACTGAAGGGCATTTAGTATCAGGGTATTTAGTTTAAAAAATATTTAAAGATAATAATTTTATTGACGCCTCTTACTCACCTGCGATTCCAGACGATGGGTTCTTTGCGTGAATTGAGCATGCCGCAGAACGGTATCTACCACACGGGCATTGCTGCGCTGGCAACTGCACTAGCAGCCAACACTGGTCTGCGGGTGCTTAATCTCAACGACAACACGGTGACGGCCCGTGGGGCAGCTGCGCTTGCGGAAGCTCTGCCGCAACTGCAACAGCTGCGCGAAGTCAACCTCGGTGACTGTCTGCTGCGTACGAAGGGAGCATCGCTGCTGGCTGCTGCGCTGGCCGAACAACATGATGAGCTGGAGGTGCGTTAGTTTAGCGCCTTGACTGATTTTGGCCGATTATGGGTACATCTGTAAACAGCTTAAATTTGAGAAGTTAAACAAGAAATATATTGTCAAGTAATTTTTTATTTATTTATTGGTCTTGTTTACACAAGGCGAAGTTTGGGTTACATCGCTCTTCCACTTAACCTCTACAATCTTGCACGTTAGATATAAAGTTAAGAATAAGAAAATAAACAAATAACTGTAATATGTATATTATAATATCTAGTTAAGATAACCAAAGAAAAAAAAAATAGTTAAAATTAGTTACTGTTAAATCATCATCTAACATAATGTGAAATAACTAGGGTTGTCATTTAATTTCTTTGTTAAGAAAGGGTTGCTCCCTCGTGAATATTTCAGTACTTTTGGTTCATCGAAGGCTCTTTCAAATTCGTACTGTAAAATCATCTAGCCGATTTTTTTCAAAAACCTCATAGATTTCAAAAGGATCCTGGAAATTACGTCCAGATCATTATAACTGTTTTGGAGGTAAAGTGAAAACAAACAACATATCACATACCAAAAAATCAAAAAATTATCAAAAAATAACATGTTTATCTTCCAGGTAGTCAAATTGAGTCTTCACTTGCAATGGCCATCCAATCCAAACTATCCACGCTCATCCAATCAATGTCTTGGCAAGGAATGGCTTGTAGCTTTACATAATTGTAATATTTTATCCTATACCACTTTGACTGTTTTAGAAGACACTTTTTAACTTGACACAAATTTCAATAAAGGATTAGATTCTGGATTATTTCTGTGACATATGTCCTGAAATCTTTGAATGGAACCTGGCAATCCTTGTGATCTAAAACGAAATTTAAGTTCACCATTTTTGTGTCACCTATGCTAAATTGCCCCCTTTGCATCCTTGACAGGAGCTGAACCTTGGCTTCAATGAGATTCGGAGCGCAGGAGCCCTGACAGTGGCGGCGGCGTTGGCCAACAAGCGGCGCTTGCGCAAGGTGCTGCTGGATGGCAACCAGTTTGGGGAGGAGGGCCGGCGCACGCTTGCAAACGCCCTGCGCGAGTTTGGTCATGCCGATGCTCTTGGTTCTCTCAGGTATCAATACACAGAGTCTCAAAAATCCCTACAAAGCTGTAAGCTCAAGTTACGTAGTTGTCTGTTACGTAGCCGTAAGTTACATAGCTGGTAATTACCATGCCCTGGTAGTGTCTGGGTTACACAAATATGCTCCAACCACCTAGTTCTTAATCCTTGGCTCAGTGTGCCCAGACAGGTCAGATCCCTTCTTGATACGTGTGAGACTGGTGGCATTTTTGACAGGCCTGCACCAAGACTGGTTTGAAGCATGCTCAATGATGTCATGCTTTGCACCGCTACTAGCGAGAGTGTTTCTCTGATCACTAGTAGTCAGCACATTGGTTTTTTTTCCAATAGCACAGTTGCAATTCGTAAAGAAAGGAAGTGCACTGGGAGTTACTCGAGAGTGAGCCAATCTGCCAGGCAAACATGCAAATGTTGCACTGGGGCAAAGTCAAATCCCCAGTCAAATGAGCAGATCACCCCCTGGTGCGCTCCGAGGAAGCCTGTTGAATACGCCATGAAAGTCACCTGTTTACAAACCAACAGTTTTTCAACACTTGAGAACCCAAAAGTTGGTACATTGCTCCTTCACAAGAATTTCACTGGTTTCTGTATATCTTTTAGCTTTCCCATCACTGTAATTCCATTCCAAAAGTGTGTATTGAATCATGTGGCATTAGACCTTCTCACCTTTTGATCTTCCAGTGAGAACGAAGAGGAAGACAGCGGCGATGACGGCGAAGAACCAGGGGAAGATGAAGAAAGCGATAGCAGCGAAGATGAAGAGGATGAGGAGGAAGAGTCTCCGCCCGCTGAGCCGGTCCCCGTGAAGATCTCGCCATCCAAACTCTCTCCTGCCAAGCTGTCCCCCGCTAAGGTATCGCCTATCATTGTGGCACCCGCCAAGCAGAATGGCGTGCACAAGACGGTGGCGGAGTTCCTTGGTGCGCCGACAGCAGAGAACTTTCTGGGGTTGGGCAACGACAGGAAGAGAATGCTGTTGGAGGAAACCCAGGTATGAAGTATTAAAACGTGGGGTTGATTTCAGCCAGCTGGATATGTGTTGCAGCAAATGAATGGCTATAGTACAAAAAGATAAGAGAGCCAAAATACTGGCAAATAAATATAACAAAACGTAAGGAAGATCTGAACTTACCATGGTACAAATAATAGATTGTGAAAGATCAAAGGTACTAAGATATTTTGGCTTTTGCCTTGTTCATGTGAGATGACTCCCAATCTGCGATTTCCACCTCACTAAGTTGCGTTTGTTTGCCTTTAAATACGATTTTTTTTTTTCATTTTGGAATGCTTGTCTCAGCTGATTTGTTTTGTCTTCAAACTGATTACCACGCAAGCCCAACCATTGTGGCATTGTCCTTTTCATTTAGTATTTTTTAATAGTTAGTTGGTTCTTACAACTTCCCCAACATCCACTTACATCTCTTAAAACCTCCACCTAATCAACTGTGCCATTGTCTTGAGTTACATCTACTTAAATTATAATGTACTAACCTCTAACACAAAGATATTTTGTCACTGTATCATGCCACCAAGAACAAGTTGCTTGCATTTCTCTTACCTCCAATTTCTCTCTGATCACCCACCCAATCTCTGAACGTCGTAACTGTCCTGACAGGGTCAAGATAGCACCAGTGAGCTTGTCAGCCGCCTCGAGGTTCTGATGAAAGTGTCTGCACTTACCACGAACCCAACTGCACGGACAGAGGTGCTAGCCTGCGCTGACGACCTCTATCGGGCGCTGTTTGCGTGGGTTGCTGGACGAACAGACTGCCCGGCATTCACTAGCGAACTCATGATACACCTAGGTCTCCTAAAGGTACAGGATATGTGCAATTATTCATCAAAAACTTAAGAACTAATATTACTTGAGAGTAAAAAAAAAATAATTTTCCTGTGTGGTGTTTTCTTGGGAACAAAGTTTTTGAAGTGTTTTGGTAAAAGTGTCCTTTTACTGTAATATATTTTTTAGAAAGAACCTTGTAAAATTCTTGAATTTTAGTCCAATGTGGGGTCAAATATAGAGCGATCCCGAAAAGTTGTTCCCGCATATTTAGTTTCCAAACATGAAGCAATTCAACTCATACGCACTTGGTACAAACATTAGATATGCGATGCGTTTCACATTAACTTACCCCTATAAAAGACGAGAACTCCCAAATTGTTGATTTCTCCAACGGAACAATAAACCTCTTGTCTCTTCCCATGGCACAACATCGAGTTACGGCCAAATTTTAAGTGCTGCGTTTTCTCTGTCATCCATGCAGAGCGAGGACAAGCGTAGACTGCCGTGGGATCGTACTGGCTGCCTGCAGGCGCTGGAAGTTGCGCTGGCAAAGGACTATTTTCCCGACGACGTACGCTCTTCGATTGAAGTTTTCCTTGGCAAGCAGGTCGTTCACGTCACTGACCACTAGAAGTGTTTGGCAAACTGCGGGATTTTTACAGTATCGTACGTCTGCCGATTTGATTTTTCGTAGATCGAGCACAGATCCGTGCAGGCATTCCACAGCTTAAGTTTGTATTTTGAAGAAACTGTTAACTTCAATGTTTGTTTTATAAATTGCATCGTGTATCTCGATTGTCAGATTAAGTGACCATCGATTATGATAAGGGTGAATAGCTGATAAAAATAACCTTTTATTTTATAAATTATTTCTTTTTCCCAGCCAGAACTTTGTAGTAAATGTTTAACTTACACTTACACTTCTAAAGCCAATGAAATCTTTGATATATTGAACCTATGATGGAGACTGCTGATGTGTGTAATATATGTGAAATGTGTACAACTGCATTTTTATTTAAGGCGTCCTAGACTATGGGAATCCATTCACAAACCTTTTTGAAAGTACTTTATCAAACATGCAGCCATATTTCAAATTGTATGCTGTCAGCTGATCAGAAACTGCTCGGATTCCGCTCAATATCATAAAATCAAGTACCCAATGCCATTAGTTATGCTTTTGAATAAACTTAGCTTCAATATGCTTAATGAAGCCGTAGCAAAAGAAAATTCATGCTGTACGATCAACATTTTCTGAACAAGTTTCAAAATTCTTCGTGCGCATTTATCGCAGATGGAGGAAATGCATCCTAACGACCAAAGCTAATGACGTCACATCTGGCTGAAATGTTAACCTCACTAACGTCAAATTGATCGAGTGTCAGAGCATAGAGTCGAAGTAAACCTTGAATTTACAGAATTGTGTATGTAATGATCTGTGGAAGATGATAGCGGCGTGTGGCAAAGAAAGGCCACATAAGGCGGTATATTTTGTAAACGCCGTGGAAATCTTGACTTGATTTCCTTCTTACCTCTGCTCGATATTTTTAGGTTATAATAATTATCACTGTTCACAACATTACTATTGTATAAGATATTTTTGAAATAATGCTTGGAAACCTTCGAAATGATTACGTATCATTAAATCTACCCTCCACAGCTTTTGATCCAATTTCTCAGGGATGGCCAAAGCGAAGTTTATGGAGGGTAAGTTCTGTTCGTTGAATTGTCTTCATCGTTTGTCGTGTTGCTGTGACCCCCATTGCTAAACTATTTTTTTGCGTACTTCTCTTTAGTGGTGGAACCAACTTTCAAGATTTCAACGCAGTGCAATTTATATGATATCATTAATTACCATTCTGGCAGTAATATATTTCTGTGCCGGAGAACCACAAACTGTCATAGCTGAAAAGTTATCGGCCCCTCCTACTCATAAGGTGAGTGTGTATTGGTAAAACTTCCCATTTTGCAGCCTTCCATATGCTGACAATAAATTAAATATATGGGCATGAAAAAGGAGATGACACCTACCTAGCAACAGCCACCTACGATTGAATTACGAATATTTTGGGTATCTTCAATTGAATTTTAATGAACCCACTAATTTCTCTGGTTGAATAGGTGGCAACAGAGAGACTGGTGCACGAGGTGCCTCCAGAACAACCAGAGAATGTACAGGAAGAAAACAAAGTCCCACTGCCAGGGGATGAGGTTTTGCCAGGGGATGAAGCGTTGCATGAAGAAAATGAAATCGATAGACCACAAGACTTCGGACAAATCAAAGAACCTCCAGTCACTGCCATGAAATTCACAGGTACATACAGTTACTTAATTTGAAACAGCATTGGTACAGGAGCAATTTATAAACTCCAATTGTTCTAAGAAGGTCATTTTTTTGCCAACTTTGAAACCAAATAAAATTGTAAGCACATGAGATTCATTCTACTTTCTGAACCATGGAGATGCTTAGATCGCCTGACAGAGCTTCTAAATTGTACCATCTTTTTGTACCGGGACTATAGCATGTGGTTGAGCTGATGTTATGTGATATTTGTGTGTGGTCAGGAGCGTCCAATGAACGGCAAGCAGCCGTTGTGGGAGCCTTACGACACGCATGGCGAGGTTACCGAAAGCATGCGTGGGGACACGACCATCTCAAGCCCATTTCTGCCACCCATCATGATTGGTTTGAACTGGGCCTAACGATCATCGATGCCATGGACACCATTTACATCATGGGGCTCGAGCAAGGTTCATCTTGTGTTTTTTCTGTCTGTTTCTTAACGTTGTTACAAACTTGTGAAAAGGTAGTCCAAAAGAAAGGTTCAGAATATAGAAAAGATCAGCATCTGGCTGAAACCCTTTCTCCGTACTACATAATTTTGATTTAATTCTAATACAATTTGATTCGGTTAGTTATTAAAAACCCTACGCTGTTGTAAGCCAATTTTCTCAGGATGAGTTTGTTAAATTTGAAGGGTTTTTGGTATTTGGGTGTTTCTGCATATGAAACCAGCAAGCGATGGATGAAAGGGAAGCTAACCTCCCAATTGCCAGTCAGGTCCTCTACCAACTGACCTATCTGGTCATGCAGACCACCTTCTCAGAGTGGTGCAAGGGATTAATTTTGTTTATATTTGTTTATATAACCCAGATTCAAGTGTGGTTTTAGAACATATTCACAAATCAAGGTTTTCAGCTTTTAGTACTTCTTGAGAATAGTTTTTGAGATCAAGTTATACTTGATAAGCAAACATATTTGGTTGCAGAGTTTACAGAGGCGCGCACATGGGTGGCTGAGCACCTGAGCTTCGACGTCAACAAGGACGTGAATCTGTTTGAGGTGACGATCCGCGTGTTGGGTGGGCTGCTCAGCACGTACCACCTCTCTGGGGACCGTCTTTTCTTAGACAAGGCGGTGAGACAACTTGCTAGTATTTTGTAGCTTTATAGCTTGCGTAGCTTTATCTTAGATCAGCTAGACAGTGAACACAAGCTAGCTGAGAACTATACCAGCAGGTTGTGATTTTTTTCTTTTGTCGATTTGATTGGGTAAAACAGATTGGGCACATGATGCATCAACAAAGGTGAGATCAAATTGCTAGTGGTCAATAATCGACTTATTTATAATCGGCGTAAATAACTTTTGGACTAAATGTTGATCTTTTTTGTTAAAGAGGGATTCAAAAGCAGATTTTAAATTAAGCAATAAAATTAATTCAACTATTTTTAATTTACGTGGTTGTTCGTGTTTTTCAATTCAAGGATTGGTAAAAGACAAGACTAATTATGATGAGAAAAATCTAGCCTGCATATTGGCATTTTACCATGTACCTTGTTTATTACTCCCACTACTATGAACACGTTAACACATTCTAAGCAAAGATAAACTGTCAGAGTGGAAAATTTTGTATTGACCCATAGATTGCTGATAATAAAACCATTTGATGGTTTTACCCAAGGTACCCAAGAGTTGAAGTGTTACGTCATTGGCCGTTCCTCAGATTGACCTAGGCAACCGGCTGCTGCCGTGCTTTGACTCCGAGTCTGGCGTGCCGTACAGTGACGTGAACCTGCGTACGCGCAAGGCTCACTCGCCCAAGTGGAGTCCCGACAGCAGCACTTCGGAGGTCACCACGCTGCAGCTGGAATTCCGGTGCCTCAGCCGCGCATCGGGGGACCCCAAGTATGAGGTAGGTCCTGACGTTGCTCAGCCCTTGGTTGGTTGACTCGTAAGGTAGTGAAATTACCTCCAGGACAAAGATAATATAGCTCTGATTTTTTTCTTTTACAGATGGGAAAGACGTTGTCCCTTAACTGTTTGCAGATCCCCCCCCCCCCCCAGACCCAGTATTAATGCCTACCATTTTTTTTTTCAATTGTTTTTTTTTTCTATTTAATAATGACAGTTAATCTATTGAAACCAAAACACCAAAACTGTAAAAAGCCCTTCAATAACGTAGAATTGCAAATGTAAGCTTTAATTTACCTACACTCCGTGTGAATTGAGGGACAACTTTTGTGGAACGTACTCGTCGTATAGTCTAACTTCTAGTTTTTGATTACAGGAGGCGGCAGCACGTGTTTCGGCGCATGTACACGCCCTGGAAAAGACCAATGGCCTCGTACCGATCTTCATCAACGCCAACACGGGGCGATTCCGCTCGTACGCAACTATTACGCTGGGTGCAAGAGGAGACAGCTACTACGAGTACCTGCTCAAGCAGTGGCTGCAAACTGGCCGCACAATCGACTAGTGAGTGTCCACATTTCGAGCCGTCGATTACGTTTCAAAGCTATGGGGTAAATCGAGAATTGAAACCAGGCCGTAGAGCTTGTAAGCCTGGAGCGGTCTCTTCACTGTTTTCCCTACCCCTTGCAAAACTTTGTTTGGAAGCTAGCAAAGCTTGAAAAGACCAAAAACCCCATCAAAATATCTGAAATCATCGTTTTGATTCGAATTTTAGTTACACCGTCGTACGAGCTAAGTTATTGACACAAAGCTAGATTTAAATAAAAATTTATTCTTATTGAATCTACCACATAACAGACAATTATCACACAAAATTGTGGAAACTTTTTTGATAAGCAAAGCAAATCTTCAATTCCACCACTCTTAACAATTAGCAATTGTACCTATTTTAAATTTTTATTTGTGTATTTGCATTCTACCAGCGAAACAGCTGCTCCGATTTCGATGAAATTTTGATAAAACCTTTCCGTGTATAAACCTCTTAGCCAACTTTAGAGTTTGCAAGAAAGATATTTTTAGACAAAACAACTTGCTGTGATGCAAAACCTACATTTTTGGCTGGGATTTTAGTGTTGTCATGCAGTTATCTAATGCATACGAAACAAAAATATAACTAGATACCACCAAAATAACTGAGATTCTGGATATCTCTCCTAACATCTAAGCTGAAGCTTGAGCAGTAATTTAGGCAGTACTTTTAAATAAAATATGCATATTTGTTAGACAAAGATAGAGATACTTATATTTCTGTTTCGTTGTAAATTTTGGTTTGGCCTACCACCACTTGACTAACTCATCTGACAAATTCTGACAGTGGTATTTAAAAAACATACTAATAATATTTGAAGTTGGTTGATTCACTCTTGGTCATATTTTAGGATACTTAATAATAATAATAATAATAATAATTTTTATAATAATAATAATAATAATTTTTATTTATTCTCGATTGACCAATAGCTTTGGTATGAGACATGTCATTACAATATATTCGTGTTTTACACTGTTGTTGTAGGTTGTGATGTAAATAATAACAGTGTGCTTGTCTGGATGCAGCCTGCGTGACGATTACCTCGAGGCGATGGAAGGCGTTCGCAAGCTCCTAGTGCGACGCACCGCGCAAAACAAGTTCCTCTTTATCGGAGAACTGCTGGCCGGTGGACGGGACTTCAAGCCCAAGATGGTAATGTCTAGAAGGGTCACTAAAGAAGTGCTCACTGCCCACTTGTTGAATGCAGGACATTGATTCCCGTGTAGGGGAACGGGACAATAAAATAAAATACAATATACAATATAATACTATTAATTATACTATATAATACTACATAATACTAAACTACCCTCAAAAAAATATCTTTCTACAAATTTTACAAAATTTTCTTACTTGAATTAGGTTTGGTTGAGTGGATGTTTGTAGAGCCATGGTTTGATTTTATGATGTGTTTTCCAGTTTAGCTGTGTTGGGACGAGGTTTGTGGCCCTAGAAAGGGTCTCACGTCTCGACGTTTCGACGAGGCACGGCTCGTCATCGTCATCGTCATCTTCAGGAGATGAGCCCCGTCGAAACGTTGAGACGTGAGACCCTTTTCTAGGGCCACAAACCTCGTCCCAACTGAGCAAAACCGGAAAACACATCATGAACTAGGTTTATTATTAGTAAGCTCCAAAATTAAAGTGCTGCTAAACCCTTGGTGCATGCCTTGCATTCCAAACAAACTTATTTCCTATCATATGCCACCAAATGCAGGTATTTGTCACAACCACCCAAGAGATGTGCTTGGATTTTCTCTTAAAGATACCATCATTCTCTCTGAAACCATGTCTCAGTGCATTATTGAGCCAGTCAATGCGCGGATATCCAGAGTGGATGGTACCGCATTTACTATGCTCATTGATGGGAATATTTATCTTTCGCTGTGTATTGACTCGCTCATTTTGAGCACATGAGCATTTGCAGCGACTATTTTCTTGCTCTAGCTTAATTTATTTTAAAATGAAATGTTTCATGTATCAATTACCAATCATGATAAGGGATATTGGCTAAAAGCAAAACACAGGAGATTAGTCATGCATTTACCAGCTTTCTTATAAATTACTCCTGTGCACTGAGTAAACTGTCTGAGAGAGAAAGAGAATATTCACCGCCGATCTTGCTCTTAGGTTGCACCAGTGCAAGAGCAACTTTTACTTAGACTTTTACTCAATAATATATGAGGGAGAAAATTGACGCTGATGTTTTGCTATTGGTCTTGTGCCCAGGACCACTTGTCGTGCTACCTGCCAGGAGCGCTGGCTCTGGGAGCTAACAATGGACTTCCGCGATGGCACATGGGACTGGCGGAAGACTTGCTGCACACGTGCTACCAGACGTACGCACAGCAGGCCACGTTCCTGGCCCCCGAAATCACGTACTTCAACATACAGGTACTGGCTCATTCTCTGCACTCTGTTAGACACTGGGTACACTACATCTTATGTGCAAAGTGTGTTTGCCAGCTCTAGACTTTTGACTTTTATGAACTTGTCCTTATCTGGCAAACAGACCTAGCTTGACCTGTTTTGACTTGTCAGTCTTTTTGAAACGCAGTTGGGTTAAGTTGTTTTCATAATTTTGTGTTAACTTATAATTATTATACAATAACAAAAGGATCCTTGCTTTTTAAGTACCAACAAAACAGCAAGTATGACTTAAAGTATGACTTTAGTAGTTCCATGTTATTTTCTTTATTATCCTAGCTTAATAATATTGTTGAGTGTACAGGTTATAGTTAAAGACTACGTTATTGTTGAGCTACCTGCAGAGCAAACGAGCCAGCTACATGTGGTAACGGAAGACGAATACAGATGGCGCTTGCAGCCGTCCTTTTAAACAAACCTCCACAATTAAAAAATTACAACTCAAAATATCGTTACGTGTATATAATTACGTGTATTACGTGTATATGTAAAATTGATGGAGATTATTTGAGCATAAATAGTATTAAAAGCGAGTAACATACGAGAAATATCGAAACGAAATTTCATACGACGGTGACTCCACTTAAGGGCGTCTTCTGCTACTCTGCATTTTTGTCGGTAAAGTAGTCATTTGGCAGCCATCTCTCATGCAGAAATTTTAACATTAACATCCTGTCTCTAACTATAACCTACACACTCGACAATAATATCATTAATGATTAATTATACTTTATGCAACTTAATAACTTATAATTTATCAATCGTTTTTCATAACCTTTTAACATTTCTTACTTGAAATACCTTAAATTGTGGCCAAATCCAGTGCACTGAAAAAAAAATAAATTAAAAAATGTTCAATGTGAATAGAGTGCAACTTGATTTTGCTTGTGGTGAAGAAGGAAAGAGAGAGAAAGCACAACTTATCAGAGAAGAAAAGTGACGTTGCGTGGTTCACTTGTCAAGAAATTTCTAGAAATCCCAAAAATGTAGACGTTTCGGCAAGTTGCCTTTGTTATTGTTAGATATGTTGGTCTATCTCTTTCCTTCTTCACCACACGCTAAATCATTTTCAATAATGTAATTCACTTTTGAGAAATATAAATCAAATGTAATTAACATGTCACTATCATGCCAGCAAAATGATTCTCAAAACATTGCCCAATACACTGCACTCGAAACACTACGGCTTACCATAAAAATCTATTTGCTAGGAGGGTACGACGGGAGACATGTATGTGAAGACCAACGATGCACACAACCTGCTCCGTCCAGAGTTTATCGAGAGCCTCTGGTACATGTATCGGATCACTGGAAACCAGACATACCAGCACTGGGGCTGGCAGATATTCCAGGTAATCTAATCCAGACGTTACACACACACATTAGTGAGATGTATGAGTTTTGACTTGGTGTTCGGCAAAACGAAATGCAGCAAAACGCTACGACAAACATGGGTATTGTCAAGCCCGAAATAACTTACTAGTTGGAAAGGAAGCTAGACTGGAAAAATGTGCAACCGAACCCCGATACGAACCCGGGACTTTCCGACCGGCACCCGACCGACAATTGGAGGTTCCGGGTTCGTATCCCGGTTCGGTTGCACATTTTTCCAGTCTAGCTTCCTTTCCATCATCCGCTTGCTGGTTTAAGCTCCCTAGTGGAAATGCCAGAAAACCAAAAAATACTGCAACTTATTTGTTATTTATCCGAAGTCAGTATGTTTTTTGAAGAAAATTGAAATGGCTAGTTTAATTGCTACCATATTATTTTTAAATAACAAGGTAGGGCCCAAAAATGCACCTTCCAGTGATTTTTGTTGGCATTGGAAGATTGTCGAGAGATCAAATAAGAACTTATAAACATACTTTCAACAAAGTTTGACTTGGTAGGGGAGCGAAGCTGGAAAAATGTGCGACCAAACTCGAATACGAACTCACTTTCTGAGTGACAGTCGTATGCTTTCCAACTGAGCTATCCGACAGGTTCCAAATTTGCAGATGAGGATAAGGAATCTCTAGAAAGCGGTCAAGGGGACTTCCCCTTGAACGAGAACTAATTCAATAGCACCATGAGCAGACAGCAGTCTCTGTTCCCAGAATCCCATTTAAATCTATGGATGATAAACAGTTGTTGCAGGACTTGTAATTTCTCTAGTATGTTCCACGGAGGAGCTCAAACCAGCAAGCAATCCCTACCATTTCTTATCCCACCTTGTCATTCCTTATGTTCACTTTTTTTGACTGTAGGTATATTTGACTTGAATACTGGAGCTTATACATTCCACAATAATATACATTTTTATTTTTATGACTACTTGCTCCCCTCCTCTTCACCCCCCATCTACTTCTTGAAAATTCATTTGTGCTCTATTCAACTTTCGTGTAAATTTATCTCGAGTGACGTGCTTTGCTTCCCTGACAGGCGTTCGAGAAGTACACACGTGTCGCCAACGGCTACACAAGCATCGGCAACGTGCGCAACCCGCTGCAGCTCCGTCCACGTGACATGATGGAGTCATTCTTCCTCGGCGAGACGCTCAAGTACCTGTACTTGCTGTTTGCTCCCCACGAGACAGACCTTATCAACCTCGACCGCTTTGTACTCAACTCGGAGGCACATCTCATGCCTGTGTACACCGCGTGACCTAGCGAGAGGCTGCCTTCGACTAGTCGGCCGATCGCGGCGCGGAAGGCTGGAATCCAGGGTTCCAAGCCACCGGTCTCAAGGATAACTTCCGGAACCGATATTGTTCCTTGACTGTGAGCTACGAATGAAGAACGTTTGTTCTAGCACCGAGATTGGTAGTGCTGCTGGGTTTCTTTGTTTATTTTGATTTGAGTTCTAAATACAGAGCACGTACACCTACAAGTATAATCGTAGTGTTACGCAGATACTAATTAAGGAATGTCAAGGTCACAACTAATAAGATGGAACCAAATTTAAAAAAAGCAGAAAGAACCATTATCACCTTCTCTTCAAAAAAATTGATTGAGCTGGTGACATAATAATATTTGATGTAAGCTTTTCTTTCAACGTAGTTGGTAACATTAGTCCAGCACCAGTCTATGCTATTGGCAACGAAACATGCCGAAAAGAGATAAAATATTCCAGATTCTATATCGCCCATCTCTGCATCACTTAATGGAACTGGCATTGTTCCAAGGCGCTGCACCACGGTTTTGAAGCTTTGTTGACCCAAGCTAGTCAGGAAATTGAAGGGATATTTTTGTATATAATTGACACGTTGACCGGGGCGAGCTTTTGTCACGCACCCAAGGATTTGCATTCCTCGCGCACTTGTAAGTAGCTGTGATATGTCGCGTTCCTCCGCCCGCCTGCACTCGCCAATCGATGTTTTCGTGTTCCTGCTCGTTCTCTGCTCGGAGCACTCGCCGGCCAATTTGCAGTGGTGTTGGTTCTCTGTCGGTGCGATGCCGCCACGTTTGTACTCTCTTACATGAGTTGTTTCTTAATAATTATAATGGTCCTTGGTAAAAATGTGTAGTGACATTTGTTGCCCTATTGGAATCCAAACATCATAGGACTATTATTTCCCTTTAAGTTCCCAGTAAACATTGCCAATGACAGCCTTACAGCATATTATCTCTTTAGGGGGTAAATGTTGCTAGAGGGCTTGTTTCAGTCATTATTACTGGTATTTCTTATTCGACAATAGTCTATCAAATCAAATTTTATTAATAAAGTAACTTAGAAATAAGGGCATGGTGTATACACAATATATAGGTAATACAACATGAACACAAGTCTTCAAGTCACAAGTTTTCGTGCTGTTCATTATTGCACTTTAATGTTGCGTTGCTGTGGCGTAAAGCTTGTCAACCACTGCGTTGAAACCTGCATTTTCTGGAAGTTAAACGAGAGGGGCAGGGCATTCCAAAGGTGGATGCCCCTTCTTATCAACGAATGAAGTCCAGTATTTTAATTAAATCTGAGACTGCTACACTGTGTGGATGAGCCAACCTTGCTCCTACGTGTCCATTTTGGTTGACCGATGGAAGAAGTTCCATCCACGCAGGTTGTTGACTGAAGATTCTGAAGATAGCCGTTAGACAGGCTTTCTCTCTTCGTGTTGCGAGTGTCTCTCAGTGACGGCTACTCTGCAACTGGGTGTTGCTAACACGTTGAAAATTTTGACACACAAGTCTGCATGCCCTTCTTTGAACCCTTTCTAGGGACTTGCATTCAACATCAAAGTGTAGGCTCCAGATACTGCTACAAAACTCCAGACATGGACGTATGATGGTGAGGTAGGCTTGTTCTCTTGCAATAATTGTAGTCTTGTCAAGGTTAACCATTACAAAATGTAAGTTCCTGTAGGCCTTGGAGGAGATGGTGTTGATGTGGTCCTTCCAGTTCAGACGAGAATTGAGAGTCACTCCAAGGTATTTGCATGTGTTGGCTTTTGCTAATATCTGATTATGAATGGTATAGTCTGTGACGATGGTGTTAGAGCTGGTTGCTTTAAAGGTAATGCACTGTGTTTTCCTTAAGTTTAGTGACAGCTTGTTTGAAGAAGAACATCTTGTTTTATGCTTTGTTTTCGAATCCCCTCGGCCTGCGATCGATCTGCACTCTTGAAGGATAGAATCTAGCGAGTACTCCCAACAAATGAAGCTGAAATGCTGTTATCAGTTGATGCTACGAAAATCTCTGAGCAAGAAATGTGCACTGCCTGCCTGGCAGTGTTTTAGGTAAGTGGTATGAAGGGTATTAGCTAATAGGGTGTTCTGTGATTTGCTGCTTACCAGAAAGGGTAGGAACAGAATTAATGGAATTTCCTAATTTTTCATGGCAGCTTGAGTTTTTTTCCTTATGGTGCTGCAATCTTCTTGGATGGGTTTCATTTAAACTGGTAAATTCCATCAACACCAGAGTTTCCAGGCATTGTTGAATAAGTCTAGGTTCTGCCATAGGTTCTGCCTTATTAAAATATCTAGACTGCATCCAACCCTCCACTCTTGACCACCACATTAGAATGTGACCAGATACTCAAAATCTAAAAATGTCTCAACATTTCTGAGATCTAGAATTTAAAAATGTAATACCATTCAAATAGTCTTCATAAAGCGCAGATTTATGACTAGAGCTAGCCGGGAATTGTTTATACCTAGTACCTAGGTACTGTATGTGATTGACATCCGGCAGCTAGCGCTTCTGGGTTAGCTTGTAATGACTCTTACTGCGTGCTTCTGGATTTTGAAGATCTTTGTCAGCTCAGATGCAGTGGCGCAACCCCCCCACCCTCATTCCCACCCCTAGAATTGTATTCGTACAGTACCTACTGAACTGAATTTAAAAAAAAAAAGTCGGGAAAGCCACAATACGCTGCAAATAGTTAAATAGTTATGAAATACCAAATAAGGGTTGATGAGAGAGAAGCAGGAAGTGATTCAAATCCCCCCACAGTGGAAGGGCTGCATCTGAACCCATTGAACCTTCACTCGATCTTCTGGAAGTGCCTCAGCCAGCTGGCACATGAGAACACCCCTGAGCGTATCTGGTGAAGCAAAATCTTCAATTTCACCGACTTCAATATCAATCACCAATTATCGAATTTGTTTGAATTAAATACAAGCACAGATTGACATACGATATGTATGTCTATCTGTGATACAAGTGTTCAACACGTGCGAAGATCTGAGTGTATATTTAAAACTGGTTTTGGCCGGAATCGGTAGAATCTGATTATTTGGCTATTATTACTTTTAGCCTCTGGCTAAAAGAAGAAGGCAGTTGTGGGTGGAAATTGCAGTTTTTTTTTGGTTTAGGCTAGGATAGGCTAACTACATTTAAGAACTAAATCGCTGGGATAGTTTGCCAAAAGGGTACTATTTAGATTTAAAATACTAGCCTAAGGATGAAGCTATCTTTGGAGTCTAAGGCCCAAGTGTTGTTTGATGGGTAGGAACTTTATGTTAATACCATCCTTGGCTGGAAAAACAGCCAAACAAACAGCTACATGTCCTTTTGTTGGCCCAAAAATAATTGTTAACCACGGCGTACGAAGTGTCGAAAATACCGAACAATATCAATACCAATACAATGTGATCAATATAAATAGCACGTCTATATAAATAGCATAATGAACAAGTCTAAAAAGCTCATGAAAAAAAACTACACACATGTCGGTGGTCACAATAAACAACTGCGTTACTGGCAATCAGCTGGCAATCAATGAATTGCATCTGCGCTGACAGCAGCCGGCGCCGCCATTGCTTGCAAAACATGTGATCGATGAAAACAATACGGAGGGATCAATAAAGCACATGGCGAGTGACGTCACATGGACTGTGATCGAGCGATACTCTTCCGTCGGCTGTGCGCCTGATACCAAAAGACAATTTCACGTCTAGTTTTAGCCACTTTTAGCCGACCAGCATTGAGGTTATGGGTAGGCAGCCCCGCAGTATTCAAGTGTGTGATGGGCTGCCTACAAGCTGGTTTCGATTTCTTTGAGGTGTATTACAATTCAATTTTAATCAATTCGATGTTTATTACGAATCATCGACGACAAATACGCTATTTTGATAAAAGTCGTAGCACTGTCGTAGCGGTCATTGGCCAGTATTTGTATGAATTGCAAAATTATGCAAAACAATTATAATTGACAGTTGTAGCCTGCTATCTTTTGACAACTTTCCTCCACACATTCTAAGCTTCGTTCTACGAAATAATAAATACACCTTACTACGAGTCTAGATACGTTATGCAAAGATATTCTGTAGTATAGTATAGTTATAGTAAGTACCTATGGCGATGGCCGATGGATTCCTGGGACACGGAATGCAGCTACAACCACATCTAAGGCATTTGTTTTGCAGCCAATGAGACTATTTAACACTCGAAAATTAGCTGCGCTACAAAATACCTTAGGCTGCTTAGTTGCTTCAGGAAATGCACAAAGAAAAACAAACCATATAATTATATTATAACTGTACAAAAGTTTCTCAATTTATTTCTTTCACAATTTCCATTAAAATCCTATTCGTCCGCCGCAGCCCCGCTTGTTTGCGCTCGCTGTTGCGGTGGCGTCAGCAGCGGCCGCGACAAAGTAACCCGCGTTTGGCACGCAAGCTCTAACTGTCACATGTACACTGCATGATTCAACTAGCACTATAAAAGAAACTAAAAACCAACCCAATCGAAGCTGCGATGGCAGATAAACGTCACTACAGTAACATAGATCCCTCACCTCTGCTTGCCGCCATATGTTATTTTGCGATTTTCACAGGCTGTTTATTTTAATAAATCTTTTATTTTCATTAGGTTTTATGCTTTGGCCTGAGACATTTGCCAACAACTTTTATTTTTCGAATAAAATGCAACAAAATACTTTTAATTTTAATAGCTACCGACACTACGGCATTTGCGTTAAGTTATCTGATCTCATCAGTTCTTAAGAATCACCATTTTTATTGAGTTCAGTTTTCTGGCTGAGAAAAAATCACAAAAAAATCTCCTAAGGTAATGCGGGAAGCAGAGGCAAGCAGACCTTCGTTGCGGTAGCGATGTCTTCTCCGTTTTCTGTGGCTCACAAAATGGCATGTACAAATTGGTAGCTCGTCTAGCTGCACTACACAAGATAGGTACAAGAGAGAAGGAAATCAAGATAGAAAAACAAAATGATTGACGAGTCACAAGCAGATGGCAACATGAAGTAAATTTCTTTAAATATATTATAAAAAGTGATATAGTTTTAAGCTAGATTGTACAAAAATGATGTCAATATCGATAGGTACCTATTACATCTGCCTCGAGGCACACGCTATACTATGACCAACAAAACTTCAGCCGTTTTGAGGTGACCAAAGGATTGCGTGCCATTCGTGCGCGGAAAGCTTATGCCAACCGCATCGCCCTTTATCTCTCCGCTGAAAAGGGCGACCTCGCCTTTGGAAACGATACAAAACGAAATCTCAGCCGTTGTAGAGTCGAGTTACAAGTCGAAGAATTAAAAGAGAAATCTCAGTGATAACTTTCGTAGGCTCGACATTTGAAAAGCCTAATGTACATTTTAAAGTATGTAAAAACAAAAAAGAAAACAATGTTGTACAAGTATGATTTAAGTACGTGAAACACTGCATCGACTAGGCTTGTACGTGATCCGAGGACGCTGATATGGCAAGTTGAAAGATATGGGATCGTTTGTGGAACTGCCGATGGCACCAAGCAGCGGTAGCCTAGCTACAGGTCGAAAAAACCGCTGATATGAGTAAAACGGGGACCACCGCAACGAAGTTTCCCAAAATGTTTTTCACTGTTCACGTTTAATTCAATATATTATTCAAAATAATAAAAATGGACGTAAAAATCATTTGAGCTGCCGATGTGCTCTAGAAGGGCTACGAGATAACGATACTTTTCAAGTACGACGCAAATATAAAAACAGCTCGCGAACGAACGACGCCTGCCTCTAACTCCTAGCGAGTATTGTTCGGCTACAAACGACGGGGAGATCAAATCTTTCGTAGAAGACGCCTTGCGGTTGATAAAAAATATATCGAGTGCATTCAATTTGGTGGGCGCTTGGCAAAAGCCTGTCTTCACGGCAACTAAAGAACAGGACTCCGACAATGACGCCGACCAAAATCAGACTAAAAAAAAGAACCGTTTCAATTTAGGTTTCCGACGACCAATAATTAACACTTCAATTTATATATACACACTATAAAATGCAAGTATTTATCTAACCCAGTTATAAATTGACCAAGCAAGAAATGAAATTTTTGAAGAATGCAAACGCTGTTTCACTAGAGTAGTAACTACCCAGAAACACAATATAAGCCTCCTCAATTAAATCCCATTTTATGCGCAAGTCAAGTCACACCATTAATTTATCCACGTTTCCATTTTTCCGTCACGAGCGACCTCTACGATCCGACCACGACGCCACCGACGCCCGCCGACGTTTCCGTCCGCGCGTTTCAAAGCCAGCGATCGCAGCAGCCGCCGCGGTAATACTGTGGCCGAGGCGAGGTGGGGGAGCGGGGTGGGGTGGGACTTGGGGCGGGCAGGAGGCACTGATTGGCTGGTCGCCAAGCGACGCTAGTCTTTCACCAGGCGGTAGATGTGGTGTTGAGCCCCGTGCTCCGACGTCGATACCTCGAAAACGTATGCCGTACACAGAAGTGTCTCCTGCGTCTCCCGACTCGTCACCACCTGGCGTAGCAGGGAAGCAAAAGTCACGTTACTTACGTTGTGTCGCAATAGGCGCTTTCGAGTTTGTACTTATATTTTTTTTTGTCGTTTGATCATTACTACCTGGAAGTTGGCCCTAAATTTGATAGTCTTTCTATTTTTATCAAAAATTTTTCTAATGCTTGCTATTAGACAATTTCCTAATCCTAATTTCCTCCTTGTTTTTTTGCTAAAGTACAAAACATTTATTACGTGCCTAGGGTGTGGAAATTCCCTAAGATTAAATTGATAAATAAATCACACTTTTTAATAGCTAGCATAGGACCAATTTTCTTCTTTCTATTTTCTATATTCTTTAGTATTGTTGCCCTCCTTTTATCTTGTACCTACAATTTAAGAAACAATTTCAAAGAAAAATCCCATTTTCACCCCTTGGCGCAGAAAATTCAAACTGGATGGCTAAGATCTCAAAGAGCAACGCAGTTTTTTAGGTGGCCACCTAGCTCACCTGCAGAATGGTGAAGTTTTCGAGCACACTGTTCATCATGTACTTTTCTGGCAGGTGCTTCAGCTTGTGGATGAAGTTGATCATGTATTCGCACATGGGTGACCGGTGAATGCGGAACACGAACCGTCCGTTTTCGAACCGCGCATACTCCGTCTCTACCTTCTCCACCACCTGTTTAATGCAAAACGTTTGGCAGCTGTTAGCAAGGAACCGTTTTATTTTTTTAATATTTTATTTTCTTGGACCCTTTGAAGATATTACAGAAAATAATCTTGAAGGTTCTTATATTTCAATATACATTTAAGAAAATTGTTATTGGTGTTGTGAGTGCTTTGCCAATTCTAACTGGTTATTGGTTACTTATAAAAAAAAGTCCACGAAGAAAGTCGAAATTTTCCAGGCTACTCATAATTTCATCTGTTGATGGTAACTTAATCCAGTCTTCAGCGGTTTTTGGAAAAAAAAGTTTTGAAATGCATTAGTCTTACCCAATACTGTTTTTTTTTCTCTTGAATTATGATCACTTTGTCACCTGCATTTGGGTAACGCAAAATGTAAGTTTATTGCTTTAAACATTTCCTTTTTAATCCTGTGCATCATAAACCTTAAATTTAAATTCCTTGGCACATCTCTTTTCAACTCTAGTTTTCCCTTTATTCAAAGATACCAAAAGATGAAAGTATTAACTCTTCACAATGGTGTCATCAAACACAAATGTTTTGTAAGTAGAATAAATAATTTACCATCAACCCTCCCCGTTTTCAAAGAGAAGCAAAATAGCTACTGATTCTACAATGAGTCTTAGTTTTTTCTTATGTAGAGGAGGAAAAGCACAAATTGACAACTTTTTTCCATTTTAAATGAAGATAAATCTAGACTTTTATATTAATGAACCCAGTGCAGAATATCCACTTAGAAAAGTCTAGCGGTAGGCGTACCTGCTTTCCGAAGCTGCACACTTTTGTCGAGCAGGTGATGGTCATGTTTTCATTGCTCTCGTATTGACTGGTCACGCCATAGAAGGCACCTGCCTCGTCTTGAATGTTGGTGTTGAGGTCGGCCCAGAACTTGACGAGGAAGAACGCTGTCTGGGGCCCCTTATCGTAGAGCTCCTTCAGCCCGCCCTTCTTCTCCGGGAACTTGTCGTATATTTGCCGAACGTCCACTGCCTGCATCCGAAACAAACTCATAATTAGGAGTAGTTTTTTCAAGTGGGCATACATTTCAGAGACAAATTTGAGAGGAATTTTGAATCACTTCAATCTATCCATTTTTCAGGCGAAATGTGGTCAAAATACTGCAAAGGTCGTTTGAGTTACTAGCTAAGTTAAAAATGAACCCATTTTAAATTCCAACAAAGCGTGCGATAGCTCACCTCTAGTAATGGATCGGTGTATGTGGCACTGCCTCCTATGTGGACAAACAAGTGCTTGTGGTACTGGAACAAGAGAAAAAAGCATGGTTACACCTTTCATTTGGTACCGTCATTCTGATCTGCAAGGAGAAAGAGAAATCCACTGAAGAGTTATTAACATTCTACAAATACATTAGTGTTAGGATCTGTGAATGCTGGGCTGTGGCAGTCTTGGAGAGTATAGAAAACAATTTGAGACATGATGAGTATTTAAAATTGTAAGACTGTCTTATTATATCATGTTTGATCCCATCAACAGCAAACATTATTATTATAATAAAGTAATAAAAATTAGATTATTTACCAGTTTTTATAAGAAACTTTATGAAAAATAATGCCAGGAAAAATAATACAAATCTAGCAATATCGAGTGCCCTGGTTTAGAAAATGGATTTGATTATTTCTCATGTATGGATGCTAGTTCCAGTAAACAGTTAACTAGAGGCCCAAATTAAAGTGACTATGTTACTAAGCAACTGCTCAACTCACGGTGTCTGCGTCGCGTTGCTGCTCCATGAAGGCGGAGAACTCGACGAGGCGCAGCTTGTGCGTGGCAATGGCCCGGCCGTCCCATGGCGGCGGTGGTGCCGTCTGGAGGCCAACCTCGCCAGAGGAGACGGCGGTCGCAGGCTTGCCACCGTACGATGCAAACGGTTTCACACTGCAATCGACAACGGAACCGTCAATATGTGTTGCAACCGAGGGTGGGAGATGCAACAATATTGCAAAAGCAGTCTCAAGGCAGAGGCTGAATTTTCCAATTCAGGGATTAGCAAGTAATATATAATTGTTTTGTCATTTCTCAGTCTGCACACTTAGCAGGCATTTTTTGAAAAGATGATAGGACTTTGACTTTAGCTTGATAAGTTCAATTTAATTAGATCTAACTAGCAAATAAAAAAGTTTAATGGGCCTTAATTAAGATGGAAATTTATATTTTAGATGGAATTTAGATGTAAATGGACCTTCCATATATTTTGTGCTAAAATAAGCAACAAAGAGGACTTTAATTCCATTTAGGCTACGGAAGCAGAAGCTGCTACTGACAACAAAAAATATGACACGACTTACTCTTGAGAGGTGCCAGGTTGAAGGCCAGGCTGCCAGAACTGTAACAAAAGAGATAATATTGGTCGGGTGCAGTTTAGTAAATTGAAAGGAATCCTGTTTCATAAGATTTGTTCACTACAATTAGGCTCACTGGTTCAGCATGTACCTATAACCTTTAGGTACAAGTGTAACATGTATTTCTAGAAATTAAAAAATACTTATAACCTCGTTTTATAGTTTAGTTTAGCCACAGATTGTTTAGCTTTATTTATTTACAACTTGGGAGCAGATACAGGTACATATTGTAGGCCTTCGGTGGCTAAATAGTGACTAAGAAGTGTTGTTGCAAGTGCTGAGTAATAATAATAATATGAAGTACTAAATATATAAATATTATATAATGTAATAGAATATAGTAATCTAATAGGTAATAGTAACTAAGTATGTACAGTAGCAGTCTTAGTATTTGTAATAACAATAATTATATTATATTATATATAATATATATATAATATATTAATTATTATAGATAATAATATAATATAATATAATATAATATAATATAATATAATATAATATAATATAATATTAATTATATTAATTGTTAACAATAATAATTGTCTAGATCAAACTGAGGTTCTGATTCAGTATAGATTCTATCATCAAGTCTTCGTAGGTACAAGACGAAGTTGGACTTACTGCATTGGTGCAAGCGTATGATGGGATAAGTAGTGGTTTTTATTAAAGATTCCATGTTTGGGTGCAAGGTGTTGTGGAAATAGGATTCATTGCAGGATTGATACTAGAAGTCAAGGTGTTGGATGACTTCAGAGAACCTGGGAATAAGGGGAGATGAAAGACAAAAAAGTGGATTAGGCGTTACCTTGAGTCAATAAAATTTTCCAAAAAATTTCCCATCACAGGTGATCATTTAACACATGCTGAAATTGCCAATGGATAAATTTTTCCATGAAATCCTGAAAGATTACAAACTATATTAATTGGATGGGAGCATGGCTTGGAGGCAAGAGGGTTTCCTTCTGACAAGTCGGTGATAGTGCAGGAGCCACAATAATAAGTAAGGAAGAGAGAAAGGAGGTAAAATGGAGGTAAGGTGTAAGACTTACAGCGCCTGGGTAGGAGGCGGGCGAGTTGAGGCCGAGAGTGGCCAGGCCCGCCGCTGCCGCCTTGTTGTGGATGGCTGACGCAGACACGATCTGCGCCGAGGACATGCTTGACATGGTCGCCAGGGCCTTCTCTTTGGCCGCATGGTCCTGTGTGGGAGACTGCGTAATGTCAATACCGGGTCCCTGCGATTTGGGCACCGCACACAATTAGACAACAGTCAACACAGAAAGCACGAGCATGAGATTAGAATGATGTGTTAGTAGCATCACGTTAGCAGCACATACATTTGATAGTTATTTTTTCAATTTGGAATTTTCTTTGGAAAGGTATTGAAATGATTTCAACTATCAGTAAAAACCAAACAAAAGATCAACAACAAATATTTTAACATAAAGGAAAAATGTAAGCAAGCTTTTGGTGATTTGGAGTTCTTTGAGGATTTGGAGTTCTTTGGTACAATTGGAACAGAGTTTCGAATTTGGCAGCTCTGTACTCTTGGGAGCTTGACCATATTCTGTTGACAACCATCAGAACTATAAGACGTGGCCATGTAAGAACATAAACATCTTAGCGATAGAACATAAATTGAAGCATATCTTTACAGATCAAACCAAGGTGAAACAACTATGTAAGAAATGAAGGGTTGCCACATGAGAAGTCACTTACAACTTTGAGTTTGGCTTGGATCTCCCGAAGCTTCCGACGCGCCAGAACCTGGATGTGTGAGCTGACCTGCTTCCGGGTGCGCGTTTTGCCAGTGCGCAGCTTTATGTAGCGCGCTATCAGCTCGTTGCGACCTACGAACAAAGGGCGAACCGCCAAAGTGAGGATTAAAATACGAATAAACAGGACAGGTGAAACACGACGTGGGGAAAACACGTCAGAAGATCAGTTTGTTATCAAATGTTTATTAAATAATACACTTCAGATCCAAGATATTTTTACAAAACCCTTTAATAGCCATTAATCATGAAATCCAGGATCTCATGCGAATTGATATACTACACCACTCGTAATGCATGCGTTAATTACAGTTTAACAATGATTGGGCACCCTAAGTGCATCCGCGTATTGCATCCATTAATGCTTATTTATGATATAAAAAGGGCATATATGCAGACTAGTTCATTGTTGTCACCTTTCAGCAACAGGCATTATAACAGTCAACGATGCAGACAGAAGCGCATCACAAATACGAATGGATACCCATCAGGTTATTCGCCGCGTTATTTTAGGCATTCTTCATAAATGAGAGGCGACGTGTGCATTACAAATAGACTCTAAAATTTTCCCAACAAGGATCGACCCATATACCACAATGACCAATGAGAGTCGAGTACTACATTTCCATGAGCCTAGTCCACAACCATTGGAAACTCAATGCCACAATCACAAATTCGCAACTGATGCATCAACCGATGAAAACTATCGACGCACGTTTCCCAGTAGGGAGTAACGCATGGTGGCGAACGCATGGCGCGTATGACGCCGTCCCTTTGCATGACGACCAAGCCAACGCATTGTGATAGTTCGGGGCGAGGCGTGGTGGTCGTTAATCAAAGCGGGCAATCAATCAGCTGCGGCATTGTAGACGCAACAATGGGACACATAGGTGGGTCACTAATGGAGCAACGCGCTAGGCCAGCGAGCGCCGCGGCCAACGGTCGACGCCGGATGACGAGCGGCTAATTGACAAGGGCGCGAAGAGTGCATCGCGGCGCTTTCGTGAACGAGCGTTGATGCGTTGCCGGAAAGTGTGTGGAAAGCTGAAGGGGTGGCATTGGATGGTGTAGCGAAACAATTATGATATCGCGGTAATGATACAGATATCTAGATTGATCGGCTAGCAATAGAATGCTTGACATTACCCAAAACACACTTAGTTATTGATATGGAAGACGCATAGAATTCAGTGCATCCACTGTGCATACACAGAGGAAGTTTATTTTGGTGAGATTCTTGTGGAAAGCATGGTTACCAGAAGAATTTCGACTCAAAGAAGTAAATAATCTAGATTCCATAACACCGGGTGCGCGTTGAGGAAGGGTAGTAGAACTCGAGTCTCAAGACAAAATAGTTCGGTTCGGTTCGCTTCCCTCTTCCGCGCTATTTTTCGCAACGGATAGGTCAAATCGGACTCCCGCCTTCTAGCGCTGCAGATTGACTCGAGATACTCACATCGACAAGCCGCCAAAGCCCAGCCTCTGACATCATGAAACATCGCGCCAGGGGCCCGAAACCGTCCGAAAGCCATCTCCACTTTGAGCTCATCACGGCCAAAGTTGCGGCGGAGGGTGGGAGGGGGCGGCGGCGGTAGTGGAAGGCGTCGTATAGTGAAGAGACAAGAGCGGCTGTCAATTGGTTCCCACAGCCGTCTTTGTGTTGTAGTCTACCTCTTGCTATCTCCTGGCAGAGAGCCCTCGAGAGCACGACGCCGACGCCGCCACCGCCGCTGCCACCCCCACTAATTCACATTCTTCGCATAGTTTCGACGCCGCCGAGGGGCGCCAGGGAGAGAGGGGTGGGTGGGACTGACGTAGTTCCGACTCCCCGGGGCCACCGTCTCGACATGTTCACTCCGACGACTTGAAATTCGCCGTCGCTGTCGTAGTCGGCGTCGTTGGTCGGAGAGAGAGCCGGGCTTTAGGAGATAATGGCGAGCCAACGACGTCATTATTAATTAAACAGGGTCACGTGATGTGTAATGTGAGAAGGGGCGGGGGAGGGAGAGGCGGAGGCGTTGTGACGGCAACAATAACACTTTCGACGTCGCTGGCGTCGTTGTCGTAATGAAGAAGAACAATTTCGGGAATAAAAGACGGTGTGTTGAGGGTGAAATGTGGGGTGGCCTTTGTTCGGGCGCATGTATACTTATTTCCTAATTCGGGTTAGAGATTTGCTAAATGGACGGAACTGAGATGTGGCATTTAGAGCTTTGCACCTGTTTTATATTGTTTCGAGCAAAATTGTTCCGCTCGACAATTCACCAAGTTCACTTCTAATTCCGATAGCAGTGATGTTATGATCTGACTCAGCTTTCTGGTCGCCAATCCGGCCTAATAAAAGTGTCAGCGTGCTATGGGATTGCCAAATTCGAGTTACTACCAAAAAAAATCAGTTAAATCGCACAAAAATAATAAAGCGTCAATTAAAAGCGCGATAAATCTCAACGGAAAGCTTGGTTTATTGCGCGGCCTGCCCGCGAAATGATCGCCCGAGAGAAAAGCCATTCTGCCGGCGAGGACTCCGTGCGACTTGCGACAACAAGCTTGCCTTACGTACACCTAACGTACGCCTAACGTGGCCCCCGTGTCAGCGATTTGCTGCAACCGAATTAGGCCAAGTTTTCGCTGAACGTGCGCTGGTCAAAAGCGAGGCGTTGGAACGCGACGTGCCGAAAAGAACGCGAGCTGCCAATCGGCAGATTCAATACGAAACAACGAGCTTTGTACGAAAGGTTAAACTGGGATTCGCTCAGAAACTATAGTTACACGCGTACCGACGGGCGCGTGCTATTTTCTGTGCAACATGGAAGGCCGCGTCTTTGTCGTTTCTTACAATAGATAAGCAGGAACTCATGGGAACCTGTTGCAAGAAAAAAGGGGCAACCTGATCATAAAAGCGAAAGTTGTATTTTCTCTCTGAAAAAAGGGTGAACTGAGTGCGATTCTGTGCGGATACAAGTACAACTGCACCCTTATTTTAGTCAATTAAAATCAATTAAGCAAATGAGGGCTCTTCTTCTCATTAAGGCATCACCCTCCAGATTTCTGCCGTGATAGGAATTTGCTGTACCTATACATGCAACATTGAGTCGGGCTTGCTCTCCCACTCTAGCCCACGCCTCAGGCGAAGTCGAGCGATGCCCCAGAGGGATTATCTTATGTCCGACGCCACTATAGGCGGCCGCCCCTCAGGAATAAGGACTGCGAAAAGCCGGGGTGACAGCCTCCTAGCTCCCGACTCCCGAGTGACAATATATGAGGTAATCTGGACAATTTGATGGAATAATATCGGATGGCTCGGCAAGTTGCGAGCGTCCTCAGAATCAATGAGCCGACGAACCCCCCGTCCGCCCAACCACCCTCTTGATGGGTCGGGCAGGCTCCCAGTTGCCGCGCCATCGGGGGGGGTAGGGATCGCGAGAGATGTTCGCTTTTCTGCCAAACTGTTGGCTGTTTGTGGATGGAGTTTGCAAATAGACAAAGTCGCTCGTTCGCGCCGCGCTCGGAACTGTATAGTGATGGGGGATTTCAAAGGAAAAACGGATTTTTTATTTCGTTGGCTTTGACCATTTGTTTTTTGTTTTTTTATTAAAAAGTCAGAGAAAAGTTTAAATTTTATAAGTTTAGTCAACAGTTTAGTCGTTTTTAGATCATTGTAATAAAGAGAAAATTTGGGACACATTTCCATGGTTGATTATACGGGAAAAAGTTCCCCCGGCTTCTGCAAGTTTGGATCATCCGTTGTTCCGTGAAGTCAGGGATTACCTTCAACGCGAGTGTAAATAAAATCAATCTCAATCGCACCTCCAATAACTTTCTGTGGGAACCTACAAGCTATCTGATGCAGTCCGCCAATTACTTGTACCTTTTATGATACTCAACATTAAGTTACTAACAAGCAATAAAATGCACGTGATTTCCATTGCTGACGGCATCATTTTCCGATAATTGCAAATAAATACACTATCAACAAATGCTTCATAACAAAAAATTCTGACCCAACATCTAAAAAAACATCTAAAACAAAAAATATCTATAAATGAACGCATTTAGAATCTTTAGCAGATCCTACCTCGCGTTCATATGGCCATATATTCGACCCATCAACGCAAAATAAGTGCCCTGGCACTCACCATACATCTTCCCTTCGTCAGACAGGATGATCTTCCGCCTGCCGCAAGGAGGGTAGATCGCCAACGCCTCCTGGAAACTCTGCTCGATGTCTGGACTCCAGACGCCCTCGGCGTCGGCCGCCGCCAAGTCCTTGTCGTCATCGTCGCTGGCTTCGTCGCCGACGTCCAGGTGCTTGGAGTCGGAGCCGGAGCCGTTCGTGTCCGGGGGGGCGCCGGAGCTCGCTGGGGTCCACGGCGAGGAAATGGTGCCGGCTTCCGTTCACCGTCTGCAAATCGAACAGAAAAATGGCCGTCGATTAGGAGTGCGTTTGAAAAATATGTGACAAAATGTGGGTTGGATTTTTAAAAGGTCAACAGGCGGTTGAAAAAAAGGTTACAAAATGTGATCTTAAAAGTATGTCTTAGTCTTATCGCCGTTAACTGGCTTAATATAGGAAGCGTGTCCCCAAAAAATCTAGCGGTTGAGGAGGTTGTGATTGAATCAGGGCAAAATTAGTCGATAGTACCTGCAAGCACATGATAGCTAGTGCCAACCCCATGAAAAGAACTAAAATATTTTTGCAGTAAGAGGTAATGAGACAATCGAACGCCAGTTGTACGGTTAAGAAACAAAGAATATAAAATAACAAAATTATAACTCTGCCAGGAACAAGGAAGATCGAACATGGGTACTTCTTCAGGTTGGTTGGAAGGTGCAAGCAAGCTTCAAGACGCAAGAGGGATTCCGAAGGATTGTCGGCACACGGGGAGCTGGATACTCGTCCTTCCGAGTCGCTCCAGCCTCCTTAGTCGACAGAGTGCAAGCAACTCGAACTGTTGAGCGGCATCACAAAAAAAACCGTCCCATTAGCGCGAAACAGGTGATTCGATTCGACGGCATGGTCCGTTGGCCGTCGGGACTTACGGGGAACCGATCAAACCACTCGCTCGTGTGTAAAATGCACGTGGAACATGGCAATGCGTCGAGCCCGTCGATTCCGCGACATCCCGACCAGAGACCATCGTGTGTTGCCGTCATCGGCGATCAGCAATAGAATCAAGTATCTGAACGTGACGTCGTCAACTAGGTGACGTCACGTGAGTCGGTGGTGAGTCAGCGTGTGTTCGACGTGTGCAACAGGTATAGAAAAAAAATGAGTGACGGTCTGTGTCGGCTGCGTTCTCGTGCCACACCCGTTGGCTGAGCGCACGATTGAGCTGCGCGCGATGGTGTGCCGTGGTCATATACCTACCGACCGTGGTCATATACCGACCGTGGTCATGCCGTTATCGACGGACGACTTCGAGATGTAGAAAGAGTCACCGAAGAGCAGAGATTTTTGGATCTTCGGAGTTAAAACGCTGACTAAGCTCTTGAAAATTCAATAGAAAATGCACACCTGATGCTTTTGGGATATTAATTCTAACCAAGGGAAAGATGGTGTTCTACTGAGTTGGATGCAATAATATGTTGCCAAGTCCAGATTATGAAAGTCTGGCTTGTACCAAGGATTTTCAAATTTATATAGTCGTACATTTCTTAGTGTATGGGGCACTGAATCTGCAGGGGCCTACCGCGGCTCGCAAAGGATTCACCACGATTAACAGGGAGGGGGTATCCCTTCCACAAACTACCATCAACTGGAATTATTTGTAACCCTTGCCACTTCAAACACCCCTTTTCAGCGAGGGAGGGGGAGGAGAGTGTTTTTCAATCTAATGATTTTCATTGAAAACCCTGATACGATTAATTTAACAAGCGAATTAGAATTTATTGCGTGAGATCGGTGATAAAATGGAGTAGAGTTTAACTAATCTGGGGGTTACCCAGCAAACTGTTGTATGAGGAAAATACTTATAACAAGCGCAGTTATCGATTAAATGAAGCCTAGAAACCGTCGAAGCGTCAGGTGGCTCATTGTGACAATGACATTATAACGTTTAGCATTGAGAGCTCCAAAATCTTGTAAAGCAAACTTCCCTCGAGCATTTGTAAACCAGCGCCGGCCTGGGCACTAGGTTTACATCGCACGTCAACTAACTCTGTTGACTAGAACTATCACACGTGGAGACCGATATATTGTTCTAAAATGCGCATACGAGCTAGCAAGTCATCCATCTCCTACCTCCCATTGTCATTCTCTTCTCATATCATCCAACCAACCGTCGACGCAAAACTTGTTCGACAAGGTCTATAGTGTGTTCGCTCTCCGCCCCACCGAACTAACGCCAAACTAAGTTAATTACTGGCGAACTAATTCGCGCGGCGCGTGGTAATAGTATAGGAAAAGCCGAACGTAGTGCATCGGAAAGTTTGGCCGGCCGACGCCGATGCGAGAGTTCGGCCGGCGAGCGATTGCGACGGCGTTTGGAAGATTCCTCGCATAGTTTCGCCACCGCGACCATGTCTTCGCCGTCGACTCGACAGGGAGGATGCATCGGGGTCGGCGTCGCCCGCTAACCAGGGACGCAAATCCCTGTTCGGCACACGGACGCCCCAATTAGAATGCGGACGACTTTGTCGGGCTGTTTGCAAAAGTTTGCGCCTCTTTCTGGTTTGCAAATCTTTAGCGTCGATGTCAGCGTTAGAGCAAGTTGAGCTGTGTCGCCCATTAAGTGAAGCCGACGAGTTCACACATTCATCGGCTAATCGGACCTTAGCCACGGCAAATTACTGGCTGTCGTACCTGATTGTGCCATCGTTATGGCTAGGGTAACGAAGAAATGCCGTCATTTCATTAGGGATAATAATTAGCTGATACGCATTTATCTTAGAGCTACTAGACCAGTGTCCAGTAGAAGAATGCTAAAAAATGATATTCAAAACACAACACGAAACTTGTGAAAAGGGTAATCGCTGTCAACTTGTTTCAACTGGAGACGCTACCCCAAGCAATCGACAACTTTTACACAATGGGAATACATCTTCCTCCTGGGGCCGTGCTGATTTCGGAATCTATTGTCTCCCCACGTGCACAAGCCGTACCTAGCCAGCAGCCGCCAATTCCCTTTCCTGGAAGCTCTCCTGCTGCCGCCCAGATTGTCTGGAATTCTCGACAAGTTGCTCCAGCTTTGCGCGGCTTCAAGCTTGTTTCCAACTCACTCCAGACTGAAGAGAGCATGTGAAATTGATGCTGCCAGGAAACAAGTAGGTACGTTTAGTTCTCCAGCCTTGTGCTAATTAAATCAGATTCACCGATCGAAAGGACGGTGATAGAATCTATGGTGATAGAAACGATTTTATTGCATTTAAAGTGCATCATATGTGGACCCAGACATTGGCAAAGCAACCAGCTATGCATAACATTTGTGGCGGTACTCGCAAATTAAGCTCATACCGATGCCAAACACAGCATTAGCTGTTCATTGATGCCGATTGAATCGTTCATTGCGCAGAGTTGCCTTGATTGATCGCCATCAAAATCATTCGGATGCGACTAAATCTCGAATGCAATCCAATGAAACACAACGCAGCATAGAATCCACACAGTACACACATGTTTATTACAATGGCCTAAAGCTAGCTGATTGCACAATTAATTGCCGCCATAGATAAAGCGAAGGGACGCATTCATACATCTGAATGTGGGCCAACAATGTATGATCCATCCCTCTGCAATGCGCGCCGCCTATTATACCCCATTTTCTGCCGCAAGTGTCCCTAACAGTACAATGGGACCACTCGATGGCTTTTAGACCGAGAGGACGCGCGATGTTATAATATGATATGGAGTCGCTTCCCCGTATTGCTGATCTAGTACAAAGAGCACGTGGACAAATTGTAAAGCAATATGCGAAATGTAGTTTAATTAAAACTGGGCGGTCGTTGGCGTGGCGCTGGAAGTCGAAAATAGCAGTTCGATAATGTGCAGAGTGCAAACAATTGATTTATGGTTAATAAGCGGGGACGTTCGCAGTTGAATTATGCAACAGGCTGTGTCGAAAATGTGTGCTATGTCGTGGACAGCGTGAAATGTGTGCTCTAGTCGGGGTGAAGTGTGTTGGAACCTGGCGTTCGTAGAGCGAGTGCATGTGATTCTGATATAACAAAATGCGTTTACTAACGAAAGGGAGGATTTTTAATTTAGGTTATATTCGGAATGATTTGTAGTTTTTTTTTTGGTTTTTAAGTCGGCTTTAAATAGCTCGCGCGTAATGACACTAAAGTGTGCCACTAAATTTTATTTTATTTTTTGTGCGTCAAAGCAAAAACAACATATATTTTGTTCGAAATAGTGACATGAAGCCGACCGTAATATTTTTGTGTACATGACTGAGTGTTTATTATAAGAAGATCTATACCTAAGTCACACACACGGTTAAACAAATATCGTGTCAAGTTTTCCATCAATTTGAAAGTTTCCTAGCATTTTCCGGCATTTACCGAAGTTCATCCAAAGTTGGAACACAACTTTTCGCATATAAGTATTGTGCAAATCCACTCAAGCACGCTGGTCATTTACTCATAACTTCGATTTACATCGATTTAGTCCTAACTCGCTAGCGAAGGCAAGCAAACTGCAAACAACCACAGCGACGTCCACAATTCCCACCAATCAGCAGCCTAGCCTTGACGTCACCAACAGTTCCTCTCAACGTGAAACCATCTCAGCAACATCAGACGTCCATCTCTGTGCAATAAGTCGCGAGACTGCACTCAAGATTGCTGTGGCAGTGATAGGCAATGACTGACACGTTTCAGAGTACGTATTCGTTGCATGTTCCACATAAACCCAAGCGCTCACCCAAACGATACTGTCGCGACTACACACATCACCTCCAACATACTACCAGGCTTCATATTTGTGCTGCCACCTACTAAATAAGTATCGCGTTCAAAAAAAAAAAATCCAAGCTCATCTTTAGATTCCAAGAAAAACTTTCCGGCTGATTTCTTTAGCAAGTCGTAACACGCGCTAGTAGCTCAATTGGGTTAAGTTTTCTATTCGTCTGAATCAACCTGTGAGAAGGTATCCAAAAACCTAGCACAGGATGCCCAAGTGGTTGGGGAAAAGTCAGGAAGTGAGTCTTGGAAAATCACAACGCCTATACGCAAACACTTTTCTCTCGGTGCGTTGCTTCCGTTCGCCATGTTTCTTGTACCAATCAGCTAGCGAGGATACGGGGCACCAACAATCAACAACCAAACTGCCAAGGCATTGAAGCAGAGAAAATCAGAAACAAATAAAACGCAGTGAGTCCGACGGCAGCCATGACAAGACACAGAGAAAAGAAAACAAGCGAATTGCCGTAAGAAATCACCAGAAAAGACCTGCAGCTTATGTCAATCGCAAAAGGGAACTTATCTATATTCCGTGTAGATTGCGCGAGAAAATAACTTTTCATTATTATATTCCGTTTTCTTAGAAGCAAAGTATATGGTACTATAGCATACTTAATTTTTTTTCTTAGCTATTTTCCATGCCCCCTTTGTAAGTTCTTATAGAGCATCAAAATATGATCAAAAAGCAATAAATGACAACAAATAAATGTTCTAGGCGTATGTCAGTAAAGACGACGTCCTCAACGCCATGACCGCGGCGTCGTCACGAACGATGTCGGCGTATCCATACAGGCCAACACATACACACAGGGGACGCCGACGCCGCCCTTGCGACACACCCTGTGGCCGATATTAAACTGCATTCCGCAGGCCGCGCAGGGACAACGCGCGATCATTATACACCAAATTTACAGCTTATATAAAACTGACTCGGCGCTCAACGCAGAACGGGGGTGGGGTTGCAGGGTGAGGGGGGCAGAGAGGGTGGGTTGGCAGGGGGATGGTAAGTGTTGATATAAATCCAACCCCCGGGGGCCGAAAGGGCGGAGGGTGACATGGCGAGCCCTCTCGCTGCTGGAAACTGTCATAATTGCGGAATTAGAATTTCCTAGGTGGGTGGGTCGGACCGGGGGACGGAGTCGGAGTGCCGGGATGTTTGCAAGGTTTGCAATGCAGTGTGCACCGAAGAGCGGAAGAAAGGGTTGTAAAGTGTTTTGCGCGTTGTTTCACTGCATTGGGATGCGAAGCGCACGAGAGAGGTGTGTTTTTTTTTTTTAATGTGAGTAAATATGCTGCGGAATTGTTTAATAATCAGTTGTTTAGGTAGGTAACGGATCTGTAAATATAGGACAGAAGGGCACTATAAATTGTGTGGTAGAGAGACTGATGGTAGGGTCGCCAAAACGGTGACAAAAACAAAAATAGCTTAATCACTACACGCCAACCATTGATTGAGCTTGGAATTGCCCCCCCCCCCCCCCCCCCCCCCCCATTGGTTAGCAAATATTTGGTCAAACAATTGCAAGAATTTCAGAAATGTACATTGTCATACTGCATTATGGAATCATATTTATATGACACAAATCAATCAAAAACGTTATTTCATTCAAAGCTGCGACCACAATTTACCGAAATAAATACGCTTCGGTCGTCGCAGTTGAAATTCCTGCGGCCTGATGACATTATCAATCAAAAATCGAAGAAAAATGTCCACCCCTTGTATACCCCTGATCCATCACAGAGCAGTGGTCATCGAGAGTTTACCTATCCCTGGACTAATCCACAACGGGGAGTGCGACACACGATCCTCCGTGAGCCGATGTCCACGTCGTCGGCGTCTCAAGGAGGCGGCAAGGAGGCGGCAAGGAGGCTGGGAGGAGCGCGACACAATGGATAATTGCAGGGTGTTATGCTCGCGCATGCAGCCAGCTTGCACCGTTCACAAACCAAGGAAGATCACGGCGAGACCACGGCGTGGTCAAGGAAACACCCTCTCGCCCGCTCCAGACCAAAGCCGCTGTCACGTGACATCTAGTACATTTTTGACGTACAGCTACCTGAAGTCAATATAGCCAATACCGCCCGTTCCTCAAGAACACCATTGTAAGCCAAACTCCCACTAGAGCATGTAACTCATAAGTTCCATACCAACTTACAGTTCAGCACCTACTGTGTACAGGTTGCGAAATGCAGAGGACTTGGTTTGGAAATAACGCTTTCTCGCATGTGGACTTGCGTGTACCTCAACAATGTAACTCAACGAACAAAAGTTAACAGTAAAAAGAGTCAGATTTTAATTCAACCCAAGAAAGTGAATTTACTCGCTTGTGACTGTTCCAATACTCTACGTGTGAACAAAGCGGGAAAAGTTCAAACTGGCTCTGAATTATCATTGTATTGGATGCGACTTTACCTTCCAAAGAAGAAAAAGGAGTTGAAGCAAAATTAAAATGCTTTTTAAAGACCACTGGTCTCCTGAACCTCGTGAAAGAACAGAAAGCCTGTACCCGATGTTCGGGTGTAATTGTCTTCCGTGTGATTGTCTACGCACGTCCGCTGCAAGCGCATCTTACATCGTACCGTGTCGCATTACGAGATGGAGGTGCGACAATCGTTTACCGATTTGCTTATTCGTCTGATCGAGATTTTGGTGCAACGGACAAGCGAGGGAAACGCCTCTCACCCAGAGAACACGACGAGAAAATCGCGCGATAATTGTGCATCGGCAACGAACATTTCGAAAGTAAAATGTTGGTTTATGTAGCGATACTTTTTTGTTTTGTTTGGGATTTTTTTGGTATTGAAAGGGATAAGTCTGCCGGCTTTTCATCTGCATAGGCGCTGCCATCATCAGGACAAACAGAAAACAAACGGATGAGTTTCATACGTTGAAATCCAGACTTTCATGGGCATTGCACGTTCCCCGCCGTTCAATTCAACTTCAATAATAATTGGAGAAAAGTTACAGCGATGGCCGAGTTTCGAGAAAAATCTGCTACCCGTTGAAGTCTGCAAGTCTCCGTTGACAGGGCAGCAAACAAAAGCGTCGTCTCCTTTGTCTTCGCGCCTTTGTGAGATCGACGGCGTCGATTCGTCTCCAGTCAAGCTGGCGTCGCTCCGAGGTAAAAACAACCCCTGCGAATGGCGCTCATCACCACGCAACGACACCTTGCAACGACGGCGTCCAGTGCGTCGCTTTATACGCGCGGCTTCTCATCAACCGTAACGACGCGTGCTGAGCGCCGTCGTTTGTCTCCCTAGTGCGTCGTTAACCAAAACACGAGCGTTGGCCTTCGACGTCGCCGCTAAACGCAACATGGCGTCGGCCGTGTCGTAAAGCCGACGCCGACGCGGCAAGCAACTTGTCGCGCTCTAATTTAATTTCTCATAACGCGCGCCTTCCCTGTCAGCGTCGTCGGCGCCCTCGCTCCCCTCGGCGCCTTCCCCTCCCCTCCGAAAAACCCCTCTGATCTCACTTGTTGCTCGCCACTTGTTCGATAAACTCGCTGCACACTGCAGGGAGGAAAAAGGGGAAAAGAAGAGAAAAAGGAGCGAAAAAGGACAACGGAACGGTTCCACATCAAAAAGGGACTACAGCAGGAAGCTTATGAGGAAAAAGAAAAGTCGGAAATGGGAAACTGGTATATGCGTGTGGGCGCTTAGCGGGTGGGTGGGGTGGGGAGAGGATTGGGGGGGGGGGGGGGGGGGGGGGGGGGGGAGCGATTGTTTGGAAACAGTAACACAAAGGTGGCGCCAGGCGGTTCGTCTCCGCGCCCGATCTCACCAAGGTGCTAAGGTTCCGAAAAGGACACTTCAGCGTGGGGCTTTGAAGGATATTATGTCGCAGTCTGAGTAGCGTGGGCTGATGTTTCAATTGTCGGGTTCAGGAAGCAACAATACAAAAGTTTTTGGGTGTGGCTCTGTACGTGAGGTGGCAGCGATTACTATTCGTACGCGAAAATCTTAGACGCTCGCGACTAACTGCACTTTTTAAGTTAATAATTTCAATAAAATGTGAACATTTTTTACATTTAAGTTGAAATGTAATGCGTGTGGTGCCTAGAATACTTTGGCTCAATAATTGAAAGTTAGGCACTACCCCGTAGAAAAAATATATTTGTTGAACCCTAAACAGAGGTGGCAAGCTCTATTTTTGTATCTGTACATGACAGTGGCCTGCATGTACCCCCAGAGACCATGTATTTTCAAATCTTCATCCTATTCGAGCGCATGATATGGAAGAGTTCCCGATGCAAGCCGACAGTGGTGCTGACTCTGAACCTCTCGCCGACGACGCAGAGGCAGGGCGTGCGTGGCGCTCTCAGAGCATGATATCGAGGAGGTGCAATTACGCACATGACTCTTGCTTGATGAATACATGCATATATTAATTCCAGTCAGCGTCGTCCGGCGGCCGCCACAGCCGATGTTTCCAAGAACTCTGCCATGCACATAGGCCTTTGGGGCGATTGGCTACCTTGCCTCAACATGGTGCTATAAACTACTGGAATTAAATGTGAAAAATGAGTAAATATCTGCGAAAATTAATTGTGCTGTCGTTAAAGATTTTCTTTTTGTTCATCTGATCGTCGATTTTTAAATTGTCAACAGCTACAAACAGTGTATACTATAATAGATTCACGAATTGTAGAAATACACTTCACTGTTTTATTTTCACTGTCTTTCTGCCATTTCTACTAACCCGTGGCTGTTGGTTCGTCGTTTTTGTCCACGAGTCCGCGAACGCAATCACTTTGAACTTTTTTCCAAATCAATAAAACGTTGTTGTAATGTGTTTTGTGTTTTAGGTTCTGTCTGTATGGTCTGTTGGTCACGCAAAGGAAAAGTTCAATGATGTCATGTGAAGGTGCATTTTGAACAGATCGTTAGCGACACATTTTTTACCTGGATTCGGAAAAAGTGTGATAAATTCGAAAACTTTATCGCAGTGCAACTTTCTGTAAGCCTGTGGAGGTTAAATTTATTTTTTACAACTCAATGATATAGGTACAGGTGCAATTACTTACTTCAATACTTTCTTGCTACATGTGTAATAAAGTTTGAAACTGTAATTTATAGCGATGTAATTTAAAAATAAGAAAAAAAAAAGCTGGGTCGTCCCAGAAATGTTGAGTTTTTCCCTAATAACCGTGGGGTGTAAAAAGACACGTTTGCAATTTCCAACTTGCAGCAACTAATCGAACCAGCACATAGACATTCAAGCTGAAGCCCGGGAAACCGCGAGTTAAGAAGGATAAAAAAAGACTGACTCGATCAAGAACTGCGATCGTTTCTCATCCAAGCCGAGGAGGAATCACGAAATTAACTGCAGTTGAAACTTGAAACTCTCCTCCAACCTGCAACTTATAATAGTTGCTATCAGGTTATAGCTATTTTAAACTTCATCACCGGAGGAGAGCGTAATTCTGCCATCTCAATCAGCGAACACTCAGTCAACAAAATTGGAGCGCGATATTGACGGAGTAGTTTATTTTTCTAATAAAACTTTTACCTAACTAACGTCAGCGTTAGAGAGAAAATATATTTTCCGAGAAGTGGATGGTAATCCTACCCAGTTGAGCGCGCTCTTCGGCCAGTTTGTAGGAAACCTGGCACGAAAAGCTGCGGGAAAACGAATCAAGTCCGATAATTGCAGCTAGGAAAATAGTTTATTAGAATATCGCAACAACGCATCCGTTCGATCGATGCATTGGGCGTGTCCATATCAATACTGCAATTAAATGCGTAGTGGTCAGATTGTTATCTACGAAGACAAGCAGCGAGTCAACAAAATAGTGGACAGCCCATGCATTTTGTGCAAAGTTATAGACTTCCACTTTCCAGGGGTCGAAAAAGAAAAGATAATAAAGGACGCCCTTCCTCCGTCAACACTTGCCCCGTAGTGTTGCAATGTTCGTGCTTCGAACAAAGTTTGGACGTTTTCCAAGCGAGGTTCACCACGCGTTGACAGCCATTCGGATCCTCCAGTTTCCTGTAGTTCGATAGATGTTCGGAGCTCGGAGGAATAATTTCTAAGTGTACTATCGCAGAATTAGGTCCCCTGCCACTAGTTTTTAAAAGATCCCCCTTAGAGACTTTAAAACAATGTCTATTTTCCAATATTGCGGGAAAAGTGACTTTCAACAACCTGTATGAGCTAACACTTAATATAAATAATTGAATTTCACAGACATTTAATCCAAATAGATTTTTCAGTTTTATATGCAGGTTACACTCATGAAACAAACTTTGGAAAAACAGTAAAAACAAAAAATATAATTGTGCTAACTCCAATACCCCCACGCGAATCAATCAAGCAGTGAGCGGTATCGTCGCTTTAGGCTCTCCGACCAGACAGGTAGCAGTGGCCGATCACGCGTGGCACTGGCAACGCTGGACAGGTACCTGGAAGCTTTGCCCACGGATTGCTCCAGGCTTGAAGCCTCCCAGGTTCCCACGGTACTGGCGAGATACAGCTACAGGTGCCGGCCGCGTCGTCCGCCTGCCTACCTGGCCGGCCGAAGACTACCTGCTACTCGCCAACGGGGCCAGTGGCGGACACACACAGGCCCGATGTGGTGCTTTGGTGGCCGGGGTTCGGCCCCAGAGTGGGTGAGCTTTGTTCAGAGAGGTTTTTTGAGCAGTTAAGCACAGGTGGTTCAATCAAAGTATGTTCAGGGGGTGGAAGCCATGGATATGCTGAGATCGCCCGTGTTGTAGAGATTCGAAGTTTCTTGGTCTTATTGTAGCCGAGGATGAACGTTTCCCCAAGAGAAAACAGACGGTCCATGTTTTAAGTGGATGTTTTTATGCTATAGCGAGGATGTGAACTTACTTTTGAAACGGTGGTCTGCTAGGACCTTCTGGTTAGTCCCGAAAGATGGTAAATATCGCAAACCGTATGTCAGATGTTAAATATCCAGGCTTTCTGCGCTTTTGCCCTTGGCTGTATCAGAACCCTCACCTCCTACGCGAGAAAACGTAATTAGTGGCGCTGACTCTCATGATAAAGTTTTCCAAAGAAGGTTTGGTATAAACAAAACGAAATCCAACAAAAAGGCCGAACCCCGTGGTTTGTGAGCAGAATTACAATCTAAATGAGCTCTCGAGACATCTTCGCCTCAATGACCGTTTAAGAGGAATAACAAACGAATCGCACGTCATGCAACAAGAAATTTGCAAAAGCATGTTCAAGTGCATGCCTGGTTGTCATGACACCCGTCGCGCCCGACCACATTCGTCTCCGAGCTGCGCTTTCGGATTGTGTGCCTCGATCAGCCGCCACTGCGTGCGCAGGGTCCTCCGCGAAGGCAGCTTCTTTTCGGTGTGGCCACGCGAACAATTGGGGTGCCCAGCGCCGCGGCCACTCGCCGAGGAGCACTCGTTTCATGCTCCTTTACACGCGGCGTCATAGAGAGGTGTATACGCGCCTTGTGGTCCATTGATGAAATCGAGACCGACATAGTGGCGACGCAGTAAGAGTGTACGTCATGCTTGTTGGAAAGAGATGAATGTGTCAGAAGGTGGCCCGGGGCCGAACCGGTGCCGTTTGCGTAACGCTTTTAGTCACAAAATAAGAGTGAAATTAATCGACACCGACACGCTGCGTTTTTCACTTCAGGGAGAGCGGCGCACGAAGCATTTCGGAGCATAAAATGCAGACAACGGATATTCTTTTGTTTCAATATTTAAACTCATATGAGCAACCAAAACATAGTTTTGTAGATTAAGCAACAAGTTCTATTTTGGTCTCAGTGATTGATTTCCGTTTAAAAACAGAAAAGTGTTTGTACGTCTGATCAATTCTATTGCCGAGAGCGTGTTCTGATTTGAGAAATATAATTGGTTTTGTTGAAGTTCAAACTGAAAGTGTAGAAGCAAGCAACCCTTGATGGTCGGTAAGCGACTGACATGGGAGGTGGGCTGGCTGGCGTTCTTCGTGGCTGCAGGCTACGGGTTAGTGCTAGCTCCCAGCAGCCAGCTACCTCCAAAGATCGAATCAACATGTTCGATAAAAAGTGGACGAAGCGGCGAACATAAAAAAAACTGGCGGCCAGCCGCCGGACCGGCCAGCACTATTTGCCGATCAAAGAGAAGTTGTTTAAAGCGAGACAAAAACGGTGGGATGGGATGGTACGGCATGGTCCATGGCCGGAGCGCGAATCGAGCCGCCCTATCCGCGTGTGAGAGCGAGTGTTGCGAAGTGAACACATGTTGACCACCGCTCCCCGGCTTGGCTGTCCGTGCACCGATTCATTCACGGAGAGCGAAGTCTTCGATGGGTATCGCAGATCCGGGGGCGATTTCGTTTCCGTCCCTCGATTAGAATTGGAAGGAAATCACGCGCGGCGGCACAGGAAAGAGCAGTTAGCATAATGTGATTCATGTGGAGGATCAGGACACGATGAACAGATGATCCGATTGTCTTATGATAGATTTGCTATATACAATTGAGCTCTGAATTTGATATTTTCCAAGGATGACGAGGGCATGTCAATCTCAGAGACAATACCCTATACAATGTTTCTGGATAGCTTTCCCTCAGAACAGCGTTCAGGAACTGAACGGTCTTAAAATCTGATACATATAACAATTCACCGACAAAAATACCGGAATTTCGGATTTTTTTAAATCAAATTCGCACGCTAAAAGAAGTGAGTTGATCTCAAAGTCCTCAACACCGAGCGATCGCTGCCTACCAGTACCGCCGGCCGCGAAGGGTCAAGCCGGCGTGACGTGGCAGGGCCACTTTGCCGCCCAAAATAGCCCCTTGAGCCGCGGCGGGACCGGCAAATGTCAACGCCGCTCCCGACCTCGCCCGTCGGCGTCGCTGTCGCCGTAGGTCGATTAATTAAGCACTACTTCCGTTACGTCGGTGTGGGGAGCCTAGGTATGTTTCGCTGGATGCACAAGAGGTTCCAAAATAGTTATAGCCCACAGACTTGATCTTGGAACCCATGATCTTGGAAACTGTTCTTTCAAACTTTCTGCAATGTTGTTGTTATTTACATAGGGAAAGAATATACGAGCTTCGGCGTTGCCAGTTGCATCTCTCCAGAACGAAGAGTGCAAAACTTTGGGTCCTCGTCCTCCAATGACCGTCTCAACAAACCCTTTCAGGATGTCAAATCTTTACTTTCGCAGTAAACAAATGTTGTGTCAATGTGAAGCTGAACATCACTACAATTTATTAAATAAATCCAACATAGGCTCTTTTCCAATCGGTATGACTCAAAACAAGTATACCGTTTCTTTTTTAGTTGAGAGCATTGCATAATCAAATTAAGTGATAAATACCTGAATCAGATATCAAATAAATTCCTGTGGTAACATAAGATTTAGCAGAATTGAGAAGCGTCATTGCGATCTCCATGGCTCCCAAACATTAAATCTACCATTGCATATCCTACCTTGATCGTATTTTTTGTATTCGAAGTTGGCAACACAAAAGGCTACCTTATAAAATGTCTGTACATAACAGCATTAGCGGGGAGCGAAACAATCGCAAGGATAGGCATCCTAAATGATACCAACATTGAAATTGGCACTAGGCCGCTGCCATCGCTGCAATGGTAAATCTGTTCCACGTTTCGCGGTTTATAGAGAAGCGTTTCGACAGCTAGCTGGTTTCACCCAGTGGATTTTGGCCACAATTCGATTGGATCTGTATTGCACAACATCCGGTCTCTTGACGCAGAGGAACGCGATTCGAGAAACAGGCCTGTTTAAAGCTGTTTGATCGAAGAGCGGCAGAATTGTGTTTGTTTTGAGAGCACCACTCACCGAGGCGCAACGCGGAGGTGGCTGGAAATTGGGATGAAGTGCAGGTTGCACATCTCGGTCCTTGCCTGATGGTGAGGCATTTCGAAAGCTTGCATTTTCATCGGGAAAGGTATAAGCTTTAAGGTATAAGGTTGGTGAGACCCGAGATATAAAAGCGGATTTACTTCTGAAATTTTACTTCTCGACACTTTTGAACTAAGCATACTATTTTCAAAATACATTTCTACTGGTTAATATTTTGTAGGCAAATACAGGTATATCGAGTGCTCACCTCGCCACAAATGTATTTGAAAATACTTGTGGATTAAGTTCGAAGTAACAAAAGAAACATGGTGTAGTTTTCTACATCATCACGAAATTTGTAAAAAAGGGTAATTTTACAACATTTCATGACAGATAACGGATAATTACAAAATATTTACTGTGGTACTTTGAGCCAAATCCATAATTGCTAGAAAATAAATCGCTGATGATTAATAATTTGTTGACAGAAACAGGTAAGTGCAGTTTTTATTGGTCATTAATCGAGTTCATCGCGTACTTGTTCGCAGTGAAATTCAATAAAATACTTTAAGTTGGCAAAGCGAGTGACGACCATCGATAATGCAACACTAATAAACAATTTCGTATACAAGCAAACGGGATAAGTTAGAAGCACAAGACCACATGAATGGTCAGATAATTGTTTCTGTACTAAATGAAAATGCCCAAGGTAAGTTGGGTTGAGGTTGGTACATGTTACGTGACGTCCACGTGCACAGAGGAATACGCAGGCAATTTCTCTTATCTCACCAGATACGCCAACAAAAAAAACGCAGCGCAGTCATGCCAACCACCGATTGTTTTACGTCAATCAATTAGTAATTAACTATGATATCAGTTTGACCGTATCTAATCGAGCCGATCGATCACGTTCGCGGGGCTCGTGGAGAAGCGAAAATGTTTTTTTATGGGTTACCATTTCATGAGATCAGATCATTATGAAAGGCATTTATTTGCTGGATAATCTTGTGATAACTTGATTTGACGATGAAATTTAGTGTAAATACAAATAGTAACAAATTCTCAATGGTCAACAAAAAAGAGAACAAAAAATATTTACAATCAATTTAGACAAAAAACAGATTAGACCCAAATGGACTAGATGGGTTTTGTAATAAATGTGTGTAACTACAAATAAAATTAAATATGTTTATTTAAAAAATGTACTACTTAGGTTTCCGCCAACTGCCGAAGTTCTATATATAGCCAAGTTAGTCAAAAGTCATAAATGCAATTCTGTTATCAACAAATGCATGATGATTGTAAACAATGCTACGTTATCAAGATATATCCCATAAACAAGAGAAATGGGCACAATATCTCGCTTAGCAATCTCAGCCTATTAATTTGCATCACAGCGAGTCAGCCTGTGAAATGAAACGCATCGACCCCTGCCTCCAAGCTCCTACCCCCCACGATCCCGAAGGAACCGAGGAGGCAATAAGCCAATAGCCCGGGCGGGCGGGTGGGCGCTCATCCTTCCAATAAAGTGACCGGGGATATTAGCATAGGGACCCATAGAGTCGAGACAGCGCCGAGACGGGCAGTGGTGCAGAGACGAGAATACCCTACGACAGAGTGCAACGTATGCCCTAGCAAAATTTGTATTTTTGATTCACACTTGAACGTATTCGAATAGCAACAAATGACTCATCAAAGCTTGACGAAAGGCATGCTACATTTAAAATATATTTAAATCTCAAAATCTGAATTCTTATTTTTTTCTTTTGAAAAGTTATCGTGTAAACTGTAAAGTAAACCGGTGAGTGAATACAATTTCGTTTCATATAATTCGCAGTCTCTATTTGTAACTAGTGAAGACAGCCTCTTTGAATCGTTTAAATGGCGAATCAAAAAAACATTTTCAAAATCCTACAACCCGAAAAAGTACTCAAACTACACCACTGGAGCACAAGACGTCCGTCTTTCCGACGTACCAGCGAATCGCCTCTTGGTCATCGCAGCTGGCATAATCAATACACCCAGGCGACGTCGTCGTCGTCGAGGTCGCCGTCGTGAGGTCCGCTCCGTTCGCTCTGAGACGTCCGTCGGTGGGTGGGGGCGATGGGGGTGGCAGGGGGTGGGGATGGACATTCAGTCAGTCAGCGACGCGTGGTGGTCACTTTATTGCTTTTCGTCCCCATGGCAACCCCCCCAACCCCTCACGACGCCGCCATTGCACTACTGGGCCAAGACGTCGTCGATGCACTATAGCGTCTTTGTGTCATCGAGCGTAGACGTCGCCGGCCCCGGGCCGTGCGTTTCGACGCGACATGTTCAGTCAATAAATTCGGGCGTTCGGTTTCTTGGAATGTGACGTGGTCACCTTAACCTTAGCTGTAATTCAAGAAGTGTCTCTCGAGCATTGGACGAAAGCTTTGCGAAATAGGAGGGGCGCAGTGCTTTTGTATTCTGGGGGTACAACTGTTAAGTTTTTCGACTCTTTCAGACGGCAAAATGTCGTGCCATATTGGCGTTTGGGTCGCCCAAAAACTTATTGCACGAAATGAAAATCGGAAACGAAGGTAATTTTCTCACGTCCGACACTTCCAAGAAGTTGTCTGCGGTCCGTCGAAACTTAGCGGCGCGTCGAGTCGTTAATCACGACACATCAATTAATTGCGTTCGCTAAGAACGCAGAGGCGGTTGATAACGTCAAAGCAGACAAAGCAAACGCACATCCCGAGCTCGGCCACTTTCAAACAGATCCCATGGCGATCAAAAGCGCGCACCAGCAGAACGGCATCTTGCAACCATTCTTTTTTTCCGCTTCGCAAATTTTCAAACATGTCGTACTTTTTTGCCGCCGCGCAGTCGAACAGTCCACAACACACCGCGACATGCATATTACGAGCGCATAGCGCGCCGCCATTTCGCCGTCTTGGAAGTTAGACTAATTACAATCGAAAGAGATGCAGCTCTGCACGGCCCGTTGTTATCTCGATTGTTCTCCCTGTGTCGGGTGTCCCGATGCCGCTGCGACGAGCGCCAGCTATGCGGACGCCGCATTGCTGGCATTCGGCGGCACCGCTTTTACCATCTTAAGACAATACACCCGCGGTACGCTCGCGTCCGCAAGCGGTTGGGACTGCCAGCCGGCATGCACCCGCTGCGGATCGGACGTGCGTGGATTGTCTTTTGTCGTGCGTCGCGCTTGGTGCGTGAGATTTCGAAGTCGCCGTGCGTACGCGAGGTGGATGCGTAAATGGTTGTGTAGGGAGTCGCAGGTCCGGAGTGACTTGGTGGAGTTGGAAGGAGAGCCATCGTTCGTGTTTACTTTTGGTCTGGTTTATGTGCACCGTTTTGGAGTGAACCACAAACATAGCAAACATTTTTTCTTCTCAATTACGTATTTTTCTGTACGCTGGAAATGTGGAAAGATTTCCAAACGTGAATGCCACAGAAAGTAAAAAAATACTGTATGCATATACTTGAGATCATCCCAGCAAGGACATTGTCCACCCCATGGACGATTCCCACTCATCGTGAGGCGGTTAAACAATCAGTAGAAACAAAGCTCGTGTTTGGCCGTTTTACTCAGCTTATTGTCACGATTTTGGGCTTTGGGAGTATGATAATAAATCAATGACCTTGAAAATACCGGAAAATAACCCCTTGTCAGCACAATTATCATCGCGCTGAAGATCGCCAATGGGCTGTTTCCAGTTCACGCGCTCTTTCCAAGAGAGGACCATGATCAATTCCATTGGTGCCGAGAAATGGCTGTGAGAGAAGCCGTTAAAAAAAACCTCACTGCCTCCACTTTCACCTTTCCCCGAAGCCACTGGTTCGATCTCGCGTTCGACACTGTCAATATAGCGTCGGAACGCCCGCCTGATGAGCTACAGGTGGATGTGGATCGGGAAAAAACGGGACGCTGCGACGGTGGTAAGCCCCCGCGGGAACTCGATTGAATCGAGGTGAGGCCCTGGCATTCGGAGAGTGGAAAATGGAAAAACGGAAAATTGTCGGTTAAAAGACTCTTAGCGGCTGTCGAGAGTTTTGTATTTAAAACTTGTTTTTGTAAGTTTTCCGCGAATTGGGGTTTCCGCGAAGAGGCTGTTTACCATTGGCGATCGTTCTTCGCGAACATGAGTCTAATCTGTTGTAAGAATGCTTTCTTTTCGCAGATCGAAGAAGATCACACTGTTTTTAATCAATGCTCTAACGTAATATATATTTAATTCGTATGGCTGATGACGGAATACCCTATCACATTGTCGCGGTCGGCTGATATTGTAGGCTGATATGGCCCATCTGTGACCCGATGACCATACCGCTCAATAGCGGCAAGGGTTTCAAACGGTTGCTTGCATGTGTGCCATTAACCAACTGACCAAAAAAAGGCATGGCAATAGCGTTAATTGTCACAAACAATTGACCTCTTGACGATATGTCAGGCGCAAATCAGAGCCCACTCCAAAAGACAATCCCCCTTTGTATGCTCCCGACCGTAGCGCGGTTTCCCGATATATAGTAATTAAAACCATCCCAATCAGTCCATCGCACTGGACGGTGTCAAGTTTCACTCGCTCTTTGAGTGATATCACTATTAGCAGGGCAAGCATTCAATCAGTCATCGACCACTTACTGAGACCCGCAGAGTGGTGTACAACCACAGTCGCTCTACACGGGTGTCATGCCGGCTGGCGGACGGGTGTCACCGTCGAGGGGCAGCCGCTGCAGCGAGCAACGAGTGTACGCCCGTGTCAAACAAAAAGCTGCGCAGCGCTGCCCGATCCAGGTTAACGATAATCTACGGCGGCTGTTTTATTATAATAGCTAAAGCGGCGACTCGTCTTTACGTTACAACTAGTTTCTTGCCGCGAATGCGGCGACCATGTCAGCGCTATAGGCCTAGCACGCTGTAGGCCTCGCACGCTGGCGAGAGCCGCGGTTTGTGGAGAGTGGTGATCTGGTGCGGCTAAAAAACTGTAATTGGCAGCGAATTACCATGTGATATTTGACTTAGAGCTGAGGTCAATGTGGTCGGAATATTTATATGCTTAAATTGGTTCCAGATAGTATAGCATTCCTGTAGTACATAAAAACAAATTGTTCCATACGTTCTGCCCGAAGCAAAATAAAGAAAACTGTATCAACTCCTGAAAACTAGCGAGTAAAGGATTTCATCGCAATGTCCACTTTTCTGTAACATTTTCCCGTTTAGATACGATGAAATGAGGAAAGTCTATATTCTCTTCTACTTCGAGAAAAATGACATAATCCTTGATCAAATACGCGCAGAGGTCGCCACTCGCCAGCTACTATAAGTCTCTCCTGTTCAACCGTATACGTTATCATTCCGCGAGTTCGGTGTATTTCGACTCCTGCCGTCACGTGGACTTATCCCCAGCATGACATGTCCCCATGACAGGCCCGTCGAACACTTTTTATCCACTTTTCCCACGCCCCTTTGTCCACTGTATACCGTGTCTTGGACCGCAGTAGCGAACCGCGAGCGAGCGAGCCAGCCGGCCGGCATTGGTGATGCATGTTCAAAAATGTGGTCCGCGCAGCCATTTTGCATCGTTCACATTGTTGATGTCGGTTGTTAATGTACCGGGCGACTCCGGCGTGGAGCGATTACGGTGACCGATAAGACGGATACGTTGCGACCAGAGCCTCTGCATGAGGATGTCCATATGCTCATCGCTAGTTTGGTCATCAGCTCTACAAGGATTACGATCAGTGGAAGATAAAATATTCCATTGGAAGTGAGGTCCAGAAATAATGTAAGGAAATATTCGAAATTTTGGTTTCCTTTGCTGTTGAGGTTTTATTTTTTTTAACAGTTATTTGCGTTTGGGTCTGTGTGAACAATAACCAAGACGACTGGGCGTTGTCCTGTAATATGCGCCTATTTGGCATGTAATAAATAAGGGCCTTATTTGATGAAAGGTAATAAATGGTACCCATTTTTTCAATCCTGTAGCGCAAGGATGTATCGTATTTCTTAGATTTGTATCGTCTCCAGCAATAGGTAGGTGTCAAGACAGAATAACCACTTTTCAGTTAAAATTTTGGTTGGATGAAACGAAAGAGAGTAAGCAACGACTCACGACTAGCAACCAAAGTAAATCGCGAATGTAAATGGCAATTAATTCAAATGAGTATCATTTTGGAAAGAATAACGCTAGCCGGGTAGAGTGACATCGTGCACGTCCAGCGTCCCTCGCCAACGGCGACGGCCAGTGTAGACGACACGCACGTCGTCCAGGCGTCGCCGTCGCGTCTACCTGCAGCCGACAGCACGCAAAGCGGCGTCGCGACGGCAGACTTGACCCCGCGGACCCAACACTAGTCGCACCGCATAGGGACATGTCACGCACAGGGATCGGTCGCCCCCCTCTGGTGTCGCCTAACGGCTCGGGGAACAAGACATCAAATCGGCGGGTCGTGTTCACCAGAGCTATATCGGTGCTAGAAGAGATTTTTGTGTTGCCCATTTATAGATGATGACAGAAAATAAAATCTTGACAAGTCTTCAATAAAAATTATGTACCATTATTTTGTGCAACACAAGTTCAAGACTATTATTTGCAATTTAGTCTGTAATGGGTCAGTATCTCTATTCAAAAGAGAGCCAAACCATGATGGATAAATGTTCACTCTCCCTGTCAACGGGGCAAAATATTTGTACGATACAAAAAGTGACCGAAAGTGCAAATAAAACTCGAGAAATTTGGTGATCTTGCTGCGCCTAAACGTAAGATCTTTAGATTTTTTATAAAAAGCTAGGACTCTTGTAGGTTTCGGAGTTGTCAAAAAAAAGAACGACTGTGCGAGTCAGTTATTGACATTGCGTGCCGCCTTACAGCCCCCTTGCAATCACCCCCCCCCCCCCCCTCTTTATGCACAAGTGGGGTCCTGATTAGCATCCAAAGGAGCGTCAGGCTCGTCACGATCTAACTCATGACTCATTCGTTCGCTGCGACCGACCCATCGGCTCGCCTAATTGAGGGTTTTAACTTTTACAAAGAAAGAAATTGATCTAATTGGCTTGATGGACGATGAAGGCGACGACATATACGAGATTTGTCATTGTCTTTGTTGTGGTTTCAAAACTACATGCTCACTGTTTGGTTTTCCTCCTCGAGCAGAATGACCAATTTTCTTAAAAGGGTCTTTGAAAATATGAATTATAGTGCCGTCACAATCGTTCGCCATTCATTTCTCGGAAACGATGGCAGTGTATCTTTGCAGTTTGTTTTGCCAAAAGAAAAAACCAAATATTTGGCCGCTACAAAACTCGTCTGAAACCCGCCGAATGAGATTCTCGCTTTATTACTTCTGTGAAAAGCGCATATCTGAAATCATGTCACAACAAAAACGATTGGAGGTTACTTTGATCGCATAAGTACCTATGAGTTGCAATGATAATTGTGTCCCATATTCTCTCTCAAGTCTCAGTACATATGCGCAAACCTACATGACACACGGTGACATTTGCAATTTCTCTTCCCAAGTGCATGGAGCTTTTATATCAGGCTCGTTTCCACAGAAACACACTCCCGTACCCAATCCACCAATCTGAATAATCATAGTTCATCGCGTTCGCATCTCATCGCACAAGCACAGGACGAAATCTCGCTGTCGTGTGCCGTCAAAGCGTCAAAATATTGTCACACACGCGCCGTCTAGTTCGTCACTTTGATACATCCGTCGAGCCGCGAGCGAAGAAATTACCTCTGGTTGGTTAGTTTAGCCCCTTTCGAGTGCCGGCCGGAGCCGCCCACCCAAAAACCACCCTCGAAGCAACCCACCACCACGCTTTGACAGACAAACGCCTTTGACGCGGGCAAGCTCTCTACCCAGATCATGGGAACGTGCAGAGATGCGCCAATAACTCAAAACACATGGCGATTGAGTTTCAGGCTTAGATTAATTCAATCTGCGAACATGCTAGATGTGGTTACGAGCAAAAATACACGTCGAAGGTAGATTTGTGGTACGGCTTGTACTGCACACAGGGCTTTTAACTTGTAGGCGAGCTTATGACGTATCTACGACCGTGCCAGAGGCGATATTGGAGTTCAGGAAATTGTCTCGGATGACGAATATGAATCGTTGCAGATTGTTCATTAGATAGATCGTCTTCGCAACGAAATTAACCTTTATGAACAAGGATAAAATGGTATTAGTTGCGTGGCACATCTGAGCAATGAAACCTTATGTGGTTAATTGCGGTTGATATCTAGCAGGCACAAAGCAACAACAACTATTATAATATGGAATGGAAGTGAAATAAGACACAGAAGTAGGAATTGCTTGCATTGGGAATAAACCAAGCAGCATTGCGCGCTTATAAGATTGTTTCGTATGTATATTGTATAGGTTTTCCGTTATCATATTTTCGAAAAAGATGTTTGCGAAAAGAAGTGCTCGAAAATTGATTTCTCCTCCGTCCTTCACAGCTCTGCCGATATTTTGAGAAAGTGACAGCGCGGTTTTACAAACATCTCGAAGACTGTAAAACAATTGCGGCAAAATCAATCGTATTTCTTTACAGTAAAACAATGTACGATACACCGCCAGGCTCCAACAACAGCGTTGCATACACAGCTCACAATTGCACCGACAAGTGTGACACTCGTACCGGCGCCGACGTGGCCCAAAGGAAAGGGAGCGATAAAAATAGCGGCCGTCGAGAAAGTAATCCACGAGTCCGCCGGGCCGATAGGGTGACTAACGGGACCCAGTGCCGCAAGTGCACATCGGGACGGGACAGAGTCAACCCCCCCCCCCCCCCCCCCCCCCCCCCCCCCCCCCCCCCCACGTTAAGCTGCCCAGACACACTTGCCAAGCTATTTGCATCGGAAGTGCGGTGGACGCTAACGCGCTCAGGGAAATCCCAAAGACGCGGCATATCGGCGCAAAAACTAGCAAGGGCAAGTGGAAAGGAAAATCATTCACGGCTAAATTTAAATGTGTGGATGATTCATGATCGTCAGATGGGTGCGAATTAAGACGGCTAAGGGAGAATTGGGTGCGAAGGTATCGCTGGTACAGGATTGGAAGACATTTTGTTTGTATACCGAAAGAAGTAATTAATCGTACCAATATAGGCAATCGCTTTGGGATAAAAAAATGTAATAATCCGTGGGATGGTTAATTGTTTCAAGGAGACCGAAAGAGTAGAAGCAAACAAGCCTTTGTCTAATCGACGAAACGATAATCTCTCTTCGTGTACATTGCGCGTTGCAATAATTAACCAACCCTCCCTAATAATCCCATGCCACGTTCCTAATTAGAAAACGTCATCGCGAGCCATCTCGCAGCAAAATAACGCCACCACTTCAGAAGTCAAAACGCTGAAATCGAGACAGACAAAACCGCCTCGCGAGTACGTGAGCCCGTTTAGCCTTTCGCGGAAGCGGCGCGAGAAATCCAATTGCAAGCCCACCATGTGCACGGCAAGAGAGCGAGCGGCTGATAATTTCATTCATTCGCCGCGTTAGGGAGCGCGGCAATAGATGATCGTGTCAGAGTGTAATAATCGTGAACACGCTTCGGCATCAAGCAGCTTCACGGTCCACGTCGAACGCAGAGATAGGTAGTCGAGTGCTGTACGCCGAGGGTACCGTGCTAGGGGGATGTCCATATACCGACTTGTTGCAGCTGATGCAGAGCGAGCGAGAAAGACAGATGAATTGTGAGAGAGCTGCGACTAGGGTAGCGGAGGGAGGGAGGGAATTAAGTTAAATGTTTTAAATCAGTTCCTTTGTGCATCACCCATCTCTAGCGATGCCTGGGGCTTGCTTGCCTGCATGTACAGCCGTAGCAGGCAACATTGAAGCGTGTAGTTGGCTGGCTCGCTCTCCGTCTTCGTCGCTCTATAAAGAGGGCAACTTCTAACTCGACTCATCGCGTACAGACAAACAAACACAGACGCAACGCGGGCACAAACGGAAACACAGCAACGGTAATGGGACGCGAGCCGCGGAAAACCGCGAATACTTGGCATTTTCACAGTGCTCTACACGCGCGCGCCCCCCGGAATTGAAAAATAGATTAACACAACTTTGAAAAATGTATGAAGAATAACTCTCGCGAACTAAAATGGAGTGTTTGTTGAAAGTACTCCCCTGAAATTGGGCGTAACATAAGGGTTTGTTGATGGTTGCCCCCTAAAATTGGGCGTTTTTTAGAGTTTGAGAGTTTACAGTTTTGTTTAGTTGCCGACATATTTTTAGTATTTGATCAATTTTCATGGCTGGTTGAAAAAAAATCACGGAATTGACGGGGCCGTGAAAAACTGAAAAAATTGAGAAGACCAGGCTCTTTTTTAACCAATAAACGGGTGAATCCTCTGCGCAAATTTGCACACCGATGGTCGGCTACCCAAGAACCCGTCGAATCCCATGCTCATCCAGATACGGATCAAAACGACATCGAAGAACACGGAAAGATCCAAACAGCGAAGACTGATTTCAGTGGACTAAATCCTAATCATTGCGGATCTCCTATCACAGTCATCAATTTCATCAGTCAATTTCTGAGACATAAATCAGCTAATGTTTTTTAATCTCGCATTGAGCAGTCACCAATCAAACAATAGTGATAAACTCTAGGAGTAGCATTCAACATGTCAGGCGCTTATGTAAAACCGTTCCAGCCCATTGCTCATCCTCTTCCTGATAATTGATTGACAACCCCGTCCCACCCAGATGACTTCCCGAAGGCGGCCTCTCAACCCGTCAACATTTTGGCAAGCCGAACAGTCCAGTGGTGCTGTGCGTCGACGCCGCTGACCGCGTCGACTGCCACAAGCCGACGTCGTCTCAGCCCTCCACTCTTCAACACACACATGCATGGAAATAGCCAGGAGGTCGACAGCGGCGGCCGTTGCTAAAGATAGTTCTACCGTTCTACACACTGAGAGCTCGTCGCTGGCTAGCTGACGCTTGGCAACGTATCACCTGCGTCGGGTAAAGGGTGTGACACATCATATGAACACAACAAACAAATACACACACACACACATACGACGTGAGATCATGTTCGTTTCGCTGCCAGGGTGGTGTCTGGCGGAGGTCCGTCGCCGACCATTGTTTCTGGTAGAAGTTCGAGTATATGTGCGTGGAGACTGGAGAGTAGAGGAACTCAAGGCTAGCTACAACAGCGCTAGACAAGAGGAAATTTACTGCTCCTATTGTTTTCGATATGTTCTCTTGTGTTGCGTTGATTTCATGATGATGATGATGATGACTAATGGTTAAGTAGACGTTGAGATTTTAGCGTTGCCTGCGTATTGAAGAGCGGTCCTATTCGAAATGTATTGGGGCTGGGTTTGTGATTATTTTAATGTTTCGTCCAGGTGTTTTGAAAATTTTGTTGGTTTAGTTAGCATAAGGGTAAGGTGGGGCGGAGTGGGTATACTAGGCTAGCTAACGCAGTTGGCCAGCTTGAGAGATGATTTTTATTTCTATTATCGCTTGGGAGTTTTACGACATATTCACAAAAGCAAAATAGCCATGTACTCAAAGCTCTAAGGGTTGTCGTATAGCGTTGAAGATGTTTATACGAAAACAATATGAACAGAGTTGGTACAAAAGAGGTTCATGCTTTCGTTGATTTCAGTCAGCAAATTGCTCCGAATAAGGGAAGTTCTGTGGCGATCATCGTCTCTTAAAGACAAGTTCGAAGCACATGTACATAAGGAGAGGCCGATGACCGATCGGGCGCTGGGGTTTCATAACATTTGGCTCCTGCTTCGAGTTATGAATGAAATACAAATCAGGTACCAACCTACCAAAGACTGTCCAACCGATTGGGGTATTGTTGTCTTGTTGACGTGTTGCAAACACAACTGGCAAAAGCGTAACGTGGTTATAAAACTATAATAACAAAGACTCGATTCGTTTTTATAAACATTTATTGTGACGCCATCTGATCATTTAAATTACCGGAACTTGGACGGGAAATGATTCGTTTTATAACATAGAAGCGCAATTATTAATATTGTCGATTTGTAGTGCTGCCGCGCGGGGAAAAGTGCATTGCCAGGTGAAAGTTGCTTTTCAACATCGTTATATCGGAATAGCCAAGTGCGGTATGTAGTAAAATGCATTCGAGGTTGCAACGAAATTGATTATAACATACAAGAGTTGGGGTCAATAACAAACCGATTCGACCCGCGAGGGTTCCCCCATAGGAACTCGGTTTTATAGAGGCACGCGACTGATATAGATAAGCAGTCTTTTTGTCTCCGCTTATTATTGTTTTGTTACTCATAAGCATCAACTTGTTTGTTTTCTTGTTATCATAATAATAATTACAAAATTATGAAAACATTCCTCCTCATTCACTATTTAGGAAATGTTTATATAGCAGCATCATAAATTATCGCCGATATCGAAGCCCGATTCACGCCAGATCTTTAAAACAGTACCCCAGTAACAGACATCAATATAATTACGCAATCGTACTCGCGATGCAAAATTGTGCCAATGTCGCAATTTTGATATTTAATTAGCTGACAGATTAGTAAACGATTCCTCGATCGGATTTCTAGAGAACAACAGGTTGCACTTTTAGCTGTAGTAACTGTTCTAACATCTTGGCAACTCTAAAAATATACTAAAAAAAAAACTTTGCCATTTCAATTTGAGATTTTTTTAAACGTTGTTAAAAGAAATTCACTACTCAATCAAATAATTAAACGCGGATCAAACCCATATTATTTCCGTGCAGCCTAATTTTTTTCACTGATTTCTCGATATTTGAAGTGTGTGCGACGGTCGACTTGATTGGGGTTGAATTCGCTAACAATTTCACATCGTACTAGTTAATTATCCAAGTAAACCGTCTACTAACAATTCACTTCCAACGAAACTTGTTGCCGGTAATTATAAATTAATTTCGCGTCGCACCAACAAACACACACACACACACAATTCACCGAGCTTTCGATACTTAATTAACTAAATCGACGACGCCGACCACGCCAGTATTCCACGAGTGACCGTCGGAATTTGCCCGCCCATTTTACATTTTGACAGCTGCATGTGTCATTGGCGTATGAATGAAAATGATAACGAACAATTTTGCGCGAATTCTCCGCTCAGGTAAAATTAAACCGACAGCGTTGAGAGGTAGCGATTCAAAAAACTAGGCCGCAACAGAGTTAGACGTCGGAACCGGTCTCTAATCGTCCACCAATGAGTCATTCTAGCAATAAATAGTCAACCGATCAAACCAATAATACGAATAGAAATTTTGAATTCGGTCGAAACGGGTGCTGACGGCAACTTGGTCCGCCGCCGATCCCTCAAACACACAGGTAAAACTGAATCCAGCATACGCCGGAAGTATCGTAGTGGCAAACATGTCAAGTATGTTAACTATTGGTGGAATTACAATCACATTGCGAAGGTTATAACGTGAAATATCGCGCTAAACACCACGGTAGGCGACATGAATGACTAGTGCAAAGTGTTCCACTTACCCAGAGGGAAAAATCGAAGCGTCGCGGCGCGTTTTGGCGGATATTAGCACGGATTTTGGTCCGTAAATTCGTAGCGTAAGTCTGAGTTTGGTATGCCAAGAATGGCACAAAGAATCCTGACAACGCACACAGTCGACGCGCAACTAGATGTGCGCACGTCGGCCGGTGACACAAGCTGCCACTAGAGGTGGGCTAGCGCTAGTAGTTGGTCGCGTCGCCGAGCGAGGCGCTAGGTTGTGGGTGTAGGTAGCGCCAGCGTCGCTTACAGTTAAGACTCAGTTGAGGTCTTATGATTTGAAAATTAAATGTGTTTATGGAAAAGAGCGTAAAGAACAGAGAATAAATACTTTTTACTGTGTGGTAGTTGTTTTTTCAATACTTAATATCTTTGAAAACGGATACCCACTGTAAATACTAACCACCCTATTTTCGTAAAATGTATCAAGGATAATAGCACATATTTTAATTATCAACAAGCAATCATTTTTAATTTATTTCCGCTGGGTCTGGCACCCAATCAATTTACGATTGGGAAAAGTGTCAGCCATGCACAACTATCATATTATATTATTTAATCGGCTATAAAATCTTCCAGCTGATCAAATTCCTCAAATAAGCAAAACGATAGCACAATCAGCTAACAAATCGTGGTCATCAACCTGTAAGTACGCTTCCTTAATTAGACCTAATAAATGCTATAAGCAACTATAATATAAACAAGACTGACAAAAAAGTGCAACTAGCAAGGGTTGCCCAAACATAGTTGAAGTGCCACTAATTTTTCTTTTCTAGGATGAATGACTAAGGTAATAAGTATATTATGCCACCCCCGCAAACTTCGTTGCAGTCCACCCTATTTTATTATCATAAAAGGAGCCATCAGAATCTAAATAAGTTGATGCTTAGTTATAAATGCCAAACACCCACCCACCGCTCACCCACCCTCCATCTCATTCTTCCTTTCGCAGTTCTGCCTTTGGTACCGCTATATCTATAAACAACAAACGGAGTCTGCCAGCCACCCCCTCTGCGCCCAAGCGTTTTTATTGGTATTTACTAAATTACCTTTCCTCGTCGCAACTAGGGATACTGGAAGGGAGTCGGGAGGTGGAACCTTGGGTCTACCTCTTGTAATAAAACGACGCTACATTCTTCTCTTCGCTTCGCTGCAGCTATATCTACTTTTATATGTACATATATATATATATATATATATATACACCTCGAACATTTCCTTGCATTTCTCAAGCCTTGTTATAAACAGCGAGGAAATAAAATAACCCCAACACTTTATTAAAATATTCACTCTTATGTCTGCAAGTATGATTTTTTTCTTCCTGGGAAAGGAATGTTCCGTAGTGAGCGATCTGCATGAGGTGTAACATCACGGAGAGTATAGGTACATTTTGTAATAGAAGAGAAGAAGGAATGCTGGAGATTGGAGATTACGAGATTATCGATATCGGCAGGTTCAACTCAGTTGGATTGTCGGTAGTTCTACAATTTAGATGCACGTTGGCAGATTTAAGTAACAAAATATAAGTTCTGCTAGTATACACTTAGAAAATGGATCCACTCCCAAAAAGTCACACATGTTGGTGAGTTCGAAATTAATATGTTTTACATATTTTTCTCACTGAACCAATCCACTGACCGCTGACATCCACTGACCGGTATCCAGGTTATTTGAGATCAGTGTTTTTTCTACCCTTCTCTGATTGGTTGATTTGTAGAGTTTTATGACGCGCTTTGGGTCCTCCTGTGGCACTGGCAAACTGGTAATGGGATCGTTAAATGAGTGGGAGATGATGAGCCTTACCTAGCCTAGAAGGGAGTGGAAATCCCCGTGTCGGCACCTAGGCTTAATTGGAGAAAGATACTGGAACAGGACAGAATCCTCCGCTTCAAGAGATTGCTAAACTTGTACTCTCCTAACAACCTGTTTCTCCACACAGAACCATGGTCACCCATTAAATACCTAACCCAGCGCTGTGTCGCTTAACTTCTGTCCTTTCACGAGCTCCTTTTTTGATGGTGCTAGAGTTGTCGAGGCTCTAGATATAATTTTGGCGCATGAGTTATCTGATTTATACCACTACTCAAAAGATTATGAAAACTAAAATTAATAGCATTTGCGGCAATTCATATTCTCAAACTCATATCTAGCAAATAAACCTCCAAAAACATCGCCCTTTGATTGTTTACTGTTCCGAGAATTGTCACAATATGCTCACCGTCAAGTACAATCTGCATAACTTCACACACACACACACAAGTCAAATTTCAAAATAGGGGCCATGTCTTACCTAAAACAATGTTTACTTTTTAGACATCATGGAAAGATTAAGTTTTTTACCATGATTAGTTGTGCATGTACAAGTTTCAATTGCTTTCAGCGACCAAAACAACAATTTCCTATCTATAGCCTAATGCTTACGTGGACCCTGCTTGTGCTGTACTATATTTAGCAATTCCTATACCTGCCAGGATGCTATGTTGGATACCAAGGTAATTATGATAAAAAACCACCACTTGATAGTGCAACTATATTTGTAAATTTATTTCTTCAAACTATTTTCAATTGACTTTAAAAATTACCTTACAGAATTAGTTTCGAGCTGACTTGCAAAAGAAGAGTCATATGTTTTAATCATAAAAGAGATGTAAACAATTGGTAAACATTGTTTTGCTTACCATCAATAACACTAATATTGAGTCAGCAGAAAGTGTTCCTTTGGGGGACCAATTTCTTGGCTCCCCTTTTACAAAATCAGAATATACAAATATTACGAAAGTTACCATGCACATGGTAATACATAAAAATAAGGACTTGGGTCATTTTAGGAAATGTGCTCACAGCTTTTCACAAAAGTCTGAAAAATACCAACAAGAAGTGTATAAAAAAAATTCTCGTGATAGTGCAATGAGAGAACAAAGTTAACATGTTGACTATAATAAAAGAGATTTATAAAATCCACTTTCTAGGATGCAGCATTAAATGACAATATCTGATGCAAAATGAGATGCATATTACTTTGTAACACGGATTGTGGATATCCAACAATCGCTTGGTAGGGGGCACTGCAACTTCTTCGTGGTTTCGTATCTGCAACTGAGTATACAGCTTTTAATCAGACGAGCACAGCGGTACATTTAGGGACTTCATTGGGCCATCCATTGATATGTCATGTTTTGGCTCGATAATAAGATTCAACCAATACACATACAGTTCACTTCGCGCGTTGGTTTACATGATCAATACAGATAAAATACTCGTGGCCCTTGCGGGAACAAACGGTGAAGCTTTAAAATTCGGCACACATATGAGCAGTATAAATAAGGAAAAAACGAGCTTAGTTTAAAAAAATAATACAAACACAAAATGCCACTTTTTGACTAGATGGTTGAGGAGTTTTTGACTGTATTTTTACCTGAGTCTCAATATTTGACAATGCCAGTTTAAAACTGACGACTGATAAGACATTATAAATATAACAAATGCCAAATGCAAAACAGTCTTTGCAAATTGCAAGCAAGCGACGCTGACAAATGGGCACATTTCCGTCACTGCGCTTTATTGACTAGACTCCTAGGGGTTTGTTTCACTGCAGGCTATGGAGATCGGTTTTTATATAGGTCTATTGAAATTTGTTTTTCAAGAGACTAGTTTTTAGATCTTCAAAATCGACGCTGGGTAGCGTGGTTACAAAATGTATTTCATACATGTATTTCACACTTATTGGAAGTGTAGTGCAAGCAAGCATATGCAATGTAGAGTACCCTCTTTGCTAACAAACTACATTGAGGAAAATTGTGTAAGGAAATATAATAAAAATATCAACCTGTGCAAAGATTGGAAGTAAAAAAAAAACATAATAAATACTTCTGGGCTGTGGTACAAGCACTACAAAATAAATTGATTATACTTTTTATAATATAGGGTGTGATGAGTACTGAGTAATGACCCCAATGTTTAACAACTAATTCTTCTAGACACTAAAAGGCAAAGATTCCTTCCCTCGACCTACCCACCCTCCCCGAAGTAGATGAGTAACACATCAATAGAGATAAAAACGTAACGGAGTTATTTTTTTCTTCTAGGATTAACTTCCCTCAGAATTAACTCCTCGAGTTAATTCAGTCAATTCTGGTATGATTATTGCCATCGAGGTATTTGTGTAAGTTCATCCATGGGTCTCTAAATCCCAGCTCGACTCGATAATTCCCTAGCACAATTTCGTTTCGAAACCATTCAAATACACACTCCAATTTCTTTCTGAAAATTGATCTGCACGTGTCCATTCTCTTTTATTGATCCAGAGTCCTTTCGACACCAAAGACAATGCTTGCATTAATATCATTCGCATCCAAAAATACCCCAAATGACCGCTCAACTTGTTATATCAACTCTATAGTGTTTGGCGTTTCTGATCACGGATTCTCCGTTTCATGGCACTAGATAAAACTACAAGCGGCCTAGCTTAACGCCTAGCCAAGCCAGCGAATGAAACAAGATAAGTGTCAAGAAGTAGATTAGTAGGCCCAATTGATTAAAGAGAGAGAGTATTGACTTCTGAATATCAGAGATTACTTCGACTAGAACTTCCGACTACACATTACGGTGGTAGTTAGGTATTCTTAAGGAGTGCCGCCTCTATAACTGACCAACTTTAATACTTTATTATTAACAACACTATAACCGTCTCAAAAATTGATGCAAATAAGAGTTCATAAAATAAGATAAAATAAAAATAATAAATAAAATAAATATAATAATATAAATAAATAATAAAATAAAAAAGAAAATAAGAGTTCATCCTAATACAGCAACGAATCCAACGTCAATTTGGAGTTATTCGATTTTGACAGGTTGTGACGTGATATAGCGTCACTAGAATCAGAGTGACTGTGAGTATTCACAGCCTCATGGTTCTACTCCTCGGAGAACTGTCATTCTCATCAAATACACTAAAATCGTCTCAAAAAGCCAGTGTCCAGATAGCTCAATGGTTCAGAGCAACACCCGCGAAAGGTGGAGATCGGGGTTCGAGTCCGCGTTTGGGCATCAATTTTTGAGACGGTTATAGTGTTGTTAATAATAAAATACCCCGCGCATTGCAAGCGTTTGCAATTTAAATAAGAGTTCATCCTAACTTTAATACTTATTTCTCGACTAGGGTTTTGTTTGCTTTGTGAGCTGAGAGTGAGCCTAATCACTTCCATGCTTTTCTGGGTTTCTGGTATTACCATATCCATCAATGCATGGACTAAGTTGCTACATTTGGTGGATTGACTAGATTCCATTACAAGCCACTATGTGGCTCTCAAAACTCGATTAACGGTCGTGAGCAGACTTCCAACCTTCTGGGCGTAACACATTCGCGGCAGTGCCTTTGTGCGTCACTCTATCTGCCCCCTTTAACTCCAGGCTGAGCTGGTGCCAACCAAATTACTTTGCGATAGGCATACGTCAACATTTTAAAATTGCAAATTCAACGCATCCAATGGTAACAGGATTTGATTTGAGAAAGTAGAAACATGCTGTTGTCACATGCATTGTTTTGTCAATTACTGTCAATGGCTTTGCATTATCTAGCAGAATACACCTTAAACAGGTCAAAATCTATCATTCAATTGCCAATTTTTAGTGTGAGTATTTCTTTGACTAAAATATGCCTGAACCTTCACAAACTTCAGGACTTTCTTTCCCTTTTACAGATTTCAACGGACAGTAACAAACAAAACCACAGAAGTTTTAACAGCAAATGAACGTATTCTACCCAATCCGCGTTGTCAAACAACCATAACACAGTCTACGATATCCTCGCTTGCCAATGGCTCATTGCTCCCCATTTCCTTTTTCTTATGAAAATAGAACAATCTCAAGACAATTCAAGCAGATATAGGTAGCCGGCATCACAGATTTCGCTACAAGATAGCAATACCTTTTTTAAAAGAAGCTAAGCAAAAACTTCCCTTTGTTGTTGCATCCCTTTCTTAGTATGGTACACTCCAACCAATCTTAGAAATACCGTTCTTTCTCTGATGACTTTCTGCAATGTCAACTTACCCTAGGCTCGTTTTCTTACCTTCTAGCACCAATTTTCCTTGGAGAGACTCTTAGCTCCACTTAGGCTGCCTGTCTCCATTACATATCTGTGCCGACGCTATCTATATCTTGCTTCAATTGGCAAACCCGTTGTTTGCAGCCAAAGGCATGCTTCGACTCTGTCTTTCAGTCCTGGTCATAACCAGTACACACGCAGTTGCGTTGGATCCTTTGATTGGGAAGTAAACCTAGATGTTTCTCACTCCAATTTGGCCGCTTATCATTTTCATTCGTTAATAAGTTCAGTAGCGATGCTTCTTAGAACTTGTCACGAAAAATCACTATCTCAATCTAACGTTACTTCCCCATCGGAATCTGCCTTGATTGCCACGGCTATCAATACCGCGATCGATAAATCACAAAATGGTTTGCATCGCAATAGATCCACCCCAAAAAAATTCGCTTTCTTCTCTGCTTCCCTTAGCAAAGTTTGCACGGATTTCTACGATTTCGAACCACAGATTGGCAGTACACAAGACGAATCACAAGGCGACGGATCCAATCTACCACGTGTGCTGCCGGGATCGGCCTACTAAATTCAGCCAACACGACAGACCGGCAAGGCAGGCCGATGTCGAGGGAGATGGCACAGACAGGGGGCGTAACAATGCGGTGCCTAGTCGCGCTTGAAATGCGAGATCGCGTGGCTAGGTAGGTCAAGGTTGCGCGCGACCAGCAAGTCTTCCGTCGGGAAGTCCCAGATAACGGTCACGTGGAACGCCATGTTGGCCGACGCAATCAGGTACTCGCAGAGCGAGAACCAGCTGAATGCTGCAGAAATAGAGAGATAATGTTTATAACCTTCAGTTTCTGGGTTTTTTTGTGTGTTAATTTTACAGTCTTTTTAACTTATTGATGTTGTAACTCGTTTAAGTAAATGCCGAACGCCAATTATGGCTATATTTTATTGAGTTGATGAAAAAATTCTAAAATTCACTCTTAAACTGATTGATTGTTGGCCAGTGTTCCAAGCACCTCTGCCTCCTTAGTACAAGAAAAACCAATGTATCCAACATAGGCAGATAGCTTTCTAAAAGTAAGGATTTACATTGGCACAGAAAGGTAGTTTATAACCACTGTTAATACCGTTTTATTACTGTTGTCTTAAAACATTTGCTAAATCCCAAGAACAATCTGCGATGTTTACCAGAAGGCAAATAGTATGCTGTCTATCAATTTTGAACAACGTCCCTTACTGGATTACACTCACATTTAAAAAAATTAAGTTAATTTGAACAAAAACTGATACCGTACTAATTCTGTAACTTAACCTAACTTACACAAAAAATTAACGTACATAATCTTTCATAGAGTACACCATCGTCGCCTGTTGGCGAGAAAATTATTTCGGCTATGGTTTTGGGTTGTCTAAGCAACATTGACTTACCCATCTCGTGGCAGAGCAGTCGGTGCTTGAGGAAAAAGATGAGCAATCCGACTGTACTAGCACACGACGCCACAAACAGGCACTTCTTGGCGAAGTACGACGTCTCCTCTCCGGCGGACATATTCGGGTGGAGCCGACGGAACGCCTTGATGGTCGCTAGCATGTACGTCAGCGAGGACACCATGAATACGATGAAGATCTTCTCGTGAATCGCTGTAACGTCAGACACGTTGAGAGTTGGACAAAGGTATAATAAGTGGGTAGATTCGTGGGTTTGTGGCATGGACCCAGCTCAAAAGAACCAAAATTGAATTTTTTGAACTGTGGCTGCAGTTCCAAGTTTTGCTGAACCAAAACAAAAACTAGAATTGTTATTGCGATTGGTAAAAAAAAAAAAAAAAATGCTTCTTAACTGTGTTATAAAAGTTTTGATAAAGCTGATTAAAAAAGAAACTTGCTTTTTCCTAATAGATGGCAAACAGTTAATATTTGTTAATTTAATAGGATAACTGGATTGGTGCCAAACACAACCATAGGAACTTTTTTTCTGGTTCTGTTATTAAAACCGTTACCTTTTTTACTGGAACCTTTTTTGGAACCATCATCAAGATCAACGCAAGAAAACATCCACATGGTTATAATAATATAACATCCACATGCAAGATGCTCCATTCATCTAGCAGAGCTTTGAAAGGCAATGGGTTCATTGTGAATAGTTCTAGGGAGTTTTAGCTTGATTTCAAACAAATTCATCACATAAAAAAATAATGAATGAACAACAAAGTAAGGTATTATCGTTGAGTGTAGGTTATAGGTAGAGTTTCAACGTCAGTGTTACAGTCTCTGCGTGAAAGATGGCCGCCAAATGACTACCTTACCGACAAAAATGCAGAGTACCGGAACGTCACGTTAAGTGGAGCCACGGTCGTATGAAATTTAATTTCGATATTTATACTAGGTTACTCGCTTTTAAATATCTTTACGTGTATATCAATCGCTGAGGTAAACATTGATGGGAGATTTTTTGAGCATGAAAAGTCTCAAAAGCGAGTTAACCTACGAGAAATATCGAAATTAAAATTCTTATGACAGTGGCTCCACTTAACGTAATGTTCCGGTACTCTGCATTTTTGTCGGTAAGGTAGTCATTTTTCACGCAGACTGTAACATCGACTTTGAAACTCTACCTATAACCTACACTCAACGGTATTATACTTTTGGTCACATGATCACCCACACAGAAGCCGTCTCGTTCCTTAACTATTTTGATGGTCAGAAAGTTTAATATAAACTTTTCAATCGTGTAAAATGAAAAAACTCACGATAGTTGTCCCGATTGGAGATGTATGTGACACCACACAGTGCCGATATCTCGAGCAAGTTGAGCCCGAAACAGATGTCAAGAAGTCGGTTTGCAGCCGAGTCCTTCTTTCCCTCCGGCAGTGCCCACAGCACCGAGCGATAGTACGAGCGGTACACTCCAGCAATCACCAGTCGCGGCCCGATGTGAAACGCTATACAAATGCGCCACAGGTAGCGCTGTGGACTCACTCCCGTTATGGCGCTGATTGAAGGAATTACGTTGTACACCTGTCATCGGAGATAATGGAAAGGTCAGTGCTTTTTGGTAAGTTTTAGGAAAATTCTAGGTTCTTTAAACTATCAAGCAAATGCAACAAAAAACTGGTGATAATTTTGAAAGGAGTTGGAGGGCGTACTTTTATTCTTGCTGTAATGCAGTATAAAGTATAATACCATTTTTTTGGAAGGTTGATAACTTGATAAGTAAATATAGGTAAGTTAAAAATTAATTAAAATTTAGCTGATTATTATTTGTGGTGTTTAACGACGCACTGTTTTGACAACTGGCCCTGCGGCACTGGTCTAATGGCGTCGGCAAAAAAGCTGAGAAGGCAAATTTCATTTGGATTCAATGGCAATAACATAAGTTGGTAGTTCCAAGGATCCAAGTATGTTTGTGAAAATGCATGTTTGTGTAATATTTTGTGTCTTAGTACAATTTGTAAAGTGCCATATAACATAACAAGTAGCTAAGTGAGTATATTAGATCATTAGAAACTCACACGACAGTGAGTCTCATGAATATCGTCAAGCTGGAAGATATAAGCAGTGACGAAGCAGATGAGCAAAGCACCGAGCGGCAAAGCAACGACCAGCAGACAAAGTTGCCGAAAGCTCATCAAGAAGAAGACAGCGGTTTTGCTGCAAGCAGCATTGTTGGTACGGGTCGCCTCCATTCTGGCTGATGGCGTCGGTATCTGACTTGAGTAGGCGCAATTTAGAAAGAGAAGAAACTTGAAAAATGTTAAAATTACAGCATGTAAAACTTACTAGTTAAGTTGCTTTCGACAACTAACTGTTAGCGTTTGACAGGTACACTGTAGGCAATCGCGATACGCAGTTCATATTCATGTTATGCCCAAGAAACCCATTTTATCAACTTCTGAACACGCTTCAGTGTCAGTTCTTTTGCTACGAATAAGTGCGGTGGTATAAGGTTTCACGATAGGAAATTTAGATATAATTTATGTTTGTCAATCGGCGGTCGCTGCGGAACGTCGCCATTGCGATCGACTTCAGTTTTACTTTTCGGGAGGTTCTTCTTGATTGGTCCAAATGATACCATTTTGAGAAGGATTGTTTTTAAAATACAGCGCCAACGATTAGGAACTTGTTTGAGTAAATACAGTGATCTTACGTTGCATAATAATGGAGTTGTGCATATCTACGTGCTTATTGAATTGAATTTATCAAAGTGTCAGCTACAATTTCAATTCTTTTTTTAAATATTATTCCATTTATTGTCTAATTGCGCCAAATTATAGAATTTAACTAAAATCCCCGCCAAAACAAAGAAAATAGCATTCAAAATTAAATAAAACATACACACATCATTGCATCGCTTCAAAAGAAACAATCCCCTAAATGTTAGCAAACCCTTTTCCCAAATCGGCCCATTCCGTAATCCGTAGTCCCTGGTGCAGTGTGACGTCACGGGCGGGGGGGAGGCGTGGTCGAGATCAACTTGGGTAGCGACACAGCTGTTCACTAGACGTCAGTGTGAGGCCAGCGAGCATCGTGGGCAGTCGACGGCACTGTTGTGAGTCAGGTCGGAGCTAGAGGACAGCTCTTGACAGTGGTCACACCATTCTAACAAACAAAAATAGAGAAATAAATCCAATTACAGGAGAATTCGAAAACACCACGTGAGCAGAGGTTTACGCGTAATGTCGTACGGCTTCTCGACCGATCATAACTGGCTTACGTCTGTCGACGTCCAACGCGACACGACGCCTGGTATAAATACGTCGCGACGCCTCGGCTACCGGTCCGACGTCGTCGGCCTGTAGACCCGTGAGGTGACAGGTCCGTCACTCCGTGTGTTTGTGTTTTGTTTACGCTCATTTGAAATTCGCCGGCACCGCGATTAAATCTCACATCTTATCTTCGACATCGTCTCGATTAAAAAGAAATGATAAGAAAACAATAGCTCGTCTTCTGCTCACTTCAATACACAACATAGTAGTGAGTGTGATAGCGCAGGGACAGCATTTGCGTCTTACCAATTCATGGGACACTATTAGATAAGCAACGAGTTTTCATTATCACTCTAAAAATGGTTCGCTCGACGGTTTTCAGTCTTTTGACCGTATGCGCTTTGTGCATCAGTGTTTTCGGACAAGAAAGCGGTAAACTCAAGAATTGGGTTTCAGCTCCATACGCATATAGTTATTGTACAACTGCCTTCCTAAACGTGACTTACACCGACGCCAACGGGGTCCTTTTGACGACCAATGAAGAGAGTGCAAAGTACGGAGAGTGCCAGGAAAACGACGCTTTCGGCGTCCTGGTTCACGTGAGGTCGGCGCCGCCGCCGACGCTGCGTGATGGCACCGAAGGGTCGGATGACCATACGGGGTGTCGACTTCCCTTCTACAGTTCGAGAAAAGATGGGGCTTTGCCTGTCGAACCCTGGGTGGCGCTCATCAAAAGGGGCAGCTGCAACTTCGAGGTCAAAGTTGAGAACGCTTTTCGAAGCAACGCGACAGCTGTCATCGTCTACGATGACAAAGTTTCTTACAACCTGCAAAAGATGAAGCTTTCCTCATCTAACCGTAAGTGTTACCTACACGTTAGTTAGCGAGACACTCGGCGCTCCCGTATGCTAACGCATTAGCTAGGACTGGTCCCCCGATGGCACACTTCTTGCTTTAGAACTGCAGCGTTGTTCCTCGTTTCTTGATACGACTTTGGTTGGCCCCCATCTGAAAACCGGAAACCCTTAGCGAAACCGACCCGGTTGTCTGAAACATGACATGTCCCGGTCTGGCTTGTATATTTTATTCCTTCCTTAGCCCTCGAGTGCCAGCTGTTATTACCGTGCTCTGCGTCCTGAAGGTTCATTGTTGTCTAAACTTCCAGAGGTAGGACGGGCTTTGTTCCTCGTCATCAGCGTCTACAAAAATACCTTCGCGATGTGACGACAATCTTGTTTGTTTTTTTGGTGTTTTTTGCAGATGAACAGTTTCACGACCCGCAATCTTTCAGAATCTAAATTTCGACCGTGCAGAAAAACCAACACGGTCTCATTTCGAATTGAATGCTTGAAAAAACTGGGCTAATGTTGTCATTCCCCGGTCTCGTATTCAGTTACAGAATAAGAAGACTTCATCAGATGTAGTTTATAGTCTCAACAAAGGATAACTGCACTAGTAATTTAAATTTTAAACATACAGGAGTGGAATGAACATAGATTTCGGCTTCTCGCTACATAGCCATGAGATGTAGTGGGTCACTTGATGTGTTTCAATATAGGGGACACAATTGAAATTGTCCCAATACACACAAGCGTTGCATGTCCGTGATAAAAAAAAAAAAAAAAAAATTTCATGTGTGGAAACTAGGCCATCAGAACGCCATAGTGACCAGAGGTTCGTTGTCATCCTCATCTTAATCGAGATATAATAATGACCTATTACCGTCTCTCGCCCTCTTCATAGAGGACCACGGCCGGAAGAGGAAGTCCGAAAAATACCTCGCGTACTTTTCGGACATCTGGTGTCTTGCGTTGAACAAAAGAACGAATCATGTTTTCGGTGTTTGTCTGCCGTTGCTGGGCTCTGCTCTCGAGGCGCTAGTCGTTTAGCTGCGCGGACTGCGCGGCTGCACATGGCCATGATATCGAACGATAGCGACGAGGTTTCTCCCGGAAGCACACGTACACACACCACAGACACACACATACGCTCGCCGAAACTCACATGCGTTCCTGTGCTGCATGCATGTTATACCTTGATAGCTTTGGTGATGGTGTGCGTTGGATCTTTACCGCTTTCTGAGGGTGGTAGTGAATTGGTATAGGCAAAGGGAGAGTTCAGTCGTGTGCATAACAAAGATGACAAGCAGGTGGAACAAAGATAGCTTTGTTTTTGAAGAAACCTTAACCAAGGTCAAGAAGCTAAACGTATTTGAGACTGAGATATTGTGAGACAACAGCAAGTGTATTGGTTGAGCGAAACATTCGAATCGAAGCGAAGTATTTATATTGAATATTCGTCCAATAAGTAGCTTTCTGACCTTTGTTGGCTGGAAAAAATTTCTGAAACCTTCAGGAAACCGTCGAAATTTCTTAACAAGAATCGCACCACGTTTTTTTAAACTTCGTCTACTGCGTCACGCATTGGACGTCAGTTGAATACGTATCGTATACTTATATTCTTTGGCGTGATTTTTTCTTAATATCAAATTTTCATCAAACCACAAAACCCTCAAACCCAAACCCTCAAACAAACCCTCAAACCCTCAAACCACATGTTTGATCAGAATCGATCGTATGAAAATGTTGGGGCACCATTTTGAAGTACCTACTGTTGAAGACCTTTTTGAACTTCAATCGCTAAAAATAACAACAAGTATACAAGTGTGATGCGAGTGAATGAGAATGAAAGGAACGAAAAAAATGAAAGTGGCTCCAAAGCTCTTGAAGACTTTTTGCAGGAGAATTAATGAAAAGCTAAATATTGACCATTTGCATGTCCTGTTTTTACTTCATTAGTTTTAATTAAAGATATATGCATATGGTAATGGTACTTTACTTGTTTCAATGGAAAAAATTAAGAAATATATTTCAGAAATATAAATGCACAAATATGGCTCTAAAGAGAGAAAATTCGCGACGACACGATGAATTGGTGACCCGTTCCTGTAGGGTGCCTCATGCATCCTGCTTGTAAAAATATTCTTTGAAGATATTTGTTCATATTTCAGAGAAAGAACCTGCCATATAAAATAATTCTGAAAAACAGTCAAACCACAGCACAAACATAGATAAGAATGTAAAGAACTTCAGTCATGCATAACGCACTTTAAAGTGCGCTTATGCGTTGCACATCCGATGTGGCTTCATCTTCGCCGATGCCGTTGCAGTTGCGCCACATGATGCAGCGAGGCAGGAACATCGCTACAGTACCAAGAGCAATTATCTTGTCAGAGTCCCCGTGTGATTCAGCGCTTTGCCAGCTGGGAGGCAACGACTTTGTCTTTTTCCTCCCAACCTGAAGATAGCACCTTCAGTTCGTAAAATACGGAAGACATCCATGAATTAGCTGTATTTAAGAAAGAATCCAATTGGGGCTCTTTTAGGTGTAAATCGTGCGAAATAGTGTTAACGACGTCGGCGTCGCGACGCTGAAGCCTTGAATCGAGAGACGTCCGAAATATTTGGCACTCCTACCGCGTTCTAAGTAGCTTGACCCTAACCGCGATGTCGAGTGTGCACCTAAACAGTCGGAAAATATCCACGGTCGCAATTTAGGTCTACATCGAAATAAAAATACTTGGTAAATAATAGAGATAACCTTCCTTTCGATTGTCATTGATGGCTACTGCGTACTTGACATTCTCATCTTCCACAAATAAAGCCAGTGACAACCATAATTTAGCACCACTATGTGCTAGTCACGTGTAGATTTAGGGTTTGGTTAGGATAAAGAATTGAAAACTCTAATAATTCCGCACTTTGGCTACCATTTTACTCTGATTTTGCAAATACGTGCAATTAGGGCAACGCGTTTTTGTGAGCAAACCGATAACAGATAAGATATGAGTGATTCTCATCTGTACTGCAAAAATGCACACATGTCATATAATATTTCATTTTTGACTACCAACTTAGCAAACAAATGCCACATGGTGAAGCTAGATGCATAATGTTACGAATGTGCAACGATTTCAACAAGTCATGCATGCCTCCATAGAAGGCAAGAGGTGCACATAAAATGTATCTAGGACATCGACATTGTGTATACACCTTCTGTATGGGTTCACCATACACACATGTCTCTGTATGTGCTAGGATAAGCTGCAATAGCGCTTTATCGACACCGAGTGCGCAAAAGGGGTGCAATGATTATTACCAACACAATATGCGAGGCAAAACGCAATAAGTTTATCGAACCTTTTGTTTTTATTCTCTTCAATATAGACAAAGTTGCTTCTCGATTCCCAAGGCGAAAGAAATCTCTCACGGCACTCGCGGTTTCGTCCACAACCGCGTAACGATGATGGTGTAACGCCCTCGACTCGGATTCATGCTTACTATATCGTTCGCTTCCGCTTTTCATCTTCTTCCGGCCTCATCCGCGGTTCTCGCGAGTCTTTGCGACGTCACGCTATAAATAGACGCTGCAGTTCAGTAACCGTGATTTCTAGTTTCTACACGATTGTTGCTCGACAGGTAATGTGTCCCCTCCTCATAGTGTTGTAAAGTGTGTGTAATTCACGTAAATACAATAAAACACTGTGTTTGGAAGGTGTGATGTGAGGACGGGACAAATGTCATGGCTGGAACACTGACTTTGTATCACAAAGAATGATGATAAATGGATTAGTTATCAAACTTCGAAAATTCGTGACTGCTAGAAATTCTTGGGCATCCTTCGTGGGCATTCTTCGCACAACGCTCGAGAGAATCTTACCAAAGTATTTTCATTGTTGATTTCGTGTGTACTTCGAAATTAGCCAGTGCTTTGACTTTCGTTACGTTTGAACTAAGAGTTGTTTGTTGAACTCATACACCTCTGACAAGGAAGCATTCTTTTTGGTAAATGGCTGCGTAACGCGGACGCTAAGTGGCATGTGAAGTGAAATGGAAGACAGAAGTGGAGTAAGCGAGTTGCGAGTGGGCGTAGTGACAATTGACAGCAAGATGGAAACGTTCTCTTTAGTATTTGTCCAACCCAGGCGATGACTTTGAGCGGCTAGACCTAATGATACGCACATTGTTGTATGACTCAACTCATTTATGTCATATATAAAACGCATTTATCGCTCTCTAAATGTAACTACATGATTGACATACAATGGCCTTTCCATATTTAAAAACATATGCAACACAATAATATAATATTGTAGATATTTAGATACAGATTTGGCATTCGTCCATTTGCTGCGGTATTGCTCACAACTCAGCTCGAAATAAAACGGTATTTGCCATTGGAAGCGATGCAGGACTTGGCTCAAGGCATCCAAAGGTCGGAGAATGAGTAAGCAATTCGATTTCATTCAACCGGGAACGCAGCTCGAATCAACGCATCGCAGGATAACGTAAAAGCGCAGTTTTGAGTTTGTTGCCGGGATCGCAACCCCCATGAAAAAAATCGGACTTAAAAAAAATTACCGTTAGATCAAACTCCGAAATCAACCAATCACGGGCACCATTTGGGGAATACGGAAAACAATGCCCATTTGAAGTATCAGCCAGATGAGGGTGAAAGGGAATCCGAAGTGGTGTAGTTAAAACCTATTGCACAACTGACTCTAAAACGACCAGTAAAATATAAAAATACTTCAAATTTATTCATATGAGTACTGAACATCTTTTGACTGTATGCCTGGTCTGAAAGATTTTCCCCCGAACTGTTGGAAAGCTATCAATATCTGGACGGGAAGCCGTCCACCCTCCTCGTGGCTGACGAGGCAACGCAAACTCGACGCCACTCTGCGACGCACACTGCGTAGCGGGCAAAAGTAAAATCGAGTCGCGCGCCGCGCGCTTGCTGCGTGTGGATGACAAACTCTGAACACACTTTCTTTCCAGTGACACATGAGGCGCCATGTGCAGCGGCGGATCGGGCACACGAAGCGTTACTTTTTCGTTCGTTTCTCACTCATGAGCCAGGGACTGTACGCAATACGCAGTAGACGACAATCTAAAACCTTACTCTCTTTCGACAGAGGCGCAACCAGTCTTTTGGGGCCATGTATAAACTAAAAAAAAATCAAATAATCTCCGTTAACATCCGCCATATTGATTTTGCTTCAAAACCTTGGGTCATGCCAAGATCTTTTCTTTTTCGAAGCTATTGTAAGAATTTTTCTAGCAATTTTAACAAACTTGGGAATTAATTTGCCGATAAAATAAGTATTATGAAATCCTGCCACTGAAATCACTACTGAAATTCCGTTCATGATTTGGTAAAGCACCGCAGGGAGCAATCTTCGTGCTGGCATCTTCACTCACGCCCCCCCCCCCCCCCCCCCGCCCTTAGTAACACTCTAAGATACGGGTTTGCTTTGGTCCGTTAATAACCTAACAGTATGTTAATTAATTATTTGCTTAACAACAGCCAATCAGAATATATTTTTGTTTATTAACGGTCTGTTAATTACTTAACGGACCACTGAAATACCAGCCATAAGCCTGCGCCACTGGCGCCGTCGACCCGTGCAGCCGAAACCACCAGCTGATAAAATAGGGCGCCGCGTGCAAAAATGTCGCGACTCGCGAGTGTTGACATTTTTACGGGCGGGCACACGAGGATGGAGATGCGACAGCTATTCGCGATGCCAATTGGTTCATGAGTCGTTTTGCCAATCAGCTGCACCATGGGTTGCATTGGGTTGCTTCAGAGACAGGGCATGGTGCACGGCTTGCACTGCACAAACTTTCAGTCGGTCGTTAAATGCATTTGTGACTGAGACGATGCACATGTGATGAAGCACTGTGTGATTTGGAAATATCTTTCTACACAGTGTTGATTTGTATCGACGGAAATAGTGGTCGATAAAAAAGACATGCAAATGAGTGTCTTAGGTCAGCATTTCATGTTCTTGTCAGAAAGCCTTATCAAGCTCTGAAATGTACAAACATTCGTTCCCGAAATATTTCCCAATCAATTCAATTATGTTGCGACTGACTGACTCACATAGGTTTCACGAATCGACATTGATTTGAAGTTTTTTTTTTGTAAACCAACGTTTTAAAAACCAAAAAAAAAAACTTTTTTCGGACAGCTGTAGTATCGAGTTTTGTTAGAGTTCCCTTCGAAACATGATCGTTCAAATATCGGTTGATATCTCACCGAAAATTCAAAAGCATCAAACTGTCAGAGTCAACTGCCATTCTGTATCTGGTGGTGATCGTCTCCAAAATATCGACCATCCCTACACACAATTTTGAACCTCAATCGTTTTATTTGCTTTCTCAAAAGCGCAACGATTCTTTTCCCAGTGCATCCGGCTTACGTTGTCGCAATGCAGACATTGCCCCCTCAACAACGCCCGCCCCCAAAGGAAACAACACGTCGTCCAACCCATTCTAATGCGATTCTCATAACTTTATTAAAAACCTCAGCTAGAACGACTTCGCGTTTCTTCCACGCACGGTTGCTTCTCAAGACGGCTACCTTCATCGTTGATTCAATTAGACTGCGTCCGCCAGCGCCGAACGCCAGCCTAGACGTTTGCGACGACGCCCGAAGCGGAAGAATGCACACACTGTTGCGGAAGTAAAAGAAACGCTTGGGGTTGGTTATTATTTGCGATGAAGCCTTTGATATCACAAGCTTTGACTGAAGCGCTCGGCTTAGAGGGGATTTCCAAGCAAACTTGATAGTTTGCATGCTAGACCATGTCCATGTGGTTGATAGCTTTTTCTTTAAGTCGCTAGTATCGCCAGGTGACAGACGTCGCGTCAAGTCCAGACTGTTACAAGAAATAAGCTCCCCTCTCAACAAAGAGAGTTAATTAAAACGCAGTTTAATTAGTTTCCGAGAGGCAAATAGAGGTATGGATTGTGCAGCTGGCTTGCAGCTTGATCTGTCGCGCGTGATTGTGTACAAATAATCTGTCACCTTGAGAGGAGGTGAAGAGTTTACCTTATTTGCACAACACTCGAGCGGAAAAACTGTACATTTGCTGTGAAATTAACGATTCTGGTTCGTCAGTTTATTTAATTTGCACTCTATAGTTTTTAAAAACTTACTTTGGAGAGTGGTTGTAAATTTTAATTTCCCATCTTCACAGTAACTTCACACATGTGCCAGTCTAGCATCGCGAACTTGCCTGTAGGAAACTCGATTATTTTTATTGATTTGTGGTGTTTAACGACGCAGTGTTTTGACAACTGGCCCTGCGGCACTGGTCTAATGGCGTCGGTGAATGAGAGGATGATGATGAGGATGATGAAGAACCTAACCTAGCTTATAGGGGAGGAGGGGAAACCCGGTGCCGGCACGTAGCCTTTTCCTGTCAAAGAGTACCAAGGGGACCACTGGCTTGACGTCCCTTCCGAAGGACGGTACAACTCGAACAGCAGGATTCCTCCACAAATCCATGCCGTCGAGAGGTTGATAAGCAAGGCGAATGAAGTTACTATACTAACTTTCATCTCTCAATCCTCTCTCCCGAACACTCGATTATTTTCCGTAACAACTTGACAGTACGTTTTTCTTTCCGTGCATATTTTTTAAGATCGTAAAATCGAAGCTGTGAAACTTGAACATACACAATATGCAGTGTCCTGTAATTGCGACTGACGACTTACGAGGACCTTACACCTAACCGAATTGAACTTCTCGATCGGTTGCCCTGACCTCTTACATCATAGCACGATCTTGTCAATCGTCCAACGGATTGGAAACCTTACGACAGCCGACAGCGTGCACTTGACTGTAAGCTCGTGTTCGGGAATTGATTTCTGTTGGTTTCCAGTCGGCGAGCTTGCGAACCTTCCAGTCAAAATTAGCGATCCTACAGCCATGTTGCAACATTAAATCATTAGGTCTTATGGGTTATTTCTGCTTCTTGCACTTGTGGTCGGCCATTTTGATTTCTGGCTCTTTTTCTGGATTTGCTTGGGATGATCCTGTGACTTGAGACGGAGGTGGTCGTGCCAGAGGGACTTTCCTAATACCCTTGATTGTTTTCAATTTAGGAATGCGTGCATGTTCTTTTATATCTACCTCCATTACAGTGTTCAGCGCGTCTGCCATTTTGTTTAAACGAATCCGATAGCCTTCGCTCGAAATTCGCTTTTTCAAATTTAAATGTTTTGTTTTTAATTTTGTTCGTTTACGCATGCCGTGCTATTTTCGACATTGTCAGTAACATCTGGTCGCATTAACCGCCATCAGCTCAAAAGTCATAGATTTACAAAACTATTTCAATCAAATTCTTGCGTAAACATCCGTGAACGTCATTCAATCGATCAATTATGGAAGTCCACGACTTTTCATGTTCATTTCGACTAAAAATAACGTAGAAGTTCACAATAATCAAATGCCGCCTACCTTATCTCAGACTTGATTAACGAAGACAAAAGATCTGGCAGTCGCAATCACCTATATCCAGCCACGACTTAAATACCTATCACTGGAATCTGTCGATAAATTTTAGCTGAAATTAACATGTGCGTGTGTGTGTGTGTGTGCTAAAAGGTTTGATGCTTTGATCGTGATTTATCTCGTCTCTGTTATCTGAACTCAACAATCGAAATAGATGGTGATAAGCTTTGCTAATGCCCGCATGGTGTCTGCACTTCAACCAATGACAGGTTCTACTATGCACGCAGAAATACGCTAAATAAAACTGAAATCGGTGACCCGTAAAAGTCAATAAAAAGTTCTAAATTGGTAATAAATCAATGATACACAGTCTGACACTTTTGTGATTCACGGGCACACTTCCGCACGTTTAAAGCTCTTAGCCCATTCGTTTGTTTCTAACCTACTTTACGGAACGGTTACAACAAGTTGGAAAAGCATTAGACATAAAGAAGCAATTGAATTCGAATTATTATCAATAAAAATATAATACGCATTAATTCGAACTTCTTCCATGAGGCGTCAGCATAATTTTTAATAATTTGTTATTGTTAACTCAATTATCTTTCCTTATTCATACACAAATGACCTTATTTTTTACAACCATAAATTCTTCTCTACGTAGTAATTTCAAATGAATAATTTGATTGGATTTTCTTGAGAGACGAACTGCAAGGGCGCCGGGAATTACTTGAACACGGAAATGAAAATGCCAAGGAGCATACCGCCTGGGCTCGCACTTCCTCAAGAGCGTACAATCATGGACGACTCAGAAGTAACTCATTTGTAACGTGATAAGCCGTGATGTCAATCGTGATCTCAGACGCATGCATGCGGTGGTGACCTTTTGTAGTCCACGCAGTCTTCGCTCCAGGATTATTCTGCCAGGAGACAAATATTTTAATTTTGTCCGCATCCCATAAAAACTGGTCTGCACATGCAACTTGCGTTCTTAGAGGTGATGCACTGTTTTGATAACGGGCCCCGTGGCTTTGTTCTAAAGGCATTCTCATGTGTATGCACATTTGGATATCTTTATGCAATCTACATTCTTGTAAGACATAGCACTCGGACAATCTTAGATCACGTTTGCTGACTGATTTAGCATAGAGACAGTGCTGTGCATCGTTAACTTTCCCCAAGAAAATGCGCATCTATTGATGACCTTTGAAACAGTGTCAAAAACTTCGTTGGCATCTATATCATAATTAAGTCAATAAGGACCATTTTGTCCTTTAAAACCCGTTGCAGGCAACATTAAAAAGGGATAATATTTTCCTGTCGTTCCTTACAGTCAACTGCACGCGGATGCATTTCACTGCGCCCATACACGTGGCCTTTGTGTCGCGTTCGGGACTCGAACCTCCAGGGTATCGATCCCTTCCCCCTCCCTACCGTGAGGTCTTCCAAATTTTCACACGGGGAGTAGAACAAGGGCGAGTCACCTGATTTCACGGCGAGTTGTCTGCAGTCACTCTATGATTGATGCCTTAATGTCGTGTGTTGTGGACTGTGGTCGTGCCCGGGCAGTGGGTTCACTGCAGGGCGGGTCCCTTCTTTTGCCCGATGTCAACCCGACGATTCGTGTGAGCTACAGGAGGGAAATACTACTTTGTCGATATCCGCTTTGAATTCGATTTTCTTTCGTGCATTTCGTACGAAGCCTTGGATTCCTTGCGTCATTGTCCTTTTTTTGATCGCAACTCATGGATGCTATTTTAAACTTAAAAGTCAGCAGGGGATAAGAGTCTGCAGTAGGTGTCTTAGGACCCCGAAGAAGTTATTATTCTCCAAGTTGGCCAGATACTAAATGAAAATAAAGTATTATATACCCTCCCCTTGTTCCAATTTAAATCGTGACAAGAAACATCCTTGCACTTTCAAACCCACTGTCATGAACATTTAGAACGGCACACGAATATTTAATTTGCATGCTAAATGACGGACAATCTATTTCGCACACTTTTACAATGGCGCTTCAGACAATTAGTCGTTAGTCAGCACGATATGCTATTGCCGACAAACTTACAACTGAATAAAGAATTTGTTCTTTATCTTTTCTCTAAATCAAGGCTACAACAAATAATGTAATGGCCGATCCAATTTGCATCATCTGTTTTGTTCTTTTCGCAGGAAACATGAGCGCCGTGTTTACGTACAAGTCAACAGGGGACAGAATGGCTTCACTAGTGGACGAAGGCACCCAAGTGTTCATCGGAATCACCGTGGGCAACCCCTGCGACCGACCGTACAACCTAAACCGGTACGTGGGGCCAGTAAAATAGTTATCGAATTACTCTTAAAGTGTTACAGCCGAAATGTTGTAGCCGATTTAATTGTCTCAGATCATCAGCATTTATGTTCATTCAATCTTTTTTTACCATTTGGGAACTAGAAGGTCTATTTCAAGATCAAAATATCTTGCCATAGGGGTTACTAGGCGCAGTTTGGTGGCAACAAAATTACATTTGTGGATTAGTTTTTTTTAATACTAGTCTAATATGCCAGGATTTAAAAGTTAATGGTGGTTGTGAGGAAGATAAGTACTATTTTCTTAGTGGAAAACCTCAGAAGCCAGGCATTCTGGGCGGTTCCGCTCATTGTCTTTATAGTTAGCTTATCGTTTTCATATCCTTGCACCCAACGCCAAGACAAGATAGTATCGCTATTACTTTACTTTAGGGCATGACCTCTTACAATAAATTCTCGAATATAACTGCAAATCGTTCATGCCATAAAAACAAACTTAGATATTAGTACTCTTCCAGGCAGCTATCACTCTCTCACGGGTAAACGACATCGTCAAACCCAGAGAGCCAGTTACGACTCGGATAGTTACGGAGTCGTTAACCTATTTCAAAAAAGTATCTCATTAAACCGTTTAATAAACATGGCAGTACTCTGTGTCTTCGTTAATTGGCGTGCTAAAATATCCCAAGTGTATAAAGCTAGGTGCTACAAAAGATACGTCAACCAATGCTGGTGGGCATTGCGATAAAAATAACTCATCAAGGCTGACACAACACACATGTCCACATGCATCTGAGATGCCAGCGTACCTGTAACGCACACGCACTCGACTCTGAGTCTCATGGTCGCAGAACGCAGAGACAGGTGCCTACGCACAGCACACAATGCGTGGGTCGAAGGTCCTTGAAGTTTGGAAGGCACACTCCCAAACACACGCTCTGTTTTCTCATTTCCTGGGTTTGCCGCTGCCAATAGGCAAGGTCATGCCACCTATTGCAACTCGCTACATGACCCTAGAGCTTATCAAAATCGAAAAATCATTTGTCAATCGTTATCGGAGCGATCAGTCTTCTCTAAGATGTGTCTTATGAAAACGACGAAGTGACTGGATTGGTATTACCTTGGTAAAAGGTTGTATGTGATACTAGGCGATCGCCGAGTGATTGTGGACGGTATGGTGACAGTTTGTTGGTGTCATAGTTAGGTGATCGGATGGGAGGTCGGTGCGAGTGCGTGGGAAGCGACGTTTAGCATGGGGATGGACCACAGGTCGGTGAGTTGTGTCAGTGGTGTGGTTTTTGTTATTTTTCTAGCGTTTGCGATGATCTCTGGAAACAAGGCCGAATATCGTAAGCTTTGTCCAACACAGTTATTTAGGCGCTTTTAAAATCGATAACAAAATTTGATCATTTAGATTTTAGACGGAAACTGGGAAAACGACAATGTATTTGCTAGAGCGCCAACTCTTTTACGGGTAACGGTCTTTTCTTTTTAGATTAGGCTGATTATTTTCCGTTTCGTTCTTGGACCATCACCAGCCATGCCTGTCTTTGGTTTTGTGCCTCCCAGATAGGCTCCTTATTCGCCGTCTTACGTGTTTGTCTTTCGTTTTGTGCTCGTCACGGTCAACGGGATCCCGCGTGGCCAGCCAGAGCGTGGTGATGTCGGCGATTCAAATGTTATGTGGCCTCCTCATGGTCTTGGTCGAGGTGGCCCTCGCCTCAGACTACAATTCTGCGCGGATATTATCTGACTTGGTCTCAGGTGGTAAACTAGCATGCAAATTATTGGAATCGGCTATCTTTAGATAATTTTAGGCTGGACATGCTTCGATTTTGCACGTGTTTTTTGCGAGCCTTGCAAACGTCTTTCGAATGACTGAGATGAAATTGGTACTTTGGAGGTTGTGGATAATTTTAGCCAGATGCCCAGAAGGAAGAGAGTAATTCAGATTCTCACTGTTGCTGCGCAAAGAAGATTTAATCTTCACTTTTATAGATGGTCGTTAAGAGTTGGAACCGTTTGAAAGTCGTTATCTTCTTACCCTCTGGGTCGCACAATGGGTAATATTAGCTGGAGATGGCAATCTTCGATGAACGAAGGAACGGTATTCTCAACCCTAGTAAAGTCTCTGCGTTGCCCTCGCTGAATGGTTGGGATTAAACCGGCTAAATCGAGTGCGAAACGTTTTCGCGGGAGGAAAGAAGTCACAAGGATAAATTTAAAGTTGTGTAAGGTCAACAGGACATCGATTCTTGCAAACTTGAGACTCGTATTTGCTGTGCATGTCCCAACCCGGGAACTGAAATACCTAGAGTGGGTTATCGCCAGCCAGTGCACTTTTCAGCATTTTCTTTTCCGTCTGTTAAGGAAAACGGGAAATTACATTTTCGAAGACGGAAATCGGAAATATGTAGTACTGCAAGTTTCTCTTAAATTTCTAGATGCAAATAATGGTTGAGAAAGTTCAAGATTAATTTTTCTTAACTACTGTTTGGGCATGTGAACTTGGACAAAAAAAATGACGCTCATGCGATGAACAATGCAAGCAATCAGTTGTTCTTAAAACACATTTGACAGTAAAAAACTAATTTCCGGTAAAATCTCAACAGCTTTGCGATAAATAAGTGATGCACTAATTAAAATACACAAACGGAGACAAGGATCCGAAGAAATGATGCTGGCAAATGAATCCAGCAAGCTAGATATCTCAGAGGAGTACCTCACAGAAATAAATGATTCGAAGGTACCCGTTAGGAATAATTTCTAGTTGCACAGAGTTCACTTTTAAATTGCACTTTACTATAATACCGCCCCACCAGCCCCACGTAAAACCCTAGCGACAAGTTACTGTGTACTTATTTTAATTGTTTTAATCATATTAATGACGCATGAGTTATAACGTAAAATGTCACAGACCATCGTGTTTCATACGCAATTATGTTAATAGATAAAAAATGTGAAAATACATTTGTTGGTAGAAAAAGAGAAGAAGATGTATCTTTAAAACAAAAAGATAGATAGGTGGATAGAGAGATCGGGTACAAGATAAGCAGAGGTAACTACTTACCTTGAATCAGTTACACCTAATCCCTACGGTATTCGCGCGCACCACAAGAACCTTGGCGCCTGACGCCGGTAGGTCACCAGGGTGGACGACGCGGTTCAAGAGCACGACGTCGATGTTGATCAAGGCTGAGGCTGCCAGTCTCTGTCTTGGCTGACACATTCTAATCCGTCGCCTTGGAACTACCGCGTCGCGTCGCGTCGCGTCGTCGTCATTGTCACGTCCCAATCACGGGCTGCCGACGAGCATCCGTTGGAGTCGGTCAGACTTATCGATGACATGACGGCTTCATCCTGTATGCCAGGCGCCGGCTGCCAAACGTGGACGTTAAAGTTGCGACGCGAAAACGGAAGAATCTGCAATGTGTTTAAAAATTGTTCCGAAATTGGTGTCTTTTATGTAAAAATACAGTACCTACATGTTAATCTACGTGATACTTTGTTATTATAGGGGTTCACTCAAAAGTTTGACAATTGAAAAACGAGTGCCGAAAACGCATTAAAATGTACTACATTTAGGGATAACATTGAGGACAATGAGGACTAATTTTTTACTACTTGCATGGTGAATTTTAGTAAATTGTTCAGTGTAAGAATGATACGAAAATTGAGCTTTCCAAACAATTTTTGGAGAAAACGACGAATTTTGGTCATTTTTTGTGACAGAAAGAAAAAATGTTCTTATATAGAATTGTTTTAATGTGATGGTTTGCCATGATATTGTTAGAAATAATGATAAATACCAACTTCTTAAAAACATGTTCTCACTAAAATTTTGCCGAAATTCGCTACTATTTCCTGGACATTCGATTGCAAAATTTGAATAAAATGGCGTGCCACCCCATGCAAATTTGGCGCTCCCCTTGGCTCTCCAGAGGCAAAATTCCTGGCGTCGTCACTGATGGGCTTTGGTCTGGAAATGCAAGTTATCTCTCTTCTTAAGTCGTATTGATATCGGGGTAAGCTTGCTAGCTCCATCCCTTAAAAACCCGCTCTTTCTTCAGCGACTTCTTCTGCTGACAGGAACACTAACACATCCTGGGTGAGTGCCATCATTAGTGACGTGTATCGCAATCTCATAAATAATAATAATACTGTAAAGGACATCCTTGTTGATAGGGGTAGATAGACTTGTATCATTACTCAAATACAGTGTCAGCAGGTGATCGCATTTTGAAACGCTTAACCAATGCCCCCCCCCCCCCCCCCCGTGTTTTTTTCAAAGTATTTTCAGTTTCATGAGCCTATCAGGTATGTCAAAACATATCCGTGACCAATCAGTGCGCGCAGAATACAGTCATTGAACATTGACATTGAACATTGACATTGAAGGGCAGAGAAAATGTTGGAATATCGCATTGAGGAACCACAGATCGAAAGAAATGGGAATAAGAAGACATCCGTAAAATATACATAACATCAAGGTTTAAATTATGATGGTTTTTAGACTCATGTCTATTTAATTTATCCTTAGCACAAGTTTTTAGAAAAACTATTTGAACTGGGTTTTGAATGCTAAGTAAAGGGCTACTAAATTTCCACATTAAATTTAGTAGCCCTTTACTTAGCATTCAAAACCCAGTTCAAATAGTTTTTCTAAAAAGGTTTAAATTGCTTGGTGAAATTGGTGCTTGGCTTTAGTGCTTGGTACTTGCATAATAGAGTACAGATGGGAACGCCGTAACACGTTATATTTGGAGGAAATGGAGTTGCTAAAACTGAAACAATGCCACCAACTTCTCGAGATGTGAATGGATCTCCAAAGACAGTGTATCATGAGTGCGAGAGCCAAATCTTCTGCCATCATCTGATCGTTTTGGTAAATGGTAGCCACTTGATAGCAGTTTGTTGTAAGAACGATTATTTAGTCGGGTCTTCATCGTTAAGGTATTTGTCCCTTTCTTCTACCTGAAATAGTGCTTTGATATACACTGTCAGGATAGCGGCAGTTGTAGTGCGATTTCCGAATTGCAAAGTACACCGACGACGTTATCGCCGGTCTACGCTTAGCACGTAGTCCGAGTTGTTCCCATGGCGATATTCTGATAGCGCGCACCCCATATTAAAGCGACTTTTACCGATAGTGGAGTCCAACGCTATGCACCAGCCTATACTTATACGATGTCCAGTTAATATATACAAAGTGCGTATATCTATGTGGTCGTTTGTAGTGGCCCGGTATCTGGCGTTGAACAGGCAGTGCTCACGAAGGGTTTTGTCTTCGTTCCCACGACAGCGAGCGGTTGTCGTCGATTGGCCGTTGACACCGTGTTTTTAAACCACGCACTGTTTTCACAAAACAGTCGATGGCAATGGTCTTAAATGGCGTGGACAATGTGAAAACATAACGTCGGTGATCTCAACTAGAGCCGGTGTAGCAGAGTAGGATGGAAAACCCTATTTTTAGGCGTTTTGCCATACCTACTTCTATCAAAAAACACTTACTACAGCTACAATTTACTACAGGATATCTCCATCCGCCAGGTGGGCCAGGTGTAGAGTGAATCGCATTGTTGGAATCACTACAATCCTAACAACCTATTTCACAAACGGGATTTGATCCAGAACCGCGGCAGATTCAATGATCCATACCAGATCAATCCGTTCGATTCTTTGGTTTGATCGCTTGCCACCGACTTTATTTTCCGACCACAAATTGAGAGTGAAATTCGGGAAATCGTTGTGTTTACACTCCGCTGTGCATTGGGCCACAACGTCGAGGACAGAGTACGAAATGAATGAGAGTTTCAGCATCTGATTGCTCAATCATTTTCACTTAATAAGTTTTACCTAATTTCACTATTTCGATAAAGCCAATGGGCTGAAACAGTAAAAGGCCGCCATTTTATGGCTATTTCGTTTGGCCTATGTATGTATGTACCCCGTTTAATGATGGATGATTATGAAAAGAAGGAACGCAATCCTCGTATGAATATGAGGAAAATACAGCCAAAGACTTTGAAATATGATGCAAATTGTTCGGCATGATCTATAAACCAGTTTTAATTATTGCATTAAATATTTGTTGAGCTAAAATCTTCTTTTAGGTCAAAGTCTAATCATAACTTCGTCTGTCCAAATGTTCTTTGGGTTTCCTTTATCGCGGAGTCTGGGATCAGTATACAATTTACCCGAGTTTTAGTGATTTGGTAACTTTTAGAGCAGATGAAGTTTTATATGACATGCTTACTTTATTCCATTTCGGAACCAAACTTTAGTGATTTTGTTCCATAAAATAGAGATAACAAACTGCCACTTTTCCGTTGAATTCTTCGACACATGACTGTATCCAGAACATCAAGTCCGCTGGCGCACACAGGAAAATCTTATGACGAGTACCTACTCAACGACCCTCTTCCAAGTAACCCTTCACCTCTCGTGTTGTGAGAACCATGCCCGTTGCACGAGAGCACTTGTGTGTCTTCCCCGCACTTTGAGTTGTGCGCCGTCAACTCCGCGGTCCCGAGGGAACCATACGATTCACGAAACGCTGGTCGACGCGAATTGAGAGCCGACGCCCTTGGTTCTATAGTGTTCCACGGGGAAATGGGGGGCTGGTTTTTTAATGGATATCGCGTGAGCGCGGTTTAGAAGCTCTAAATGCCGCAAAAATGTGTCCGCTTTTTTTATTGAGCCACATAGGTGAAATATTCAGGCGCGTAATTGTTTCCAACCCTTGGTTCTATGAAGGTGAGTGGTTTGTGTATTAGGTGAGCTTGGTAGAGGGCGGGTTTTTGATAAGCACGCACTATGGTGGCGCTAGCTGGCTTTTTTGTCGTTAAGGCTAGACTTTACGAGGCAAGTCAGTATGCTTTTTCGAATAGGATGGTTTTTTATTAAGGTACTTGATAAATAAAACTAACACAATTAGTGACGCTTCAGACAATAAATAAATTTTCTAGTCTGGCAAAGAATCGGCACTGAGAAACTCTACTAAAGTTAAAGTGTCCGCAAGCGCAGACTGCTTCTATCTCTTGATTTTTTTTTTATCGTTTGATCGAATTCAGTCGCAATTCTGAAATCATAATCCGATTTTGAGAAATTGAATTTTCCATGTTTTTCTTGGTTATTCCATGGGCATGCTGGGTTATTTCTTTCTCTAAGGTAAAGGTCATTCTTAAAATGCTACGCCCCTTCATGCAATCTTTTTGGTCGTCAGCAGCGTTATTGTGAAAACCTGGGAGCAACAATTTCACTCACATTTCTTTTCATTTTCGCATATTTTCTTCTTGGCTGCAAACATTACGACATATTAAACAGTATGAATGACTTTTTGCTTATGTCCATCTTTAATGACGTCCATTCTGACGTCGATATGGTCTTAACCATGGCATTTTAAACACCACACACCACACATGGCTGTTGAAGGTTATAGTCATTTCGCTAATCGCTCTACCCCGCGTTGATGGTTGCAGGACCTCGGTGCTTTTCGTCTCGATCTCCTTCATCGTACTGATGGTCATATCGCTCGCTTGGCTCGTCTTCTACTACGTCCAGCGCTTCCGGTACATCCACGCCAAGGATCGCCTATCGGTGAGTACCTCTCGGCACCATGGTTACAACTCGGGACGCTTAGGTTTATAACACTGGGTTTATAAGTTAAGTAAAGAGTCCCAGTGCCAGATCATTATGGTATTGGTATGTGTCACCCGATGGCGCTTGCGACCATCCTTTTTACAGATCTCTAAAATTCAATAAGGAAGTGTTTCAATGACCTCAGTAGACCACGTACTGCTGACACCCAGCCCGACGCAGTACCAGCGGCGACTTCTATGCCTAATGTTGCTTTCACGAAGATGTGAACACTAGTTTGTCTCTTGAATTAATGTTATTCAACATTCTTTAACATTTAAATTAAAAATGATTGCCAATTTGAGAATATTTACGTGAAATGTATCACACTTTTTCGAAGCTGGTGACGCCACAGCAATACGCCAGTGGCCACCCAGCTGGCATTTCACTAAATATTTATTGACTTTATCATATCTTTATATCAGTGTGACTATCATGTATCGATTCTATCATGTATGAAGGATGTCGTCGTTCCGGGAGCGTCCGTGCGCTGCCGAACTTCTCTGTCGCCGGAGTTGACGGCATAAAGGCCAACATTTCATAACTTGCCTTTCTATCGTAGAATAAGAAAATTTGTCAAATTTGGTAAAACAGTCATTTGAAATTTGATGTCTTATAGGTACTAGCAATCTTAGTGCCCCGACCAACCGTTTAAGGTATTATGATTATTTTGTAAAAAATCAATTTTTCTTACTCCACTAGGTTATTTTCATTAGTAAATGTTATACAACTCAACATATAACTACCATTTGAACAGCCATTGATGCATTTCATTTCAACATTAAAACAAGGTACACCTGTGTTTGACACTATTGTCAGGATTCACACCTTTCTAGTCCATGACAGGCGATAAGAGCGATAATAGGACATTCTGCGTCGAGACTGGACGCGTAATAGGTTGCAATTAAAGGAAAATGTGACTCTGATTAAATAACTTGGAAGGGATATGAAAAGTTAAATGACAAGTAAAAAATAAAAAGTAAAGTTCCATCTGGATGGAACCTCCATGTCAGCAAATTCAGCCATTAAATTAATACGACTCAAAATATCGATGTTTGTAAATCAATAGTTAAAGTTACCATTAAGTGAGTGTAATTCAGTCGCAAATTCGAGTAATTTGGGAGAAATAAAGAAATTAAATTTCTTACCTCACAAAAAGCTAACACAAATACAATAACTGTAGGAAAGGGGTGGTTTGGACTTGGTTGTGTTGTGTACAGGAAACGACCCGTGAGGAAAAATTGACCTTGAAGAGATCTGGGGCGCGCCGGACGCTCCCCTTTGTCCAATCAGAGCAAAGCATGATATATGCACATTCGTAACATATCATTTATATATTACGCTCATACTGAACTATTTACAATTGTTATGTGCGATGTACATATTAAAGTATGTCATATAATTTATTAAAATAAATTTTGAACTGCTATTTAAAATTAGAACATATTTTATGATAAATTGAGCGCCGTTGGCGTTTTTCTGTAAACTTTAAACCATGCAATTTAAAAAGAGAAATTCGCAGAAATCTGTTTTCAAGTTAAGAATAAGTAATAACAATTACTCTGATTATTATTAATTATATTCGCAAGACGCTGATGAGCCTGCCGCTTAGCAAACGACGGCAATGCATCAACGCCAAGCTGCGACAAACTACTTTGCTCTCCGAGTTGATTACATTCATCGTAAAAAAATGCATATATTACTACTTAAACAAATGGCATATAATTTCCATGTGCTGCACTTTCTTGCTAATTACAAATTACAATAATGATATGATATAGCGGGCCATCGCGCGAGTGGGACATGATTAGCATGATGGACAGAGAGAGAGAGAAGTGGTATTGAGACACGTCTTCCTGGATCGATCCCTCGCGTTCGTGTCAGTGATACCTTGAGACACACCTCGTTTTGAAGGATAAACAATTGATCGCACTCATCTCGGTTGCCGTAAGGCGGATTTGATGCGGATATCTTCCCTTCCGTCAACAATATATAGCCATTGGGTTAACTGATTTAGTCTTAGTGTGTTTGGCGTGCTGGTAGGCCAGCAAAACAAGCCCAATCAAATGAAAATGCCACCCAACAAAATAAGGAAAAACTCTTTCACGGCGAAAACGGACAGCCGTAAGCGCCACCTTGTAGCAGCTACCATTTCCACGTGTTGCCGGCATTAGCGCTGGGAATTTTAACCTATAAACCTGATGGTATTGACCTGCAAAGGAACACTCTCATCCGCTGTGTATCGTTACGTTTTCTATGCTGATTTGCAAGGGAAAACTTTGTGGCAAGATGGGATTGTTCAGAATTCCAAATTGAAATGACATTTGCATTTGGTAGGATATTTTATTCGCCCTGTGGTTAACATATATTTGAGCTTTGCCGAGTTATTAAACCATTTCTTCTTGAGGCTCCCTGTGAAATTTTCTCTCCTTGAAAATTTTTCGAACGCCAATTTTGCAGTGATTCGGTGACGCAAACTAAACACCCACGGCGGCCAATTGTTGCCAAATAGGTAACGGCTTGACGGACCTTTAATTCCTTGGCCAGCTTGGGTAAAAGCTGGGCAAAACATTATTAATTTAATCGAATTCACAAGCAGCCTGAATTGGCCTGCATTAACGATTAAATACTGTGCGTGTTTGCTATTTATATACGTCCAGCTCAGAGCTATCTTCGAATCTAAGCAATCGCGAACTAACAATTTATGTGCACATTTAGAAAGAAAATAGGCCATGGATAAAAAGTAAGGCAATTGGTATCTTTGTGAATGGTATCCTTATAACCTTGTTCCGAATTTCTTCTTGTCAACGCTTATCTTTAAGATCCATAGAAACTAGTACAGTAAAAAGAAAATATCGATTTAACTTTTGAAAATGTTTTCCCTTTTTTGAAAACAAAAAAAAAATCGAAGCACCGATTTGGAATCAAGAGGTATCAACTAAGCCAAAGTAACCATGGTAAACTCTGTTTATGTTCATTCACTATTGGCCGTGCTTTTGATACTATTTATATACTTCTCAATAAAAACGTGACCGGACGATATTTAGGAAAACTCTACTTTATCAAAAATGTAAAAGCGAAACTGTCGCTGCCACGTCGACGTTGTTTTACAGTGGGCGAATAGAGGGGGGCGATGCACTGTGCGTCGGGGCCGAGATCGCAGCAGCCCGCGGATCGATGCCCGGCGAGGTCGGGTAGCCCGTGGGCGAAACCATGCATGCGAAATCAGCCCCCACCCTCCCGGATAACCCCGACCAGCACCCCCCAAAACCATGTTGCGAAGTGCTCGAGTCTCCACCAAACGAACCGCATGTTATTTTGGCGTGCCGGGAACACGCGGTTAAACTGTCCATTGTCAAGGATTTTGCTTGAAATCCATGCAAAACACCTCTCTGTTTTGGTGTGGCAAAAGTAAAGCACGCGCTCGCTCAGAAATTTTAAATATTGGGACACTTTTTTTTTTCGTTTCGTGTTCTTAAGACGTTGATAAGAAGCAGGCAAACGTTTGGTTAAAAAAACATCTCAATAATCTAATGTCGCTTTAATAGATTAACCTCAACATCTTCACGAAATAATTATTTTTTTAAATGACTAATTAAATCACTAAGTTTGCAGAAATTCGCGACGTCCTTATGTTCGAACTCGACCACATTGGGGTTGTCCAGTTCGCCTGTAAAATATCGCCATGAATGATTTAGTTCCACTAGCCCGATATAGGGCGATGTGAAATTGGGTGGAATCTTGTGCTGTTGCGTGTAGTAGAATCGTTGACGGTGACAACGAGAAATACTGCTGTCCATGTCCTCATACTTCACGGGTAGCGAAACAAGCTACGATTTAGGCCACTTGGATACCGCATGCCAGTTTCTGTAACCCAAAGAAACTAAGAAACAAAAATGTCGATAAAGTTCCTGCGCATTGTTTTCACTGTTTTCTTTACATAGAGCTACCAATATCCAGCCAGCTTTGTCCCCCATATTTCACTGCCCACGTGAAGCCATCCCTCCCGGCTTCCATTATCCAGATGCAATAAAACAAAAACAAAACAGAAGCAGTCGCGACAACGAAACGAGATATTCCATCGATAAAATTCCGAGCTCCCTTTAATTTCCGCATCAATCTCTGCCGCGCATTCATCGCGGTCACGTGGCTTCATCCTTGATGTCACGCCTTGTCGGCTATCCCGCGATTACCGAATAAGCGAAAAGAAAAAAAGAAATCATCTAGTTCGCTATGCATTTCATTATTACCTCACTAGCGAGTCACGACGAAAAAGAGCTAGAAACTGCAGCGTGTAATAGCTAACCCCTGTGTACAGCATAACGAGTACCTACTGAGTTGTTCAACAACTTGCCGAAGTGCGCTGCCTTTGCGCAGCCAGCCGTGACCACCGCGTTGCCCTGTCGGGTTTCAAGTCTGCAATCGCCGGCACATTTGGAAATAAACTTGAAGATAAGAGCGGTTATACAATGAGGAAAAAGTGTGTGTTTTTTTTTAGGCGATTATGAATGATTTTTTATAAGAGATCAGATTTCGGCCGCAATACTTGTTTCGTTTTGTTATATGCGCGGAAAAGCTAGAAAAAGTAGGAAATGTGCTTTATCCTTCCGGGACTGGAAGTTTCAGTCTCAAAGCCCGCAGCCTACAATATTGTCAATATGGAAATTGACTGACGGGATTTAGCTTAGAGTTGTTCAATTAGACTTTTAGATGTACGTCATAAGTAGGAATATCTCTGATGCGATATGTAAGAATGCAATGTTTCGTCAAATTATTCACTCCTTTGTGGATTTTAGAGGGTTGATCCATTGAATATTTTAGCTAGTTATTTTGTCATTTGAGCTAGCAACGCCATCAACAAATTAAAAACGGGGTCTCAGGTTTCTTTAGAACCTAAGAAAAAGAGAGAAAAAAGCAAAAAAAAAAAAGCAGAGTGACCATCTATGTCACTTCTCCACCGCAGCGGATTTTGTTCTCGATCGCGCTGTTCAGCCATCTCGACCACAACAGTGCACTGCATTGATTGCTTTCACAAAACAAAACAAAATCGCTGGTGTAGGTTTCGATTTCGAGCCAAATGCCCCGTGTCAGCGTTCGTGACCGGTCTCTGAGGAAACAAACGGGGCTACCGCAATCTCCGAATCGCATCGAAGCCGAATGTTTGTTGGACGATTGATTGACTTCGATTTGGCCGCAGTGGTTCTGTATCTAATTGCAAAGTTCAATCAATATCTGCAGAATGGCGTGCTTTGCGACTCGCGAAAGTTGCTTGGGAGTTGTTGGCCCAAGAACAATTAGATTGCTGCCCACTGCTGAGGCTGCTGCCTGTATCGGAGCTTTATATAATTAGCACAGAGCAAACACGAAACGATGTTTAATTGTCATAACGCACAATTACAACGTGGATTTCCTTTTTTTGGCTGCAATGCATATCATGTTGTTAATTATTAAATTGCCAACAATCGAATTGCTCTAAACATTCGTTATCGCTCTTTTTAGATTATTTGGGTTTGCTTGGCTGTCCCAGCGAATTCTTCTCTTATTTAAATTGATGTGATCTATTTACAATGCACCCAGTAATTTTTCTTGTGTTTTTTGGTTCGGTTGTTCCGTGTGAGCTCTGCGTGACGGTGTTGTGCCCGCACAATGGAAGTTGGCTTAACAGGAGCAATTGTGCACCTGCCCAGAATGCGGTGCAGGAGCCAAAATCCCGTGTGGCATGTTGACTGAGGTCCTGATTTCATTGCCAGAACGACATCTTCCTAACCAATCACCCTGGCAAGGTTCTCACTATTAGACCTCACCTGGCCATGATTAAAGACAAGCATTTTATCGTTTTGTTGTTGGCAACTATCATGCTAATTTTAACTTTTAATGGCCGGTGTTGATTATTTTGTCTATTCTATTTTGATGGTAAAAATAACTTTGTTTTCCATCTGCTTGTTTCACAGAGACGGCTGGGCACAGCGGCCAAGAAAGCTCTCTCGAAGATTCCTACCAAGAACGTAAAGTCTGAGGACAAGGTAAGATTGGTGACAGCTGTAGACGCTCATCGCGACTATAGGGCGTTCTTGCAAGGCTGTGTTGGGCGTCCCAAGTAGAACGCCCTCTTAAGTTTGATAAGCGGGTTTCACTGTTTTGCACGATATTTTAAAAAGCAACCGGAATTACCTCACTGGCAGTGAAATTTCGAATGTATGGGAATTTCACATTGTAGACTATAGGTACTCTAGTTAAGCTATGAATTACCTAATATTGCATTTCCCGTTCCGAAACTAATAAAGAACGTTGAGTGGGCCGTAATTTGTAAAATAATATTAACATTGTATTGAGATCATTGCTGAAAACCATAAGTTCTAATAAATCATCCATTTTTCAAACTTCTATTAGATAAGTACTCCCGAGTCAAAATGGTAACTTTTTTTACAAAAGAATCTAATTCATTCAGATGACCTTGATTCTAGGGGAAAATATCTAAAAAATTATCAAGCATAGCAACTACCCCAAAAAAGAAAGTGTTTGACTTTTCCGCTCTGTACTACTCAGCTAGACATTTCGAAACCATTTACGAACCAGTCTCCTATACGTGTTAACGCTATTTACCTTGGGCGACATAGATTTCGTTTCTATAATTTTTAGTGTAAATAGGTAATCCATAGCCTTATCTAAATATAAATATTATACATGTTTTGCGATTGCATAAACAGTTGCATATGGCTCGACTGAAAACGTAACAGCATGGCAGACCGCAAGGTGGTTCATACATTTTGAAGGAATTCGCTATGGGCTGCATTTACGATATTACAATTCAACCCTTAGCATACTACCTTTTAAGCACTAACTTTCCCCAAAATAAATTTGGATTGCCGACTTTCGATATATCAGCGCCAGTCACAAAGCACACATAACCTCAAATTGTCATGAGGCTAAGTGGAGAAACGTACCCCATCCTCATTCTCCTCGACCGGAACATGGCTGATGATTCAGACCTCGGAGCTCACCACAACGTCTACCCCTTTTTCAGGAAGTACTAGGGGAAGGCGAGTGCTGTGCCGTCTGCATTGAGCCCTTCAAGATTGCAGAGGTGTTGCGGATACTGCCTTGCAAGTAAGTTGAACGCTGTTCCTCGAATCCACGATTTTATTCATTATACACGTGAGCATGGTGTAAAAGCATGTGCAAAAATGTGTTGTAGCAAGTTCATTTTTTTATTTCTCTTTCAAATTTGGAAAAAATTTATTTCTTCGAGAGTGAATACGGAAAGCCCTTGTTTTCCCGGCTCATATTTCGAAGTTGACAATGGCATTTCATAATTTTGTAGTTGAGAAAAGTTTTGAATAGAACCATATTGTATACGTACTAGGCATAGGTACCCTTGGAGGGAAATTCTTCGTCCAGACTGCTGAGTAGGGTTAAATTTATTAAAAATAATATGGGGAAGCCAAATCGATATTAAGGGGAAGTCCTATTGTTAGCTTATAAGTAAGCTACAACTGACACTGACACGCACATCCCCGGCATTATTACCCCCACGACCCCCAGGCAAGGCGCAATTTTCTTTTACTTCGTTCATTGTGGTTCTCACTAGTTTCACAATGTTAATTACCCGTGAAGAGTTTCGTAAGCTGATCAGTGAAGTAACCATACCGCAATCTCGCGCGATGGCTTAGTCTAAATTGTTCCGATTAGTGTTTTTCTAATGTTTTTCAGATAATATTCCTAGATTTTAACTTTTGAGTCCGGAAAAATAGGGCAACCCTGAGAAGGGCCATCAGGACCTCGAGAGTAGGTACAGGTCGTTTTGACTTTATGAGTAAACCCACACAGATGATATCTCCTTTATCGTCATCGATATCGGATCGGCACAAATTTTAAGCTTGCGAGTTGCGATTACAGATTGTCACAGGATCTCGTAGCTAGAAAAACGTTTCGACAGGGTTGATTACAGTTTAATAAATATCCGAAAATAAACAATCGCAAATAAATTATGTTCATCTAAATTTATCTTCAGATCAATAGCTTTATTGATAGCTTAAAATATGTTTAGTTCATGAGCTTACTTCGCCATAGAAAAGTACGTTGTTGTATGCCATAATCCAACCGAAAACTGTTAGGCGTCGTACTTATGTTTAAAAGCTGAAATTCCGCAATCAACATCTAGCTCGCATAATTGCTGGAGCGCATGCAATCTCTGTCAGCATCGTTACTTCATCACTTGCCGGCCGGAGGTTTCGACAGGCCGACTTCAATAGGACCGGCCATCAATTCTCTGTTTCGTCCACCTTTTCCTCACCTATTAGGCGTCATACTTGCAGATTCGTGGCAGCAATCGTAAAATCTATTTAGCACCAGCGTTTACACGTTGTGAGGCATGGCATGAATCAGGACAGATGACAGAGGGATTTAATTTCGTTGACGCTTCTAGTGACCAGTAATCTTTCGTTTTAGAGTATTGTTGAAGCGGGATTTGGTTGAGAACCCGGTTGAAGTAACCTGTGGAATCGCTGCTGGTGCTCTCAAAGTCAAGCGCTAAAGATTCTCATCACCGGGGTTTCCCCTCGTTAGCAGGCTTACTTTCTTCACACCCTCGCGTCTTTAAACCAGTGCCTCAAAACAATAGAAAATCAAAAAGAAGAAAATGTTCACGACGACGAATTGCTACAAAGTGAGAATTATTTACCAGTGGAATGCCCGTGCCGAAACATGCACCATTCGCCTAAGACAATACTTTGAGTCTTGCACGAGGTGCAAGGAAACAGATGACTCACCTTCTGCCATTTCTTTGCAGACACGAGTTCCACAAGTCGTGCATCGACCCGTGGCTGCTGGAGCATCGGACTTGCCCCATGTGCAAGATGGATATTCTCCGACATTACGGATTTGTGGTAAGGTCTTGCATTCCTCTCATAATATTGTCCCACGGCCCATGTCCCGTGGCCCAACGCTCCCAAGGTATTCCTGAAACAAGAATCAATTGACAGAAACAAGTCTCATTCTACTAATGCAGCATTCATCAAGCTTTTCTCTCTGCTAGCTATGAAACAAAGATATACTTACTAATTTTCCTAAGACTCGTAAGTCTTAAATGTTTAAACTCTGCTTTACACATCTTTCTCCTTAGCTGAAATTCATAAGTTATGAACAGAATTACATTTACAACTTGTGAGCATTTTCTTAACTTCAAGTTTGACTTGTCTTTGTTAGCCCTAGATGCCATCATTCCTAATAAACAACTAGGGTACTAACATAAAAAAATATATGCATAGCAAATTAAAAAAAAATTCTAGGCACTGCTTAGTCAGTAAATAAATGTCAACTTATCCTCCTTATCCCAACCTCCACTTGAAGCAACCTCAAATCCTTACTAGGCCCTACTCCACCATTGGACTATCAAATCCTTACTGGGCTGACTCCACTATTTAGACTATCAAACCCATACTGAGCTTACTCCACCATTTGGACTATCCCACCTAGCGCTCCGTGGACACCATCCTCAGGACTAACACACTGACGTCAGCTCTGCACACAGTTCACCGGCAGCCAGGAGTCGATCCTGCACCTGGACATCGAGGAAGGAGCCTCGCCGAGGGTTCCTGACAGCCGGCTAATGAGTCCCACTCCCGAGGCGTTGACTGTGAACCTGCCCAATGCCCCCAACGACTCTCCCGCTGCCACCCCCGACGCTGCCCCCACGCAAGGTACGTTTGTGCTTGCCATGGTAAAAGTGTACGATGGGGGGATGTTTCAGGGAGCCTAGTTTTGACGAAGTCTAGCTTTTAATCATATTTGAGATTTAAATTTATGCAGGAAAATATCGACCATACTTCAATACCCAAACATACCTAACAACTTAAAGAAATATCTGTAGTTCTTAAATAGTTTTGAGTATAGAAGTAAAAAGCATTATCTGTTATTCATATTTAGATTTATTTTCAATATACAAAGACAGCTAAGCCACGTTGAATTGATTTGTTAATTTTACTCAAGTTTTTGGAAATGTGATTGCTTGGTATTTGGACCATTTCAAAATGGTTATTTCTCCATTTAAATAAAATCTAGAAATTTAATTACTACGGTAGGTGTTTCATTACTAAGAAAACCTGGTAGCACTCATAGTATAAATACGGTGGCACCAACCAATTTCCAGGATAATGGATTAAAAAAGCAAATGACAGAAAGGATCAAATCAGAAGTAGAATCGCTGTATATACATTTCCAAAGTGTTACTTCAATTAAACAGTAGAACCAATGGCAATAGGTATATGTTCCATTTGACCTTTAAACAAAGACGACCCTTTTAAAAATTATGCAACAATGTGCATTCCAATGTCAGAAAACTAATTAGTGGGTAGCATGGCAGCACCAAATAAATGTGTATGCTTGTTTTTTTTAGTTTTAAATCACAATCTGCATAATTTTTATTTTAAAACCAGGGTCAGACTAATTTTGAAGAGTTTCAGGCATTACCATTTTATCTAGATTATTCAAATACGCCTTATCTAAAACAGTATTTTTTTTGTTGCAATTTTTGACAAAATTTATTAGTTAAGAAACATGGTTGAATGTAGTGATACTGGTTTCATGACAAGGCTGATTCTCTGCATTAATGCAATGTATGCAGGTGGTTCCTATTTGACAATTAATGTACAGGAAGTTTTTTTTCTCTAAAATTTATAGTTCCTGCAGGTGTCTAGCAGACCTTGGGTTGGAAGATTTATTATTTTTGTGGGTCACCTGTAGTTTTATCATTTTTCTGACTGATTAGTTGCAAGCAGAATAAGGCCTTTTAATTGTAGTTATTTAATATGAATCTGAACTGTTTTTCATGTAGTTTTTGGTCTCTGATGCCTAATTATGCCTAATAATTTCTAATGACATAGCCATTTTCTAATAAAAATGGGTGTGTGCGTTGTTTTTTAAATAGTCTCTGCCGCTACGACGCCTTCCGAAAACGAAGCCGAAATCGACAGCAGTGCGATAGCAACGGTGAAACTGGAGCCTCAACCAGCGGAAACTCCGTCTTCCGAGGAATCCCTCCCCAAGAAATTCGATCAAGAGTCGACGACAAAGTCGCCGCAGTGAGAATACATGTCGACGGGCAGCAAATGACAATATTCTACCACAAACACACAGGATTACGACGTCCTTCAGGGAGATAAACTGAACAGTGATAAACAGAATGAATGTTAACCTAAGTAGCATAAAAATTGTATTATTAAGATCATACCCGTATAGTGATACGTGATACTATAAATACATCTACTTACAAGTTATTCAGTAGCGATTAACTAATAATATTCAGTTAATAAATGTCTTCTTTTTAATCCAGCCACACTCTTTTCACATCTGATTATAGTCCACGTGTTCTAAAATATAATACAGAATGTAGTTGTTCTTATATAGTATAACAGTATATACGTTTAGTTAACAGATATAGCAATCCTGCTTTGATTCCATCTCTATGGCTTCAACTAGTCCAACATTTCATAAAAATAGGTAGAGGAGGAATGAAAGACAAGCGTTTACAGTGAAAGAACTAGATTTGTATGAGACAGTCAAGTTCTTTTTTTGTGTTTGTCACGTTAAAATGACTGCTGAAAGATTTCCAACATGGTTTGTTACCATATTTTTGTAAAATGTTACTTTTATTAATTATTATAATTACAACCTTCTGTATATCGTTGAATGCGATGGAAAACTGGTTTAGCAATGGAGTTCTTTTTTGATACGTGCAAGTGTTGTGATGAACTGGAGATTGGTAAATCTGAGACTGCAGTTGCCTCTGATAATTCTGTATTACAATTGTGTGATTCTGCCGGATCGGTGGTGAATTTCAGATACTGACATTATATTGGCTGGTGAAAATGTTACAGAGAGATACCTACATCTCTCATTTTAGCGTGATAATTAATTAATACATAATGAGGAAATAAAGTGTCACTTGTTCAGTCAGCGAATAAAGATATTTTACACAAACATTGTGATTTATTGACATTACACTCACCAGCTGCTTAACACACCAAGGACTACATCAAGGCGAGCAGTAAAGCCAAGTACCAAACCTTCCAACTAGTTGTTATTGAAGACCAAACCAGCAGATAAGAGTAGTGTTTCATGTATCACGAACTAGTGCAAATTATCCAAAACAATGTGGTCTAACAAATCTGCAGGGAATGAAAAGACACAGCCACATTTTGAACAGTTCTAAATTCAATGACGGCAATCATACCATGGACGTGTAGGATCAATGATCAAACTATTTTCCAAAATTCTGTATTAGTATAAAATGTGAAATAACTAAAACTACTCACAAGAGCTGTTGACGGAATATTCTTTTGATATGTCTTATCGTTTTCGCGGTGCACCCACCACGCACAAGTAATCGTTTGACAGCCAAATTAAGGATTTTTGTTGCACTTTCAAAAATTGGCGCTAAGATCGCCATGTCTGCAAATCCGACACGCCTCCTGCGCTGCGCAGACTTCATGTCAGTTCTGACACGTAGTGCCGAATGGTGCTGCAAGTGTGTTAATAAGTATTTTTGTGTCATCTAAAAACACAGAAAGTCAATCTGGTCTTGTGTGCTACGAATCGTACGAAATGGAGCAACCATGTTATACTTTGATCAATTTGCCGTCGGATTCGGATCCTCCAAACGAAATGCAGCTAAAAATGGACTTGGGTATTTGCACTTTTTGAGGCTAAGATCCACCGACTCTTTTGGAATTGGTTGCAAAGCCTATTGCAGCTTTCCATGACAATTTGGGTCAATTTTTCACCACTGGTTATATTTTCAGAAAAGGGCGACGTGAAGACAAAGATCGAGGCATTGAAGAAGACCATCATAATGATTGTCGGAGGTGAACAACTTCCCGGTGTTTTAATGACGATCATTCGTTTTGTGCTACCAATGCAAGATCACATGATAAAGAAGCTTTTACTTATATTTTGGGAGATTGTTCCTAAAACCAAACCTGATGGGAAACTGATGCAGGAAATGATTCTTGTGTGTGACTCATACAGAAAGGTAACAAAATACAAATCCTTTGCTGTTGTATACTTTTTATGCAACTTAGAAATTCCTCTAAAAATTACCTTTCTTTTAGGATCTTCAACACCCAAATGAATTCCTCCGAGGTTCCACTCTTCGTTTCCTGTGCAAACTGAAAGAGCCAGAGCTTCTCGAGCCTTTGATGCCATGCATACGAGCTTGCCTTGATCACAGGCACTCTTACGTTCGACGAAATGCTGTTCTGGCCATTTTCACCATCTACAAGTATGTTTCACTATCCATTTTATCTTAATGACATGACCCTTTGAATATGGAGACTTATTTATTCTGCTTTTCTCTGACAGAAACTTCGAGTTTTTGATCCCAGATGCACCTGAGTTGATAGCATCATTTCTAGAAGGTGAACAAGATATGTCATGCAAACGAAACGCTTTTCTAATGTTGCTGCATGCAGATCAAGACAGGGCCCTGTCATACTTGGCCTCGTGTCTCGAACAAGTCACTTCGTTTGGTGATATTTTGCAACTTGTCATTGTCGAGCTCATCTACAAGGTTTGTAAGCCAATTTGAATTTGAATTTTGAATTTAAACACCAATTTGAAACTTCTTACCTAGGCCTTACTGCCACAGCAATTGTACAATTAGAGTGTGGGTTATTTTTTCCCTCCTTCACTCGATCACCATAAATTAATATAAAGACCGTGCTTTGTAGGTGTGTCACGCCAATCCATCCGAGCGTTCCCGTTTCATCCGCTGCATCTACAATCTGCTCAACTCTACTAGTCCAGCAGTTCGTTACGAGGCTGCTGGAACGCTGGTAACTCTCTCCAGCGCGCCCACGGCAATCAAGGTAAGCTGCATTTCTTCCCATGTTTTCCTGGCAATCTTTCTGTGGTGCACAATTTACCTGTTTGTGTTTTTACTTTCAAGGTCCAAAGCTAAATCAAGAAAACTGTTTCTCAAATCAATGTCAGAAGGGTTTACTTGGTTGTATAATATTTTAATTACTCGAGCCTGCAAAAAGTCTAGTGCTAAGAATAGGTAAACATTTGACACGAGTCTTGACTCAAGATTTAGTAACTTTCCAAGGCTGGCGAGGGTTCAGTAGCATCACAATAACATCGATGAGTGATGCAAGTGCTGGTTGACTTGGGACCTAATTTTGTGATTGTTTGGTGGCAGGCGGCGGCTTCTTGCTACATCGAGCTGATCGTCAAGGAGAGCGACAACAACGTCAAGCTGATTGTTCTCGACAGGCTCGTGGCTCTCAAAGAGGCACCTGCCCATGAGCGAGTCTTGCAGGTGAGCGAGTTGAGCAGCTGCTTTCACCCTTGATGGTCATCAGTTATGAAACGTTGGAAAATTTTGTTATTTTGTTAATAGTTTTTTTCAGTAACCATTCTTGTGAAATTAAAAACAGATGTCTTTTGTTGAATCAACTTAAAAGATTTATATTTATCAACGGCTTTTTCCGTAGCCTTGATGTTCGATCAGTTGCTGTGGATAGAAATTTCATAAAATAACTTGGATACAAAATGGGCCATGGTTTCGGCTCCTTACTATGAAAAAACTACCTACGCTGCCATTAGTGTCAACAGTTTCTTTTAAGATACAAAGAATTTAGTCTGGTAGGAACGTAAGAGGTTGTCAACGGGCTTGTAACAGACGTTTAGCCAAGCTAATGTGGCCGCCTCATGTTTTCTCCTCGCAGGATCTGGTAATGGATGTGGCTCGCGTACTGGCTGCGCCTGACCTTGAGGTGCGCCGGAAGACTCTTGCTCTGGCCCTGGAACTCGTTTCCTCACGCAACATCGAGGAGCTTGTCCTTGTGCTCAGAAAGGTACGAACTAAGCTCAGAGACAATGGGACCAGAGTGGTAGTAGAGTGGGACGACTCCCTTGAGAGTGTATTCCACTTGTCAGATTCAAACCTGGTAGCTAGCTTTCCTACTTGCTGTTTTGTTGTTTCCCAGAATTACTTCGAGTAAATGGCAGGATAGTTTCCATTTTATGGTTATCTCCACACCCATTTATGTTGGTTTCCACCTCATCTAGATCTATACAGAAAGTGCCAGCCATCATATTCACAAGTTACCTATGTGATAGCTTGTACAGATTCACATGAATAAACTCTTGTTTCATTTGCATCCCATGGTAACGCTTACCAATCCAACAGACTCCTACCTTACAATATATAAAGCCTAGAAAACAAAAAGTTCCGGTAATAAAGTAAAACGAAATGTCTTCCGTGTAGGAGGTGAGCAAGACGGGCGAAAGCGCCGGCCAAGATGACTCCGGCAAGTACCGGCAACTGCTAGTGCGAACGTTGCACTCCTGCGCCGTGCGGTTCCCAGACGTTGCTGCTGCGGTTGTGCCAGCGCTCACCGAGCTGTTGGCCGACTCTGACGAGCCAGCCGCAGCCGACGTCATCGTGTTCCTGCGTGAGGCCGTGCACAAGTTTGAGGTGCTGCGACCACTCATCATACAGAAGCTGCTTGAGGCATTCCCCAACATCAAGTCGGTCAAGGTAGGTGCTGAAACCTTGAAACTCAGTTCATATAACTGGTGTAGTTTGTGAACTGGTAGTAGAGTCGTATTGCTGTGAGAATCATGGCCTATTGAAAAGATCACTAATGCATCAACGCATAGGCAAGTGTTGGGATTTTTGACAAAAAGTGGTATTGTAAGATGCTATATGGTAGTTTAGGGTTGTAGCCATATTTGGTTTGTATTTGAGACTTAACTGATGATTACCGAACGGTTTGGCGTGTTGGAAACACCGGTTCTCATGAGATCTCCGAAGTTAAGCAACACTGCTTTGAGTCAGGTATTGGATGGATGACCATCATACACATGATCAGTTCTGTTTGGAAGAGAGGTTGGAGGGATGAAAGTTAGTACAGCAACTTCATTCGCCTTGCTTATCAACCTCTCGACAGCATGGATTTGTGGAGGAATCCTGCTGTTCGAGTTTACCGTCTTTCGGAAGGGACGTTAAGCCGGTGGTCCCTTTGGTGCTCTTCGACAGGAGTAGGCTACGTGCCGGCACAGGGTTTCCCCTCATCCCTTCTAAGCTAGGTTAGGTTCATCCTCATCATCATCATCCACTCATTCACCGACGCCATTAGACCAGTGCCGCATGGCCAGATGTCAAAACAGTGTGTCTTTAAACACCACAAAAATAAATTAACTGATGATTAACTAAAGGGTTTCAACAAAAAAAAATCAAACAGAACTGCCTAAACTATGGCGTCTGTAGTACCAATAAATAATGCGTTGGACAGATCTCTATTACTATGAAGTTGCCATGAGTTGTGCCCATAAAGAGTAAACCAAGCCACGTTTCGCAGGTCCATCGTGCTGCCCTGTGGGTGCTGGGTGAGTACGCCAGCACGCCCGAGGACATGACAGCCGTGCTGGCAGTGGTGCGGCGTGCTCTCGGTGACTTGCCGTTGGTCGACGCTGAGTTGCGCAGGGCAGGCGGTGCGGAAGCAGTACAGACTGGCGAGGACCTGACCCCAGCGCCGGCACAGCAGCTTGTGACTTCTGATGGGACGTATGCATCACAGTCAGCGTTCAACGTTGGCGTTGGGAAGAAAGCTGAGGCGCGGCCACCACTCAGGTAATTAACCTTTTACAATCCTGCCTAATCTCTAAAAAGGAAACTTCATTTTAAAATTAGCATCTTTCATTCTGGAAGATTTATTTTGGCATGAACATGTAGGGCTTTTGTCAGCTCTTGGTTTTTTCTCTTGAAGTAGAAAGCAGTCACTAGAATTACATCTCAAAACTCCTTGTCACAATGCAAATCCACTGTCACTATATCACTTCGGTTAGTTCCTTGCCTAACCTCTTGGGAACTTCGTTGCCCGCAGACAATACCTGATGGACGGAGACTTCTTCATTGGTGCCTCGCTAGCGACGACGCTGGCCAAGCTGGCGCTCCGGTACATTGCCGTGACACCAGGGGAAGACGCCAAACACAACCGATACGTTTCCGAGGCGATGTCGGTTATAGCATCCATATTGCATCTTGGAAAGTCAGGTGAGTGATTGGTCAAACCTAATAACCTTGCTTAAGTTGTTGTTTCTTCTCGGTTTGCTTACTTAGTTGGTGGCACACTTCATAATAAATAGCTATGTTCTGCTCATTCTGCTTTTATCATGCTGTTGAAAACTTTTGGAGAATGAGGTTTGCCCTAATAAGCTACTTCCATTATAAGTGTATCAATTGGCTAAGCTGAGCTAGCATTCAATACCCAAAAAGAAAATATTGTAATTCAAAATGGGTTAAGAAAAAAAAATCGTTGATTAGAGAAGAATGCTACTGTAGATTGACATCCCATAGCGCATCGCTTCTTTCAAAGACAGCAAATAACAATCCCGTGTGTATTGCAGGCCTGCCGAGCAAGAGCGTGAGCAACGACGATGCCGATCGTCTCCTGCTTTGCCTGCGTGTTCTCTCGGAACGTACGCCTGCCGTGCAGGAGATCTTCCTTGACGGGTGTAGACGAGCCCTTGCGACCATGCTGGATGCCAAGCAGACCGAGGAGCTCTCCACGCAAAAGGTAACTGCACGTATGCAATTTGTTGACAGCCAAGAGATTTACGGTTACAGTAAATTGAAATTGGGATTTGGCTAAAACTTGGTTGGCAAACAAAGAAGAGGCAAGGGAATATTTTTATTTATTTATTTTATTTATTTATTGATTTCTTACTTAGGTACAAGTATACCAGTGGTTAGTACTAGTAGGCAATCTGGCCTAAGCTAGTTCCTAGGTCTAAGGTGTATTTTTGGCACCACGTATGATTACATAATAAAATAACATAATATAATAATAATATATATAATATATAATTTAGGGATGCCTCCGGGTAGTGATTTTCGGAACCGGGTACCCGGTTTCAATGCCCGGTTCCTACCCGGTTCCTCGCCCCCCAAAAAGAAAAAAAAATATTGGAATTTGATTGATTTGACGAATCAATTTTTATAGATTTGATTTGTTAAAAAATACAAATTTTGTTTTAAAATAAAATCTTGGAAGACAAAACATATTTTATTACATAGGTATTGCACATGACAATTCTACATGTATGGCCGATTTGATGTTCTCGGCCTTTTTGACGATTATTGCCTTTACGCCATCGGAGTTAGTGGTCTTCTAGCGCGGTTCACATTTGAGCACTACCACAGATGCCATTCGAGTCGACTCGACTGTCAAGTGTCACTGATGTCTGAAATCGCGCCGAGACTCTAGCGGCGAGTCAGCTGTTTGGGTGGAGGGGTAGTGCGAGTGGTAGTGCAAGCTGTACAGGTCAGGAGGGGGGGGGGGGGGATTCGAGTGGCGAATCGGCTGCGTGACTAGAGAGGTAGGGTGAGTGAGGGCATGCTATACCGTCCGGGAGCCGGGAGGGGAACTTCGCCGCTGTGATTCAAGCTAGAGCGGCAGGGTACAGGGGAGTAAATTCCCTGACGTAAAAACGAACAAAACCCGGATCCCAAACGTTGGAACCAGGTTCGTCATTACCCGGAACCGGCCCGGGTATCCGAAGGCATTCCTAAATATAATATAGTGTTACACAATGAATAATAATAAATGTTGAATAATATATCCGTATTACTTAGTAGTTTGGTTTTATGTTTGTACCGTGCTGTTAGTCTTTGTGCTACCTAATTGCTATGTGCTAATGCTATAGTCTGCTCAAATGATCCTTTTCCGGGCAGGTTGTCCATGCTTTTAGCTGGTAGGTCGTTCCAAAGCCTGGTGATTCTACTGAGGAAAGACTGGAGGCTGATGTTAGTGTGGTATCTCTTCAGGAGCAGCTTGTTTTGTTGGTCGTGCCTGCTGTGACGCTCCGTTTTAGTTGTTAGTTTCAGGAGATCATTCCATGCTGGGGTTCCTAATATTGTCTTTTAGAGGCACCTCAGCACTACTCTTCTTCTCCTCTACCTCCTCTACTCGCATCTCCTCCTCGCCTTCTATCGCATAGAAGGCAAAACGTTGACTTTGTAACTTTATCTGCCAGGCCAAGAAGAAGCCAGGCCAGGTGGTTCAGGCAGACGACCCAGTTGCATTCGTGCAACTGAGCCTGCTGCGCGGCGGCGAGCTAGGTGGAGCGGAGAACGTGTTTGAGGCCGCGTTGAGCCAGGCTGTGGCTGGGGGCTTGCGTGACGCCTCCGGAACCGCCGGCACCGCTGGCAAGCTCGACAAGGTCACCCAACTCACCGGTTTCTCCGACCCAGTCTACGCAGAGGCATACGTGCACGTTAATCAGTATGACATCGTGCTTGACGTACTGGTTGTCAACCAGACTGGTACGTTACTTGTGGGCATTCTTTTATTAGTTAATTTTTGTTGTTGTCCTTTATTTGTTTGTTGTTGACAAGGTTGGGTTTTCATCTGTTTTGATATATCACTACCAGCTTATATTGTGTGCCGCACATCGAGCACAGTTCTACTTAATTGGCATTGGAACAAACCGGTGTTACCTATTTGCATCCTGTTAGTTTTAAATCTTAATTATTTAGGCTGAGAAGTGAAAATAGGATTTCGTTACTGAATTCAAAACTTGAAATTTACAACAACAAAAAATCGTAGAGGATGGGTAGTAGAGGATGGGTGATATTTGTATCATGCTTCTGTATACTTTCATTTCCCATAAGGGGATGTCATTAAATGACTCATAGTTGTAACCGTTTGAACCCAAGTATTTATTACTTTTATTGTTCTTCATTTCAGGTGACACACTGCAGAACTGCACGCTCGAGTTGGCAACTATGGGTGACTTGAAGCTCGTGGAGAAGCCTCAGCCAGTCGTGTTGGCACCAAGGGACTTCTGCAATATCAAGGCCAACGTCAAGGTGGCGTCCACCGAGAACGGAATCATCTTCGGCAACATTGGTGAGCTTGCAACCTTGAGTGGCTTTACAGCAAATAAATAACATGTTTGCCAGAAGTTTTCTAAACGAGCTACAGTGTTGAATTTAGGAATTTGAGCATAAAGTCAAGCTAGAGCTGAATTGGGTTTGCCTAGGATTGTATGTCAGTAAGAATTATTTTGAGAATAATCAATATACTTTTTATCCAAGGTACACAAATTCCCGCTCTAAAAGAATTCAGTTTAGCTCAGATGCCAGAGCACCACTCCCACTGCTGGGACCAGGGTCGGATTTTCCAAATGTGACACCTTTTTGAGATAGATTTGTTTGCCTAATAGATTTTGTACCTTGCCAATTACAAACATTTGTTACTTATTTAAGAATTTAAATAAAACACAACTGTTTTTATTTGTTTTTCTTTCTGGTGGAATATTGATAAATCTGAAATTTTTGGGGCTTTTTTTACCTCAAATCTCCTTGTTGCTGCAGTAAATATCTGAGTTTAAAATGCAGCAAATTACGGTAGCTACCAACTACAATGAGGAAGATACAAACACGGCAGAGGCCGTAACAAAGTTATCACTATTTGCCCTGTTAGCCCAAGCAATTCTTCGCTGTTGACCAGTGGAGTTGTGTTTGTCCACAGTTTACGACGTGAGTGGTGCAGCAAGCGATCGCAATGTAGTCGTGCTCAACGACATACATATCGACATCATGGACTACATCGTGCCCGCAACCTGTAACGACACCGAGTTCCGACAGATGTGGGCTGAGTTCGAATGGGAAAACAAGGTACTCTATCAGCTTTTTGAATTGTTTTATTTTTTCATCAATTTTTTATTAAAATAGGTTGAAAATTTGACATTTAAGACGACTTTATGAAATGTTCTGCCAAATTATTTTTTTTCTTCTTCACATTCCTTTTATGAAACTAACTGCTCCACACTTCTTTGTCCATCAAACTTTCTTTCTCTTAAATTTCATTCCATTGTCAATCTCTTTCCTCCACACCTGCTTGTACTTCCTTCCATTTTTTTCTTGGTCTTCCTTTACTCCTTTCTAATTCCATGTTTAAAATCAAATGGTTAGCATAAACACTAAAAAAGTCTTTGAATTGTTGACTTTCAATTGGGTGCTTAAGGGTCAATACTTTCTATCTTGGAAGCTGGGAAGATACGATTTTATAACGGTGCAATGAAATGCATTTTAATTTTGCTGATTTTCTCCATTGTAGATTTCCGTGAATACCAATCTGACTGATCTGCACGATTATCTGCGTCATCTCATCAGCAGTACCAACATGAAATGTCTCACCCCAGACAAGGTATGCAAAAATATCCTCATTATAAAGCTGCACGCTTGAGATATTTTAAACAAGTGTGAATCTGCATCATTTATTTCAAGTAGGTTGCAAGAAAATTTAGGTCTGGTTCAGTAATGCAACCTAACCTAGGAATCAAGATCTAAAACAATTAGCAGCGTCAAGCTTACCAGAGATCTGGCATGTCACAGGATTGAACCCCAGTCTCAGGTGTCACTGAAAGGTTAACCAAACTTTTCCGTTCTCCAGGCACTGTCCGGCCAGTGCGGCTTCATGGCTGCCAACATGTACGCCCGGTCCATTTTTGGTGAGGACGCGTTAGCCAACCTTAGCATTGAGAAGCCGTTCAATCGACCAGATGCGGCGGTCACGGGCCACATCCGCATCCGAGCCAAGAGCCAGGGTATGGCACTCAGCCTTGGGGACAAGATCAACATGACCCAGAAGGGACCATCCAAGACTTGCGCTGGCTAGGCCCTCAGAACTACAGCACAGGTTCTGGCATCAAAAACCTGGAACCGATTTCCTGGGAACTTGCAAGTAAAATGTGGTTAGCAATCGTTGTTTGCATGGCATATGGAATTCGTCTTTTGAACGGTTGGTCTTTGTCATATATCGTAAAAATGTATGAAATGCTCTTTTTTCAAGTCTATGCCGTATGATAAATTACCAAACATGATCGTTCTTTAGCGTGATTTCTTAGCTCTTACAATGATTGCAAAGCCAAGCTTACATCTTGCCTATATTAGAAAGGGTACACTCCAAGAAATGAGACAGAATTCCTTAAGGATGTGCAGACACTGTAATTATCTACAGAATGATTTTGCTAACACCGAACTAATTTCCAGAGAGCATTTTCTGGTGGATTACCAAGTGCTGCTCGATTACCTGTTCTTGCAGTAGAGGGAATGGAGTCTTTCACAGCTATTGGTTGGGTTGGTTTTAGTTTGGCAACGTCAAGGAATTTCCAGGCGGCATTTGCAAGCAGCCACCGTTTATTTTCACTCTTGCAGCGTTGTAGAACCAGAAAGAATCGTTCAAGGTTGGTTTGTTGAGGAAGTGAAGATGCTGGCCCACTAAAAACTACACTTTGTAGTTCAGAGGGCTTTGTTATGTAGACCGGCATTTAAAAAATTACTTAGTATATAATATGAATATAATATTACCACAAATAAAATAAGTTAATTAAAAACATTGTATTTTCACTGTGTTATAACCTTGACCATTTTTTATTGTTGTCATATTCCTATCATTAGAGTTTTAAGGACTGTCAGACAATAACAATTCTTTGAAATTTTTTGCTCCAAGCAAAGATAACTGATATTGCTAGTAATTTCATAAGTGCATGTTTGAATCCAAGGTTAATTTGATGATGAAATTTGCAGGCAATCAAAATAGAAGCTTTAATTTAGAGATTTAGTTGTATGATCAATTTCCGGGAAAATGTTCACTACGGTAAATTATTGATTATGTACAATACGATATTGATTTGTCTTCTCAGGTAATTTATCATTTTTTTGGCAGTCTTGATTGGTAGCCATGAGTTCAGAACCAGTGGAGTACTAACCTCAGCTTGGGGCTGAGCCACTAGCCAGGTGTGAGCATGGGAGCACTGAAATGTCAAGACTTCCAAGCACTTGCTGGCGCTATTTCAACTAAACTTCCGCCAACATTAAGGGGGTGCCTCCAACTCTGTTTCTTGGGAGATCCAGGGAAAAAAAATCTTTTATTGAGGTTGGTATTAACTGTTTCATCAACTAAAAAATCTCTTTCAGTGCACATTTTCCAGATAATCCATTCTAAAAAAAGAAACAAATTTTTTTTAAATCTGTATTCTACTAATAAAGTAGGCTTTTTAAAATGGTTGGCTCGAGTATTTTTTTATATGCATTTTGCTAGTGTTAACAGATTGAACAAACTTTGGATCCTCAGCTGCAACAAAATATTGGATTTTTTAAAAAAAACACTGGAAAAAAACCTTGAACAGACTCATTTTTAATGCACGTAACAAAAAGACAAAATTATATTATTGGTTTTGAAAAGCGTCGGTCTGCTCCCAATAGTGTGACTAGTCGCCTAATTTTTGTATCGTCGCGATCGGACAACGGTGTGGCAGCTTAGTTGTATCCTTGAGTGTGCAGGATATAGGTAGAGGCAGAACTTTAATGTAAAAGTTTCTGCGTGAAAGACAGCCACCAACTGACTACTTTACCGACAAAAATGCAGAGTACGGAACACCCCGTAACTACCTATAACCTGCACACTCGACGGATGTATCCAGTAAACCTAGATATAGGTCTAACTATCCCTGCAAAAATGCAAGTCTTGCGGTAATGCCGTACTAAATACACAATAAAATCGCTTTTCCAAATTTTCTGCAGAAATTTTCCCCGTTGAATCTTTCCAGAATACCCATGTCACTAGCTCTCATCCTTTCGTACTGTAGAGGTTAAATTTTTTTTTTTCGCATTTGATACTGCGGTTGCTTTATAGGTGGCCAACCAATCGAATATCTTAAAAGTACCATTGATAGCAGTGGGCATGGACTGTTTAATCTTGCTTAAAACTGCTTAATCTTTCTAGGCCCAACAAACATTCAGCAGACATGTTCAAGGTCATGTTCGTCGGTGGTGGACAGCCAATAAATTTACAAGTGTTCTTGCAACGAAACCTTGTCCTCGGCCCTTGATGCGAACGCTTAAAAACAACGCATAATCCCTTACTGAAGGTTTTAAATATACAATTAAATGGGATACTTGGTAACCAATACGATAGGAAAGGTATCAGGAAAAATACAGATTCTTGACTCTTTCTTTGTTACACTGGGTAGCTAGATACTTGTGCTAGCGCAGTGTCATTTGGCTGTTTTTACCCCCACCAGTTGTTTTGTTACCCCCAAAAACAAAAGGTTTATCCAATTTTGGATTTCTTCGATGCAATTGCACTGTCATTTTAATATGGGCGGCGAGTGTCCCTGCAATTCCTAAATTTTCTTGAAAACCAAGCACGTATCGTACTAGACCATAGAAGGCTATTTTTTGACAAATATATCGTTGTAGTACTTAAATATAGTTCACATACATACACTTCACTGACACACCCAACAATTTAGTTGTCATGAAATTGACAGTCGTCGGAAATGGGACCGGGTGGGTGTGACTGTGGTCTCCATGCCCTGTCCCAACAGCACAGCTCTTATTAAGACATTGTTTTCTGGCATTGGCGGAATTATATCACAATTGTAATTACTTCATCATGCAAGCTATCGGAACTTGAACTGGCAATTACGTTACGCTGTACTTGTTGTACAGAGAGCGTTGCGGGCTGCCTATATTCTGAGGTAGTGCGCTAGCCGCGATCCATAGATTGCCTCAATCACCATAGAGTGCCTCAATCAAATGCCTCATTCAGTTACCATGTTCTTGTCAGGTCAGACAGTCATGCCTTCAGTTGCCTTATCTATATCATGCATTTTTCCATCCTCCCCCCCCCCCCCCCCTCCCTCTCCACTCCCCCAATAAACGATTCCTGGTACTTGGCTTTCCAATTCTCTGTTTTACCTAATGTTGAGCTCGGCAAATGGAATTCAGCGAAATAAATATGTTTCCGAGAATTTTCAAAATAGGACCTAGATATGAGTTTGTCCTGGCAGGCTTTTCGAACAGTCAAACCCGTTCAAGTCGGCATTTTTCCTTTTAGGACTTCCTTAGCTCAGAAAGAAAAGATACGTCTCATGTCCTGACCAGTTCTGACATGCGTGTGTCAATCGCAAACTAACAGCTGTTTAGTAACTTCAAGGACGCCTCAAGTGCGTCTGCTTGGCACGTAACCGTCACTTACAATGGTTTGTTGCGCAATGGCAGTAGCTTTGCCTGGTACGCGCGCGCACCGCGAGGGGTGAATGCATCCCACGGTGCTTATGTGTCATTTTTCTTCGTACAACAACCAGTAAAGATATGTGTTTTTATGAGATGCTCGTGAGAACGTTGATGAGAAAATATGTTACGTTTCCTAATTTTGATTGTTATAGAATGTGGGTGCAGAATAATTTTTAGTGTTTTGGCTACATACAGAATCATGATTGTTGATAATGGGGGGGGGGGGGGGGGAAATGAAAATTTCAAGCGAACACGAAACGAAAGAACTGGAGGTCTTCAAACGCTTTTTATCGTGTTGAAGGATGAGCGTTAAGTATGATTAAAAACATTCTTACCCTTTTATAAAAGTGCGATAAATATAAAATACTTGCTTCTTTCATTTGGTTTTAGAATTGATTCTAGGTTGTATAAGGCGTAAACTCTGTCAAAAATCTCGGAAAAAAAACACTTAAATATTTGCGAATAACTTTCGAATGTGAACACTTGCGGACATGTACTTTTAAGGAACGTAACATCTCACTGTGGTCAACATATTTGCAAACTGTTGTCAAGTTGTGTTATGTTATGTTTGTTTGTTATGTTTTGAGCATCTTTAAGGATTTCTAATTTTGCAAATAATCACAATTTTTTTTTTTTTTTTTTACCATTTTATTTAAATCAGGCTAGCAGTTTGTTCAGTAGCTTGCAAGCAAACACATAAAATACAAAACATTTAGGGGGAGGGGGGCTGATTCTTATCAGCTTTCAAAAGCATAACTAAATCATATTCGATCAAACTTGTTTTTGTGAAAGGTTTTTAAAAGATTTCCATCCTATAGATTTATATGGAGATCTGCATCTCGGAGAAACAATCTATGGGCAACATGCTGTATTTTTCTGAACTCTTGAATGCGTGGTATATTGCCTGGAAGGGAGGAAAGGAAACCCGGCGCCGGCACGTAGCCTACACTGTCGAAGATCACCAAGGGGGCCACCGGCTTAGCGCCCCTTCCGAAGGACGGTACAACGCGAACAACAAGATCCCTCCACAAATCCATGCTGTCGAGAGTTTGATAAGCAAGGAGAATGACATTATTGTACTAACTTCCATCCCTTCGACTTCTCTCCCGAACAGAACTGGTCATCCGGATGAAAGTAACCCATGTTACCTTACCCAGCGCAGCATTTTGGCTTCTACGAGCTCACCAGAACCGGTGTTTCCTATACGCCAAACTGTTCGATGGGTTCCTTATGATTTGTACCAGAAGGGTATACGCTTAGAGAAAAGAAAAGAAAATAATTCCTTGCTCGAAGGTATTAGCACAGTCCTACATCATTTAGGCGAGACGGCAAGGTACGGCATCCCAAATTGAGTCCATAGTGCATGATATCAGAGAAAAAACGGGACTCGTTGAAACTCTTAATTTTCATCCGATATTTCTTTTAGGCAACCACCATCAAATTAAACCCTACATCGTCTCATACGCACTCCAACAAGGCAAAAAATATCAGAAAATATTTTAGAAAATAATTGTATTTCGTAAATTTGCCTCGCCCTTACATTGTTTCTTTGTTACATGTTTCAAAAAAGTGACGGCAAACACATGATTTGCATTACAAAGTTAAAACATAAAAAATGTACAATCGCACTAGCGATATAAAAATATAATTTTGAAAACTATAACTAGCCAATTGCCACAGAAATCTAACGTATCATTTGCGACTACGAAACTTCGTGAGATTTTTCACGTCCATCCTGCATTCTTGCGACAATCTTTTCATCCTGCTTGCACGTATTGTCTCAACTCGATCGTTGTCCTTGCAACCTCCGCTCTTCGCCCGTTTCTTTGCGCGACCACCTTCCTTGCAACCTCCGCTCTTCGCCCGTTTCTTTGCGCGACCACCTTCCTTGCAACCCCGGCTCTTGCCTCGTTTCTTCCCGCCACACCCTCCCTTGCCACCCCGGCTCTTGCCTCGTTTCTTTGCGCGACCACCTTCCTTGCGACCCCGGCTCTTGGCCCGTTTCTTTGCGCGACCACCTTCCTTGCAACCCCGGCTCTTGCCTCGTTTCTTCCCGCCACACCCTCCCTTGCCACCCCGGCTCTTGCCTCGTTTCTTTGCGCGACCACCTTCCTTGCGACCCCGGCTCTTGGCCCGTTTCTTTGCGTGACCACCTTCCTTGCGACCCCGGCTCTTGCCTCGTTTCTTTGCGCGACCACCTTCCTTGCAACCCCGGCTCTTGGCCCGTTTCTTTGCGTGACCACCTTCCTTGCAACCCCGGCTCTTGCCTCGTTTCTTTGCGCGACCACCTTCCTTGCAACCCCGGCTCTTGCCTCGTTTCTTTGCGTGACCACCTTCCTTGCGACCCCGGCTCTTGCCTCTTTTCTTCCCGCCACACCCTCCCTTGCCACCCCGGCTCTTGCCTCGTTTCTTTGCGCGACCACCTTCCTTGCGACCCCGGCTCTTGCCTCGTTTCTTCCCGCCACACCCTCCCTTGCCACCCCGGCTCTTGCCTCGTTTCTTTGCGCGACCACCTTCCTTGCGACCCCGGCTCTTGCCTCGTTTCTTCCCGCCACACCCTCCCTTGCCACCCCGGCTCTTGCCTCGTTTCTTTGCGCGACCACCTTCCTTGCGACCCCGGCTCTTGCCTCTTTTCTTCCCGCCACACCCTCCCTTGCCACCCCGGCTCTTGCCTCGTTTCTTTGCGTGACCACCTTCCTTGCGACCCCGGCTCTTGCCCCGTTTCTTCCCGCCACACCCTCCCTTGCCACCCCGGCTCTTGCCTCGTTTCTTTGCGCGACCACCTTCCTTGCGACCCCGGCTCTTGCCTCGTTTCTTTGCGCCACAACCTCCCTTGCCACCCCGGCTCTTGGCCCGTTTCTTTACTCCGCCACCTTTCTTGCAAGCTGGGCTCTTCGACCTTTTCTTGGCCTTCTTAACACCGCAGTCTTCGGGTTGGACGTGGAAGCGATTCTTCTCCTCCCGGATTAATCCTTTTTTTTGTGCCTTGTCAAGAATCTAGAAAAGGAATTGTATAACTATTAGCTTCCAGAGAAAGAAGCCAGTGAGAGAGGATATTTCAGAAGTGATTCCAGTGCCATGATTAAAAAACACTCGTTTTCTTCACAAGAATTCCAAGAAAATTTCTAAAAAACAAACATAGCAGAGGCTTTGGAGTAAAAGCAAATGATATATGTCAACGGAGACGATTTTAGTAATTTTTAGTTATCACGTAGCCTTGACATGAACCAAAACTCAAAAGACAGGTAGAGCCTCTGTCCGAAAAGTATGTTCACTCATAAAACGAGCTACCTTAGCACCCTTAATAGTGTTTGATTTAAAATTGCCAGGGGATGGTTCTGTTCCCTGCATAGCCATGAGTAAGATTGCTAGGGATAGTGGCGTCTACTATTCTGCCTTGTGACTAATGATAGACGGCATATCACATTTCTTGGGGTTTCGTTGCGAAACCAAACAGCAAAAATCGCATAAAAGTGGCATCCTTCAACACACCAGGAAATTTCTTATCAGCTGTCGATGATTACCTTATATGCCGTCGCCAGGTAAACTTTCTTGACAAGGCTCCTTTCTGATATAAGATTTCGCTTTATATACTTGACGATCTGTGGCACTGTGCAACCTTTTCGTTTGTCTGAATGTTGAATAGCCTCTAAAATAAATTTTTCGAGTTCTTTATGCGATTCTAGCATTTTGGCTATGAAGTATTATAAAACATTTATAAAATGTGTGCAAACGTATAAAAAAAACTGGAGAGAATTCCGACTGATTTTGTTAAAACATGTGCAAAGGGAATACATAACACCTTGGTTACAATACGATTCCAGTTCGTACAGTTGTCAAAAATTGTCAGAGTGAATTAACAAATCATGAACAAATAATGTAGCACTTTCAAAATTACGCTGAAGAACCAATCTCGTCTATGTAGAAAGATAACACTGATTTTCTGAGAGAAATGAGAAAACGGCTTACGTGTTTAAACCACTGTGCAATTTTATTAAGAAATTGAAAAGTGGCTGAGAATTTAGAATGACATTTTGGGAGAGTGAAATGTTTGATATGCAAGTTGTCTCATTATTCAATATGTCATGGCTGTATAAAGGTCATCACCAGGACATTTATAGGATGGGTTTCGTGAAAGTAAACAGTCAAAATATTCCGGGCAGTTCTTTGTTCGATTTGTTATTTATTTCGCCCAAAAATAATTGCTTCCTTAACTTTTGTTAAAAAGGGGAGAAATCTCGTTGCTAAAAATGTCAAGGCCAGCATATTTTTTTTTTTTTCGTTAGTTTTGACTTTTTCAGGTTAGAATTAAATGGGGGGGGGGGGGGGGGGCGACGCGTTGTATTAACAGCTGGCTCTGTGGCACTGGTCTAATGGCGTCGGTGAACGAGAAGACGATGATGAACCTAACCTAGCCTAGAAGGAAGGAGGGGAACCCCGGTGTCGCCACGTAGCCTACTCCTGCCGAAGAGCAGTAAGGAGACCTCCCTTCGAAAAACGGTACAACGCAAACAACAGGATTCCTCCATAAATCCATGCTGTCGAGAAGTTGATCATCAAAGCGAATGATGTTGCTGAACTATCTCTCATCCCTCCAACCTCTTTCCCGAACAGAACTGGTCATAATGATCATTAATCTAATACCTGAACCAATTCAGTGTTGCTTAACTTCGGTGCTTTACCCGGGCGCCATAGTCAGGGCGCCATGTCGATGCTGAGGTACTTTCATAGCAGGTAAACTGGACCCTGTATGGTTATGCCACTCGCACATTCGACGTCAGTCGGTGCAGATTGCAGCTACAGTCTCCACGTGTATTTCAAAACAGCAGAGATTTGCATATTGTTTTGTGTGCTTTTTTTCTCTCTGTGTTCATGTGGCCCCTATCTATAGCGCTACAACATGTTTAAAGAACTTGGCTTGTGAATGTGAAATTCATCAACTACTTTTCCTGACGTTAACTATCGGTAACTATCGTTATCGTTAACCATCATAGTAAGTGCAAGAGTTAGATAAAGAAGACATTAGTCTAAAAAGGCGGGAAAGGCACATTCCCGCGAGTGACGATGGCCGCTGAAAAATTTTGAACAGAGGGGCGAGACCGTGCTAGGCGGGAAGAAAATGAAGAAGAGGAGCAAAGCTAGACGCAAATATTTGCTTGCAAAGAGCCAACAAGACGAGCAATCGACAACCGAGCTGACTCACAACCCCGACCACGTTAATGAAAGGTAATTAGGTACTTGCTAGTTAGAAACTTGGGAAGGTCAAACCGACCGAACTGATAAGCCAATGAGGCGAGCAAGCAGCGACTTAGATTTCGTGACAAGGGGCCTTGACTCGTTGCTCTCTTCAATTATTTCTCTTCTGTGCCCCACAGCACATGCACTACATGGCCGGGCTTGTTGTTCCCTGAAATGGAGGCATATTTTTAGTTCTATATGTGACCACTCTTCTACAGGCTACGTACCGGCATCGGGTTTCCCCTTTTCATTCTAGGCTAGGCTATAGTTCTCAACTCATTCAACGACGCCACGAGACCGACGCCGATTAATATGTCTCACGAATTAACTCGTTTTGGATTCATGGATTCATTAACCTAAGGGAGTAAGGACTAGGAGTGAAATGATTTCTAAAATGACCAAGGACGAGTGTCGAGGTAGAAAGTCTCTCGGTTACTGGGATTTGAAATACGAGGGCGACCAAAGAGTGTTATGGGGAATGGAGACTGGGGGCAAGTGGCTATTTTCGTCACAAACATTATTTTCGACCTACGCAACTCGTATTTTTATTTCTAAATTTCGATGGGGGATACTCAGTTATATTCCACAAATGCAGCTTCTTCCGGTGCGGTACCATCCAACGGTATTTTTTTTTTGTGATTCTGCGACTTTAGATTATCCAGACTGTCATAAACTTGGACTTACAAGAAGATTAAAGGATCAGAATTTTTTTGAAACAACTGCGATTGCGGGTAGTTTTGCTTTTGCACCCCGCTCGCGCAACAATATCACCAACCGACGCATCTATCTCTTCTCCAGAGACCATACCACGAATTGTAATATCGCTACCCTAGGCTGAAAATGATATAAGTTTCTTAAAACTATAATCACTTAGTTTTAATTTTAATTTAAACTATTAAAATATACCGAACGGTTTGGCGTGTTGGAAACACCGGTTCTTGTTAGATCACCGAAGTTAAGCAACACTGCGCTGAGTCAGGTATTGAATGGGTGACCATTATACACATGACCAGTTCTGTTCGGGAGAGAGGTTAGAGGGATGAAAGTTAGTACAGCAACTTCATTCGCCTCGCTGTCTGTCAACAGAAGGCTTAAGCTCTTAGCCAAGTGCCAGTGCCAAAAAATTGTCTGTACAAACTTGAAAGCCACGGAGACCGAACGGTTTGGAGTGTTGGAAACATTGTTCCCCATGAGGTCACCAAAGTTAAGCGACACTGCGCTGAGTCCGGTTTTGAATGTGTTATCGTCATGCACATGACCAGTTCTGTTCGGGAGAGAAGTTAGAGGAATGAAAGTTAGTACAGGAATTTCATTCGCCTTGCTTATCAACCTCTCGACAGCATGGATTTGTGGAGGAATCCTGCTGTTCGAGTTGTACCGTCCTTCGGAAGGGACGTGAAGCCGGTGGTCCCCTTGGTGCTTTTCGACAGGAGTAGGCTACGTGCCGGCACCGGGTTTCCCCTCCTCCCTTCTAGGCTAGGTTAGGTTCATCATCATCCTCATCATCATCATCATCCACTCATTCACCGACGCCATTAGACCAGTGCCGCAGGGCCAGTTGTCAAAACAGTGCGTCGTTAAACACCAAAAATAATAATAATAATAATATTAAAATATGTATATTTTTTTGATTTAGTTAACTTTACACCCCTGTAAAGTGAAATAACAATTATTCCATTGACTCATTGCAGTTAGCGTTTACTAGCTACTACACACTTCGAATCGCTATTTCCACACCCCGGCCGACACACGGGAGACATACAGGGTTTTAGGTTTTTTTAGGTGATTCCATAAGGGAGCTGAAACAAACAAGTGAAGGATGGAAACTGAGCTAGACAGGAAAAATGTGCGACCGAACCGAGATCGGTTCTGTCGATCGGTCCCGTTTAGGTCGCACATTTTTCCAGTCTAGCTCCTTCTCTAAATAAATATTTATCCAAAATGTATAGCTTAAAACGTTGAAGAGGGTGGGAGCTCCATGCCCCCTCGACGTCGCACGACATTGACCAGGCAGAGATCACGGCGCGGCGAGAAGTAAAGAGGTCATACAGCACGATTCAAGGGGCCGTGGGCGAGGTCGTCAGCCTTTCGTCCTACTCTTGGTCTTGACCATGCGCGAACAGACAAGCGCGTTGGAGCATCCCTAGAAGTTCACCTACCACTCGTATGAGGCGTTTGGAGACGTAAAGAGCCAAAATATGCACGACGAATAGTAATGTTTGGTTTTTTAGTGGTGCGGTGCTAACTCAAAAAAGCAAAAAAAAATGCCGTAGTTTGTTAAATCTAATCAAAACTCATGCCGTTCTGTCCGGGGAGAAAACGATTGTTGAAAGAGAAGTCTGAAAAGGGGCATAAGAGGGAAAAAAGGCACATTTTTTTAAAGAGTTTTTTTCTAAAGATATGTGCAGATGGTGGATTGGGAGTAAAACTCGATAGTTTGAATTTCCAATTACAAAATTTCCAAAAATGTATTAGAATTCTGACTTTGTCATTTATAAAACCGCCAATCTTTTAATTGTGTTGGCACAAATAATTTTGGGCTTATTAGTAAAGGGATATTCACACTCCACATGACTCAGCACCTGCGTAAAATACGGGAAAATGTGCACGAAAGACAATACTATGCGTGTTTCCAAATTTTTCCAAAATTCTGATGGATGGCAAGCGTTTGTATGAGATGGATTTTGTTTTGCTGCGAATTCCGTGTGGAGTTGGTACCCACATTCATGAGCCTCGGCTAGCTCTGGGCTCAATCACGAGGCGAAACGACCGAGAAACTGGCGAGATTTCAGGAAACTTTCCAGCCTAGCAATTCATGCCCCAGGGATGGAGGAGGGGGAAGGGAATGTTTGGTTGCATGAACCTGAGCTGTGGGAAAATTGTACTATCGACTCGGGAATGTCAGACACTATGACAGCTGTCTCGTGTCTCGGCGAGGCTCGACCTTCGGACCCATGATATTATCTCTTCCACGGCCTGACCCGACTTTAGCATGCGCACTCGAGATTAATGAAACCCCCCCCCCCCCCCACCGTTGTCCTTGTCGACGCGTTTTGCAAGAATTTGAGTCGGGTAGAGTTTGAGAAAAAAATGTCGTAGCATTGCATACAAATTCGTCCGTGAGCTTTTAGTCCAAAGATCAAAAGTCTAAAGTTACCTCTTTAGATTGATTTATTGATTAGTAGAGATACAGACCATTTGATACTGAAGGCTAATACCGTTGCTGTACTAACTTTAATCCCTTCAACCTCTCTTCCGAACAGAACTGGTTGTGTGTCTGATGGTCACCTATCCATTACCCTACACAGCGCAGTGTTGCTTAACTTCGGTGACTTCACGAGAACTGGTCATGTGTATGATGGTCACCCATCCAATACCTGACTCAGCGCAGTGTTGCTTAACTTCGGTGACTTCACGAGAACTGGTGTGTTCACCACGCCAAACCATTTACCTTTTAAGAAAAAGGTGAAGGAAAACTTCGTGAAAACATATGCTTCGCTAGTATCGCTGTGCACGTTATTTGTGAAGACATTTGTTTCTGATTGGATGAGCGTAGCGAGATTTTTTTTTTTTTTATGTATGTTACCGGCCAAACGGTTGGACTGATTTGAATGATATTTACAGGATATTTTTTCACACCTACTACTGCCGCACTGTTGCCGCTAGAATGTTTAGAAGTGAGTATTTTGTAGTCAAAAAAACTTAAAAAGAGGGAACAGAATTTACCCCTCCAATCCACTTTTATACGTCCAGGAAAACTTACAAGGCCGTGCTGTTCAAGGCCATGATACACTCTGTTGACAGAGAGAACATCCTTTTCTGGCAGAGGCACGATCGTTTTGGGGTGACATGCAAGCCAGAAATAAAAAAAAAAAAAAATATCTGCTCTCTACGTTATATCTTTACCTGTGCTCTAAAGCTTTTGTTATGCCACATTATTTTGTTTTTCGAGCTATTGGGTTTTTTTTCGGAAGGGTTTTAACAGCCCATGCAAAAGACGATACCACGCAAACAACAGGATTCCTCCACAAAACCATGCTGTCAAGAGGTTGATAAGCAAGACGAATAAGCTTTCTAGCTTTCATCTCTCCAACCGCTGGCCCTCACAAAACAGATTATAAGTGTTTTGGTCACCCATCCAACATCTGACTCAGCGCAGTGTTGCTTTACAATTTTTTTTAACCAGAATCGTTTGGTTTACACGCCAAGCATGACACTTTTCTTGACTTTTCAACACTCGATGGCGATTTTGATCCCCTAATAATAACGTTTCTGTTTATTATATACTCAGTGGCACTGTGCTGGGAATCAACTCACAATCATACTACAGGTTTTAACAAAAACTGTTTGAACTGGGTTTTGAATGCTAAGTAAAGAACAACTAAATTTCCCAACGTTTTGTAACTTTTACCTGTTACTTTTTCAAGGGTAAGAGCAGTCCTCTAACTTTGTTCTAACTTTTGAGTTTTTTGAGGACTGCTCTTACCCTTGAAAAAGTAATAGGTACAAGTTACGAAACGTTGGGAAATTTAGTTGTTCTTTACTTAACATTCAAAACCCAGTTCAAATAGTTGTTTGTCAAAACTAGGGATAAGGTTACATCAAGTAGAGATGAGTTTAAAAACAATTATCCTACTGGTTGTTGATAGAATAGATTTATGAGAATTTAAGTTGCCTCAGGCGGGAATTTTTGCTGAAGTTAATTTTTATGGAGCCTTCGTAGTTTAGACAAGATATTTGGTTGAGACTCGCTATAAAAGAATATTTGAAAGTCAGTTGCACAGATGCATCTAGGTGATAATGGCTGTCGCTTCTTCTTGTTCAATCAAGTTACATGTCATATTTTATGATTGGGTGCGATAGAATCGTATACGCCTACAAAAATACAATAGTATTAATTGCTAGTTTGTGTTATACATTATTGATAAGTCGATTGGTATACTGGGGTGAGCCCCAGTAATAAATCAACGCACCCGCAGACGACGACCAAGCGTAAAAGTCACTGGCAAATCTTAAGTGCATGTATAGGAAACTGTCTCAAGAAAGGTATTGTAATACTATTAAAAGTATGCCAGTAAGAAGTTGATTAATAGCGCCTTGATCAACCTGGTGAAAATCTCGAAACACTAGAGATAAACTACATAAACTTGCTATACAAGGGAAGAAAAGGGTTACTCAGGAGCATCGTAAAAGCCACAAAAATAGATTCAAGCTGGTTGGTGATTTATTTGGCAAGGAAAATTTAAATATATCAGCGTGTAAATAGATGAGTTATCAAACACGTACGTTAGCTAATTGCAGTACTGTGATATTTTCGCAATTAAATTTTAGCAGTGACAAAGTCGGGTATTTTGCGTCGAGGGGAGCCCATACATGCATAGAGTGGTACGCCCACATTTTTAATTATCTTTGCCTATAGTTTGTTTACCCGGGGGGGGGGGGGGGGGGGGGGGGGGGTCACCGGTACGCATTGGTTCTCAATCACTATCACCAGCTGCCAAAAAAAAAATCTATCACTTTTGTTTACAAATAATCAAAAGTGATGAGCAAAAGTCGCGTTTCTATTCAGTCAAGGTAACGCGAGGAATTTTCTACATATTTTGTTTAACTCTTCTTTTATCGTTCATTTTATACGCACTGGAGAAAGTGCGTGGAAATTGTGAGTAATCTTGCCTTCAGCTTTCAACAATGGGTGAAGATCTTTAATTTCTCTGACGTTGCGTTCGTGATTCCTTGCAAATAAATTGTATGTACGACTACGCCATGGCCAGTGCAGGGTGGTTACCCCTTTTCCCACTTTATTCGACATGGATGAAAGCTATTGTGACTTCGTGAACAATATGATGGCAAGCAATTTGTGAAACACAAAGAAATTGACTTTATTTCTGACATCCTTTTTCGATTTATAAATGCATTTGTGTAATTTTCTAGATGCATCCATTGTGACATACCGTTCAACAAAGGCGGCAAGTTTACGAGGGGGCGAGTATTTTCCACCGGGAGCATCCTCCCCACTTGACCAGCTCCTAGCACGACCCTTATGATAAGCTTTTACGCAATCGACACTGAAATTATTTATTACCCTAGGGCTTACGTTATTTTACACGCTAGTGCAGCGACATCGGGCTGCACATCAATACAGAGCTAGAATAGAATGAGAACTAAAATTCAAAAATAATTTAAAAATAATTTAAAAAACTATGGATGTTCGCGGTTTTGCTTCACGAACCAAGTTTTAATAATAATACATTTTATTGTCCAGAGATCAAGATTGATATAAGACAGTGATCAGATAGCACACATTTTAGAATACAAGACAATTTTAGAATACATTTTAAGAGAAGTACAACAAGTATATAAATTCTTTCCGGCCTTTGCCAAATAGTCGTCGATAGAATAAAAACATTTACCTACCAGCCATTTTTTTAACATATATTTAAATGCTGGTAGATCCTGGAGACTAAATTTGTTCTTTCAGTCAATGGGTAAAGCACTTCACAGTTTATAGCCGGCCCGAAGTGGGCTTTTCGTTGTGACTTCGAAATTTGTAGAGATTTTTTACCTCGTTCATGTCTTAAGCTGTAGGGTTCTTTGGTACATCGATAGTCATGAGGTTTAATGTTAGATAAATGAATTAAAATTGTGTTATAAATGTAGATGGAAGGCCAGAAAAGTAGGTATAAGTAAAACAGCGGTAACAAAAGGAGCGGGCGCAGTCTAAATAAACGAATCTTGAAATGAAAGAGTGAAAGAAATTGAGCAGAATATTAGACATCTACGCGACGCGAACTCGATTTGAGTTGAGTTGTAAAACGTATTTTTTTTTCTTTTCTTTTGAATTACCTTTTTTTGTATTTGATTTTGGTGGCAGCGCCTCCATGCAGCGCCTCAGAATTATACGTAACTTTGACCCAACTTTAAGTTTGAACTCACCTTGGACACCTTTTTTTTTGTTGCACTTATCATAATTCGTTCGGTCCGACACTAATTCATTCAAACTCGTACTGTTACAAAAGTCATGATAACGAAGGTTTTGTGACTCTCATCAATAAGTTAGTGGGGAACAACGAGCTAAAATGTAAACATTTTCTTAATTTTATAATCAAAAACCTTTGCTATCTTTTGCGAAAGCAACGCCTTAAATCCGGCGATATCAGCTCTCAAGTGTATCTTAGAGGAACTAATGAATGTGCTACCGTGAGTTACCGTGGGTTACCGTGAGTTACCGTGAGTTACCGTGGGTTACCGTGGGTTACCGTGAGTTACCGTGGGTTACCGTGGGTTACCGTGAGTTACCGTGGGTTACCGTGGGTTACCGTGAGTTACCGTGGGTTACCGTGGGTTACCGTGGGTTACCGTGAGTTACCGTGGGTTACCGTGGGTTACCGTGGGTTACCGTGGGTTACCGTGGGTTACCGTGATTTACCGTGAGTTACCGTGGGTTACCGTGGGTTACCGTGAGTTACCGTGGGTTACCGTGGGTTACCGTGGGTTACCGTGGGTTACCGTGGGTTACCGTGGGTTACCGTGAGTTACCGTGAGTTACCGTGGGTTACCGTGGGTTACCGTGGGTTACCGTGGGTTACCCTGGGTTACCGTTGGTTACCGTGGGTTACCGTGGGTTACCGTGGGTTACCGTGGGTTACCGTGGGTTACCGTGGGTTACCGTGGGTTACCGTGGGTTACCGTGGGTTAATGTGCGTTACGTTAGTTGTCACCGTAGATTATTCGTGGGGTAAGATGATTTTGTGCTGAGAATTTATCAATGGGGTTGCACGGTGGTTAAATCAAATTCTCAAGGACAGTGGGGCGGAAAATGTTTAATGAGTCACTTGAACTGTCTTCATTCTCTCTGTTATGTTCAGGAGGTACGTGACATTGCTCCGCAGTACGCAGGTCCAAAATAAAACAAAACTAACAAAATTAAAAATTAAAAATCTCGAAAATTTCGAAAAGTTCGGAAAAATCAAATTGAAAACTAGAAAATGCGTAGGTACTGGACAATGGGTGTCGCGCTACGCAATTGCTAAACAATGTCACTACTGGGAAATCGATTTCTCCGACCCTCGGAGAAATCCCACGCACCATACAGACAAAACAAACGGCAGAACGTGGCATTGCCGTTGTTTCAACGAGTACATTACAGCGATTTCTCCTCCGGTGTGGAAACCCAAGCCACGCTGAGCGTTGACCTCGTAACCAGCCAAGAAATATAATAACGGTCGCCGCGCTGCACGACGTCACCTGTAACGTCAAGTGCGTCGCCCGTGCGCTGCTTCGGCGTCATGTGCGGAGGTGCGTAAGCTTGCCAGCGGCGATGACATCACAATAAAGACATTTTTTTGGACGAGCGTAGGGAGCGAAGCGAAGACTATTTGATTGCACGGAAAAAAACCTCTCGTCTGAAAAAGCTCCTACTTTTTGGATATTTAAAAAAATATTACATATTGTTACAAACATATATTTATTATTTTTTTTTAATTTCGAAACTTGCAATAAATTCTACAAAATAGAAACAAAACTTAACTAAATTGGAGATCGTTTTGAGAAAGACCGCGATGTAATATTTTCAAAATATTTCGTTTGTGATTTCTTGTGATACCTTACGATAAAATAGGAGTTTCCCTCTGCTCTACACGCTATTAAATTTTCTCTGGCACATTGTAAATAAGCATGCAAATTGTGTTTGTCGCACAAAAAGGTGAGAAAGTTTCTCGACACGCTCAACTTTCAACGCTGCGCTGCTCATTAGAACCTTGATTAGAACCGCAGAACCACAGTAGTAACCATGGCCGGCTACACTGTTGCCATAACGCTGCGTGGTCGGTCATTTGGGGTTGGTCATAACAATACTAGAACTCAGGGTAGTTATTGCTCACTCGACCTCTGAGGGGGGGGGGGGGGGGGGGGGGGGGGGGGGGGGGGGGGGGGGGGGGTCGATTATTTAGGAACGCCAAAAGCAGCTAAAATAATTTAATATTTAAAAATCATCTAGAATATTCGTGGTCGAATTCACTGCCTGCAGCAATGAAATTAGATTTCCATTGATAATTTATGATCGCTATATCTCTGCCCTCTACTAATCGAACGCTGCGTTGCTTTCGATGAAATGTTCAAGGTACCAACGGTACCATGTTGAGTTCACAACTTCTTATAAAACTGTGTGGCGTGTTGGAAGCACTGGTTCCTGTGAGATCACCGAAGTTAAGCAACACTGCGCTGGGCCAGGTATTGGATGAGTGACCAAAGTACGCGGTTTTGCGAGCTGGAAATACCGGTTCTCGTGAGATATGCGAAGTTAATCGACACTGCGCTGGGCTTGAAACAATTCTACTCGTGACTAGTTCTGTTTGGGAGAGTGGTTGGAAGGATGAAAGTAAATAGCGACACTTCTTTGCCTTTCTTATATTGACTTGCTCTCAAGTTTTGTGGAGGAATCCTGTTATTTGAGTTGTACGGTCCTTCATCCTTCGGTAAGAATGGTACCCTTGGTGCTCTTCGACAGGAGTAGGCTGCGTAGGAGTAGGAGTAGGAGTGGCGGTATTTATCCTTCTAGGCTAGGTGAGGTTCATCATCGTCCTCATAATCACCCACTCATTCACCAATAGGCCAGTGCCACTGGATATGTCGTCAAAAAAGTGTGCCGCTATAAATATTGCAAATAATTTTATCATTAGACCCCCTTGCGTTTTTCAGGAAGCACCAATATAAACAAATATAATAGCACCAATATAAACTTAATTAAAATTCACGCAAATTTGAAATTTTCACATTTTCTACAGCCAAAACCTTCAAATAATACAAGCTTAAACAGAGCTGAAGTTGTTAGTTCTCTGTCTATTTTCGTTTTCTCTTTATTCACAGTTTTGTTCCAATGTTTTGTAAAAAGTTTATATTTAGTTTTCACGTAAAGATTTCATTCAAGGTGCTTTGAAAGAAAAAAACGAGGTTCTAGTCAATGTCATTGATTAAATAAAATTGATGTCAAGTCAATTTTGAAACGTCAGAAGCAAAGACATTCCGTTGAAAGCGATATTGTGCGATAAAGAGTAATGTGTAAAAGGAAATGTGAATAATACATTTGTATTAGGATGAAATCTTATTTTAGTTATTTAAGTTATTTAAGTTATGGCGTTGTTAATAATAAAACAAATTTGTACTTTACTTTTAAGGAAGTTTTTACAAGCATGTAGACATAGTTTTTCAAGCTGCGACGAAATAACTGTCAAGTGCTGACAAAGCTAACGGCAAAACGGTCAAGTTAACGTGATTTTCAAAATAAAGACAATTTAAATATTAGAACGCCTACAAAATGCGCAAGTAGTCCAGTGACACTGACTTAAACAGAGTACAGAGTTGACGGGAAAAATGCGCGTACAAAATCCAATTTAAATCCATCGACTCTGACTGGAAAAATGCAGAGTTAATAGATAGAATGCGCCAATGAAATGCGCGCATACTCCATCGACGCTTGTTTAAAAAAAAACAGAAACTGCACTTTTCACGAGCCGTAAAAATGCGCAAAAAAATATCGACTCTGACTTGGCAAAATGCAGAGTCTATAGATTTCATGCGCCATGCAAAAATATGTCGCTCTGCTGCATAGATCAATGATACAGAGTCGATCAATGAAACGAGCCGATGAAATGAATTTGTAGCAATTTACTGTCCATCTCGTGAGGGAATTATTTAGCCACATTGTCCAGGGATGTGAAATGGTTATTTATTTATGTCCCTGAAGGCGAATAACTCGCGACTCGCTGTGGAGGTCACTGTAGTAATAGTCGATTGAAATTGAAAATATTCGTTAATTTACAGTCTTGTTCTGGACCTTACTCCGGCATGCCTTCACTTTTATTTTACTGCCAAATTTCGACGCGTCCGAAAGACATCGTAGAACCCCATCACGCGCCTACACCTTCGCTCGCTTGCGTTTAGTCTTTTGTTGCGTTCGTACGTTCTCAAAAGTACGATCTCAGCGTACAATTTATTCTCTCAGAAATCTGTTTTTATCAGAACAGTTTCACATCGTGGATGATAAAAATGTGCCCTGCATGTTTATAGGCTGCCCAAAGACTTGGCGATTGTCGAATTTAAATAGCAGAAAGCACTATATTTGCGGTGGCACAACTTCGTCAATAGGGTCCGCCCGCAAAATTTGCTTGAGCCCTCTCCCCCATCTATGATTCCTCTCAATATACAATTCGTCTCTTGCCGCTCTTTCAAAGGGAAGTGCACTAGACTACGTAGATAACATGATTCCAGGATAGTATTTACATACTTTCCGGTGACAACAAAGTTAACTCAACGAACAACAAGCTGGCAATATTCTAGTAATTTTTGGAATTTCCTAAATCTAGTTTAACATACTAACAGGGCCCTTACGCTGGCCGCCGGGCCTGGAACCGTTCGCCGTCTAGGGCCCTGCATGCGTAAATTTTCGCCACAGAGTGAGCGCCCTCGCTGATTGGCTGTGAGGTCGAGATGAGTCAATGTCATAGTAACGCTGAGTCAGAAGGCACAGTCATTAAATTGAAGAATTCGAAAATATGGACTACAATCAGGAAACTATAGCTAAGTGCTTGTGTTTGCAACATTTTAAAGTTTACACTTGTTGTGCACTTGAAATTATAAATGATTGGTTAGTTTTTTTTTTTTAATTAAATTGAATTACGGTTTTGACGACGCCCTGTTGCACTGGTCTAATGACGTAGGTTAATTAGCGGGTGATGATGATGAACGTAACCTGGCCTAGAATGAATGAAGGGAAATTCTGAGCCCCCACGCATGGCCAACTCCTGACGAAGAGCACCAAGGGGACCACCGACTTAACGCCCCTTTCGAATAACGGTACACAGCAAAAACGACAGGATTCCTCCATTAATTAGTTAACGAGAGGTTGTTAAGGGCGAGTGAAGTTGTTACGCTTACTACAATCGCCACCCCCTCTTGAACATAACTGGTCATGTACATAATGGTCATCCATCCAATACCTGACCCAGCGCAGTGACGCTTAACTTCGGTGATCAAAAACTGAAAAAAAAACAGCAACTCAAACCACCCCTAAACCTTCACTACCCGGGTATGATTGCTGTGACCGTGGCGTTGGCAACGCTGGGAAGGCCAGTATGACCATGACCCGAGTGCCCTTCCGTGCGTTGTCACTTGACGATATCGCCACGCGCGTTGTAACGTACAACGTCATGCCGACAATCGAGTCATCGTGAGTGTATGTTGGTGGAGTGCATTTCACGGAAATCTACACGGTGACTCGACTCAGATACCCAAACGTCGCCAAGGCATTCGATTTTCCAGTTCTATGCCTTAGGTAATCCGCCCGCGTGCTGGCCATGATACCGCGGTGTTCTCATGTCCAGGTTCGACAGGGCACCATTTGTAAGGCTTCGGGTAACCGCAGACAAATTACCATCCATTAATTTTGTTAAATATTCCGTTCTTTCAATTTTCTTTTTCAAATTTGGCCACCCCTAAAAATATCAAATTTGGTTGACAGACCCGCAAACCAAAATTCTTTCTCTTCACTGACGATCGTCACTCTTTTCTCTAATGCTTGTTTCTTGCCACGGCTTAATTTTCCTGCAATGGCTATTTAGCGAAGTTTTCCATGTACACACAACTAACAAAGCAGTTTTCAACTTGTTCCCTAATATTTAGCCTAAGGGTGCATGCGTCTACGCGTGATACAAGGGGTCAAGCTTGTCCAGACCACTGGTTAAGGGTGTAAGATCGGTCATCGCTTTCAGTGCCTTAAAAAAAACTGAGTCGATTTTTTAAGGCGTTCAATCAGCGGCCGTCGGATACTCAAAACTGGTTCAGGGGCAACTTTGGATTAGCGCTGACTTTGGTTTAGAACAGGATGAGAGGCAGAAGAGGGGGGAGGGAGACCATACCAGTTCTATCCGGACTACCCACCCCCACCCCTCCGCACGTGATTTATGTTCCTGACCGGCAACAAGTTCTTCACAACAAGAAAATGAAAATCTGTTCTCAAACTGGTTTCTGCAGTAATAAATGTAAAGAGAAAAACACTGCAATTAGCTTGTGTTCTGTTCGATAGCAAACATTTTGAATCTAAAATACAATCTGTAATTACCAAACAGGGCTCTTTCCGGTCTTTGCAGCCGGACATCCGGTGCGTACCGCCATAGATAACCACCGCATTTTTTCAATCCGGGTATAAATGCCACGCGTTCGAAAAACCTTATCTCTGTCGGCTCTCCCACGCAATTGCTATTGCGCAACACGTGAGAAGTGACCTCGCCAACGACCTATTTATACGCCAGAGTTGCGTTTCCCACAATATCGACCAGGATTACGAGTAACAACGCTAATGCAGCGCAAGTTTCTCCCCGCCCCCTCCAGAACCCCAGCGTACTCGGTATGGGGGGGGGGGGGGCTGGCGAAAGTTTCGGGGTGGCTCTCCAGCCTTCACCCACAGCTGCGCGTTGCCAGCTGCCACGCGGAGGCCAACGCGCGGCAGTCACGTTGCCATGGTGATAATAACTTGCCAAGGAAATAAGTGGGTATTCAGATTTCGCCGGCGCAAAGCCCTTGACCTGGTTTTGCCAAGGCATTGCGAGAGAGCGCAGTAGCGAGAGAGCTAGTGCGATGTGAGTTAGACAGTGCTAGACTGAGAACAAGTCAGGGAGTGAGATCGCACGTTAATATTTGAAACTTTTGACCGCTTTCTGTTTAACAGAGCATGGGTCTCTGTGTAGGTCGTGGTTGCCCTTTCTAAACGCAGGCAACTGCCGCAGTGCTGCCAACGCATCTGTCGGCGGCTTAGCAGATGGCGGCGATGGACTGGCGCAGGTTCCCTCATGTCGAGTCCTGACTCCTGCCGTGCGCTGCAGTGCGACCGAGTTCTTTGTTCCTCGGTGAATGACGACACCGCCGACTGCGCACGGTTACACCATGGTTACACCCTTGCACTCGGCGAGACCTTGGAACGAAGCTGGTAGGAGCCAGATGTGTTGGCGGGCGGGAGGGCGGGCGGAAGCGGGCGGCAGTAAGCTAGGCGCTTGAGGGGGGCCTTGGAGCTTGACGGAGGGAGGGAGGGGAATGACGTGCATTCCGTTGAGTTATCTTTGGACAGGACGCTTGCTCGCGACCAGCCAGCCAATGGCGAAGCACGTTCTCTAGAGCCAGCCGTCTTGCCACAGTGACCTTCGTGCGACTTCGTGTCTGCGCCAACCGGCAACGGCGCATGGGTTCAAAACAATTTCGTGAAGCATTGAGTTGGGTCGAGATTATTTGGTATGGGAATCCGATTGAATGGTAAACAAAGGAAACGTTGTTATGGGGATGAAAGATAATTTTGAAGGGTCTTCTCTTTTGACTATTGGATTCGCGCTACCTTAATTATAAATTTTGTTTTTGATTGTTCTTGTTAAATATTGTTAATCGGACGCAAGGTTGCCATATTTGCCACGTTGTGATTGGTTAGAGGCTGAAACGGACTGTTGTAACAGGCCTAGGGCCAGTGGCCATCAGTTGGCAGGCTCCCCGACGACGAACGGTCGCGCTGTGGATTCAAGGACTAGACACGACTTTTGATGTAGGTGTTTTACATACATCGAATGAGCGGTAAGTAGTCGGCCGGGCCGGATAGCGCGTGCATGTTTACTGTGGATGTTAGTGCGGGATGAAGTTTATTTTCGAGCGGGATTAACGGCTTAGCGAAGTAAGTTCTCGGTGAAATCTTAGCGACACCCTCTAAGGCGGCTCCTAGGCCGCAGTTTGTTTGTGCACGGCGGAGCATGGACACTTTTCAAGGTCTTCCCAGTCATTGATCCATACAAAGTGCATAAGTTTTAACCTGAAAACAATTTATTTGACAGGATGGCACAATACCATGCTGAGTGTAGATATGATGCATGTTCGGTGATTTGCTTGTGCCACATTGTAGCCTGCTGAATGCAGATTTCTGTCAATATCTGCTAGCTCAGCATTCCGTAAAGCTCACCAGATTTATGCAGTAATTTCGCATTTTTAACATTCTGATGTCGGCTTTTGTTACAGAAAAATAAAAATGTCTGATGATCCTCCGAATCTTCCTCTGCTCGTCCAGATCAAGACAGAGGAGGGCGAAAGCTCCCGTCTCAGCGATGAAATTGACGTTAATGCTGTACCAATGGAAGCCGAAGAGGCTTCAAGTCACACGGCTGGTGACGTTAGCCCCGATACAAACCCGTGGACGAACGTTAAGTGTGTGTTTTGCTCCCGTGTGTTGAGTTCTCCTGACTGCCCCAAGTTATTGGGATGCTTACATGCTGCGTGTGCATCGTGTGTGGATGATAAACTGAATGCGTCGAACCAGATCGATGCAGATGTTATTGGTGAGTGATCGCAATATGTGTTAACTAGGTCCTAATTTCAAAATTTGATTGAATGAGTGCCTGAAAGTTATTTGGGTCATCTTTGAAAAGTGTCTATATAAATACTTACGTATCCAGGTAATATACAAACATGCGAATTCTAATGATGCAAAGCTTCAAAGACATACATTTAAAAAAATCAATAGGGGTAGTGAATTTTTAGGCACCTAGGTAGAACTGAGCTCAACAGGTTCTCTCAGAGCACTAGGCTAGGCAATAGTTGTTTATTTCCCGATTCTAGGTTCCAAAAGTAACTTTGTGATATGTTTTATTTAATAAATTTGATGCATAATCTAGGTGCTGTCTAGACACTCACTTGAATATTAGCAATCAATTCCTTCGGTGAAGAGGCAAGCACACCAGCCAACTCTTATGTGCATTTTGGGATTGACATTCAATGGCACTAGGGACCGTACCTCCAAGTCCTACCACCTGTTAGATAACTGAAATATTCATCTCTTTTAACATGGTTTATGCTCTTAAATGAAAATTAAACATCTTTCATATAGCTTCATGAAGGCCATTAGGGTCATTCCATGTGTAATCACTCACCTCAAACTTTGACCGACCCAGATTTTGATGAAAATTGGTATACTTGTTAAGTTTGTTGACTTAGGGGCTATTTTTTAATTTTTTTTTTTTTGGTCCAACCGTTCGGATATTACAAGGGGGGGAAGTTGGGGTCATTTTGCCCCCCGCGCGTGTAGTGACCACCCTTTCTACGCAATATCTAGGGTTCTATGGGAGCTACAGAGCTGGGAAAAAAATCATCTGAAAGGTAATTTCATACCCTACCTGAATATGGAAACAAAAATGACGATATGTTAATACGAATTTAATTGTGATTTTACACATCTGCATTTTCCAAAATGACCATATCGCTGATGAGTCATTTTTGATTTGCCTGATTTTTTTTCTATATGTACAGAACATACATATGATCATGTGTTCCAAAAATCAAGATGGGTGTTCTACTACTTTCCAAGAAAAAAAAATGTTTTCTGCAAATTCATTCATAATATAAATTAATATGAACTGAATTTAAGACAACATTCAAGAAAATGATCATTACTTACAATCATAGCTACTATGAAGTACAAATTTGCATATCTTAAGAGAGATGTAGTTTACCTTATTGAGGTACATATTTTATAAGCCCTGCTGTTGCCCTGTTGGTGTCTGTAGCCGACAAAAAGTATGTTCGACCAGTTGCCGTGTTGGGGTCGGCCAGTGTTAAAACATCAGCAAAAGCTACAATTAGTTTGTCTTGTACACTGGGATAAAAATATGATGGAGCTGGTCCATGAGGGTGTAGAAAGTTGACTTGAAGTTCAAGAGACTGTGATGATTTTTCAAGAACACACGCTAGCCACCAGTCTTCGTTGTATGCTACAGTGATGAAACTGCCCACGTCTTTGAACTCAAACTCGGGTATTTCTGCTGCTGTTGCTTCCTCCTCTTCTTCTTCTTCTTCTTCTTCTCCTTCTTCATTTTTCTCAACAATCTTCACAATGTTGATTTCTTCAGAAAGAGAAAAGTGTTTCACATGTAAGGAAGTTAGCGATTTTGGGTAGAACGCATGAAAGCTTCTTGTGCCTACGATAGTTTTTAATTCTTTGAATCGTTCTTTAAGTTTGATGCCATTTGCTGTAATCTCTTCATTGGCCACAAACACAAAATTTACAGTCCACACATTTTCTGTTGCCCACCGGTAAAAGTCTATCGGCGTCATTATTTGGTCGGCATATGGTTTCTGTAAACTTGCCCGTGCTGCATTTCGTTTTACAGTCCCACCAACTCCATCGCATGGTCCTTTACCGTGGGATGTGGCAAAAAAATGCCACTCAGCAGTTAGTTCGAAGTCAACTTCATGATGGCACAAGTTGGAAAAATTCTTCTTATTCTTATATTGGGCTGCCGCTCCATCAGAAAAGTAAATTAAATGGGATACATCCGAAATGTTTTGTTTCAGGTGTCTTATCAGGTGCTTTTGGAAAGTGTGCACAGTAACGGTGTCATGAGTTAGCGAGTCAGAAATGACAACGTAACTTAAATGTTGTATGTCTCGATCTTCAGGCTTAAAGTAACACACAAATGGGTGAAGGGTGCATTGGCTGTTATTCCAATGGTAACCTTGTGCAGCATCCTGGAGCACAAAAGAATAATTCTCAGCGAAGTCGCCCACTACTAAAACTTCCCCTGGTTTAAGGTTGGCTTTCTTCTCCTGCATGAATGCCGCTTGCTGCCGTGCAATAAAATCATGATTTCTTAATAAAATGCATTTTTCAATAAAACAGTCAACAAACTCATCTGTAGGTTTCGTAATTGTCTCTAGGGTACATCTGTCTGTTGACAGCCACTGTTTATAAGTCACAGAGTCTATGAAATTTTCACTGAATGAGATTTCTAGCCATTCACGAAGTTCATCGGTTCCCGGACAATTGCCACACTTTCCTACAAAGCAGTTGAGAAGCGGGGGGTTGCACATGAGGCTGGCAAGGCAGTGTTGGTATGATTTGATGGTACCGTCTGAAAGCAAAGGCAGCTTTGCTCCCAAAGCCATCAACTTAACGTTTTGGTGTATCGTACAGACACAGACAGAATGTGTCCCAGCTGCTCCTGCCAGAACACAATGTTTGGGTCTGAGCTCTGCAAACTTCGAGAATCCAACCTTGATGTCAGGATATTTATCTTTGAAGCTGCGATACACTTCACTTAAGTTGCTTAACACTAGTCTCTTCTGGCGGTGAACTCGATTGTCACCCACTTTAACCGAGACAAAATCTTTTTTACCCGGCATGACACGGCTTACATCATCATTTTCATAAAACTCTTCAATCAGTTGAATGCAATCAGGGGAAAGAGTTTTTCCTGCTTTTTGATTTGCAGATGGCAGTATCCCTTGGGCCTTTACTAGTTGTTTGGTTTTACGTACCAAATGGTTAGATGCATTGAACTCTTGCATTATTCTCTTAATGCTCCAACTTTTTGGAAGCACAGATAAAATTGTTATTTTCTCGCTTCTGGTACTCGTCTTAAACTTTTCTTTCAGTTGTGCTATTATCTCTGACCCATCACGGATGCTGTCCTTGCACTCCTCTGAAGATGTCAAATCTTCTTTGCTGATTTCTTCATTACTGGGAGATACTAGTTCCAATCTCTTCTTTACACCTTGTGTTATTTCGCTGAACTTTCTTTTCGAATAAAACATAGATTTACCCTTTAGTTTGGTGGTATTAATAGGTGACACACCAAATGCAGCTAAAGACTGATTCACGGCATCTGCTTCACAGGGTATGTCCACGAAAGGTAGGTCAAGTTCAGTGGATTTAGTTGGCGTTAGAACAGAAACGGTTGTTAGTTCCTTCAGCCTGAGCGAGAGCAGCTTACGGCAAGTTGAGCATAATTTCTTTCCAGGGATGAGGTCGGCAATCTCCAAGTATTTCGTCCTGGATGCTGCATTAATTTCTCTTAACCCATTAACTTTCACTATTCCACAGTGAGCCTGAAACGGATCGCAGCATAACTTGTGGTGACAGCTATACAGACGAAGGAATTTCTTTTCATGTAAATGACACACGGTCTTCACATTATCACACTTAGTACGCAGAGCTAATGATAACTGCTGGTCACTATTGAAACTTTCAATGCTTTTAATCGCTAGATCTTCGATGGGTCCACATTCTTCTTCAAAGAACAGTCCAATTGAGCACATTATGAATCTCTAAATAAAAGGTGCTTGAGAGCAAATTAGCTTCTATCCTCATCAACATGAGGCCAGAGACTGATTGCTTTAGTCCAGACAAGAAATTACCAAACTTTTTACTTGTAACCTGTTACAACTTGATCCATGATTCAGGAGCATGACAAACAATCTATAGTTGTATTCTAGGGAATACCATTTTAAGATTCTTGTAGATGCAAGTCCAGACAAGAAATGAACAAACTTTTGACTTCTATGAACTGTTTCAACTTGATCCATGATTTACAGGAATATGGCAAACAATCGATTTGTATTGTAGAGAATAACATTTCAAGAACATGCAACTGTGCAAACAAAAATCAACTTTAATATAAAATATATGCCAGTGCTCTGATCACAATAATTGTGATCAAAATGCTGTTCTACTGGCAAAAAGGCACTTTTTTATAGAAAAAATTTTTTTTCTTGGAAAGTGGTAAAACACCCATCTTGATTTTTGGAACACATGATCATATGTATGTTCTGTATATATAGAAAAAAAATCAGGCAAATCAAAAATGACTCATCAGCGATATGGTCATTTTGGAAAATGCAGATGTGTAAAATCACAATTAAATTCGTATTAACATATCGTCATTTTTGTTTCCATATTCAGGTAGGGTATGAAATTACCTTTCAGATGATTTTTTTCCCAGCTCTGTAGCTCCCATAGAACCCTAGATATTGCGTAGAAAGGGTGGTCACTACACGCCCGGGGGGCAAAATGACCCCAACTTCCCCCCCTTGTAATATCCGAACGGTTGGACCAAAAAAAAAAAAAAAAAAAAATAGCCCCTAAGTCAACAAACTTAACAAGTATACCAATTTTCATCAAAATCTGGGTCGGTCAAAGTGAAATTTAATTAAAAGTGAGTGATTACACATGGAATGACCCATTATCCTTCATTTACAAACCTTACCCTTTTAATTAATTCACTATTAATAAAAAATACAGCAGTTGCTTTTATTTGAAAAAGTTAGAACAATTGTTTTACAAACAGGATCACTTTAACTGACAAGAAACAGTCACCACAAATTTGATACACTGTAGAATTGTGACCAGTATATTTCTATGATTGTTTTTAGACTCGTTACTACTTGTTCTAACCTTATCACTAGTTTTGACAAAAACTATTTTAACTGGGCTTTTAATGCTTAGTGAAAAACTAAGTGAATGCTATGGGAAATTTAGTTGTTCTTCACTTAGCATTCAAAACCTAGTTAAAATAGTTTTTCTCAACATATTTCTATATTTGGTTTATTTTTGTGTTTGACTTGGGGTCAAGCTGTTTGTCTGGTCTTATTCGGGAATGTCCAGATCGCATTCCAAATTCATTTCTCAGTTTGCATCGGCTATAGTTAAGATAGAGAGATGACCAAAAATACATTGAAATGGTAATGAAATGCAACTTAAAAAAATTTATATTGTTTATAAATAATTTTTATATTGGCACAGTGAGCAGATTTTCAATAAAACTTGTTGCTGCACTATTTTCAAATTTTCATTTTTTTTTTCGATAGAATATACCTTGACCGTTTTAAGTTGTACTCACAGCCAAAGAACGGATTCTGAAGTTAGAGATGTCAACTCAACACACCTGCACACAAGCTCAGAACGAACCACCTTCGCTTTCTGCACTCTGCACCCCCTTACTTAGGGTGGTGATTTTTTTTATCTCTATGTACATTGAAGTCCAACCAGCTTGTGATCACTAGGACCAATAGTGGTCATTGCTCACAGACACCCCCCCCCCCCCCTTGCATTTTCTCCTAAAACTATGTAGGTAGTGCACATTATCAAATTTGTTTTATTTCATAAGGATAGCTACCATGAAAAAATTATTAAAAAATAGTTTACATCTTATTGTACCAGGGGCAACAGAAGCTATTTTTTCTGGAAATACTATTTGTATTATTATTTTGACTATTTTTTCAACTATAATTTCAAGTTTCAAGCATGCTGCACTCTTTCAATCAAATGCATTATTATTTTTTGTTTGTTTTAGAAATGTGGAAAATATGACCAAGCATGGCACCTACCTAAATTCATAGTTAAATTCAACGGCACTGCAGCTGTAGCTTGATTTTCCTATCCAAGTTTCATGGTTTGAAACCTTTTGATTGGTGTTGAAGGGCACAGACTGGTTTGGCCCAAATCAGAGGCACTTGATTTTAAGGGTGCTGTGCAAGCCATTTCAAATTTACAGTTCTAAATAAAAATATAAAAAAATAGTTTTATGCTTATTTTACTTATTTTTAGAAAACTTAATAAATGAGTTAACATTGTAAATGAGCTCAAATTAGACTTCTAGAAAGCAACTGTCAGAGTAAAATTGGCTATCGATGAGCCCTACATTTAATTTATATATCACTTGTGTGAGCAACCCTCAGCCTGGGAAAATAGTTCTCATAATGCCAAATGTTTTCGAAAATGTTTAAAATAAAAAATGCATTGCAAACATTGGGGTTCATCTTGAGTGCTGCAATGAAAGGGCTTTTCTCTTTTCTATGGCTCTTCATCCCCTGTAAAAAATTTAAAATGAAATATTCTTAGAGCATTTTACATAAACTGTCTTACAATTAAAAGGAACCCAGCATAGAGTTTGTTCCAAAAAAGTGTCTTAACAAGCAAAAATTAAGTTACTGTTGCATGCAAGTTGCATTGGGAAGGGAGAACCTAGTATTTCAGTGTCAAGGGTTGCAAGAAAGTTCAAGACACCACTGAAATCACTAACCTCTCATCCTCCGCATTTGCTTGCAGAAAGCAACTCTGTGGTGTGTCCCAAGTGCAACGTTCACTGCCATTCGGTACACATCATCGACAACCAGTTTGTGCTGGAATGCGGTGCGGAGGGTGACGCTGGAGCCGCGCGGGACGTCGATGTCACGTGCACTAACTGCGATGACCAAGCGCCAGTCACCAAGTGGTGCGTCGAGTGCTCGGAGCTATTCTGCGAGGGATGCGTTCAGGTTGGTATAGGGATTTTGTGTAGTACCATGAAAGAATGAGTACCATTCTCTCATTTCCAAGATAAAAATATATTTTCTTAATAATTACTGGCAACAACAATGAAACTTTTGATGGTTACTATTGCACTTGCACAATTAACAAATAAAAGTCAGGGTAAAGTTTTGAAAGAATATGTTGGCCTTTGCTCTTGTGAGATAAGCAACATCTATGTAGTAACTTCGCTTTTTAACAAACCACCCACCTATTGACGGGCTCAACCAGCCAACCGTCTAACAACAGACTCTTGTTTTCCCTATGTCAGGCTCACGCACGCTTGAAGATCACCAAGGACCACACGATCAAAGACAAGGAGGAAGCAGAACAAGAGAACCAGGCTTCAGCAAGCTCCAGTGGCCCACGCAATCTCTTCTGCTCTGTTCATAGACAGGTGAGTCCACGCAATCTAGGCTAGGATTTTGGTGGACGGGTCAAGATGATGGAAACACACCTGGTTTTACAATTGATTGCCTGTTTGGCAGAATGACAGGTGACTTTGCTAGATGCTCTTTGTTTTGCAGTTTACAGACAACAAAAATCGATGTTTGGTATATAATTTGATTGGATTGAATTAAGTGTTAAAATTAAATCTGAAGGATCTCAGGATCTCATGTGACAGCTTCAAAGTGAAGGATACAGATGTTATTGGTTTCTAACCTGGCATACCACTATCCATAAATTGTGCAGTTTGTTGATAATAGTGCTGTGTTGCATTTAGGAACGATTGACTCTGTTCTGCGAGTCATGCGACCAATTGACGTGCCGAGACTGCCAGCTTTCCGACCACCGTGACCACAAGTACAAATTCAACCACGAGATCGCGGCGATCACAAAGAACCAGATCGGCGCCCTGCTCTCCGAAGTCAGGTGAGATAACGTGACTTTATCTCTCTCTCTTCCCCCTGATTACAATTAGGGGCGGCATGGCTGGCCAGCTTCTGAAAGTTCTTGCATGATTTGGACTACAGCTATTGGTGGAAGGGTATAAGTTTTAACCGTCCGATTAATTTTGCAGCTACAAGCGTGTTTTGCTGACAAGCGCGATGAAGGTGATCGATGAGCGACAGAATCTGATTGTTGAAAAAAAGAAAATGCTCGTGAAGGACATTACCAACCTGGTAGTACGGTACGTTTTCTATTTTATATACATTTTTTTATTGTGGAAGTTCTCTGGTGACTGATAACTGGCACTTTTAATTATAAAATAACATTAAACATGTCTTAGAGTCTTAGGAAATATAGTTAGTAATTGTTAGTGGGTAGAAAACTGTTGTATGAAATGGGAATGAGGAAAGAAAAAACACAAACTTACCGACTTTGGAAAAGCTGGTTGCAATAGATGCATAGTATGCACCACATTTCAGGATTTTTGCCGAAATCCGTAATGTTTTGGATTCTTCCAGAATCTCTAGAAATAGAATCTCCTCTAGATTCTTCAAGAATCTTCTACTTTTCAATGAGCTAAGAAACATAGTCTAAAATCCCTGTCTCACTTATCACATTGCCTTACGTGTTTAATTCGTGTGCAGGCTGACGAGCGCCATCAACCAGCGTGGCAAGCAGCTAGTTTCGCACATGAACCTGGTGTGTGACTCGAAGCAGAAGACATTGCAGGAGAAAAAGAAGGCGCTGGAGCAGCTATCTGACCTCACCGACCACTGCATCATGTTCGTGGAAGGCGCGCTTAACAAGGGCAGTGACATGGCTCTATTGTACTCCAAGAAGTGAGTGGCAGTTTCCACGTACCTCGAACCTTTCTGCAGTTATTTAGTTAGCATAGTTGTTCCATTGAGGAAACCGTTAGAAATTGGATATTAATGTATCAATTTCCTTAAAAATAAGTCTGTCCAATCTTGGTCTTGAGTTTTGGGTTCCCCAGATTTGAAACCTGTGTCCTGACAGCTGAGCAAATGTACATGCTATTTCTTAGAGCAAAGATTAAATTGAAATTTGTGATTGAAATTGATTACAACTTTGTAGAGATAGTTTAAAAATGTTCAGCGTCTCAAATTCACTAAGAAAATTTCATGTGAAAATTTCCACTCAAATCAGGCATTTCCAGTGGTCAAAACCCTGGAAGTGAACTGCAGGACTAAGGGTCAATTCCCCCAAATAGGGAGGCATTATTACAGGAACATTCCTGTTCAAATCACTGCGTTGGCTATGGCCACTTTAAAAGTTCTACTTTTCTCTACTTTGGTTAGTGATATTTAAGTGTATGTTTTTGTTATGAAAGGCCTTTTTTGTCTGGCTTTGCTGACAACATGTTTGCGCATGTTCTTTTTCTGATCGAATACGTTTGCGTTTGGTTGCTAGGGTGGTGACAAATCATCTGCAACGGATCAAGAGTCGGAGGGCAGACATACCTAACCCGGAGATCCCTGTCCGGATTCACCTCAACCTGGACAAGGTTCCCGAGTTACTCAAAGGTGAGCAAGTTGGCATCGACAAAGACTTCCCTTGATAAAATTTGGTTTCCAAGGTCTTTGCAAGAGTCCAACGAGTGACACAATTACCTACTTTTTATGCAATGGTCTTTGTTAATTTTTTTATTCTGCCATGTTGAGTTGTGTTTCTTAAAATAATGCTGATTCAATTTCCTGTTTCGTATCTTTTAAGACGTTTGGAATACAAAAATTCACTTCAAATATCAGGAAAGGAGGTGCAAGAAGACTCATGTAACCCCTATCGAATTGACCCCGATTCCAAAGTCATGCCTGCCTAATTCCGCTGTCATTGTTAACACTTTCCATTGCTGTTGGATGCTCTTCTGTTGCTAACTCGGTATTGCCCCTGCTTCCAGTTCTCTCTGCCATCGGAGGAATCGTCGTCGATGGCCGCCTTTACTCATCGTTCCTGGCCCCGGTCGGCCAAACTCAGGCACCCACTACTCCTGGGACTGTCCCATTACAGCAATCCTCATCTCCCCAACTTCAACAACAACAACAACAACAACAACAACAACAGCAACAACAACAGCATCAGCAACAACAACAGCAGCAACAGCAGCAACAACAACATCAACAACAACAACAACAGCAGCAGCAGCAGCAGCAACAGCAGCATCATCAGCAGCAACAGGTAAGACTAGAACCACCGGCAAAACGGTGGAAACCGAACGTTCATGGAAATGATATCGTAATAAATTTCTTCTCTTGATGAGATTTTTAGATTATATAACATTTCTAGAAGTAATTCATGCATGGTCTTTGTTTAGTTTGTATTTGTGACCTTAGCAATCCTGCTATTTGGTAGATAGTTGTTAGTTTTATAAGTGGATGAGTTGATTTCGCACACTGTTGAGGTCTATTTGCACTATTACATTAGCTTGGGAACTTACACAGCATTTTCAAATGAGATTTTTGTTGTGCCTTGTGTCTATGTGCTGCTCACAGCACATAGCACCATCACTGCCATCACTGCCTGTTTTTTGTTTGTTTTGTGTGTCTGTAGTTTTTCTGTTGTGAATGCCGTTTGATATTTTATCGTAAATAAATTGATTCAATCCAAATGCCCGGATGTGTTTAATCGTTGCACGTTTTCATTTTGCATGTTGAATCATCCCTTTGAGTTTTGGTTCTCTCATTCCTTTCCTGAATGTCATCTCATTGCTTTGGCCTAGTTGGGTGGGAAGCTTGCATTTTGGGGTTTTTGGTCCTGGTCGTAGTTGCTGTTAATTTTGAGTACCTCCATCCACCTACTCGAATTCAACATCGAAGCTAGCATACAATTTGTTGGTAATATGATTTATAAAGAATAATAATAAAATCATAGCAGCAGAGCTTTTCTCTTGACTATCAATATTTTACCTAACTGAGAAAGGAGAGACATTTCTCACCCTTTATCTTTCTGCTGGCATCTTTTTTTTATCTGGATTGTCCTAATGCTAATAAGGATGACGATGGTAGTCCATCCTAGGATGAAAAGTTATTGTGATAATTCATCAAAATTTCAGCAGATATAATGTTTATTATAGTGCAATTTAAGTTGAATCGTAGGGACATTTTACCCAATTATTTGTAGGGTATCGCTGTTTCACAAAAATGCCGCTAATGTGATCCAGGTAACTGGGAGCCATTAATTCCTCGTTGAAAATCTTGTATTTAGGGGGGGTTTGGGATTGAGCTAACAGTTTCAAGACTAAACAAATTTGTTTGTCTAGCAATAGCAGTGGGCACTTCTTCTGCATCTTTCTACTTTTAAAACAGGGATTGAAATAAATACCAATCTTGCTATATTTATATTTTTAATCCGGCATGACAAATATGCAAAACGCTTCTCATTTATAATTTATTTTTTCATTTACCTGCATTGGTGTGGTCAGATTTGAAGATATTAAGTTGTTATGCTGCAAATCTGAAATGCAAGTAAATGGCAGCTAGATTTTGGAGAGAGTGTTCGTTAAGTTGAGCAATAAAAGCCCGATGTGCTTTACGGCTGCTAAATATTAGTAAAATTGTGTTAACTAGCATAATTCAAGAAAAGACTATGATGAGACTGACGTAGTCTGTTCATGTGATACTCGTTGGTTTCAGCCACCAGCTCTGAGCATCCTGCGGCAGAACGCGACTCAAGTGAGCTCGTCGACGCATCCCCAGGGTCACTCGGTTTTAGCTGACCACCTGACAAGGCCAAGCCCAGGATCGACGCCCAGCCCCGGGCCACAGTACCCAGGCTACGCTGGGTACCAGTCGCAGGGTCGACACTCCACCGGCTCCCAGCCGCTGACCCCTGCCGAGAAAGTCAACTTGCGCGGGCTGCTAGCACCTGGATCGCAAGGGCAGGTCAGTTGATTTGGATTTTATTGGGATTCTCTCTGCTTTCAAATGTGAACGAGGGGGGATTTGCTTGACCACTGGTGAATTAATTGTGATCAGTGAGCATAATCTCATTTCCCAGGAAAGATTGTGTTGCAGATAAATTTTGCACTGTTGGGCTTAGAAATTTTGTTGATGTTTACTACATTTTCAAGCAATCAATCGTCATATCTTAACTGCCATTTTCTGCCCTTCTATACGTTTTAAACGAAGTTTTATTTTAAACGCTTTAAGTGCCTTCAAACAATTAGCACTAGCATGACCTTGTCGCCTTTTTTTCTCCCAGATGCACAGCCCGCTGGTCCGGCTAAACATGACGCAGTCCCCACAACAACAGCCGCAGCAACAACAACAGCCACCTCCTGCGTATCCGTTCCACGCCGTCGGACAGAAAGTGGTTCGATCGGCGTCGCAGCCTTACTTCCCACGCGGACCGTCGCCTGCTCAGCAGGCGCAGCAGGCGCAGATAGCGCAGCAACAGCAGGCACAGCTGTTCAACATGCAGGTCAGTGTCTTGACATCAACGCTGTGTTGCTGTGTGGCTAGTTGGTAGATGGATAGAACGAAGTCTAGCTTGGCTAACGTGACCATCTGCTTGTTGCAGGTGAACGCGATGAAGGCCCGAACGCAGCAGACCTCTATGCCGTGGCACACTCCACAACAGCCCATCTGTAAGTCGACCAAGACCTCTGCATCCTTTTCTCTCTTAGTTCTTAGTATGCCCTAGGGTCTAGACACTTAATTGGAGTAGGAAGATAGCCTTTAGGTTAAGAAAATGAATTTAAAAGTTTTGAGAGTTTTTAGTGGGAAGGCTAGAAGCAGTTGAATGTACTAACAAAGGAAGGCTTGTTTCCAACATTATAGCAATAATTTATATAACACCTGTGCTAACACATTTTATGTGTTAATCAGCTTTTACAAGTACTTCAAATGAATGCAACACCAAAGTATAGAAATTTCATAAACCATTCTCTTTTTCTAAGTTTCCTTTACCTTGCAACCGATATGCAGTTAAAGCTTTTTAATCGAAGTGTCATATTGCATGCAGCGTTCTCAGGACAGCAACTGCAGCGCATGGTGTACAGCACAACAGGGCAGCCCCACCTTCTGGCCCCTCTAGCGCCCGCACGTTCTCAGCAGCCACCACCGCCACTCACACCAAACGACTCGTATAAGATCAAGCTGAAGGCACAACCAGGTGAGATGACCACTGCGCTCGGTACACTAAATGAGCTTCAGAAATAAGTGTGGATTTGGATTTAAAAATAGACAGTTGTTAATAAGGAATAGTTCTGCATGGTTTCAATTAACCATTCTTTTACAGCGGTAAAAAATTATTTTTGAGGAAGGATTTTTGCGAAACCAAGGATGATTCACAACGAAATGATTTTGATAATGTTTACTATCATGTTTCTTACTAATGTTTTCTTTTGTATATTTCTTGCTCTCCCAATTTTGGGATGTAGTAGACTTGTGTGAGTACTTAACCAAATAAATTTACTGACATATTACTTGCATGCCAATAAATCAGATTACAGTTATCACACCTCCAACAACGAAAACCTAGTTAAAACGTTTTGAATGAAAAGCACTTTTTGAACGTCCTTTTGTTTCAGCTTTGGCGTCAGCTGGGGAATTACCGTTAATGGCCAAGGCTTTGTCGGCCGTCTCATCGACCATCCCCAAGACTCCAAGCCCAAACCAGCCACGCGAAGATGCAGAGACCCGGCTTGACAAGTTTTGCCAGGTTTGTTGCCTTGCCTCCCTGAAAGTCACTTGATTTCTACATATCTAGTGCAGTGTGCATTGGTGTTCATTGGTAAATACATTCTGAGCCTAAAGCTTCTGCCAATAGTCACTTTTAAAAACAGTAGTTCTGAGTAGGTTATGTGCGATGAAAATTGTTCTCAAAAGATAGGCCATTTCTATACCAAAAAAGAAATCTTGTTTAAAATTAATCTATGTTGACAGTGCTTTATCATTTATCACAGTTCTTAGGGTTTGGCAACATTCTGAGAACAGAATTAAAGAAGTCCTATTCAAAAGGCTCTGAGATCGGAAATTTGCCGAGGCTAATAACCCTGGATGGGAAAGACTATGACCTAAAATTATGCAGAAGATTATCTGCATTCAATATCAAACTAAAGATTAAGATTTTCCAAAATTTGAGACAGTGCTCATTTATGTCATCGCCCCTGACCTGCTGATGTAGCCAGATTCCCTGAACTCTGCCTTGTACCCATCAGGAGTCCGTCAATGATCTGATGGCTACGATTGCAAAGCTCGACCGCAACGGCATCGAGGTGGTGCCGGAAGGTGGCAAGGACGCGGATAGCTCGACACAGCCAGCCCATGACACGAACGGAACCATTACCGCCGCCACAGTTTCCGCCAAGAACATGGACATGATCGGGCCGGTCAAGGACGACCCTAACGAGGACTGGTGCGCTGTTTGCATGGATGGCGGCGAGCTTGTCTGCTGCGACAACTGTCCGAAAGTGTTCCACGTCAACTGTCACATTCCCGCGCTGGCCGCCATTCCTGAGTGAGTTGATGATCTTGTTTGTCAGTTCTTTGTTATTTTTTTAAGTGAAGTCTTATAGTTCTGAAATAAATTTACTTGCAATGGAGACTGGCTTTCTATATAAATACTTTGCATTTTATTACTAACATCGATGGTGCATTATGTGCACCGTTGTATACCAAGGCGTTTATTTGTTGGTGGATTAAACTGACTGAGATTTATACGGCTTTTTGAAAATATTAGACCCTTTTCTTACAGTGGTCAATTTAACTTTCTTTATGAACATCAAACTGCATCTAACTCTATCAAAAATAACCTTGGTGTACCTTCTACCTTCAAACAAAGCTGTCGTCAAACAAAGCTGTCGTCAAACAAAATTAATTTCAATGATTTTCCTGGCACAATCTAACTTGCGTGCATTTCCACAGAGAAAGCGAGACATGGCAGTGTCTGATGTGTACCAACGTGCTTAATGGCGAGATTGCTGCGTCCAAACCTCACAAGTCGGGCGAGAAGCGAGCGCTGGCGCTGTCTCCCTCCGAGCAGCAAATGGCCGAGCGAATCTTGCTTGAGCTTTACTGTCAAAATGACTACAGCGTGCCTTTCCGAGAGGTTGTACCGCTTGAGGTGAGATTGGCATTATTTTCTTTTGGATTTGTTATTCTAGGTTTATTAGCACTAGCTTTGTTTGTTCAAATTGAAGCTTTTTTTTAGTACCGATTCTTTAATGAGTAAGATATTGAATTACAGAAATTTATGTATTTAATTTAAGCATTGTTTTGAGCTTGGGTTTTGTGTTTTTAACAGATTATTGTTGTGTATTTGCGTTGAATGGTCATAGCTGCAGTCCGGTTTAATTCTTGTTTGCACATTTACAAATTAACGAATAAAAAAAATCTCAAGGATAAGTAGCAGACATTCCAATTTAGTTGAGAAACATTATACATTTTTATATGTACATATGAAGAAAGGCTGGCTTTATGCCCCCATAAATTACTCTTAATGTTGACATGCTCTTCAAGATGCTTGCCAGCCAATTAACATATTGTGATTGTGGAATGTCTAGGTTACTGAGTACCACGAAAAGATCAAGCATCCGATGTCGCTCGACATGATTCGCCGGCGACTAGACCCGAAGGCCTCCAATCACTACACCTCACTCACGCAGTTCATCCGAGACATTCGCCGGATATTCAAGAACGCATACACCTTCAATAATGTGAGTGTTTTTGCAGGGACATTATCAATTAAAGCTATCCGTTTAAGCCACTTAAATTGTAAAACTTGGGACATCTCTCTCACACAGGTTGGCCAGTTAAACGGTGCTTAAATTATACTTGGCTTTTGTGTAATAACTAATAAATAAATATAATGCTTAGCATAATGTAAGTGGACCACATTCCAACATCTGGTTGGTCCTCTATATTTTAATGAGTGATAAATTCCAAGTTTTTAGAATTATTTAAAAATGGTGTTAGGCTTAATAAGTAGGAAAGATCAAGAAAGTGTTACAGCTATGGGGAAGAGGAAATTAAACACAAATTATACCGAAGTTGAAAAAGTTGGTTGAGACATATGCTGAGAGCAGGACAACATTGTGACAATTTTGCCTTGTTTACGTAGAGAAGAATAGTTATTAAAAATACATATTAGAAGGTAAAATCTCGTTGCAGAAAGATACAAATGAGGCATTGGTTTGCAATGTTTTTAGGAAAGAAAATTCAGATCACCTCTTTTTACCAGTGTTTAATTCCATGTTTGCAGAAAGACACAAAAATGTACGAGACCGCGCGCTCGCTTAAGGACTTCTTCGACCACCTCCTGGAAAAGTGGCTTCCAATGTACATGTACACTGGCCACGGCTCTGACTCGGACACTGATGTAGTGACCCAGCAGAAGTTTCGTCGGATATTGCCCACTCCGAGCTCAAGGCCTACGCCCGAGCCGGTGAAAACACTTCAAAAGTTTGTTACTTGAGAGCAGAAGAGTAGATTTCCCATGCCTTCCGTGGGTTTTTCTTGGGTCATATCTGTTTGGTTCAATTTTAGTGAGGAAAGACTTTTTGCCTGTTCACAATGATTTTGAACTTGGTTTTGTTTGTCATAACCTAGCTGACAAAATATATTAGTTTCAAGAAATAACTCAAATAGAGCTTGGAGACAAATGATAAAATTACCTGTCTCTGTAGCTCCGAGAGTCTGTACTTGCCAGAAAATCCTGCGAGACTAAATTAGTGGCTTTGCCTTTGTAATTTGTATATATATATTTGCAGTTCTGGTTCCCTACAGTTGAAGCGAGTTAAGTATTTTTGGCGCAGTTATCTTTATCTAGGCTCGACGTGTAGTAGGTAGATAATTACTGAGTAATTACTTATTAGTAAACACCAGATTAATAGTGATTTATATATTTTTTCTAATCACGTTAGGAATTGGGAAAAGTAAATAGCTAATTAATGTTAAACTTGACAATATAAGTTAACCATTCATTTGGTATTTTTTGACAAAGTTCAGCATATTATGACCATGTAATGGCATTCAACGTTACACCTGTTATGAGTGTGCCTAATTTGGCACAGGCAAAGTTAATTCAGAAGGGATTTTGGACCTTTTGATTAATTTGTCGATTGAATGGTTGCATTTATTAATACAGCAGATAACTATTTTGTTAAGAGTTATCAATCACTTAAAGTATATAAGTAACGGAAATAGTCCACCGATTTCAAGATTGCTTTTCCAATAGCCCACAGTTTTGGTTAAAAATGCACTGGATATATCACCAATTTGATATTGGTCGTTTAGTGCCTAGGGGCTTGGATTTTCCGTATGTATAGTTATTTTATTTATTTATTAAAGCATTCAATTCAAATAGTGCTTATTCTATGCTAAGACAATGTTTTTTATCTTTACTTTTATTACAGCTTAGAACGACCATCATACGAATCATCAATTAAAATATTTAAATTCACATCTACATTGAACATAATTATCATTACTTTTTACAATGTACTGGTACAATCGAAAATGATTAACCAATCACATTTATGATACATTCGATAATTTTACAGTCAAACAGCATCTAGTTTGTTTATCTTTGCAGCACAGGCTTTTGATGTGGCTTGCAGCTGATGATCGGCATGACATTTATTTTGCAATATGCTCGGACCGGTAAGGATTGGAATTTAGGAACAGAGAGAGTTGTTATTGTAGGAAATCCAGGTAAAGGATGCTGCTAGACAGAGCACATTCTATTTCATCTTAACTGCACTAGTTTGTCACCTTCAAGGAACTAAACTAAGCTTGTAAAACCAATGACAGGAACTCGTATTTTCAAGAAAAAAAGTTATCTGTAAATGTTATCAAAACTTTTCTATTTTAAATACAAACCTGGTTTAGTTTTTTAAGGTTATGAAAACTAGTGCTTGTACATTGAATAAAAGTTTCATTCATATACACTGCATTTTATTTGGCTTGACAAACAAATTTGATCCTGTTTCAATAATGAAGTAAAAAGGCACTTGTAAATTTGTTGGATGAATGTTTTCTGATTCTTTATGTTGTGAGATCTCTCTTATCTCTCCGCAATGTCATTTATCTCTCCGTGATGAATCTCCACCGCTTTCCTCCAATTCTGAAAGTGAAGCTGTCAGATGAGATTTCTTGCTCCATTATGGTGTTACCTTCTTCAAACTAGTATGTTTTATAAATTATTAATCGGTTGGGTAAATTCCATTTTTGTGATGGAATTTGCTGACTACATGGGACTAGATGGTGACTAAATAGGTACTGGGAGAGCTATACAATTTGGTAGGTACAGATAATTAGAAAATATCTTTACAGACTTCAAAATTAAGAGTACTCACGGGGCGTGGCTGATCCCCACTGGCAGGAGATTTCGCACGCTTTGGAATCGCCTTCCTTCTTCACCTGTGGTGGTTTGCAGACAAAGAACGGCTTGCCCTTTGTTCCGGAGGGCAAAGCCATAGGCGAGTCCACTGACCCTCCTTCGGGAACACATGGGCACTCCGTAGCCGCCTCCGCAGGTTTTGCATCGTCTGGGCTTTTAGTCGCTTTGCATTTCACGCACGAACCTGTCAGGTGTCAAAATAAATAGTGTTCAAACTAGTAGAAAACTAAATTTAGGGAAGCACCAACACCCTTACATTGCTTTGGGCTGGTTGAGTGAGCTTGCAAAGGATCTTAGAACCCCATCTGCCACATTACTTCTTTATTATTTGGTTTGAGATTTTCCTCTCAATCCAAATAAACTTCCAAATCACTTGCTATTGTAATATCTAACCAACTCTACAAACTTTCAAATTGGTTTGGGTATTTTAGAAGTTAATTGGATTGGTAGGAAGAACAGAGAAATTACTTTATCGTTTGCGCTTGAACCTTGATGTTCCCCAGGTCTTGACATAAGCACGCACATTTTTAATTACTCTTAATTAACATCTTACTTTTTTGGTGCTTTTGCTCTTGCCGTTGCAACTTGCGTTCCAGCTTGCACTTCTCTGCGCCATCAAACGGCGGCATCTTTTTCTCGCAAGGTGGTGACTGGATCACCTCCCGATCGTTGCACTGCGTTTCGCACCCACTCTCCACGCTAGTTGACCGCTGCCGCTTCTTGGTGCACTTCTTGTCTGTCGCTCCGTCTCCCCCAAACATTCCGTTAAGCAAGTTTGCAAGCTTCTGCAGCAGAGACGATTGCTGTTCACTATTCTCGGACTTGCCTCCCACTCCCTCAGCGCATTTCCCCGCTTTCTTGGTAGCAGCTTTGATATCAGCAAATGCCCGCCTCTCAACCTCGCTGGGACATTTAACTAGATCGTCACATGGATGTAAATTTTTTGAATTCTTAGCTGGCGTATCACAAGGACAAGCAAATGGTATCTTCTTGCATTCCTGTCTCGGTGGTTCGCAAATCTCAACGGGTAGATTGAGTTTTGGCAATTCAATGCATACCTCTTTCTCGAGAGGAGGATCTACACATTTTTCCTTTTTGGGTGGTCTTACACAAACCTCTGCCCTTGGTGGTTCTGGACAAACCTCTGCCCTTGGTGGTTCTGGACAAACCTCTGTAATTGGTGGTTTCGGACAGATCTCTACCTTAGGCGGCTCGCATGCGTCTTCTGGACATATCTTCTTCCTCGGCTTGGCCTTGCACACATTGCATGGGTCGACAGGCTGAGGCTCTTCTTGGCACACTTCTGGGCAAGGGGGCTCTCTGGTGTTGCACTGGATTTCTTCCTTTGGAGGGCAAGGAGGCTCAACCGGGCATGGGATTTTTACTGGCATGGGCGCACAATCCACCTACGGAATATTCACGATATTGTCACTATTTTCTCGGTGACATAATACTTGCCTTCATGTGTTGTAATTTAGAACTAGTGAAGTCTCACGCAAAAGAAAGGAAACAAGATAACAAGAGCTTATAATTATTAATAATAATAATTAGTACTATTATTTCACATGCCAATATTAACTTCATTCCCATTTAAAGTGTTGCCAAAAGAAATAAAGCTGGAAATCAAATTTTGAAACCATTGCAGGATATAGACCATTTATCTAACAATACAGATTTTGCTCAAAAATTAAGACTGGACTGTGATGCCTTTATTGCGTTGAGTAATTATTCACCGCACCTAACGCATGACCTCCTTCCCCTCCCACACCAATGCGCTATACATTTTGAAATATTGACCGTCCAAAGAATTTAAAAAATCAATTTAACTTTTTTTTGTAAACTTGTAATGGATTTTAGCGAACTTGATTACCTTCTCGACGACAGGCTCGACGCACACCTTGGGTTTCGGGGTCGGCGTTAGATCAGGACAGGGGCACTTGAACGGAACCCGCACGCACGGGGGCATGCACTCACCGTGCCCCTTGGCAAGCAGCAAGTGGTCATCTGCTGAAGCGATCTCAGCCCCGCCTGTCATACCAGCACAAGAGTCAGCAGTCTTGGGAGCACACTCCATTGCCGGGCCCGCAGCATTGTCCCCACATGGAGTTGCCGATGATATAATGGATCCAGCTTTCTTGCCGCAAGGGTCATCCTTCTTTTTGGCACAAGGATCTTCCTTCTTTTTAGCGCAAGGATCTGCCTTCTTTTTGGCGCAAGGATCTTCCTTCTTCTTAGCACAAGGATCTTCCTTTTTCTTGGCACAAGGGTCGTCTTTCTTTTTAGCGCAAGGATCTTCTTTCTTTTTGGCGCAAGGATCTTCCTTCTTCTTAGCACAAGGATCTTCCTTTTTCTTGGCACAAGGGTCTTCTTTCTTTTTAGCGCAAGGATCTTCCTTCTTCTTGGCGCAAGGATCTTCCTTCTTCTTAGCGCAAGGATCCTCTTTCTTTGCACAGGCATCATCTTTTGGTTTTGTAGGGCATTTTTCAGCTGGTTTTTCTTTTGGTTTCGCGCACTTGCTATCGCTGGGCTTTTCTTTCTTCTTAGCGCAAGGATCCTCTTTCTTCTTAGCACAAGGATCCTCTTTCTTCTTGGCACAAGGATCCTCTTTCTTCTTAGCGCAAGGATCCTCTTTCTTCTTAGCGCAAGGATCTTCCTTCTTCTTGGCACAAGGATCTTCTTTCTTTTTAGCGCAAGGATCTTCCTTCTTCTTAGCGCAAGGGTCCTCTTTCTTTGCACAGGCATCATCTTTTGGTTTTGTAGGGCATTTTTCAGCTGGTTTTTCTTTTGGTTTCGCGCACTTGCTGTCGCTGGGCTTTTCTTTCTTCTTAGCGCAAGGATCCTCTTTCTTCTTGGCACAAGGATCCTCTTTCTTCTTAGCGCAAGGATCCTCTTTCTTCTTAGCGCAAGGATCCTCTTTCTTCTTAGCGCAAGGATCTTCCTTCTTCTTGGCACAAGGATCCTCTTTCTTCTTAGCGCAAGGATCTTCTTTCTTTTTAGCGCAAGGATCCTCTTTCTTCTTAGCGCAAGGATCTTCCTTCTTCTTGGCACAAGGATCTTCTTTCTTTTTGGCACAAGGATCTTCTTTCTTTTTAGCGCAAGGATCCTCTTTCTTCTTGGCACAAGGATCTTCTTTCTTTTTAGCGCAAGGATCCTCTTTCTTCTTAGCGCAAGGATCCTCTTTCTTCTTAGCGCAAGGATCCTCTTTCTTCTTAGCGCAAGGATCCTCTTTCTTCTTAGCGCATGGATCCTCTTTCTTTGCACAGGCATCATCTTTTGGTTTTGTAGGGCATTTTTCAGCTGCTTTTTCTTTTGGTTTCGCGCACTTGCTGTCGCCGGGCTTTTCTTTCGGCTTAGCACACTTGCTATCGCTGGGCTTTTCTTTAGGCGTAGCACACTTGCTGTTGCTGGGTTTTTCATCAGGCTTAGCACATTTGCTTTCAATGGGTTTTTCTTTTGGTTTAGCACATTTTGCATCTTCGCCTTCTAGCTCTCCCCATTGCTTTGTTTTGAGATCGCATTTAGGCACATTTCGTTTTCCAGGTGGTTGCTTGCACTCAACTGGCTTAGCGCAGAACTTAGAAGGATCTACTGGACTTTCCGAATCACATTTCGTGCCCCCTTCCTTTGATTTTTTGTCTCCACACGACGGTTTCTCCTCTTTCTTTGCACACGGATCGGCCTTTTTGGAACACGGGTCAGCCTTTTTGGCTTCATCGCCTTCTTTCTTCGCACATGGATCGGCCTTTTTGGAACACGGGTCAGCCTTTTTGGCACCATCGCCTTCTTTCTTCGCACATGGATCGGACTTTTTAGCGCAAGGATCTTTCTTTTCCTTACTTTCGTTCTTGGGCGATGGACATTTTTCTGCTGGTTTTGCTTTAGGTTTCTCACACTTGTCCTCATTTTCCTTTGGTTTACCGCAGCTTGGGCCTTCTTTTTTCGGCTTTATCTCATCGCACTTGTCCTCCTCTTTCTTGGCCCCACATGCGTCGCCTTCTGGACATTGGAATGACATCTTGCAGCACGGCATCCACGTAGCCTTGGGATCGTCTTGGCACTTGGCCTCCTTAGCCGGCTTCTCCTCGCACTTTGCGACACCCTCGTCCTTCTTACAAGGATCTTCTTTCTTACACGGACTGTCTGCTCCCTTAATCTTTTCTGCACCCTCAGCAGGTTTCTCGGGGCACTTCGCAGCGGCTGGCATATTCTTTGGCTTAGCACACGGCTGATCCCCCGCTTCTTTCCGCGTCTCACATTTTGAAACGCCTTCAGTTTCTTTTTTCGGTGCACACGGGTCTTTTTTATCGGTACTAGGATCTTTTTTTTTTGCACAAGGGTCCTCCTTCTTGCAAGGGTCTTCCTTCTTCTTGCAAGGGTCTTCCTTCTTCTTGCAAGGGTCTTCCTTCTTGCAAGGGTCTTCCTTCTTCTTGCAAGGATCTTCCTTCTTGCAAGGGTCATCCTTCTTCTTGCAAGGATCTTCCTTCTTGCAAGGGTCATCCTTCTTCTTGCAAGGATCTTCCTTCTTGCAAGGGTCTTCCTTCTTCTTGCAAGGGTCTTCCTTCTTCTTGCAAGGGTCTTCCTTCTTCTTGCAAGGATCTTCTTTCTTGCAAGGGTCTTCCTTCTTCTTGCAAGGATCTTCCTTCTTGCAAGGGTCTTCCTTCTTCTTGCAAGGGTCTTCCTTCTTCTTGCAAGGATCTTCCTTCTTGCAAGGGTCTTCCTTCTTATTGCAAGGGTCATCCTTCTTCTTGCAAGGGTCATCCTTCTTCTTGCAAGGGTCATCCTTCTTCTTGCAAGGGTCTTCCTTCTTCTTGCAAGGGTCATCCTTCTTGCAAGGGTCTTCCTTCTTCTTGCAAGGGTCATCCTTCTTCTTGCAAGGGTCTTCCTTCTTCTTGCAAGGGTCATCCTTCTTCTTGCAAGGATCATCTTCCTTCTTGCAAGGATCTTCTTTAGGTTTGCACGGGTCTTCTTTTGCACAAGGATCTTCCTTCGGTTCTTCGCACTTCTTAGCCCCGCAAGGTGCGTCAGAAGGACACTTAAACGGAATTTTGCAACAAGGCATCGCAAACTTGCCATGTTTGTTGGGTTTAGTATTTCCTTTCTTCGCAGCCTTCTCCGGTTTCTCAGACTTGCTTTTCTTGCTTGGGTCATCGGCATCTTTCGGTGTGTTTTTCGGCTTTTCACAAGCAGACTTTGGTTTTTCCTTTGGCTTTTCACAAGCAGACTTTGGCTTTTCCTTTGGTTTTTCACAAGCAGACTTTGGCTTTTCCTTTGGCTTTTCACAGGCAGATTTCGAAGTGTCTTTTGAAGCTCCCGAAGAACCTTCCTTACGTATGTCACATTTTTTTCCTTCGCCTTCTTTTGGCTTTTCGCATTTCGATGATTCTTTTTTCTCTGGCTTTTTACATCCTCCTGATTTGGATTTTCCTGAGCTGTAGTTTCGGTATTTGTCTGCAATATTATTAATGTTAAATAAATCTATAACTTATGAATTCCATGTCACGAACAAATTAAATATCCAGTTGAAATTTCAAGAGACATGCTTAACATTGGTGTATTGAAAGTGTTATTCTTGTTGTCAATCATATCATGGTATTGAGGTTGATGGTGTTACCTGCTAGTGAGCCTCTGTACTGAGTGAGGAGGGACCGGGTGAGCGATGTGGCCCTCAGCGGTTCAGGCTGGCATCCGGTTCGCGACCATGCCGAGCAGCTGACGGCACGCGACGGCGATCGGGTCTGCAGACATTGCAACGGTTACATTGTGTGCATGAGTTTAAAATCGCCCAAGCGAATGTTTAAATAGTTTCAGGATTTCAGGACAGTGTTCAAAGGACGCTAGTTTTGCTATTTATTCGATGGAAAAGCTTTGATTTTAGATCATTTCTGAATTGAACCGACTGATTGAAACAATCAGTCGGATCGCAGAGGATTATGATGGCATTGCCTAGACTATAGGCTATTAGAGTGTTGAAAAGAAAATGTCACCATCGACTTGACGTCCATCCCGTACGGACGTAGAATTTAAACTTCAGGACTTCTCCAAAATCCATGCTTTCGGGAGGGAGAGCGACGCTGTTTATATAACTTCGGCAATTTCAGTGTCTCCAAACTCTCTTTCAAAGCTCGAACATAGTCCTAGTCATGATCCCCTGAGACTCCCAACCAAATCATATCTGATCGCAGTGTTACTGAACGTCAGCGACCTCAAGAGTGGTGGGTATACGCAAACTTTCACACGTTATGGTTATCATGTTACAGAAAGAGGAGGTATTTATCACGACCAATAAAATAAAGAATTTTAAAGAATATGAAATCGGTGGTCATTGCAGGATAATTCGTCAGTTGGTAGCTCTGTTTGTGTAAGGCAAGAAAGAAACATGTTGATGAAAATGTTTCTTACCAGTTGCGTGGAGATCTCGAACAAGAACCGCGCTCTCCCAGAGAGATTTGACATCGCTAAAATGTTACACTATTTACATGGGAAGAACATAAAAGAAACAAATTTTGGGTTTCTGATCGAAAAAGTTTGCAAAAGTGTTGCCTTGCTACGCAATATGCCAGAGGCGACAATGCAGCGGAGTAGTATAAAATGTCCATTGTATCACAGAATCCATGGGCACAGAAAAAGTTACACAATTTTTAGCTTTTCGTAGAACTTCTGGTTTTTCATTGAAATTGTTGTTAACTGTGATTGTTGAATTGAATTTTGCCGCCAAAAACGAATTAATGTAGATTAAAGAATTATCTTGTCTCAATCTGGTTACCTAAAACGTGTAATACACAGGACACGAAACTATGTTGCTTGAGATAGAGACCTGCCAATTATTTTATCAGTATTTCCATCTGATTACACCGAATATGAATGATAACATAAAATAAAGATCAGATTAGTTATATCTCTGCGGGTATTCTCTTTGAAATGCATAATTTGTGGTCCAGGATGGGTTATCATTGCGTCCTGCTATTTGCTAGCTTCGTGATTGTCCTAAACGGCGACGTCGAGGTGAAGGAATTAAAACGATACCGGCTCAACGCCTCCCCACTAAGCTGGCCCGAGGCTCATAAGGCAAGTGCACTCTGTATTGGTACCTTTCTTTTTCCTACTTAAACTCTACTGAGAAACAGTTTCTGACTGTTTAGAAACAACCGCAAAACGCGATGATTAGGTCTGCTCAGCCCTATTTTTCTGGGTGTTTTTAAATGACCAATAGTGCTACTACATCGTGAAACCATACACAATAGGGAACCATAGAGGAAAAAATTTGAAATTTTCTGTATGAACTATGAATCCAGATTTTCAAAGGCACGTTACGTAATTTGCGCAACTTAAGGTATTTGTCTCCCATTGGCTGCTTAGGCATGCCTCTCAGTCAACGGCACTCTTGCTGTGCCACTGACCGCGGACGATGCTTTCCTGCTTTCGGCGCTACTGGACGACAACGACATCTCCGAGGCACACGTCGGATTCCACGACGCATTTGTAGAGGGCACTTACATCTCACTGCACGGTCAGCACTTAGAATTCAGGGACCCAGAAAGCGACGGATTGAATTTACTGACAAAGAAGGAGAGCAGTAATGCTAAATTTATTGAGTCACTGGAAAATGCCACTTTGAGATAAGAAGCCAGAAAAGTTCTTAATAATTACAATCTATTAAAGCAAAAGTTCTAATGATATCAATATTTTTGAAAATACTATTTTAGCAATTTCTTTTCTAAATAAGCCTTCTCATAGATTCCATCCTAGACCGAGGCTGTTGGGCGTAATTACCCCCTTGGCAACTCAACAGGCAAGTGGTGTGATGACAGCATGGAATGAAATGAAGTGTTTTAACTTCCAGGTGTGTCAATGGATGAGCTGGGCTACAGCAAAGGGCTTCCAATGATGGCAACACCTGGCAAAAGTTGTGGTCGTTTTGTTGTCGACGTAGGCTACCAGAGCGTAGACTGCAACCGTCCATTAGCCTCCATTTGCCAGCTACTCAGGGGGTGAGACGACTACACATTTTGAGATTGATATCAACATTATTTTATCGCTCTATTTTTCAGCTTTTTACTTTACTTTTTAATTGTATTCCGGTTCTGCTTTCTTTCCCTTTTGCTCGGTTTAAGCTCTTACGTAAAAACTAAAAATTGTTTAACTGACCATTACTTGCTGAACAAATTTAAAATTTAAAAAGGTAGCTTTCTGAGATTTCAATAAAATATTTTAGCTTAGCCCAAAAGACTTTGTAAACTCACATAACGGTGTTGCTAATTTGAATAATTTTTAATCCTTATACCTGTTTTTCCACAGCAGTCCTGAAATCATTGTTTTTTTTATTCTGTTTACAAGCGAGGTGGACGAATACCAGCTGGTACCGGGCTACGGCTATTACAAACGACACAAAGCGCAGTTGTACTGGCGCGCCGCAATATCTGCATGCCGCAACGAGGACGCCTACCTCATTGTAGTGCGTTCCCTGGCAGAGTACCGGGCGGTCGCCGCAGTCTTTGCTGAGTTGCCGCTCTACTGGAACCACTACGGAGGTCACCATGCTTTCCACAACGGGGACTTTGAGACAATCTTCGGTGAGATAGGCCCAGGGGTTCCTGCCAGCTAGTGTTTTGATACTATTAAATCTACAGAAATATTTGTACAACTTTTCACATCAATTGAAAAGCATTGGAATTTTTGTTTTTACCTAAGAAACAATGTTCTCCCAGTATTTTTGCTGTATATAGCATATAGCCTGTGGAACATCTGTAGAAAGTAGCCTCAACATATTTGCAAATCAGTTATTTTCGTCAATGCTTGGTTTAGTTGAATTAATGAACTTCTATCAACGGTCCTTCTTCAGTAAATATAAAACGATCAATCTATTTACAGGCGAGTCCTTGAACAACTCTGGCTACGCCGTCTGGTCTGATGGCTATCCGGGGGATTGGACGAATTTGGAATCTCCATGTCTAGTGTTCACGATCTCATCAACTAATAAATTCCTTGGCTTGGGCCTGGGATCAGCTACAATGCCCAGGGGATTTATATGCAAACGAGAACTACGCTGAGTGTTTATTGTATTTTGGAATGGGCTACAGAGGGAGTAACAAAATGTATCCATCTATTTAATCTGGATTTCTATAACGCATTGAATCGATTTTCTTCAGTGAAAAGATTTTTTTTTAGAATTATAATGATTAAGGATTGAAAAATTAATGAATGAAATCTTGTTTAAAATTGGTACTGCTTCCAATGAACGCTTATCTCTATGCTTGGCTTCTCTATCAAGGTCAAATAACATGTCAAGGGTTTGGTTAGTCGCCGTGGCTGTTGGCTGTTGGTTGGCTGTTGTAAGGCAATCTAGCAATTTATAATAATTATATTTTAGAAAACGTATTTAAATTTTATATAAATTATGCCGAAAAAGAAGACTGGCCAGAGGAAAAAGGCGGAGAAGCAAAAGCTGAGACAGAAGGAAATTCGCACTGCAAAAGACAATAAGGATGTCAGCCAATATCCTTGTAATTCTGCTATGGTAAGGTTTTGAGTTTGGTTTTGAGCTTGTAAGTTATTTGCAAATAAAGTCGCATATTTAAAATAAATCACCGTAAAGCAAATGCTTTTTATTTTCCACAGGAATGCGAGAAATGTCTCCGGTGAGCAATCAAATTTCATCAAATCTTGACTTAGGTTATGTTAGTGCTTAGGACCATAGGACCTAAATAGAACTAATAGGTAATTTGTTTTCTCCACCAATGTAGGAAGCAAAAGAACCGAGCATTTTGCTACTTCTGTGCTAGCGTTCAGCGACTGCCTCAATGTGCACATTGCGGAAAGATCAAGTGCATGCTGAAAACTGGTGATTGCGTTGTGAGACATGTCGGTATCTTTACAACGGGTTTAGGCATGGTTGTGAGTTTTTATTCTTTGTACTTACCTAACCATTCTTCAAGGGCTGATATACATCGAATTTTCATTGACATGGCGTTATGATTTCAGGGTGCAATTTGTGACCATTGCGAGGCATGGGTATGCCACGGGCGTAAATGCCTTACGGCTCATGCATGCACTTGTCCTTTAATGGACGCTATTTGTGCCGAATGTGAACGCGGTGTGTGGGATCACGGTGGTCGACTTTTCCGCTGTTCGTTCTGCTCTGCCTTTCTTTGTGAAGACGATCAATTTGAGCACCAAGCATCGTGTCAGGTTCTCGAGTCTGACAGCTACAAGTGTAAGTCACATTTTTGGCAACCTTCCTTACCTGGAAGAAAAGCTTTGCATAGTATGGTAGTAGGTAGGTGCAATATAAGGTCAAGATACCATTGCTGTGGCTCTGAACTCCTCTGTGTAACCATCGCATTATGATTTTTATTTTGCCGCATTCCTTATGGGATTGCAAAACTTGTGGCCCTATGATAGTACAATCAGATTTTACTGTAAGTTGCTTGAACATCTTTATAATTGCAACAACAATCAAAATGTATTGCTGTACAGTTTATATATCTTTGCTGTTTGTAAGCCAACCTCAATGTTCATGTAGCTGTAACAATATCCTTAATATAAATATATATATAAAAAATATATATAAAATAAACTTTGTCTCCCACTCTTTTGAGGCACCTAACCTCTTGCTCTATTTAGTTTGATACATAAAGTACATTTGTTATTTAATTGCCTACTCCTGCAGGTTAGCAGTTAATTTATCTAGTTAATAGACAATGCATTATTAAACATGGCCTGAAATGTTTTTTGATTGTCACCTGCAGGCCAGTCATGCAACAAGCTTGGTCAGTATTCTTGCTTGCGCTGCAAGACATGCTACTGTGAGGATCACGTCCGACGCAAAGGTTTCAAGTACGAGAAGAACAAGCCGATTCCGTGCCCTAAGTGCTCTTACGACACTAACCAGACCAAGGACCTCAGTATGTCGACGAGGAGCCACAAGTTCGGCCGGCAAGCAGGCAGGGACGATGATGAGGACGACGAAGACGCAGGTGGTGGCGGTTATTCGGGCGGATATTACGGCTCAGCGGCTGGTGATGGGGACTCGGACTCGGATGACTCGGATTATTCAGAAGAAGATTCAGAGTCGGAGTCGGAAGACGATAAATAGCTGTGCTCAGCTCATACACGGATTTGAAAGTTTTTTGGCGAATGGGGCATAGTTGACCAATTTTATCCTGTGTTCGAAGAAATTTTCTATTGTAAGTGTGTACATTTACAGAGATGTCAATAAAACTGGATGATAAAATACATTTTTGATTCGATCTTTAATTTTGACCCACATACTTTATTTTTGTTACTCGCTATTGCATGTTGCTTTTGGATGTAAAGTGAAATGAGTCCATCTAGTTTACCATCTGCATCCATGCTTACCATCTCCTTACCAGACTAGCTCCTTTCTTTTACTCATATCATGCAACCAAGAAAAAGCAAGAAACAAAGATATTTTCAGCCTGATTCCTGACCCTGAAAACTGAAGGAAGAAGAGACGGTGATACTGATAAAACTCTTTGAAACGATAGTAAAAGGAGAGTTATTTTTCAAGATTTTCAAAATAGCGCAGTACCAACAGCAGCGCTACACCATTGGCGCACGTGCTTGTCGGCGGGGCAAGGGGAGTGATCGCTCCGCCCAAATAACTCAGCTGTTTCTGTCAAATGGATGTGAATGTGATTGCAAGACGTCATTAGCCGAAAAATAAAATTGACGGCGAAATTCTTATTAATTTTCAACTGTGGAAACTGCGTTATGGAAGGAATTGATTTCATCAAGGTACAGCCACTTTGATAATCTCAAAGTTAATTTTGTATTATTTTGGATAATGGGATATATTTTTTGAGTGAGGTTGGGTAAAAGCTGAGGAGTGCTTCACCTGTTATATGACCAAGAAATGTTTTAATAACTAGTAATTATTCCGTAGTAAAAAATGTGTTTTACATTTTCCCATAGAACACCAGCACACATATCATGCTTGCCTTACTAGAAATGTGAATTTCGAAGCGGTCTGCGTTCAAAGAAAAAAGTTTCGTCATAAAACCGGGCGGAGAATGCAACTCGAAGATGATGTTGTATCCAAAGACGAGTCTTCAAAAGGTTAACAATCAGCTTACAATATTTGTGTCACTATCATCCTTTAGCTTTTAACTGACTTTTATACAAATGTGTCTGATTACAGGGGAGGACACTGCTGGACCTTCAATTCCACAGACTGGGGATCTAACTGGAGGTACACTCAAATAAATTTTCACAGCAACTAAATATCGTCTTCTCCCAACTGATCTGTGTGGCGCACTAATCGTATTAGCACTTGTTATGTAATTTATTCTATGGCTTCACAATCAGCTGACTTTGATTTGGATGTTTGGCACTTCACATTATTGATTCCTGGCCAGAGCTACCTAATCACTGCTACTCCTACTTGTAACTCAGGGTCTCTGATAACTGATAAGATAAGGAAAGTCAGTGAACTAAAGGGTCTCTGTATGCATTCAAATAAGTCTTTGCCATCTTGTAGATTCAGCAGACGCAGTAAATAACAATGCGGTGACACTGGACGTTGAAGCTGGTCACGAGAGAGGCTTGTCCGGGGAATCTGGCAGCACAATTGGTGGCTCTAGCCAACCGGGAGAGGCGGCATTAGAGCCAGATTCGTCCACCATTGCGTCGTCACAGTCGACAGGTAAATCTTTGAGTATGACTTTCAGATTTGTTAAAAACCTCCCAGACTTTTAGTTTTAACTAAAGGAAAGTCGAGTGAAAAACTTATATATTAAAATGCTTTTAAAAGGTGTAACCTTGACGGTAAGGTAATAATAACAAAATATTATCACCTGTAGGTATCAGCCATTCAATTTGATGACATATGTAAATTAGTCATTTATATGTAGTTTGACAGACCCTATGATAGAAAAGAGGTAAATTAGCTACTAACAAAAATATGAAAAAAATGACAAAAACTATTTGAACTGGACTTTGAATGCTAAGTGAATAACAACTAAATTTGCCAACGTTTCGTAACTTGTACCTGTTACTTTATCAAGAGTTAAAGTAGTCCTGACAATTTTCCAATAACAAGAGAGCCAAACAAAATTATAACAATTACCTAGTTCAAGCATCCTAAATGCATCTAAAAAAAGCATCCAATAATCAGAGCCAATAATTGAACAAGGTAATTATTATAATTTTTTGTGGTTCTCTTGTTATTGGAAAATTGTCAGGACTGCTTTTACCCTGTATAAACAAATACAAGTAGGTACAAGTTACAAAAAGTTGGGGAATTTAGTTGTTCTTCACTTAGCATTCAAAACCCAGCACAAATAATTTTTGTCAAAATTAGTGCTAAGGTTAGATAAAGTAGATATGAGTCTAAAAACTACCATAATGAGCAAAATCATTTAATATTTTTAATAACTCTTTTTTCCTTGTAGTTGAAATTGTTGAAACATTATTTATTTAGTGCAGTTACTGTTTCAAAGCTCTGTCAAAAGTAAGAATTGGCTCTTGAATGGAATAGATACTGAGGCTCTGTTGTTAAAATCAATCCATCCAATGGGGGAGGGGATCATAAGAGAAAGGGTAGATTTATTGGAGCAAGTTTATGCATTTTTATCTACATAATACTCGTGGTGCAGCTGCCGCATTTGTGAGGGCTGATGCCACAAAGAGATATTGTGTATATAAGAGATATATCCCACAAATAATTCCTCTCAGAAACTTGGAGGAATTATTCTAAGAATAATGCAAGCCTGGATCAAAAAATATTCTTAATTTTGGGTCTAGACGTTCGGGAGCCTTGCAAATCAAGACATGAAATACCGTACTGTTCCGTTTTCAACTCGACTTTCAAAATTATAAACCCTGACACCAATGGCTGACATTTGATGCTCTGAAAATTAGTGGGCTGGGATGGCGGCGGCAGCGGTTCGGGTACAGTGCTACCATGGGGTGCTGCAAAGGAGCGGCCCGCAAGGCCAGAGATTGACGCTGACATCCGACCGGGCGAGTTCGTCATGCAGACACTGTTTGCCGACTTCACCGTTCAGGCGGAGCGCAAGATGGAGGCTGTCATGGCCGAGCCATCTGAACGTGCTCTTTCCAAGGTGATGCGTTCATGTTGTGTTCAGGATGATTGTGGTTGGAACTGTCGGGAAAATGAAACATTGGATTAAAAAAAATTCAAAATACTTGCTAATCTAAACACTTTCTAAATGCTTCTTCTTAGATTGTCAAATATCATTTTTGAAACATAAACCAGTGCTAACTGGCTGTCTAACAAGGATCCAAATCTTAGAAAAGTTGTTATTTGTTGCTAACCATCAAAATCTGACTGCCACAGGTGCTTCAACGAGGAGAGGATGCCCAGTTCGACCAGCTGCTGGGAGCATTCGGTTCGGTGGCAGAACATTGCTTGCCTTCACTTCTGCGAGCGCTGTTTGCGTGGTACCAGCGGCAGACCGTCGAGGGAGCCGCCACTGAGCTCAAGAAGGTCGATCTCAAGGGGAAAAGGTAACATAAAGTCCCATTGTAACAGTCTGATATTGGTGGGTGAAGAAATGGTTTGTGGCTGAATCCTTTACCCACAAACTACTGGGTGATTACTTTGTAGTTCATATGTTTGATTTCAAAACATAGCAACTTCACTTGCAGTAAAACATCTTAAACAGCTGTTAGTTCTTGATTAAATTTAAAATTTAAAACGTTAAAGTAGTACACACATTTTTTACAGCTGACAGGTTTTCATTACGTAAAGTTTGCTGATACTGTGCAGAATTCCCAATTCTTAGATAGCAGAACAAATTCCGTGGCTTGGCACAACCTAGAGCAATAGACATCACTCATAGTTGTAACGAATGAGAACTGATAAATCAAATCTAGTCAACAAGTGATTAAAAAATGTATGGCCATCAGTAAGTAGTCAGCATACGTCCAATACCAATAGCAGACAAAATCTACTTCGAATCTACATTAACACTAATCACCAGTAAACCTTTGCATTCGTCCGCAGCTTCTCGCTGTTAGTGACAGCCAGCGCAAGCGCAGAAACTACGGAGCACAGCGAAGCCGACCTTGTGCAAGAACGCAGAGACCTGTCGGTGGAGTTCATTTTCTGCCTTGTGCTCATCGAGGTGCTGCGTCAGCTGCCGTTCCATCCGGGACACGAGGACCTCGTACATCACATCGAGAACCTCGCGTTCAAGCATTTCAAGTATCGAGAAGGGTATGTAGCCCTGCAAAACCTATTTAAAATAAAATTCAATGATGGCAATGCTTAGTACCAAGTTGGTGATTTGTTTAGCTCTATAATTGTGTAATTTAAAAAAACCTAAAAATAAGTATCAGTATTTTTAAAATTATTTCCCAATCTATGAAAGCAGTGACATATCTAGTCACGAGAGTGTTTCCAACTTCTATAGCTTGATTATTCTAGTACTATGTACGCAACAAAGCTCCCCAAATGCAATCTTCAAATTGCTGTGTAAACAGTATTTTATCTGCTACCTGAGCAATACTATTAGCAGTTGTAGCTGCCAACTGAGGTTAGTTAGCTGCGGAGACATGGAAATTATAAGGACCCTTGGAGGTGCCTGGAGAGTGTTCAAAAAGCATTTGAAGCATCTGAGTTCAAACAGGATTTCATCTCTGAGGACCTCACCCACCATTATCGATATACTGATATGCTACTATTGCATGTAAAATCTAGATCTAGCGAGTGTCGTTGGTTGCAGGGTCCAAGGCGGTCCGAACGCGGCCAACATCCACATCGTTGCCGATCTTTACGCCGAGGTGATGGGTGTGTTGGCGCAGTCTCGCTTTGCGTCCGTACGCAAACGCTTCACCGCTGAGCTCAAGGAGCTCAAGGCCAAGGAGGTCGGACCAAACACCACTCATGGCATCATCTCACTGCTCATGGGCATGAAGTTCTTCCGCGTAAAGGTATACCTTACCTTTTACTCTTTTTTCGTGATCATGATCTCGATCTTTATTCAATCAATTAGTTATCTATATCTTTATCGGTGTCTACCATATTTAACAATTTATTTCTCTCGTTTTTGCATATTTTCATACTAGCTATCAATATCATGCTTTCATGCCTAAATTGTTTTTTTCATGGAAGCATTGCTGTAATACATTTATTTATAAAACTTCCCTTTATATATCTTTCACAACCAACCATTTTAGCTTCAGATGTGTTTGTTTCTTTTCTCTTGCCCAGTTTTAAAACTGCATCAAGCAGAGAACTAACTCAAGTTGACGTATTTTGCAGATGGTGCCGATCGAAGAATTTGAAGCCTCGTTCCAGTTCATGCAGGAGTGCGCGCAGTACTTCCTGGAGGTCAAAGACAAGGATGTGAAGCACGCACTTGCAGGACTATTCGTTGAGATCCTTGTACCTGTAGCAGCCGTGAGTCTTGATTTCTTGTCATTGATGAATTGCGCACTAAGCACACAATGGATCGCATGGTAAAAACATGTTTCTTCAAAATGAGTTATATGTGCTTATTTGTTCATTTAATTTATCAAATGGTGGTAACTTGTATGCCTTGCATACAGGCAAGAAATATATAGTAATTAGCAAATGAAATTTGTACCATCTCTCAATAGAAAGTTTATCTAGAAAGATAATGCTGGGCAGGTCTTTGGATTGGCAGCTGCAAAATGTATTGATTCTCTAGATATATATATATTCATTAAATAATTTATTAATTACTGCTATTTATTAAAAAAATAAGTTTTTTAAGATTAGGCTCGAAGCATATTTTACATATTTTATTTATTGTAAAAAAGCAGGTTGCTATAGATGCAGAGAGTGTGCAGACATATTGCCTTGTTCAGGGTGTGTAGATTATTGAATGTATTTCATGCATTTATCTTACGACTATTCTACATCTCTGCACCTAATGCAACTAGCCTTGGTGAGTTGTATTTTCCTTCTTTCCCTACTTCTTACAAATATTTTAACTGTTGACTGACCAAAAAGTTACCATGCTCCATAGCAACGAAGTACGGCGTTTTTCTCCATTTCTCCTCAGCATATCAACTGCTTATTGTCCATTGAGTAAACCAAAAATCTCTTACGATATACTAGATAGTTATTGTGGAAAGTGCATATTCTGTTGTCATACTTCAATCTACCAAAGCGCCTCGTTCCCATGTCTTCAGACGGTGAAAAACGAGGTGAACGTTCCGTGCCTAAAGAACTTTGTGGAGATGCTGTACTCGCAGACACTGGACATGTGCACCAAGTCCAAACATCGTCTCGCCCTCTTCCCGCTAGTCACGTGCCTGCTCTGCGTCAGCCAGAAGGTGTTCTTTCTGCAGAACTGGCACTACTTTCTAGCCATGTGTCTCTCCCATCTCAAGAACAGGGACTCTAAGATGTGCCGCGTTGCCCTTGGTGAGGAATTCCATTTAGTTGTTTTAACAAATAGTTACATAACTAGAATGTCAAATGAGTTGGCACCTTAATTTGAATGACTTTTATTCAAATGACTTTTACACAGAATGCAAGTTTGTTCTTGTATTTAATTTACACGGTAGCAGTTAATCTGTGGTAGCAAGTAATCTGTAGATTGCCTAGAAAATTGGTACACTTAGCACATTTTCATGTAAAATTAGAATCACTCTACTTCAACAATTGTTCAAGATTTTATTTTTTAAATGCTTACAATTTTTGTGCAGAACCAACATCTTTGAAGATGAAAATTTGGTTTTACAGTCTCAATGTTAGAAATCTACCAGCATCTACCAACAAAAAATCTAACAAATCCAACATTTCCGAATGTTATTGGCTGTCATCATCTGCTATACTAGACAAAATAATGAGCCACACCCTGATAATCTGTAACCTCTTTTCAAATTTAAATTATTTACAAAAATATTGTATAAGCCTGACCTTGTTGCTGATAAAGCTGTTGCAAAGTTGACCAGTGTGTCATCGAATCGCCTGCTGTTAACAGAATCTCTGTACCGCCTACTGTGGGTGTACATGATCCGGATCAAGTGCGAGAGCAACTCAGCCACGCAGTCGCGTCTGCAGAGCATTGTGAACTCGCTGTTCCCAAAAGGGTCCAAGGCGGTGGTTCCACGCGACACCCCACTCAACATCTTTGTCAAGATCATCCAGTTCATCGCGCAGGAGAGGCTCGACTTTGCCATGCGCGAGATCGTGTTTGACCTACTCTCTGTAGGCCGGCCGATCAAGATAATTCTCACTCCGGAGCGAATGAGCATTGGTGAGTAGTTACGTGAGCTTTACATCGTGTTTGCCACAGGTCAGGGATGAGGGGAGTCTCCATGTCTTTAATTATAAAATTAATTTGAAGCTAACGTCATGCCACTTGTTGGCTTGCTTTGACCTTGCTACGGAAAGGCCAGGACAGTTGGGCCGGGTTTTTGTCCGGGCTAGTCCAGTTAACCAATGGAAAGATAGAACACATTTCATCTCGAGTCTTGATCAATGGAAATTGGCAGATCAGATCTGGAAAATTAAAAGAGATTTGTCAGAACCCAAGGGGAATACAAAACTTGGGAAGTTAGAATAAGTTGAGCTCTGGAAAAGTAAAATGTTTTGGTCAAGTTTGGAGGCATATCAACATTATGTTGGTCTTGTGGTGTTTAATCAGTATTTCTTCTTTTCTCTGTGCACCTTTGGGATTTTCAACTTATGATTTTTTTAAATGGTCTGTAACTATACTTGTAGTAACAGAAGCAAGCTGATTTTAGAAGCTCTGTCAGAAAATTTCAGCATCTCTTTGGCTGGCTAACATTGAATCTATCATTGAATCTCATATGCGTGTAGTATTTGTTTTCAAAGCTTGCAAAAAAAATTACTATCTTATAAAAAATGTAGTACAAGCCGCTTTTAGGTAACCATTTGGTACCGTATTCAACTTGTGTTCATTTTGCTACATTTACTTTGCATGGAACAAAATGAGCCATTAAGACCATTTCTGTAACCTTGCCAGGCCTCCGAGCATTTCTGGTTGTGGCCGACAGCCTGCAGCAAAAAGAGGGTGAACCGCCGATGCCACGCACAGTCGGTATCCTGCCTTCGGGAAACACATTGCGTGTCAAGAAGACATTCCTCAACAAGATGCTCACGGAGGACACGGCACGCAGCATAGGCATGTCTGCATACTTCCCGCACGTGCGCCGCGTGTTTGTCGACATACTGCGAGCTCTCGACGTGCACTACGGTCGCCCGCTCATGACCACTTGCACGCAGAATCTCAACAAGGTGCGTTTATTTGATGAACTGTCTATCGGAATATTCTGTTTTGTTTTGGTCGTGTAGCTTTAAGTGGATGGCATCAAAGAATGAATGCCCTTTGAACTATTATAAGATACAGATCTCCTTTTCCAGTGTCACAGGGTACTTGATGCTTTCAAATATCTTCAGGGATACCACTGAGTCCACTTTGAAGGGTGGTACAACTAGAAGAGAAGGATTCTACCACTAATCACTTTTTAATGTCTTTTCATCCCCAAAATGCTGTGCTTACTTATATTAACTGGCATTGTCTATTACTTTGCTTCATCTTGATAGTTGATAGTTAAGTGCATCGGAACATCATTTACATACTCTCATTTACCATAAACTTTGTATAAGGATTGACTGACACGGGCAGTTAATTGGATAATTGATTTTGCTGAAAACCAAACTTCATTCAAGTCATCGTCAACAGTAGGTGCCACCGTTTGGAAAGGGGTGTTGTATAATGGGGGTTTTGCTTTGGCCTCACACAGGAAGCAGACGAGATGACGACTAAGCCACGCATTGATCTGTTCCGTACGTGCGTTGCTGCCGTGCCGCGACTCATCCCTGATGCGATGACGGGTGCCGAGCTAGTCGACTTGCTCAGTCGACTCACGGTGAGGACTCTCCACACTACGAGCGTTTGTAATGAAATGCATGAAATGCAATCGTCACTTGCAGCAAATGTGTTGTTGTAATGCTTGAATACCCAGACAGGGGATAGTGATTATGTACCGTCTAGTACAATGCGACCGAATGAGGTCCGTGAATTAGGGGCAGAGGTTTAGGAAAAAAATCTTGAGAATAGTCTTGAGAAATCACATTACGGCTTAACGTTTTGGAGTCACTGCGATAAGTACTGAGGCGAGATCTCTAGTCTCGTCATTAATGGAACATTTGAAACCTGAACCGGTAGGGAAACAAAGAAAGAATAAGTAGGACAAAAATAAACAAAAGAAAAAGTAATAAACGACAACTGGACACAACTGATGGCGGCTTGTAGAGAGACAAGAGACTGGAAATCTGGAGACAGTGGCTCAATTACCTGAATGAGAGCACATTTTTGAGTAATAGTGCTAATAATAACATAACGCAGAGTTTTTGCTGACTGTCTCATGAGCCATCGCTCAATGACATGAGCGGAGGTACTTGAGAATTCACATTTCATATTTCTAGGTCCATTGACTGACTGATGGTGACATGTTTCTTACAATACAGGTGCATGTGGACGAAGAACTCCGCACGTTGGCCTACCAGAGCTTGCAGACGCTGGTGCTGGACTTCCCCACGTGGCGGCAGGATGTGGTAGCCGGCTTCACGCAGTTCCTCGCGCGGGATGTGCTCGACACGTTCCCGCAGCTAGTCGATAATGGCTTGCGGTGAGTTCACTCTAGACAGCGCTCGATAAATGGCGTTATTGATTGGCAGACATCAATCAGCAATAGATATTAGTGAAAACTCACAGTGTTTGTACAAAAACCTCAAAGCTAGTTTTTGATATTGGAAGTAGAATGAAAAAAGGAGCAAAAAAGCAACAAACCGCAGAAAACTGAAGATTTGCATTGCAGGTCACGTGATAAAGTTGATGATTTGGTCATGGCTTAGTTACAGTTGAAGGTGAACTGCTAGTTCTGTATAAAACAAGTTGGATCACTTTATTTGGATTGTTACAAAATCTTCCAACATTGCCTAAGAACTATTTTTGAACTCATGAATGAACACTAAATTGGCTTGCTGGACTGTTTTATCGTTGAGTGTAGGTTATAGGTAGAGTTTCAACGTCAGTGTTACAGTCTCTGCGTGAAATATGGCCGCCAAATGACTACCTTACCGACAAAAATGCAGAGTACCGGAACGTCAAGTTAACTGGAGCCACTGTCCTAAGAAATTTAATTTCAATATTTATAGTAGGTTACTCGCTTTCGAATATCGTTACGTGTATATCAATCGTTGAGGTAAACATTGATGGAGACTTTTTGAGCATGAAAAGTTTCAAAAGCGAGTTAACCTACGAGAAATATCGAAATTAAAATTCATACGACAGTGGCTCCACTTAACGTGATGTTCCGGTACTCTGCATTTTTGTCGGTAAGGAAGTCATTTTTCACGCAGAGACTTTAACATTGACGTTGAAACTCTACCTATAACCTACATTCAACGGTTTTATGATACAACTCTGTAACATACGTAACTTTATTTCTTATAAAGTTAGAGCTTGGAAAGAAATCTCAGTCAGAAAGTATACACATTTTGGAGCAAAGGATTTTTTCCAACTGTCTGTCATAATGCCAGGGGAAAAGTTTCAAATTTTGAAGAAAACTCAAAACTGTGGTTTGGTGGCAACACCAGGCTTTTATTAAATTCATTCTCAAATCTCTTGGCCTTGCAGGATGCTAGTGCAACTGTTAGCTAGCTGGAAAAATGCGGTGATACCATCTCGAGTGAAGGACGTGGCTGCGGAAGCTGCTCGGCAGCGTGAGCTACTAGCGTCAAAAAAGCCTGAAAAGCAGGAGCCCGTTTCCGCCACTTTGCACCTCGTCGAGGGGTTCGCTCTCGTCATGCTCTGCAACTGTCGGCTCTATCCTCGCAGACTGGCCGTTCACATTCTCAAAGGTGAGTGTGTCTTATTTCTTTTTTTCTAAACTCTTGATCGATTCATCACGGTTGATCATAATAATAGTAATAAACTGGCAATAAACTAGTGTGCATAACTAGTCCTTTTCAGTTCCTAGACATATCTTCTAATGCATCTAAAAAATGTTATGTTTTCAATCAAACATCATAATGATTAATGATGAATGGTTTCATTTTGTAATTTTTGTAATTTTTGTAATTTTGTCAGACTCATTTAGTCTCCCTAAATGATGCAACTGTATAATGCAAGTCTTACAAGACACTTAGCCGCGCTTTAATATTCCCTGTCCTTTCTTGCACAGAGGTGAAGACGCTGCTGCGACTGCTTGGCTGCGTGGAAAGCGACGAGGCGGTGATCGACGTCATCGACAAGTGCTGTCCTCAAGTGGTAGAACGTTGTCTTCCAATGCTGCCGCCCGCTGAGAAGGCAGCTGCATTATCAACTTGTCCCGTCGACTTGCAGTGGATTGTAGACCGCAGCTCTTGCGTTTGGACAGCCGGTGAGAATTTGGTCTGGCTTTTACAGATTGATTGGGTTCCTGAGTTAAGCAACATTGTGTTTCCACGATAATTAAATAAAATCGATGATGATGTGTGTTCGCAGGGTTCCAGGACGAGAACAGCACACGCAGCGGATCCTCGCTGAATCTGTCCGGCGTCGATCCGTGGGCCGCGTGCTTGTTTGGCTTCCTGGAGCGCGATCGGGTACTCACAGCGTGTCCTGCCGCCGTAGCGCACTCATGGCCATTTGCGTTCGCACGGGTCACTGCGCTGTTCACGGTCGTCGACCCCACGTGAGTTGATGTGCTTTGCGAAGCTTTTTCAGCCCATGATGAAAATTGCAGTTTGATTGGCTGTGACCACTTAGTCCAGAGATGAGCCTTTCACTGCTAGTTATCTTATAACTTGATATTCTAAAACTGGCCTTAGACAAACTGAAGTTTTTAGAGAAGTAGGAAACCTCTCAGCTTTAAAGAACAATATTTCCTTTCAGTTACATTTTTGTACAAAGCATGCTCTGTTTTGGATCAATTAATGATGTTCTTATCAACTTACTATACTACTGTAGAATACAGTTATTTTATTATGACTAGGTAAAAGTTAGTTAGTAAAACTCCCATAACTACAAATGCCCTGCCATTTTTTAATTAAACAAATTAGAGAAATATAAATAAGTGAAAGAAAGAAGTAGAAATAGCCAATTGCAAACGATGAAGAGAGGTACTTGTAATTTTTTTATTTAGATCTGAGATTTTAGAGTGAAACCATTGACATCATATGTCATTGACATATCATCATGTCATCATCATTGAGTGATATCATTGACATTCAGATATCATATGACTTGCTTGTACTACGGGATTCATGCATTTTTAAGAAGCATTTATATCGATCTGAATGTTATTTGCTATATTCACTGCATTTTAAGAAACTGCTCGTAAGCAGCCAGCCAAGAGTTCTTTTGGTATTGACCTTATTTTAGGGCAAGACTTGCCATTTCTAACATTTTCAAACGACTGGATATGAACATAGGGAAGAGTAAAGTAGAGTTCAGAATCACTCTCTTGGTAAGTTCTGTAACTCAACTTTACTTTCTCTTCCATTTCTTTCATTTACCTTCTCTTCATTTCGACCATTAGAAGTTTTCAACAGTAAGTCAATGTGAAAGTACATTCAATAATCTGCATGCACGTAGGCCGGTGAATGACAACCGGGCATCGCTTCTACGCTCCTCTGCTGCGGTGCGGAAGCCGGTGACGGAGCGCGACGTCTACGCGCACGTCTGGAAGAACTATGTGACGTTCGCATTCCGTGTGGTGCCACCAATTCCCAGCCCCGTTGTGCGATGCGCCTCGCCTGACCTCAGCCTCAGGTAGGACCGGATAATGGGGCGAATTTATTGCAAATTAATTTTTATTTCGAGGACTCTAAGGTTTAACAGTTTTTCATTTCTTGCTAGTGATCTTTAAGGTTATTGTCTATTGAACCATTGAGCTACGTAAAGTAGGTACTAGGTCATGAACAAACACCATAAATGAAGCAAACAATTGAGGCTTAAAGCGATTAATCTTAACCCCACAATCTACTTTTGGCTTAAACAACAATAGAAAATTATGCAAAATAGGGATTTTTGGTCTGCTTCAGCATTTATTTACCGCTGAAATAATCTGAGCTGCTCTGGAATTGGTAGTTTTTGGTATTTTAAGCAATCAACTGTAATAAACTAAAGATTAAAGGTAGCTTAGGCAGTTTTCATTTTTGATTGATTTAAATTTAAGATATGTTGAAAAATTTTGTTTTTAACTATGAGAGACTCTTGTCATATCTGATAAATTAACTTCTACTTCAACTTCTGAGTGGAGAAAGTTGTAAAACCATATCTTTTTAGCTTTTGTTCTATAAAGACCTTGATATTTTAAGATAATGTAGCATTTTGTTTAAGCCATCTTTGGGCTAACACTACCTCAGTAATGATAGAGCAGTGATAAGCTGGAAGGTGATACTGCCGATATGATCTATGTATGTGAAATATGTGTTGGTTAGCAGACCAAATTACACATTTTTTTATTGAGGGGATGGGATAAGAATGTACGTTTAGTTATGAAATAGAAAACTTTGCAAGACGGCATTGGGAAATGAAATTTTCTTATATGGTGACTTAAAATGTGAAACTTTCTGTTTAAACAAGTCACTTTCAAGCCTAGATCATATGATGCCTTCATAGTTCCAAACCCTTGAAAAATAATTTGTTGGTCTGGAAACCTTGGCAACAGGTATTTGCTGAAATTCACAGAGAAAGTCCATATCGGCAGACCAAGCCTTACGTACTGTAGATCTAATTAATTTAAGCTACCTAGTGCTTACCAGCAAAGCTACTATTGACAGTATCGAAGATGACCAAAGGTCACGTTGGTTTTTATGAGCTATTTTATATTCCAGGCTTGTTTTGTTTTGCTTACAAGTTTTTCTCTTTTCAGTGCACTCTATAATTGATGTTTAGCTTGCCGACATTTGAATTGAATGTAGCCTGTAAATAAATGCCATTGGTTACCAACAAAGGTGACCAACCACTGTTAGCCGATTACTATTTGTTGTGTATGTGTGCGAAGCAAAAGTCGCATACATTTGTACGTACAAGAAACACAGTCACAATTTGCTGCATTGTTTGTTTGCTTGTGCCGGGGAATATCCATGTTGTTTACACCAAACACCGTCTGCTGCTATGTCCGAAATCTTTCCGCTTGCCTTTCCGTACTGCCACCGTCCACTTTTTTCGAAGCTTGTTAAGCTCTCGCTCCCATAGGCCTGTGTGTTTGTCTCTGCGGAACGTCGCTTTCGTAGCCACCTAGTCGAACGATGTTCGTTATTCTTTTTACTGCTCGACATTCCAGCATTGCAGACGTATCTCATCTCACGGCTTGAACCATCACATCTGTTTTGTTTTCTCACTGTCATCGTCACCATCATCTCCACGACCGCCGCTTGCTCATTACGCTCACAGACATCCACTGCGTTCATCGTGCTTGGTTTTTGTGTGTGGCCGTGCACTCTTGTAGCCTAGCTAGGTAGCGTCTTGTTGGTGCCTTCTGCGTGTCTAGCTGCGATTCGCCTTTCTAGTGCCTCTTGGGCTTCCCTAGTGGCTTTGTTGCGATCAAGATGCTTTTCTCGTCCTTCTGTTGTACATTTGACTACCTTGAAGTGCGTGGGGTTGTTGCACCTTGAAACGGGGAGTAACATAACCGTCAATCTGTTCCATTTCTGCAACGAGTGCATCGAATGAAAACTTGCGTAGTCGTGTCCAATATTGTAGCAATAGTTTAAGCCTTCTGGTAAGCGAAGTAGTACCTAATGACGGTAATTTTGTATTAGGAATAAAAAAGCTGGAGTCTTACCAATCACATGCTTCCATTAATTTCAGTCGTATTTGAACCACAAAAGTTACTAAAGTGGGAATCTGTTAGAGAGAAATTAGATTTAGGAGCAATGAATTCTTAGTAGGTGTCTGGGTAGACCTTTTAGGCGATTATGTGGCACCAAATTTCAGTTAAAATGCCAATACTTATGTCCTCCATGTTAATAAAATAAACAATAGCATTCAGATATGACTCGACGTCACCTAGTCATTGGGACTCATGCCCCCCCCCCCCCCCCCCACGCACTCTCCTCCCTTGTCCCTCTGACCCGGGCTGACGCATGCCGGGTTTTGACGTTTCGGCAGCGCCGGCGAGTCCCTGCGCGAGCGCTTCCTGGGCTTCCACCCAGCTGACCGGCCACTCAGCGGGTCGCTCGAGACGGTGGCACAGACGCAGTCGCTTGGACGCTTCTCCCTACCGTCGCCAGCGCGTGCACACAAGCGCAGCAGGTGAGCCGTCGTGGTGGGCCACGTCGGTCGCGTCGTTTTGCTCGCCTTTCGCTTGTCGCAATCTCGTTTCAGAATCGGCGTGATTGCTGTCTAGTTAAGGACTGGAGAATGGATTTTTAGAGTGAAAACATGTGGGCAGAAAATGTCCGATAGCGTTTGTCACCCATCATGGGGTAATCGTCTCTGGATTGTAGGTTGCCCATTCTGTCATTCACACCAATTGCAGATACTTTCAGTATTCGACTCTTTCAAGACACTTTTATTTGATACTTATCTGGTTTCTGTACTGGTAAGTATAGTTCTAAATTCAACTGTTGAATCCATCATGTAGGATAATTTACTAGTAAACTGTACCTGGATTTGGCTCGTAGACATTGCTACTTTTTTACCAACGATTTTACTGTCATCATTCAAGCTTTTGTCCTTTCATTCTTATATCATAATCATTTATTTAGAGAGTTTTATTGACATCTGTGTGGTTTCAGTACCAAAAGATATCACTCCCATGATGGCTAAGAAGTTTGTTCGTGAAACTCCTACGTTTGTCACTTTTAGATTGACGTTATTCTTGTATCGACTGTAAAATATCAATAGGGTTTGACTCCGTTTTGCTTGTAGGTTTGATTTGGAAGAATCAAGGTATTGCATAATTCCACTGTTTCCTCCTGAGTTCCTGATGCCCTTTATGGCAGTCTCTGAACCTTCCTATCTTTCAATCTGCTATCCTATGTAGATACCTTGAAATATCCTAAAAGCCTAAAGTACCAGCGCTTCTTTCTACAAGCCAAAGGGTTTGCATCCCTGCTATATTTTGTAAGGTTCAGGCGATTGACTTTGAGGTAGGATCTTTAGCCATCGTTGAGAAGTAATAACCGGCAGCTTGCTATTTTTTATCTCTCACACCATTGCTGCAAAAGTCATTCCTTTCAATTTGGTCTCCAACATTTTCATTGCCATTCCTCAGCAGCATCTGCATTTTCAGCTCACAGCCTTAATCTCTGCGCTATAAAGTAGCACCGCTCTTCAACAAACGCTTTAGGTGTTCACTGACGGGCGCAGGTGTTTTCTCTGCTGTCCATTGGAAAGAAAGTGCTGGTTTACTTTGTTATTCTACAGTAGAAGTAGAGTAGAAAACAGTGTGTAGATGCCTTAGGTCTACTAGTAAACTGCCTTAGGCATTTTAGCTTCCTTTCTTCTGTAGGCATTAGTAGCCTCAAGCGAGCAGTTTCTTACTAGGCAAATTCTTTTTCTCTCTACTTTCAACATCTTGCAGACGGAATGTAAACAACAGGTTGTTTCTCTGCCGCTACGAAGACAACAAAGAAATGGAAGCAGTCTTTCAACATATCATACACCTGTACCTACTCATTACATTGATCACTTCAACATGGTCATAAATATAGCTTTCATCTCTACTCTTAATAATTGTTTTACAGAGCCTCTATTCACAACCATTTTAAAACTTACCATCTATTTACATGAATCATTCAGCGATGTCATTAAGTAGCAACACACGGAAGTTAAGTAACTCTGTGCTTTGTAGGGGTTTGAATACACTAGCGTTCGAAATTTGACCAAATCTGTTAGGGAGAAAAGTTGGAGGGAGACAAATATGCACTAATTTCAGTTTTCTCTATCTGCCTGGTAATGGGATGGATAAGTGGAGTATTCTAATTTTTCTCATTGCCCTCATTGTACCATCTCTTCATTATCATTCTATCATACACCATTTCCATGAGATCGGCAAAATTGGACCTAAATTTGCAGCGTGCAATTGTAATTTTCCCTTTTGGCTAGTTTCTCAATTCTAGTATGAAAAATCAAAGCGTAGTCCTGTGCTCTGAATAAACTCTCTGAATGCCATTGCATTTGTATTACATTTTTTTAACCAATTTTTGTTCCACTAATTTTGTTCCAGTTCCAATGCATTAAAATACTAAGTTAACAATCTACTTCTGAGACCCCCTCTATAGGCTTTATATGAGCAAAGATTTATAACATTCCTTCTGCATTTAAAATATGAAATTATTTGGCATTAAAAGGTAAAGGTACATTTAAGTCAGCTGCCGTAAGCGTTGGGTAACTGCATTAAGTGCTGCACACTGGTCTGCCGACCCTGGCTGAATGTGTTCTGCGCGGCGTTGCAGCTCGTCTCCTGACAGTCTGACGGCTGAACGTGGCGATGGCGGTCGCGCAGGAGGAAACGTCTCGCCCGTAGCGCTCTACAAGCTCGTCGTCCCGCTGTTGCGTTCAGAGGCCACCGACATTCGCGATGCTGCCGTGCATGCACTCGGAAAGGTCAACCCAGAAGCGCTAAAGTGAGTTTCAAGCTACCATCTTGTTCCTGTGGATGATTACTACTACAAAACCAGCTGTTGTCAAAACTTATGGTTAATAACTATTGATGATCTTAGTTATCAAATTATTTTGAAGTTGTGAGAGTTAAGTTGCTAATTGTAAAAGTGTCAAAAAGTTACAAAAATTAATTGCAGAGAGGAAAGAAGGAAACGTAACTAACTGAGATGGAAATAGTTGATTGTGGCAGATGAAGAGAGGTTTACGATGCTTTGACTACTGCCTTGTTTAACTGTCTCACTTGATCAAGGTAGAGGCCAAAAAGTCGCAAACCTCTTACTCTTTTGCAATCGGCCATTTCTACCTCGGTAAACTGTTTTCCCCTGCTTTCATTTGGCTGCCTGTTGAAGTTTATTGTTGCCTGCTCTTAGTTCAACAAATCTGAATTCTAATCATATTTGCAAGTCTAACGTGATAGTGATTCATTATCAAGCTGTTAATGGTGACTCGAAATCTCTGTGTGGGCTGACGATCAGTTTGTCAGTGAATCGTTAAAACGTAACTCACTTCAGTTTGGTCTATCAACAGCCAATTATATTCAAATTTTTGTCAATAAATTGCTTATATGGCAACATACTTCTGAAACGTTTCTTTAAAGAAGTAGAACATGGTTTGGATCTGTTAAGAGCAACAGACCTAAACTATGTCTATTTCACCTTACCAACTACTTTTTTAAATTTAAAACATTGTCTAAATGTATATTTCTATATTATGCATATTTATATTATATTCTAAATTATATTCTAATATATTATTTTATTATTATTATATTCTATATTATATATATTTCTGTATTATATTTTTTTCAAGGTTATATTTATATTTTATTTAAAATAATGTTTCTTATAATGTAAGGAAACTGAAAACACTTACACATTAACAAAAAAATATGCAGCTAAGTATTAAAAAGATCCACTTTCACAAGTATGTCACATACACTTGGCACTAAATCTTTCGACCACCCCTTCATGCAACGTGTTTGTGCAGGGATCTAATGGAGGAACTAGTGCCGTACATCCGAGAGGCCGTGGACCGCAAACAGGAAAACATGCGACGGCGAAGGAGGCGCGATGCCTTGCGCCTCCAGCTCGTCCGTGTGCTTGAGCTAATCGCAGAATATGGCACGTTCGGTACGAAGAGGAGAAACAAAGTGAAATTGTATTTTCGTAACACCACACCGTTCGTACGGGATTGAGTTTTGTTAAACTTTATTTGGTTTTAGGAATCAGCTCGTCTGTTCTCGACAGAGATTCACAGTCCCTGCACCCGACTTTCGTTGAATACCTGGATGGTGCACGGTAAGAAAGATTTAAAGCTTTCGTCTAGATCTTTCAGCTAGTGGAACTAGGCTAAATATTGAAATGAAATATATTTAATGGGAAAATTGACCCAATTCCTTTATAGAAACCTTTTGGAGGAGCATCCTTCTAAAGATTGTGTTCCCTTTCAACAGACTTTACCTGGAAAGTGAACCGGACAAAGAATCCCCGGCAGTCCGGGAAATCAAGCTGCACTATGGAAACTTCATCCGCAAGATGATCAAGAGCTTCTCCCGTGAGTTTAACCTCCTCACTTTCTGGTTGTGATAGCATTAGTCTGTAGCTACATTACGTTTGTAAGCAGCTTTAAATCTCCAATCAAACCTCAATCCTGTTGGAACTAGCAAAGCTTGGTAAAGTGAGTTAGCTTTCAAAGTGCTCTCTTTTGTACGGCCCCAGTGAAAGGTCTCTCCACTTTCGAGCATAGGCAAAACCAATGATTCTAATCCAATACTGTATGCTTAACAGGTCAATTTTGGCCACCGAGAACTCCACCCTCTGAAAAGGGAAGAGAAAGGGAAAGGGAGGGTGTGGGGATGAAAACTTAAATCAAGATCATTTTGACCCGAAACCATGCGCTTTCCATGAAACTAACGGTGTTTAGACTAATTTTCTCTCTTCTAGTGGAGACATGCCAGACACTGCTGAAACGCGAGCTCCGACGCAACTTGTTCAACCTCTTTGCGAGCTGTAGTGGCCGCTTTGGCCGCCCGTTAGGCTGCGCCAGTTTTGAGCCGGACGAGGCCCCGTGTTCCGAGCAGCAGCTGTCTTCGCTGCAGGCGATGTCGGCCGTGCTCTGCTGCGGACCGTGCTTCGACCCTGAACACCTCGCCGAGGATGGCATCGTCTATCCCTGGCTCGACCTGCTACTGGCCGCACGCGACCCCAAGGTCAGTGCACTAAACAGTTTCGTCGGAAGGTTCTTGGTGGAGATGCGAAGCGAAGTCAAGATGGTAGTGATTTCTCTCCCAGTTCTGACTTTGACTTGTTTATTTATTACTTTGACTTTGACTTTTTTGACTTGCTGAGTTTTGGTTGGCTAAAATAATCTTTAAGTTTATTTGATAGTTTATCTGAAATTCCTAACCTTGTTAGTTTCAAACTGGCTTACAAGTGGTAGCACAAATATCATTTTCTGATACTTGTACGGGTAACATTTTTTATGCTCGTGAACATGATCTAATTGAGCAAGTGGCTGATATTCCCAATTCATAGCTCAATGCCAAGACACAGGAGGATCGGCAAAGTGCGACACTATACAACAGGTACATCGGGTCTAGTAATGCAGACATGCCAGCCAAATGATTCTGCAGGTTTCTGCTTGGGACTCTGGTACCAGACATTACCAGAAAACAAAGCGTCCTTTAAATTCTGGCGTTAAGTTGTATACCAGCACACCACAGGCATAGCCTATACTGAACAGCGAGCAAAAATTAATCTATATTATTATCTGAATAACTACCCTAGCACCGATATTGAGATTCACAATCAGTTGAGTTAAGATTCCAGCTTTGCTTTTCTTTTAATTGATAGGTCCTTCTGGATCTCTGGTTCTATTCTTCTCATTGTCAGGACATAGGGCAGATTGCTAATCTATGGATGGGATTCGTTGCGGTCTTCTGTCTTTATTGCCACAGTTTGATCAAGTTAGAGTATGGCACTTCCTTTTGTCTAGCACCTTCCAATCTTAAAGTTCTTGGAGTTCAATTTTCCTTATCTATGATTAAAAATGTTAGTGGTTGTTGAAGTTTTATTTTGTACCAGAATGCACTGAAATTCCGTCCCGATTTTCAAGCTGAATCTTGATGTCTTGGTTTACAACAATACAAAAATATAACAATTTTACGAAAATATCCTATTTTTTAATTATTTAGGTTTGACCTATGTTTAAATTAAGCAGCCCTCAATCTGGATGGGAGTGTTAACTGTTAAAATTTTAAGCATCCCAGGTACTTTTCCCATATGAATTCCAGGCTGTAGCACAATGCTGAGAAAAAATGTCAACTGCCAGGGCTCGGTGCTCAGTGCTATAAATCCTAGAACTACGTACTCAGTTACTTACGTCACCAGCTTCCCCGGTTATGCCAGCAACTCATTCTCACCGTTCTGGAGAAATGCTGCTACGTTAGCTCCATTCTTTCCACAGTGCAAAATAGAAATTACAAAGGAATCATCCATCACTCTTGGATACAAATTGTCTCGTGGATGTGAAGGCAATATGAATTGCTATCTCCTATCATGCATACCTAGGACTATCCATGCATCACATGCATGCTCTCCCACATGCATTTCCCCAAGTAAGCTCTAGGGTAAAAAACATCACTCAAAGCGTGCGCCTAGCCGTATTGTTATCTTGTTCTCTTATATAGCTGAAGGAAAATCTAGGCTAATTGACAATTGGATTTCAAACGATTGCATAATAGAGACTTGGTACCACATTCACTAACAGTGGTAGTTCATATTTGCATTCCGAATTAGGTGCATACATTAGGATATGAATTTAACATCGATGGAAAAACCACTCTATGTATACGTCAACAGCTGGCGAGTTCCCATTATTAGCTACATTGATGCCTTGGCACGCCATGTCAAGGGGGCATTTTCATGCTGTGTTTTCTGTACAATTTAGCGGACATCACGAGGCGGCAAATATGATTTTCCTCACTGACAACTGACAGTAAAATGATGAATTCACGTGTAGAAAATGTTAATGGGATTCTGTGGCAAGTGACAACCGCGCAGTAAACAGGTTTCAAAACAAAATTTTACATAGCGCCACCTTTTATTTTGTTTGGTTACTATGCACACCAGTTTACAGCGATATCGTAGCCCCACGAGGATTCGGATGAATTGTTGTAACATTTTCAATTCTGGTGGCAAAATAACCAAGGATAAACTGCAATTATTGCGGCTTGGGGGAATCCTGGAGCAGTTTGAACCTGACTAGTTTACCAAGGACGATCATTGAATGGTACCACCAAAGTGATTGGTGCCACCTTACATCAATGTTGAATTCGGTTAGACATGCCGCCGGTTGGTAATGGGATTTCCTCGTCTCTTTTAGGCTAGACTTGGCTCATAATCCTCATAATTATCGTGCCATTTACAGAAGTTGTTATAAACCAGGGACCCTCAAATCACCAATCAATTGACTAACTAGCAGTTATAAATACTCTTCGAATGAGTTCATGTTGATTCATGCCTCGTTAATCGAAGCTAAGCCCAGAAATTAATTTACCTCGATGTACTCGTAGCTTCAACGCTGAATTATGTTCCTGCAGTTGTGGATTAAATGAAAGCACGTCTCGCTGGCACTTATTAAATTCCATCGGTGCAGCTGCATGCATTTGAAAATGCATTCGATTTGCATCCCGCGGGCGTCGATCCGGAAATTGATTGCCACCGATTCTTCATCGCGCATCACGGCTCGCGACGTTACTGTAATTATTTCGAAACAGATGTGCCTATCAATTCTAACACAAACTCCGTAATTCTCGTTCCGAGTAACTCACGGTGATTTGGTTTGTTTGTGATCGTTAGTGCAGTTCGCTGTTAATTGATTTTGTTTCCCCCGAATTAGGTGCGATTGAAAACCTGAGTTTTTTAATTGATTATTCAGCGCATAGCTTCGTGTTCGATCAATTTCTTTGCGTACGCCAGGAGAGCGGTCTAATCGAGGATGCGCCAGTCAAGTTCGGAAAAAAAGGCAAAAAAACTGGGCGAAAATTGCCTCGGTTTACAGAAAACCAGGTTTCGCGGAAACAGCCAACGCGTCACGGCCACTCATTCATGATCAGAAATGTAATAGAAAATTCGTACCGTAAAACAAAGACATCGCTCTACTTCACACCGATTTATTCATTTCATATCATAGCTACAAAAACGATATCGTGCCTCGCGATCTGATCTACCCACCACCTGGCGCCGTCTTCGACTTGGACGCATTTCCCTAGTCCGCCCTGTGTTATACCCGCTTTTCTCGCACCCTATAACCGACCAACAATTTACACTAATCATCATCTCGCGCGCACATTGCACACACTGTATAGCGATTCTGTAGAGTAATTACCGCCGACGGTGTGCGGCAGCCCACTGTCTTCGTTCCCCGGCAATCACGGCATGCATCGCCGACATAAATCACACTACTCATCGCGTGCCTTCGAGCACAATAACATCTATTGGGTTTGGAGCTCCGATTCGTACACACAGTATTAGGTAGTAGGGAAAGACCGGTAGAACTAGAGTGGAGGAAAGGCTTCGCACGGTTTGGCTTTCATCAATATTTGGTTTCGGATGTACAGATAATTAAACGCGCCATGTATGTACTCAAACTTTGCAGTATTTTACAGTAGTTCACTGCCGTTTCTTGAAGTTTCAAAATTGCCCTAAAATACCGTTAACTTATCTACAACTATAACAAGATAAGCAACATATTGTTATCATCAATACAGATAAATTGAGCGTAAAATAGGCTCAAAAGCGAGTAAATCTTCGAGAAATAACCAAATTAAATTAAGTAACACCCCGTTTTTTGCTAACGTAGTCGTTTTGCGGCAAATTCTTGCAAATATAGTTAAACAGTATCACTGTGTGGTAGTAAGGTAGTACTATAGTTGTTAAAATGGTGTTGCCACTCTCATACGAACCAATCCCTCCCAAACACACCCACGTGAATGTGAGGTGGTAACAACACGGAATGACTAATTGCCGAGGTAAGAATGGCCACACCGGTATGGTGTACACACGTGAACAGAACTCTCACGACGGGCAATTCGTCTTCGCTGTGCAAGTTCTAGGCGCTAATCATCACGCTCTGCCGAGACACTAGAGCGAATTATCAATTTGGTGCCGAGAGTTTCGCGTGATTCCTATGCGTGTGTGTTTTAGGGGTAGCTTGGCAACGAATCGGTGCTTTTGTTAGCGAGTGAGTAGCTAATCTCTACTTCATCTTAAGGTGGAGGCTGGATTTGCATATTCTGCGATATCCTCGTTCGCATTCACAAATACTGTTTCTCAGGAATTCTATAACCATTTATACTAAATTACATAACGTTGCCAGATTTAGAATTTTGGCACCCCTTGGCTTATCACACATCGCCTCCACCTCCACCTCCACTGGTTTCCAAGGGAGCTTTCTTTTTTTGTTGAGAGGGGGGGGGGGAGCCCCTTGCTAGACTATATTTGAGTTCAAAAAATATGATTTTCTAAAAGAGGTACAAGTTAAGAGCTGGGAGTGCACCCGCAAAAAAGCCTGTGCGTCAATTCTATTTTTGGATGACATAACGTGTGCGATTTAAAACAGAATGCTTTTCATTAAACTCATGTTTTTCGTAGATAGTAATTTTCGTTACCAACTTTAAAAACAAAAAAAATACTAACAAGCATATGAGATTCAATGGTAGATTCAACGTGTAGTATCCATGGAGATGCTGAGATTGCCTGACAGAGCTTCTTAGTACATCGGCGGGTATAGCTATAACACTTAATTTTTTTGAAGTTCAAATATTCACACCATAGCTACGCTCGTTTTAGCGCCCCCTCAGATGATAATATGTATGCCTATATAGACTTGTCAGTCTAGCCTAAACCTAGCAAAACACTGACCTTTCTGGGCTTGGTTGCGATTTACCCCAAACCAACGTAAAAGCAACCCAACCTAACCACAAATCCACCCTTCAATATTGACCATCAGTGTCAACACAGTTGTCGAAATCATCTTTATTTGCGTTTAAAACAGCATTTTTCGCACCGCTGATTGGAGTGTAGTCATCGTGCTGATCCCACGCGTATACCGCATCATTGTTGAATGTTGTATCGTAAGAACCTATGCATGTTCGATAATTACACAAACAGTTCGCAATGTGTCGATTCTCGCAAGCGCTAATCCGGATTAATTAGGTTGATGTGGTAATCGCACGTTGCCTGATCACGCGGTCGGGTCGTGGGGTCGTGGGTCGTGTGCTGTGGGTGTGCAGGATATGTGGGGGTTGTGGGACACGGCTGAAAATGATGCCCGAGGACTGGTACCACAGCATCGTGAGACAATCTTGGGCACGAATGTCACCCAAATGCAATATATGTCGGTCGCGGGTCGCGGTGGGCATTTCGACCTCGGCTATTAAGTAGGGCCCAGTTTAGCTGCTGTGGTGGAATTACAGGAAAACTATGATTGCTAAATCTCAGCTAGTGATGGAGACTCGCTAAACATAGTTTACAAAAAGCACTTTTACAAGGTAGAAACTCTAGCAAGTTACAATAGCCGACCACACAGTTATCTTGCAATGTTTAACCCATAACAGCAATGGCGAAGCCACTAATTTTCCTGGTGCATTTGGTAACCTTGAAAACGGTCATCCTGAAGATGCCATTTTCATCTTCTACTGGCCAAGTTCTTATTCATCTTTTTTGATTGATTGATTGTTAGGGTTTAACGACGCACTGTTTTGACATCTGGCCACGTGGCACTGGTCTAATGGCGTCTGTGAATGAGTGGATGATGATGATGATGACGATGACAATGACGAACCTAACCTAGCCTAGAAAGTAGGTGGGGAAACCCGGTGCCGGCACGTAGAACTAACTTACATCCCTCCAACCTATCTACCAAACAGAACTGGTAATGTGTTTGATGGTCACCCATCCAATACCTAACCCAGTGCAGTGTTGCTTAACTTCGTTGATCTCATGAGAACCGGTGTTTCCAACAAAACCGGAATTGACGGATTATTTTCCTCTTTTGAAAATAGGGAGTTTTAGACCATAGACCAGCTTAATGCCAAACGAAAATTCTCCAGTCGGCATTGAACAATTTAGCCCGAACACTTTTGTTAAAGTTTTCTGAGGCATTGACCAGGAGATATCTGCAAGCAAGTCATGGCGCAATTCAGAACCGAAATCTCACCGGTCTGGGCCAGAACGGGGACTGTTTTCACCCCCCCCCCCCCCCCCCCCCCTTCACAACCCTCAACCACCGCGTCGGCGCTTATAAATAGCTCGGCGTGGCGATCGGGCAAACAAACACTGCTCACGGGGACGCCGTTGATGCCGACGCTGGCGTTCGTTTGTTGGCGGATACATTAAACTGTCTCGTTCAGATGCTGCCAACCTCGACACTAAATAGCCCTACGTAAAATTATACATGGGCCTGTTTAGTTGCATGCAAAATTAACTTGGCGATACCAAAAAAAAAAATACGGCAATTTTAACGGGCCAAAATACCGCGTGACTGAAAATGTAAGATCGATTTATTTGCCAGAAGAGGAATCTAAGTTTCACGAATTTCTCTCGTTCTTTGGACAGTTTTTGGTTTTTGGGGTCTCAATTCGAACATCATGATTTAAGACCCGCTGGCGTCCAAATTGCGGTATCTCGATTTCAGAAAATTTGTAAACCGACGAGCGAGCCCACATGGTATATCCTGTTTCCACGCACACGTACGTCGATCTGTTGGTTACATTCTACCGGAAACAACTAAGTAGCGAGGTGCGTATTTGCACTGGTCGCCCCCGATTGGTCGGCACTACAACACCGTGGAAACTACAGCATGACTCGCTTCCTCTAGCCTGTTGATCTACGAGTAATGCCCGCGGATACGTCCGACGTGCCGGAATGACGCCCGTTAATTGTTAATCAGTGATTCTACCACGTGATCTGATTGGATTTAGCACCAATTAGCTAGATTAAACTAAATTGTACATTCTCTGATGCATACATAACGTTCTATCAATTAGTGGACATTTCCGATGGGTGGATTTATTTTTGCACAATGGTTGGTACGCTTATTACAGATAAGAGGGCCAGTGATTTGAGGACATGAATTAGATTAAAAGGCTTGCCAACCTGTATTATTTATGCGCCAAATTGCATTCAAAAGTATTGCACGCAAAACATACAGAAGATATTGCTAAATTTCCCCAAACTCGATCGTCGGGTGATTCGAAAAAAAAAAAACTTTTCGAATAATCTCCACCTCAAACTTACAGCCAATATGCCTCGAGCTGTACATGTAGCTTGAGTTGTAATGTTTAGAAACTTGGCTCTGGTATCTGCAGGGAGAAATTTCAGCATAAAGTTAACGTATGTTTTTGACCTACTTCGCTGTGGTATCTAGTCTCGGGTCTGTTAGTTCCATAAGAATCACTTTGACCTTGACTCTGCGTAACCAAGGTCACGCCCTGAAGCGACGCCAGAGAACGTAGCAACCAGAATTCGAACCTTTTATTACCAACTCGCTTTTCATCTCAGATATCTCCTTAATTAAGAACTTTCTTGTCATGTCGCACAATTCTTTAATTAATAAAATTAATTAGCAGGCGTCAGCGGCGAGGCGTGAATGCAATTATGCACACGCTGGTTAATAATAAGCTGGGTCGCAACAAAAGCCTTTCGTGAAAAGTTCTAGTGACCGAGCGAAAATGTTTAGACAGCAGCCCGTTGTTACCTGTGCTCAAGTAATAAGAAAATCAACGACGGGAATGATGATTTGCTCTGCACCCTTTTTCGCTGGCAAATTAGTGCGTCGAATTGTGGACTGGGCTTCTAATAGTTTGATGTTTCTAGCAGTACAGCCATCTCCAAATGAAGACATGACTGGTGTAGCAGATAGTCATCTCTTATTATAATAAAGTGTGGTACTTAACACGATTTCTGCAGCTCCACAAGTTCTACGAACTCTTCTAAGGCAAAAAAAAACACTGCTAAATCACCGCACAAGGAAAATGGCCCAAGGAAAGTGTTGGATACGTAGAAATGACTTTTTAAAAACCTTCGATGCTTACGGCGTCTGCCTTGGAATGTTTTCGCCACGTCGTAAAATCAAGGCAATCAGCTGGCCATTCACGAGCTGGGAAACTAGGAATTGTTTTGCAGAAAGTGTCGATATATACTTAGGGTAATCCAATTTGTCTACACCCACGCCCCCACCCCCTCTCTCAGCCTGTAGGTACAGTGGATGCACATCCAAACCATGTGTCATCCATCACGCTCACGCCCTAGAGACACTACAAGAACATTCAAATCAAATCGTGCACTTCAAAAATAAAACCGAACTGATTGCAGTAATGTTTTAGTTCGATGCACCTGAAATCGAAAAAAACTCCCTGTTTACGAAGCTGAAAAAAAGCGAGTTGAATGAGCTGATGAGCTGAATAAATTTGAAGCAGAATACATTTTCAAGACTTTTAGATGCATTCAATTCACGGAGATAAACGATCGAATCGAGATTTGACTGACATGACCGACATCCAATTGTTAACCTTGGCTGATTTATAGTGTTGAACGTCGCACTGTTTATAAGCGGGCTATTGGGGGCTCTTTACGGACCTCATGCGCAATGCTTACATATATATGTATATGTTGTTGTGTATGGTTGCGTGATAGTTTTCCATAGACGTGGTTTGATGATTTGACGTGCTTCACGGTTATGCTTTGGTTAGAAGAGGTCTGCAGCCCTAAAAAGGGCCTAAGAAGACTTAAGGCCCTTACTTTAATCCCCTTTTAGGACCGCAAACCTCTTCTATCCAGAACACAACCGTCTTTCCGGGCCCCCCAAAAGTAGCGCCCACAAACTTGCTCGCTTCTTTAGAGTAGCCTGGATCTGTAAATGTCTCGGCTTCATTCGGAGAGGCGTTCACTGCAACGATCGTGCTCACGAATCCAACAAATCGGATCGTTTTAAATGAGCGATCAGAAACAACAAGTTTGTGTTGCCGAGGGGTGCATTGGAAATGAAACAATACGCGACAAAGAACTATTCGTGGAGCCAGCCACTGCTTGAGAGCTAATTGCAATTTGTCCGGATAGGATTCTAGTGCCTGGACTGGAGCTTGTTTCGCTCCGTGAGTAAATAGGTATGCCAGTGAAATAGTTGAGATTTTGAGATTGTACAAATGGAATTAAAATACCCGGGCATCGCTTTCGTTGAAAACCTCGGGGGAAAGTCAACGGAGAGGGTATTTTCGAGGCTGAACGTTATTACACTGGCTCATAAAATTTATTTTTAATAATTTTTTTTTTTTTTTTAATTTGCTAAGCACTTGTGTGGGAAACTAAGCTGTACCAGGAGACATCGTTTGTTGTTTTAATACGTCCATGGATGTTTTTTTTTATGTAAAGCAGAGTAAGGGGTAATAAAATGTGCTGTGCACCGTGGGAAATTGTACACATTTAGTTTGCGTTTTTCATTTTTATTTTCCATCCACAACATCGACTGTAAACATACGCTCGTCACTTATTGAGATTGCGTTAAAAGTTCTATGGAATACGAATCACCAAATTAGTTATTGTCAGAAAGTGATATTGTGTGGATAAAATTGGATATCTGATTCGTGAATAAAGCGATAGCATGGGCTACTTAGACTAATTAATATTAATTCCGTCTTGTACAAGCGGTGATTGCAGTGCGAGCACGGCAAAGAGAGGAAAGGATGCACAATGTGTTAAGTGCTACGAATTAGTTCCCCAGCTTGAGTGCATTTCTGTCGTGTCCCGTTGCTACCCTTGCACCTCAGTACCGTCCGTAATGCCACGCCCAGGAACACAACGAAACCGAGTTTGGAGGGCTGGCAAACAATCGCATACTAGAAGTGCTATAGAAACTAAATACACAAACCTATTGCTGCGCAATGATAGCTGTTCAACCAAATCATGCAAAATTTTTTTAAATTTCGAAAATGATATGAAATTTTAAGCAAAAGTATAAGTCGAGAATTGTTAGCTTTCGTGGCAAATGTATCCAATCCCACAGATTCACTGATATTATTTTTTACTTATTATTATTTATTTATATATTGCTGCGGACAGATAAGAATGGCCTCCTGAGCGAAAGAAAATAAGAAAATAATTAAATCTGCTACCATTCGAGCGAAATTGTCCATTTTACGCGTTAGCGCGGTTGATTATCGCTGGGTGTGCTGGTGAGCACCGTTTTTGCAAGATGCAGCCTCAAGGTTCTTGCCTTGTTTTTTCGGTGAATTTCACGAGTATAACTGGAGCTGTCTTTCTAACTTGAATTTCGCCAACCACTTTCCCAAATAGATCTAATGAGTATGACCAGTGGCGTAACGAGGTATTCCTGGACCCGGGAGCAGCATTTTTCGTTGGACCTGAGCCCGCGCAGTGTTGCTCATCTTCGGTGATCACACGAGAATCAATGTTTGCTACAAGTTCAGCCGCTCAATTCTCTGTTAGTACAAAGTTAATGACTATCGTTGAAATAATTTCGTGATGTTGCAGCTTTCCTATCTTCCTCTAGTAGTTTTTTCCCCGGAAGCAAACAGTACAACGCTGCAGTCACTCGCTGCGGAGAGCGCCACTTTTTGCACCGTGCTGCGAATTTCCGGTGCTGTTTGCTAGCGTTAAAACTGGAGCGAAGTTTCCACGAAAGTTGGGAGAGTTTTTTGTATTTGTTAACAAACTAGACGGTAATACTCTGTGACAGGGTGATAGATTGGATTCAGTTTGTTCAATCAGCTGAATTGATATTTCAGTTAATTGCGTCGGCACTCTCTTGGACAAATGTGTGTAATTAACGGATTTGGGTGAACGGGACAGAGAATGAGTGAAATTTCACAACCCAAATGTAGCTAGTTAATTATTAACGTCTTAATTTCCTTACCGCTGTTCAAAATTGCTACCGTTGATATTTGGTACAGATAATTGCTTATCTTTTAAATCGAACTATGTCAGTTATTATTAGATTCCTAAACATTTTGTAAGTTTTTGAATAGGTTACAGTACAATACGAAGGTATTCACGGGAATCAGCTTTCACCTGATAATAAATGTTTACAAACGAAAGAGGATTCAATTTCAACCCATTTTTGACCAATACCTTTGGGAAAATTCTGATGGATTGATCACCCCAATCGGCTTACGACGACTTTGTCCAATGAATTCACCGACCGTCAGACAATGATAGTATCGAGACAGACAGCACACTCCAATCCTTAATACCAACCAACGCGCGAACGATCCCTTGCCGCCCTCTCTCTTTTTACCCCTCAAAAACCACCCACGTCTCTTCGGGGCACGTGCCCCACGGTAAAACACCCTCTACTTTCAACGTAATTAAAAAATAAAACTTATCTAATTACCAAACCACGGATTCCATTTCACCATCAGGTGTGTACGTCCTCTTGCACCCGTGGGCTGGAACTTGTGGATCTTTTCCCGTTTACCTGCCCATGAAAATGCCCTCGACTCTTTTGTCTATAAAAAGGATGCTTATTTCGCGCTCGAACAAAACAGAACAACAATAGAGGAACTCTTCGGACTCGCGAGGAAATTAATTATCTTGAATTATCTAGTCGAAATCCGGTCCGACCCCCCCCCCCCCCCCCCCCCCCTCTCCAGCTGTAGTCCTTCACAACACTTTTCGCGATTAGCGCGTCGTGGCTATTAGCATCTCGCTAACTAGGTAACCCCTGCGTTATACACTTGCAATTACAAATTAAATGCAAATTAACTCCATAAACAACCCGCCATAACAAGCTTTATATAGAGCTAGAGTGCTTTTACCACCGACTTTAGGATTCACCTCTTTACCGTGTTCAAAAATATCTTGCGACTTTCGCAGCTGACGAGATTCAGTGCTCGGCGTAGATCTTGTATTGTAAAGTTAAGCATAAAATTATGTAAAACTTTGCACAAACCCCGGGTGCTTCATTACTGAAGACATGCAGACAAGACATTTTATATCACATCCAACCACTACTGGATAAATAATAGAAAATATTAACTCGGTGCTGTGCGCAAATGATACTCGATGCGTGCCGGCATCGAATGTATAGAGTAATTACCAAAATAATTTCGAGTTATTTTGTGGTATGGGGGGGGGGGGGGGGGGGGGGGGGGGCAAAAGGCAGGTACCTTGGTGTGTTCTGGCGTGATTTCCAGAGTTCTGTTCGTAACGACTCCGTGGCGATGTTTTATTCATGATGTGCTCGTTGTTGATATGGCGTATTACATTCGTAATAGCGTGGCCGCGGCGTGGCGAGCGTGGGGGGGGGGGGGGGGGGGGGGGGGGGGGGGTCGTTTGCATTTTTGCACTCTGGTGGGTTGTTCTTGATGGCGCTGATGGGTGTCCATAAGATTGGGCGGCTTAGGTTATCTCAAGGACACGGGGAAATTCCCGGTCATTAATTTCGATGGTAGAATGCGAACAACCCACACGTCGGAGGCAATACATTGGAATTGCTTATTAGGAGTTTCCGAAAATTAATCCAAAATGTCCCGAAAATAAACTTTAATTATAACCCAAAGATAATAGTAATACCTTTGAGTGTGTAGGTTCTACACACTAACCAACCGATAACAATACTCTATAGGTTACCTAGATTTTCTCAATTACCGGTGACCTTTTCCCTTTCTTGATGATTGGGTAGTGTGGGGGGAGGGGAGGGGGACTGTAATAACATCCAGTCTGTGTTTATGTGGGTGGTGAAAGTTGAATAAGAAACTTTGAAAGCTTTTATCTACTTCCTTGCACAAATTTGCGTATTTTCCGATGAAATAAAGATTTTCCTCGGTGGGCGTAATGGTGTTTCAAATAACATGTACTTTCGAGTCCAAAAACGGCCGAAGATGTGAATGTCTGATGGACTGACGTTGACGGTTGCGCGTCGTGTTTTGCATCTCAATTATACTTGTTTCGTGCCGCCCATGCTTGCTGTTATTCGATCAATTTTAAAAGAACTCGGCGAGTCTCGACGAGGGCGTGTGCAGGGTTTTAATTGATCTGTTGTTGTAAAGCTTCCAAAATCGTACAAATGTAGTCAAGAGGAGTGTGCTATTGGGTTATACAATTGTTGGGCATCAGGTATTTCTTATATGTAGTTATGCAATTTTCTGTCTTCTGACTTCGTTTGAATTTGCTGTGGCGGTGGCGGTGGCTTTTGTCTAAAAAGTAACTAGGTACCCCATTTATAAAATTTTAAGTATTCAACTTGCTAAATCAAAAGCCTTTATGAGTCAGCTCGAGCATTAGCATTTTGAAAGAGATCCATATAAAAAGCACTCATATGTAGCCAAAATGCCATATCTTGTCCCCAACTTATGCACTTATGCTAGAACACGTGAATTCCTACTAATTCCTAGTATGATATCAAGTAAAGAAGGTGTCCGCCGGGAAGGTTCAGTAATGATTCAGGAGGGGTTGGTCTGATCGCGAAATTGAGTTGTTAGTAGCATTCAATCTTTTGGTACAATTTTTCACTTTAAACAGCAAAAATAAGAAAATAATTACACCACAGATTGATAGCGCAGTCTCAAAATCTACTTTTTTATTGGTGTTTTGCGGGCCTGCTCACAAGAAAATGTTCGGGCAGACATAACGTTCAAGCATACGATGTTAAAAATCTAAATTAAGTACATTTGTATTTGATTTACAATTTAAGTTCTTTTTGGTTGGATTTTTAAACTTTGCCATGTAAAACCAGGCAAACAGTTGACCAAGACACGCGCAATGAGCATGTAGTGGATTTTTATGAGCTTTCGTATGATGATATCAGGGTTATTTTGTTTGATAAAAAACACCACAAATATTGCAATGAGCATATTTATTACACATCAAGGGAAATTGAGCGTGGGCCAAGTTGCTTCTGGTAAAATGGTTTTCAAATTTGTGGAGAGCTCTAACTCATACATGCCTTGCCATTTGTGTGACCCGTGACTATTCGCTGATCCCTTTCTTCCCGACGGGCGCTTTTTGACCCTGCAGCCCCCTCCCCCCTCAGTCCGTGGTAGATTTAGGAAACAGATGATTGATAGCAGCCATTTTTTAAGAAAATCCCCGCTCTAATTTCTCTTTCTGAAATGCCAGAAATCGGGTTGCCATGGGACTAAATTTCCCGCATGAATGTGATCCCGGTTGATGAATGTGAAGCAAAGGAAATTCTCGACGACCCGCGAAAGAGAGCGAGTGAGTAAAGGCCACAAAAAATATAAACCACGTGAAACGTTTCAAATTCACAGCAGCCCTTGTGTATGGTAAAGTATTGTGGAAATGGAAAATTGCGACATGTGCTCTATCTTGCGACCAGATATTCGGCAAAACTTCGGCATGGAATGCTTGTTTTGAGCGACGGAAATTTATTTCAGATGCTTCGAAGCGCAAAGTTAGCAAAAAAAAATGTTCATGGGCTAGATGTGCTTATTAGTTGCGTGGGATGAATATTTCTCTTTGATATTTCGTGCACATGCTGAGTTATGAAAAAGGACACATCTCAATCTCGGCGTTAAAAAGGATTTTGCGTCAAACTTTCCATGGAAATAAAATACGGGTTCGAAGTTTGGCGTTTGCTTTTATTTTTGAATTATGTAATTCTCATGAAAAAATTGCGTTCTTTAGGTTTATGCCCGGCTTTATAAGGGTCTAAGACAGAATATAAATTTTGATAATCTAGAAATATCCTCCTAAATTGTGGGTTCTTTTCATAGGATAAAAAACACAATGTGCTCTATCTTGGGACAAGATATTCTAAAAAACACAGATCCAAAAAAGAATACTTAAGTTGTCTAAAGCTTTTTTTGAGTAACGACAAGTAAAACATGGCGCCTCACGCTCTTTACCATATGGGCTAGCAGTTAGTTTCAAACTAAAATTCGCATAAATCACTTACGCAACGTCACCGAACAATTCGAACTGAATTTGTCAGTTGACCAGACATGTCAGCTAAACAGGTCCGCTGACGCATTGTCAGCCAAACGCACGAGGTACCCAGCGCGTATTGTGCGTGCCCCGTCGGCTGGAAAATAGGGGAACCGTCGCCCCCCGCGCTGACCGCGACCGTACGCACATGGGCTAGATTTTCACACTGGGACCACAACCAATCTCTTCACTCGAAAGAGGCTGCGACCACGTCATTTTGACGTCGGTGTATTGAATAAAGGTTGCTTTGAAAAGGAAAATGAATGTTTAGTGACATTTAGCCAAACAAACGATATTTTTCAATTTAAAAATTTGTATGTCCGCTTACACGCTTACACATTTGCGGATTTAGAGTAACAAAAGGGAGTAAACGAATGTAGTTTTCATTTTATTACCTACCTACTGGCTAAAGTCTAAAGATATACCGAGTTGAAACTGATAGGGTATGCACTGTTTTCCAAGCTTCTTCACTGAGAGTAGGTGCTAAAAATTATGATCTATTATAAAACCAGCATGATTGTAAAAGGTGTATTGGTATTGGGTATCACCCCAATTCGTGATACTTATTTTGTTGGTTAATTAGTTTTTTCTCTATAAACCGCCATATTAAAAATATTATAAAGTTCTGAAGTTAAGCCCTCAAGCTGTTCACCTTAATCGAATCCGCATAGAGAACCACTTTACAGCCTTATTGGCTATTACACTGAGCGACCCTTTGCATAAGCGATTTGCTACTTTGTTCCGTCGCGCTATGAAACCATACACTCCGAACGCTACGTAATGAACTCAAAGTGCCGCCGATTCTTGAACCCACCACCGGGCGCCAATTGTGCGGACAAAGGTGAAATTCCGAATACACGTACCATAACGTTCTCTCTCTTCCCATGCGTTGCTGATTAATAATTGCGCGCCAATTATTCCGACAAACGCTAATTATCTTCCAACGATCGAGGTGGCAGCTGGCGTACGAATGGAGTCGACTCATATACGTCGCTGTCATAATTACCCTCACTTACTGCCGTCGCCTTATCGCGCGCGTTCTCGGATCTCCTTTGTGTTCGCTCGATTTATTCCACGATTAGGGTTTGATAGGCTCAAGGTGACGGCCCCGTCGAGGGAAATATTCAGGGGTGCACGGAACAAGAAGTTCGGCTAAATTTTGTCGAAATGGATGGCGTACTTTTTCCTTTGAGGCTAGGTCCAGTTTTACCAAATTCTTCAACTATTGGGGCGGCTTGTTACTGACACAAACATGTGAATTTCACTGCATGTGATTGGAAGTTGCCATGGCAATTTCTTCCAACCAACACTTCAACTAGGAGTTGAAAAAGATGGCTTGAAACATTTACATTTTGAAACTAACTCTGTTCAACTAACAATTTAAATTTAATCTTAGCCCGCGGATGAAATTATCCAGCTACCTATTTGTGTATTTTTCTTTTTTTTTAATCACAGAAGCAAAACCGATACGGATACTGACCACGGAGGGTTTTCACTTTTCGCGAACTGCACGCTTGACGTTGCGAATGGAACTAACAACGTGCTGCGACCGCTTATCTTGCAGTTTCCCTGATTTCTCTCAACCTCTTTCAGTGTATGCAATCTGTATGTAGATGCGAGTTTACCTGCTTTTTATTGTGACCTCGACTGCTCTATAAGAAACCTTTCAGTATGAACGGGCACGTTGAAAATGTTCCGCCTGACAGTGCAGTGCTGGAAAAGCGAATCGCAAACCTCGAAGAAAAGAAACCACCGACAATCTGCCCTTCGAAAATACCTCTTTGCAGGCAACTCGATTGCGCAGTCTTATTTTCACTTACCTCTGTTCTTTTGCTGACGTCCGCGTTTTCTCTTCTAGCGTTAAGTGCCTACCCTTGCACAGTAAATGTTCTCAAAGTCTCACCGTTTTTTTTTTGCCTTTTTTTAAAAGGGTTCAAAACAGCGAGCTCGAATGAAATAGGTAAATGTAGGGGGTGTAAGCTATTTTATAGCTGTCTTTCAAATGACCTACACTTAGATGTATGTAGTATACACCATTGACAAGCAATTTTGCCACACCCTTTGCACGTTATATACTCTGTATACTTTATGAAAATGTTTCAAAAAAAGGATAGTTTCCTATTTAATTTTTTTCATCTGCATTTCAAATGTTCTGCAGCAAATAGCGTCGAGTACCTATAGCTGCGGTTTCATTACGCTGTCTACAGAATGCACTCTCTAGGGAGTAGGAAATGACAGTCGTATATGCTGCTATGAATATAATTGCAATTTAAAAACGTGTCAGCAACAATGCAATTATTTTATAACAATTGACCTTGAAGTACTGCGCTCTGAATGGTGGAACGTGCAACCAATCAACGATGCATTCAACGATGTTAATTTTATCCATTTTCTTATTAGTTGAGCTGTATTTCCACGGGTGGGTGCACCATTTACAAATGTGTGATTAGTTATTTAACTGAGTAAACCACGACCGAGCCACTTTTAAATTCAGCCAGTAAAGAGAAATTTTGCCTCTGGTAATTTAAAATTTACCCGATCCGATTTCGCACCTCTATTTCGCTGCGGTCATCAATTTTGCTGACTGGTGCTGCGACCAATTTCGGACCCCGGGCTTGTGGTGCCCCTCGGCGCCCTAGGATGACCGGCCTTGAGCGCCACGGGATTAGCGGCGGCGTCGAGGTCATCCGTTGTGCGGCGTCGCTTGCTGCTGATCCCTTGATCTCGTTACCGGCCCTTTGTCCGCGAGAAGGAGACTAGACCTGTAGATTGTCCGGCCCTGCAAATGGGTGGACTTATGTCTTGCAGTAAAAGTATTTTCATTTGAGGAAGCTAGGAGATAGAAATTGTGAAAATCCAGGACCTCTTAACAGGCGATCATCTGAGTTATTTTAGCAGGCAGATTCTTTATATTCGTCCTGTAGTATTGGTTTAGCAGTAAAAACAATTAAGTCAGCTGAATTGGTTCCAAATTAAGGCGATGGCGGAGAGGGGGAGGGGGAAACAACAAGTCCATGCTTTAAAGTTGGGAACTTAGGACTAACCCCCAGTGAATACAGCTGTCATCCTCGACCGAAATTGGACGTGTCTTGACGTCCACGATTAGTGATGTGTGCAGGAAATATTGCTTTGCGCAAGAATACGGGAAACAAAACAATTGAACTGATTTGAAAAAAAATTCGTTGATAGTAAGTTTCGATTATAGATTTCCCGGAAGTAGTTATGGAATTAGTTTGCAAAAAAAATGCTCTTCATGAAAGCAAAACTAAAAATACAAATGCAGTTGTACGATGCGCACAAATTTTACCTGGTGACCCACATTACTTAAACTTTGACTTTCACCTTCGGGCAAGATGACAAAAAAAATGTGTCTGCAGCTTTGAAAATGCACACATTTTCCTCACAATAGACCGTGCATGAAAAGAAGAAAACTGTCCTCGAAATTGGAGACTTGGTGCGATTTGTAGTACGTACCATATTGAGATCCTTCGCGAAATCCAATAACTGTAATCAAATGGGTCTCGCATAACATCTAGGCCAATCATAATATAGCTCCAGAAAATCACATACAATAAAAAAATTGTTTTATTTCCACGTGCCCTGTCTGCCATTGGACGCCGCCAGCCAAACGACGCTCTAAATACAAGGGCGTCGCGACGTCGGCGTCGCGTGACATTGAATCGCACTCGAAGTGCGTCGCTTGCTTCGTGACGTCCCCCATTGATATCGTCAAATGAGTGGCCGCCTTCGGCGGTGTAATCAGAGACGACATCTCGGCAGAACAATTAAACTCGGAAAGCCTGTTTCGGTATCACCACACCTTATCACACCAACGTCGCTTTTCTTAAGGAGAAAATTGGTTTGTGCTGACGATCCCGGCCATCTGTGTTTGATCTTAAATTATGTTTTTAAAACTTCAAATTTTTTTAAATTAATCCAAGTAAGATTTTGATGTAGGTGACGTAAACATACCGTTAAACTTTTCAACTACTTTCACAAGCAGTTTTCTTCGTCTTTGCTTTGCTTTGCTTTAATATCCTTCCAGAGTTTTTATATTAATTTTGTTCCGAAGGAACTTTATCTCCCTGCGTGAAATGCTGTAAAAGTAAAAGTGACGCAAACCTTTTCCTTGGCTCTAAATTGTGTCGATCTGGACATGTCGATAAATGGGATACACCGTGGTGTCCCAAAATCGATTGGTGAATATTTGACCAACCGTCCATAGAACCATAGTCCATAGTTTTGAAATGGTGTGCTTTCTGCTTTTGCGACACTACCACTGACCCCAAAATAATCATCCGATACTTCCTGCAATGAACACGGTAGTCCTGTTAAAAAAAAACCCTGAAGTGGTTGTTACCGTAATAATTAGTCGAAACCTACCCAAATAATGCCCATTTAAAAGTAAATTTCGATTTGTTTTAATAGAAGCGTTCAACTACTCTGAAAACGGCGAGTTGTTATTAAAGTTACCCCGAATTTGCTACTTGGATGTTATACAACAAAATGTCTCGGCGCGTATCAGCAGAAATAGAAAAATATTTGGTTTGATGGCCCAAAATTTGGGTTGAAGAGAGTAAAAGATGCAAAACTTACAAATTTGTTCGTGAACACCTTGATCCATGTGAAAATAATGCATCTACCCCTTGCAGGTTCACCTTGTGGCCCGCGAGACGGTGGTTTTGTTACTGGAATGTAACCCCGACATCGGGCCGCTGCTCGACTGGGCCGTCGACCGTTGCTACACGGGCCCTCCGGAGGTCGCAGATGCCTGCTTCTTGGCCGTCGCCACCATCTTCAGCGCACGGTGAGTGACCAGTCTGCTAGCCAGTCGTGCTGGATAAAGTTTCAACCTTCCAGTTCAGATAACGCTTACGCAGATATTCCATGCTAATGCATAATTCTAGCGGCTTTCTTCTGCGCAAAAAGTCAGAATCTAGATTCGGTGTTGGCAACGAACCTAGTGTCGTCGTTTTGGCTTTATAAGTCTATAATGACTCGAAATAAATTGTAAAGACACTAGCTTTTGCCGGACACTTTCATGCGTTCCATAATTTTAACATCATATTCCCTGCTAGTAGCTTGGGTAAGTTACGTTAGGTGGGACAAGCTCCCCCGCCTCAGACCACCTTACATTAAAAACTTCTTGCTTCCTCGAGATCCCGTTATCGCTTCCATGCAGGCCGGGAGCAGTTTACTCGGCCCATGCCGCTGTCTACGTCTATCCCATCAGTCTGCGTCACTGTTGAAAATATAAGGCTGCATGTCTAGGGCCAAAATCCGTCTGTCACCGCCAAATCTTCGATGACATGTCCCGGAAATGTTCATTTCTTCGATCAGCAGCGATTTTATTTAATGCGCCGTGATTCTGAGCGACAAAATCCAGATACACTACCAATAACAGTTGACCATTAACGCAGCAATTTCGTGGATTCCTGTTCTATCTCACGATCTCGTTTCCGCTCGAGAATTCTGCCATGTTTGAATTTGTTTGATAACTTTCCCAAAGTTTGCTACGCAAGAATCAAAGCTCTTCCCCCGTTCCATAAGTATAAGGGGACGAACATTGTTCTCGTCCTTCTACCGGAGCGTACGTAATAATACATAAAAGAAGTTTCTATGTCCTGAGTTCTGATCACAAATACATGGGTAGGTAACTATTTACATGATGTGGGGACGCAGCGGGCATAACGCGACCAAAAGGAGTCGTTACTCTTTTAGCAGAGTTTTTGTTTGAGTTGGCTCTGCGAAAAGACGCTCGATGAGCAGAGTACTCGGTCGGTCCCGTTCCTTTTCATTGCTTCGGTTCACGTTGCGAAGTAGCGGGTTTGGCGAGAATGACGAAAATACCTCGCATCGTACTACCACAGCGCGTATGTAGAACATTCTTCGTGAAAAGTCCCCGCCAATTGACTACTTTACCAATAAAAATGGAGAATGTCAGTAGGTGGAGTCACCGTCAACGATTGACGGTGCATTGACAACGGCATTGACGACTCAACGATTGTTTAAATGTATCTACATTTTGAGTCGTAATTATTAAATTGTAGAGGTTGTTAAATTGGACGCCCGCAAGCGCCATCGGGGTGTTACCACGTTTGGCCGGCTCGTTTTCTATAAACTCAATGTTGTTTGTCTTGCGCAGAAAGTACCAGAATATAATGTTCGTATTAACATGTTGTCTCCCTCAACATGTTATAAGTTTTAAAACTTTCATGTTTTTTTATGTAGAGTCATGTTAGAACATGCAAATCTCCCTCGATCGCAGGGTGAAATGAAGTATAACTCTACAACGACTTTCTCGAGACGTCTTTAGCGATGCGAAGAAAGAGAATGAGATATATCTACGCCAATTTTCCAGTGTGTGCTCAAGGTATCATCTTTTTTCCGTGGATACAAGCGGAAAAGTGATACATACTTGCTCTAGCTTCTGTGCTGTTGAGGAAAACGACAATGGCTCGACGTTTAAGTTTGAAGGAAAAGTTTCTGCGTGGAGCCGAGAGCGTTTAATAACGGATTTCTTCAGTTTTAAGAGGTTACAATTTTTCTTTCCATACGGAATTAGACGACTAGAACGCAACTCGGTCCATAAAGGGGTGAGGGGGACAAAATTTCCTTTATTTTCGCCCGTTTTATGAATATCTTTCCACGCTGCCTCGTTTGGAGCCCGGCGAACGGAAGAGGTAAATCGCAGTCTGGCCTCCACACTCACCTCCCCAGACAATCGGACGAATTTATCTTGCGCATCACGCTGCCTAGTAAACAGTGTTTCCCGTGAATTGAGATTTCCGCTCTTTCTAAGACGTAGAGAACATCCCATTTCGACAAAGTTGGTTTAAGGATTACAAAATGCCACCTGCAGTGAGCAACGTCACGTTTCCTGCTACACTTTCGAACTCATGTTTATGCCATTCGATACTGAAATTAATTCACTGCACGACGACCTCATCAAAAACGGTACGAAGTTCTGAGTGCGCCAACTATGAAAATAAACTTGTACCTCGACATTGTGCATTAATCGTTGAATGTCAGCTTTCGATTGAACGCTTTGTGCGCTTACTTCCTTCGGGAAGTTTCCCAATGGACTTGGCTGACTACTTCACCCTCGCGTCCTTTGCTCGCGTCTCATCTAATCGTTTTGACAACTCACCGCCTTCTAGAGCTCTATAAACCAACTTCTGTCCAAACACTCCAAACAACACGCGCGTTTTTTTTTTACTTATCACACAATTTTCTTTAGCTAACTACCCTGAACCCTCGCAGGTTCGCTCTTTTGTGTCGCTGAGATTGACTCGTGCTCTGCTGGATCGTCTATCCCGCGGCTCCATGGTGGCTGCTGAATAATAATTTTGTTCCTTTCAAGAACTTCAAAGGACAAACGAGACTAATTAACATTACTTGGAAACAACACCTCGGCGGTGCCATTCGCATGTGAAAGATAGTGTATATGAGAGACACCACATCATTCACGCTAGAAAAAGTTTGGAGACAGTTATGAGCTAAATCAGCTCTGGAAACTTGATAGGAAAACTGTAGCGATCTTAAACGAAAAAAAAAGTTTTACGTTTTTTAAGTAACAACTAGATTTTAGTAAGACGAAGGGGTTCAGAGCCGGTAGACGATGTAGATTTTAGTTTCGTGGCAATAATCGATTTTTAGCAAGAAAAAAATCTAGATTTATTTTACGCTAAAGTAGCTAATCTTTCGTCTCTGGCGTATTCTTGCTTAGAGATCATAAGGAAGCTGCGAGACGTACAACTTTGTTGCAGTAACTTCGTTAAACACTTCTTTTTTTTGTTGCACCCAGCCCTGTTATATCGAAAAGAAACTGCTAGAGACAAGTTTTTGAACGTAGCGAAAAAAAGAACACCAAATGCATCGCAAAATGAAAATTGCACTCGACTTTCTCTCAATAATATCTTATTCAGTCCACTTACCAGCATCATTTCCTGAACATCTGTTGCTCGAATACGGTTTCAGTATCATTGACTGGCACCGCGTTTTATCTTAGTGTAAATGATGAAACCGAAACCTCCCCGCGGGTCGCTCGTCATGGACTACGTCTCGAATTGCGTGTGCCCAAGTAATGGCCGGACTCGCGGTCGCTTCTTTGGGTGCTGACCCGTCATTAAGTGGTGCAGTTTCCTGTTTCACCCCTCTGGAGCGCACGGCGTCATCAGCGTCCCACGCGTCCCGGTTCCGTCTAGACGATGCGCGAAATGTGATTTGGGGACCTCGGGATGAGGTACCTCGACATGTTGATTATCGAGTCTGCAAGAAGTTACAGCTTTGTTCCTTGTGTCTACAATTTCATTCCTAATTTTCCTAATATTTTTTTCTTTCTCTCCGTCTGTTTGTTGATTGTCTCTTCTACCTAAACGACTTGGCCAAAATCGATTACATTTCAACACGCTTCCGAAATACCAGAACTTGGATCCTCTACGTTTTTGGAAAGAAAACGATTGAAAATCAATTTTTACACAAAACAAATCTTTAGCATGTTTTGAAAGCTTACCGTCACTTTTAGATGAAACAGACAATTTGTGTAAGTGTAATAAGTGTCAACATATCTCTCAATATATCACGATGTGCTCATCCTCCAACGCGACTCTGCGTGGATGTGTAGTGTTACACAAGAGACTCGACTAACGAGCAATCGAATGGAATCACATTCGTTCGCTAGAGTGACGAATTTTTTAATTACAACCGTGATTTCCGTAAGTTTTAAATGGATTTTTAAGTTAACTTGTCAGAGCTAAAGCACACTTTATATATTTTTCACAACAATTCTAGTAGTCCTGTCCATGGCAAGCAATTGCAATTAAAAGTAAAACTTTTTTTACCGTTTCCAGTGAAATTCACCCAATTATTCCAGTCATTCTGTCGTCAGCTCAAGTTCCGACCAGTTCCGACAGGATTACATTGATTGACCTGATTTGAATGCAACGATGCAAAATTAACATTATGTATTTATATACATGTAATTAATTAATATTTGCTTCTTTCTTTTCAAACATTTATATAGAACAGTTATTGTCTGTGCATTTCGCATCACAATATCATAAAACAAATTTCGCTGGGAGGATATGCATGTTATCTAAAACAGTGTGAAACAATTTTCGTCAATATTTGTATAAATTACCGACCTGCCACGTTAGTTTTTTTTCCTGAGTTTTTTTTTTTTACTGGAGATAACAAACTCTACACCCTTTGCTTTTCTGAATAAACGGCCAGCAGTAGCCCTATTCACCAACTCCGTCGGCGGGGCATTGGCTATTTTGAGTCTTAACATCTTTAGAATTTATGGCTGCGGCTAGTGAATGAGTGAAGCGACATCTTCAATTGCACTGAAAAAAAGCTAGGGTGTTTGTGTTAGTTTGTTTGTTCGCGCTCTATTGGCTTAACGTCTGCTTACAATTTGATGGAATTCGTACTGCACTTTTTTTGTGCTCCCATCCTCATGCGTTTTCAGAAAAATCGGTGAAAGATATTGAAATTCAATACAAATTTACGAACATTTAAAAAATTACTAAATCTATTTCACGTGCTAGGTCCAAAAGTTTTTAAGTTTTCAAAAGATCTCAGATTGGGTTAGCAAAGCTTTAGTTAGTTGATACAGGAAGCCTAATGATTGGTCGAGGCCCCTCAATGGGCCAATGGAAACGTCGTTAGCGCCTAGAACCACGACAAGTGACGACCCGTGGACCCTAGGTGGCGCGATCCTCAAGCTTAAAGCTGCCGTCGTTTCTTAAAGCAGCTGAGACGGGGATAGATACTGGATTGCCATTTCTAGGGTGATTGCCCCTGGAATGGGTCGACGACCGATAGCTGAAGATATTCTTGAGGCGTTAGGTGATGTTTTGAGTATCGATTTAAATGTTAATTTTAACGAGCGTCGATCGTTTGCGCTCTAAACTGAGATGACAGTGATTCAATTTGATCGGAAAATAATTAAGGAACTAAGAAAAAGAGCATGGAATTTAGTACCATGTACAGCGATATAAAAGATTAACAGAGTCATAGAGACTATAACGAACATGATCTGTTAGCGAAACCCAGGGTCTTTCGATTGCTCTGATGAATAACAAGGAATAATTGTCTTCCAAGAAAACTTTTGACTTATTTGCTCAGATTATATGCGACCTATTTTGAAAAAATTAAGTGCCCAGAAGAAGCAGGGCATTACGGGAAACTAACCGTAACTCCTTGAAAATAATGGCGCTTGAAAACTTCAGTCGAATTAGAATCTCCAATTGAAATCGTCATTAAAACGAGTACATTTATCCGATATTAAAATGCCGTTCACCTATCAACCAGGGTATATGATGCCGATACCGCAATGTGACCGTATCACACGAAATTTTGAGATGAGCTTTATATTTACGGGCCTTCCCACTGACCACAGAAAAGGTTGTCCGAGATTTACATAGCGCGTCCGGCGCGTGCCTTGACACGACTCTGGTGGCACGTCGAGTTTAAAGCCGTGCTTTGAACGAAAAGTGTGGCTCGGCTTGGAACGCGTGCGACACTTTTAATGGTTTCCACCGAAATTTTGACACGAACCTGTCACGAGTGAGTGCATCTCTCTTCTGTTTACACCTCTAAACTTTCAGCGTGTCCCGATGATCCGTCAGTGGTTCTATCTCTATTCCCCATAGGCGTGCGCAGGGTGCTCTATTATATGTGACCAACAAGCCGTTGGCGTAAGTGAGGGGGTTATGGGCTATAGAGTGTTCCTATGGAAAATTACATGAAATCGAAACTTGTATATTTTCAGTGCAGATAACCAAACTATGCCAGACATACTGAGATATAACCTATCTGCAAATTCGAACTCACAGCGTCTAGAATAAGGTAGCCACATTCACAACATTTTTAAATTCTGTGCACGGATGGACGCGGCAGGCGACTCCTCGCAAAATTTGGGGTACCAGGACTGGTCATTCGTCTCAAAAGAAATAGAGAACTAAGTTTACACAAATACACAAAACACAAACACAATACACAAATTTACAAAAAAAAAGAATATGTATAACAATGTGGCATTTCAGACCGTTGATTAAGCATTGTTTAAGGGCCGAGGACTACACTGCCCCCCCCCCCCCCCCCCCCTCCCCGGTTATCACGCCTTTGCAATGCATCTTGTACAGTTCGTGCCACGATAAAGATGTTCGCCAGTTACCATGTTTGTGTGCATTCGCCCAGTTCTTGTGTGGATCGACACCTCCATACAGCGAGTTCCAGCGTCAAAGGCGTAGATAAGAATAAGCGTCTGGACTTGAACCTGGCAAAACTGCTATTCCAATTTCTCTTTCCAGGGTTTCCCACAATTTCTCACTATCTTACCACACAAATGCTGAAATAGTTTCGCCGCAAAACGTGGATGGCCGCCTCATCTACATAATCCCAATTCCAATCCCTCTTAACAAGGGTCCTTGGGCTTTGCGGTGTATGCGGCAAACCTGTTAGGACTGTATAGAAACCTCCGCCAAGGCTTGGCCCTTGCTAAATTCACCTGTCGCTTGGTGTTGCAGAGAATACCCGTGTGACCACTACACGGCGGTGATCAACGTGACGTTGATGAACACGGGCTGCCCGCGCACGCTAGTGCACGAGACGGCGTTGCAGTTGCTGCAAGTGCTTGATCAGCGCTTCTTCGGCGCTGTGGGTTTGCTGCCAGCTGAGGGCGACGTCGTCGGTAAGTACCGAGGTCGGGGTCTAATTTGCACCAGCTGTTTTGACGATAAAACTCGTGTGTTTTTCCTAACCTATGCTTCTGTTATTTAAAAAGCTGCTTTTCATGAGCCACTACCTATTTTTGCAACTTAAGCTACGATCGAAGCTTTTAATCAACGTGCCAGCGTACAATCGTTGGTACAATCTTATGATATATTGACTGTTTGGTACTGCCAAGAATCATTTTGCACCACAATTTTAATGTTATGGAATGGAGAGTGATGATTTTGTCACAATGCCATCAACTAACTGATCTTGACTCAAATTTTCCCAAGTTTGATAACATTGGGATACAGTTGATCAGGCTGGATGTGATTGGTGGTGGCATATGCCGACGACCTTGAATCTTGGCCTCGCTACAGCAGCTTCTCAGTTGCTTGTTTGTAAGAAAGCTGGTTGTAGATGCGATGATCGCACAAATTGCACTCTATACCATATTATTCTAATTTTCTAAAGGTGTTATAGAGTAAAGGTGGACACGACTGGCGTTTCACATTAATTACCTCTCTAGACAAACCTATTTAGACAAGTGTTTAAGCATCAAGAAATCATCTCATCGCTTGAATTACCAGCGCGAGCGCTGTAGAAAGCAACCTAAACGATTAAGAACCATGACGTGGCCCGTGTTCTTTGAATGTTCGCATTGCTAGCCCGGCTTCGTGTTAACATTGCGTCGTTAAACACAGGAAAACATAGTGCGACGATTCCGTTTTATCTGCCCACGGGCAGACAAGCCGCTACTCCCGTTCCTTGAGTCAACAGCCACCGTGCTGCTTGAAAGATGGTGTAACCCGGTTGGTATAATCAGGCACATGATTTTATCGGGAAGTCGGAATTACAATCCAGAACCTTTGATGGTAATAGTTGGTAAAGATAGCACAGTCTTTTTCCGTTTTTTACCCCCGTTGTTTGGTTAGCGTCAAAAACGAGTAATTGAGGCATAGGAAGCAATCTCTATCAAAGTAACTTTCGTAAGGCACACTAGAATTTTTAATGCATACTTCCCCTCCATGGTTTCCTGCTAAAAAAAAAAGCAAGCCATCAGATTTTTGTGTTGTAAATTTCTCTTCGACAAAGTTATTAATTTATAAACAGGTTGAAGATCCGGTCTCTGCATATACCCTTCGGTTACAGTTGGAGGACCTTTTGCTCTTGATTATCCAAATTCGTTGCCATGATTTCATCTTTCTTGTTTGATATTATATTTAAACAGGTTCTTGGGATAAAGTGGCCTACCATGGTGCTTTGGAGACTTTTTTCAAATATATTTTATAGTTTTATTTTCAGCTCTACCACTCACACAACTGAAGCAGGCTGAAAACGTTACGTTTGAAAATGAGGGTTTCTTTAAAAGAGTAATTTCACATCTAAAAAATAATTTTCTGTTTGTATTTGGATTTGGATTTACAAAGAAATTTTTATCCCGCATACGAAAGTATGCCCAGTGGAATTGAAAAACTAAAAATGAGATTTCAAACGGAGCGCACGGCATTTCCAAATACACGAAAATATCATAGAAATTTGCTCAAAACCTGACAGATTGCTTTGGCGTACTACGGCTTCTAATTGAAACTGATATAAATTTCCTTTTTTTTTACCTTCGATAATTACCGACAATCATACCGAAAGAGAAGTTATTTTATCTTCAATAAGTTCAATGTAATAAGTGCTAGGGGTCGAAAATCTATCTTTGTTATTATAGACTATGTCTTTTCTTAGCACCCAAGTCAAAAATCGTCAACTTTTATCGTTTTTGCTCGGTATTGGGCAACTAAGAAATTGCATTAGTAATCTCAAAATATATAACTACTTTTATAACTAAGGAACATTACTAAGTCATAAAATTAAACTTTAAAAGGTAATGACTCCTTTAATGATCGACCCAGTGATACAGAAACGTCACATGGATTATCAAACTACAACAGATTGCTAGCACACTTCTCTGCGGAGACAAACTCTGACATAAAACTCCGAACCCACGACCAAATGAAAACGACACTCCGATCGTCGTGTGTACAAACTTACATCCCGGACAATTGTCGCGACCCAGCGCGCATATATTGACACATGGCGAAATGGGTTGCCACCCGGTTCCAGGGTTCGAACCCAAAATTGCCGCTTGACCCAAAACGAGGAGTGCGAAAGGCGGGAATGTCACGTCCAGGCCGCAAGCCTTGGTGAACGTCGAGTTGGGAGAAGCATCATATTTCTCTATTTACGTAGCTTTATTTGTACAAACTGCAAGCGATGCATGCATGCTAGCCGTGTTGACAGATCGGATTTTCCTGCAGTTTATTTTTTGCCGTTTTGTCGGTTTTTATTTGGATTTCGAAGCATGGAATGAGTATGTAAAGTGGGTATACGGCGATTGCTCCAAATCGAGTTATGTCGATGCTTGTCGCTGCAGAACAATAGATATTTATGGGTTCGACATACAGTTTGTTTTTCTGCACTTTGCATTTTTTCCGTGCAATAATCAATTGGACCGCGACTTCTTTTTTGGGACTCAGCTGGAATATTTGCGGGTAATTGTAAATATCCGCAATGGATCTCCCTTGTGGCTCTATCCAGTGGTTCATAACTTAATCAAACTCTTCTCGGGTTCTCACAGGCTTCAAAGAAAATTTCGTATTGTACGGACTGTAATTACCAAAGCAGTTAATTAAAATTAACTCGGACATAGTTTTGCCTGGCACATATCAAGGGCTGCATGAAAAATTTAATTTTAAATTAGTGTTCAGGTGCTTGGAGATAATTTAACCCTCAACATCAAGTCAATTTAGTTGTTTTGTCCATGCCGTCGCTACCTACTCAACCACTAAATCAACCACCCTTTTCTAACAAGGCGATAATTACTGTTGATGAAACGCTTTCTCGAAGTCTCTTGTTCCTAAGCATTCAAAATTGATGTTTCAAAGAGAGATCTGACTTGAAATCTTTGTTTTTCAATTATTATTATTATTATTATTTGTGGTGTTTAACGACGCACTGTTTTGACAACTGGCCCTACGGCACTGGTCTATTGGCGTCGGTGAATGAGTGGATGATGATGAGGATGATGATGAACCTAACCTAGCCTAGAAGGGAGGAGGGGAAACCCGGTGCCGGCACGTAGCTTACTCCTATCGAAAAGCACCAAGGGGACCACCGGCTTCACGTCCCTTCCGAAGGACGGTACAACTCGAACAGCAGGATTCCTCCACAAATCCATGCAATCGAGAGGTTGATAAGCAAGGCGAATGAAGTTGCTGTACTAACTTTCATCCCTCCAACCTCTCTCCCGAACAGAACTGGTCATGTGTATAATGGTCACCCATTCAATACCTGACTCAGCGCAGTGTTGCTTAACTTCGGTGATCTAACGAGAACCGGTGTTTCCAACACGCCAAACCGTTCTTGTTTTTCAAGCACTGTGATTGAAATTGCATTTCTCGAGCAGAACTGTTGGCTTCTGTAATTACTTGCAGAGACATGGTTCCAGGAATAGGGATGACTTTGCAGATATAAAGAAAAATTGTCAAAGCTCACAATTTTTTTCTCTTTTTGAAATTTATTTCTGAGTCATCCAATATTCACAATGAAACATTTAATCCAAAAAAGATAGTATTGGTTTACATAGATTGTACATAGAATGGATCCAGCGTATAATACATTTGTAATTCAATTATACAACATAGGAACAATTTATTTTTATGTTTTACATGTGGAGTGAGATCAAGGTAATTTTGCGTTGTGGATCGCGCATGTTTTATCCGCGTGAGCTCAGGATGTCATTGTTTGTTATCGTATACCTGTACTCCTAGCACACACGATTAAATGCAAAAGTTCGCTGGGTCTGGGGGGGGGGGGGGGGGAATACATAATGTTCATAAGGGAGGTGGGGCGATGAACACGGAGAGATTACGCAGGTTTCGGCATGCACCTCTGTAACTACTGCACATTTTGATCGAGTGGCCTCAGATTTGCGCGACGGATTGCTGCGAATCGCGTGTTCGCAATCATCGAATCAACCGATCGATTTTAATCCACCTTTCCCAGCAAATCTATGCAATCATCAAATGAATCATCACAATAAAATAGCCAACAAAGATATTTGATACACATATACACATATATAGATATATATATGGTGAGATTATTTAGATGTGTTACGGAGAACATTAACATCACAGCGTGATTAAATGAGTTGATTAAATGAACGACATGTAGATAGGTATCGGATAATAGTTGACACTCAGTGACGTATACCGACAAAACACAAAATAAGTCCCTCGACACATCGACAATCACATTTATCACAATACGCGGCTTTTGCGACGTTAATCCGGCGCTTTGTCATCCGTTCGTTCGTTCATTCATCAAGCAATTTATTCAAAATGCTAACCATTGAGTGAATTGGCTCAAACGGCCGCCGACGCTCGTCTTCGCGACGCTGCCGGCTCGCTTTGGAACGTGAACTTGGTCGGCGTCTGCGTTTGACCAGACGACATAGCCTCTTTGTAATTATGCAGATCTTGCCAGAGAGAACCCTGAATTGCAAACGAGTTAAATGCGTTGCCGAAATGATACAGACGTCTCGATATGATAATCCGTTTAAATGTTAAAGTGGCCTGCAGCGAACAAATATAATCATTTTTGTAATGGAGCCCACCTTGTATCGCTTTGATTCAGTAAGGTGATGACATCTACAGGACAATATTAATCTGTAGTTCCATCACATGGAATCCTTCTATGTTAGTTTGCCGCACACGTCAAGTGGTTTTCTGTCTGCATACTGCAGATTAGCACTGTAGCATAACGAGGTTTGAAGGCAAACACTCGTGCTGCGTTTCAACGGTAGTCAAATCACCGGTGAAACATGAGTGGAAACACCTGGACACCTTGCACAAGGCGACAGGCCCACTTCAAGAGACACTGGTCGATCTCGACCTCTGGCGCGTGGAATGCGCACTGTTTGCACGACTTTTTAACGCACTCGTGATCAAAGTACGACGTCGGAAGTCGACCAAATAAACAAGCATCGACGAACTGTTTTCATGAATTATTCGCCGGCGTTGGAAACGAATCAGCTGGGAAAATAAGACGGTGACTGTGGAGTCGATTGGTGTGCACCTGCTCCGCGTCTGTCGATCGACTCGTTCTGAGCAGAGTTTCAATCTCTTGTTTCCATTGGTCACATCTTGGCGAAGACACAGACGGTCTTAAATTGCACTTTTCTTTCTTGTTTGTCGACTGTAGTTTGGAATTGGGATTTCGCCTGGTGAGGAAAGTTAGGATTCCGGTTAAATTGCAATATACTCGTTTCAATTGCACTCATGTGCACCATTTACACCTTTGATCAACCGATCGTATTTGAACGACAGGATTGCCTTCATCTCGACATCTGCATCGATTACTGACTTCTAGGTGTGAGGTCCAATAGCCAGAGGGCTGGTGTTCTTGTACGTGTCCAATTGAGAACAGTTACGGCCTTGTGACACCGTGTCCTTGAGAAGTTTTCCAGACTTAATGAGTGAAGCATGACGTATCCTTGAAGCCAGGACTCCCTTGGTTAAGGCAGCTAGTCGAAGTGCTCGAGTGTTCACTTGGTAAGGGGCAGCATCTCGTGCGCGTCTTGCCAGGTACCGGAACTCTGCAGACCGTTGTACGTGCCCGTAGTGCGTCGGCGTCCCATCGAGCTCGACGGCCGCAACTCCGAAACTACTGAAACATGGAAAACGGAGGGGCCACGATTAGCATAGACACTTGAAAGTGGCGGCAAATCGCCAGCCGCTCGGTGATTTTTTTGTCTAATTTTCTGTGATTTATGATTTGGCTGAACCTGGAAAGGGGCACGGGAAATTGTCTCCCGATCCAATATTTAAAATATATCTATATAGTTCCGTCATTCGTTACTTGTTATCACATTTGATTAATTGATTTGTTGAGTTCATCGACGCACCGTTTTGACAGCTGAACCTCTAATGGCACTGGTCTGTGGAATGGTCGTGAGTATATGATGGTCACCCGACCAATACCTGTCCCAGCGTAGTGTTGCTTAACTCAAGTGATCTCACGAGAACCGATGATTCCAATACGCCAAACTGGACACGTCTGATGCCCTGAAGTCATGAAGCCAGTGCCACAGAGCTCATTGTCAAAACGTGCGTGTTCAATTAACACATGTCAATCAACGTCCAATCAAAACAGTAATCAATCAGCACATGTTGCTTGCATCCAATGTTTGTGACTTAAGTTTTATTCCCATTTTAGATTAGCAGCTGGAAGATGTCTGTACATTTCTGGCTCGCTCGATTTGATTTCACAACCTAGTGACCGACGATGCATTTAAGTACATTGCACATTGTCCCGGCATGATTTACACCAATCCCTTTCCTATCGATGCTCTTGAAAGTTATCACCAGTACACCGCAATTATTTGCCGCTTTCTGACCGCACCGCCGAAACTATCGTAACGAGTTACGGAAATACGCTCGCAAATTATGATTTCCATAATATTTGCAAAGGGTGGAATCCAATGCGATTGTCACAGCACAATCATTAGCAGAACGAGCAATTAGTCTGAAATGGCCGTCACATGGACAATGAGAAATTACTCACGGCAAACAATTACAAATTAAATATCACTGCGTTCGGGAAGGAAAGATAGTAAGCGAACGAACGGAGAGTTTAATCATAGACACAATGAACTTCGGAGCAAAGGGTTTGCTAGCCGCGTGGCTTTTGCCTTGTCTTTGCGAAACTTTGGCGCGGCGAATCTTTCGACTCATGACGAGATTAAAGCCCACAACGGATGGTGTTGCCCCCGAGACGAAGGTCGTAACGAATTCCATCGCAGAGGCCGTCAAACGTAACGAACCAAGTTCGACATAAATTTCTCAAGGCATGTCTTTAGCTCAGTCAATGTAGATTGATTCAACTCTTAATATACAGGTTCATAAAGGCGAGCAAGACGCCAAGATGTACTCTACTGCAGAGTTCGCGAAGTTGATGAAACAACTTTGTTAACTTTGGCTCCGGAATCGAAATTTCGATAAAGGTGCCATTGTTAGGAATGACATCACTGTGTCGCCTGCATCCGGTGAAACATTGATTTCCGCTACATCTGCCATCAAGGAATTACTGCATCACCTCTTGACCCTAGCAATACAAGTACAGAAACGCAGGGTAACCAATTGAGAATCGATTCCGAAGTTGTTTTTAAGTTTCGATACAACGCGACCTGAGCACTGAAGAAAATGGCGCACTCTGGTTTTTGTTAGGATTGGTCGAGTCGAAGCGCGAAACAATTGAACAAGTTGGCAATCCCTTCCGGATCAACCACTGTACCAGCACTTCCAATTCTTGGAGCGTCTGTGTAGTGAAAATTAATGGGTGTTGAACGAGAAAAAAGTAGCTTTTTTACGTTTTATGTATAAATCGGTGTCTAGGGAGAAATTGCGAAAGGTATAGAGACGCTGGCTCAGAATTTAGCGGCAGCCGCGTCACTCTTGGCTTAAACGAGACATACGGTGCTCGTATAAAAACAAAATATCGTCGGTGCAACCCCTAAAGATTATTCACGCTTGTCTATCTATTTTGAAAAGCACATAAAACAGAGACGCGAAATGTCAGCGAGCTATGAGACCGTATGATTTTACGACCCTGTTTTTTTTTTACATTTTTTGGCTTCAATAAAGGGTACACCAGTCCCGATACTCGCTCCCGAGGGATCGCCGATTAGCATCCGAAGAACCCAGGAGAAAAACACTCGACGGAAGGTTTACTTTGCCGTGGAAAATGCTTTCCGGCGCTGCTGAGATTTGCGTTTCCCGACAAAGTCACGGTGGTTGGTTTATCGACGATGTGCTTCGACACAGGAATGCTTCTACGCTGATTGTTTCGACCTCGGGAATCATAAAAGATGGTCGGGAAATCCATATAAACCGTGATGCAAACCCAGCCCTTGAATACGTAACGCAATCGAGGATCGTTAAAAAGTTTCGTGCGGAAGAAAAACGTTTTTTCTTTTTCAAACAAAAACAACATTTTCCCGTGTACGAAAATCCCTAAATCTAAATATCATCCCGTCAATATATTTTGGTACAGCCGCACTTCTTCAGATCAACGTTGAAACGCAACACCTCTTAGAAATAAAAGCACCACGACTTTCCCGATTTAAAGTAATCTCCGTTAAAAGCGTTCAATCGCCCTGTTTTACCAGATTTCAATTATATAGACTGTCGTCAAATCTCCTTGGCATTGCGCGAAGATGGAAATTTGCCCTAGAGGGCGAAGAGCAACGAGCGGCAACCTGTTACACCCTCTCTCCTCATCTTATCGCTGCCTGGGGGTTGACCTCGCCCTGTATCACGATATCTTAAAAACGCCTTAACGCGCCAAGCTCGTACGGCACCGGACTTATCGCTGATACAACCCATTTTCCACATTTTCCGCTGCAATCTCGCTGACAACTGCAAAGAAAGATAAAACAGCATTTGCGGCTAAATGACTGACGGCCAACGCATTGATTTTTGGCTGGCTTTGTTCCTTGTGGAAAAGTGGCTTTCAGACTTGCAGGCCAATTTCTCCATCGTTTCGATGTCGTTAGGCTTTCAAAATTAGGCATTTTTTTAGCTATCTAATTAAAGATTAATAATAATAATAATAATAATTCTTTATTTTTCCATATGACCTATTTACAGGGTATCTGGTACGTCATTATATTATACTGCATAGTATTATTATAAGTTTTAGTAAGCTAAAAACATTACAACATATTTTACAGACTATTTTGTTCTATCAACTCTTCAACTTTATAAAAACACTTTTCAATCAGGTATGCTTTCAAAGCTGCTTTGAAAGACTGATTGTTAGCCAATTCATTTTTTATGGTACAGCAAAATCCGTACAAAAAAGGGGTGTGGTCAACCAACCAGTTATTAAAAGCTGACATCGCTGTTCTTGTTTCACTGTTGGCTCTACTATAGCTTCAGATTAGTTATTTTCGTCTGTTGCAAGAATTTACTCCGTCCGATTTGGTTGTTGGGCCCGAAGAGGACCGAGAAGTCTCGACGATGTTTCCGCGATGACGCCTACTTCCTCACCACATTAAAGTCGCGGTAGGACAACTTGTACACGTATCTCTCGGTTGTCGGTTATCACGTATTGAATGCCGATAGTGATCCCAATAATATAGTTTCAAACAATCTCTTAACTGCGCATTTCTGACTCTTGTCGCTAATCTTTTCATGAATCTTAGGAGTGTGTGCACGATATAACGAAATCTCACGTTACTTTATAAGTAACGAACGTGAACATCGAGGAGTGTGCTCAATCCCTCCAGATTTTGAGGTTTAACAGTTTTGTGGACTCGCGTCGCTTTCGAGATTCCGAAGATATAAATTGCCAGCTCAATTCATTCGAAAGAAACTTTCACCGCGTCGTAGGGCACACTCCGAAATCATGAATAATAATCGCTTCAAAGAATGCGAATATTTGGAAAAAATTATCTATGATGGACACACTGTTTGTTATTTTACTGTGGTGCCACAGGAAGTAAATAATATGCATCTGACATTAGTTCTATTGGCTGCCTTTATAGAGGCTTTTTATGTTGCGTCGTTAACCCCACCTTTGAGCATTCAAATATCTTAGGACATTGGGGTAACTGACATGGCATGACCGAAGCATCAGTCACTTCACCAATGGGAGAAAGGCACGCACCTGTGAGGTGTGCAGCGTGGCGCCTGCGCACAGACTCTGGGCAGCAGAGCGTGCAGAGAGATCGTCGGAAGTTCTGGCCGCTGACGCAGTACAGGACGAAGTTGATGGCGAAGTTGCTGTGGAAGAGCAGGTTGCACACGTGTTGCATCACCATGAAGCCCGTGTTCTTCTCCTTGTCCTGTGGAATCGAAGAAAATGTGATGTTAGAATAATGATGAGTGCAACCTGAAATTGGAGATGGTTTTACTAATTGTATTTGCAATATAGTCAGTCAGTATATGTCCCTCTGTTGCTTCATAGGGGATGGGGCATCATCTGCCTTTGTTTCAATTGGCAATGCATTAAAAGAATTAATGTCTCTGATGCAGTGCCTAGTTGTACAGTATGTTTAAATGATGGGCTTAAGAGATCTGGGTATGATTGGTCGAAACATTTTATTATATTTTGAGTGTGTCGAGCAGATACGCTAGGTAAAATATGTATGATATTTGGTTATCTGAATGCCATTTGCAACCATCTTCAAGTTCAGATCTTTGGACTACTAACAAACTCTTACCAAGGAGACAGACGCGCAAAGAACGGCTCAGCCACAGCTGTTCATGCTCACTTAACGACCCTGCACAGTTTTCACTCCAAACCAATTTCGATAGTTCAAACCTCTTCGAATTGGTTTTATTGTTTGGTTTTATTGGAATAAAACTGATCGAAAAGTAAAAGGAGAAAACAACTAAGTTGACCTTGAGAAATTACCTTGAAGGATGACCCCGAAGAATGAAATGAGGAATCAATATTTACCATGCGATGAGGATATCATACATTTGCCGAGGAGAAAACGGTCGTTGATACAGATTTTGACTTTGAATGATGAACTAGAAACGTCACTAACGGAACTCTGCACCTCGATGCATTCGATTCTCGGCATGAACGTGAGGGCTCTTTTTACTGTTTACTTTGTAGTTCCAATCCAGCCAATAGAACAGCAATCAAAGTCCTTCATCCTGTCCGTGAGTAGGTACTTGGGCCAGGGAAATTTGGGTCACAGTAAATTTGACCTTGAAAGAGGTATATCGAGTTGTTTGAAGTTACACAAGGAAGCGCGGGATTAACGTTTCCGCCATCCTTGCGCCAGACGTATCGGTTTCGTTCTCGTGTCAGTCTAGATGCGCTGCGATGAACGTTTTAAGTGGCTAGCCACTCATTTTCATAGTGACGACGCTCCTCCACGGTGTATTTGGGTGGATTGGTGACGACCTCGTTCGGGCTCAGCCACCGTATTGCACTCAATAGGTCTGGAATTCTTGCCTAAGCCATGTCACACGGTATCATGAAGATATCCAAATTTTGCGATTAAATTATCTGTGGGTGCGGAATTTGATAATCCCAATTAGGCAATGTTTGTACTGCCCGATCCTTACAAAACCACATTTGTCAAGTTCCTGCGTTTCGGAATTTGACTTCCTTATTGTTTTGCGATTTCCAAATTTCAATACCGGCTCGTCTGATAGCAACAATAATTCTCGGTTAATTAGCTTGCCATAAAACCAATCAATTATGTAATTAACTCTTGATTCTTGGTTGCGGTGATAACCTGCTGTGGGTTTGCGCGAGAGTCGTGAGGTGCGGCACACGCTTTATAGTTACCGGCGGTGTTCGCGCTAAGAAAAGCAATCAACGCTTTCATTACCTCTCGGCTTATGGCTTGCCGGGGCGACTTGACGCAAACAAATTTCAAATTAAGCCTTCGCGCTCCTTCGGCTGAGATAAATCCTCGGGTTTCGGTGACCCCATGCGATCTTTGCATTGCTTTTAAACCCTTCACCTCTATTTCATCTTAATGCTAGATGGGCCGGGAATTTGCCGCGGGCAAATGAAGTTCGTGAAGAGTTGATTTCGTGCTTCATTTGAAGCGCCTGAAGTAATAATAACAAAGGTATTTTGTTATACTCATTATTCTCGCGTTGCAAGACACTGGCTGCATGAAGTAAACGCAGCATTATGGAGTATCTATGTATGTTTTTTCTATTCCACTTTATATTTTTACTCTTGAGCGTTGTGTTCACACTCTTTTTATATAAATTACATTTTAGTTGTTTTCTTCAACTACAGAGCGATTCTCTCGCGCCAAAGCACTTTCAATGTCGCATGCACCCAAGTTCTGTGTAAACTTGCTCCCGTAATTCTTTGTCCCGTTTCCTCTTTTCGAATAATGCGATTTTGGGAATGAAATTGGAGTGAGCCTCGTGGGGGAGCAAAAGCGTGCTTCTTATTCTTATAAACGCGAGCACCAATATACATGTGACTGGCGGAACAAAAATCTGCAGAGCGACTCGGCCACACACGCCCCCGCGTAATTCGCCTCTGTCACCAGTCTCCACCCTGACTCGATAGAACTTGAAAAGCCACGTGGCGTTTTGACCGGTTTATAGAAGCTGGTTTTTTTCGCAGCTTCTCGCATTTGTTTCGACCCGCGGTTAGCGCCTGTGCTGCGTAACAGTCTAATTGTTCACATACTTACGCATGTTTGGTGCACACCGGTGGCTTGTGTTGTCACGTATCCCCCCCCCCCCTACCCTTCTGTGCCACCCGCCATAATGACTGGCTAGCATGTCCGTGCAATTTGCCCTCTGGTCGTTAGTCCCCATCCCCCTCAGGCAATACCACCGAAATGTTGGTACCCGAGTATCAATCGGGTTTTTCGGGCCCAACTCTGGTAGACGATTCAATTACGGCACGTTTCCTGCACGAATCGTTGGAAAAGTGAGACTTTTTATGAAACTTTTACGTAATCATTTATGCCTAGTTTTTTTTTTCAATTATTTAATGTAGCTGAAGCAATTGTTTTGTTGTTTTCTTCAATTATTTCTTGGTACGTTAATAAATCTAGAGTATATGGAACATAATTGGAATTCGTATCAAAACTGTGCCATGCGCCTTTCTTATTATTTGTATATCAATTGGCTGAAGCTATTTGGTACAAAGCATTGTTAAACCATTCTTAAAATCAAATCAGAGACGGGCGGTGAGGCTGAACGGTGTGCCTATACACAAGTCCGTTGAGTTTGTGTTTTGGTACCACGAACTGACTGTAGGCTGAGGTAACATTCTAATCAAACTATCAGCTATGATTAAAGCGCATTGTTTTCCTATTGCTAATGATGCTCGGCACCAATATTAGTTCATATATATTCGATAATTGTCTCGTGTATATACCTACACCCTTCATTGTCTATTAAAACACCTCATCTCAACCGTTTTGAGAGCGTTTCTCTGTTACGATACGGCAAACGCGGTCCAAAGTTCTACCGAACACAAGTTTCGAGTGGTGTTTGAGCTGCGGCTTTGGCGTACTGCAAATATAGATTATGCATCCAGTGGTTTTTGATGGAGAAAACAATTTCCCTCCGTAGGCGGGGTCTCACGACGATCGGTTTTTGACAGCGCTATCTCGGCGAAAGCACGGGGGTATATGGCAGTAAATTTAATGAAATTCGACAGGAAAGGACAAGGAAAATGTCGTGACTGCCTATAAAAGTGATGTGATGTTTTATCAATAACGTACGATGCGGGACACATTACGGTGTCTTAATAGAAGGTCGGGCTCATCATCATTGATCACGCGACTTCGAAATGTGTCCGCTATCTAGATGTATCATGGTCTTGGAGATTATTTCTGGCATCCTATTAAGTAATGTGAGCAGTCGAGTCTTTAAGACAGCATTAGGGCACAGAGCTAACATAGTTAGTATCGAGTTTCCACGGCGCAACTTTTCAATTTAGAAAACGTAATTAAAAGTAAACCATCGCATGCAAATTAAATGAGTTAGAATACGTCAGAAAGTAAAAATGAAAAAATACCCACTTCCAAACATTTTCTTTTTATGTATCACCCCCTGACACACATTTTTCAACAATGAACACGTCCCCCAATCCAATGAAATCTATTACACACTCAATATCAAGAGTGCTTTTAAAATCCACTTTGTCGTTTTTATAGTCGATGTCTTCCCGCTTGGCTCTCGATTGTCTGTTTGCTTTGTCACGGTCCATCTACATTCATTATCTCTGTCATTAGCACAGTTAATTCATATCATGAAATTAGCGAGGACGTCGCGAGTCATTCGACGCTCGCGCGAAAATTCGTCCTGGTGGAAATTCGGATGTTTGGTAGTTTTGAGGACCGCCCATCTTGTTTCCTAAGCGCTTTCACATGGAGAGTCTACGATTTGAGGTGCCAGTGACGCCCCCCCCCCCCCCCCCTCTTTGTTACTCGAGCTGGGGGGCTCGCTTGCTTGCACCGCTCAGAACTATTGTAATACGCGCGATTGAAATTCCTGTGTGGGCAGTCGATGAAAACTTTTTTTTTGCACGCTGGGATAAATATTATGCGAACGCGTTCCCGTGAATCAATCAACGCCGAAGGGTTGAGGTTCGTGTGTGCGGTGAGAATTTAATTTCGGCTGCCTTTTTTCCTTTTTCAGTTTCGAATCTCATATTTTGGTGGCCCCATCGCTTTGAGTGAATACGAATTTAGAGCGGGGCGGTACAGGGTGTCGGAGGCGAGTATGTTGATGGCTTGATGCCAGGAGAGCGAATCAATCAAAGGCTATACGTTATTAGATTGGAGACTCTGAAAGAAAATGTAAATCTCTATGCATGAAAGCTTCGGATTCGTTTAGACTAAACAATGTAGTTTAAAATTGACACGTTTGTTTTCCCTTGCATTTCTCCTTGGTAACGTTTCAACGTGACATTTTCCTTGTCAACGTTGTCCAGCCAAGCAGCTGACATTTCATCATCTGAAAGTGTTACCCATCGTTCAGAGAACGCATGGTGCACAGGACGCGTATTACTCCGTCGTTGCTAAATCCCTTCTCCACCGCCACGTCGCCACACCAACATATTATCGAAGCTCCACCCGGCATGTCCCTTGAGATGTGTATTATTTATTTTTCATCCCATCTGCTCTGCTACGACTGGACCAATAACAATCATCCAGACCCGAATGCTGATTGTCAACGTCGAACGTCGCGCGAGTCCGTGTTTCCCACGCCGCACGTCTAATCGAAACAGCGACGCTATTTTCCGAGCAGTTTTCCGACTATTTTCTCTGACCGTTTTTCCGAGAAAAAATTGCGACATGTGTTATATGTATAGGAGGAGCGTGGTGTGTTTAACTGCAATATAACGTCACTAATGTGTTTTGTTGTGGGTGTTGCGAGTCGTTCCACGGTGTGAACACATTAAAGCACGAACTAGACGGCGCGCGAAGCTTCGAGGAAAAACCAAGCATGCACTTTCTTTCTCTCTGTAATGAAATTTTGCGATTTTTGATTAAATATGGGGAGGAGATTTCATTACCGCGCGCTCGTTCAGTGTGCTGCAAGGGCGAATTGGAAATCTAGTAAGTTACAAGTCTGATTTTATACAAACTCCATTTCGGGAGTTAAAAATTGTAATTGAGAGCAGAGGGCTGAGAGAACATAACGCTATTCTTAGATTTGAATGTGTGCATAGCGGACACTTCGAAATGTGTCCGCTATCTAGGTGTATCATGGTCTTGGGGATTATTTCTGGCATCCTATTAAGTAATGTGAGCAGTCGAGTCTTTAAGACAGCATTAGGGCACAGAGCTAACATAGTTAGTATCGAGTTTCCACGGCGCAACTTTTCAATTTAGAAAACGTAATTAAAAGTAAACCATCGCATGCAAATTAAATGAGTTAGAATACGTCAGAAAGTAAAAATGAAAAAATACCCACTTCCAAACATTTTCTTTTTATGTATCACCCCCTGACACACATTTTTCAACAATGAACACGTCCCCCAATCCAATGAAATCTATTACACACTCAATATCGAGAGTGCTTTTAAAATCCACTTTGTCGTTTTTATAGTCGATGTCTTCCCGCTTGGCTCTCGATTGTCTGTTCGCTTTGTCACGGTCCATCTACATTCATTATCTCTGTCATTAGCACAGTTAATTCATATCATGAAATTAGCGAGGACGTCGCGAGTCATTCGACGCTCGCGCGAAAATTCGTCCTGGTGGAAATTCGGATGTTTGGTAGTTTTGAGGACCGCCCATCTTGTTTCCTAAGCGCTTTCACATGGAGAGTCTACGATTTGAGGTGCCAGTGACGCCCCCCCCCCCCCTCTTTGTTACTCGAGCTGGGGGGCTCGCTTGCTTGCACCGCTCAGAACTATTGTAATACGCGCGATTGAAATTCCTGTGTGGGCAGTCGATGAAAACTTTTTTTTTGCACGCTGGGATAAATATTATGCGAACGCGTTCCCGTGAATCAATCAACACCGAAGGGTTGAGGTTCGTGTGTGCGGTGAGAATTTAATTTCGGCTGCCTTTTTTCCTTTTTCAGTTTCGAATCTCATATTTTGGTGGCCCCATCGCTTTGAGTGAATACGAATTTAGAGCGGGGCGGTACAGGGTGTCGGAGGCGAGTATGTTGATGGCTTGATGCCAGGAGAGCGAATCAATCAAAGGCTATACGTTATTAGATTGGAGACTCTGAAAGAAAATGTAAATCTCTATGCATGAAAGCTTCGGATTCGTTTAGACTAAACAATGTAGTTTAAAATTGACACGTTTGTTTTCCCTTGCATTTCTCCTTGGTAACGTTTCAACGTGACATTTTCCTTGTCAACGTTGTCCAGCCAAGCAGCTGACATTTCATCATCTGAAAGTGTTACCCATCGTTCAGAGAACGCATGGTGCACAGGACGCGTATTACTCCGTCGTTGCTAAATCCCTTCTCCACCGCCACGTCGCCACACCAACATATTATCGAAGCTCCACCCGGCATGTCCCTTGAGATGTGTATTATTTATTTTTCATCCCATCTGCTCTGCTACGACTGGACCAATAACAATCATCCAGACCCGAATGCTGATTGTCAACGTCGAACGTCGCGCGAGTCCGTGTTTCCCACGCCGCACGTCTAATCGAAACAGCGACGCTATTTTCCGAGCAGTTTTCCGACTATTTTCTCTGACCGTTTTTCCGAGAAAAAATTGCGACATGTGTTATATGTATAGGAGGAGCGTGGTGTGTTTAACTGCAATATAACGTCACTAATGTGTTTTGTTGTGGGTGTTGCGAGTCGTTCCACGGTGTGAACACATTAAAGCACGAACTAGACGGCGCGCGAAGCTTCGAGGAAAAACCAAGCATGCACTTTCTTTCTCTCTGTAATGAAATTTTGCGATTTTTGATTAAATATGGGGAGGAGATTTCATTACCGCGCGCTCGTTCAGTGTGCTGCAAGGGCGAATTGGAAATCTAGTAAGTTACAAGTCTGATTTTATACAAACTCCATTTCGGGAGTTAAAAATTGTAATTGAGAGCAGAGGGCTGAGAGAACATAACGCTATTCTTAGATTTGAATGTGTGCATAACATACAGTTACCGATACGTCAAGGGTATGGTCGTGGACTAGATATTTCCAAATGTGTTGCTTTCTTTGTGTAAGAGCGTACTGTCTGAAAGTTTGTGGTTTTTGTTATGGAGTAGCATACTCGACGTCTGGTTCCATTTGTTATTCGAACAGGCGGTAAATACGCGTAGGAATGATTAAATTTTCCACCGCTATTTCCCATGACTTCGTTTTCCTTTGTGTATTTCCTAGGCTCCATAAATCATCGACGGCAACTATTATTCAATTGCCAGCTGCCACACATATAACATCAATAAACCGAAGAGGAGAAATAAAGATCAATTATTTCCGCTTGAAACACCATATAGAAGACAGCATCGCCATTTCGAAACCCCACAACGTAATCTCTCTGGTCGAAGTCTATCTTTTCGATGACAAACGTTTCCCACATCTATCATCTCCGAGAACAGCTTAGCATCCATTTGTCATGGGCCGGACTCGATGCCTCAAAGTCAATGAGTTGTCCGACAGGATCCGGGCTCGGTACTCGACTGCCGACTTCCGACGCCAACCAAAACGTTGTCACCATTACGCACGGTTTATTAGCCATAAAAAGCTTTTTAGCCCTTTTTCCAATTTGCCATTGGATCGTCTGGTCTCGTCACAACATAAAAGGCCAGTCACGTATGCTCAAGTACTTCGATAATATTGTGTTTCTACTTTCTTTTGCACTCGTCTTCTTTTCCCGCCTTAAGTGATGGGAAGAAAAGAGAGTTTAAGGATAAGTCGTCCCCAGGCCTTTTAGTTGTCGCTTTGTCAAATTCAATGAGAATGAATTTTGTAGGATTGAGAAACATAGAAAGAAACCCACTCACTGCCTATAACCCATAAAACACAACTGTGGGATGCTTGGATGTAGATTATCATATAAACAAGCCTCAATATTGGTAGAAGGTGATGAGAGAACTGTCGGGGCGTTTATAAAGTAGAACAGGACCCTGTTTACTCATTGATGAGCAAAACACTCGTCACCGAGAAGTAGTTCTTGAGTGTTATGGTCACCATCATTGGATGCATTAACATTGGCTCAGAGTTGGCCTTGAAATTGTTTTTGTGGAGAAAGCACTCTTTTCAAGGTCATCGCAATTTCACCAGTAGCGAACAGAAACGTTGTGAGTTTGCTTGTTTTTGCCAGCAATGGTGCAAAACGTTTCACCTTGGCTTATCAGGGCCTAATGGCTTTAGACGCTGACGCAGACTTCGCAGGCCAGTCTGGTCCATACCGCATAGGTGGTAGTTTCTAACAAGGCTTATACGCTAACAACGCGATACGCAACTGGATAAACGCCATTGCATTGGAGTGAAAGTGTGTACTCGCTTTTTGTTATTAGCTCCTGACTCGTGGCTTTATTTTCACTGCCTCAGGACTTATACGAGCTTTTTAAATTGATGGCTTTGCTATAATTGATGTTTTGTAACAATTAGGTACATGTAGAGCCCTGTCTTTATAGCGTTTTTACACAATACAGTTGGCCGGGTTGTAATTCAATTTATTTTCTGTTAGCGTAGCTGAAAAACATATAAAATACGCTTAATATTAATTGAGTCGACTTATTTGTATCAAGGTCGTCACATGATGGGTTTGACTTATGCCTCATTAATTCATTTTAACTTAAAAATGGGATGTGAAGTGTATTTTCTAATAGAACGCGCTTTGCATCTAGACTAGAACTGCCAGTTCCAGCCCGGAAAAAATCTCCTGTGGGTAGGTTAGAAACTGTTTGTCGTCGCCAACACCAAGGGACTCTCTCTACGAGTGAAAATATAATTTTTTTTTTCCTAGACCTTTTCAACGACTTACGCTTTGCATTGCATTTAAGCCCACTCGGATTATCTTGCATCTCTCATACCCTCATGCCCTCTTTCGTATATCTACGTCATGCCGCGCCGCATTTATTTCAGTTTAAACACCATATCAACTCGAGGAGAAGCGCGAAATTGACACGAACAAAATGAGATTTTGTTGACGACCGTCAGCCAAAAGTTCTATCAGGAGATCTTATCGCAAGATCTCTTGAAAGTTTAAGAACTTGCTGCTAATAAGTTAAACTGAAGTGGATCACGACATAGAACATGTAAACTTCCTGCTTTGGGTGAAACGAAGTGTAGGTAAAACAACTAAACGTCAGGAAAACTCTCATGGCGGCTGACGATAATTGTTCAGCGTGCCGTGAGAACTAGCCGGTAAACTCCCTTATATTTATTCAAATAACAGCTCGGATATGAATGTATATGTGTGTCTACTGCAGGGCGTATCACTCACACAGGCTCTGATTATTCATGCCGTGGCTTTAACGACTTCCAGTGGGAAAAGTTTTAACGATAGATACTTTGTATGAAATGATTTCGCTTGTTGGCTCCGACCGTGCAAGCAAAATAATCGGATTGACGCAAAGTGTAAAATGTCGGGATGGTTAATTTGATAACGTTGTTGGCTTACATATTAACAATTTCCTCATTTCCTCTTAAACGTCAAATTAAAAAGTAATGAATGTCAAATCAAAAGAAATCTCTGGTCGTGGCGTATGCTAACGCTGCGTTATGTTGTGGAGACCATCGGACTCTGTGCGTCGCATCGGATGATTGATTCCCTCCCCCCCCCCCCCTCTCGCAGTAAGCTAAGATGCCTGGCGGCTGTGTCGATTGCTCGCGAACTAATTCGCACTTGCTTCGGACTTGAAAGTAATTACTGTCGTTACCATCGATAGATCACCCTGGTGCGAATTCACAGCGGTTACATACTTGCGATCCGTCTTAGTGGGTGCGCTCGCTTCACATCGACGCGTAGCGCTCCTGTTTGCGCCTCATGGGATAAAGGAATGCTATTAAATATCGCTAGAAATCTTAGCGTGATTCTTAATTCTGCTGGATAGTACATGATGCTTTTTTCAGCCATCTTCAATTAGCCAAGTTTTATGTGGAATTCGATTCAAAATATAATTATATTTTAAAGAAAGTTTTTATTTGGTTGTTAAAATATTATTTTTGAATATATCTGTACCATCCCGCATTGAAATCCGCCTCTACCAAGATTACCCGATGAAGTATTCAAAAGAAAATCCAATACAGCGTCCCGGAGGATCAGTTTCCAATAGACGGGCGCGGTGGGTATCGGCCTGGTCGAACAATCTTTGCAGACTATGCTTAATTGAAGCTGAGGTATACACAGTAAGGGCTGGATAGGGTAAGGGCTGATGCTTTAGTGCCATTGTTCGAGACGGTGGATTAAGCTCCCTGGATTTCTCGGTGCGTCGCTATTTCAAGGAGATTATTTCCATCTTCTTACAGCCGAGTTACTTTGCTACGATTTTTCTGTTGTTGTTTTTACTTTGTCGATAATTTGAATTCTGCGACAGAATTTTGTGAAAGTGTTCCTTAAGAATTTATTTATGTCTCCGAAAAGAAAGATACTCGCCTTTTTGGAAGTCCTACGCGCGAGTGCAAGCTTGTAAGTTATTCAACGTGGAACTTGAAGTCGTTCGAAATCGAAAAAACTTCTGCTCTTAGCGGATTTATGTTAGAAATCAGATAGAAATTACTTTTTTAATAAAAGAGTGCCTTTTTCTCATGTTTCTAGTTAATTATCTTCTGAACATTAATCCAACTTTTTTTTCTCAATTCGAGTCAGGGGGTACTTGAGGCGGTATTAAATATGAGGTTGAATTAAACAGCAACTTATTAATGTAGGTCAGGCAGGATGTCAGAACAGAGCGCACGACGCTGTAAAAACGGCAAAGAGGCGGCAATCTTTTCAAAACTCTTCACACTTCGCTCCGAGCTTTTAACTTTCTTTCAGAACTGATGGTGACATTTCAAATTAAGGATTGAATCGCCTGGGGTGTCGAGTGAAAAGAAGGCCATTCGACCAGTCCTTGGTCAAGATCAAAGACGGACGAAAAGGCACTCAGGCATATAAAAAAACAGGCGAAAGGGATAAAACGAACACCTTTCGGTCTTGACTCAATAACATTTCTCAACTTAAAGCAACGTTTACCAGTCACCCCGACAACACCTTCTTACCTGCAAGAAGAAGACCATCACCCGAAACACATACGACGGCAGATTGAGCGCAATAAAAACCGTCGACACCACCAACAACATCTTAGTGACTTTCGCCTGCGTGTTCGCCGTCCGGTAGGCACCCTTCCTTTTGGAGGTCGCCGCCAACTCTGCAGCGCCCCTGCTCCCGTTTAATGACTTCCCGTGCTTAATCTTCTTGACGTTGCGCTCCGTCAAGGTCATCGAGCGTCGAATACGCGCCAAGTTCCACACGGTACGCACAATGCAAGCATTTAGCGTCGCGATCACGATGAACGGCAAGACTAGCGTGAACACAGTATCGACATAGTTCATTGTCTGTAATAAGTCCATGTCGTTTTCGTCGGGGTAGCACATAGTGACGTTGTTGCCGTTGAGTTCGACGTCTCTCAGTCCAGTGATGAACGCGTAGGGGGAGAACGCGACGACAGTGAGGACAGTTAGGGCGGCGATCACGTACTTGGCACGGGACACGGTGCACATGGAGGGGCGTTTCAGAGGATAACTAACTGCGATGAATCGTTCCACGGTGAACGCCACCACCAGCCAGGAACTGAGGAAGCAAGTCGCATACGTGACGAAGGTAGCGAGCTTGCACCCGACGTAGGTGTTGTAGAGGTTCACGTCGACCATACCCAGCCAGCTGACGAGGGTGGTGCCAAGGAAGAGAGTGTCGCTCACAGCCAAACTCGCCAGGTAAAAGCTGGATGAGAGCTTGCGGAGGTTGGTCGTCGAAAACACTATCACGGAGACGACGTTGCCGACGCTGCCCAAGACGACTAGAGTCGGAGTGAAGTAGAATTGAAACCTCTCGACGATGACCTTGAAGTCGTCGGACTTATTAAGCGTGAGAGTTTCGTTGATTGGGTACCATTCGGTGGTATCGTTGAAGTCCATCGTAGCGAAGAAGACGCCAAACAGGTCGGGGAATCGAGTCCCGCGAGCCTGTTCACGTCTCGACAACAAGTGGCCCAACCTCGACGCCTACATGACTCGACGTCGACGCCTCCACCTAATTAACTAGTTTAACGGCGATCGCGAGCTCTTGAAATAGCTCGGCGTCGGTGCGCGGCGTTGGTTTTTGCTAATGCGCTAACAGCGAATCATAACGACGGCGCCGGCCGACGACGGCGTGGAGTCCGCACGGGGTGAAGCGTCGGACGATAGTGTGCGATGAGGGGCAGGCGACGAGACGACGCTGGTACCTGCTTGCAGGGTGACGTCGCGGCGCACGCGTCGCGGTGGAGGCGCCGGCTGATCGAGGGCGCGTTGATATGGGAACGTTGATACTTTGGGAACGTTGATACTTCGGGAAATGAACATTTTTGTTAGTAAGAGTAATGGCTGAATTTTGTGGACTGGTTCACTGAAGTCAATTGAGGTTATTCAATTTTATTTCATTTTTTCCAATCAATTGACTTTGATTCCTCTGCCAAATGGCATGGCAGCGAACTTTCTGTGATTGCTGTTTTCCATTAGGTCCTCGAACCACCTCGCTTGGTGCCACGTTGAAGCGTGATAGGAGATATTGGATATCCATTTGGATATTTTGGCCCAAGTGCTGGTGGATATTTCGTTAATTTCCTGGTGGCAAGTGACAGATTGTACCAATATGGTTCCTTCACTTTTGCAGTCTTGTACCGATTTGGTGTCAGTCGGATTACTTTTGAGTCTTTTTTTAAGCCTGTCCAGAGATTTTAAGGCAATTTGGTTACCTGCAGGGTTTAATTGTGGTTTTTTTTACAACTACGACGAAAATAGTACTGTTTACTAAGAGTTTAATATGCGCACCGAAAATAGTTTGGTGCCGTCCCCGTTATTGAGCATGTTCCGAACTTTATCAAGGCCGCGTACTTTTTTAACTTAGTGAAAATTTTCTTATTGGTGACCATATAAGAGGTAAAAACCTTAAGAGGTATTAGAACCAAAGAATGTTTGCGAATTCCAAAATAGATTTTTGTAATACCTTTCGAAATTGCTTGATATTCTCTGTGCCTTCGTCGTATTTCGAGTCAGATCATAATAGTCTAGCTTCAGAAATACCTGGCATCATCGATGACTGTCCAAACAAAAGTCCATTGCCTTACACAACGGAAGTTTTCAATCATATGAACCCACGCTTCCGGATATCGGGAAAGAATTCCAATAAAACATCCTCGTTTCGTCACACATTTTCTGTAGATGAGTCCAAGCATTCAGGTTGAATTTCAATCAAACCTGATCCCATTGATCCTCATCTCCGTTTGTTTCTGTACCAAGGTGTAACAGTGGCGTAACCGTGGGGCTCAAAAACTCAGAGAAGCCGAAAAAAAGACAGGCTTTAGCCATTGGCATGTTTCCGGTTTTTGTAAAGCGTATTACAACAGTTTTTTTAATTGTTTTACTTATTTCCTGTGATAATTGAACATTTTATTAGGAACGTCATAGCGATATCGATGTAGATATAACAATAGCGATAGATTACAGATAAACTAATTGATTGCTCCTCGTCATTGAACTTATTGAAATTTGATGTAACTTATTTATTTTCCAATATCTTCGACCAATTCCCCTAGGTACAGCATCCGGCTTGCACACCCTCACGTCACTAAAACCGTGTCATAATTTTTGGGTGGATTGTTCTTGCGCGTATGCCAAATTAATAAAACTAACCTAAGATCCGTTTCCACAATTTTTGTCGGCGCCTAGCGGAACTGATGTCACTCACTGAAACTTCGCAGATCTTAATTTTCCAAAAATGTTCCAATGCTCGGCAGCGGGTAGTAAACGCAATGTAATAAACGGGTTTCGAAAAAAAGGGCTTTTACTGGCAATCGAACTAGCCAAAACTTCTCTTATCAATTTTCAGATTTTCTAAAAGAATTAAGAAAAATTTTGCAATTTTATTAAAAAAGTGGGTGAGCAAAACTTTTAGGCAATTTTGTATATTTTTGGAAAATGATTGTGCGGTAGTAGGCGCGTGGTGGTTCAAAGGAGTTTCTGTTCCGTGTGTACGCCAATGCACACGACCACCAGTGTTTGATTTTTACACTCGCTCTAAAATACGCCACTTTATATTAAATGTTCAGGTAGGTAAAGCACATCGTAATGACACTCGCTAAGCACACAACGCGGTATCTCCATCAGTCGGGCTCAAGCTCACTAATCCGTGGGCCGATTCGCTGTGCGAAAGCTTCTCGAATTCATTTTTCTGCTATCAGACAAATACGTATCCATAACACAGGTCGGCGAGATAAACAGTGAGCCGGCGACTCTGCTCACAGAGAGATATAGACTTTATGACATGAATAATCCGTGCCCTTGTCTTACACTCGTCAGAAGACAGGATGCGTGGGTACTTTACTGCTCCATTGTGACATGATTTTATTTTTTTTATTTAGGTTCGTAATTGAAAATGCTTTCTCCTAACAGGCATATGCCTGATTTACCTAATCATGCACCCTATTTTCTGTCAATAAATAAATATGAAGTTTATGAGAATTATAATACCTGCTCGTTTTTTTCGTTCAGAAGATGATGCTTGCTTCGCTGTAAACTTTTAGTAAGTTCGCCATATAAAGGTAACGATTGTCAGAAGTTATCACTTCCTAGAGCTAAATAATCTGATTACTTCCGAAGAGGACCGGCTAAAAGAACCTACTTAGACTCACTGTTTCTTTGTATGAGATTTCGTGTACATTTTTCTCTCAATACATTTTATTTTATTTTTAATCTACACAAAACGTAGTGTGCCATAGGAAAGGTCATAAGTTACGTTACACATAACAACTAACTAGGGCGCCATAGGTACTCGAACAAAGCGATAGTTTTAGTTCGACGCCACTGCTTTGTTGGTCGCTCCGCATGGCCTTGCTTTTCATTTGTCGATCTTGGCGAATTTGCCCGCAGCGGGTGCTAAAAGAGGATTGGGCAAGATTCATTTTTCTCACGTTGGGAGCCTCAAAAAATAATATTAAAATACAAGTCAGGCCTCAATAACACATGAAAAAAAGAAAGAAAAACAGTCCCACATATCAGTAAACTAACCAAACGCGAGCTTTCAAGGTCACTGAAGACGTCAGGCCATGCAAGGAAATTCGGTAGTTGTGAACTACCTAACTAATAAAAAACCTAACTGAAGAAACTAACAAATAGTTTATACTAAGTACTATGCACACACAAACACATTGCATTGTTATAAACGTTTCCATTTACCCGTTTTTTAATCTTTAATAAATGCATTGCCAATATTTTTCTTGCTGGGGAGCTCCAGTTTGTATCGCTTACCCCTTCACTACACTTGAGCGACTCACCCCAATCTTACCTGCACGAAGAAAACCAGTGCCCGACACACGTACGACGGCAGATTCAGCGCAAGGAACGCCGTCGATACGACCAACAACATCTTTTCAAACTTCGCCTCCGAGCGCGACAAGCGGTCCATTCCGACGAACTCCGGCTTACCCCCGACCAACGGCGTCCCGTGCTGAATCTTGTTGTGTACCGTCAAGGTCATAGTGCGTCGAATACGCGCCATCTTCCACACGGTACGCACAATGCACGCGTTTAACGTCGCGATCATTGCGAACGGCAAGATGAGCGTGATCGCGAAGTCGACATAGTTCATCCACTCTAACAATCCCTTGACATGGTCTTCTGGGTAGCACAAGGTGACGTTGTTGCCGTTGATTTTTACGACTACCAGCCCCGTAATAAATGGGTATGGGGAGTACACGAACACAGTGACAGCCGTGAGGATAGCGACGACTAATTTAGCACGGGACACGGTGCAAATAGAGCGGCGTTTCAGAGGATAACTAACTGCGATGAATCGTTCCACGGTGAACGCCACCACCAGCCAGGAACTGAGGAAGCAAGTCGCATACGTGACGAAAGTAGCGAGCTTACACCCGACGTAGGTATTGTAAAGATTCACGTCGACCATACCCAGCCAGCTGACGAGGGTGGCGCCAAGGAAGAGAATGTCGCTTACTGCCAAGCTCGCCAGGTAAAAGCTGGAGGAAATCTTGCGGAGGTTGGTCGTCGAAAACACTATCACGGAGACGACGTTGCCGACGCTGCCCAAGACGACTAGAGTCGGAGTGAAGTAGAGTTGGAATCTTTCGACGAAGTTGTACCACCGGTACCACTCCGTACCTTCATCACCGTCCATCTCGATGATGTGGCGTAGAACCTTTCTTGGGGACGAGTCCCGTGAGTCTGTTCACTTTTCTACAACTTGTTGCTGACACCAGCAGTCTGGGGCGACGCTTGATGACTACGCCGTCACTTAATTAACTCGTTTAACGACGCGTTATAGAAATAGACTTGCGTCCGCGCAAGGCGTCGATCTTATAAGTGTGTGATTCGCTGGAGACGTGATTCGGCTAAGACGTGATTCGCCAGAGGCCTGTCATTTCGTGGCGACGGCCTGGTGTCTGCGCATGGTGAAGTGACGCTTGTGAATGTGCGACGTCCCGACGCTGGTACCTGTCGGCTGGGACGACGTCGCGGCGCTAGCGTCGCGGTGGAGACGAACACGTAGTGACGAGGAGTCGAGGTTATGGATATGTGAGTGAGTGCGGGGAAAGTGACTCACTTTCATTAGGGGAAAGCGTTTGCTGTTATCTGCGTATTTTCTTTGGAACTGGGCGAATAGGTAGAGTTACCGAAATACATATCCCCAGCTTGGGGGTAGATGGTAGTTATATTATGGCTGGTTATATAGCTTGATGTGACACAAGTTTAAAATAATAAACTCTTCCAATTACACATCCAATTACCGATATTTAACTTGGCTTCCAGCATTTGTCCTAATAGCTACTATCAGAGCAGTTGTAGTCTCGGATTCTTATACCACCTGCACTTGTTTTTCGAGTTTCTGTTTGCCTTTGATGGTGTTTTTAACATGTTTACCTCAGAAATTTGGATCTCCGTCGTTTGATTTTCTTTGGCAAGATGCAGTTGATGGAAGTCAGGTGCGACCCCTTTGCAGATAACTGGAAGTTCCTTGCCGTGTGTAGGCTCAATCCCATTCTTAATCCACTGGCGGTCCAAATGTACGTCACGGTTAAATTCTATGTAACGATATTATCGACGACTCATCAGTCGTGATACTCTAGCAATTAGACATTTTGTTTCGAAATTAAGAATTTACATTTGAAAGAGCATCAACATGTAATTATGCCTCTCTGTGTCAACTACAAGCTTGTTATACCGCTGATTAGGTTGCATTCATTGGCAATATCGTTTTGTTGTATGCCAATTGAAAGCAGCGTAAATATGTCAAATGTGGTGGTCCGGTGCAATGTTTGGTATTTTGAACAAACGTTTTATTGTCATTATGAATAGCAGTGATCCGACTATACCTTTTCATCAGGAATGTCCCCCCTCCGATTCGTTATTACCTTAATACAAATTGTATTTTATTTCAAATGAAATTGATGAAATTTGTGCAAGAAAGTGTGTGCTATTTGTGATTTCATCTCTGCTCTGTCGTCCGTTGCTTATTTTATTTGTATGCTTTACCTTCTCTGTCAGTGTAGCATGAAATGCTATAAAGACTAGAGTCCTTGCAATTTGCACTGCTTTATGGTCAATACGTGTATACATTGGCCTTATACCAGACATCGGTAATATCTTTGTACGTTAATTCCTTCATCGCGTCCATTTAGGTTCTATTTTCGCCTCCCGTGCGAACTAAACGCCTCTGACCTGGTCTGTCTCCCCTGTGTGTTGCAGAAGGCGGAGACAAGGGTCGGGGCACCCTGGACTTGCTGCTGTCTACAACGTACTGTCGGTCACAAGAGTATCTCTCCCGACAGCTGGCCGAACTCCACCCAGAACTTACCATGCCCATGTTTTCGGGTGAGTAGCGATGTCGCCTGGCTCGGCCGTCGTGGCGCTTTTTGGGGTTGGGGGGCTGAGCCAAATATTGGCCATTTTTTGCTAAGGTCCTTGAGAATTTAATTGTGTTTAATTTTCAAAATCGTTTTTATGAATCTGCGCTATTTCGGCATTAGCATGAGGTACTTTCGTGTTGTAATGCATAACTGATAAATAATTCAAATTAAATTAAATTGATTAATGGTATATGGTACCCACAATCAGAGTCTCACAAATTGTGCGAGAGTTTTAAATTGGCCTGAAATTAAAATCAATTGAAATCATAGCAGATGTGGCCGTTGGGGTGTTACAAATCAGACATAGGTCAATATTTATTTTATACTGAGCACCGACGGATGGTTAAACGTTCCGGATGTATCGGTTGAAATAGTTTCTCGAAGTTATTCTCAACGAAAGATACACGAGAGAAAATTTTGGGAAATATTTCCCTGTTAATGCTTCTCCTGTTCAATGCACGCGCTGGAGTCCTAAATTTGAATATGAACGAACCCGGAACCAATCTACAAGTGTTTCGATGGTGTAATAACGGGGTGATAATAGTGTGCCAAAGGCACAATTACAGACCTAATCAGCGGTTTGTGCTTTGTTTTACAGAGATCACCCACCGGTTCCAGACGGCTCGACCGGAAGTGCGTCAACTGCTGCTGCAGTACCTCGTGCCCTGGCTGCACAACATGGAACTAGTCGATGCCAACGTGCCACCATCCAACCCGATGTCCTACTTCCAGGTAGGCGCAGATTTTGCAAATCCCGGTACCGAAGTCGGCTCTCTCCGATTTCCCACGCAGCTTCCTCGCCCCCGCGCCTCAGCATCGAGTCAGAGTAGAAAACTATGCTTGATTGCGTTTGCTGTAATAAGTTCTTAACTACTGCATCAGACACCTATACCCAGCATCAACACATATGTATTACTTCATTCTCTTCCCCTTCCTTTTGTCGAGGCGACACTCACATCACGCGACGCTACATTTTGCCACGTCCCTGCACATTTTGTGACGACTACTGCTAGCGCTTTGAATCGTGCGCTCAGAGATCTCTATTTTACCAACACTACGTGCTAACATGATTACTTTGGTGTTTTGCTATATAGAAAGGTAATGGTGCCAAAAAAAAGCGGGCGTCGAGATGTTTGTTTTTAGAGAACTCACCGATCCGCAGTTCTTTTTCTTGTGGTAGGTACTTGTTATTTTTAGGTTGGAATTGTTTCTCATCTGGTTCCTTGAGTCGTATAAGTGTTATCACAACCTGACTCACTATATCAAGGAGTTTCAGTCAAATTGCATCAAATGGCGTGTCGCTCCTGATGCATAAATTGCATTACCTGCCAATCCCCCCCCCCCCCCCCCTCCCCCCGACATGTGACACTCTCATGGATTCCGTGAAAGAATAGTGTGGTACATTTTTTTATGTACCAGGGCTTCGCGAACACTATGTGTGTGGCATTGTATATGAACGTAGCAATAGTTGTGGCTGGTGAAAGTAAAATAATTGCATCTTAAGTTCAAACTGCATCCCATAGAGACAGAACAGAAGGCCGTGCCGTAGTCACGTGATCTCTTTGAAACCATAATTCACGGTTTTCAAGCAGATGCTTGGATTTATTTATCCTAGAAACAGCAAAAATGCACAAGATTTTGCCAGAAAATTCCAAATAAAAAGTTAGCGAAACCAAGTACTGTCTTAAAAACTTTGAAATTGCTTTATTTTTATGCGTTTTGCATATTAGCAAAGATTGGTACAAAAATGTAACACGCTTTTGGTAGTACAGCCCATCGAAGTTTACCCAAAATCTGAAAATGTTCGTAAATTTGAGTAGTTTCAAAACTATTGGACCGATTTTGCTGAAAATCAAACTCAGTCTATGAATTGAGAACACAAAAATGTGCCCTGCACATTTGGCCCAAATCGCGCTAGAGCGCGAAAAAACACACATACACATAACCAAACAAAAACAAAAAACGAACACACAAGTGATTTTTTCTGTGGTAAGTGAAATTAGAGATTTCGCTCCGCTCGCTACGCTCATGAACAATTCTCTTGGGGCTCGAACCATAAAGCTGAAAGATTATCAGCCAATCACAGATGGTGCTTCCAGATTTTCAGGGGTCGTTGCCATGGTGATGACAACTTGGTGAGGTGTGGTGTTAAATTGGGACTTTCATACGAAAGCTGAAATAAATCAGTGGACAGTCAAAGGTATGAATTTTGTTGAGAAATCGTCCCTTTTTTTGATGTGACAAACACCATACATCTCAAATTTCGTCACTCGGATTAAAATTGTAGATATAGCAGTGGTTTTTTGTATAGCAATAATGGTAGATCTCTCGAAACATTAACACACCCTGTAACCTCGACGTGTGGGCGTGTTTTTTTCCAGCGAGCGTTAAAGCAAGCACGCACGCCAGAATACATGGTCTTTACTCATTTCCTAAGCCGTACCACGCCGTTAGTCACGTGTCATGAGACAAAGGGGTTCACATATTTCCCACTTTCCGCCTAGCCCCGACCGTACCTACCCTCAAACGTTTTGCTTTCATTTCGACACCGTATAATACACTCGTCCCCGAGCACTCCTCTATTGCACGAGAAAATTAGAGACCCTCCCGTTTATCAAACCCGGTCATTTGATTCCGTGAACATGTGTGCCATTTCGCGTAAATCATTCCGGCTTCCAGTCGTGTTGTAGTAGATTATTTGAAATTTTGCTGCATCGCGAATTTGGTCTGGTGTGCATCTATTACTTACTAGTTGCTACGATAGTGTTTGTCAAACACTGCTTGTGATATTATGTTTCCTTATAACTACGACCAAAAGTTTGATAAAGGCGTATTACCATTTCGGTACATGGCGCAAGTGGGAGAAAGAGGACCACAGGGCAATGATTGAATGCGGCAGGATTTCCTGTAGTTCTCCGGCAAGCGCGGTAGCCGCAGGGCATGATGCAGGCATGTGGATCCCGAGGGGCCGATGGAATAAATTGAAATTTGACCGCTTACAAGGGAGATACAGGGACTGGCCAGCTATAGCATACATGGCCATCCCCATAAACGAGAACATGTGTATTTTCTTCTGTCGGCCAGCCACCGGCGGAAAGTTTGAATAGCGCCATACTCCAGAACAGTTTGCGGGACCGTGCGATGAAATATACCGTGGAATTTACCCGACGGGATCGTTTTGTTAAACGTTTCGGTGCACCAAAAGGGGGAATCGAAATTATGGAATAGTCACAGTGGGTTTGTGTGTCACCAGTACTTTTCCCAGCCAGCGCTTGGTTCAATATTAAAATAGAAAAGTAAATAGTACTCACAAATAATTCCATTTTAAATGTGAATCAAGGACTATATGTGAGTATGTCCAAAATTAATGTTAAACTCTTATTTTAATCAAACATAAGAACGCATGGTATTAGTAACAGTGCAAACGAAGTTGAAGCAAAGAGCAGATATTACCCCATCGAAGTTCATACACTCGCTTAAAATCAACTCGGGAAACTACGCAAAGCAGCCGTTCCTGTGGCTCATCTGAAATCTGCATAACATTGCAGTTTTGTATTTATTTATATTATTTCAGTTTGTTAACATTACAATGATGTATAAACATTGTCAAATACCCATGCAGGACAAGTTTCCATTTTTGACTTGGCTTCCATGATACTGATCCACCGAAGGTATATCTCCAGAGTGCGATGCCATGGATTCTATTTAATAGCACGATCAACTCGCCTGAGTGATTCGGCTGGGAGAGATAGATATTTTAGTTCCTTAGGCAATATATTATCAGCTGCTTGTGTTCTCATGCGTGGTCTCCCCTCGGGATCTTAAGACGCTCCTGATTTTCTTGACATCGTGTCTAATTGGAAGTGCGTCGTACGGGGCGTATTGAAGCTATCTAGAGGAAAGGTGTTTGATTCTCAATTGCGGTTCAGGGGGTCGAGATTTGCATAATCCTCCACAGTAGCCAAGGGGCGCTCCAAGCGCCCAAGAATTCTAGGTGCGCAAAGTTGTGGCTCTAAATTGCGCAAACTAAAATCACAGGTAAAAATCTAGTCTGCATCGACAGCTGTTTCAATGAATGTGTCTATCATTTCAGACGCATCTTATGCCAAAGAAATTAGATTTCAAAAAGTGTCCGCGGCTCTGACACGTGAATAATAAAAATTTGATGCACTATCGCTTTGAAGCCAACAGACCTCAAAATTTCTTTGAGAAAAATGTCCAAAGAGAAGAGACATTTTTTCACTGATTATGAGCATGACTATCGTATTGCGTTAGGGGGGGGGGGGGGGGGGGGCTGTGGGCGAAATTACTTTTCCTAACCTAGTACACCTCTACTATCGAATCCGCACATTTCATTGGTCGGAATGACAGCCTTGGGCCATTTGACCAATCGCCGTTGATCATATATGCAACGCCCGTCGCGCGTTCACCCACAGCACCGCACATTCACATCTGACTGACAGCTAGTCTTCCTCACCTCAAAAGGTAAAATATTTTGCGCCAAATCTGTTGGAACCAGCTGCAAGTTATTAAATGTGAATGGTCATGAGTTACTGTCTTACTGTAGCCGCTATGAACGATCCACAACATATATTTTTGTATTATGTCCACATTTTCAACCATCGAGTGGGAAGGGACACGAAGCCAATTAAAAAAAAAAAAAAAAAAAAAATCTGCGATAACGATGGATTTATTTCAATTAAAAAAATATGTGGTTACCCGGCGCAATTTGACGCCTATTTGCAAACGAGCCCACCGCTGTGTGCCACTCTAATTACTTGCCACTCTAAAAATTATTTGCCAGCACAATCATCCAAGTCGTATCATGGAATCACTCAAATTGTTCACAACCGGTAAATACATTTTTCAACTACATCTGTGATGGCTTGGCACTTAGAAGCTATTTGCGCACATGGAAAGTCTGTCTTCTCTCTTGTTATTTCCAATAAGGATTTTAATGACGGCTCAGAAAAGCCACTCACACGAACCCTCCATACAGTCTACTTGTAATACGATCTTTGCTCCAAATGAAATTGCGTCTTGAGAAAAACTGACATTGACAGTTTTATCCGGATTTTGTTCGCTACAGCGGAAGTGAGAAGGCGAGGTGAGTTGATAGTACCAAGGCCAGTGCGATGCGTGTTCCCAACGTTATTCTTACTACATATGCCTGCAAATTCAATAGCAGAGTTGCACCAGGTTAGGTCCCTAACTTAGGGAAAGCGACTCAGGAACGAGAAAGGCTTTGCACCTAGGGTCAAACATGGGGGCCATCTTTATCTGAAAGATTGCATGGACTAGTTGGTATCCTAATTGACTTACGAACGAGTAAAACTACAACCATAAAATTACTACACACTCGCATATCCCTCAAGAGTCGTTTGGTTTTCTTGTCCGCCTTTTGCCAGTTCTCCTCGCGCGGCTTACACTGTCTTGTTCGAATCGATATTTTAGCGGACCATGCTGGACGACGCCAATTCCAAGCTGAAGGTGAAACATGTTAGGCTTAACGCCGCCCCCCTCCCCCCCCCCCCCCCCCCCCCCCCCCCGTGGCGCCTTTTGAATGCCCATTCGATGTCCGTGTGAGTCGAAGCACCAACTCCTGTGCGACATTTCCCGAATGATTGACGGGGTCCCTTATATAATGACTGGCAATTTCTGTCAACATTTCTGATTTTCATTCTGCCTTGCCTTGTCTCGCTAACTTGTTAATAGTCTGATAATTGCACTTTAGCGCACCATGGATTAAATCTGCAGTAATATGATAGCTGCCTGTACGATCGTAAAAAACTGTATAACATGTAATATTATGATGCCTTGAATGAAAACTTAATTACGTATTATACTAATTTCATAAAAATTGTAAGAAGAGTTTTGTTTCGCCATTTTATTATTCTTTTTTTGCAAGAAAAAGTATAATAAATCGGGCGTCCAAATAAAATGAACTTAGTTTTCTGCAATCTTTGCGCATCGGCAGTAAGAATAAGTTAAATGAGATCTCCGCGTTGTGAGAAAAAATTACTTAACCCAGATTCGGATGTTTTTTGCGTCGGCGAGGAACGTCTTAGCGTCATGTTTTTTTTCGGCATCGATATTTACTGTCATTTTATCGACAGATCGCTAGGCTATTAAAGAGTGAGCGCAAGTCATTGGGCTAAATGCGGAGATCGGCAAGCTCCGCAATTGCCAAGAAATTCAGAGGTTTCTTGCGAATTTCTGGAAGAGCTTTATTCGAGATATATCTGTGAAACCATAGTCATGGACCAGGAGGAAAAGAAATATGTGTGTCAAATGCCGAGGGAAATCGGTCGACCCGAGCCGAGGGAAACGGGATGAGCAACAGATGGCAAGGAAAAGCCAGGAACAACGGAACCTGCAGGCTAGCATTTTATACCCGGGGGAAAATTCCTCGGCGACGAATTTCTCCCCTTCCCATGCTATGTACTCGGTGCTTTTGCTCTTCCGCTTCAGTGAACAAAAGAGCGTGTGGTTGGTTTTGAAACTTTTTATTTTCAAAGCAGAATGTATATTAGTGTAGCATCAACCCGAGCAAGTAAGTTTCGCGTCTGCTGCCATCTGGTTTTTTTGTTTTTTTTTATATTCATTTTTAATCCAAACGAGCAAGAAATCAGCGAAGCATGACAAACTGATTACAATTCTGTTCGCGCAACAACTTTTGCGCTCGCATTATAAAAGTTTACTTCGGACGCCTGGGGCGTGACCTTGTGTCAAGTGTTTACATCTAGGTCGGAGTAGCGAGACGCTAATTGGACAATACGAAGCGGGTCGAACAAAAATAAATAGACTTCACATTTTTCTGAATGCCCCCACCCAAAACTCTGTTGCCGTACCGGTGACGTACGGTGTAAAATCCATCGTTTCTCAAAAATTACTTTGCAAGAAGCATCCGGACTCCGGAGCACACGATCGTAGAATTAAAACAGCTGGAGATGGCCAGCCCGATAATGCACATCTTTTCTCTCGTTTCACACTTTAAAAGCGTAGACTACAAGTGTTGAAACTTTTGGGTCTTAATTCTATCGAAATGAAAGACAAGCCGATTTTACGAGTTTAATATCCCTACCAATCAATAAAGTCAATTCGTGGCCTTCTGATTATCCGATGTGTTTTTAGTGTGAGAGTTACCTGTTTACCTGTCAAGCCGAAGACGAACGTCTTCTATTTACTGACTAGCGTTAGATTCACGAATCACGAAGAGGAACTTGGGGGTTACTTTTTTTATTGTTATTATGAACACTATAACCGTCTCAAAAATTGTTGCCCAAACGGGGACTCGAACCCCGATCTCCACCTATCGCGGGTGTTGCTCTTTCCTAATGAGCTACTTGGACACTTGCTTTTTGAGAGGATTTTAGTGTATTTGATTTTTACTGATTTGATCTTTCAATCGCTGTCATAAACCCTGAAGATGGAGATGGGCTTCTCCAGCGTAAAAACTGTCTTGAAACTTTCATTGAAGACTTAAACTTCTCGATGCAACTCGTCTTTAGGTTAACATTCTTTGTCTTTTCTTTTACTAGACGAGAAAAACGACTTGTTCATTTTTCACTTTGCTAGCAACGTCTTTGTAGGTAATCCGCAGAAAGGCGATGCTATATTTCGAGCTACTTAGACAAAAAAAAACCGTTCAGGTCTTGATGCTAAGCAAAATATCACATTTTTGTACGAAAAATTCCAAAGGAATGTGACTATTTTGGTAGCCAAAGCCATCTTTCAAGCTAATTTTAAGAAAACTGAAATTTACAGCGCTGACTGCTTTGCTGGTCCACTCTTCTTTTTTGTTTTAATATATATATACCTATATATAATATATAACTACATCTCTCTTTGATATACTTTTTGGGGTGCTCCCAAAGGCGTAATTTTCGAGCATACGCCTTGGGTCTGATATTCTCGTTGCACGTTTGGCTTTTGAAAAACTAGTGAAGCAGACTTGCCTCCTCTAAAACTATCTTAGAGTAACTACATGCCTTGAAGGATAAACCAACCCTAAAATCGCATCCAAGAGACAAATGCCAGTTATTATTTTATCTCTTGCTGATTCGCTTGTCTACAAATAAAAATCATTGTATCCGTTTCCCCCACAAGACGAGAGCTTCTCGTCTCAAAATCTTCTCAATACCTGCCTGATCGGTCTCAAGGCCGTCTGACAACCAATTCAACCAATTAGCGTCAAGGTCGCCGAGCTTTTCGCCTTTTTTTTTAACAAAAACCGCGCAAAAATAGTTCGCACCAATCGACGCCAAGGCGTGCAAGCTATTACAGAAACTAGCTGCCAATACTTTTGATTTCCTTCATATTTAGTTCTTATTATCTATTCCTGTTTCTAGTGTAGCCAAATTTAGTTGTGTGCATTCTCCATACATGTATCCTTTAAGTTTGTTGTAAGTTAGTCTTTAATAATTAAACTAGTCATAACTGGAGTTGTTTTTCAGCTTGATTGGTGGCACTAATACTTGTATTCTCGACGTTTCTTCGATCGTTTCTTCGACGTTTCTCGATCTTCACAAGACTGAAGATAGTCTTGATATCATACCCCCACGCGAGTTTGGAAATCTTTCTATCCGATTTGATTGTAAATGTTTGGGTCCGTTCCACGAAATTCTGCACGATATCAGACACCAACCGAGGATATTGCAGTTGTGGCATTGATGTCCCCATGGTGTGGAGCTACTTTATATCTTAATGAAACGTAACCAGTGAGCCTCTTGTGCCCTCAGTATTACGCCAACGAGATGCATGGCCGCCAAGGGGGCGGTGGGCGACGCGAGGGATGGGGGTCCGCCGAGGCTACCGAGATGGTGCTGAACAACCTCTTCTACATCACCACAAAGGTAAGCAGATCTCTACAGTCGCACACAACCAACGCATTGTGAATTAAGTTATAAATTGAAAATTGCACGGTTTTTTTGGTGTTTCTTGTGTTTCCACTTTGGAGCTGAAACCAGCAATCGAAGAATGGCAGGAAAGCTAGGTTGAAAAAATATGCAACCGAACTGGGACTCGAATCCGGGATCTCCCAATCACCGGTCGGGTGCTCTACCAACTGAACTATCCGGGGTGGGATAAGGGACTAGCAAATTTGTTTGTCTATTTCTTACCAACTTTGAAAGCAAATAATATCCTCAAGCATAGGAGATTCAATTTAAATGTAACGTTTGGTAGCAACAGAGCCCTTGAGATCGTCTGACATAATTCTGATATCTTATGTAAGCGTACGTACTGGGTTTATTGATTGATTGGCATTATATTCGTTCGATCCGAGTATGTTTTAATGTGGTTGCCAAATAACTGTTCATATGGCGTATCGGTGCAATTACCATGCATTATTTTGGAGCGCACTTCGTGCTGGCATTACGTGACTAGTCGCACCTGTGTAATGTTTGTGAGAAGATACTATCTCAGTGTCATATGGAGATACTATAATATTAATTTATTTGTGTTACCTAAATTAGGTCGCAATTATAATAGAATCACACTTTCTAACTGTTCGCCCAACTTCTATGATAGATGAGGTGCCTTGAATTAATTGTTACAATTCTTTCTTTGAAATAGTTTCAAAATGCGAAATTGCATTTAATGTTCTTGTTTGTTTGCTTGGTTGTTGATGTTTCAAGAAACGATGTTTTATGTTGATGCTTTTAACAATTAGTTCGAAACATGACTCCCGTCACTCATATGTAGACAGTGCTCTACTGATGTGTGCTATAATATAACATATTTTACAGCAAAGAGATTGTAATCAAAATCAGAATTGAATAGAATTCAGAATGCATGTGGACCATTCATTAAGTTCTCATACCGATGCTCAAACCATCAAGTGCTCGCTTTCAAGAAATGTTCAATCTTGTGAAACGCTTTCGGTTCGCAGTTCGCCGACGAGCACCCCAAAGAGACTGACGAGCTCTGGGCCACACTATGCACATGCTGGGCCAATAATATGAAGGTCATCATCCGGTATCTCATCATCATCTCTGGGATGGCACCCAATGAACTTCTACCCTACGTGAGTACAGTCGTTTCATTCTGAGTTGATTCTGACATTTTACTTCGCAGAGACGACATTTTAGGAATTCATTGATGGTTTTAAATAGTAAAAAAATCAAGCTCAACCTAACCTGTAACCTGTCTGCTAGGTGCACCATTTATATTGAAATTGGAGAAGTTTTACTGAAATGTTTGTTGCCCGTTTGTTACAAGTGAGTGTCGCTTGCATTAAAGAACACGAACCCGCTATGTAATGAACTAATTGACGTTCAATACGCGCGATCATGAGATAATTAGAACAGGGGTTGGGTGTCAGTGCATCAGCACCGGGAAGTATCTGGGATTCCTTATATGTCGTGAATAAAAGCTTAAGTAACCACGTGAACGTATTGTGCATAGCACAAATCTTGTAACCAAAATACATTTTTTACATGTTTGCATGTTTGCAATGTTTGCATGTTGCATGTTTGCAATATTTGAACAGAGTTTCAGATCATTTTATTGAACTTTGCTGTAAAATCGGTAAGCAAGCAGAAAAGAAAAACTTAGACATGTCAGATTCCTTTCAAAGCTGCTATACGTCGTTCCTTGACAATGAAAACACGGAGGAAACGCGCAGAGTTTTCTTTTGTAGTCTCGTACTGCGCCGCAACAGGTTTTCTTTATGTGCCATTTCCCTCGTCGACTGCTCGAGGAAAATGTCGCTGGCACGTCTTCCACTGGGAATGTTTACGAGTTTCGAATTTCGGCTGCCTGTGCGCGGTTCATGTAATTTTCTAACTTACGATAAGTATGACATATCTTTGTGCCTATGAACTCGTGTTTCGTGCGTTGCAGCCTCGCAACATGGCCCATTACTTTTATCTGCGTGCAATTCTTTGCGAAACACCCACGATAGTTGCCCTTCGGAAACCGTGTACCTCACAGAATGTATACACCGTTCACGTTTACAATGTATTTCCAACAAATTGCAAAATAACGGTATTTTTTGCGCCAATTTTCCGTACATAACATCCAAACCCTCTAGCTCGGTTCCAGCTCCGGATAAATACCATGCTCTAAATTTCTAAAACGTAATCATCTCTGTGATGAGAAGCTTCATCCATAACATCTTGCCCTCGCGCTCTATTTCGTCGTCACGGTCGCCCAAAAGATATTTTTCATATCCGCTCATGCTTCGTTTTTCCTCATTACGTATCCTACCCATCGCGTCGCTCTGCTTTTGCCCGGTCATGTGACACACTTCCAGAGACAGTACTGGGATTATTTGTCCTAGATTCCCGAATTCGTTCACGACCGAGAGCAGCAGGATTTAATTACTAGAAATATCTCTCTTGATCCCGACAAACTGATGTCACCGTTGACAGAATTATAGACAAGACAAAGCTTGCTTGCCCTTGTCACTTCGCCCGTTTCAATAGTTGGCGTTCCCTCCTAGCCAATGTCTTGAGCGCTTGAATGCAGAGGTTTTACGCTTATTGACAAAAAAAAAGCAGCAATCATTCTGCAGTCGAGTGCGTTATTAGCAAGGAACCTTGCAATGCAATTAGCGGGAGCAGAGTAGTTTTTCATGGTTATACATTGATATGATGGAGACTACGGAGAAGACTAATTACTGTCTTCCTAGTATCCTGGATTCACGTGACCTAGTTGGCATGCCAAGCATATGGACGAACAATGCTGCCTCTGCTCGTATTGTTAAAAATTAATACGATTACTGTGCTGACTCCCCGAGTCAATGCCGATAAGTTTAGACCAGCCCTCGAGGACTCTTTGGTCATGGCAAGTCACGACGATGAAAACAAGTGGCCTACAAGCGAGTCTGACATTCAGTCTAGCGTAAACTCGAAGTTTTCCAGCTCGCCGAGTCACTGCAGATAGGTATACCTAGACCGCTCCCGGGTCATCTGGACGGTCCTCGAGGACTTTTTGGTCTCTCAGCAAGTTACGAAGATGAGAATGCCTTCAAGCGAGTCTGTCATTCAATCTCGCATAAACTCGAAGTTTTCCAGCTCGCTGTCATTTTCCCGCAAACGCTTGGCAATATTTACGTTGCCACTTGACGCCGTTCGTTCGTTCAGTTACTACTCGATGAATAAAATTGTAAAATCCTAGTTATGCTCACTTTTTGACATGTTGAGGTAGCGAAAAAAGCGCCTTCATTTACCTTGTGAAATGGTTCTATTTGGGTTTAACAATTCCCATCCCCATGGACATGGGAAGTGGTTTTTTGGATCCAATACTTATTTTTAGCGCTATGGTTCTATTCGTATGTTTTCATTATAAAAACTGTAAATCGAAATTTTATCGGCAAACGTGAGATAAACAAAACTAAAAATTCTCTGAGAAAATAAAATTCCAGCTAGGCGAAGTTAACCAAAGTCAACATAGACGATGAAAACTGGTGTGGCTCTGATCCGAATATCGATACCGCGATAACGCCGCATCATCGTCCCTGAACGCCGACCCCCGGTGCAGACAGTGGAGGCGTTGAGCGCCTGTCTGTATCTAGCTGTCAATCCCCGTGTGTTGCAGGCAAAGCGCGTGGTGCTGTCAATGGCGCGCGCCCGTGCAGACCGCCTGCTAGACGAGCTCATGTCCGAGCTGCAGACTGTAGAAACTTTGAACTGCCTGATCGAACGCACGGAGACTCCACCCTTTTACCGGTTAACCAGCATGAGGAAAGCGTCAAGCCACTCGGACGGCCCCGCTGGCCAGCCCGACATCACGGGGGGACGCGTCGAGCTCGGCGTCGAGAAGGGCACGATACACACCAAGCGACACAGCGGCGAGGACCCCGGCAAGGCGACGGGGTGAGTCGAAAGTTTTGTGTTTTTGGCTTGCCACTGGGTATTGTCTGGGTTTGTCTGTCGTTCTGGATAGTTTTTCTGAGATTGTAGTTAAGTCAGAGCATTATTTTGTTAAAATTTTCTATCCCGACTACCACCTGATTTTCAACTTTGGTGGACGACAACGATCTGTTTTTCTCGGTAGAGTTTACGGGGAATACATTTAGCTTGTAGCTGCATGCCCACCAGTACTTTGGCGTCAATCCCGGCTAGCAAATCAACAGGGTGTGTACGATGTATCAGATTCATCCTACAAAATAAGAATTGCTTACAGCATTAGCTTTAAGTCTTTTCGACAAAAGTATTTTAGAAACTAGTAGTCACATCGGGTATTTTCTCTAGTGTTTCAGGACTGTTTTGAATTTGCAAAAAACAATGCGATCAAGACACCAAAATTATGGGAAAGGACTAGTTTGGTCTCCGCTCTTTTGCTACCTAATTCCCGGGTCAGTCGTTGCGAGGGACATATCACTATCTTCCCCGAAGCTTGGCCACTCCCGCAAATGACTGTCAACCCACGCGCGAAACTCATCTGAGTTACCTTCAGAAACAAAGAGGCAGACATTTGGCGTGTTTTGTCGGGACTAGGATTACTGCGCTGAGTTATGACGGCTCGCAATTTACAAGTCTAAACAGCTGCACCGTTGTTCTGTCCCGCCTGGGACACCCGCCCTGCCTCGCCCCCGAACCCTAGCGCCCCCTGCTAGCCAATTAGTGGACGACGGGCAGAATCATTCGTACCCGTCGTAGCGTTCCCAGTGGCGACTGCAACCAAAATCTGAGACGACCCAGACCAGAGGATGAACTTAGACAGCAGTTCGGTTTTAGAAATGGCGACAAAAAATTATATTGCCGATGATTTTGCTGTGTCCTCTCTGTGTTAAGGACGTCAGAACGCATGAGAGCCTAATTTCATTTCGTTTCGGTTTGAAATATCGCCGTTGGTATTTTGACATTTTTTTCCACGTCGGATTTGCACGCGTTTTGATAGCAACTCACATATGTGGAAGATGAACGACATTGAGTTTAATTTCGCGTCCATAAACCGTGTCGTTTTGTACGGTGGTAGACGATTTCGAGAGAAACTGTGTGTACCATGCCTAAAAGAAACAAAAAATGCGAAACGCGCTTGGCGCGTCGTCTGCCGCTGGCGCCGAGACTGGGAAAAATATGTGTTCGGTGAAAATTTTTTGATTTGTGAATTTTCTGCAACGACATGGGATTTGAAACACATCCAGTTCCACTTAGCATTCAGTTAGTAAAGCCTTTTGTTTAATCTTTTTATCTTAGCAAAAGTTTGTTTAATTTATGGAGAGACAAAAGAGACTTCGGGGTTCGCTCGGTCACTAGGAATATTTTAGCGCGTACTTAAGGAAACATTCTTCAAATTATCTTGAATTTAGCATGGAAATGGAAGGTAAATGGTTTTAGAAGAAAATTGCTTTGAGTAATTTAACATTCCTTTATACCTGATGTCCTTTCTTCAGAGTCAGGACGACCGTCAGATTGAGTGTTCTTCACCGTATGATTTAGACCGCAGGATCGCCGTACAATGTTGCCATTTGCTCGTGCAGGTGGCAACACTGTGTTGTCGTTTCATAGGGACCGGCCGCCGCTGCGTCCGCTCTAATTTCGACATGCCCCTAAATGGACTTATCACGTGCGTCGGTGCCGTCGGACTATTTTAATTGCTTTGCCTGCGGCCGAAAAAATATCCCACATTCGGTTTTTCCGCGGTCTTCCGCAAGCAGGATATTTGTTGCGTGGAGAGGGAGGGGGTTACATCCCTTGTGTATGAAGCTTCATGCTGGAGTTTTTGGCTGGAGTTGCATTTTCAAATTGCATTAATATTTAGGAGGAGATCTCTCGCTCACAAATGCATGGTCAGATTCATCGAGTTAGATAGCATGTAACATTACAGGAATCCTGTTCTGCGATATTATACCGCCCATTGCCGACGATATAGTGCTGTAACTTGCGTTCCTTCTGTGTCCGAAATTTAACTCTTTCGATCGAATATTAGGCCATTTTCATGGATGATAAGCAGCTGCGTCGCCACGCTTCTCATCCCTTTCTCTCAGGGAAGTCATTACGATTGGTCCACTCAATGGTACCACGTAGCAAAAGGAAGAGTTTTTTTTCTTATTTTGCATCAAAGTATAACTCTGCGCTGGCGGATGTATTCAGGCATTGAGGTCACCGTCCTGGCGTGGTTCTAGTGGTTCCCGCTCTGACGTGGCGATGCGTGCGCTGGCAGGATTCCCGCCGACGGCCGCCGAAAAAGCGCGTCTCGCCGTGCTCTCCGACGACCTCTCGACACCGACCACGGAGCCAGAGGTAAGTTCCGAACACCGTGGAGTACTTGGCTCAAACGGGACATCGACGACGACACTGTCGTGTACAACGCCAGCGCACAGTCATGGTGTACGTTGTCGTCACTCTAGATGCTTTGATTGGATGCTGTTTACTATTGCAATCATCTCTAACTACATCTCTCTCATTCAGTCGTCCTTGGCCATCTCTCCCTGGTTGAGGCCCTCCAAGGGTCCTTAACATACCCAAGGCAGTTTGCCTATGGGCGCCCTGTTCCGATCAATGCTTGGTGCAAGGCCGTGCAGGAAGTACCATTTGCATCCATTGCTTTAAATTTACATGTAAATTCACTACCAATACGACGATGCTCTAATACAAAGTCACAGCAATTATCAAATGTTTACTTGTTGTTCATTTCACCGAACAGTATGCTAATTTTAGTTCTCAGATTCTGTAAATGTAATATCCCCTTGATCTCAAGCAAGTAGCTCCGTTCATTGTGTTTAACTTTCCTGCTGTTTTGTCCTTGTTCCTTTTCCCGCATACCATATATCACGAACAGCAAAGTCATCACTCGTGGCAATCATGCGATCACAGCGATCATGCAATCATGAATCACAGACAAAGCTATTGAAAGTTGGGCGCCAATTGTAGGAGACTGGGATAGATTTCTGCAGCGAGCGCAGTCTGGTTGTGAGCATAAGTTGGTTGCAGATGGCTACTACCGACGACAGCTACGTGCTGCGACCTGGCGGCGGCGCAGACTCGTACAACATTCCGCAGCCGCACCCGCTGCCTATGCCCGAGTACGGAGGGTACTTCGCACCGCTCACTGAGTACCTACCCGACAGCTCGCAGCCCATTACCGGCTTCCACAGGTCAGTGACAGCGCCTTGCCACTTCAAAATTGCGTTCACAATCGACACTTTCATCTTCCTTCGAGTAGAGCCCTCTGTCAACAGAAGGCTTAAGCTCTTAGCCAAGTGCCAGTGCCAAAAAATTGTCTGTATAAACTTGAAAGCCACGAAGACCGAACGGTTTGGCGTGTTGGAAACATTGTTCCCCATGAGATCACCAAAGTTAAGCGACACTGCGCTGAGTCCGGTTTTGAATGTGTTATCGTCATGCACATGACCAGTTATGTTCGGGATAGAAGTTAGAGGGATGAGCGTTAGTACAGCAACTTCACTCGCCTTGCTTATCAACCTCCTGACAGCGTGGATTTGTGGGGGAATCCTGTTGTTCGCGTCGTACCGTCCTTCGGAAGGGACATTAAGCCGGTGGTCTCCTTGGTGCTCTTCGATAGGAGTAGTCTACATGGCGGCACCGGGTTTCCCCTCCTCCCTTCTAGGCTAAGTTAGGTTCATCATCATCCACATCATCATCTACTCATATACCGACGCCATTAGACCAGTGCCGCATGGCCAGATGTCAAAACAGTGTGTCATTAAACACAATAATCAATTAATAATCATCAAAGCTATAGAGTGGTATCGATGCTAACCAAAGGAGTTCCATAGGGTATCTTTAGCGGTCCCATTGCCTGTGTTAACATTTCACATTGCATGTTCAAATCCTATCCAAGCACTAAATAGGCCTAAATTATCCGACAAGAATTGCAAAATTTGCAATTGCAAACTGTAACTGTGGGTTTTACGTGCACAGGTGCAATGTGGCGGTAATGCTGGTGACTGATGTTGTGGTGGATGGTGTCGATCTGGACTGGTCAATCCACGTTCCGCTGATGCTGCACATCCTGTTCCTCGGTCTGGACCACACTCGGCCACTCGTGCACGAGCACTGCAAGCAGCTGCTGCTCAACCTGCTCGTAGTGCTGGCCGAACACAACGACCATCTCACGGTAGCGCACGTGCTACTTAATGCCAAAACAGCTCGTCTTGGCCTGAAACTGGCCACGCCCGCACTTTCCGTGTTGCAGCACTCGTTCATCGGTGAGTTGGCAGCGTCGCTCAAGGGATGCTTTTCAAGTTAAAGCATTTCTTTCACTCTGCTCAGAAAACACAATGCTGTTTACATAGAGAATACTTTACTCACAGAGGCCTGAACCACATGGTTTGCAAATAAGCCAAAGACCATTGCATTGCATAGATAGATTCTCTATGTTCTTTTTGTATTGTCAAGTTGTATTGGTGTTAAAACAGATTTCCTGTGGTGCTATCAAAGATGTAGTCTATGAAGTATGAACCAACATCATCTTTTCACTCACTTTAATACCCGATTGGTTCATCATTAATTGTTTCTCCGCTCTATCATTCTCTACCTTTCGGTCTATCAAAAAAATAATATTTTTTTATGATTGAAGGTGTCATGAAACGTACCACCAATAAATTGACCCTCATGCCCACAGATGCCAACGCAGAGTTTGACAGCTACCTTACGGGTCCAGTGCCAACCTTGCCCCCGGCGCTGGGCTCGCCAACCGCAGGTCTGGGGCTAGACGGGGCCGGTGACTCAGTGGTACCGGCCCCCACTACCCCCGTGCCGCCCCCGGTTATCATCACTGCCCATGACGGGCAGCCTTGGAGCGAGCCCACTCCAGGACCCAACATGCCCATCCAGGACGTTGTCAAGTCTCTCATTGACTTCCTGGCATCACGGTGAGTGGGTTTGCACTTCTACATGGCTCGTAAGAGTTTGGTAAAGCTGTACTTTGTCGGCATGGTGATCATATATCACACAGTGCTTGTTAGGACAGAAAATTAATGGGATTGAAGAAGTTAGAAAGATAGTAAAAACATTATCAACAGCTCAGCCATTGATATTTTAAACGCATTTGATTTTAGAAGATTCTTTGCTTATATTTATCTGCCCTGAATGTAGCAAAGTTGTGGTTTGAGTGTCTAAAGGTTCTGTTACTCTCTTATGGTCTATTGAAAATATTATGTCTCAGATTTTGTTATTGCTAACAAATTAATAAGAGTAAATTCCAACTGGCACTCAATTACCTTGGCCCTTTTACCGCATTTCAGCGAGAGTGCTCCGTTGTGGCTGTACGAGGATGTGACGGCCAAGCTGTGGGCCGCTCGAAGCGTGGAGCAGCTGGACACGTTCCTGCAGCACGTGGTCCGGGTGTTCCGTGACTCACTGCCTCACGCACTCATCGCCGAGCGGTGGGCGCAAACTGCACTGCAACTCGGTCTGTCGTGCTCGTCACGCCACTATGCTGGCCGCTCATTGCAAATCTTCCGCGCGCTACGCGTGCCAATCACGTCTCGTATGCTATCCGACATTCTGTCACGGCTGGTGGAGACAGTTGCTGAGCAGGGTGAAGACATGCAGGTGGGTGGATTGGGGGATAAGGGAATGCAACCTTGCCACTGTTGTCAGCTGTGCAGAAATCGAAATTGGATTACAATTGGATTACAAACTACAGTTGGATTATTCTCTGAACACCACTCTCCCCTCAGGGCTATGTGACCGAGCTTCTTCTGACCCTCGAAGCCGCTGTTGACTCGCTGGAGTCCGACTTCAGGCCGCTAGACTTCATGAAGGAGATCTTCAAGTCAACGCCCAACCTGAACAACAAGGAGGGCGGTGGAGGCAGCGGAGTTGGCGTGGGAGCTGGCGTTGGTGGTGTAGGAGGCGGTAAACGAAGTCCAGGGTTTGGGCAGCCGGGCAGCCACGTCATGCCCATGGCTGCGCACATGAATCACACACGCAGCACGTCATACTCCGTGTCGTATTGCATGCGCAAGGCGGCATCGCCTGCGCAGGACAAAGGTAGGCCTGCAAGGTTGGGCTTGATATATTCATTCGATCATTTAATATGAAGACAATAGTGGTGAACTACAATGCTTGGTGCTTGCTCAGACTTGCTTCGCGGTGGGCGGACATCAGTGGAGCTGGAAGCTCGCTCTGGCTGCAGCTTCAATAAGTATTCAACAAACCTGTCGCGCTCACGATCCGCACAGTCGCTGAAGCTTATGGGAGACTCTGCGACGCAAGATGATAAGATGACCATTCTGTCGCAGCTCTTCTGGTCAGTAGCAAACTCTGTTGCTGATGACCTGATAACTTGCCTTGAAAGGATGACAACAGGGGATGCACATGATTAAAGGGTCACAGTACCCTATCAACTATCGACACAAAAAACCAATGCTGTAGAAGTTATTGTCAAAATATTATGTCCTTGGAAACCACCATTTATGTTTTTTTTTTTAAATTAATATTTGTAAATTTCATTGTCCCGTTTGCCAGACCATGTCCTTTCGTAAAAAGAAACAGTAGGTTTTTTTACAAGCGTTGAAAATTGTCATAATGCTTCAAACTAAAATTAAGTACAAATTCAAATAAAAATTCAAAGTCATATGGTTGCATATTGACGTTGTTCATTGACTCAGACCTTGTGTCAGCATCCGAAAATTCTGCGGATACCTCAGTGAAAATATACAACACGAGTTGGAATTCTATTGCCTTATAAGTCACTATTGAGAAAGACTTTAATCATGTTTCCGTTATGCACCTTCACAATCTATCCAAAACCTCAAGTCAATGTCAAACAAATTCTTGTCTCAAATATCGTTGTCGGCAGGCTGTCGGTGTCCCTTCTTGAGTCAGACTTCGAGCACGAGTTTCTACTGGCGCTGCGGCTGCTGAGCCGTGTGCTCCACCGCCTGCCACTGGACAGGCCCGACGCTCGGGACAAGGTGGACAAGTTACAGGCGCAGCTCAAGTGGACCGGCTTCCCTGGCGTGCACGCCTTGCTGCTCAAGGTTGGTCACTGCACCAGACAGATGCAGAAGCAATCTTTTGTCACAATATCAAACAGAAGTCCTTAAGCTATTGTCTATTCTATGATAAAAGACACCATATCAAAGCCTTCTGAAGCCATTGTTGCCATAAGAGCTTGTGGAAACAAGTTTTTGCAGAGGGCTTTCAATTGAGTCTACACTATTGATGGAAGTGGCAGGTCCATTTGGCAACAACTGCAAAATAAGCCCTTAAAGGACACACCTGTAGGGCCAAAGATATTTAATTCAAATGATTCCATTTTGCAGCAATAGATAACTATTAATGTGGGGGAAGTTACAGAGCCGTCGGTAGATGTTGAGCTGTGTTTCTTGGCGTTGCTCTGGTTTGAGGAGTTCGTCGGCCCTTAGACGGGTCTCGGTACTTAACGTTTTGGTGGGTCACAGCATAGTCTTAGCTAATAGTCTTGCAATCTATCCAGATATTCATTATTTATTAACATTAAGGGAATTCGTTCTCTCTCTACTGGTTCATCCCTTGTTACAGGGCTGCACGAACCCCAACACGTACGAGCCTGTGGTGACGCTGCTATCGCAGTTCACTCTGCTCCTGCAACTGCCGGTGGTGGACCCAACAGAGAGCCTGGCATTCCCAATGAACGTCATCGCGCTGCTGCCATACATGTTGCTCAACTACGAGGACGCCAACGAACTGTGCATTCGCAGCGCTGAAAACATCGCACAGGTGCGTACGGCACACAGTGCATCTATCGGTTGATTGGACCGGACGGTCACAATCCATAAGCTTAGTAGAGTTTCAGCAATATAAATTATAAATCTTGATCAAAATTGTTTCACTAGGGTTTGTTAGGGTATTACAATTTTCTTAACTCCTAGATAAAGTGGGAGTTAAATAACTGCTATGGTAACAACCAATCATACACAGTGAAAGTCAGCAGTTTCTGAGAATTAAGAGCTTAACTCTGAGTTGAAAAATATTGTAATAGCGGGCCTAAAGAAATGTGCAAAGATTCAAAACTTCCACATTCATGTAATGCGGTCTTTCTGTTTTATCTTTTTTGTTTTCTTTTTTGTTCAGTTCAAACAAAGATAATTCAAAAGATTTGCAAAATTAACCAATTCACTTCACATGTATATATATATTGGAATCTAGAGTAGATGAGCTAGGCAAGACATTCTTAGCTAAATGTAAAGTCCTTCGTAGAATTTTGCATGTCATGTTATTTCTTGCTAGCGGCCAATGTGTTTTATCTGAGAGTTGCAGGCTAGCGCAGAGAAAAGCAAGAAGCTGGAGAACCTTGGCACTGTGATGACCTTGTATAGTCGGCGCACATTCAGTAAGGAGAGCTTCCAGTGGACCAAGTGCGTCGTCAAGTATCTCTATGACACATACGCCCATCTCAGCCTCAACATGCTCGCATTCCTTGTGGAGGTCAGTTCACCGCAATATGGAAATTCCTCTGCTGCAGATAGGACGTTCTTCTCGCTTGTGTTCTACTCCTCTCAATTTTGGATCTTACAAATTCAATTGGAACAAGACACTGAAAATACGTAGTGTGCTGCAAAGTTAGAGGAAGATATTATTTGCCATTTGGTTATCATTTGACTCAGTAAATGTTTCTTACAACGTGTATTGTAGGGCGACCAAATTGTTGAGTGTTAACTATACAAAGCCAAGTGAACTACAGTAGTTAAGGAGTTTTTCCAAGGTTAACAAAGCTATTCCAATGTTCATTATATAAGAGAAAAGTGGTCAGTGTCCATCCTTGAGCTACAGAAGGTGCTTTGTCCTCAAAAACGTCCATGATTTTCTGACTTCTTCCGGCTGTTGCAGGTGTTGGAGAAAGGCCCGTCGGCTTTGCAGCACCCGGTACTGAGCATCATCCACTGCATGCTTCACTACTTCGATCTCACTTCTGCCGCAGCACAACCCACCAACGCAGACCTGTTGCGGGTCATTGCTAAGTACATAGAGGTATGACCTAAATCTTATGGGCTTAGAATCGGTGTACCGTGCTTACGAAGAGATAATAATGTAGTTTGGTTCCTCATATTTTCAACCAGCTTTGAGACCCAGGACACAGAACATCAGAATCAGAGCAATTTTAGCCAGTCAGTTAAAAAATCACTTTACTCTGAGCAAAAATCTACATACCCCCAATTATAAATGATAGCCTTGCATGGTCTTGAATGGTCTAGGGTCATCGATATGCTAGTTTCACCCAATCTACTGATCTCCCTGCTAACGAGGCTGCTTGCTCCACCTGCAGGGTCCGCACTTCCGAGAGGCCCTCAAGATCCTGAAGCTGGTGGTGACGCGTTCGTCGACCCTGGTGGCACCACCCACATCGCTTTATCCTTCCTGGGACTCGTGCTCCCCCTCCCCCCATCCCTCCTTCACCGAGAGCGAGATTTTTACCAAAAAGGAGCTGCCCGGTAAGAACAGAGTTCAAATAGCACGCAAATCTATTGAGTACATTTTTTTTTAAACTTCCAACAAACTCCATGTTTGATTTAACGTCGAAATTTATACCGTGTTTTATTATTTTACTGTGACTGTGGCTTGGACTATTTCCTGAAGATTGTGTCTATCAAATGCAAGTCTTATTCCCATGTGGTGAAATAGCTCATTCAAATTTTAATTTAGATCTAAATTCAAAAATCTAAATAAAAAACTAGTTGAATTTTTGCCATTGGAATACTCCAAGCGTTTCACCTGTTTCTTAGTAACCTTACTTATCCTCAGGCCGCACGATGGACTTTACATTTGACCTGTCCCACACACCTGTGATTGGTCGACGTTTCGTGTCCCGCGGCGGCGTCGTCGGCTCTTTGCTTGCTGCTGACGAGAAGCCGGCAGCAACCGTGATCGCGCCGGCTGTTTCTCCTTTGTCGCCCGCTACTGACGGGCCCAACGCCGCTGGGTGGCGTCGTCCGTGGATGTCGCAGGGTCGTGTTCGCGAGTGCCTCGTCAATCTGCTGACCACTTGCGGGCAGCGCGTCGGTCTGCCTAAGAGCCCCTCCGTGAGTTTATAAGCTGGGACATTGTGCAGGAGATGGCAAACTGTACTTCTTGCCTTGAAGGAACAGATGCTCTACGAATGTTAGTTTACAGATTTATTTTGTTCTCTCTATTGCATTTTGGAACGATTCTTGCTACGAGAAATCAAGCCTTAATCCTCAGGTTTTCGTGCACTCACCACTTAAAGCAATGATGCAACTTGCAGGAAAGTGTCCTGTGAAAACTATTTTACAGTTCAATGCCAGTTTCTGTCTTTAAGTTAGCTTTGGCAACACTAAAACGTATGTCACCTTTGCAAGGAACCAAATATTTCCAGTGAATTAATTAATGTTATTACCAGAAGTGAAAATGCTATAACTACGATTTTTTATTTTGGCTGGTCTTGATTTGCTGTTGGTCAAAGCATTAGAGAGACAGTACATTCGTTTTTTACAGTGTTCATTAATATTTTTCACCGAGGAGAGATTCAGATATCCTACTATCAGCAATGGTAATGACAAAGCTTATCTATGGTTTGGCTAAGCACTGATTCTGAACATAAGTTCTTAACTTTAATTTATCTTCGCAAAAAGGAATAAAATGTTTCGCTGTAAAATATAATGATAATCGTATGCTACTCCAACCAAAAGGCTCAAGCCTGAAGTGCATACAACCTGCAACCTCTTAAGTGAGTCACAGCAACTCTCAGGGTCAGCTAAAAGAGCTAGAGAGTCATTGTGACTGTTATTATGTCACGACTGGTACTTCCCCCTTGCATAAATCCAAGTTGTCAGCTCTCAGGCATGTACGGATTATTGGTATCGCATAAGAATTATAAATCGTCACCCTGCAGGACTTAAATTCTAATTATGTCATGACTCCACTAGGGCTGCAACTGACTAGCCGTGCCATAACCCTCGTCCTATGTCTGTAAAAGCTCATGAAAAATACTGCTCAGAGTATGGTGCACTGGACCTATTGGTTACAATCCAAGCTAAACAAGCCATAAGAGTGTCCAAATAATTTAAGCATGGTTCAAATTACTCGGCATGCTAGTTGGCGTCGGACACTCACCTATTTCAGCTGTCTACATGTATCTTTTGCATGGCTCTATTATTTAAGATAAGGTTTTGGAAACTCAAACTAATGTTTAATGTTTTACTTTGGATATTTTTTTTTGTAATATTAGGTTAAAGTAATTTTTGCTTGCTTCTCGGTAAATTGGTGCTCGAAATACAATTCCTTTACATTCTAGCGCTCGTTAAACAGTAATTTGTCTTCTATAGCAAGCTAGCTCAGTTTTGTTTCTATCTGACTTCTGCAATATCTTCACAGAACAATTTGCCTTAATGAAAGTGAGCATTTTATCATATACGCCTGGTTCTGAACGAACCCCTTATCTCGTTTATCCCCCCCCCCCCCTCTTCGTTGTTAACGTTACGTTTCTCTTATGTTGCATATGATGATGTTGATGATGTTCCATGCACGGTGGTTGAACATTATCTTCTGTCCCACTATCCGCTCTAGGACGGTATTATTAGCGCTGCTGACAAGGTAAAATACTAGCGGTAATTTGCTCACAGACGCTTTGTACATTGGGCGATAATTTTCCAGCACAGAGTTGATGAAAATCATTTTTCACCCTAGATGAGCGTCGTTTTACAAATGATTTTAAAGATGTGCCGACACGTAGATTAGAAACAATTTCTTCCCCACAGTGTTTGAGGTAGATATTTATTTTGTTTTTTTTGTAAGGAAATTTTCCACTGGCTTTAGTGATTTGCTAATGGATGATTTCACCAGCGCTGTTTCTATCTTATTATTTGGCACAGGTCTTAGGGCAAAATTAACTTTCACCACTTAACTGACATTTAGAAATATTTAAGAGAGCGTGATTCTAAATTAGGTTTAAATTCAGTGGCGATTAAAGAAGGTGCTGTTCTGTCAAAACAGAAGATTTCTTTTTTCTCAGCCGTCAGTATTTTCTCTCCGCCAAACCGTCATTTAATATCTGAACCTTGAATAATCAAAGATTAACTGCTAAATTACCTCCTAAATTAACTGCTGTCAATATTCACAATTTGTTCGTATTACAATGGCACCAAACTAACCTAACCACAGTGGTCAAATTTTTATTGTTTGTTGTGTATTGTCTACATTTTTTTAGTTAAGATTTTTTAAATTTTGGTATTTAAAAGCAAATTTCTGAAGTTGTTACAATCCCAGCTGATTGTCTTTGTAGAATCGTTGAGTGTAACAGTAGAATGTTTTAAACAGCGTTGGTGAAATTGCCTCGAATTTGTACAGTTTTTTGGCAGATTGTGTTGATTTTGACAGTCATTTTCTCAGGAAACTATGAAACATCCAGCCTATGACGAAGCAATTTTACGTGAAAACATTGTGCCAGTAACTATTCACTCCAAATTAACTTTTTTTTTCAATTCACAAAGCTGCCATAATGTTTAATACAAATTTCAACAACAATATTTTGTTTGATGCACATAATTGATTGAAACTCACTGATGCATGTTTTTCAATAGTACTTTTTTCCTATTTATACATTTTGTGAGCAGCACGTTTTTTTATTGGCATGCTTGGCTTGCGAATTGCTGGCCTTAATAATTTGCGTCGATGGGCGCTCGGCAATGCATGGGATATTCTGGTTGCATGTTTCAGTCTGTTTCTTTGTCTCTCACAAGCAGATTGAGGCGACGCGGTCTGCACAGAGTACGTATATCAACGACCCACAGCATGCCAACAATGCCATGTGTTGCTCGTATGCTTTGCAAGCGATTGCTGTCTTTTGCTTTCCGTTGCGATTTCGTTGTTGTTTTCATTATTAAATTAGGATTGATTTATTGAAATCAATGTGTACCAAGTAACCGATGTAAATTTAAAAAATAACGGTCTCTTATCTGATTTGTAACATTCAATTATATACAGAGTGAGTGCTACTTACTTCACAATTAAAACCCGTCATTTTGTTGCGATGTTGTACATTTTCTGTGTTGTAACTTCGTGGTTTGCTCTCTCAGTTGTTTAAATGTTCTGTGGCCCTATTAGTGCCCCTTACTGGTAGTATTGTTAAGTGATGTCTTTTTAAACAATGTTATTATAGACATGGCTACGTCATGCCCAGAAAATATGTCAAGAAAAACTTGCAACACCGAAAAATTCACTGACAATTGCTTCTTTTATTATCGAAGTATTGATAACCATAAAACAACCTTGAAAGTTGGTCATCCAATCTAAAGCAACTTCCCTCGCAGAAGGGTACAATATGTTCCATTCTAAGACAAAATAGTATTTGCCGATTTCTGCCTTTTAAAGTATACACTCGAGTCTATAAAAGTATACCGAATCATACACTGATCTTTGAGCTATAAGTGCCAGTTAATAGCACCTTCAGAAACCTCTGTGGCTACAAGAATGTGATTGTAATGCTTTCTTGTGGAATATCTTCAGGTCATCTTCAGCCAGAGTTCGGACCTGATGGAGCGGCAGTCGTCGATGGCATCTTCCACGGAGGAGATGTCGGCCAACAACGACTTGTCAGGCGGTTCACGACAACAGGACGGCGCCGCCGACCAGTTCGGTGTCTTTAAAGACTTCGACTTCCTGGAGTACGAGAGCGAGTCCATCGAGGTGAGATTAAAACACACTTTTGGGTGCTTTTTGCATTTATTTTAAACTGACATAAATAGTGAAAATTACCTTTTGTATTCGTATTTTTGTAAAGAATAGTTTAAGAAATGTGTTTGGGCTAAAACACTGACATTGCAAGCTTGATGTGAAAGTAACCAACTGACCCAACAAAGGTGTTTGGACCAAGTGAGATTGGCTTATTTGTATCTTTCCAGGGCGAGAGCACGGACAACTTCAACTGGGGTGTGCGTCGACGCCCACTGAGCGAGGGAGAGGCGGAGGGAGAGGCCAGTCTTCGTGCACTCGAGGAGAGCTTCAGCGAGCGCACACCCGTACTCAGCAAGCGCACAGTGAGTACACGGGCAAAGCAGACCTAACAGCGCAGAGCTTCAAGCAAAAAGATGCTGTTCAATAGTACATGCCTATTAGTGTACTTCAAACTCTTTTCTGCCCTTACCATTTGGGCGAGGTGTTTCTGAATTTTTTACACTGTCAATAGATATAAGAGATTGATCAACTTACCTATCATGTTATAAATCTTAACATCAAAGCTGGATTATTTTGGTAGCAACAACACATATTCTATGAGACGCATAGCAATTGGGTACGCTTTTCTTCTTAATTTCCATTCCTGTTCATACCAGCCCAAAAAAATAGTTTTAAAGCCCAATCTTCTCAATCTTTCACTAGACTAGCTCATCATTTGCTAATGTATGGCTTTTCTGTTTGCATTTATACAGTCTTCACAGCGCGGGGTGGCAGAGGAGAGTTCAGACGAGGAGATCGGATCCGAGTCTCCGTTGGACGAGCTGGGAGCGGCGCCGGAGTTTACCGAGTCAGCCGGTGGCTCTTTCCCGCCGTCGTCGTTGAGCCTGCGTCAACACCGCGAACGCCATGACTCTGGAACGCGGTCGGACACTTCGTAAGTGATAAAGTAGAAATACAATACAGTAGAGCAGCACTGAAGAAGAGATAGATGAACATCTTAATAAACTTAGATTTAACTAGAAATACTTAAAAGATATCTGAGATAAATGACTGAGAAATCATAGTTGGACCATATTTTGATGCATTCAATATAGTACAGAGCAAGTGGATCTGAGATCTACAGCAGTAACTATTTCATTAGTAAATATCTGGCAGTTGATATCTGGTAAACTTGCATCATGCCAGAACATGTTAGTGAATTCTATGGGTTTCCTAATACCATCTGCTTTGTTTACCTAGTGGATCGAGTGCAGCTGACCTCGGAGACGTGACCCCGTGCAATGCGGCTTCTCCAGGCCCGTCGGCACTGATGAGTTTCCGGCCAATTCCACGCGATGACTCCGACGACGCCTGGCGACCGCAGGTCCAAGCACTCATCGCTCACGTCACAGCCGCACCACTTGAACTCTTCCAGCTCATGCATCGACTCATACGGGTCAGTACCGAAGTTTTCTAGCCAGGGTTTTCTCGAGAAATTAGAGCTAGGCCTGCTTTCTCAAATAAACCTGCGTTTTACTGCTGTCGCGGGCATAAGGCTGCCCTGGAATGGCTGGGATCTACCTAATGTGAGAGGTTTTAAGTATTGCCCAGCGTTTTCAGGGCAGAATAGACTCTGAATTCTGTTAAATGGCTATGAGAATAACCATACTAGCTGTATGGTATGCAAATCACACCAAATTACCCCCTAGATGAGAATCAGTTAGGATGGGGTAGAGGATACGGGCATGCCCTTTTTCCTGGGGGCACAATCCCAGCGTTGAGATAGTAAGAAAATGCGACACACAACTAAATAAGTCAATCCTAGATCAATTCTATGCTACCTCCACTGTCACTGCTAGGTCTTCTTCTAGGATTGCAACCATCGGTACTGCAATTCCAAAATGTTTAATTGGTGTCGATAACTACTTTTCGATCAATATCTGTTATGGTTGCAATGGAACAAATGCTCGATCAATAACCATCAAGCAAAATCTCAGTGTTGCCTCACAGGTTAACTTTAACACAAGTTGAAACTTCAAACTGTCTTTTGTAACCGTCTAGGACGTGAGCGCTAAGACGGTGGCCCTGTCACGCTTGGCCTGCCGCCAACTGACTGCTGATTGTGCTGGCAGCCTGCGCACACGTGTCTCTGCACTGGCTGAACTTCTAGACGCCAGCGCACGGCCAGCGCACGTATGGTTTGCGCCGCATGTCGTTTCCAGCCCGCGGTTGCAGGAAGCATTGCGTCACGGCGCACTAGAGCTGCAGGAACACTGGGATACATTCCTTGACTGAAGGGACTATGTACTGGAGGTAGGTGGCCAAAGACTCGTGCTGTTTGTGAGAGATTGTAATGCACATTGTTAACTTAATTTTTTTATAAATTCTTATTTTATCAAAATTAATTTAGTATTCTTTATGGGAAACATAAATTTTTTATTTTTGAGGTGAGTGTTTTCGTGCTATATGCAAGATCTTGACAAGCCGTTGCTTTGCACAGTGCGTGGATGCGTTGAAGACTACAGCCAAGCTCGTGTCTCTGGGAGAGCCTGCGGGACAACACGATGACGCCGTTCTTGCCCTAGACCTCGGTCGAGCACTCTACAAGCTGCTCTTCCAACTTCTGCAGCTCCTAGATGCCGCGCATAAGATGTTGGCTGCACTGTGTGCCGCCGCCCGACAAGCGCAGGTACTTGCTGCACTGTCAGATCTAGCATAATACGTCTGAGAAACAATTGTCAGATTGGCACTCCTGGAATTCAGCCTAGTTGCAATAGATGCTGAAGCTTACTTGCACTTAGCAAAGAAGCGTATTGGTTCAACTTATCTCCCGAAGCAGCCCGTAACTCGATTTATTAAAAAAAATGTCTTGCATTTAATGTTAAGTTAACCTACACAGAAAACCGCGCACACCTAGTGTAATAATTTATTTTAATTATAGACTTTTATATTATATATGCTCTAATGAGCTTTAAAAATTATTTATTTCGTTTCACCCAAAGAAAGAGAAATGTTTTGAATTTTCTGGAATGCTTTATAGATGAGCATGCCTAACAATGTGACCTAACTTACTGTTCCCTCACTGCATGGTATCTACTGTCTAGAGAAAAGCCTCTGTGTGCAGTTTTGAAATGTTTGGCTCTTGCTCTGCAACAGATGCCTTCAACAAGATGCAAATTTACACTTCCTATATTAAGCTAAATTAGCACTAACGAATGCAATGTTTGTGTGCTGGCAGGTGTGGGATGTCTCTGCTGAGGTGTCGTCGGCAGAGTGGTCTCTGCGGCGGGGGGTGGCAGAGGAGGGCGAAGGCTCAGACCGTGGCACGCCCACCCCCACACCACCCCCAGGGCCGGCCGGTGACGACTCCGCACTGGCAGAGCTCGTGCGCACTCAGCAGTGGCGAGCTGCCCTCGCCCACGCAAGGCACAACAGGTGCGCGCAGGCATATACAACGCATTAAATTTGCCATTACGCTTCAGAATCCAGTTGAATGACTTGTGGAGTTAGATGAACATCTCTTTTACAACTGACTCTGAGGCACTGGCTTAATGGTTTTGCTAAATGACAGGATGATGATAAACTTAACTCAGGGAAGAAAGTTAACTGGGTGCCAGCGTAGCCTGCTCTGGTCAAAAGCGTCGGAGTAAGGGTACAACTCAAGCAGTGGGATTTCTCCACTAAACTATGCTCTAAATCTGAATGTGTGTTATGTTTAGTTTTTTAGCCTCATCTGCACCAGTCTAGACCATATAAACTTAAATGGGAAACTACCTCCAAGCTAGGCAGCTATCATTTAGAAACCACATATTTTGGCTTTCATTTGAAATTGTTTTATTTACAGGGGGATGTGGGCAAGCGACCTTTACCCTTGCAGTGGCCAAGAAGACGACGTAACCGCGATACTGAATGTCTTCTGCCGACAGCTGGCAGAGGAAAAGCATGGTGAGTTAAGCAGTCACCACAGATACATGGCACCCTCCTCAACTTTCTGCTGAAAGCAATTACTTACAAAATTAATGATATTTGTAAGCAAGCAGCTCTCATGGTAAAGTTCAATTCATTGCATTTAAAGTTAATTCCTGATGTTAGACTATCCTTCATCCGTCTAGCTTATTCTAGTAGGCTCAAGTTTGTTAGATATTATTCTAATATATACAAAAACTCAGTTAAATCATTGTTGCTAAATTAGGATAAACATTATTATCTTTCTCTCTTCCGATAATAACCTAGTCATTTCGGTAACAATTCTACCAGTAATACATTGAGAAAATTGGACATTGAATATTTGCCACGGAAGAAAAACCAATGGCCTTTACTCACTTTTGTCCTATGTGCACTTTTAAGACCTGAGATTCATGTCCTATTGGAACTTGTAACTAATGATTTCCAAACAGATTGCATGATTGGCTTTGTTTTGCATTGACAGATGCGTTTGCGGTGACAAGAAGCGAGGGTGAACTGAGCGAGGTGTCTTCACGGCTCATGGAGAGTCTATACCAGGTGTTAAATGCAATCCACGCGCTTGACACGCACCTCAAGGAGCAACGTGAGACCTCTTCCGACCTATAGGTCAGTAACACTGCACCTCTCTCCAGGGCCGATTGCAACTTGTCTCATTCATTGTCCTATTGACATAAAACTGAACCATTGTGGAATTGCAGACCAATGCAGTAACTGCTTTTAGGGACATTTTTTTATTTTAAGAGTTGTACAGCAAAGCATTTAAAACACATAGAATACCAAAAATAAATAAAAAAAACTAAACTGTAAATTAAGCAAACTATGCAATAGAATACAAGATGCTTCTGGACAGTAGAGGAGCAAATAAAAACTGGTGAAACTGCAAGAAATAATATATATCCACTTGCAAACTAAAAATACTTTGGTAATATTTTATCTACAGATGGTCTCATGAAGAAAGAAGATTGAATCAGGGACAACTCAGAGGACAGAACAGTTAAACGATGGTGTTGATTTATCATTCTTGGAGAGTAACGAGCCTACGGACTGGGAAAGTGCTTTTGAATTTTTGTGTATATGCTCCTTTCACTTTAAACAAATCTAGATTATCAGTGTTCATTTTGCTGTATTCTATTCTTAGAAAGCAATAAATGAATTAAGCGATATATTAATTTTACCTTTACCAATCTTAGAAACATTTATCAATGATTGTAATTTTGGTTCCAAAAGTCTAGATAACAGAGGTGGGAAGCAAAAGAAAGAAGGGCTGCAAGTGTTTCGGCTATTTTGGTGTTGAAACTTGCAGCAAATAGTCTCAAAAATGGTAAGATCGCACTACAACACAGAATCTTGTAAAGGTTTGCAACAAGTTTTGCAACTAAAGTCAGAATATCACATATTTTTATCTCCCGATCTGTGCTATTTTGAGGCGTTGCGTATGCATAGTTGGGGAAGGATTTTTTTTTCTTTTTTAGTGATCTTAGAACTGATCGCGATCTTTTTTGTGTATCACAATCTTTTAATTCGATCGCGATCGGATTTTTTACGATCTTTCAAAAGATCATTTTCAAATATTGTTTTAAAAGATCAAGATCGTTTGCACAGTCTTTCCTTTTTTGATGTTTATTGTTGAACAACACTTGACAATTGAAATTTGAAACCCAGCAGCTGACATTAAGATGCACGATCGTTTCATTTCCATAATCAATTTTTGTTGGACAAAAATTTACGCTGGAAACCCATTAGCCTCAACACTCTCATCTGTTCCATTAAATGTAGGCGACAATCGAAAATATTGAGTCTAACAGTTGCTCATTTCGAAAATATACTAACAAGGGTATTAGCACTTAGCAGTAAGAGATGTGTTTGCATTTTCGAATCGAGCTTAAGCTGGATAATGGCGATTGACTCATTCGGAACGAGCTGTGTGTGCGCTATGAGCTTGCACGGTTGCACCACTGAGAATTTCCACCCACTCGTTAGTCCCGCTTAGTCAAAGCAAGCCGTGTTTAATTATTATTATTTTTAAATTAAATGAGCTCGATTGATTTGGGTGACGGAGACGAAGTGGTAAATCACGATTTTGCGGCCACGGAGACCAATGTTCTGCCGTGGGGAAATCTGAGGAAATTCTTTTTTCTCCACGAGGGAAATGTTACCGATCCTGGGGTAGTTTTCAAAGTAAAGTGTTTATTGTGTATGCCGGTGCATAAGGAAATTGCAGCAAACAGCACCAGCTCTTCAAATTTCAGATTTAGAAGCTTACCTGGCTAAACCTGCAAGCTCTCTCGAGGACCTTGGGAGATTTCCACTCGTGAAGACTTTGTTTATTAAATGCAATACCCCTATCCCGTCCAGCGCGGCTGTAGAACGGATTTTTAGTATTGGGCGTGACATTTTCACCAAAAAAAGAGGTAGACTTACTGACAAAAAATTTGAAAACGTTCTGCTCCTTCAAGTAGGACTAGTGTAAAAGTGCGGACTAGTGGCGAACCAGAGCAGGGAGGCAACCACTTGAACAAACTTAAATAATTAACAATATTTTTGATTTTACGTTCTTTTTTCTAGTTTCCCTTCAGGTAAATGGTATATACAGTAATACTAGAGATCATAATATCTTCTTTGGCTCATATTCATATTTTGCTTTAATTGACGACAAATTTCTTCGAGATCAAAAACATTTTACATTATAAATTAGCAATCGAAATGGGAACCAAAATTGTAATTATAAGAATAATAGGATTAACCTTAACAAAAATATATTCACAATTATAGCACGTGGACTTGTACATTAACTCAATCCTTCTAGTCTTCTTTGCAAACTCCTCTTTTTCTTCCAAGACTTGAAAGCGTTTCCAGGATTCCAAACGCATTTTAGTTTTAATTTTATTAGTTTTATTGATCACAGGATTTTTTTTCAAAACCATCTTTTGAACGATCTTGATCTTTTATAGAAACGAATTTGAATTTGATCGTAAAAAAAAACGATCGCGAACTTCGATCTTCAATCGCGATCGTTTTTTGATGACGATCTTGATCTTTTTAAAAGATCGATTTCAAAACGATCTTTCCCACTTTGTGCCTATGCCTAAAATTCAAAGCTATCTTTCACAAAATTGCGTCAAGTAGCTGGGAACGAATGACGTTGTCAGGAAATTTAGTTTGCCTGTGAAAAATTTGAAGCAACCCGTGATACGCGTGCGTGCCACGGGACTGCCTATACGTACGGTTAATCGAACCATGACAAGTTTCAACTGAATAATCGTCTAAAACGAGGCGAAAATTTGTCTCTTCGTACCAGGCGAGTAGCCGACAGAAGAGTATCGCCTGAAACCTACTGCATCGCTGTTCAAGTGACGTCACAACACGTGCTCGATCGACCCCGCCTCGTACTTTCGATCGACTGAAGCGCGGTTCCTATTGGCTGACCGGTTTTCGAAGTGGATCGAGGTGATAACAGCAATGGCGTCCACGGCTGCTATCACATACCAAATGTTTTCCAGACATACAGATGCTAAAGAACTGCAAATTCTCGTACCTTTATTGCGGATGTTTAATTAGATTAATTTTAACTATGTTAGCATTTGTTAGATGTGAGTGTTCTTGACCAAATCAAGTCACACAGCGGGTCCAATTGCTTACGAGCCCTCCTCGACGTTATCACCGACTTTAAGCAACACTGCGCTGGGTCAGCTATTGGATAGGTGACCATCATACACATGATCAGTTATGTTCGGGAGAGAGGTTGGAGGAATGAAAGTTAGTACAGCAACTTCATTAGCCTTGCTTATCAAACACTCGACTGCATGGATTTGTAAAGGAATCCTGCTGTTCGAGTTGTAGTTCCTGAAAAGTGAAAGCCTTCTTGGAAAATATCTAAATTTCAGCCGAACTTTTCCATTTCTTTTCTCACCGTTTTCACAATGCTAAATGCCGGTTAAATAAGCAGGTTAAGATGAAAACAGAAGTACCTGATTAGGTGTAACCATGGGGATGAGTCTCATAAATTAAGTTGGACGTATTGAAACTGCCCGTTAGCATAAATGTTGCCCAAAGTTGTATATGCACCCCCAAGTAAATGTCAGAAAGGAAAGAAATTAGATTCACAGTTTTGTCAAAGGTTGACAAACAAACCGTTAACAAACTTTTAACTCTTGTTTATTTTTATCTTTTAAAGTTGATGGGTTTATGTTTGTTGAATGGCAAACACTATAATACGTGTACCTACCCAATTTGTATCACCAACTCTCCCATCCCTATGGGGTGGTAATACATGAATACTACCATGTAGCACGCATGTTTTCCTTATTCAATGCATACAGATAAGATATGCTTCAAAAATCATTAATGACAGACAAATAGATACAATAATTTAAAATCAATATGAACATAATATAAAATAAATATATAATATAAAATAAACATAAATAAACAAAATAAAATAACGACGGGTCGTCTTCTGGACGCTACGTCGTTATCATTGCGCGATTAAAGTGCTCAATTACACTAGTTTACCCCGAAGTTCTTAATTCACTGATGTCTACTACCCCTTTTACTTGTATTTATAGCAAAATTTCATTGTTTCATCACCAAAGTCATCTTTAAATTCACTGCTATCCAAAAATGAACCGTCGTCAGAAGGAAATTTCTATTAATTTGGTTTTATCAAGTGTGGCTTTAGCACACAGACCCATTGGGTGAGACATCTCAGTCACAAATATCAAAATAATTCTCATAATGCTTTACTTTTTAAAACAATTTTCAACCCTTGTACTAGACGACGCAGTACTCATAGTGCATGGTGGTATAAGAGCATTGCCACCCTTTTTTATGACTAGAACTCGTAATAATTATGAAAATACTGTTTGAAAGCTCAGAAACGGTAGTAGATAAGTATATCAGCTTAGATAAAATTAATTTGTATTCACAAATTAAAGCGCACATGCATCGGTATGTCCTCAAAGGCAGCGAGCGAGCGAACTGATTATTGTGGTGTAATAATATGTAGCTTCTTTTAACGCCAATCCACAAATCTAAGCGCAATGCGGTATGCGTAAGTTTTACCGCCCTTGGAATCGGCAGAAAAAAATCCAGAAATGGTGGTAATGGTGTCTTACCACCTGTGTTACCACCATGCCTCTTAGAGTTAAGAAACAAAAAACATTTTCTTATTGGCCGTTGCCAAGCAAAAAAAAACACACACACAATCTAAATGACTGTTAGGTTTGTAACGGAACACTGAAAAATCGGCTCTTTTATTGAAGAGTCATAGGATATATTCATAAAGTAGATTCATATGATAGTATAATTCTGCAGAGTCAGAGCCTTACTGTTAAACTGTCTGCTGAGCAAACGAGCCGGCAACACGTGGTAACGGCAGATGCCACACGATAACACTTGCGGCCATTGGCGTCCGCAAGGGGTGTACCGTGTAAGGGGGGTGCGCTTGCACCCCCATGGAAATCTTCAAACATTAAAAAAAAAAACACTCTATAAAGGCTTTGTAATTTTATCATTCAAAGGGCAAGTTAAACACATTCTCTCGTTTAATTGATCAAAATAGTGCCATTTAAACGGAAAACGCCGAATTTGTAATGCATTCATAGAGAGGAAAGGTGAGTGACCATCCAACATTTCCAGCGAAAAAATCGCGGCGTAATTCTATGAAACTGGGTTCCTACAAGAGTGTAACTTTGCAGGTACCTACTTCCCCAAAAATCTCCCTCGTGATTCCGATTCCGCGAACAGAATTTTACACTTAATGAAGTTTTAGTTTTCCTACCGGTCGAACTTAACTTTACGTAAGTCAGTTATGTGTCGGGAGCGACTTGAGTAGGGTGGTTTGTTAGCCCGAGCGTTTTCATTAAGTTTGTTGATTGTGGGAGTATGGATAAACGCAATTTTTTTAGTGCGAGTGTGAAGAGAAAGGCGAACATGACGCACGTGAAATTTCGGACAGTTATGGCAACAGCGATCGCAGTATTGAAAGTCCATGTGCATCTACATCGACGACGGTGGATTCCGAAAATCCAAAGCCAGCCTTTGAAACTGAATGTGATCTAGGTACTCAAGCTGCTTTGGATTTTGGCCACTTCAGGATCAGGACTCAACCTCATCCCTAACCGACAAACTGAGACACACGCCACACGCTGGTGACAAAACCATGGTCTCCAAGTGCATATGATTACAAAGCTGACGTCCACAGTGGCGATAGGCGAGTGTTTCGCCCAGACTAGTTTTCACTCAACATATTTAAAACGTGTGATTCTTAGATGTGAGCCATAGAATTCTGGATGTAATTTGACATCTTGATTTTCAAATATGTATAATAATCAACTAGGATCATGAGCGCTCGTTTGGTCTCGTGGTGAAGTCGCTTGATCAACAACTGAGTGGGCATGGTTCGAATCAGCTCGCCAAGGGAACTTTTTGGATAGAAATGAATTTGAATAGACATCTTGTCATTCGACTAAGGCTCCCCGTCAAAGCCTTAGGTGACAAGAAGTCTACTACAAACTGAAATTCAAAAAGGTCCCGACATGTTTGTTGTCCGACATGATTGGACACAGTGGTGAAGGCGTTATTCTGGATTCTGGACTTCGAAGCCACCCGATGGCGGATGTTTTTGACGGCTCATTTTTTTTGCAGAATTTTGATGGAGAATTATATCCAACAAAATTGTAGAGATAATCAGATGGCGGCGTGGTCGTGCGGTTAAGGTGCGCGGTGAAGGTACTGCTGAAACTGTGGTACCTAGTTCGATTCCGGCCACCGGCAGATGGCTTTTTTTGCCAATATTTGGCGAATATAGTGCTATCAATGATATATCACAAATTTGACTGCACGGCGAGATGTCTCGGTAGCCGTGCGGTTTATGTGCTCGAATTTGTGCAGAAAATTTTGTACGTAGGTTCGAATCCCGTCGCGTTCTCGCAAAATTTTTTACGAATGTCAAATACCTACGATATTTGAGATTGGATGTGTGAGTTGAGGGTAACTTTCGGGGAGGCGATCACTGGGGGGAAATTGCTTGGGGCGTGCATGCTGAGCGCTCAAATGCTGAGCACAATGACAGCACACTATCAATCCCAGCCCCGATCACGACACTTCAGTAATGAAGTGTTGCCGATCGATGTTCTACCGTAGGCTGACGCAACTTCCCAAAATTCCGAACAAGTCGGTAAAAAGCGAATCGTCTCCAATAGTGGGGCACTAGCCTCCCCTGGAGAGATTAACGCACCTCCGCGCCTCCCCGCAGATTAACTGATCGATGGTAGAACCTTGATTTACATGCCAGGTTTGAATGAACAGCTACTCGTGTTAACTCTATTTCGCTGCCCCAGCGCTACCTGTATGCAATAGCAGCAACTCGATGGCCAGATCACATCACTAGATAAGTGCACAAGTTTGAAGCACTAGAGACCAAAGACTCTTGATATTTTTACTCGTGACGTTTAACTTCACTCTGCAACATGGTGGTCCACTGCCACTCAGACTCATTGTTGACAAACACTGGTCAATTAGTGGGATTAATAATATGAATAACACTGAGCTGATAGTGCCGTGACTGTGACAATTGGAGAACAAGGATATCGAATAATTTCCTGAATTGCGACCGCCCAGTTAGTGTCGTGGTAGAGTCGCTTGATCACCGCTCATGCAGCGACCGTTCGAGTCCGCTCGCCGGCAATACATTTTGGACTTGATTCAATCTTGTCTGTCGACTGAGGTTACAGCCTCTACGACATATCTATGACGAAGTCTATTATATATTGACATTCGAAAATGTCTCTTCGTCGTTTTCCAACACGACTGTCCGTTTGGGGCGCAGTGGTGAAAGCATTTTCATGGATCTCGAAACAATCCGATGGCAGATTTTTTTAACGTGTCTATTTGTTTCAGAATTTTGATGGAGAATTATGAACTAAAAAATTATAGGTACAATCAGATGACATTGTGGTCGTGCGGTTAAGGTGAGTAGTGAATGTACCGATTATCCTTAGTACCGAGTTCGAATCTGACCGCCGTCAAGCTGGTGGGTTGTTTATTTTGCCTATATTTTGAGAATATACTGCCATCAATTATATATCAAACATTTGTCTCGCCGGTAAGTTGGCTCTGTAGCCATATGGTTGAGGTGCTAGAATTATGGCTGAATATGTCGGTAATATTTTGGGCAAAGTTCGAAACCCGTCGCTGTCGCGCTAATTGTTTTAGAATATCTTCCAGATCCAGCACGGATTTGAATGATTAGACAAATTCAAACTTAAATACACTCAGTATAGGAAGTTAGGGGCGGAAATAACGGTAGGTGTTGGAGGGGCACTTTGAAGAGGGAGGTGCCAAGGGGAATACTGCTGAGAGCTAAAATGTTGTGCAAACGAATGCCCCACAACCCAGCTCAACCCCGTGGCACGGCACGACAATAATGTGTTGCCGACCAAAACTCCACCGCATCCCTGAATGTCCAAAACTCCGAACATGTCGGTAAGAAGCGAACCGCCTCCTCGAGTGGGGACAAGCCTCCCCGGGAGAGATTAACGCTTAATTCAACGTCGTCTTTTACCTTGCTTTACATGTCAGGCTTGAATGAACAGCTATTTGAGTTAACTCTAGTTCGCTGCCCCAGCGCTACCTGTATGCAATTGCAGCAACTCGATAGCCTTATCACGTCACGAGATAAGCACGAAGGTTTGATGCACTCGTTACCGAGTCGAGCCCCTCTCATATATCCTCGAAGATGGCCTATTGATGACAGAACAGCGCCGTACAACACGCCCTTGTTATTGAGGGGGTTGACTATAGACAAGGACTGAATGCTAGCACGCAAGTGTAGCCAGCGATTATTTTATTTAACAGAATCGATTTATTATCGGTCCATTGGTACCAATAACGGGCTGAAAGCGTGCAATTATACACAATACCGCAGCAATAATGTGGCAAGAAATAATGCATATAACATTATCACAGCTGTCAAGACTTGCTAAGTGACGGACTTGATGCCTAATCATTTGATATGTCATTTGAAATGCAATTCTTTGTTCAATGGTTTCGTTTTTAGCGCTCCACTTCTCTCACCACTTACCGTTGTACAACGATTTACTACTTGCCTCTCGGCTGACGGCAAAACAATCTTAACGAGATTAATATTAAAGGGTTCTGGAAAAAAGGATTACTATCAATCACTTACAGATCAACCTTTTTGGAGCAGTTAGTAGACTGTGGCCATGTTTCAATGGGGTTCGAGATGCACTGCTAGACGGTGGAGGTGCCGTGTTTTAGGAGAACACCAAACCGGCGGCATCACACCCCTTTCTCGGCGACCACGGGCTGGAACTTGGCAGTAAAATTTATCAGAATTAAACCATCAATAAGTTTTACATTAGAAATTAAAGTGAATAAATACATAAATTGTCATTTCCAAACAAAACTTATTAGAATAGCAAAGCTCCACATCACATCTCGCATTGTCACAGCACAGCTCATATCGTATAGCAGAGCAAAATCCACGGAACAATTATCTTATTCTTTACAAAGAAGCTCTGACACTGCCAAGGATTCGTAGGAGGACTAGAGAGCTCCTACGCTCTCTCTACGCTCCCTGTAGCGGTATTTTATGGTGAAGACCATTTTTGTTTTAATTCAAAAAAGTGCATCATGGCGCGTGACCTTGACACCAGGGTCACTACGGCGTGAAACTGATCAGGATCTGTCGTGAATAGGCATTGAAAACGTAGAGTCACTGCTTTCATCTGATGAACAAGGTTTGACAAAGGGACTTACATAAAAGGCCTCTAGATTTGCGAAATACTTTCATAAATTAGTGGGAATTGACCCATGAATTTTCCGATAATAATTTTGAAGGCATAGCAAGGAGAAGGTGATTGCTGGGCACTGTTGGGGACAAAAACTAGCTTGAGAAATCGATAAATATTGTACCTATGATTTCAAATTAACCAATACGACCTTGGTGTCAGCTTCCAGCCGCGAACGCGGCACCTCCACCAAGACGCCGTCCGTTGCCTGACCTGCACCTTCAAAGATTTCGGCAACATCCACGACGACGTCTTTCTGCCAAGCGACACTAAATGAGTGGTGGGCGTTGTAGCGTCAGTGCGCGTAACAGAGGCAATGACCATGGCTGATGGCGTTCCACTCTGTAACTTGTGGTCAAAAGATGCCGTTGGCTTGGCGGACGCGTTTGGTCAGGGAGACGCCGTTGAGTGTCCGCCGTGGAGTTGACGCCGTGGAGTATCTTGCTCAAAGAAGATGTCGCTGTGCTATGAGGATCCTTTCAGGAAGGGGACACCGTTTGGCTGGAGGGACGCCAGGCCTCTTTGGGTATGAGTATGAATTTGATGCTTTTCCTTGCAAGGAAGGAAGCCCCACGCGTTCCGTGTGCGTCGATTCATCCCGCCACGCACAAGCGTAGTAAATAGGGGAGTTGAAATGACACGAACGAATTTTATTACTTGAATTTTATTGCCACGTTTTCTGAAATAATAAAAAAGTAGTGTTGAAACTATTGTGTAGAGAGCAAAATTTTTCTTGCATCCAGATTTTCTGTATCTCCAGTATGATGGTAAACTGAGATTCATTTTTGTGTTAGCGAATCTCATCTTAAAGCTCCACGAAACAAGCCCCCCCCCCCCCCCCCCCCCATGCGTATCATAAAAACTTTTCACGATGAGTATTTAATGGTGTATGTCCGATGTTGCGTATGGTTTATAAAGTAAGACCGTCCGCATAATCAAGCTCTTTCATAAATATTTATCGTCGTAACATTATAAGCGCTCTCTGAAACGAGACGTGACCACAAATGAACGAGCCCAAACTTTTTTCGAATGGCATCAACAACAGTAGGTCACGCTAAGACACAAGTCAAGTCTGCAAGAGAGTGCATTCGATGCTCTGAATAGTAGGTAAGTTAAAGATGGGGCCATTTCTTAGTTGCCGAAACTATCTGAAGCCCCAGGCACCTCGAGGTTCTTAAGGAGCACGCCCAATGGCATGTGACCCTGAAATGGGACAGCACACAGCCGCGGGCAAGGCTTGCCGTGAGCTGGCCAGTCCCAACGAGGTTCCAGCGTTGCTTACTTCATACCGAGTTCGACTCGTGGCAGAACGGATCGTGAAAGAGTGTCAGAAGGTGCCAGTGCTCGGAAACGGATACTTCGTGGAGATGCTGGCTGGAGTCGATCATGGTAATACATTCTGTATTGTATTTCTTGTAGTTTTACTCAATGAGAGAGGTCTACTTTGTTTTACGGCTTGGGCGCCAAATAGCAATCAAATTTGAAAACCCATTTTAACCTGCCCAATTTCATTTTTAATTTCATTGTTATTGTTTTGTAAGCTTTTTGTAATGAAATTGAAATATCTTCAATAGTTTTGGCAAGATTTTTTGTGTTGGAGCTTCTTAATTCTTTGTTTCCAACTTTTACCAAATCACCCAATAAGAAACAAGGTTAGTCTGCGGCGTAAACGGCTTTTTTGCAATCAGGATATGTCCAGAAAGCAGCGAACCACTTGTAGATACATTAGACAAAGAACAGACCTCATTCGTTATCAAAAAATAACTTAAATGCAGAAAAAAGTTAAATTTCGATTGCAAGCAAAATATTCCTCATGAAATATCATGTGAGAAGAAAACGTACTTTTGCTTTCACTTCAAACTCTGTACTTCCAAACAAGATAAACTATCACCCAAAAGGTCAAGATTCGGCCAAATCGAACAGGATCCTAATTTAAATGACCTTCAAAGCGTGTACACAATGCTCCTGTGATGACTCGACGTCTGCCCTGCAGCTTCTTAGCACGATTGGTATGACGATAGCGAAACACAATGCAATAAATTGGGCACCTTACCAAATCGCTGATTGGTGCCTTTAAATGTTGCGGCAATCGCATGGAAAAGAATTTTTCAACATTTTAGGCGGGAATTTTCACTTGAAGTAAAACTCATTTTTGTAAGAATGAATCGTGACTCGTGAAATTTTGGAGCGTGCATATAATTTGGGATGGCATTTTTTAACTGACACGCTTCGAGTGAAAGTTTTCCTTTCAAACAACTTAAAAATGCTCGAAACCAACACGCCATGTGTGCTCCCTTCCACAAAGAAACACCAATAAAATCCGGGCAGGAAACCCCCCACCGCGACTGTTTGAGAAAATAGCATGCGCCAAAATCGACCGGAGTGCTATACGTCTAAATTAAATAGAAAAATATTGTATTCGTGTAATTAACAATGAAAAAAATCGTCAAGTGCGTATTGAAACGAAATCGAAATTATAATTTCAAAAAATCGTGTTGAGCATAGTTCCTACAAAATCACTGTTATTTTATGACATATCTGTCACATTTTTTCCACGATATTTTCCAAGATGGCCGTCGTGGAAAAAGACAACGAGGTTCATAAATCTGTTAATTAATGAACGCCACCAACTCAACCGATGAAGTAATTTACAACAACAAAAAATCACTTCGTACATTTTTATCTTTTTTCCAAAGCAAATCACAAGAGTAGCTGTAAGTGTAAAAATACGACCACTTCGCGCGCACCTTATGGGTGTAGTACTGAACAAATTTCTCCGACGTCTTTAAGAAATCGCCGAGACGTGCAACACATTAATTAGTGGGCCCTTTCCCGGCGTCGGCGCCCTTCCAGCGACCGCGGGCGATCAATAAATTAATTTAACCGCGTAATGTGAACCACTAACTAAGATTAAGACGTTGCGTCGCCTCCGGCCCACGCGCCCCTGGTGCGCGCACGGTGACAGTTTTCCGAGTTTCCCGACGCGAACGAGGAGATCGACAAAATGGTCGGCGTTGCTGGAGTCCACGGTTCGACTTCGTAAGGGGTCGGTGGAAATCAAGCAGTTTTAAGCTTTGTGAGAACAAAGGAGTGATTACGGGTGTGTCTTCGTTTTTGTGGTTTTGCAAAGACTCCGCAGTGTTTGTAAGGGACTACAACAGGTTTTCAAGGTATGTGCCCAAAATTGAATGAATTTAGGGAAATGTGTACATTAATTGAACTCAGAATCAGATTTTTTATTTACGGAGACTTTCTTGCGTTCATTTTCTGCTAAATCAACTCCAGATACAATTTTTCCGGGCACTATAAACTCCATTCCGAAATCTGGTATCGGTTTTAGGGACACACCCTTTGCACTGTTTGCAGTGACAGAAGAACCATATTCTTTTAATTAAAAGTAAACAATTTTTGAAGCATTATGGTGTCATGGTGCTTAAAATCTTTTCTTGAACAATTGAATTAATTCTCCGTGGAATTAGAGACATATTTATGGCCCTCGCATTAGCATTTGTTTCGGTTAAAGGGCGAACGCTCCACTTTTCACAGTACCTAATTATGACCTTTTTGTGTTCACTCAAATTCTATAACTGCGAAAACTGACACCCAAGAATATGACAGACTCAATAAATAACACTCTGGCAAAATATGAATGTGAGCATGGCTACAAATCTAGCCCATGCAGCTATATGGAACTCAAAAAAAGGTCTGCATTTTTATGTTTTGTGTTTTACTGAAACCGAATTTCTGGCAAACCCTGATTCAATTGCTTGCCAATTCAATGTTGGTATTTTACAACTTATTTGGTCCAACTCCAGAATGCAAGTCTCGACCTCGTCCATCTCATGTGCGTTTTTCTTTTACCGATTGAGTGATTGCCTGACGAAAGTTTGGTATGAAGTTGCTTTTATGAGATGAAACTGGAGTCTGGACAGAATATTCCACATCAACAATAATTTATAAAAGTACAGAAAGTATAACTTCCTTTTTCAGTGCATCACAGTCCCTCTCATGCAATGAATTCCTCTACAATAATAAGAGCCTATCTGCGATGCAGATAAGACCCAAATCCCCCGGATAAAAGGAGGGTGCACTGACTTCGTAAGGCCTACGTGCCCTTGGGGGTGATTTCCGAACTTTATGCTAACCCATTTCCTCGCACTTTTGCCGACAAAAGATGCGAAGGGGTTCTATTTGGGGGGCAGAGGGTGCTTCTTTCGGCAACGAAAACTCGCTTTTTACAGTTAATTTCAACATGAAAACCAAATAGATATTTCTGTTTACTCTTGAACTCGACAAAGCGCCCCCCCCCCCCCCCCCCCCCCCCCCCCACTGGTAGAGTAATAAAAACTTACGTTTTTTTAAATCGTTTTTCTGCTTGATATTTCAAAATTCATTCGTGCTGTCTCAGAGTAAAACTTACACGAGCCTCCCCAAAGTAAACATGGCGAACATTCGATTCACATTTATAAAAGCAAGACAAATGATGTCTCGTTCCGTTCAAGTCATGACAATGGCATTACTTATCGTCGCTTTCGTAATGTTTATAATATAATAAATATCGATTACTTGTAATCGATTTGCGGGGCAATCCTTTTAGCGCACCCACGCGTAACGTAACCACACGCAAAGCGACGCACGTGGCTAGTTCATTAGGCTAAGTGCTGCGCCACGAACTGTGCCTGCACCAATTTCCCTTCTTGATCGCGTTCTCGTAAACGGACATCGCATTTCGCGGTTGCTGTTGCGTGATGGCCGGCACCAACTTATCATGAATCAACGCTGAGATTTTTTGTTTGATAATATGTGCACTGAACATGAACGAGCGTAGTTCCGTAGGTCGTCAGTGGGGAAGCACACGCTGTATGACTTTCGATTCGGCAGTTACAATTCAAAGTGTGATCATATCGCCAGTAAATTCAGTGTGTTTAAGGCGTAGTTGCAAAGGCAAAGCAGAATTCGACATGCACTTCTCGGTTTAGCGTTTCTTATTCAAACCACAAATGTACGACGCTCTACATAAAACTTTTGTAATTTTTTTACTGATCGCTTGTTGTCTACGATTTTACACTGATATTTCTTGAACGTTCTAGCCGTGTAAACACATCTCTCGCTCACACGATGCCGACCAGTGAAGTATCCCCGACAGAACCACTCCTACTGAGCGACTCGGCCAAATCCCTTCGAAAACTATGCAACGAAAACAAGCTGGATGCATTCAGAGCTAAGTTGAGGACGTTGGCGGATCGAGATCGGGACTTTTTCGATGTCCTGAACTTCATCCTGGAGGACGTGACACTGACGCGTCGAGATTTCGTCGAGGCGCTTGTGAAAGAGGTTGGTTTATAAAGTAGTTCGGTTCGCTTGCATCCGGCACGTGAGTTCATCTGATTCTTTATCATAGGAAGGTTCCGGTGCAGTAGCAGCTGATATCTTGAAATAGTAAAGTAAAGTCGCTTTCGCTGTTTACCAATTTAGTATCGGCTGGTGACTTTGGAGGTTCGATACGAACCCAAGGACTGTCCACCAGCCAACCCATGAATGAAATTTCAGGAACTATTTCAGTTATGATTTCAGTTATGATTCCAGTGGTGAAAAATACTTATTAAGTGTGCAAAAATAACCCCAATATTGTTAAGTTTTCAAATTTCTTAAATTCTTAAATTCAATCAAAAATCTTATAATAGCTCGAAAAACAAAACATCTTGGCACAACAAAATCTTTATAGCAAAAGGAAACAGGTGAACTTAAGTGGAGGTGATTTGTAGTATTTTGAAAAGTGACAGTTTGCCCGAATGTCAGCCCAAAACGATGTGTAGCGACTCTGCCGGAAAACGATGTTCTCTCGCTGAACGGAGTATAGACAGGTAAGTGTTTGATAAACAGATACAGTTACCTCACGCGTAAAATTATGCAAAATTATAACAACAGCGAAGTTATTTTAGCATTGATTTTAGCCAAGATCGTATGTGTGAGCCGTGGAAACATTTTGCTGCCTTGGTACTACATAGGATTTACCTACTACAGATATTAGACGAAGTGGAACCGATATTGATGGAATCTAATACAAAGTGGTGATCGCCATTTTTGCGCTACACAGAGAGATAATCGTTCCGTCACTGTCAGTCTGTCCAGCGTCCACCACACTCGATAGCGGAAGTGACGGCATACTGTGACCTTCCCCCAGATGGACGTGACCGGGGATATCGCGGACCCCCTCCGACATAACAAAACGCCGCTGATCCTCGCCGCCACCAACGGAAACCTGCCAGCGCTGCGACTTCTACTACCTAATAACCACGACGCCCCCGAAAAGTTAGCACGTCGCTTAGAAGCGCGCGATGCATTTAGTTGGACAGCACTGCACGCCGCTGTCAACTCCGCCTGTGACGCCGCCAACGCAGCCAACGGCGCTGGCGACGCCGTCAACGCTGATTTAATCGCCGAACGCATCGAGTGCGTCGCGTTTCTGCTCAAGAGGCACAAGGAGTTGGAGGTAGGCTGGGGAGGGGGGAGGGGATGTCTTAGAGAAAAGAGATGTCTGGAACCCGATATTATGTTTCAAAGAAATTTTCATGCTGTTTCAGCAATTGAGATAAATGTGAGGCCAAAATAAAAACTTGAAACTTGCCAATCTATAGGTAAATGCCCTTGATAGATTTCTAATTTACATTATTTACTTGGCTTCATCCCTACAAAAAAACACCAACTGCGTGGGAAAAGGTGTATAAATGGCCTGTGGTAATGACTCGTCTATTCTTAAAACTGAAATCTTCGGCAGGTGAATGTGGGAACTCAGGAGCAACTTGGGCGCCCGGCGCTCTACCTGGCGGCCAAGAAAGGTACTTTAGAGCTGGTGCAGGAGTTTCTTACCTACGAGCACATCGGGCTGGACGTTGTCGGTCCGAAAGAAGATAACGGAGTGAGTTGGCCTTGACCAATAAATAACGAATACATGACAAATCGCATCATTAGACTATGGATCTTCCAACTTTCGGCTATATTCTTTGATTTAACTGTTCCCCAATTTGAGAAGTGAATGATTATGTCTTGCTTTGCAGAAGACTTCGACGTCCCGCCAGTTGATCCAAAAGCGGTTCCCGACGATCGCGGCCGAGGTCGCACTGAGACCGGAGGACAAAGATGTGCCTCTCGGAGAGGTTCTTCTTCGGTTATTGCAGAAAGAAGACCCCGATAGCCAGGCCGAGTTCTGTCTCAAGGTCAGTTGGATTCTTGCTGAAAATTCATGGGCATAACTGTTTGATGCATTAACTCCTTTGCGTAGAGATGATTGGTGTTGTTTTGGTGTGACCCATTTGAATTTGGACTCTTATTTAGACCTTGCATTTAGACCTTGAGCCTTTAGATTTGGACCTTTAGACCAACGGAATATTGACGACCATATAACTTCTTCGTATACGAAACAGAAACACATATGACTATTAAATGTATCATTACCAAAACTTATACATTTTTGACGCCGATTTCAACGCATAGGTCGCCGCGACCAACGCAGGTGCCCGCGCTTTGCGTCACCACGACGGCAACATGACGCTGGTTCAGTCGGCATGCTTCCTTGGGCGTCGCGACGCTGTCGAGGCGCTGCTTGCCAAGGCGCCGGAACTGGCAGTGAAGCCGAGGGAAGACGTTGGGTCCAACGTCAAGGCGCCGCTGATACTCGCCGCTGAGCAGGGGTTCAAGGACGTGGTCGAAGTCTTTCGTAATCACGCCCCTGAACAGTTCCAAGAGCGCTCGGCACGTGGGGACACAGTTCTCATCGCGATCGTGAGGTAGGTTTCTGGGGATGAGAACTTCTCTTTCTCATTACAATCACTCGTCGTTCACAGACAAGATTAAACAGAAGCAAATAATTACATTTTAACATTTTTTTCCCGCATATTTTTTTTATGAAAAGGGTAGAAAATCTAATATACCTACTATATAAAATTAGCTGCCTAAAATTTGTCTTCTTCCTTCACTCTTCTCGATATTCCTTGCTCAAAACCAACAAATTTCACATGCTTCTTTGTCCATCCAACTTTCTTTCTCCTATATTTCATTCCAATTTCCTCCCACTTTCACCTCCATCTTTCTCTTGATCTTCGTCTTCCTCTTCTCTCGTATTCCAACTTGTAAATCTTTTTAGGAGAATCTCTCTTTTCCCACTTGCATACATTTTTTCAAACAATTTCAGGCTTTCTTTTCCGATTCTAAATTCTAATCTCTCTACATTTTCTCTTTTCCTCTTTTTCATTTTATCCACATTCGTTACCTTTTCTATACGTTTAATAAACTCCGTCTGCGTTGCTTCAAAAATTTTCTCTTCCTTACCATTTGCGCTTCAAGTTAAATTAAAATACATACAAATTGGCTCACCATATTTTTTATTTGTAATTTAACTTTTAATGACCTTCTTGTGAGTCTTCCATGCTTCCAGTAGAGAAATCACGAGGTATTGATAACTGATACCATACATTTAGAACGTTACCAATACCATACAAAAGTCGAATCACCATGACCATAACCCACTCATCGACCGACGCTAATTGATCGGAGTCTTAGATTTCACACCACACAACAATTAAATTAATACATCTAATTCGAACCAACGTGGTCATCTAATGTCTTACACGACCATCAGTCAAAAGATTACCCTTCGTTCCCATCTCTTACAGGCTTTGATTGATTGATTGATTGATTGATTGACGCACTGATTTACTACAGCGACACTAATCGAACGGCGTCAGAGAATGAGTGATTAATCATGACATATGAGAATGATGACGCACCGGTCCTAGAAGGGAGGAAAGAAGGAAAACCCGCGCTCCGTCCCTTAGCCTACTTCTGTAGCACCAAGTAAGACTTTTCGATTTGATTCCAAGGACTCGAAAAACAGAATTCCTCCACAAATGCATGCTATCGAGAGACTTGTCTCACGGCGAGCAAAGCTGTTGTACTTAATTTAATTCTCTAACTTGTCTTCCGAACACAACTTCTCATAAATATTACCTAACCTAACCTTTCTCTAAGACCTAACCCATCCAATAACTGACCCAGCGTAGTGTTGCTTAACTTCGGTGATTTCACGAGAACCGGTCTTTCCAACACGACAAACCGTTTGATATGTCATATGTACTTCAGCTATATCTAGTCCAAGCTGAAATACGCAAGTTCACTTTGGGGACAGAGCAAAGACACGAAAAGAATTTGTACACTCCAAAAACGCGCTTTAAGATACGTGGCAGGGGCGAGTACAAACCCAACAGCAGTCATCTATACCAAAGACTCGTGGAAACCACTTTTTAGTAGTTTTAAAATACTGAAATTACCCAGCTTGTATAAGTTTGACACAATCATGTACACGGCTAGTAATATTAATTTTAATGATGACGATACACTTGCACACAAATATCTTACTAGGGACAAAGGTCATGTTAAAAAATCGACGTTGATTTTAAACCTAACGAAACAGGATCCAGTTTATGCAGAAGCAAAACTTTATAATGCGCGACCAGCTGTAATTAAGAAAAATAAAGGAACGATGAACTTTGCACACAGTCTAAAGCAGTTTTTAATAGAAAAATGCAATTATTCTGTGACTGAATAGGTACTGTGATCACCTGTGTCTGTAAAAATGTGATTTTACTGATTTTTATTGTATTATACTATTGATACAATTTGACTGTCTCTTTAACATGCTGATGTTGATCTAGACAATAAACCTATTATTATTATAAGTATTATTATTATTAGGGACTGGGACGACCGCAATGAACGCTACCAGGAATGTCTCGAGCTACTCCTCAGTGACAACTACAAGACGCTGATAGACATCAATGCAACTAACAAAACCGGCGACAGCGCGCTGCACCTAGCGGCAATATGCAGACGCACTCGCGTCGCGGTCACTCTGCTTCACGCAGGCGCGTGGTTAGGCAGAGCCAACAGACACAAGATGGTGCCTCTCGATCACCTTAGTGCTGACACGCTAAAGACGCACCTGGACTCGTGCGTGAGTAGCACCGGTATCGTGGGCAAGGAAGAACGCAAGATCTTCTTTGACTACATGTGTTTGCGTGCACCTCCGCCGCCCCCGCCGTTGGCGCTAGTGGCGGGCAAGGCGGCGTCGGACGCAGAAGCACAGAGCGGAGGCGCGGTGGAACCGACTCGCCGCGAAATGGAAGCTTTGTACGCCGTAAGCCAGTCCAAGGACAAGGAGATGCGTCGCCTACTTCTGCATCCCGTGCTGCACAGCTTCCTCGATCACAAGTGGGGGCAGATACAGAATATCTACTAGTGAGTGGTTTCTTTTACTCTAGGAAAATGGCATCTTGGGAAATTAGATTTTCCAAAACGTACTGTTCACAGGCCATTGCTGAAGAGATGCCATAGATATAGGTAGCGTATACACAGATGGACTATAGATAGCGATAATATGCATCGACAAGAGGGCGGTAGAAATAAGGGAATTCATGATGCTGTATTATGATGCTGCAGCCCCAAGACGAGAAGATCTAGCGAGGACAACCTCTTCGGTCCCTCACAAGTCATTATAAAGAAAGATATCGAAGGCGGACCAATAGGAAAGCTGAAACCACACTGATATCCAACGGTTGTTGCAGCATCAACGTCGTCCTCTACTCGCTATTCGTGTTCTTCATCACGTGGCACATCCTGGAGATCGGCGGCCACCCCAATGAGCAGTCGTGCTGGGTGCTGGGGTTCGCCGTTCTGAGCTTCTCCTTCCTGGTCGCCCGCGAGATCGCCCAGGCTGCCATCGACCCGTGCCGTTACGTCCACGACCTTGAGAACTGGCTGGAGTTTGCTCTGATAGTGTGCGTCGGCGCCGTGTTCGCATACCACGGGCCTCACAAGCGCGTCTTCGCTGCGGCCGCCATATTGTTTGTATGGGGCGAGCTGATGTTGTTGCTTGGCAGACACCCTCGGTGCGCGGTCTACGTCGAGATGCTCAAGACAGTCGCGTTAAGCTTTCTCAAGTTCCTCGGATGGTGAGTAACATGGTTTATTCGTAGCGACACGAGGAGTAGAAGCGTTTATGTGGTGTGGATAGTAACTTGAATCCACTTATCGCTCATAAATCACTACAATTGTGGTACCTGTACACAGTGCAGACATAGAAAGGTAGGTATATAGATATGCGGTTCAGTGTTGAAAGCCGGCCACTTATTTAAAGATATGCGGTGCGTCCGGCCTGCCACCAGAAACACAAACTAACATCTTCTCTCTCCACCGTGCCCTAGGTTCGTCAGCCTGATAGTCGCCTTCTCCCTCTGCTTCTTCACCCTCTTCCGCGCCGATCCGTCGCCGCCGACGTCCACCAACGGTGCCGCCAACGACGCCACTGCCAGCAACGCTACCTCGACGGGCCCGTTCGGTGACTTCTGGCTGTCAACGTTCAAGACTCTGGTCATGATGACAGGCGAGCTGAACGTGGACGACGTGCCTCTGGACGGACTACCCGTGCTGTCACACACCGTGTTCCTTATGTTTGTGTTCCTCGTCGTCATTGTGCTGCTCAATCTGCTGAACGGGCTCGCGGTCAGCGATACGCAGGCCATCAAAGACGTCGCCGAGCTAGTCTGGTGAGCTGAGTGCACCTCTCCAGACGTTTTCATTGCATCCAAATTGCGGCAGTCCCTCTACTTTCGTTTATAACAATGGTTTTTCAACAATTTGTGGGCATATAGAACTCGATCTCATAGGTAATTACCAATTAGCTAAGACAAAACGAATAAGCTTCACGGTGAGTTTAGGGAGATGTAAACACCCAGTGCTAGGTACAGGTAATTCGATTTCATTATCAAGCAATGAACACCCAAACCTTAGAGAAAGAATACGAGAAAATAATACCCGTATTATTTTCTCTAAGCCCAAACCCAATTGGCTAAATTGCCTACACAATTAAAAGTTATAGACAATCAATCGATCTTAACTGCAATAATGGCAAAAAAGTTCCATCATCACTTTGGGACATATTCTCGTTAAAAACCACTTTCTTGTTCCAGCTGCGCCTCCCGCGTGGACATGGCCGCCGCCCTCGAGAGCGCGCTCATCACATGGCTCATCCGTTGCCCATGGCTTAACCCGCTTTTGTCGCGTATTCTTGTCTCCACGGCCGTGTTCCGGTCTTCCACCGCCGCTACTCAGGCCCACATAACACCCCACGGCGACCGCACTCTCCGGTTCGGCGAAGACCAGGACGAAGTGCCGACCTCAGACTACTGTTGCCTCCAAGGACTCCCAGGGCGTGTAGGCAAGAGCAAGTGCTGTCGCGTCAGCCCCGAGGTTGTAAAGCGCGCCGAAGAGGTGCTAGCAGCGAGGGTGACGCGCTCAGAGCTGGCAATGGAAGTTGAGAGGGTCGCAAAGGAGATGGAAGATCGACTCGGCAAGAGGATGGAAGAGGTAGGGAGGGACTTTGCCAGTGCGCTGAGGGCGGCATTGGCAGAAAGAACCCTACTGCCATAAACGAATTGGGGACAGTAACAATTCACACAATTTACGCACAGCGATCTTATGCGTATGTGACCACAAAGATTGATAGAAACTTGTTGTTGATACCTCATACTGGTGTGTGCCTTCTGGTGGTGGTGGGGTGATGAATGCGACATTACCGAGTGATATTACACCACGCATCTGGATTGCGTAAATAACGCACCCAGCTCGAATGTGTTTTAAAACACTAAAATTTGCTAGGGGTTTTAGCAAAAGCAATATGTACTCGTACTCCGCCTGCTGGTAGAACTTGAGAAGTTTCGCGTTATCAGGTTCGCTGTTTCAGGTAGGACCTCAAATTCCATAACTTTCGTTAACCCATAACATTCCCCGACTTTCACTGTGAGACCCTGATTGGCTGCTCTAGGGGATAGCTGGCACAAGAGCAACAGGTATTAGGCAAGCAGCTGGATAATCTTCTTCGGCTCATACTCGGGATGCGAGCTTTGAAATATTTTCTCCGATCATCCCCGTGTTTGAATGAATGAATGGTGTGGTTTAGACGCGCGGTCATTTTCATCCCCGTGTATTTTTTTTTTATTTTTGCTTTACATTAGACCCAAGTTTAGGTTTAGTTAACCTCGTGTAGCAGTGTTCTCTTCTCTGTCTTCTTGTGGTCCTGACAGCATTAGTTCCTCTTCCCTGAGGTCTCCGTACACTTTGCATTGCATTGTATTGTATTGCAGTGCAGTTCCATTGGTGCCTATTCATTTTCCAAACGACAGAATTAAGAGTTTAATTTGCGAGAAAATACAAAATATCGTCCAGGAGTTACTGACGAGCTCCAATGAGTACTGATTTACTGCACGAAGACGCTGTGTATTTCTTGGCTTTGAATAAAATGATGAAAAAATAAACTTTTCGTTCATTTGATTTAATATACATTTTTCTAGCATAATAACAAAAAGTGGCATCGACCAGCTGCAAACAATGACAGGGTCTTTGCCAGACGTAAGACAATGAACAATAAAATCTTCTTGTAGAGTCTAGTTGAGTATGCGAAGCGAGGCTCGCCGTTGCCCTGGACAAGAGCTTAGTCGGCGCCAAGAGAGAAAGTCCGCACCGACGTCCCCAGGACGATGTCGAGGATCGAGGACGAGGATCTGCGAGGAAAGACAACAGTTTTAGGGACGCTGACAATGGAAGGCCTACTATAGCGTCACCGTGGTGGTAACAGGAATGGCAGCAACTCCTGCATGAAAACAAATTCTGCTCTGGAGAGGGTTATCTGGAAGTCTCGAAGTATAGTGGGTAGTTGGGCCGGGACCATCTTATACTTATCGAAAAATTAAACTAAACGCGTGCCTCCGGTATTAGTGTGGTAAGTCCAGTTGTGTTTTTTTTGTGGTCAGCCTATGCGTCTACTACCACGGTCCACCAGACGCTCCAACAAGGAGAGTGTCGGTCTTCTAATTCTAGTCCAAGGCAGTCTCAAAACGACATTTAGCATCTGACGGCATGGTGAAACGTCACTTTCCAAGTCCAGTGTGTCTTGCAAGTCATCTGCAACTGCACAAGATGGTACGCACCTATAGCTAGCGATCCACGAGAGCCAGGTCGAATCAGACATGAGTGGCACTCGTCGCGAAACCCCGCGCGTCGACGGCGACGACCACGTGGTTTACGCCGTCGTCACTGTCAGAGTCTGAGCTTGCTCCAACGGAGTTCGAGCCGCCCCTCATCTGTAACCACAATCAAGTATGTCGTGTAACAGCCTGCCGTAGTTACGTGCACATATCCGCACTAGTCAGCAAACCCCTTAGCGACAATTACTCAACATCGTATGACCCGCCTTTGAACCATACTCTTTCGGTTAGGTCAAGAACACAGTTTAAGAAAATATTCTGCCAATCTTCTAGCGTTCAAGACTATGGCGTGGTGTGTTTATGAACTATTGACGTGCGAGGATGCATGCAAGTAGCTTAAAGAGCATAGGATCATGCAACTGGTCATTATCGCCGACCCTTATTGCACCCTTATTACGAGCCCTATCCCCATCGTCTAGCTAAAACGTCAGCGAGGCAGAGGATCTTGGAATTCTATACCAATTGCGTTGCCAAAATGTGATGCACAGCTCCCGCAATCTAATCCCACGAACTCCCTTGATTAAGGACAAGACTTACGCTTCCACAGCGTCTTCGTTTCCTGTCGGCGCCTCCGGTGGCATCACGGTGAGCGGCCGCCATGTTATGCACAACGCGACCAAGGTCAGGGATGCTTTCCAAGGTCGAGCACCGACTGGACGGCCCGTGGCTGTACTCTGAGGTGTTGCCCTCGTCGGACACGTTGCCTTCAGGGAGCGACGGCGCCGAACGTCGACATCCGGGACCGATCGGCCGTCTCGCCAAACTGCAATCACATCACAGGCGGGGTTAGGCGGGGGTCACAGAAATATGGGAGAAGGAAGAAATAGGTAATCACGACAGAACCGGAGTCAGAATACAGAACCAGAGTCCCTCTGAGTCCAGTCGGGTCAGTCGGGAGCAAGTTGGTGAAGCGAGAGCGCGACTGCCTTACTTTCGGGGTGTTCCTGGTGTTGTCAAGCTATCCTAGTTGTGATTTTCTGTGATTTCCCTCAAGCAGTTTAGGCATATTTAAGGTAATTAATGTACCCAAGGCCCATGGCCTTTCCTTAACCTCTTTTCTCCCTCCCTTATCTAACAAACCTCAAGTGACCAAGAAGCTGCTGTGGCTTTCCAGGACCAAACTATATGTCAAAGTTAGAATGTGTTTTCTCAGTTTCGCCTCTGCGCCACAAAAGTTTGATCTGTAGTGACCCAACCAAACTACAAAATGCTTCCATAAGCCTGAAATAATCTCAAATCATCTCAAATCATTGGCAGATCACCCTCTTTTTGTCAGGAGCACTATACACGCGAACTTAGGGCCCAAACACCAATTAACGCTCAAACAAGGGTGGGCGCTGATCACGATACAGAGACTAAGAGAGAGGTACTCACTCTCGTCTCCGCAGGCTGAAGTTTCGTGGCATGGTGTCACCGTCGTCGTCCGAGCAGGTATCGGGAGAGCCAGGGTCGTCGTCATCGTCATGCAAGGCGCGCCGCGTTGAGCTCAGACGCCGTGAGAGGTCTGCAATTGGGGAGGACACAGAGGTCAGCGACCGTCGTAACCGTGCATGGATAAGCATGGACGGGGAGGATCAGATTTTGGTGGTGGGGGGGGGGGGGGAGGGGGAGAAACAGATTTTCCATGTACTAAAAATTCTCCGAGTAGCCAAATGGAAAACTAGGTATGTTGTTAACTTGTTAGTTTCCCTGGTAAAATAAAGAGAAAACTCACTGCGAGCGTTATTTTATCAAGTGCTCGTTACAGCCTACAGCATTTCTTGGTTTAATATCACTTACAAATGGGAACCAGGAGTACCTTCACCTCATCAACCAATCTTCAAGTAAACTTAGACTGCGTTAGCAGACACCACCACAGAAAACAGTCCACCAATCATCACTCACCAAATCTTGTGATGATGTCTTCGATGTTTCCGTTATCAGATCCAATCTCCGACGGCGAGTCCACGTTTGCGTCGTTCCCGTTGCCCATCTCAGTCGCGGCCACAACCGCTGCCAGCCGGTGATTGCCGTTCAAAATCGTGCTAACTTTCTGGCTCATCGCTTCTAGGTGATCGTCGTCGCTGCACTCGGCGATGTTCGTGCGCAGGTTGCGATTCGAGCGGATCGCCGTCGACGGCGTCCCGTTGCCGTTGGACGCCTCGATGGCCGTCCCGTAGCCAGTCTCGGCGGTTGCATGCCCACTTGACATGGGACTAAGCTCGGCCTCACTGACATCCATCATCTCGGTTTGCGTCTCGCCATCAACCAGGCGCTGCTGGACGGCGACGCCCGGCGACGAGGTCGGCGACGCTTTCCTCAGGCTCGTCTTGCGCTGCGTGTAGCGGCCGTTAGGGGAGGAGCTGGTAGTGAACAGCGACTCGGTCTTCGTCTCGCTATTGAGAACCAGCGTCGCTTTGACGGGATTCTAGAAGAGAACGACGCGATTGTGAAGTCAAGTCCGTAAGTTTATCGTGGCCTAAAGCCAAATGCATTTGGGCGTGGAACGTAAATAAACCATGTTTCGTATGAGAATACAAAGTTCAATACTGAGGTGGGTATCATGATTGAACTAAAGGAATTGCAAGAAACATGCAAATTCTGAAACAATGACTGACAAAAGAGAATGGCTTAAAATCTGGTGGTTTTCACAGCACTCACCCCTAGCGCCCAATTGCATGGAGAGTCGGGGCTGGGCGTGTTCTGGTCCGAAGTGTTGGGACTGGTTGGCTGGTTTGCCGAGGAGCGGCGCTTGAACTGCTTCTGCACCTTGAAAAGCGAGTGCTTGATGCCGACCTGCTTCTCGCGCCTGCAACATGTAACACCCCCGTTAATCACTCGTGGACTGACGAAAGGAAGTGACCCAGAAGAGAGCGGAGGGACGAGAACGTACCTAATCAGATCCTGCTCCCACTTTTCGATCTGCCCCTGCTTGTCTTTGGCGAGTTGCTCGCGTTTGGTGGCTTGCAGCATCTTTGCCATGACGATTTGCTTGTCCTTCTCGAGTCGCTCCTGGAACTTCTTCGTCTCCTGCGAAGCGGGTAAGAAGAGGATAGAGTCGCAACTCACTGGGTGGTTCTACAATTGCCACTGGACGCGCTACTAAGGCCAACGAGTTGCGAAATGCACGGGCTTGGACGAAGCGCACAAAATTCGTGCGTCTCGGTCTCCATGGTCCACGCAGCGCGCACACTCGGACAAAAAACGCAAGTTGCAGGCGTGCATTTGCTCTTTTTGATAAAGCGCAAAATCTTTGGTCATTCAACTAGAAAATCTCCACTTCAACAAGGGTGTTTCTAAGCGTGCACATGATGTAAAGTCGACAGTGAACAGTGCAAGTATACCAAAAAAAAAAATCTAAAAATCTATAGTTACCCAGGGCTTTACAACTAAATATGTCGCAGTTAAAGTTAAACCCAAAGTTCACTTCTCAGCACCAAGCCCTACCCACACTTAATGCAGGTTAATAAATTACTCACCTTCTCTCGCTGGTCCACCTGCAGCAGCCGCGAGATCACCTCCATGTACATGTCGTTGACGCGGTCCAGCTTATGCTCATAGTGTTCCCGGATGTCCTGAGCGTGCTTCAGTTCTTCGTTACGCTTCTTAACGAGTCCCTCCTCGTAGCGCGGCGAATAGCACTGCTCCCCGCGCATGTCCTGGAGGTGCGTACGCACCTCCTCCTTCCAGGTGGCCTGTGTTTTGAGGTAGTTCTCTGGAGCCATGCTTAGTACGTCGACCGAGGCGATGTCCAAATGCAGGATTATATGCTTGAACGAGGGCCTATTTCGTGGCTTGGCGCTCCAGCATTGTTTGACGAGCAGGCGGAACCCTTCGGGACAAGAAGCTGGGATGGGGAGATGCAAAGAGTTGTTGCCAATGCCGAAGATTATGGCGGAGGAGTCGACGTCTCTGTATGGTGTCTCACAGGTGAGCAGCTCCCAGAGAACGACACCATACGACCTGGCGAAGAAACGAGACTCAAGTTAGTATCCACTTTTGGCTGAACTCACTGATATTGACACTTTGCGAGTAGACCAATTAACTCGCCTAGTTGAAAAGCAAGAAAACTCGTGGGTTCCAGTGGAATCATGTATAAGTTCAAATAAGGCAGCCAAATAAGGCAAGCAAACAACGATCCAATACCTTGTGCATTTGAAAAGTACGACCACTCCAAGCAGTGAGAAGAAACGAATTTAGCCGTGACTTAAAAATGTGTCACACCGTGGTCCCAAATCACGCAAATCCCTTATAAATCAACGGTTTGCAATATGAAACTCAACACCCCATTAAAAAATACTGAGGTTGCTCACCAGATGTCAACCTTCTCGGAGCACGGCTCGTTGCGAATCACTTCGGGCGCCATCCACGCTACTGTGCCCGCGAAGCTCATCTTGGTGCTGACTTCGTTCCACTCGCGACTGGTGCCGAAGTCGCTGATCTTCACCACCTCACCATCGCCAATCAGAACGCTGCAATCGCGAAGTGAACGTCAGGCTTAGTACTCTTGAGAGGTTAAGCAACACTGACATGAGCCATGTGTGGGATGGTCCCTCAGCAGAAGTATGGATTTAAACCTGTTGTCACTAAATCGGTCATTAGCTAAGAGTTTTATAACAAAGGATTTGGAGCAGCGCAATAGTAACATCTTCTCCTGACAGGCAACAATGATTCCTCATAGAAAAAATGCGTGTAATTGTGATGAATATCACTTAAACCTTCACAGAAGTTGTCGTTTGTTTCGGCTGTTGTTCTTATATCTAGTGTAAAATTTCAAGCTAGTGTGAGTTGTCATTCTGAAATTAGAGCAGTATGATTCACTGGTATTGACTGCTGAACAGCAAAGTTGACCCGCATTCTCGCCCCAAGTCTAGTTATGTTACGTCCAGGATATGTTTCTGTGATTAATGTAGTTAATGCAGGCAGTAATGTTCGCAATGATGACAAATCAACACGGCAAAAATGTTAGCCTTTTACTAACCATAGCTGCAAATAAGATTAATTAGATAATAAGATAATTAATTGTGTCTTAAAGCTCCAAAATGGACGAGTTCACAATAATTATAATATATCTTTTACATAAATATTTAATAAGTTATTGTTCTTCCACCTCACCAGTAAACTAAAAATAATCTAATACTTTAAAGGTAATTAGTAAAAATGTGTGGAAAAAAAACACTAAAAAAGGAAAAAACATAAAAATCACAACACAACATTGTATTGCATCTTGTGCTCTTTGAAACAAACCGAATTACTTTAAACTTTGATTTCAAATAACTTGTTCAGCTATTTATTGCAGCTTAATACAACCATGAAAGTTGTTTTTATTATTATTTCAATTTACAAGGGTTACATTTTTTAATGGTTTTTCTATTGTTTCCACAAAGCCCCATGGGCTCATCTGTGGGTTTGATTGCATCCATTCACCAATCTTGCCCCGACAATCATTAAAACAACCGAAAACAACTTGTACTTACTTGGGGCTCTTGAGGTCACGGTGGATAATCTTATGGTTGTGCAGATAGCTCATGCCGGTGGCGATCTGCTTCGCCCAGTTGACGAGACGGATAGGAGGTATCTCTTCGCCGTTCTTGAGCAGGTCGTAGAGCGGGCCGTAGGGACAGAATTCCATCACGATACAGTAGCACGGTGCCTGTGTACACACCCCTCTGCAAGAATATCCAAAAATGTCAGAAGTTAGTGACAGTCATACAAGAGAAACTATATGTTACGATTTGACAAAATATCTCAGTATTTTTGCTGATAACAGCTTATATTTTCGGGAGTCACGGCATTTCAACTACCACTCTTCGGCAAATATATAATCAAAATTGTATCTGATCCGTTCGAAGACCCCTGGGCGTACAAAAGAGTTCCAGTCAAAGTCGATTATACTGTTTTACTAGCAAAATGTAGCCAAAAACAGGCAATCAAGATCTCTGGCCATTTTAGAATGATTTCTGTCTCCGGTTTCCGGTGTACACGTCGAAGTTACTAAATCCTTTGCTCTGTACGTAAGCCAATTGCAGGAAATAAACAAAATAGTCATTTACACATTGGATTCAAGAGAACTCGACACAGATCAACCGCTGCAAAGTTATTCTATAGAAAGATGATATTTTGTTTTAAAATGTGCCCTGCTGCATTCATAGCACCAAAAATTCAAACTTATCACAAAATATTGTTATCGGGAGCACTGAGCATCAACCAGGCTCTTCAGTCAAATCGTCCAAAAGATCCAGGGAAGAGATATCTAATCTATCCTCACCCGACTTCCTCAGACATCTGAAATCGTGTCCGTCATGACATAAACAAGTGACACGGTAGTGACGACAAATTTTAAACGACGTCATAGAAGAGAGCTCTATTCATCAAATGCGTCATATTGATATGGTTATCGGCAGTCGCAATCTCCAATCTCTCCAAGCACTACCGAGCGTGGGTTCCTTCCTATTTACTTGACCAACTTGGGGCGCAAAGAGTGAAAATGAAAGAAAATAAAACTGAGGAGTAAAATGCGGACACTAGATCGCTACTTTGGCAGAAAATAAATTGTAAATTGTTTGCCACTAATTCAAAACACATTGTAAGTCCTCCGTGTTTGATTAACCACATCAACTCTATTGACCAATCTTTTAATTCTGTACATAACTGACTGCCATAAATCATATACACTGATCAATCGTGGAGAAATTAACAAATAAGTATCCGGTAGCAAACCCAAAAGATACCGACATTGATATCCTAGAGATACCAAAAATACCCTTTGCATTGAACACACATGATTAGCTTTATTTCAATTTTTCCTGCAATTTCAACTTTCGTCAGTTGTTTTGAGTAACTCTTTCATTGGGTGGTACGCATCAGTGTTAGCATTATTTTGAAAACAAACTTAATGGAACAGCGTAAAGGAACAGCGTAGTGGAATAAAGGAGTCATGCAGCAACTCTAACGTTGCGGGCAGGCATAGCTCATTTGACAGATTTTGAACTCACTTGAATCGCACGATATTGGGGTGGTTGAGCTTCCTCAGGTTCCGAATGTCCGTCTCCTTCTGCTCCAGCACCTTCTTGACAGCTACCGTCTCGCCTTTCAGCTTACCGCTGAATACAGCCCCTTGGGCGCCGGAGCCTAGCCACAGCAAATCGCTGATGGCTTCGAACGGTATCTCCCAATCGTCTGTACAAACGAGAAAACAGAATAAGCACAGTGGGAAACATACCAACAATCGTTTTTGTATTTTTTAGACTCGTGTCTCATTTATCTAACCGTAGCACTAGTTCTAAAAAAAATGTTATTGGGGTTTTTGAATGAGAAACGTATGGGGAATTAGTTGCCTTACTTGGCATTAAAAAACTCAGTTTTTAAATAACTTTCTCATCCCAATAATAGGATTTTACTGTGGTGATCAACGACGTACTGTTTTGACGAGCTCTGTGGCACTGATCGAATGGCTCCGGTAGATAATAGCAAAGTTAAGACCAACACTAACCTAAAAGGGTAGAAGACTGGTGTCGACTGGATTCCTCTACTACAGTAGTTATGAATTTTATCGCTGGTCTCCATTTCTCCCCGTGAGCATGATATCCCTTTCAAAGTTTCCACAAATGTTCATGATATTTCATTATCGCAAGTCCCAATCGCATGCTTTTCCTCCAACACTACGATACTTTACATTTGTAGGAATCTCATTCGAGACAAGCATTAATTCTGGCTGGAAACCGGAAGGGAAACGAGTGGGAATATGGAAACTTTTCTACGACCGCTAGTCGAATTACTACCTTCTTGATTTGTTTCTGTGATAATGCTATGAAAATAGATCTTATGCTCTGAATTCACAACCAGCTTTAGTGCATATGTATATTTTTTGCGTCAAGTCATTGAAGATTCACAATATGTTTTGAAATGGCAGCCAAAGGAAGTTTAATATCGTAGAACCTAGACAGCAATAATTCAAAAATGCTTCGTGACAGGGGAGACAAATCTCAATTTTAATTTTAATTTTAATATAATAAAAAATGTTGTTGGTATAGTTCTCAAAAATTGCCGTCAAAAAACCCTTGGTGGTGCACAATCACACGTTGCTGAAAGCTGACTTCCTCTCAATAAATAAAAACTGTTGGATAATTTCCGAGAGTTATCAACAGCACGGTGTTTGGCAAGTGAAGTCCTTTCTAAATTTACCTTCAGGACTTTGAAATCAGGTTTTTCGAAGGTAACCTCGTGATAACAATTCTGTTCATACGTGAGATAGGACAGTGTTTTGATACAGCAGATAACAGCCTGGCAATACGATAAATTCCAGCCTCAAGGTTAAAATGCATGGCCAGTCAGGATCATCTAGAACCCCATGCGTGCACTTCCCTTTCGGGCTTAAAGCTCTCAAGTTGCTAAAAAGAGTTCTGGTTCATTGAAAACTACAGGAAATCGTTCTTGTTTACAACTGTTTTTATCATCAGGAATGCGATACCGACCAACCATTGTCTTTAGATCGCATCGATTGCCACTTTTCGTAGCCATTGTTTGGCATATCTCTTGGGGTGACAAATAACAAGTCCACATTACGCTCGGAAGTTAGTTGTGGTATTTAAAAATGAAATGGTACGTTTTATATTTTCCTATCCAACCCAAAAAAAAAACACTGTTTTCGTAGAACACTGTCGGTATTCACTAATTCAGACTAGGTGACTTCAGGCTGTGGAGCGGTACATTGATGTTGGAATTAAACCGAAGATAGAACAATGACACGGATCGTAACTTTATTGAGCCACAATTTTGGAACAGTGTTGTTAACCAGTTTCTCAGCGAGTTGCATTTTTTCCGAAACATGAGATTTGATGATAAAATTAGCTGGACAAATGCACCGTTTGATCCTAACAATCGAATTAGGGTTCAACCTACCTAACCATAACTAACGTCATGTTCTATGCATACCTTTAACGAATTCCTGACTTGTTTGTGTATTTCTTTAGAAAACAGGCTAATATCAGAGAGACTGCCATACGTAGACCAGAAATTTGGGCTTACCTTGTCGCTCTTTGATCTCGTTGGCTGTGGCCTTGCCGATGATCTTCCAGACGGGTTGCAGACAGCCCATGATGCCGTCCATCCACCGGCTCGACTGTGCGGGGGAGTCGAGCTCGGCGCCGGGGGAGTACGGCGCCTTGACGTCACCGCCTTCACCGTGGGCCCCTTGGGGGGTCGGAGAACCGGCGTCCCGTCCAGCCGGAAGTGGCGGCTGGATCTGGATCTGGCCCAGCTCCTCTTGGATACATAGGATGCTGCCGGAAAAAGAGGTCAACGTCAGTATTGTTATCGATTTACGAATTGCCGTGGTATTGTGGTATTTAAGAGAACATTTCAAAATGGTGGAACCCTATTTTAGTCAATAATTTATAAGTTCTTTACTCTAAGTTGAAACAATGTAAAGTTTGAATGGCGAAGTGGTTCAGAGCCTCGATCTGACCGTGATGTAGTTGATAGCATATATACTGGTCTGATAACATCTATGAATGGGTGTGTGAGCATGATGAACATAACATAGCCTAGATGAGAGGAGGGGAAACCCGGTGCCGGCACACCGCCTACTCTTATCGAGGAGCACCAAGGGAGCCACCGGCTATAAGGTCCCTTCCGAAGGACAGTACGACGCGAACAAAAGAATTACTCAACTAATCCATGCGGTCGATAAGTTGATAAGCACGGCAAATGAAGTTGTACTAATTTGCATATCTCTCTCCTGAACAGGGTAAGTCATGTGTAAGATGGTGACCTATTCAATATGTGACCCGCGCAGTGTTTTATTAAGAGAACCTGTGTTTCCAACACTCGTCCTCGCTTCAGATCACAAGCACCCCGAGTTTGCATGGAATGCAGCAGAGGTTGGGTTAGAACGTACAAGGTGATTTAGATTGGCACACATTCCATTGTAGCGTAAGAAATGCGATGGTGGTGACTCATCGAAACAGCTCGAGCACCTGACTGTATACCTTATCAAGTCGCCAAAAGTTTCCGTGATACCTACCTTGATAAGAGGTTAAAATTGACGTAAAATGTGCCTCCTCTGATTTAAAAAATTACATTTATATCTGTATGTTAATAAAATTTAATGATTTTGTATTATATTTGTTTTGATATTATCATGCTTGGATTGGCAAGCTAGCCAGTCTTTTATTCTTAGGAACACTTCTACCCCTTTTTATTGTTTTGTCTGTATGGATGTAAAGTTTAGAACGGCTACCTTAGACTTCAATTATAAACTCAAATGTTATTGTAATTGTTATTGTTATTGTTATTGTAATTGAGTAATGGTAACTGAGAATTATAATATAATACTAATATGGCATATAATAATATTATAACTCTAAGAACATGGTTATTATAATAACAATAATTATATGGTATCAATATTAATATAAAAAATGTATGAATAGATGATGTATGAAAATGTATGAATCATTGAATGTATATAATTTGTCACAACTGGCTGGTAAAGCTATTAAACAGATATTGTTGATCAATTATTAATCATAGTCAATTAATACCCAATAAAAGTTGTTTCACTTCCAGAAATCAGGTGGAATGTGAATATTGTTTATTTTATTGCCGAGGTTGGTTGGGTCCAGCCATAATACCCACACTTTCCTAACCCACTCACTGAACTCGTTCACTACCCTACTACAACCTCAGGAATCTAGAAATAGTTTTCATTATGAGATAATTGTTATACTGTTGTTGTATTTGGCCTAATTGTCAAACCGACAATTATTGATTGGAACTACGATGGGTATTTCCGATGGCATTGAAAGCTAGGACTGTTTTTGTGTACACAGAGTAACTAAATATTGATGTTTACTGAATAGAGATTGTCGCTTCTATGACTGAAGTGGGTGTGGGGGGAAATCGTTTAAATTATATTAAATTGCATTGAGGCGCATAGGGTTAAAAAATATCTTATCAAGGGTCTGATTTAAAATGTTAGCAATTTAGACCGGGGAAATGGCTTGTTTTTTCTAGTTATGTTCCATAACGATACAAAATTTCTTTAATATGAGAGGCGCCTTTGTGATTTTCTTGCCGATTGCATAGCTGTTCGACCAAACAAGGTAATTAAAGATAACAGCAAATCTTTGAGTTGAAATTCGGCGAAATAGAACAGCCAGCGAAATCAGCTGCTAAATTGATTATGATATTTTATAATTGAAATCCAAAGCCAAGAGTCAGACGCGGATTTTCATAACGATTTTACTCTTATAATGGTGCAGTGCGGCTTGAGCTAGATTTTATCACCGTTCAAACCGGATTCGTGTGTTTAGGGGTTGAAATTAGTTTTAAAAGCCTTTGAATGCAGAATGAGCCACTAAAGTACCAAGTAAGGACGGAACCTCTGAATATGGAGGAACCAATTTGCAGCCGTGTATTGATCTACAGACTTCAAGACAGGGACACTTTTCAAAAAACCAAAAACAAACAGTCACCTTAAATGCAGTAGCTAATAAAAAAATCCAATTATTATGATCATTGGAATTAAGAAAATTTTCTTTGGCTGCAAATATGGTTCATACATTTTATTTTGTATGTTCACCAGCGAGCTCTTATTATCAAAAGTAAAAAAAAAAATCTGTCTTAATAATAATTTCCTTGAAACCCGCTAACTTTGACAGATATTTGGTGAAGCGAAGCCTCGAACAAAGCCTCGAATATTATCGAGATGAATGTAAGCATCGATACGTCAATCAATACATGAGATAATCAAAGATATCCGGCGGGCAATTAATTCTAACTAAACATAGGCATATAATCAACCCACCTGACGTAAGTTAGGTGCTATTGACGACCATGATTGCAATAGCCCAAACGAACCAGACTCTGAATGGATAGCACAACAGCTCCGACCATATTGAGCCTTATCAGAAAATGCCTATTGTAATGTGTGAGTGTATGTGTGTGTTGTTTTTAGGCGCTGTTTGATATTGCTATCGCGCGCCGTGCCGCATTCCAAGCAAAGTCCACGTTATAGCATTGAAACATGAACTTGCCATTGCAACCCGATATACGTGCGGTAACATGAACGTACAGATACACTGTCTTCGGCTTAGCTAGGTTAAGCGATACAAACAATACAAGCACATAAGGCTATTGTTACCGTTTGCCCAGCCTTAAATACATGTATCATTGCTATCAGGGATAGCATTTCTAAACGCAGTTGATTAGATCCAAAACACAAGGTTTATCACGGATAACATTTTTATGAAATCGTGTCATAAGGAAGATAATGCAATAACAAGTGCCGCCCGCCAGCTCCCGAGCCGAGATGACGTACATGACAAGATGTCGATAAAGCGTGCCAGATTCCGGCATTTATCAGCGTGGGCGGCAAACGGTGGATCAACAGACATAAGCCGTAGCCCAAGCCCGTTCACAACCCACAGACAAATCGGATCGTATAAGGTACAGCGAACTTCACGCCACGTTACGTGCGATTCTCACCGCGCTATTTTATCGTTAAAACATTGCGACATTTCAAGTGGCGTTCGCGATTGTGTCTCTTTAAAATTAATCTGATCACGCGACTAACAATTCGCAAAATGTCGGAGCCTTGCAGATCGATAATGATGGCGCGATAGCGAAACAATGTCCTCATCGACATTCGCAAAACTAGCCAACCGACTTTCTCTTACCTTGTCGCGAAGGAAAACTCATCTGAAGATGTGAGAGCCTTCTCTGGGTCCTTCTCCTTGGTTATGTAATTATTGTTCACAATATTCCTGAAGAAAACCATGTTTGCTTGATGTTTTCACCGTGATTTTGTTTGACGTTGCTAGCTAAACTTGGCGATAACCATAGTTCGTACACCTCCGCGCAATCACTGTGCCTATGCTTGCTACCTGGATGGCCTCCACTCACTAACTGGGTTCCCGTTGTGTCCGACTCGCTGGCGATAGCACTCGAGTATCTACGTTCTAGTACCTAGCAGTGCGAGTACGTACAGCTATACCTACCACCCAACAATGCGCTCTAGCCGAGCTCAACGAAGAATCTCGCGCCAGCATGCTCGAACAAAGCCAACTGTTTTTATCTCTGTCTACATCTCCGCTTTTGTCATATCTACTCACGCATTTAACTGATGTGCTGGGAACATAACACACGCATCTAAACTTACTTTTTCACGTCACTCAAATTCTAAGCACGTGCTTTCTCTGCACTGCGTTTACTGTTATTTTGAGTGTCTTATCACTAATCTCGCTTTGACATCTTCGGTCGATTGTCAAACTCCGCTGATTTTGTTAGGGTTTTTGTCCCTAACCCCCTTCCTTCACCCCCTCTCTGCTGTATTTAAATAATAATTTTATATGATAATGATGTTGTTGTTTGTGCAGTGACGTCCTAGTGGACCAGCATGCTTGTAAAAATAAGCACGTATTTTCCTCGTGCTGTGGCGATGCCATGTTGTCTATTCACTCCCCTCTGTCGAGTCTTTGCGACGCTCGGGCGGCATTGTTTCCATAGAACAAGATTGATTGGAGCACACCAACGTAATAGCGTCGCTATTTCTCGATAGGGCCGACGCCAGGCGTCGCTGTAGCGCGCGGCGACGCGACGTCTCGTCTTGTGTGTGGGGCGAGCGTCGTCGACGCGATCAATCAAGGAAAGCGCCGGGAAAACATTGCGTGTTTTTTGCTGGCTCCTATGCTCATAGCGCAGAGGGGAGCAAGTTCATGAATGAATGTGCACGCAAGTGTAATACATTCGCTTCCGTAGCACTTAGCGTTTGGCTTCTCAATGTGTGTTCCATTTATTATTTTATAGGCAATTGATTTATTTACTAAATCCTCGTTAGTTACCTTGTCTACAATGAGGTCAGCCGTTTTGGAAATAAAAATCGATTTTTTTTAGAATGGTAAGAAAATTGCATCTATGTCAGAAAGGACCCAAATAAAGAGCATATAGGAACACTATTTTAGGTCGCTGTAACCCATTGAAATAAAACAAGTTTTCTCGTCTTCTCACTTCTTCTCAGTGGCCGATTATTCCGATTTCCGTCACAGAACGCCCGAGCAGGAGCAGGTACTTTGGCCTACTAAAAAGCTACTAACCGCACTCTTTACACCCTCTATCCATAGACTAGCTGATTGTTGTATACCTGTTCGTAAAGTTGTCTTGGTCATCTTTGCTGGTGATCATCATGGGAAGCTGACTGGTGTCGGTCTCTCGCTCCATCGTGCCGTCCGGAGTGTGCATGTTTTGCCTCCTTGCTCGTGCCTCGGGCCACCGAGTTAATTGTCTGCCCTTTTATTCATTCACACGACACTATTAGCACACACAATTAAAAGTCCTTAGGGGATGATTCAGCGATAACACGGTGCCTCTATGTCGGCAAAATGTCACAAGAAGTCACTAAGCTGTCACAAGGATGTCACACAACAATAACTGAAGATTGAAGACAAGACAATGGAAGAACAATAGTCGAGATAGGAGAATTCTTAGCAATATCACTGTCGACGAAAGGCCTTAAATATGCAGCTGCTAGTAAAGCTTTCCTATGAAAATGTTTGTAGGTAACGTTGTGTGATTATACAAATTTAATGCCTAAAACAAACAAAACTAAACTCACTTATGTCTGAATGATGTCCACGAGTATCAAGACAGAGTTTTATTTCATTAACACACTTGTATTTATCAACAACACCGCCGCCTTAGTAATGGCATGCGGTAAGTTTGATGGTCAAGCCGTACCTTCCTGAGAGGACCACGATGGTGCACTAAGAGGGGAGGGCAGCGCCGGCTCGCCGTGAACCCATGGCTGCCGTGAGGGGCTTAGAGGGGGGCGCCGGCGGTCGATACTCTACCATCGGATTACGTCATCGTCCATGGGGTGCGCGCCGAGGGGAAAGTATCGCGCCAACCAAAAGCGACTTGCATGCGTGGGCGGCGTTCTACAACTCGTGGTAACAATAAACCTATGGGTGCTTACGACTAAACGCGACGCAAACATGCGAAATGGATTCCTCCGAAACAACTTGCGGATAAATTACCTGGAGACTTGAACGCGTTCTCTGGAAACTACCGTTTTCGTGTCAGCGTTTAGAATCATGTGAGATCTATAAATAAGCCGTGATGTTATTTTTAAGCTAGAATTTGAATGTGCAAATCGATACGAGTACATATATAAACCAAGTAGGCATGCATTTATTATAGTCGCCCCCCGAGCGCCATTTCTTCTCTTGCGGTCAAAGCCATGCCGTAAATGCCCGGACGACAACACTGTATTCGCTCTCTCTGTCTAAATCAGGTGCATCATTTAATGAGTGCACCGTACCGTGACGACGTTACGACGAGTAATTACACTCTTTTGTATGTACGCGGGTCCTGATCTGCACCTGTTCCTCGAAGTCCATCCTTAAATTTCTTGACATGTTCCGGAAAGAGGCAGCGTGGTCTGTGAGCACAGGAAGTCGCGGATTGATGCATGGTAATTTGAGGGTACGACGCCGTCGCGTGCGATAAAGGCGCCAGAAAGACGGACGTCGGTGGCCGAACGACGGCGACCTGCGGGACCGAGAGATGAATCGATACTAGTATGCCTGGCGTCTGATTACTGCGATACGGTCGAAAATTTGGAGTCGAATGTTCACCTGTCCGCTAACTCCTCGTGGAGAGGCGACAAGCTGCGACTTGTCCGACTCCTTCGAGCGTGTGGTTGATAGACCATGAACGCGGTTGGCAACTAGTAAGGGTATCGGATGTGGAGATCAAATATCGACCAATATCTCAAGCCTTTGGACCACGCCAACCGGCAACAAATCGCAAAGGAAGTTGCTTCAAAGCAAGAATCAAAAGAAGCTAAGTTTGGATGCAGGTGTTTGAGATTGTATCTTGAACAAAAAAATTATAAAATGCAAAAACACCGTAAATGCTCGCTGCCTCTACTGCAGGTGGATGTTTATGGTGATGTATTTTTGCTCAGTCCTGGCTAGGGTATTGTTAGCCATCGTAGAGGATTAGGAAGCCTTAGAAACTGTTTGCGAGACGTCCATCACGATACAGCGCTAGGGTAAAAGGACCTAGGCGAGAGGTAGATTCGTCCAAAGGTAACGAAAGGATGGCCAAAGTGGTAATTGTGCTAGCCACACAAAGAGATTTGCGCGGAATGAGGAGAGAGAGAGAGAGAGAGCAATGATTATGTTGACTGCGCCAATCGCGACTTCCGGTGAACACAAGAGATGGACTCTGTCCAGCTGAGTCGATAGCAGATCCATCTGTCAGACGACCACTCTATCAGTTTGAGAAAATCTCTAGTGAGGAAATATTGATTGTTGAAACGAATTAAGTTTCTTATGTTAAATCGACCTGGTCAGTTTTGGCCACCCTCGCCGAATACAAAAACAAGTTCACAGTCGAAAAGGCATAACCTGTAAGTGAGTAACATGTGCGTTATGCCGACACAAAGCGAGAGCACCTTTCATTGTATGTTTATTGCCATCTACCTGCAGTCTTTGCCTAGATTCTGTGTACAAACCAGACCATTGGGTGACTCATCGCACTAGTGCGTGAGGTAGTGAACCTGTGAGGAGGGGGGGGGACCCCCTCTTTCACTCCTTCCTCTTTACGTGCGTACCGGTTTCGAATGACCAATTAAAACAGGGTATTCACGGCAAAGGTAGTGTGTTTATTTTGCTTGGTATCAAGAATCTACGAAAATAGAGCTGAGAGGACAGAGTTTCGGACTTGACGCACTTGCGTTTGCTTTTTTTGCATGCTATGGACTTTTGTTACAAGAAAAAAATCTAGAACCTGTTCAAGGTTCTAAAAGTCTCAGGGGCTAGTTGTCTCAGTGTTAAAATCTCGACTCCAAATGGCACCAGAAGAAAAATACTGATCCGGGCTGCTTCGACGTCTAAATATCTTACTATCCTGAAAATGTCTGTCTATTTTCTATAATTTCTGTCTAAATTTCTGTTCTATCCTGAAAACACTCCTGGAAGAGATTGTTTGTTTTGACAAGTGTTTAGTAACTTTTCTGCAGCTAAGTTATTTCATAATTTACGTAAAAATGTCCATCTAATTGAACGTGCATATTTATAATTCTTTTAAGCAAACATATTGTCTGTTTATAATTTTTCTTATATGATGAATATATGCACGAGAAGTATATACATTTTTAGAGTAAAGCTGAAAATCTATGATGGGTCTAGTTGTCACAGAATGACATAACCCCAGAAGTAGCTTTCAATATAAGTTCATTTTGTTTCTTTTGTGAGTAATTGAATTTTTTTTACTTTTTACAGAACCAATTTACGAAAATTTACCAATTACGAGTTTATAACGAGTTTATCAAAAAAAAAGACTCATCGGGGGCTGGTAGCACCCGATGTCATGTTACGCGCTGCTCAATTTGTGTTGCAGGAAAAAATGGCAAAAGATTTTGACATAAATTATCGAACGTTGACTCGGTATTGTCATAAAGTAACTAATGCAGATTTTAATTAAATTAATTATATGATCACAAGACGAAATTTCTCACTGAGACAACTAGCCCCAGTGTCTGAGACAACTAGCCTCAGTGTCTGAGACAACTAGACCCGCACGTGGGGTTAAAAGTCTCAAACATTTTTAGGTCAACTAAGAGACATAGCAATAAGTAACCTCCATTCGGCTATCATTTAATTGGCATCCCTGCCGCTCAGGTACCTTAATATCTGAGTTCATATTACATTTTATATTTTATAATATTTATTTTGATTGCTGGTATATTGCGCAATACGGCGTTAGAGAGGAAATAAAACCCCGAATTTGATTAAAAACACTTTCAGGTATCAAGACACCAGTGTTGCAAATCCATAATCTTCCCCGAAAAATGATAAAAAATATCCAACAATAATAATCGTCCAGGCAAGATTGACGCAAATTGCATAAAAAGGGGAGAGAAGTTTTAGAAGAATCCCCCATCCCTTGGTATGGAGCCAACGACTTCCAGGAATCCGTTCCCATGCCGAAATTGGGATCAATACGGGAGGATGGGAATTCCCCACGACGGCAGTGTGCAAAGGTCAGGGGTTACGCACCCCCTCCCCCATCTGAGTCCTTTGATAAGGTCGCTTTCATAATACTGATATGTAGCCCTCTACTCAGGCGAAGTGGTGACAATGTAGGTAATAATTTTGACATATCCAGCTTGAGTAATTTTGAGCATCGACAGATAATCTGTCGCTATCTCGCAAAATCAATGGTAAGAGATAACGTTTGCCAGAGCAACAAGTCAAAAAGAAGTAAATCGAAATGGTTTGCAAAGACATTTTGGAATGCGAGATCAGAAATCGTCGTATAGCCAACATGAAATTGCTGGTTTATATACGTACTACAGCTACAACTTTACAAGAAACATGAATCACCACTGCTATTTTACTGCTATTGGTGCAAATAATTATTCAGAGTGGCGAAAATGATATTGGTGGCTTAATTGATAGATACATTTTTAAAAGAGGAAGCAGTACTTAAACAGCAGTATTCAAACTTAAATCTTGAGCAAATATCATGTTTCCTACCATTTGATTATCACAGAATACCCTTGGATCCCTTTGCCTCATAACCTGCTTTCTCTATTTCCTTCATATCATTAACGGAATGACGTTAATGATAAAAAAAAATGTACAAAGATAAAGAGTTTCCAAACACCAACTACACAGCATCATATAATAAGATATCGTAATGTAATCGTATCATATATATCCTGTGTCCTTTAGTTGGAATCCTTTGGACTGGAATCTGGTTGCCTGGCGTATGTCATTCGTCAAATTTAAATTGTACACTCTGCCGTTTTTCCATGTTCGTGGTAATTAGGCCGACCCTTTATTCGAAGGGCTTATATTTATTTAAGGTTCGTTAAATGTCGAAGATCGAATTTTGCACTTCACAATTAAAAACAATGCTGCAATATGCCAATAGGGGGATAAAACAAAATTTCTTTCCCTAAACAGGAGAGCAGTGTTTTCATGCTCGCCATCTCTACCACCACTCAGCACCAGCATGCAGCATGCACCACCACTCAGCATGCATAATTCATAACTAGACAGCTGCATCAGCAATTAATTAATTAATTTAACTCCCCTGTACCAGGGCCTGAAAAGATATCTCACAATCCTCACCTGCAAGACGATGTGCCAAGCACTTCCACCATATAGCTATTTAATCCACACTTCAGCACAATTAGTTGGCAGCAAGCTTATAAAAAGGAAGGAAAAATACCAAGTAGAATAAATCAGAATCGCTTTTCATATTTTTTATTGAACAAAAACACAAATTTATTATCTGTTCTCCCACGGAGCATTGCATCAGCACATGCCACCCCATCAATAGTAATCAAGTTATGATTGTAACAAAAGTAAGAACGAATCGTAATCGGTTTTCGATGGCAAGGCATTGGTTCGGTCGACAGGGTAAACATCCCCCGAATCGCCGCCGGCCAAGGCCACAGTCGAACGATTCATCAACGCAAGACCGGTCGTGGATAGTACCAAGGGGTCCGATGGACTCTTCATTCGTCGAGTGTTTTTCTCTCTTATGTTTTTAGCAAGCTTCTACTCTAATGGAAGCACAATTCAAACAATTAATATTCAGAGGCTTGAGTATACCTTCTTTTTTTTATCTTTTCCGTTAAGTGAAAGTAGCGTTTGTGGTCCTGGACATCGCGACTGAGGGTCGCAGTGACCAAAACTGCTCGAGGGCGAGGTGAATCGGAAGCAGCATGTGCATTCAATGCGGCGAGAGAAACAATTCGTTTAAAAATCAGCTGTCACAAAATCTTTCAACACACCCTATCCGCGTTACCCACCCCTTTCAAAAAATTAACAAATCTTGACTAAGCCCTGGATTATTAGCCATTTAAAACTAACTTATAATGAAATAAGCAACCCAAATAATTATCTACATGACGTGCATAATCAACATTTAAGTATATATCACACTTAAAAATAAAAGAAAGTGTTGTCACGGACCGCCACGGCCTGACATATCGGGAGGGTTCAAAATATCGGAGCTCGGCCCGCCGAGAAGACGACAGTCACTTCGAGGTCATACTTCTGGCCTCGCCTTATTCTAGTAACTTCGTTATGATTTCAACAAGATTTATACGTAGGCAAAGGGCAATGCAGTGTATACATTCTCATATTTATTCCTCTGCTTATAGTATTAATAATAATTATAATTATATAATAATAATAATAATAATCTATATTTCGTTTCAATCTAGGTAAGAGCCCAGCATTTCGATTCTCTTTTTTTATACACGTTTTGTCAAAAATAAATTTGCTTCGTAAATTCTGTACAACGAGGGCCGAGGCCTGGGGGCGAGTTGCCGTAAACAAGTCGTACGCATTCACACAAAAAAATTAGTCGGAGTAACTGTCGTTCAAGCACCGGATAGATTCCACGAAAAACAAACTTTCTGATCAGCTCCTGACGCTGCCGCCGCCGTTAGTCGAGGAGGTTCTTCTGCCGCGCGCAATCGAGTGAAACCCGTTCGGAAATCAAAGGCAATATCACAAGAATCACATGAAGATCTGCGTAAACCACTAACAGCAAACATCCACGCTCGAAAATGAAGATTCCCGTTTCCGAAAACGCAAGGGAAATGTTTTGTTATTTATTTTTTTTAGAGCAACTGGCAAAAATATCTCATAGAGGGCCTAGTGTCTAAGCGTGACTCGTCGATAAACTCTCGGGCAAGCGCAAAAACGGCGACACGCGGACACAACTGACTCGTGTCAGACAGAAATCCTGATTAGCTAAATCATTGTCGCATTAGTAAATAGTTATATTATATTTATATATATTCATATGTGTAATGCACTCTCGTTGGCTCTGTTCTCCCTGATAAATACACCAAGTTTTTATTTACTTATTAATTACCTTTTTTGTTTAGTAACATTCGAATTATTCAGATTAAATGGCTATCACAGTTACCGCACGCACGCACACACATACACACACGCCAACTCACACACACACGGAAATGTACAGACGGCCAACGTACCCCCCCACCGCCCTACGCTGACACTGCGTGTCGAAATGCCATCCCAAACGGCAAATCACGCTTGTAAAAAAACAACGCGACCCGCGGCGACGGCTCAACCAAAACAAACGGGGCTCCCCCGGTATATATATGCATATATGCGGACGGTCGCGCCTCCCAAAAAGCCTATTTCTTAGTAGTATTTTTTTTTTTTTTTTTTTACTTAAGAGCTGCATTTGTGTGATTTTGTTTTACTCGGGAGGTAAGCTCTCGCGATCGTACCGCGCACGCAAACTTCCTCCATCGGGTTCCATCCATCCCTGAACTACGGCCGTCGGATCAACCCCCCCTACCAAACACTCTTCACACGTGCACACATCGCCATCGATACTTTTACTTATTACGTGGATTTATTTTGTTTCCTTTTTTTTTGTGTCTCGCTTCCTAATTAGGTCTGCATGATTATTATCTCCTCTCGTAAAAAAGTCCGTGTCGCGCGGAGACGTCGTCGCGCACAAGTCCGTGAGCACTGTTTTAGGCACTTGGTGCCACCAGCCGCCCCCTCTCCCCCCCATTCCCCCTTCGGCCGTCACCGCGCGCAAACGCATGCGCCCGCGGAGCGCCGAATCCTGCCGATTGCCGCCGCTACTTGGGAGAGCGCGGTCGCATGAACTCGCGGAATCGCGGCGTAGGAGGGCCGTCGCGCCGTGCACGGAACCCAGGCCCATCCCCTCCACGATCGAACGAGCGACCGCCGCCGCGCGGGTAGCGGCCAGAGTCCCCACGGTGGCCCACTTCTGAAACAAAAAAGAGACAAGGTTGGAAAAGAGATTTAAAAATCGTGTAACCGAGCATGTAACAGCAAAATTGATGCTAGGATGTAAACTTAATATAACTGATTTTGGATGTGACCCTTTGACATGTATTGGTAATTAAACATGCAATAAACGTAATTATTCGTGCAATAAACGTAGTTATTTATGCAATAAACGTAAATATACATGCATACACACTTATATAAATTTTATAGTTTGGAGAAGAATTGCTAGCAGTATTGAGAAGACATGAGCACATGGGATGTTATGTGCTTTGCCATGTCGTCGCCCGAGTACTTATTTGGTCTATCTCCATTTCGACAAAGTGGAGATACAGTCGTTTGAAGTTTCAAAGTTGTATAAAATGTTTACATATCTAAATTCTGCGTTAAAAGTTGTGATTTCCTGAAAGCTAATTTTTTTCTGCTAATTTACAATACCCTTTTAAACCCAAACATTAATTACTTATGCCCTAAATATCCAACTTCCGGTTGGTGATGGACCACAATATAAATATTTTCGACATTTTTCTTTTCTTCCCACCTCGGCTTTGTTCTATCTCCACTTCGATAGCGAACCTTTTTTAGGTTATGGGACTGACAATCTTGTTGTTTGCCTTGACATGAGAGCGAAATGACGAAATGTAAGTTCTTTATTCACTTGAATATTGTAAAGTTAGCATTATTGATCTAAGAAAAAGTCAACTAAACGATAATATTATTTAGCTTTTAAAAGGATTACTAATAAGAAACAAACAGAAATCATGTTAATGATGCATGTTATATTTTTATAACAGTTTTTGTCAGACCATCTAGTCTTTAAACATCAGTATGGCTACATCAGTGTACCTTTACCCTGATCCTGGGAAAGCATTATTATAAATTGAAAAAAACATCAATGAAAATAGTTAGGATTCACCGCATTTGGCACAATAGAGTACACAGCAAAACATATAATAGCAAAACAAAATACAAACCAGTTTTTAGTCCAAACTGTGGAGTACCTAGGTACGCTTATAATTTATTGCAAATATATATATTAAAATAGTACACAAGAAAATAGGAAAACAAAGTAAGAAACAGTCTGAGGTCCAAAGTGTAATACAAATCTATGTAACAATCCTACCAGTATACCTAAATATATTTTGAACTGACTAAATTAAATCACAACTTGAATCTAAGCTTGGATGACTTGCCTGAGTATCTTATTCATAGGAAAAGCAGTAAATACAAATGCATAATAACAATAAGCAAGAAACCTAGATAGCAAGATTCGAACCTAATTCGAACGGCGCAAAAATACTCGATCGTGACTGGTCGAAACATACTGAATCCGGTTTGTTGGAGCATAGTTGGAGTTAGAACAAATAAGCATTAACTTTGATCGGTTTCAGGTGGATATAGACCACGATTTATTCCAGAAAAGCAGTGTTAGGGACATATTTTCATGCGGGTCAGCTTGTTTTTGCGTAAATTATGACCTCAGGATACCCATTCGATATCTAACTCAAAAACACAAAAATTGGAGTTAGACCAAATAAGTACTCAGCCGACGATGTGCCTAGAACTCAATCTAATAGTGACTCTGCAGAATGAGATCCACAATGCACATAAATCAGTCTGTTTATTACGTCTGCACATTACCATCTTCTCTTTAGAAACACAATCTTCTCCATTCCCACTCCCTATCTGCATTAGTGGCATTTACCCCACAGCCAAGGAACTTACTGCAAGTATCTGAAAAAATCTCTAGATCCAATCTGATTACTTTAAAGATCCCTGCACAGTTAAAAGCATTCACCATGGGAAATGGTAACCAAAATAAGGTTATTAATTCTAAATGAAATTAAGTCGTAGCTTGGACAATATTGTTGCGCTGTACAGGGTTACTTGAGTGCAACCCACCAATTACGATGGGAAAAGAACTTGTAAAATACAGTAAAACCCGAACGAATTTTGTTAAGAAGTGTAAATGACCTGCCAAGAGAACCCTCATCACTAAAGCTAGGATAGTTATGCAAAATGCATGTTTGAAATGAAGCTTACAAGACCATGCAAAAACATATTTTTATCCATTTCAGACCTCCCTGAATCTAAATATACCACTTTTATTTTGCATGTTTTGCATATTTGGGCATTTTTGGCAAAAAGTGCATATTCAAGGTTTATTTTGCATGTTTTAGCATATTTGGGCATTTTTTATCATTTACGACACAATTACGTTTACTTTTATACATATTTTCAACTTTTCTCGCAAAATGCAATTTTACTAATTTATTTCCAAATGTAGGGCCTACATGGTGTATTTGAGTTTTGTGGATTAGTTTCAGGTATTCTTTTCTCATAGCATTACAAAAATAGAATGGGTTTTACCCAAAAGCATGAAAATAGTATCAAGATTTCTCTTGTATTGACAAGCTTGACAGGCAAGTTATCCCATTCATAGAATGCAGGTGGCCAGATAAAGATTGTGGAGCTAGGTAGTATTCTGAGAAAGAGGGTGAGGGGGTCTAAGAGTGAGAGGGATGACTGGTAGCTTCTTGCTGATTGGCTTCATAGAATTTTTACTAAACAAATGGGAACAAACTGCATATTGTTGCTTTGTGCTTTGCACTATTGTTGTGCATAGTGAACAGCCAAACAGTGAATCACCATCCACCAAGATGCCAGCAGTGAAAGCTACACAAAGTGTTAAATTGAAACAGTGGGCAAAAGACCACAAGTATCTGTCTTGCGATGGAATTGTTATGTTCTGTAACGCATGTGAACGACAGGTAAGATATAACTGCAATGCAAATTAGTTTACATTGTATTAATATTCTAATATTAGATGACTGCTAATAGAATAAATCTAGTTAAATGAACTAAAACTTTATTTGAAATATATTTTTTAATTGTGTTTCAAAACTGTAGAAATTATAGAGTCATGTTTTAGTTTTATCTGTCTGTGTTTCAAGATTTTAAAGTTAAATTTTTTATAGGTGACATGCTCAAAGAAGTTCCAAGTAGATCAACACGTGCGGTCAGAAATTCACATCGGCCGAGTTAAAAAGAAGGAAGATGCAAGTAGTAATGCTATTGTTCGGCAATCATTCATCACAACACCAGCAAAAACAGGACCGTCACCGAGTGAGTTCAACACAGAGTTATGTAATGCATTGATCTCGGCTAACATCCCTTGGGAAAAACTATCCGACCCCACACTGAAGGCTTTTCTAGAAAAGTATACGCATAAGATCATTCCTGACCCTTCAACATTAAGAAAAGGATACCTTCCACAATCGTACGAAAGAGCATTACAAGAAATTCGTGATGATATCGGTGATAATGACATCTGGGTGTCAATGGATGAAACGACAGATGTTCTAGGACGCTACGTTGCAAACTTGATAGTGGGTAAACTATCAGAAAAGGAGCCGGGCATTCCACATCTCCTATGCTCTCGAGTTTTAGAAAAGACAAACAGCAAAACGGTGTCAGCATTTTTAAATGATGGCCTTCTATCCCTCTGGCCTAATGGTGGAATGAACCACAAAGTTCTTTTATTGCTGTCTGACGCAGCACCATACATGGTCAAAGCGGGACAGGGTTTGCAGAACATCTACCACAACATGCACCACTTGACGTGTTTGGCCCATGCTGTCCACCGTGTGGCTGAGACCATACGAAGTATGTATGATGAAGTGAATAAGTTGATATCATGTGTTAAGAAGATATTTTCCAAGGCACCATCAAGAATCAACACTTATCGGGAAATGCTTCCCGACGTACCGTTGCCTCCCGAGCCAATAATCACTCGTTGGGGCACATGGATCCTCGCAGCCGTATTTTACTGTGATCACTTCGAAGAGATTAAAGAGGTGGTGAAGTTGTTTAACCCAGAAGATGCTGCAAGCATTAAAGATGCCCAGGAAGCTTTTGAGTCACCATCTATTCTGTGCGACCTTGTTTATATCAAGTCCCATTTTGGCAAACTACCCAAAGTGATACAAAAGCTGGAGAAAATCGGAGAACCACTTGTAGCAACACTCCAGATTATACAAAATCTTCGTGAAGAACTGTCAGAAGCTCCCGGGGGTCGTGCAAAAGTAGTATTGAACAAACTTGATTATGTGCTCAACAAGAATCCATCATACAAACTTCTTTCTGGCATCAAGTCCATTTTTGCGGGGGAGCGATGCATCCTCATTGAATCTTTATCAGCCAAACAGCTAACTAATTTTAAATATGCGCCAGTAACTTCGTGTGATGTGGAAAGGTCGTTTTCCGCTTACAAAAACATTCTCTCCGACCGACGATGTAGCTTAACTTCAAAGAACATTGAAATGATTCTTGTTTCACACTGTGCAGCCAAATATGGCAGAAATTTGGCAAACAACTAATTCCACAAGTTTTTTTTTCAATTAGGCATAGCCTAATTAATTTTTCTTGTGACATGTCATAAAATTTTAAAAAATCAATTTAATTAATTTTAATTTTCAATAAAACTTGACAATATTTCAACTGAAAAATGTGTTTTTATACTGATTTTCTTACAATAATGTTGATAATTCTAAATCCCATCCCATCGAATATTAAATTTTGATTTTGCATGTTTTTGCATATTGGACGATTTATTTTGCATGTTTTGCATATTTGAGCATTTGTTTTTGCATGTTTCAATGTTTTATTTTGCATAACTATCCTAGCTCTACTCATCACGATTTAAAATCCGCAAATTTTTGCAAATTGGTAAGGAGTGCTCAAGTAAAAATACAAGAGCAGACGTAGGAAAGATGGTTTTGGTGTATCCTCTCCTCTCTTCTCTCCCAGGATGTAGAAGATTGTCTCATTATCTCAAGCAAGGCTGGTACCAACCTCTGAAGTCGTTGTGCTGGCTGGAGACCCTGGGAGCGGCGGCTGCTGCCGTGCCATTTGCCGCCGCCTCCTTGTCTTGGGCGTCCGCGGCAGCGGCGGCAGACTGCTTCTCGCGTGCCATTCGCTCCGCCTTCTCCTTGTGGTGCTGCGCCACTTGCGCGTAGCTCAGTCTCGCTGGGCACCCGTCCTGAGAACAAGCACATCTTGTAACCCTTCTTCCTTCCTTTCCTAGATAATAATGTACAGGTCGTAGAGCCTGCTATTCGATTCCCTGGCAACCATAGAGCTATTTCACCGCTCAGCTGCGTTAGATTCTTTCACAGTATGACGTTTGTTGATCTCAGATTTCGATCAGAGGTTTTGCTCAGAAAAAGCAACTTGTAACCCCAAACGCAATGTTTGGGGTTTTTAGCATATTATTCTGCCTCATTTACAGCCATCAACATGTCAACACCATGTTTGGGACCAAAAAAAACAATGGCAGTGACAATGCCTCGCGAACACAGCCAGAGTCAATGACTGGTCCGGAGCCAATGTTTACGGAATCATGCCAAAGACATCAGTGCTTTAAAAACCAGCTCTCCTACACTCTTTTTGCCTTGCTGGCAATGCCGTCTGCTCTGGCTGAAAACTTAATTTTTTATCAAGATTCCAGTGACAGCTGGACATCATTTACTGGCTTCGAAATTCTTAAGCATCCTAGACCACTTGAAAAATGTAATTCAGAGAGGTAACCACCCATTAAACATCCAGTGAGCCTGTCACAAAGCAATTTATATCTTACTGTAGCGATTGCCGCTGCCTCACTGGCTGTGGTGGCGGTAGGAGCCGCGCTTGAGCTCGTGACGTCGGTCACCACAACGGCACTGGTCATGGTGGCGGCGTTGGTCGTAGTAGGTACACACCGGCTGCCCGCCGCTGCTGCCGGCGGAGGCGAAACGGCGCCACCGCCGGATTCTGCGCCGCTGGGAGCCGTTGCAGCCGCTGGCGTGCTTGGCTCGGGGTCAGTCTTTGTGGGTTTTTCGGTCGTCGTACGCGGTGCAAGAGGAACTGTCCTGTTGTGGGAGGATACGGTCAAGTTAGAATCTGTCTATTAATTTACATAAAGTAACTTGGAAACCCTCTTTTTAAGGAGTCGGAGGCATGAGCAAAAATGTTTAATTAAGTGCACTGCACAACATCATTTTACAGGTATCGGGTTACATGTTTTTTTTTTGTTCTTAGAATATGTTTAATTTGGGGATTAGTTGAACGTTAGTTGTTAGCTCGTTGATTTGCGTCATTCCAGAAATGTATGTTTGCTGATAAGATACTAGATAGCAATAGCTAGTAGGGAAGCCTTGTTTTGAAAGTTGAAACTGTTATATGTATCCACAGGTTTAAGAAACAAACCCATTGTTGGAGTGTGGAATTATAAGTTGGGAGGTGAGAAAGGAAACAAAATGGCAACAAAAAAAAACTTGTTTCAAAGGGCTGTGAAACAACTAGGCATCAGCATCAGGATCAGCATCACTAGGCATCAGATAGCACAATACGGGCAGTTCCAAAGTATGTACATTTTAGTCTGCATTTTGCTGAATTCTGGATATCCAGAGAAATCTGTCTAAAATTTAAGCATAGCATCTGGTTGGGGTCCCTTCTTCCTGAACTGATCAAATTCAGGCACTTTTACAGTTTTAGTTTGAACCAGAGGAGAATTGGCTAAACATAAGTGTTTATTTTATATTATCATTTGTAGCAGCCACATACAAATATCAAACTTTTAATCCCTAGATTTTGAAGCATTTTCTTCAAAACTCTGCATGGCTCTCAGGAAGCCAAAAACTGCAAACACCTGCTCAAAACAATAAAAGACTTGAATCTACATACTTGTCAGGCGAGGTTGGCGGTGTGAGCGTGACCGATCCGAGCGCAGAGGCCTCCTTGCTCTCCACGTCAGGGGGCACCACTGCGACGAGCGTCGTGGCAGGTGTTGCAGCGGGAGGCGTGGGCAACGGCGATTGACTAGCGTGTGGCGCAGACAGCGGCTTCACGTCCACCACCAGCGCGATCGTCCTGCGCGGAGTCGGAGAAGCAGGGGAGGCCGCGCGAGGTGAGAAGCCCGCCTTGGGTCGCGCAGTGCCACGAACTACGTCGGACAGGCTGCGAGCGGGGGAGTGGTGGTCAGTGACAAAACGGCGAGTTTTAGACGACAAGGCAGGATGTATGCAATGAAAGAGATGGAGAAGAAAATATTTGTAGTTTCACTGGCAAGTTATGCTTGGTTAGGTCACTTTCCTTCTGCAGGGTGCGGGTATTATCCATACACCAGGAAATTGCTACTTGACATACATCTACTGGAATAACAAATGTTTTTGCCTGAAGGTAATCAAGGAAGTTTTCATGCCGATTCAGAGGACACCAGATTGGACAATATGAAGAGGTTCAGAGGTGCAGTTCTATGTTTTAAGTGTATAGTTATCGGCTGTGCTCTGTTGTTAATGCTTTTTGGTCCAAAAAAGCACCACGGCCTTTGCCATACGTTTTTAAATAAGTAACCCAAGCCTTGAGACAAACATCAGTTGCTTTGGGTAGTTGAGAAATTATTAGCTGATCTGTACCAGGTGAGTATTCTTATAACATATACTCATATCTGGAAGAGCAATTAGTTCCAAGTCAACCGACAATATGAACCAAGAAGCAAGGTCAATGGCAATTGAGGAATACCACTAATTGATATCGAGATACCAACACTTAGACTCACCGGCTCTCGCCCCAGGTTGGCGGTGGCGGCTGGTGGTCGTGCGCGGAAGCGGCAGGCACCTCGACGGGTGCCTTGGCGGGCAGGCCGCCGTCAAAGCCTGGCAGAGGCGGGAAGGCTGCAGCCTCCAGGTCGAACTGCGGCCCCTTGGCTGCGGCTGCTGCAGACGGCACCGACCCTGGTGGCGCGTCACCTGCCGCCAGCAGCTTGCGCTCTGTTGGCGCAGGGCCAGAAGCGCGCGGCTCGTCTTCCTTCCGTCTGCGTCGGTGCCTGCGCCACGGCACAAGAATGTATGTGTGTGGTGGAGCGGTGACGGCAGCCGAATCATCACATATGCAACGCAGAGGCTTGTTTTGCCCGAATCGTTTATGCAATTTGTATTTGTTACAGTTTCTCAGTCTTTTGGAGAAGACAAAGGTTTCTAAGTGAATGCCTCTCAATTTTGGAACACAACAGTCGGTTAAAACTCTCAAGTTTGTCGGTCGAGTCTTGAATAATTCCCATAAAAAAATTGTGCCCATTTTATATGACTGAATATTTCATATTATTGTGAACACCCCTGCCTCTCAAAAATTAGCAGCAATTTCGGGTAGTTTCGGATAACAAAATACTACACGCATTGCAAGAGTTTGCAATTTAAAACAGATATAACCGTGAATATAATTATCTATACAAACAAAAAAACCCGGTGTAACAAATTGTGTGTTATGGCACCATTAGTTTAAGTTCAGTGCCTTAGGAAGGCCAATGTCCCACCCACCATTCCCTAATCTCCCCGACCATCATGACCCGTACCTGGGCTGCAGTAGCTCCTTCCCAGTAACGGGATCGCGAATCGCTGGCCGATCCTCCCCGTCCGCTGACGCGTCGCCTTCCGCCTTGGAATGATTGCTTTCGGCGGCGGCGGCAGCTGCGGCTTTGGCCACTGCTGCTGCCTTTGCAACTGTAGCGGGCGTCGGAACCGTGGCCAGCAGCGGCGTTGGCACACCAGGTGAGCTCACGCGTTGGTACGACGACGGAGGCATCTGGCGCGGCATGCCGCCGTTGTCTAGCGGTCCAGGCGCAGACTTGCGGTTCCTGAGGGCAATCGTCAAATGATAAGTTGATGTCAAGGTATTTCTTAGCAAAGCCTACCAGAGGCTTAGGTGGTTAAAAACATTGGTGCATTGTCTAAAAACTTAATTTCATTCATATTAGTAATTTACAATTCCAATCAATTTTTCACAAAAAAAAAAAAACTAATGATAAAAAAGGCGATGTCTAAATCTTTATAAAAATATAACTTTTCTTACTTCCCCAAATAAGATAATGATCAAGCCTCGACTATTCTGTGACAAAAAAATGAAAATACTAACGGCTATGTTCAGACATTTCACTGCTGGTCCTTTTGGGTGTAAGTATAACCAGGTTAGACAGTCTTGACAAGCCACACATTTTTGTCAACAGACAGTTCCAGACAAAGCACATGTTTTGATTATCATGATGAACTTATTTGAAATCTTATATAAATTGCAAACGCTTGCAATGCGCGGGGTATTTTATTATTATTAAGACTATAAACATCTATAATCCTATAGCAAATCTGAAGAAATTTGGTACCAAAATTACATTTTATAATTTAAAAAATCAATCACAAGTTTCTTGCATTTAATAAATACATAAATATATCAAATAAGAAGTATGTGAATCCCAAGCTTATAAATACGAATTTGCAGGGCACCTAGTGAAATAAAGGTTCAAATGTCAAGTGTTCTTTCAATGCCATATTAAATTCTTTTAAAGGGGCATTTACCCTTCAAAATTATTTTTTACCATCGATTTGGAAGATTTAATATTGGCATTTGGTCTATAAAAAAAAATCCTGTGTCCATGCTTAGAAAAAATACTCCCATAAGAAATACCCCGTAGTGCTTTTTCGACCCTAGCATCTAGACAAACCTCTCATCAGATAAAATTAAAATAATTTGAGCATAGTTCTCCATTCTTCCTCCGTGTTGAAATAATTTGGCTTTATGATAAAATTATTCGATTAGCTACAGTAAGCGAATTACCGCAGGTATGTAATTAGCATGTTGCATATTTTCGTGCAGTGCCGCTCTGAGCGTGCCGCGGCCGAGCCGTAGCGACAGCGCTCGGAAAAAAGAATCGGTAGGGAGGGGAAAGACTTTTGGCGACTTTGGCCAACGGAGCGGCCGCAGGGAAAGCCAGTATTCTACAAGTGAATCGTACTCAGCTCGCAGATCGCGCCGCGCGAAAAGCCAAAAATCTTAGATAATTAATTGCAGATCCAATTTTTTAAGAAAATTCTTTTAAATATGTCAATTTCAATTCATACTAAAGTTACAAATCTACATGGTAAAAAATAATTTTGAAGGGTAAATGCCTCTTTAACATAGTATTCACTGCAAGACAGTTCATTCATAAGGCCATATGGAATAATTATAAAGATAACGTAAACATGCCACTTGATAAACTTGCGAGGAAGCTTATATTATAAGTGGTGAGCTATCAGGCAAACAATTATCTAGTGCCTTGTCGGAAGCACTTAGTGACATTGGCATTACAGGTTCATGTTCTAAGTAACTGCAACCAGATACAAATGAAACTGCTTGAAAGGGGAAGAGAGCAGTTTAAAGAATTATTGAAACATTGCTTTAATACTCAAATTTTTTAAGATAATACTCGAAAAACTTTTAACCTCGAAGCTAGATAAAAAATTCAATCGATTACTATCCCAATGCTACGATTGAAGGCTTCTTTTACAACAATTCGGTCAACAAGTGGCCACAGAAAAGTCCAATAAGAAGCTGAGTACACCCAAGTACACCATATCAAACTCACCTCCTCGGCAGATTAAATCTGGCACTGGGTGGCTTTGAAAACGACCCCTGCGGCGCAAGACCGTTGACAGAGAACACGCTGCCTATGTCAAAGTAACCAGGATTTGCTGGTGCCCAAGGCTGCAGCATATTCGGAGGGTAGAACGGCTGCTGTGGGAACGTGTAGATCTGCACTGGGCTGCCCACGCCATAGTTGACAGCCGGCGGCACAGAGGCGCCGTTCGTGTAGAGGAACCGCTGCTGCCCTGGGTATGGGCTGGGCTGCTCGTACATGGAGCCGGGCGGCGTCCGGTATCCATTCTTCATCGAGGCGCCGGAACCAGTCGATCCAGGCCCGGAGACACTGGGCAACGAGCCACCCATCGACGGCACTGGGGCCATCGGTAGCCGGTTCATCGGTTTCGCTTTGATGCGAGCCATTATTGGCTTACCCTGTTGTTAATTGGCATAACGTTATTGACAATAAATTTTGCCGGTTTACAGTTTAAAAACTAAATGCCCAGCTATTAAAAATCAACTGAGAAATCCACTACTGCACACAGAAATTGTTAGATTTGCCAACATAGAATTCTGTTAATTATTTTGTCAAGTACTGATAGAACTCAACCCTCAAGTAATGGAAGTCTACTTCATTAATGTGGGAAGCAAGAACATTATTCCACAAACTAGAAAATTTACTTGTAATGAACTCGGCATGAGTTTATAAAAAAATACAGATTAAAAAAGATATAATTTTTGTCAAATTTTAATTTACTAGTAAGGTTATCCTACCTGAATGATGTCAGTAACAACCCATTGCAAGGCTCTATTCAAGTTTTTTTGTCGAAATTGATAATAAAACAACAAATGACAAATAATCAAATAGTTTTCTCTGATCTTGTAATTGCACCATTGAGTCAAATACCTGAAATTCGCGGACCTCTTCGCGTAGAAATCTGTAGGCACGCTGAGCATCCTCGTCCGACTCGAAGGTCACATACCACGAGTTGTTGTGCGCAAACTCACACGAGATCACCTTCGGACAGTTTTCTCCCGAAAACAAACCCTGCACATGCAGTCAATAAAAAATTTCACTTGTCAGCAGTGATGTATCTCTAAATATGCTAGTGGAAACTAGCCAGACAATTGCACATATACTATACCGCAAAAAGCAAAAACCGAACATTTAAAAAAGTATTCATAATTTTGGGTGGATAAAATTGTTAAGATATGTTTGGATTGAAGAAAATATCAAGAACTCATGCTTGTTTATATAGATTTGTTTTTAATTATTTTGTTTTAAGCTTGTGGAAATAGTGCATTGCTTACTTATTCCACAATTTAAGAAGTATAACTTAACATCTGAAATGACCGATGACATGTTATTTATTCGAAGATATATAAAATGTATGTTCTATTGCACAAATAAGCAGTTTCTGTTTGTCCTCCCAATGTGTGTGAGTGGGGTGCATCATAGAGCTATATTTCAAATGAATTAGGTAGACTGCAAACACCAATCTGCACTGACCACTACCTTACTGAATGTAAGTAGACACTTGAATGAACATCCGTAAATCTCCTACTTCTTAAAAAGTCTCTGGAAGGGTAATAATAGTTTCTGTGGATATAAACTACACCAGAGGTGGGCATGCATGAGGGAGACTTTCAGGGATTACATGTAAAACAAAATAATATAAACAAAATAATTAAAATTCATTTTATGCAGAAAATTGTGAAAACAATGCTATTGAGGGATTCATGCACAACTCTGGTCAGATCCTAGCCTAACGGCAGCTTGTGCTACGAGATAGACGATTACAACCACTGAAGACTCCTGGCTGTCGTCTGGAAGAACACCACATTTCCTTACTACCCTCTCCAATGTTGGTCGAACGAACTTAAAACCCAATATCAAAGCGACTATTTGTACAGCTTAAATGCTTCAGTTAGGTAATTAAACAAAATTCGTAGAAAGTGGATTAAAATGTTCAGCAAGACCCGCACTTAACCCGATGCAGAGCTGCATTTGCCTATCGTAAGATTTATCTTGGATTATTTTCTTTTTTTCTTTTAATTATTTACTGTAGTGTAAATTTGCGATTCTGCTAAGGTGGTCTGGTTCAGTGTCAAATTTAGGAGCTAAAAGCTGAGGAAGTGCGTAGATTGCCTGACTCAGCTCTTCATGATGACTGGTTCATGCTACGTGAAGTCTTTATAATTTCAAGATGTAGTCATATCTACTTTCTGCTTCTACTGCTTACTAACTACTTAACTGCATACAATATTTTTATTGACCCTCATTTAGGTGTAATAACAATCTTTTATTGATTATCATTATAAAATATATTTTTAAAACTACGAGTTGTCATAACTTAAGAAACATTTACAGAATGTAATTGATATTGTTTTTAGCTAGTGGGTGTTCTGCTAGTGGCTGGCTAATTGACAGACCATTTTTACATTAAGGGTAAGTTTCCAAAGGCTAAATTACTAAATTAATAAAAAATCTTACCTTGACTTCCTCCAAAGGTGTGTTGTCCGGTATTTCTCGCAGTATCACGATGCACCGTTTGTGGTTTGGCCGCACTTTGATTCCTTCTTCATCGACCTGAACATTTGGCGATTCTCTGAGCACGTCCGTAATGAGCTTGATATCTTTAGTGAGTTTCTTAACTTGGTTGAAATTGGCAACGGTCCAGATCGGAACATATTGGTCGTTGTCCATCTGAGAGAGTAGGTATGCATCGTTTGCTAGGTTCTCTCTGGAAAAGAAGAAGTATGCGTAAAGCTAACAGAAACAATATATTTACAAATAAATAGTTGTTATTTTTTATGCTTGCAGGTTCATGTAGTTGAGGCAAGATGTTGGTAAGCCTTACCTCGAGAAATAGTACTCCAGCTGCGATGCTAGCAGCTGTTTGAGCTGGTCCATTGGGATGCCGGTGACCGGTCCTGGTGAGGTACAGGCTGGCAACGCCCCTGAGGGCGGTGGACTCGCAATTGGGTACGACTCCATTGACTCTGCTCCGCCATTCATCGAGCTGAGAAATAATAAAATCATAAGCTAGATGAGTCACAGGTCAGAAATTTTAAAATAACATTTATAAATAGGTACTTAATGTAAACAATTAAGGCACAACTTAATTTTAAAATAATGCCTACTGCTTCTTTAAAGACTAATTTGTGTGCAAGAAAAACTAGATAGAAGTTTTTACCTGTATTCCGTGCTAGCGACGGCTGTAACTGTAGAGATGAGAGGTTCAGGGGTGGCCGGGTACACCGCCCCTGAAGGGAGCTTCCCAATGTCCCCATTCATGTACACGCAACCTACAGGACAAAATAGTTTCAACAACATGTTGGGAATCAATTTTTAGGAGTTAGACAAGATATGTACTGGGTAAATAACAAATTCTAAGCACAGGGCTTGTTTTCAAAATATTTTCGTTGCAGATAATCCTTGCTACCGTTTTTCATCATTATCACATGAACTGAGAATCGCTGCCAAGAAAATTATGTAAAGCTGTGAGATATCAGGCTTTATGTGAGTTCTCACACAAGCCACCATAATATATTTAAGCTCTATGTACTGACCATCAGTAACTTGGCATACATTTTTTGTCTTGAACTAGCTATAGATATCTATAGCCAACAAGCCTATCGATGCCTAAATTGGATATTTGCTAATATAGACAGACATGTCAACTAAACTTATTTCAGATAGCTACAGACTACTAATTTGTTTAACAAATTTATAAGGAATAGTAATGGAAGAATAAAGTCACATTAAACATTATAACCTTAATTTTATTCTAAAGTAGGGAGTCATAGGCTCAACAGCTAGGTGGTGCCAGGTTTGCAAGACTGACAAAATGATTGATTGCTACTGCAATGTAAAAGAACTCATATACTGAGTACTTACACCCAGTTATACAGAAACATAAATTATCCCCAGAAACTATCGGAAACTGTTGAAATGCTGCATCCAAAACTCTTGTCTATGCCAGTAGGCCAAACTCTCAACCCACATACCTACCAGCCATTTCTGTTCGGTAATCCCACGTTTCTTAGGATGTTCCTATGATTACACAGCAGAAGTGATGGCTGCCATTCACATCAGCTAATTTTTAGACATTAATAAGTCGTACATAACCCACGAATTACGCGATTACAAATTTTTATGAGACCTATCCCGGAAACCATGTGCCTCTTTCACTGGGCTTCTTTTATCAGTGTAGAAGCAATAAAAGGATGCAGTACGTAGGCACCGCAATGAAAAATATTCCAATTAGCCTCAAATGAATACGGTATACTAATAAATAAACACAAAGCTACAGATATGTATTAATAAGGGGTGAATAAGTAGTTCGAGCAACGTTAGTTGTTTTTATTCTTACCGTTGTGAAGAGACTTAACTCCACACAAAATTCTTACGGAAACTTGCAAAATGGCCGACACAGAAGGCACATGCCAAGGAAACGTTGCATCATGGGCTTTGCAACAACCACAAGCACTGACATCTGTTGAAAGCCTATGACACTCGCTCTAGAATCGAGGTATTTTTTTTTATTAAAATAATTATATCTTGGGATCAGTTTTACAACTAAACGAAATTAAAACGCAGTTATAGAAAACTCCGTCAGTATTCAGATTCAACAGACACTGTTCACTCTACCGACAAAGATAAATTAACTACCATTAGAATCGCATTACCAAGTGAACTTAAACGACCTTGATCTTGAAATACAAAGTTATGTCAATGTCCACGTGCTTGCGACAAAATACTTACCATACAAGTAAATAACCACTGGGCTTTCGATCACCTACGGCCACCAGCTTCCACAAATTGCTCAGAATAATCACTTATGACCCCTGAATGCTTTGCCAAAAACGTCAGGCTGTCACAGCCGTCACAGAACTCTAGCGACTGAGCAAATGCCCGAAGTAGAACAAATTTCCATGATAGTAGGTCTCTAATTAAAATGAACACGGTTGATCGAGTTTACTTTACCTTCCGTGCTAGACACTTCGTCGACGGCAGCATCTTGAGGCAGCGTCGTTGTGATCTCGACGATTGCATCAGTGCATATTGTGGTCTCCTTGCTTTCGAATATGTCGGCGTCAGGATTCAAGGTTGGTGCATTGATGCTTGGAGTCACCTGGATGTGCGGGAACAAGGTATGATTTTCATTTTTCATCTTTCTCTTTGAAAGATTCGACATCTATCGGTTTTCCAGATAGAAAAATCTTGAAAAAGCACTGTATTGCATCATAAAATATTAATTCGGGTTCCTGCGGGAGTGCTCGTGGATCAACACATTTGACCCATTTCCAGAAAACGTTTCCGAGCTTTTCTTACTTCAACTCAAACGTTAGAAAGCGAAGGTGACAACAAAAACACTTCGATCGTAACACGGGACAGTGCGAGATTTATAAATAATCTACAATGGAATGTGAGGCGAGCCACTTGGCTCTTCAGAATCTATCGCGGCCGAGAGAGACATTTCGTTCGGTTTTGGGCCAGCGCTCGGGTTAGCAAGGCGTCGGTGTAAATTTAGTCAAGACAGTCACCGCTCGCAAACGACCTCCCCCCCCCCCCCCCCCCCCCCCACCCTCCCGCCATGTCACCGAAATCACCACCATATTACCGCAGACACGCGCGGGGTCGGCGTCGACGTCGGCGTCGGCGTCGGAGCCGGTGGGTCTCATGACTTTGGAACGAGACGCCGTTTGTTGCAGGCCGTTTAATTTGTTTATATTGTTTAATGATTGAGTCGATAAATGTGAGGTTTTGTTAGAAAAGGCCTTGTTATGCTCCTGATAGTGACGGCTATCAGCCTATTCAAGATATTTGCAAGACCTGGATATTTTTGGAATTGTTTTGGTATCGTGGAAAAAGAAAATAAGTTGGTACTTAAAATTAGGCGCATTTCTACAAATAACAATTACCAAAAATCTGTCAAACTCAAATTTAGTACATTACTAGTTTTGTGAGACAGAATCTTCATAAATACGTTCCGCTAATTAAGAAATGAACTCAGATTAAAAATAGAGACGAATTTTCCGTCACGTTTCTTTTACTCTTGGCTGAAGCTTCGAGTCTTTCCATCTGTTGATCGCCCACCCATTCTAGAGCAGCGACAAAGAGCTATTTTTCCCGAGCCGATATATCGGCACCCCTGCTGCGAGACCAGAAAGCCCAAATAGAACAATCACCGATTTTATGTACGCGCACAAGTTCGATTGTTTCGGGACCAAGCACCCCGAAGCCGTACTGTTATTGACATGGAGACGTCGTCACGCACTCGACGTCGTCGCAATGCGATGCGTGCGCCTTCGACACTCACGCATTCGCCGACGCACAATTTAACGCACGAGCGGCCGCAAATGTGGGTCGGGGTTTATCTAACCCTCTCTCTTAACAAGATGGGGTTTTGAACGTAGATTGCTAACTTCGTTATTAATAGGTATGAAGATGTGAAAGATTAATATTAGGAAGAAGTTTAATTATAATTGGCCAGGTGGAAATGAAAGGACGCTAAGTACGTTGATACCTGAGAGTGCAGTAAAGGTATAGTATACCAACATACGCGAGCATAATTTTTAATGAAAACAAAACTTTGAAAGGTACTTGGAAAATTTCATTTGATATCGTGAGATACAATCTTGAACCAGGTTAAAATATGCAGTGTTCAATTTATGATTCCTATGTTCCTTAAAATCGTAAGTATCAGGGAATCAACCCATGCATTATTAAATCATAACTCTGGAAACAAGCTTTTGGAGGACCCGTGAATTGAAATTACTTCTGTAGAAATCGGCGTGTTTTGTTATCAGTTACAAATTCGTAACCAAACAGTAGCGTATTGCGTCACTTGCATTCAAACTACGACCAAGCACCGACACGATATAGTGGCACAATAAAATCTAATATGTGTACAGCGTGGCAGCTGAACATCCAACACAATATCTGTGTACCTGATGTGTTCTGACTCCTGACACAATCACTATTACCAACTACAGAGTACTTAGTCCTGGGATTTTGCTCTGTGAATGAAACGCCATCAATCGTCAAAGGCCATGGCGAGGAAGTAACGATAGAAAACCATATTTTATCAGAATTGTGCGATCTGCTTCCAATGTCGTAATTTTTATAGCACACGCTTATTTACAACATAATATACATCTTCCTGTGTGTACGTTCCACGAATTCAAAGTTAAAATGTCAAATGCGTCAACAGTTCAAAATACCTGTTGCTAATGCCATGTAATTAATGCTACAGGTCAAATGTGTGCGGGGTCGATGAAAGGGCAATCTGGTCTACGAGCTCGACTCTCAGTTAGAAGTGATTTAAAAACAGAAAAGAAGAGTGCCTCTAAGAATTTTCAGAGGGATTTTTATCTAATATATATATGTCGCAACAACCCTTTGCGATTTTGCGAGTTATAAGTTTTGAAAGAAATCCTACGCCAGAAAAGTGTAGTAATTGCTCTCCAGGAAGAGCAACTATTAAAGAAATCTACTGCAAAACACAGAGTACAGATATGTCGAAATACGATGTGATCACAACTGCTGTAGCTCTCATGTGAGACCCATTGACGCAGTCCCTCACTGCTAATGAGTCCAATTATAAAAGAGTCGTTGATCAATATCTGTCGACGCGTGAGTGTGCCCTCGTTGGACGTGTACGCCCACCCCTATGGTGCGTAAACACAATTGCTCCCCCGACCCTTGAGATAGGTCAGCGACCAGTCTCTGTTTCTGACATGACACCGGCGTCGTGACCTTCATTCACAACCAAACGCCGACTGCAACTGACATCGCGACGCAAACTTATAGCATCAGGCGTCGCGACGGATCGAACGACGTCGCCACAGGCGTCGTCTCGCTCGACGTCTGGCTGCTTCGTGGTACAGATAGCTTTCGGTTTCCATATAGGAGAGGAGGGCAATCACTTGATATTTATTTGCGAACTTGAAAAGTATTGGAGTATCAATTTTAGCATTCAAGTTCAATGCTCGTTTCATAGGTTTAATTTTTGTTATCGTTGTCTTTGTTTGGCACGAGTCCTGATTATGTTTCTAGCCTTGATTTGAATTCGAAAGGCGAGCATTATCTTCCGTTACTTAAATTTAAAAAAATTATATGAATTAACTTGCCCAAATGTACGAATTTTTCTCTACATTTAATGCAACAAAACTAGGAATGCTCAAGAAGGCAAGGCATATATTTCTGAAATTAATTAGTCTGGCTTCGCGCGGTATACTATTCGTCGCGCTGTGGTTTTGCAGCCCGTGATAAGAACACAAGTTGAGTATAATTGCAGATAAGACTTCATTCGACCAACGTCACTTGTCGATAAAAGGCCTTTACAGTAATTAAACTAAAACGGCCAACTGGCTATAGGTGGTACTAATATCCCCAAGGGTTTCACAACAAATTACCATTAGCGTCCGATTTTTCATTGTCGAACAAGAACGAAGCCTACTCGTCTGCAAACATCATTTTAGCAGCTAAATAACCTTTTCCCAGAATTACCCATACGCTAATCGATAATGAGAGTCACTGACCAAATTAAAAAATACAGATAATACGCATCAAGGAAAAACCGACTAGAAAATAACGCAATTTCCTCGAAAGGCAAACCATCCATTGACAAGGCGTTGCCATAGCACATTCTTATAAGTCCAAAACGTCTTGTCGACAAGCATATGTTACACCGGGGGCAAAATGCAGCTTCGAGTCGCGCCCCTGCCATACCCCACGTGCTGCTGGGGGTAAGGAGACGCCGCCGCCGTAGTCCATGACGTACCCCGTCGGTCGAGGCGCCAGGTCCTCCGATATCGATCCAACATGGCGCAAATGAGGCGCACAATATTGCGATCCACAATGGTACGCGCGCGTTTCCACACGCGGTAAACGTCAAAAACGTCAGTGAAATAGTCAAAACTCGACCGATGGCATAGCGTCGGTCGTCCGAGAGCGTCGTCACGATATGTCACTCGTTGAGGACAACATATGGTAGCGAAATGAGTGGTGTACATTCCCTTACCTTCTGTATGATATAGCAACGAGGGTTGTACGCTGTACATATGTAAGTGCCATCGGCGTCCAGACAAGATGATAGCGAATCGGCGATGTGTTTATGCTCGTGTGACAGGTGAGTTGAAAGCTGGGCCCGATGTCTTCGGAGCGGCATCTAGACGAAGTGCCAACCATGCCTTGTAGCGGCGGACCTGTTGAGCCGGGATGGGACGGTGCCAGCTGGCAGTCGTCGTCGTCGTCGTCAAGCCACGCCTTCGCGGACGACGACGCCGACGCCGCTAGTGTCACTCGCACGTCGACGTCGTCGACGACGAGGCGGAGGGCGAGGACGTCTGTTTATGTTTGGCCGTGAATAAGGTGAACGCCGATCAGTAGGGCGAAGGACACATGGTTGGTAAAGTTATTGGGGTGGAAGCGTTCGTAGATTTTGCCGCTCGAGTAGGGTTTTTTTGTTTAGGGGAGATTTTGATTCAGATGACTCTTTCAACTATTGCCAAAAACTGAATTTTAATTCTATCATACATTTCTATCTTTTTCTAAGCTTTTTGTAACTGTGCAAAAGCATTTATCCACGGACCGAACCAAAACTTTATCTCTTTCGAAATATATTTTTAGAAAACTTGTATGTGCTTCTAGTCCTACCGAATGATACTTGTCAGGTAACTCGTTCAAAATATGAATACATATGCAGGTTCTTGTTTGAACAAAACCGGGGGAAGTTTCTCTTGAAAATCTATACGCCTGAGAGGTAGGCTATTAGACGTACGTTCCAGTAGTGCAACGTGCATACCGCTAGTCAGTGGTTGCTGGCTTCCGCTGATTTCCACGGTTCTTTCGTAGGTAACACCTTGACTGGTTATTGCCAGTTCCAGCTCCCAGCCCCCAGGGATTTTTTTTATTGACTAGTGCCACCCTCAGCTGTGCAAGAAACGAAGCATACTCAAATAAGATCTTTGCTGCTGCCTGTAAGACTGCTGACAGTTCGCATATTTTTATATAATTCCCCCACCACCTACACTCTGGTCGCATACAAATGCAGCCCAACATTTTATGCCATCAAGATATCAGGAAATGCCAGTAGGAACCCACAAATATATGTAAAATCAACCCCCCGGAGAAAGATATTTTGGGTATTCTGTCCAAAACGGTACAGTTCCAATTGGTTCCAGAGGTTAAAATATTTCGTAGTTGTTCAAATGTAGTTTCAAATTGCCAGAAAATCCAAAAATTACTGAATGCACCCCAAATGTGACCCGAAATTACTCCCAGGTCATTGACGGCCCAACGTTGCACTGTGAATTGTCAAATCAAGCAATCTTAAGTTTCAATTATCTTCAAAATTGTGGAGACATTCATAAATTTTAGGTTTTGCCAAAAGAAGTCACAGGTATATTATTATGAGGAGACAGGCTAATAAGCACAGCTGTCACTAAGGAAATGGGTCTTTAAAAGACTCCGAGGGCTAATGGCAGAGTCAGTTTGCAACACTTTGCAGGACAATTTCTTTAACACAAGTTTACACTTGTTAACACTGGAATATTGTGTGCATGGATTGCCCAGTTGAAGAGCATCCTGCCAGCCAGTAGAATGTTCCGGAATTTGAATCCCGGATCCAGGCTCTCCTACATCCATCGCTCGATGGTTCGAGTTCCTATGAGGCATGTAGACAACACAACATACGCACCAATAGAAAAATCCAGACACTTCCATGAAAATTGTCACATTGAAAGCAAATATTTTCATCGAGTCTTTCCACTTTTTGTTTGGTAATGTTCCTGAATTACAGGGGAATTAAGTACTGTCTAACCAGTTAAGAAAATAAAAACAAAGTATGCAAATTGAATCAATTTATTTTTTATCACACACAAAATTGGGGTTAAACAATTAAAATAAAAAACACGGTCATTACAACGCACAGCTTTTCTCGAAGAAAAGTCGCCAGTCACTGAGATTAGCAATCAATCAGAAAATTGAAGGGTGAAATTATGGATAGCAGGTGGAAATTATGGAAACATTGATGCTATTACGATTGGGAAATTTAGAGACCCGACAAATAAATATTCTATAGTTCAAGTAACATTGAAAAGCAGGCCACCCTCAAACGATTGCAGTGTAAAAAAATAACTCCTGCACATTTCCTGCTTAGCATGGGTGGCAGTCCTTACAAAAATGAAAAACAATTCCATCTCCTACGCAGAGCTACCTTCTCGAAAGTCATCGACAGTACTCAAATACATGATCTTGTCACCGCAAGCTGGGTGCGGACATTTCTACCTCCTAGCGCGTTAATGAGAATTTACTGTATCCAAAAGTATTGCTGTTATTGCTTGATTTTAATTGGCCAAAAGAAATTGAAAAAAAATTAAAGAAATCTATGGCCTAGATAAAGATTTCAGCGGCCAATTATTGGGAGTTGCTCAACCAATGCGAGATTCCTCAACAACAGGACTGACAAATTTTGGTAGCACGAAGATCATCGCAAAGTCGTGTCGGCGGCATGACACGTCTGACAGCTTAAAAACCATGGACTTTGAGTTGCTCGGGCTTTGCGAGACCTGCTTTCGTCAGCCACTGGCAGATGTTTTCGCGTTGATCGCCTTGCAGCTGGAGAACTTCACCGTACTCGGGGTGTTCGATCACAGTGCCATTGCACGCAAACTCCTACAAACAAACAAAATAGTATTCAGTTAAGCCTTGTTCTACCACTGTGTATCTAAACCACAAATAAGGCTTATCATTTGTAGCTAACCTTTTTACATGCTCGGACAATTTTCTTCAAGTCATACTCAGAAGACAAGCCCTGAACTGTTGTTAGAGTCTTACGACCATTGCGCTGCTGGATCCTTATATGCACGAGACCGTCTTGCACATCATCATCTGAACCCTTGATTGCATCTGCAAAGGGGTCTGTAAACAAATATGTTAAAATCAGTAAATGTCAATGCCATTCAAAGTTTGACAAGAAAGTGTAGCCAATGGCATGGATTTTAATGCAAAAGAATTACCCTTGCATTGTAAGTCTTGATATATCTGCTCAGTAATACAGAGAAAGAAGTTTTAATTTAAAAATCGATTGACAAGCAGCATAATTTCTGCTACAAAATTCCCATCCAATTGTGTCAAATGGGCAAGCCAAGTCAATGCCCTTTTAAGAGAAGAGGGCCTAGGTTATCTGCTGTCAACTTTAATATACATAGTCCACTAGTGTCAGGAAAAAGGTGTCAATGAAGATAATAACCGCAGAAAGCTTCGTAAAATTTTAATAGGCCAGCTTAAAATTTCGTCATCCTGCAAGTGACAAACCCGGGAACCATTTTGTTTCTGCGAAGTTTTACTTTACATTATAAAATCCACAATGCCTACTTACCGAATGTGTTCAGATTCTGGATGGACATACGACAAATAAATAGAGCACTTGGGAGAATTTACTTGCTAAGAGCAATAAACTGGGAGAGAAAGGCAGATGAGAAAAGATAAACTACGGCGATATCGACGGCTAATACTTCGCAGTGAACTCTAGACCGGATATGACGCGCTGATGGTAATAAACAATCGCAAGCACTTGGCCGCAGATTGCGTTTAAGAGCTCAGTCAAATATGGCGGAGATATTACAACTGAACGCTTTAGCATATGGCCGTTCATTACTGACGTCAATCTTGGCAAGCAAAAACCTAAACGACATCAAAAATCAAAATATACCTCGGAAGACAAGATATCGCTCCGAACCTGTAAGAAATATCGACATGCAGATGGAATTGCATCTCTGGTAAGATTTCCTTCGCTGTCAAGACTTGTTTGCATAGATTTCCTGTTTAAAAACTACCTTTGCCCAACCCCCCTTTATAATGTCATCACAAACAACAATATTACAGAAAATCTTTCCTTTTTGCAGATCGTATACAAAAATCGAAAATTATGACTCTTCAACAATTTTGTCTGCGATGGAACAATCACCAGCCAAACTTCATATCAGTCTTTGCAAACCTGTTGAATAGCGAGTCATTGGTTGATGTCACGCTTGCGGCTGAAGGTCGACATTTACAAGCACATCGAGTTGTTTTGTCTGCATGCAGTTCATATTTTCAGTCTCTCTTTACTGTCAATCCATGTCAGCATCCGATAGTGATATTAAAAGACGTCAAGTTTGACGATCTAAAGACGATGGTTGACTTTATGTACTATGGCGAAGTAAACGTGTCCCAAGAACAACTACCAGCCATTCTTAAGGTACACATTATGTAATTAGATCAATACAAAATATATAAGTTAAATCTATTTTTAGATACATATCCTTAAAGCCAATAGTAAATTAATAATTAGATCAGTACTAGGTGTAAAGAAAGTATTCATCACTGAAATAAAATCCTTCTAGATTTTCATTTCTTAGTGAAGGATGATTAAAAGCAATAATTTAGGGATGAAAAAGTTGATAAACATCTGTTACATTCCATTCACAGACTGCCGAGATGCTTAAAATTAAAGGGCTGGCCGAAATGCCAGAACGCCACAACAGCTCAAGCGCACTTTATGCATCAAAATCATCAAGTATATCGTTCGACAAGACCGACTTCATGACAAGCATCGACTCTACTGGTGGACTTGACATTCGGCACACCCCTTCTCCGTTATCTCCTGCAACTCGAAGAAAAAGACTTAGGAAATCTTCTACGGGGTCGGGATCTGGGTCTACTGAGCGAAACTCGGAAGAGACTGTAAACGAGATAACTATCATACCGACCAACAACTTGGTAAAAACAGAAGGAGTTTCCCCTGTTAAGGTTGATGGAAGGACCTTTGCCCGTAACCGAACAGGAACGCAAGAGGCCAGCACGGATTCGGAGACTCGGGACGGATCGCAGGAGAGCATTGACGAAGAACGAATGCATGTCGTAAGTCCAGTTAGCTCATTTTCAGGGGAGATTTTTTTCTTTTGCTCTTTATCCCAAAGAATGACAGTGGTTAAATAGTATATCAAGCTTTTTCGTTTTAATTTGTGGTTTTTAATTTAATTTTATAGTTTTACTGAAATCTTTTTTGTTTGCAGCCAATTGTTTGTCAGAATTTTGGCGACTTAAGTGTTTGGCAAGGACGTTTAGACTTAAGTATATTAGCTAAGACTTACCCAATACCTACTTAAAATAAATTAATTAATACTCCATTGATAGGTATGGGCATTGCAGAGGCAATTTTTATGTAACTCATTAGTAGAAATATGTGTTTTTTAGTTTTAACTATAAATGCTAAAATATGTAAATACTCATCAGAGTCGATATTTTTTGTTTTCTTTACACCTCATGGAATTTGGGAATGAATGGTAGATTTGTCTACTTCACAATAAATGCTGAATTGAGAGATAAGAAACCAATTTCACTAAAATGTGTGTACTTTGCAAAATAGCCACTAATTTCCATGCAAAGGACTTTAAATGTTTATTTTATCTCTCCAAACACATATTTCTACGAATTTGTCATATTATTTCCTCAGTCTTGTTGTCAGGTCTGTTTCTCATCAAACACTGTCAACATTTTTAAGTTTAGGGGGTAGAAGCAGTGGGGCAAATTGTTGGCTGTAGGAAACCAAATTGCCATTAATAATAATGATGATAATTTATTTTATCTTTATCAAGCAAAGCAATTCCAAGAGTCTAAGTTCTATGTGAGTGATGGATCTATTTTGATGTGGGGAATCTGGAACTCCAGACTTGTCTGGGAGAAAAAAGACAACCTTGCAAAGCATGTTGTTAGTGTCAGGCAGTGGATCTAATTCAAATTCTCATGGCCATAAAAATTTCAAACCCCTCATGCAGTACTGCAGTGTTGATGCAGAGAGGTTTTTGAGTCAATAAAACCTTGTGCTGACTGACAAAGGAACAAGAATACCATTGAAACTTGATCAATGTTAAGTTTTAACAAGTAGACGGTGTCACTCATGCTGCCATACAATGTATTTCATGGTGGCATTTATGTACAATATTGATTTGTGCTATTTATTTTGTTCGAAGTCCCTAAAAAATACTGATGTTGAGGACCTACACTAAATATTTTCTTTATTATTATTTTTATTGATAACTTCTTTATTAGAGATCCCAGTGCTTGCCCAAAATCCGCATTCCTTTCGAATGTAGATCGCAAAAGCCCTTTTTTCTATTAAGCTCTAAACGCTGAAATTCAAATACTTTGCACTAAAATTTCGATAAAATGAATGCTAAAAACACGTACCTCTACTCATTAGGTATATCAACGGCAATTAAAGTTTGTCAATCCTCAACTTAACTCTTCTAGTAGCATGCATTGGTATTATCATAGATTGTAATGACAATGAGAGTTCTGGTATTGGCAGGAACAATCACCAGCAGATAGTCCAGGTGATATTGCGGCGGCAGCTAGCCCAACGGAGGCTGTGTGGCCCTCGACTTCGCGGCAAACCGATACATCACCTGGTGAGTTAATCGATACGTCGAAGCCCACAAGACATAGGCAGTCCAGGTGCCACAGTCTTACTTTAACAACAGCTTAAGCCTGTTTTTTTTTACAATTCCTAATGGACATCCTTCAGACCGAAATTTCAAATTTCTGCACAATTATAAGTTTGTCGTTAGCTTTGTTTGGTTGAAAATAAAAAACGCTAGAGATGATCTACTCTGTTCTGATCTATTTAAATTCTAAAACACCCAAACAAAGCTAGTATTCCAAATTATGTTATAACAACTTTATCGTAAGTTTCTTTGTTGAATATTCAATTTTTGTCCCCAGTTTCAAAGGCTGGCAAGCGCGGCCGCCTCTTAATGCGTCAACCTCGAGTAAAGAAAGAAACCGAACCTCAGCAGACGTCACCAGACAGCGAACCGGGTTCCCCCCGGCTAGCACCAAATCCAATTCGCATCGACACAGATCCTGGTTCTCCCAGGCCGAAGCCGGTCCGACTAGACACCGAAACCAGCTTGCAGCGTCTAGCTCCGATATCTGTGCGTTTGGAAAGCGAAGCCGGGTGTCCCCGACTAGCCTCAAAACCGGTACGGATTGATGGAGAGTCTGGTTCGCCCAGACTGGCTCCTGTGCGGTTTGATGGGGGGGACGGGGGTTCAACGAGGCTTGCACCATACCCCCAGCGGATTGACAGTCCTGAAAGCTTGAGACTTGCACCTATGCCGCTGCGGATAGAGGAAGGAGGAACTACACGGATGCAGGTTTGTGCAGAGACTGCTGTTCCAAAATGCTATCCTTGGTGAATGATAAAGTCGTCACCGCAGCACTCAACTGACAACTTTCAAACTTGGTTGCTGTAGCAACCTGCTAGGAAAAATATTCTGGCTTCTTGTGTTATGAGCAACAAAAATGTTCTTAAGTGCTTAGTTTTGAAGTGCTCTTTATGATTAGGTAAGTTCCATCTCTCAATAGCAATGGTCAACAATTGAGGAATTAGATACAGAAATGTCTTATATTTTTTCGTAAATGGGAATCCGATCCCATTAACAGTAAATCCAGAAGATAGAAAGACATATTTGCAAGTGTTTGGCGGTGAAAGCTCATTGATAACTTGTTTGCAATAAGTTCCAAACTTGGAAAGGCCTTGTGTTACCCGTAATTTTTTTACTTTCTTAACTTAACGTTTCCCAAATACTTCTGATATTTTTTTAGCCATGATAGGCTAAAAATGGGTTGACAGTTACTGGCTAACCGAGAATCACTACTGGCTTTGTCCACTGGACTGGATCAAGCGTGCCTTTCCCTCAGGTGCCTCCTGTGCGACTAGAACGCCAAGGCTCGGAGTGCCGCGTTTCGCCACCTCGGTCAACAGCGCTGCACCTACTGTCTGTGCCGCAGCCGTCATACCTAGTCAAGCAGCACTCGCACCCATTGCTGCCTAGCCAGAAGCAACGGGGCGTTGGCGGTAGTGCGGTCCATCGGCAGCTGTCAACACCCACGCCCTCCTCGCAGCCACTGCAGGTGATTCCTATTGCTTGGGGGTAATTTTTTTGCAATAGCTGACATGCTTTCTAAAAGCATTCTTGACTAACTTGCCTATATTATATTCAATTATATCAAACCCCCACCCTCACTTACTCTCACTTGCTTGGCTCTTTATGTCCTGTTAATTACAAGTTTCTGTAACTTTACTCAAAATAACTTTTACCAACACTCCAGTCTTGTTTTTCCTCGGACGTAACTGTTTATCATCTTATTGGTTATTGGTTTTAAGTTTTAACCCAGGAGTAAACCTATGGTGATGACTACCTACTTATTTATTTATTGTTTATTTATCGACAATGGAGTCAAGTCCACAAGTGTGATATAATAGATACATGGTATATACAAGAGCAGAGAATCAGGAAGCAGCCGAACCCCTCCGGCGATGCTACTTGTCAATAGTAAACCTACACTTTTGTAGTTGTGGTTTACTTGGTAATATTTTAACAGCCCAGTCCCAAAAGTGCATGCCACTAAATGCCCCGACTAAACTACCAATTCAAGAAAGTGTCCTTACATTTACCACTACTACTACCACTTGTGCTGAAACAATTTTTTTTTAATTCTTTCTTACCCCGATTGAAATGACTAACCTACCTCCCTGAAGCCGATACTTGTGTCGACGTAATTATCGATAGATAAGCCCTTAAGCAACATTAGTCTCCAAGCCATGAAAATAAATATACTTTTAGCAAAGGAGAGATACTAATTTCTAAAAATAGCAAAAATTGCAATGAGTGAAATTTTAATGTAGTAAAGACAGATATCTCTGGATCTGACATAGCTATGCGTGCTCTTGGCAGGTACACTTTTGCCCGTCTTTGCCATACAAGGACTCTGACCCGGGCGACGTCCCTATGTTGCGCTCGTCGTCTGAACACGTCGAACCGACTCGCATGCAGCGGCCTGCTAGCGGGGAACTGCGTCGCGCCAGCTCGTCGCCACAGGTCGGTAGCGCAGACAAAATTGTGCAGCACTGATAGCATTTGAATGCTGGAGAGAAGTCAGAGGGATAGATTTTTGGAATTTTTTAATTGTACATCTTTTTACGAGAGAAGATATTTTTCCAAAAGAGGTGCCTCTGGTCAAACTGTCATTTAAAAAAATGTATGTTTTTTGAGCTATTTTGAAAACCGCCATTTAGCGTTTGCTTTTAAGCTTTGGTCTTCCCAAGTTATTTGAAGCTATGATAAGGATTTTGCTAGTAATTATAACAATCTTAAAAAATCGTGTGTCAAAAAATAAATATTCTGATTTTGAAATACTGTCTCTAAAATCACTCCAGTATTTAAGTCTGGATATAAAGTAAACTGCTGGTAGAGATGCAAATATAAGTATCTGATTGGCTGTGCCCAAGGAAAAGAGCTGTTAACAGGCAGCTATCTATTAACCACACGTTATTATTGAGCCCATAATTCACTTCTTATCCCCCCGTAAAACCACTGGCTATGAAGGTTGAATCCACTACTCGTCGTTGAATGTACTCTCCCTCTGCCAGGCTTCGACGCCACGGGACGGCTTCGAGATGCGGTCGGTGCACTGCCCGATGCTTCGTCCAGGCCCTGCGCTTGGCTGTAACTTCTGCTGGAACACGGTGGATGCACATGGACGCATCCTGCGCCGTAAGACCAAGTACCACTGCCCCGAGTGCCAGACCAACCTGTGCATCGTGCCGTGCTTCCAGGAGTACCACGAGCGTGCTGCGACAGGAGGGGCAACATCGCCCAACGGTGGTCGACCAGCGCTGCCCAAGAACAGCTCTATCTGAATGGGGGAATCTCAAGCCGTGTTTCGGACGGAAAGGTTGAGAATTTGGATCCCATACGTTATTCTCTCACGATGGGAGATTTTCGGTCGAGTTAAGTTGTTATTCTAGTTTTTGACTAAAAAACCAAAAGCTAGGTCTAGGAATTTTCTAAGTCTGCTCCTTTGCGTGGAACGGAACTGGCAACAATTTGGGCTAAGTACAGGTGGTATCAGATGCGAATTTTAGTCTCTAAGACTGAGTTCCATGATCTACGCTAATTTTCCTCATGAAAAAACCAGTTTACTGTTGTGGTACAATGTTGTCATTTCTGATTGGCCGAGTGAAAAGGCTTCTTAGGCAAGCTTTTCTCGTAGGTTGCAAATCTACTTCGAATGACAGAGACTAATTTTTGGAAAACTTTGCAAACAAAAGGGCAGAATTTGGTCCAAACACTCAATTTAGATATTAAGATAATATCTGTTTTTTCGTTAGCTTTAATTTGAGCCAATGTCAATTTGTAAATCATCCATGCCACATAACTAGGAGTGTACTTTCTCCCAATGAGCTTTTGAAAGAATGTCCACTTCAACCCATATTAGCTTGTATCATCTCCTCCGAAAGTCAGTTGACGCCATTGTCAAAGTATTGCACTCAGGAAACGATGGAGTAACTGCGTTCTCCATAAATGCGATTTGAATATGATAAAATTGCATCACAAGGTATTTTGTTGAGCAGCGACAAAGCAGGAAATGTGAAACTAGTCGAGGACGCTGGCCGATTGATTCGAGCTTCGTCGAAATGCATGCAATCATTGCTGGGTGCTGTTGGAGCGATATATTGTCAAAATTGATTAGTTTCTAGTTTGAACACTTCAATCAAGTATTAGACTTCCAACCCATTTCTCTATCAATTAAGTGTGCCTTTTCTATGCCTGCATTTTATAATGAAAAATAGCAAGTCCTCACAGGCGGACGCTCTTTGTGCAACAAATGTATTTGTTGGCTGAAAAATATCTATTTTGTGACCATAGCGAGAACAATTTGCGATCGTAGTGGAGATATCTTTATCTTGGCCGCGACAATGCGAGTCTACTTTATTTTTTGTGTCCTACGCTGATGAAATAACTGATCAAGGGTGAGAGATGAAAATATATTTACACAATACGACAAAGTCAATGAGGATGGCACCTGATCAATCACTGGTACAATGTCTACATTAATAAGTGTTTTATTATTTTACTAATGTAGTCCTTCAAGGCTCCAGTTCCAAGAACTGACTAGCAAATATGTAACACTGAAACTGTACACAAATAAACAGGTCCAACTTAAAATTTGAAGGGATAACTCTGAACTAACCCAGCAGCTTACAATCCTTTGAAGACTCCTCTAGGCTTTTTTTGGTGGTAGAAGGACCTCCTCTGCAACTGGTGGTGCTTCTCGATAGTTTGGGAACTGCTCCCAAGGCGCAGACAGTTCAAATCGACGGAACTCCTGAGCCAGTTCGAGCGGTTCCACAACAACTCGCTTCTTTTCATCATCATAGCGGACCTATGAAATTTAATAGTTGATAGAACATTTGTCCAAAAATTAATCATAACTCATTATTGGACCTGAAATGCCATGAATTCTTACCTCAACATATCCTGAGAGAGGAAAATCTTTTCTGAAAGGATGGCCTTCAAACCCATAGTCAGTAAGGATACGGCGTAAATCAGGATGGTTGGCAAAGAAAACTCCATACATGTCCCAGATTTCTCTCTCATACCAGTTGGCCGCTTTGTAAACGTCATTAGACGAGTCTATTGGAGTCAGTTCATCCGTATATGTCTTTACTCGTATACGAGAGTTGTACCGCAGCGAGAGCAAGTTGTAGATAATTTCAAATCGGTTGGTTCGGCTAGGGACATCCATGCCGGCAATGTCTGCCAGGCTAGAAAACTGGGCATTGTGGTGGTCTTTTAAGAACTGTAAGACTGGTACAACACCTTCAGGAGCAATGAGAAGTTCCAGCTCATCACCAGATGTCAACTGAACCTTTTGTATGTATTTTGGCAAACATTCCGCTACATATTTGCCAAAATCGGTAAGCTGAGTTCTTTGGGCGGCATCAAACTTACGGACAGTTGCTGGAATAGAATTGAATGTAATTCAATACATTTTCATGAAGAAAAAAAAACACATTTTAATTTTAAACGAAACTTACGTCTGCATTCAACTGGTGCAGCAGCACCTTCTGTATGTTTGAAGCAAACTTGCTGCAGAGAAGTACTTCCAGCATAACCTAAAACAATTTTAGTCTTTAGATTACGGCAAATAAAAATGATCTGTGCTGAACTTGCGGATTTTCTAACGTTGTGAAGGGCCTCTATAATACAATAAATTTGGTACATCATACTTTTAAAGCTGAATACTGGAGAACGCAAGCTGTCCGATAATTTCCGCAAAATTGTCGCTGCCATCTTTAAAGAAGACAGTCGATTCAATACGGCGATTCAATATGGCCATTCCACTTCCCCTACTTCATTCCCCACCTCCGAAATTCCCCTGTGGTTGGTCATTCACATTGGGGAATTTCGTTATCACTAACAGCAGCGTATGATATTTGCTAATTTATTTTAACTTCGCCCTGTCAGATTGGTGACAAGGGCGAAGATGTTTATATACTAACTTTTAGTTTGTATTCAGGCCTCTGGCTTGGATTATATTTTTGATAATGTCATCTTACAGCAGACTCGATCAGATTTATAGAAGAATTTTAACTACCAAGTTCTTTACTAAAGGTTGGGGTGAGCCAGAAAATTTAAAAAGGTGAGAACATTTGACTAAACCTATAATTTACTTGAACTCAGTTTTGCTGCCACAAATATTTATTTCGAAGTTTATCTGCTTTGGTGTATTTCGACCCCCATTTTCTGTTTCAATGTTGATCCAAATAACCACTCATATTCACCTCCGTTCCAGATTATTTGAATTTAAAAAATTCGTCTCGAACAGAGAATCATGTGTACAGCTAGTAGAAAAAGACTACCCAATAATCATAACAAAAGAAGAACTATGCTCCGATTGCAAAATTATCGAGGGGCAATTTATTTCTCCGTTCAGCGTGCACTTACCAGGAATAATGCCAAAAGAATCAGAGACCGCCTACTTCCAGATTGTCTTACCAAGAAAATGGAGCTCCGACCACTACAAACCAATTTGCCTTCACTTGGCGGGAACTGGAGACCACGTCAGTCTACCTTTTGATTTTCTTACTACATTATTTCTTGTTATCTACCCATCCTAAATCCTCGCAATTGCAATTCCAGGGTTTCTGGCGCCGCCGACAACTAATGGCCAAACCCCTGATCAAACAGTCAGGAATTGGTGCCATACTCCTTGAAAATCCCTTCTACGGTCTGCGAAAACCTAAAGATCAGGTGTACGCTGTCAACTAAATGCGCTATTCAGTAAAATTCCGATTAGAGACTAAGAAAAAAATTATTATCTGTTATTTCATACTTCACAGACGGTCCAATCTACACAACGTTTCTGACATCTTTGTTATGGGTGGCTGTCTAATTCTTGAATCATTGGCGCTGTTTAATTGGTGCGAGCGAGTTGGTCTGGGTCCTCTGGGCATCACGGGTCTCTCTATGGGTGGACACGTAAGAATTGTTGGTTTTTTTATTTGCCAAAGTAGAGTTAAAATACTGAAGTAACATTGTTGATCAACATATTCAATGGTTTTTGTTTGAGGAATGACTACATCTTCAGCATTGGTCATGTAAAAATGTATGTACCTAAATGTTCCTTAGCACTTAGGCTCACACAAATATTATGTAATTGTACGCAGCATTAAATAAATAACAAACTGGAAAGAACAGGCTTTGCAGTTACTTTTTATGATCTCAAGTCCATTGCAGCTATGTTTTCTTGAAAAGACTGCTCAATCATTTCAGATGGCTTCCTTGGCAGCAACCAACTGGCCCAAACCGATTGCATTAGTGCCGTGCTTGTCGTGGTCGACTGCTTCACTCGTTTTTACGGAAGGCGTAATGAGTAATGCCATTAACTGGACGTTGCTTGAAGAGCAGTACTTTTCCGACGGGATTTATCAGGACGAGATCAAAAAGATGGTTCGCACTGGGGAGAACGCTTTTCGAGCGGGCCAGCACTTTGCACAGACCTACCCACAGAGTATGGATCGAGTGACTGAGCTTGAATCAAACACGACCAAAACGAGAGCTGACGTTACTAAATTGACACCAACGATGCCATCGCAAACTACAGTTGCCAAAATGCCGGAAGTTGAAGTGAAGCCTTTGGAACAACTAGCAGAACCAGTTATGAAAGAAGATAAACCACCTGTTGATTTGTGTACGTCGGTAAAACAAAAAGAAAAAAGTCCAGCCAAAGGGAACATATTCCGTGAGAGTGGTACTTTCCTGTCCAACTTATTTTCCCGCAAGAAAGCAACAGAGAGTGGGTTGATCGACTGCACAGGTTCAAAATCGCGGCTAGTGAACTTCCGCAGCGACAGTGTCAGGGTCAGTGGTTTACTTTTTCTGGTGGTGACTTCTCATTTAGGAATCACTTCAAAAACTTTTTTGAGCACATACGTATCAACCATATAATTAAGTAGAGGTCAATACAGGCTAATACAGGTCAATATTTTAGTGAATTTGCAACTAGCTTATCTATCTGCTTATATTCTATCATCGGTGAAGGTCCCGGACGCGCTCGTCCTCCGAGGCAAACAACGAGATCAAGAGGCGTTGCAATTCATGCGCGGAATCATGGACGAGTGTACGCACCTGCGCAACTACGACACCCCGGTCGACACTTCGCTCATTATCGCCATTTGCGCCAAAGACGATGCTTATGTGCCACGCGAGGGGTGCGCAGATCTCACCGACATCTGGCCTGGCGCAGAGGTGCGCTTCCTTAATTCTGGGCACGTCGGCGCATTCTTGTTGCACCATCGAGTATTCAGGTGCGTCGTAATTTTGGAGTGTTACCTTGCGTTGGTCAAGGGAATATGCAAGTCAACATCTCAGCTGACAAATAGTTTCTGGTAGTTGTTGAATTCAAGATTTGCTAGGATTAGAAAAGTTCACTCTTCAACGGAGAATCTTTAGTTTAAGCTATGAATGAGCCATTAACTTAAAAACATCTGGTTGAGTACCTTAACAACACTAGGGCATTGATAGAAAGTTATTTTTCTTGTCAAGGATCAGTGGTTCTTTTAAAATACAGAAATGCCCTCTCTTCTTTTCCTACCTAGTTCCAATTTTTTTACCTATTAATGTAAAGCAGCCTACACGTTATAGAAAATAAGCCTACACCATTTACACGAAATAATTTAGAGAAGAGAATGACACCAAAGCTATTGGAACAAAAATTTTATTACTACTGACAAATGATGGCTGGATGCATTTTCAATGCGAGGTAGGGACAAATGAAATAACACCTATTGCTACAAACCTGAGCAAAATTATGGCTGATGTTTCTGGGTTTCTATGTTATTTTGTATTCATCCAGTAATTTTAAAGATAATATAGTGAATATATTATTAAATTATATTATTGTAGTTATGATTGTATCACAAGGTTTGTTTCGAAAAGTTGCTAAAAGCAGTGTGTCCTATCTCGAGAAATAGGGCCTTTTTGAGAAAGTTCATATTAAGAGGTTCATTTAAGATGTGCTTCTGGTAGGAACCAATGTTTTAGTTTTTATTTTTATTAGGTTTTGATTCAGATGAAGTCAAAATGATTTATCTTCACGTCGACAGTTCACTAACTAATGGAACTGTAAAATTATTAATGTTTGCGTTGCATTTGCAGAGCTGCCATCACCGAGTCCTTCGAGAGAATGAGAAAGAAATATCCCTGAGCTGAGAGTAAAAGACTAAACGAAGAAAGTTGGCAGTTGCTCGAGCTAAGATGAAGGCAGCGTAGTCGTGCAGTCATAGACTTCACATACTTTATGATTAGCCGTTACTATTAGCGATTGCATTCCGATTGTTCTTATCGGATAGGTAGATGAATATTTATATACATGTTAGGTGGTTAATAAATGCTAGACAATATTTCATTTCCTTGAGGGCATTGGCAGTAGTTGCTTTGTTTTCGTTTTTTGACGTGTGTTAAAGGAAGAAATATGGGACTCCGAAATCTATGGATGGTGGCAGATCAGATTTTGGAAGTATTGTGTCTGTGTGATCAGCAGAATTTATAAAAATGCCCTTACTGAATAAGAAAATAAAAAATTATATAATTATATAATTATATAGGAAAGGAAAACAGCTAGAAAAGATATGGGATACAGACTAGTTTTCTTATATGTCTACATTTATTAATCTAGTTTTAAAGGTATATATTTTGAAAAAATCTTTGAAACAAATCGATTGTGCATATTAGTAATAACAATATGAAATCAATGTAATACAATTAAAAAATGTGACTGAAGTGAAATTTATAGTTAACGGAATGATAAAAAAAAATGCCACTAGCTTGTATAAAAAGCTGGTTGAAGGCTTGCCAAACTTTTTGTTAAGTCAATTTATGAAACTCGGGCTCTATGCCTAAAAAAAAACAGATTTCTAGGCACAATATTTTTGTATATGTTGACCAAGATTTTGACACACTTGTAAATGTGACTAGCAATTTATGACATGTATTTTGACCATGGCAGCAAGATTAATCGTTTAAAATTTCTCAATAAAGAAATATACTCTTTCAAATTTCTCAATAAAGAAATTTATACTTTTTCAAATTTCTCAATAAAGAAATTTATACTTTTTCAAATTTCACTTAAAAAATAAACAGTCTTCATAATCATATTAGGTACTAGGTACACATACATGTCTCGTGTAATTGGCATTACTTGAATTTCATGTAGATGGATGATATATGATATATGTAGCAGACAATCTCATGTACAATTCAAACATTGAGTTACGAAGTGATAAACAAATTGAAATGGTAAGTGATAATTGTTGATCTGTATACATCAATGTGTAAAAACATATAGCTACACATTTATTTGGTCCCAAACCTTCCAAGAATGTCTTTCTCCTGCAAACAACCACATTTTGGCCATCAATAATGATAAATGGTAAATAAACTATTGTCATTGAGTGTATAATCAGAGGACCAGCTATACTTTCTGCTGAGCAAACAAGCTGGAAACACACGGTAATGGTAGGTGCTTACAATCATCCTTTTAAAAAAACCTCTCCAATTACATTATTATGACTCAAAATATCAATACATCTATACATGTATGTAAATTAAATTTCTTTCACTCAAAACAACAGTGACATAAACTTTTAGCTAAGCTTTAAGCATCCTTCATTTTTTTGGATAATCAGTCATTTGGAGGCCAATTTTTGCTAAGTCGGTTTAGCATTAGAGCTGGCTCTCTGACTATACTGGTAAGCTCAATGCTACTGTTAAAGTAAAATGCTGTTTGAAAATGGTAACCATACAAATAAAAAATGTTGGGAACTGAGTTTGCTATTGTCGTAATTTCTTGACAACCTATTCAATTTATTCTTACCTTAACAGGCAACTGAAGTACAAGATTTCTCTTAAAAATTGGAGCACGATTATTTTCTCTTCTATAGAAATATGGTGGCCAGTATAGACCAACCTATAAATGTATCTTGTCAGTCCTTGTTCAATTCCCATCAACAACAACTGAAATCTATTCTTTAACAAATGCTACCAGTGCATGGAATTCTAATCAAAGCAACTACAAAGAGAAAAATAATAAAAAATAAATTTCTTTAATTTTGCCAAGTTAAAATATGACTGGAAGCACATATGTAGGGTATGCAATGGAGCAGCGTGATATTAGCAAGGGTGGGATTGCAGCAAAAATTAGTTCACTGATATTGTAACTGAGGCCACAATGCCCGTTATCAGTTTTCTAGATGTTCTAGACGATTTTCTAGATGCATCAATTTTCTTGGTCCCTGGGCACAAGTGACACATTTATACTGCACAGTATTCAGACCGAATACTCTTGAAAGGATATTTAACATTTTTCCCTATTTCCACAACTTATTGTGAAACAAAACACCTACAACCACAGACTACAAATGCCTATTAAAATGCTTCCAGCCTACCTACCCATATCAAATGCAATACAAATAGCAATAAGTCTTATACACAAATGAAATAAAGAATGTAGGTAGGTAGCTGTAGTTATATTAGCATTTAACTAACTTAACTTTAAAATCAATTAAGTAACAAATTGGCAAAATGATAATCAAATATCAATCAATGGCAATTCAGTTTAGTACTCTATGATTGTACAAACAAATGTACTTAATTTACAGATTAAGGGATGAGTTTTCAGCTGTCCATTAAGAAATTAGCAGATTTTTAACATACAAAAAACATCTTCTGATTGGCTGTTGCTAAGCAAATAACAAATTAACGGACGGTTAGGTTCTTAACGAACCACTGAAAAACCGCCCCTAAGAGGCAAGCTGGCATGGTTCTTCCAGCTGAACATACAACCCCAGATTGTTGTGTGATATACCTACTGTTAACTAAAAACAGATACAAGCATCATATTTGGCCAAATTTTCAGTACCGTTGTTCCTCCCTTACCTATGTCCCTTGTAACTACTCCTGTAATGCTATCTGTTTAAATTCTTCACATACCATTTGGCTTTGTATTTTATGTATTTTATGTATTTTGAGATTGGTATGTTTAAAAAACCTTTGAATGTGAACTTGAATGGACTCCCCTGCAAAATTTACAAAAGTATTTGGCCTTGGGTTACTAATACCTATTGTTTTTAGAATAGTTATTCTTATTGGCTGGTCGTCTTATCAAATCTTGAAAGTTGCTACATGTGAGCTTTCAATAGCTTTGTTAATTAAACCTAAATTAACACAATGCCAAAAATATTCTAACTAAATTCTTGAATTTGCATGTAAGTGGCTATCAAAGTGCCTTTATCATATCTGTCAAAATGTATTTATCGTAATGGAACTAACTTGACATTAAGACACCACTTCTCCCACTGCGGTGTATCCTCAAGACTCTGCGTTTGGTGGCAAGCCTCCGAAACTTTTGACGCCGAGTAGATCAAGCATCGTGTTCCACAACCGCTGCTCGAGTTCGACGTCGTTTGAGCGGCCACCAGTAGGCGTGATCGCACAGTTAGTGATGTAAGAGCCGCCTCGCGCTGCCACACGCAATGACGTGCATGCGTGTTGGATGGACCGGGCACCAGCTTCAGGAGTCTGCAAGGTTAAGAGCCTTTGGTGGTCATCAAAATACCTACGTATTTCATTTGCAGGATGAGCGTTTAGCTCTGAGAAACAAAATAATTTGTTGCATGTGATTGGTTGGTTCCATAGAAAACAGTGGTAACTTTACAACATCCTAAGGTCTTGATCCATAGTAGTCATGATCAATGATCATTGGTGATGATGATCAAACTCTAAACTAATCTTCACTGTTTAGAAATCCACCTTGTAAATCTAACATTGTTAATTTCTATTTAAGACATAAAAAGTCAAATTGACATGTTTTGCATTTTATTACAAATCAACCACATTTCAGGACTATTTATTTTCTTATTCTTGCACTCAAATCAAGCAAGTTCTTTTGAAATATTTTCTTGTCAGCATTTCGAGATTCACTGAAAAAAATAAAGTTCCAAGTTTCCAGTCGATACATGTAAGTATGTTGTAACCAGGCAAATCATGCCCCATGTGTAATATTTATTGAGTTGTGTCATGATTATTATGATTCTGATTGTTTTGCAGTTTACGTTATGTTCACATGATTGGTTTACCTTGAACATATTGTTGATCAACCAGGGAGCAACGGCCTTGAGGAGTGATCCGTCAAAGATGTCTGTGTTAGCCACGCCTGGATGAACGGCGAGCACTTGAACAGGAAAGCCGGCCTCCCGTATACGCTTCTCAAGGCCCTTCGTGAAGAGAACCTGGGCCAGCTTGGACTGGCCGTATGCACTAATTGCTAGGTAGTCGTCTCTGAGCGGACAAAGCACGGAATGGTTAGGATTTCATTGATCATAGCGTTGAGTGTGTACGCTAGAGCTGAACACAATAACTAGTGTTAAACTATAGAATCTTTGAGGAAGACAGATAAAAGGTATCATAAATTGCATCTGAATTCGTAAAGAAAATTTGGCACAAGCTTGTTTGCCATAGATATAATGAAAGGAACCATCAGTACGTTGACTTTCCGTTGGACCCTGTCCCAATTTTTATCTGCTGAGTTAGAAATTTTTAAGAAATGTACAAAGACCATTACTACAGCTACCATAGAGAAATTGTTTTGAGACAGTGGCTTGTCTTCTGAATTGTGAAAGATGCTCAGTGATATCACAGGATTCACAATAGATTTTAAACTGAAGTGGAAACCACACCTGATAGACTTAGAAAAAAAGCTCAGTTCAGCCTGCTACGCACTCAGAATAATATCCAGATTCAATAATGAGGCGACGCGAAGAATCGCGTTCTTCGCAAACATACAATCCCTAATTACCTATGGCATTGTCTTGTGGGGAGGGTCAATATTTGCTGAACGAATTTTTAGGAAACAGAAAAGAGCGCTACGCATTATACAGAGGGTTGGAAGAAAGGTGTCATGCAAGAAAATATTCGTAAGGAAACAGATTCTAACGTTACCATGCTTGTACCTCCTAAACATATTGCTCTTTGTAAAGGACAATCCAACACACTTCTTAAAAAATAATACGATCCATGACAAGAACACAAGGTCCCGGGACGATATACATCCACCAATGAGCCGCCTCACAGTAACAGCAAGAGACCCCTCCAGAATCGGAGTCCATATATACAACGGTCTCCCGAATCATCTCAAAACTCTAGATGTAAGCAGAGATGTCTACAAATGTAAAATAAAAAACTACCTAATGAATAACGCTTTTTATAGCATTAATGACTATTTAAAGGGAACAAACTGTTTATAACTATACTGTAAACTATAACATTTTATTGTATTTTATGACATGATTTATAACCTGACTATTTCCAAGACTCCGGCTTTATTTAAAAAATAAAACTATTATGGAGTGAGCCTAACTTGTATGTTAAAATATTATGTACCTGAATACTGTGCGACGGAAAATAATAAATAAATAAATAAATAAATAAATAAATAGGTTTTGAGGCTGATTTCAAGATCTTTTTTTTTTAATTTTTGACTGGCTCCTTTGTGCCTGTTATACAATTTGGATTGAGCTTCTGATAATAAAATAGCTTCTAATTCTCAAATTATTTTGTTGGGAATGAAAAATTTCAAACTATTTATAGATTATTTGAGTGTCAAAATATCTTGAAATATGAATTGTCTTACTTGAGGGTGAGATCATCAAAGTGGATGTCTCCTAAGTAGTGGATGCATGAGGAGACATTGACAATGCGCGAGTTGATCCCGTACACGCGAGCATTGGCAGTTAGTTGCGGGAGTAGCAAGTGGGTCAGGTAGCAGTGACCGAGGTAGTTAGTTTGGAATTGTGACTCGTAGCCATCCTTGGTCATCTCAAATGGGGTTATCATCACTCCAGCTGAAAAAAATCACCTCATTATTTTATTAATAATTAATAGTTTAAAGACATTGCTTATCAGAGAGAAGCGTGCACTTTGCATGCCTATGGGGTTGAGCGTAATGGTTTTGCTCTGTTTAAACTGACTTGCAAACAGAGGCGTAACTGCTTCTAAAACCTGAATCGACCAATCACAGGCTGACTTGGGCTCTGTTTAGCCAGTTGCCCTCTCACGACCAACACCCAGAAGGAAACTTCCTTAAAAAAAAAGTGGCTAACACCAGCCGCTTCGACTCATTTCTGAGGATTTTGGTGGCAACGCCGACAAAACGTAGACTTTTTGGGTCCTTTTTAGGACTGCAAGTCCATTAAGAAAGAGCAAAACCATTAAACATAACACCATATACCACTTTGCCGTGTACATGCTTATATATCACTCTAACCACTTTGCCAGTTCATGCCCATATTCAATTTTGGCTAATAATCTTATGCTACGATCTTATGTCTGTTTCTTTAAAAGATAACATAGGAGTCTGGGCTTGAGTCTAGCCTACATTTTGAAAACAGAAGAGCTATGTACTCTTTTTCTCATGTAGAGTATTTGAGTTCCTCAATTAAAATAATAATTTAATTATGAAATATTTCGAGAAAGAATGAACGTTAACGGAAATTTTGAGAACCTACCGTTGTTTACAAGGATATGAAGTTCTTTATGATTTTGCAAGACTTTCTCGGCAAATTCTTTAATAGATGCCATTGATGCAAGATCAAGCGGATAGCAAGTTGATCCTCGGAGATTCACTCCGGTTGCCATGATGTCCTCCAAAGCTTTCTGTCCTGCTACTATATTTCTGCATCCTGTAAAGTACAAAAACTACTTAATTCTGCAAGTCACCAGAATGATTTCTCTTTGTGAAATAGGGCAGGTTGACTTCTAGTAACAGCCCAGCTTTAAGTGGGTTGATTAGATTTTTAGCATGTAGCTAGTAAGAACAACTAAACTTTTCTGCAAACTTCTACAATCATTATGCACCACTCTGATTTCATTTCAAAACTACTGGGCCAGTAAACAAATCTTTCTGGATCCTTTTAATAACAACAGCAATGTACTGTTTTGGGCTGGTTTTTAGACTCATGTCTACTTGATTTATCCTTAGCACTAGTTTTAAGAAAAACTATTTGAAATGGGTTTTGAATGCGAAGTAAAGGACTACTAAATTTAGTATTTAGAAATTTAGTAATTTAGTAGCCCTTTACTTAGCATTCAAAACCCATTTCAAATATTTTATTATTAACAACACTATAACCGTCTCAAAAATTGATGCCCAAACGCGGACTCGAACCCTGATCTCCACCTTTCGCGGGTGTTGCTCTGAACCATTGAGCTAACTGGACACTGGCTTTTTGAGACGATTTTAGTGTATTCTATGGTTCAGAGCAACACCCGCGAAAAGTGGAGATCGGGGTTGGAGTCCGCGTTTGGGCATCAATTTTTGAGACGGTTATAGTGTTGTTAATAATAAAATACCCCGCGCATTGCAAGCGTTTGCAATTTAAATAAGATTTCATCCTAATACCATTCCAAATAGTTTTTTAATACTGTTTTGGGTGTTCTGAAATATAAAGTAACAGGAAAAAATTTCACTGGATATATTTTAAGATGAAAGTTTATTTAAATTGCAAACGCTTGCAATGCGCGGGGTATGTTATTGTTATGAACACTATAACCGTCTAAAAAATTGATGCCCAAAAATGACCCCTTTGGGCATCAATTTTTGAAACTGTTATAGCTTAGAGACTCTTTTCTCTAAGGTTATAGTGTTCATAATAATAAAATTCACTGGGTATAATTTGTAAAGTAGATTTTGTAATGCAACCTAAATCAACAATATATGCATCGATAAATAAACAATACATTTTTGAACAACAATATTACAGTTCTAGACGTGAAAACCTGATGATGAAACATAATATTAGTATATTCAATATTGTGAGCTATGAATTAAATTGCACCGTCACTTCTCAATTTCTTATCTCTATGAGATCAAGAACTTACCAATAATAACTGTCAAGTCACACTGCAGCAACTTTTTCATCACCTCAAGGCCCAAACCCCTGGCACCTCCAGTGATGACAGCGATTTCACCAATGCGTGACACAATATCTGCAGGTGAGTTAAAATGTCAATTAAATATCAACAAAAAGGCTCCCTGCGGGCGCTGCGTAGTAGTTATGGCACACACCATATAAAGTGTCGCGCACGAAAAGTGTTTTGCACGCAACGTGTTTCGCACTAAATTAGTTTCAAACGTACCCCCAAAAAGTGCCTAAAATTACCTCGCAGTCTTCCAGACCTCATTAACTAACTGTAAGCCATCAATTCCAACCCAACAGGAATAAATAGGCAAAATTTTTTTAAAAAATGTCAAAGTACATCCCCAAAAAGAGCCTAAAATTGCCCTCTGGGTGTCGTGACTAAGCAATGCAAAATGTCAATTCCAAGAAGTTTTGTATTGTATTGTATTTAATTAGCTGTCTATTAAATTTTTCAGTGTGTATACATTGTCATCTAGTTTCCAATTTCTCTCACTTCATAATCTTTATAGTAAAATTCATCTAAATTATAAAATTCTCCTAGGAGAAGGAAGATCTTTAGGTTTTTCTTGAAAGCATCCCTGCTTGCAATGCATTTAATTTGTGATGGAAGGCTGTTCATGATTCTCACTCCAATATTGAGTAGGTCATCATCCATGACACAAAGCCGATGATGTCCCATCTGTAGTTTTCCTGATACTCTTGTTTCATATGAGTGAGTGTCGCAACTTTTTAGAAATAATTCAGCATTGTCTCTTTCTGACAAACAGTGCGGCAGCCAGGATGTGCAAACTGGGTAACGTTAATATAGATAGTTGCTTAAACTTCCCTCTACATGAATCTGTTCTTCGAAGGGACAGCATATTACGTATTGCTCTCTTTTGCATTATGAAGACTCGCCTGGCTCCTGGGGATGCTCCCCAAAGAGCTACACCATAGTGAAGAACAGTTTGAAATTGACTGAAGTAAGCTATTCATAATATTTCCATTTTGCACTGTCGAGTCAGGGCCCTGAGAGCATAGCATACTTTTGCTCCCTTCAGGCTGATGTTATAAGTATGGCAGTCCACTTCAGACGATAGTCTACAGTTAATCCTAAGAACTTCGTATCCTTCACTATTTGCACCGGAACAATCAATAATTTCTTCGGACCCTCGCGCAGTAAAATTCATTGCCATTGTTTTGTCGTAGTTTAAATTCATTTTATTTGGAATAAACCAGTTATCTAAGCCTGTTAGGGTCATTCTCATTTTCTCTTTGAGACCAGCTTTACCTCTTGCCTCTAAAATGACTGTCGTATCGTCGGCAAATTCTACGAAAACTCCATTTCTTTTTAGATTTTCCGCTAAGTCGTTCACATACAGTGTAAATAACACTGGTCCAAGTATCGAGCCTTGTGGCACCCCATGTTGAACTGTTTCCCAATCTGAATGTGCATGACCAGCAAGCTGGACTCTTTGTTTACAATTTTTAATGTATGACTCGAACCATGTTGAAGATGTACCGTTTATTCCATAGGCTTTCAATTTCTCAAGCATGAGCTTTGTATCCAAGGTGTCGAATACCTTCGACAAATCACATAAAATGGTTCCTACCTTCTTCCTTTAACAAGGCTTCAAAAAAATCTCAAAAACTTTAGAAACGCATAGAGACTCGAATCTTTGCGGAAATTAAACAAGTGTAAACAACAAGTGTAGCCTTTATATTTACCTAAATCATAAAGGTTAAGCGGCAATTTATCTATTTATTTTCTGCAATAATTGACCACATTTGTGTGGGTATATGTTTTCTACAAACACTCAAATCTTTATGCTTTTTTTACAGCTTTTTAGATAACTTTAAGAACATTTTTGAACCTTGCAGTACTTGAGGTTTTACAGCTAACCTTTATTTTTTCAATATATTGACACCTACTCCATTTGCTTACCGTCTCAAAAAGTCCGATAATTCGATCATTAGGGGCACCAATGGAAGACCTGCCTGGGACACAGGTGGAGCAACTAGTTTATGTTAAAGGCTTAAAACTTGGACAGAGCAAACACAATTTAGGGGGCATTTCGATAAACATATCGATAATTCCCATATTCCCTTGGCATCAACTTTCTTCTAAATACTCCTTAATCAGCCACACCATTTACTTCATGGTCTATCCACTCCCTTAGTTTGATGAGTTAAAAGAAGAAGGAAACAACTTTTTATAAATCCCAATCAATACTCACCCGTTTGGTTTTGGCTTCGTTTGACAATGTCTTCTACATTTTCTTGTACACCCATAATGTAATATCGGATATAAAGTATAACCCGAGAAACAATATGTTTGAGACTCAGCTTTTTATCAGTTTGTACCTTGTAAACTACAAGAGCTATGAAAGGAATACCAACAGCAGCTACAACGTAATACATGTTGGCTTTGAACAAAAAACTGACTAAAAATGTAAAACAAAAGAACCTCTGAGTGTGATCTGCAACTAGGTACTCGCGCAGAGCATCTAAGAATCACAAATCAACGAATAATGCTATTTAATCTGAGATGCCACTTTCCCCGATACCGCTATGAATTCTTCTGACACAGATTTCACTTTTAAATTGGTGCCAAAATGGGAATCCACGTGTGGAAATTAGGCCACCGTACAAAAACTTCGAACCCAGCTTAAAATTGAGGATCCACTGTGTCAAGATGATGCAAAGTTGATCGGAATCGATAACCTGGGGCTTAAAACTCAATTGTTTACCCAAATATGAACGATAATAAGAACTTTGGTCATGATGTCATCCTAGCCTGACAGGCAGATCTCCCGTTTGACAGATTGAAATTCGTCGTGGTCGGTGAAGAGCTGAGGTGAGAGCTGTGGAATATTACGATCTTATTGGTTGTCACGTATCAATGCCAAATACAGCAACGCAAAACAAAAAAAATATAATTTTGGACACATTCACGTTGTACTTAGGCAAGGTTTTACAATTATAAAATATTTCAAAAATACTAAAATAAGTATTTCCATTTTTATTTGGCAATTTCAATGATATATTTTTAATTTTTTGGTCCACAAAATCTTCAAGCTACTTTTTGTTTATTGGTGGTTCTGGATTAAGCCGCTTGCGCCGCTTGTGCACATAACAATTAAATATTCATGGCCACAAGTTCCCCATTAGAGAAAGTACGTGTACATTGTTAGGATTACTGCTAAGTGTTAAGTCACGCATTTTAATATTTTTCATTTTCAGTCGTCTTGATTTGAGGTTAGTATTTACGTTGGCGTAGTAAACGCTCGTTTTATTTAAAAAGAACGGTATAAAGTCACTAGTAGATGTCATAAAACAGGGCATGGCACTGCATGAGCAATTTGCCACCTGATGTATACTGGTTCATTATCTTGCCAGCAAAGATAATATATCTTTCAAATTATATCTGCTCTGGAAAATCAATCTTAATTGTGAAGGTAATTCCTAACGTAGAGTTTATTTCAACAGACAATTACTAAAATGGGGGACAATGAGCCAACGCAGTCAGATTCAGCGCAAGAGGAGCAGACACCAGTGCGGGGCTTCGCTGCATTGAAAACACATGTCATTGAACACAAGATTGACGTCGCTCTATGGGCCACACGAGTTTTCACAGTGCTTTTCACATTAGGATACTTTATACCATTATTTGGGTATGTATTATGAAAATTCTTTGCTCTTCAGTTGATAAAAACCAAGCATGAATTTCCATTAATAAAGTTAATGGCCAAAGACCCAATTTTCTACTTAAAAAGTTGACAAATTTATTTAAATGTTTTGGTAGATAAAATGGATTGCAGGCCCTATATAGTGATAAAAGTAAATGTCATGTGCATGGCTAAAATCTGGTTGCAGATAAAAAAAGTAAAAAACTGCCTTAACCTTGCAGATAAATATGTAAACCTAAGCCTGAGCTAAGCCTATCATTATGAAATTACCTATTATGAATAAACCCATACTTTTTGTTGGCTTGACCTTCAATATGTAGATATCCACACTTACATTTGTAGTGTGCATTGATCATAAATAATACTTATCATATACCTTCCATAGTATGAGTAGGATAAATGTAATGGATAGAATTAGCTTTCTACAGGTGATTATCTTGAAATTTGGGAATTTATTCGACCTCAGAAGCTTCTCAGGTGTTATTTCCATTGATAAAAAATAAATGCATGCATGCAAAAGTGCTTCTCCATAGTCGGACCAGATATAAATATGCTATATAGAGTCTGTTGTTTTATTTCCAAATATCACTTCTTATTTCATAATAATGCCTTAACCTCACAATAAATAATTTATTTTGATCTGAAAGATCCAGTAGCTGATCTTTTCATAAAAGTTAACAGTAAAAGTACAGCAAGTAAAGCAAAGTCTATTTAATAACCTGAAAAATTAACTATACCTACATCATTTTTTATGCATGTTTGTTTACTATACTAGCGGCTAGACCGATTTTGATAAAATTTTCAGGACTTACTTGAAATCTACTAACGTAGATATGCTACATTTTTGGAATCGATCGGCTAAGTTGTTTTTTAAATCTATTTTGATCGATTTTAATATATGTTTGGAAGTAAATTCCATGACTCATGAGGTTATTATTAAATAACCAAAAAAATTTCGTTATTCAATACTGCTGTAAATGGGAGAAATTAATAAATTCTCATCCTTGAATACTATGAAGGGCATTTGCAAAGCTGTTGTTCTCATTATCAAGTCATTCTTGAGTTATAGAATTATTCACTGTACAAGAAATGATCACCCCAGGAACATATTGTCTTGAATATGATACCTACCAATCCAAATAAAAAATGACAAAACATAGATAATCTAGCCTGTGAAAGAAGGTACCAGCACAATAACGTTCCACATTTCTGCGCAGAAACCCTAACAACGCGTATTACAAGGCGCTGATTGCCAATGCCGCCACCAGCGCCTTGCGTCTGCACCAGCGCATTCCGCGGGTGACATTCTCGCGCGAGTTTGTCACAACGCTGCTGCGGGAAGACAGCTGCCACTACCTGTTCTACTCGCTCATCTTTCTCTACGTTGCTCCCGTAACGTGTATCCTTGTCATGGAAAACGAAGGCAACTGGACGCCTGATGTTTTAGGGAGATATTTTTTGTCAGTTACTCATAGGATTTTTGTTTAAATTTGGTCAAAAATACTTACAACTGTTTGTGTCGATGTGTAGTGAGCAAAAAGGCTGTATGTACTTCAGGGGAAGAGGAACGTAGTATAGTTACAAACATATCTTAGAGAAGCTAAGGGGTTGTTATATTCTACAATAGTTTTGAAGTTCAAAAACTCTAACTTCAAAACTCTTGTTGATTACCACCATCGCTCGCTACCCCATTTACCCCTTCCCCTTACATCAAAACTGTTAAATATGACAACTTTTTTATCTAAGTATTCTCTTTGACTCTTCTCCCAGTGGCTTTGGTTCCAGTAACGCTGTTCGCGATTCTGCATTCCGCAAGCTACTCACTGACGCTGCTTGATGTAAGTGCTCGATATCTAGAATCTGCAAGCTTGTTTTACAGTCATCACTCTCACTGACTTGATGTCGTGAACATTGGCCCTGGACCAAACATGGACTCGCTATGTACATGATCTTCATGACAAGTATTCGTGACATTACGACCGTAAACGAGGCTTTGTAATCAAAAACCTCGCTGTCTTCAGTTAAAAATTGATTTTACTTTGAACTTGCCCTTGAAGTGTAACCGGGGGTTGCGTTGATTAACAAGATATTTTCTTTTAGTCGCTGGGCCAGAACTCGTGGTGGGGAGCGCGGCTCATGATCTCGCTGGTCGAGTTCCAGTCGCGCAATATCCTGCGCCTCGTCGCCTTCACTGAAATTTTTCTCATGCCGTTCACAGTCATTCTTATTTTCCTGTAAGTTGCCTTCACCATGTATATTCCCACTTTCCTCATATCGTGCCTTAATGTATTCACTTTTTTAAATGATATCGTCAGTCAAATGAGCGTTGTTTAGACAAGCTACGTAACAACAGCGCCTTGAAATGGAGATGGAGTCTGAACAGTGGTAACAGGCTGAAAATATATTAATTTCTTTAAAAATAGAAATCAGAAATGCACCAGAGAATGCTTCTTTTTTGGTGCTGTGCGTAATTGTGTAGGTCTCTTAGGGTAGAAACAGGGCTTCTGTAGTTATTCTTCGTTCAACAAATCTGTTATATCAAGACTAAATACAACTTATTAAAATGTAAATTAGAAATATTTGGCAATATCATATCGACGAACGGCTACCAGAACCAATCAATTGCAATTATTTCGATTATAAAACTCCCCAGCCAAAACTCACATCTTCTCACTCTACACGTCCTGATTTAAATGATACCGTTTGACCCACACAGGGGCCGCGCTGGTCTGCTGACTCCTTTCATCTACTACCACTTCTTGACGCTGCGCTACTCGTCGATACGCAACCCATATACGCGCAACATGTTCATGGAGCTGCGAATGGTTGTCGAAAGCACGGCAAACAAGCCTGGCATGCCCGGTTTCCTGCGAAATGCCCTTTTGTCGGTCGTCAACCTGGCATCACGACTTGCGCCACAACCGCAGCCGCAGCAGTAGCGAGGCAGCGGAAAAGGTTCGATGGGCGGGGGAACATTCGTGTTAGCCGCAGAGTGGGTCTTGCTCAAGCGTCTTTGTTTTGCTCGGTGACGTCCTTTCTTTTGAATTCCGGTGTTCTCCAGGGAGCCTACTAAATCGCATCAATGTGGTAGTAAAACAGTGGTGCCAAGTTCAGCGCTTTTATTACGCAAACGTATTACGGTGGTGGCTCTAGCATCACAACAAAGATGCATGAAGCTGGATTCATAACTCAAACCAAAATTGGATAGAATGTTTCATCCAATAGTATTGCCGTTTTTAGTGCATTTTTTCATTGCGAGTCTCAATTGAGCGGAGGAGCCACACCTAAATAGGGGTTACCACCATACGTCCACCACAAATACCCGTAAAAGAATTGTCAAGAATACAGCTCCTTGCTGTATTCAGATTATTTTCTCAGATATTCAGATGTACAAAAAGTTCTCTAGATATAAGTTACAACTTACATTAAATGGTGACTAAAACTTCATGGATTGGGATGTACCAACATCGTTAAAAAACTCAATCCATTGCTAAAAGAGTATTTCAAGATAAAGAGGCACATTGAAACATTCAATACTCTCCGCGGTTAGCGGCCATTCTGAATGCTCTCTAAGTTTGTACGTGTATTTGCTTGGTACTGTCATTGGCCAAGCAACATACCCTAGTTGGTTGGATAGAAGGGATTCGGGTTGAGCCCTATCATTTAATCACAAACCATAATATTTTGTTATAAGCACAGTTGTGTGCAAGAAACTTGATAAATGAAAGGAATAAAAAATTCTAGGAAAATGATGCTAACAGCATGTTGCACATGTCAATGGACTGAATGGTGGCCTGAATTCTACCCAAACTGCGCCCCGCCCATAGCCGACTCAACAGTGAAGACCCTAGGTTGCCTTCTGCCTTCCGCTGTGTGGCACTTGCCTTGGAGTTGTGTTCACCCAAGTTTCCACAGAGTGCTTATTCCTTTGGTTACAATTTCTCTGAGTTCCAATTTTTGTTGGCAGCCAACTAATTGGCTATTCCTTTCACCTTTTTCTGATAACTTCCCCAAACAGTACATTTACACACCCGAATTAATATTAAGTGCATAACCGTCAGACAGCCAGGTTACCCATTTACAAAGTGTAAACGTGAGGACCAATAATTGTTAGGGTAATTGCTTTTATGGACAAGCACATTGATTTAAATGAGACAAATTTTAATAGATTAAGTAGTATCTACAGAAAATTTAAACTGGTGTGCATTTTTTTTTATGCTAAGGAAATGGTTTGTTACATGTAATTAAGTATCCATAAATGTATGTAATTAGAAGTTTACCCAGTGCATTTGTTATGGGTTAACTGGTGGTGTTATTTGGTATTATTTGAATCCTTGTATCGTTCACTCATACACCGTCAGTAAACCCACTTTTCTACTGTTTAACATGGTGGCAATTGTGTCCAATGATTGCGACACTGGAAAGTTCCCATCTGTTTGTGCTGCAGAGCTTGGACAAATCACATAAATTGTATTTGATGTTTGTTATTATCAAAAAATAAAACAATTCATAAGAAATGTGTATGTTGCATGGATAGTGGTTCTGGTGCCAAAAGGCGGATTATCTAAATGGAAACGAAGAGAAAGATTGTAACATACTTGCAGGAAATGTAAGTTAGCATAGCAGTAGCATTTGAACTTGGGAGACTGATTTTGACATTTCAGGTACTCATCTCAATTGTAAAATAGATAAAGCACATGGAAATGCCTTTTAAGTCCTATAGGTACCCCAGGCGATGCAGGTTTCCGTAAAGTTCTCATTTGGTTCTCATGGAACCGGCGCTCAATTCATTTGCTTCCCACGTAACTTGCATACGTATGATTGCAATCGCTATCCCAGGACATAAACTAATGGTTAAAAATTGCAGTTTATGGTTGCAGTGGAAAGTATTGCAGCGGTCAGTAATTCGAGATGGCAAGAAGTTGCTGTAAATGCAATTAAGGCTAGACTAGGCAGGGCTGCTCAGGAAACCTACAGCCAATTTGAACCAGAATTTACTTCATAATAGTACTTTTGAGTAAAAAAAAAATGTAAAAAAAGTTTGCCTTTGTCACTCTCGTACTTGCAATTGCTATAGCAATAGGCAAAAGCACAACAGACGAGGAACTTTTAACTTGGTTACCATTTGGGACTGCCTACAATAAACTCAACGTGCTTGGTGGATACGCATAGCATTCTACAATTTTCGAAGAATCAACTCCTTATGTGATGCGCTTACAAAGTACCAATCACAGAGCATTATTTTAACAAACTTACCAGAAGATATGAAACCAGATTTGAATTGTTAACGCTGCAATGGGCAAAGTACTTTAATATTTTTTAGCTACCTCTTGGGGCAGACGACCTTAGTTGGGGAAGATCGTTTTGAAATTGATCTTTTAAAAAGATCAAGATCGTCGTCAAAAAACGATCGCGATCGAAGTTCAAGAGCGTTTTTTTTAAAGATCGAATTCAAATTCGTTTCAATAAAAGATCAAATTCATTTAAAAGATCGTTTGCGAAAAAAATCAGGTGATTTCTGAAAAAATAAGTGTTTTTTAGCACCTGTAGGTGCTGGGAAATGCAATATTAATATAGAAATAGTAGGAACACAATGCGACGAAGACTAAGACTTATAGTCAAGAATACACGGAGATAATTAACAGGAACAAAAATGCCTTGCATGTTGTCTACAACGGACAATGGTCAGTGGAACATGGCAGAAAGAGGGCCTCGAATCTCGATGACCTAAGTTGAGAAAAGCTGTGGTCGTGGACAGGCACGGCAGACATACTTTAGGGCAGCATTTGCACGCATCAATAAAACTAATAAATGTAAAACAAATAACTGTTTGGTATCCTGGAAACGCTTTCAAGTCTTTGAAGGAAACTGAAAGCTATGGAAAATATTTCCATTTGCCACATTCAAATTTCAATTGTCAAGTGTTGTACAACAACTAACCAAAAAAGGAACGACTGTGCAAACGATCTTAATCTTTTAACCATCTTTTAAAAAGTTCGTGGACAATCCGATCGCGACCGAATTAAAAGATTGTGAGATACAAAAAGGATCGCGATCAGATCGAAGATCACTAAAAAAAGATCGTGATCTTTTTAAAAGATCCTTTCCCAACTATGCAGACGACTGCCAAAATGTTAGCCTCAAATGTAGCCGCAGCACCATCTATTTTCCGCGTTTCAGATAAGCTGTCTTCTCACTCTTCTTTTTCCTTCCTTTGCTAATTATTGTGTATTCTTATTTCTAAACTTGTCGCAGAGCAGAACATGGATAGCAAGACAGATAGCAGGATGCGAGACGGAAGGTAACATAACCATCAACACCCAGCATTGTAGACACCACTGGAGGTGAAAAGATAAGTTGACTTTAAGTTATAAACTTTTTATTTGCCTCGACCTCACAGCGATTGTATTACATGGGAGCGGACTGCATAGCAATTGGTGGTGCGTCGGGCTTAGCGGCTTTGACGTCGCTCATGGGCATCGTCGGCAGGATCTCTTCCTTGGGCTCGACGACGTTCACGTTATCGGGCAGTGGCTTCTTGGGTCCAGTCTTGCCATTGGGGTCCCACGGCAACATGATCTTAACCTGGAAAAGGCACGGGAATTAGATTGGTTGATGGCAAGAAATGTTGTGGTTCACAGCACAGGCAATCTGGTTAGTTGTTTCGTATTTACTAGTTCTGTATTCAAAGCAAAAGTCAGTACTGGGTCCTTTGAAAACTTCATGCTTGAATTGACATAGCTACTCAAAATGATCACAAGTTGTTTGTTACAAAGTAAACAAAAATGGACACTCTAGCACATCCAAGGCGCATTCTCGAACGGCTGAAACAGCTGGAAACGACTTATGGAGAAGGTAACTCACCCAAGTCAAGAATAAGCTGCAAAAGAAGAGCAATTGGAGACATTTTGGTTGATGCCTTGTTCTAGATACTCATACTTTCTAACCAAGGCAACAGCCAAAATGTTACCAACCTACACACCCATTGAGGCCTATTTTTGTCACTTCGGTTGGTTCCGTAACTCCTCTGTTGCTATATTTGAGGTGTTAAATGACACATTGTCGTAACAAAATTAAATAGAACAGTTATGTGGTGTTTGAAGGACTTTTTACAACTTTCTTAGATTTTGGAGTAAGCGCTCCACTAACAAATTAGTTACCACATTACTAAAATGTAGCAATTTTTCCAGAATTCTAGCACAAATTAGAAAACATCACATCAGGCTCCAAGAAGGTGCATTTTGAAACCAGTGCTGATACACACCAGCTAAGCAGCCAGCATTTGTTCCACTGCTGCACAGTAAATTTACAACATAGAGGTTTGTCAACATATCTCAACAATGAATAATCAAGGTACTTACTTTGATTCCCAGCACTCCCTGCCTAAGGAGCACGTGCCTAGTTGCAGTGTCGACGTAGTCGTTGGTTGGCTCTCCACTGTGAATCATAAGACCGTCGACGAACTTCATTGACTTGGCACGCTGGCCTCGCAGTTTGCCGGAGACGACAACTTCGCATCCCTTAGCCCCGCTTTCCATGATGAATCGAAGCACTCCGTAGCAAGCTCTGCAAAGAAAAGAGTGGACAAAGTTACAAAAAGTTCGGAAGAGATCTTTTGGCTAAACTGCCAAAAAGACTGTCAAAAAGAGGCCAATATCTAGCTTAGACCACAAGCAACCCTGTATTGATAGCATCACATTATAGCCAACAGTTCATGCTGTATATATTTGAATTGACAATTTATTAAGAAATTACCAGGTGAAAACATTGCATTAAATTTTACGGGTCTGTAGACAATAGGAATTGAGCAGAGGCTGCCGATTTAAACATACAAAATGTACTACTGGCCATTTAAACTTTGTCGCCTCTGTGCACTACAGCGAACGACTAGCACACTAACGTTTTCAAGATGAACTGAGTGAGTTACCACTAACAGAGTAATTACGTTTCTTACAAGAAAAATGTCGCAAGCTTGACTGTCAACTTTGCAGTACAAGCTCGACTGAAAATTGACTGATTCAATTCTTGTTGGGTAAAGAAGAATGTTGTGTAAATGACAGCTGGATGCTATCTCAGCACACACCTATAACTTGGACCTTACCAGTGATTAAGGATAGCTTTCAGCTGTCAGATATCCAGCTAGTGTACCATTTCTGCTGGCATACTTTGATTCGAAATTATAGAAAGTCACAAGCAGGCAGCTTTACTGTAGTGATGCCCTAGCCAACTGACAGCTGAAATCAATCTTTAACTCTCTGCTTTAACCATTGACCACTATGAGAGAAACGATGATACACTTACCTTCGGACGGCGAGGCCACCGATCAGCTTGTATCGGAGAGACTCAGCCTGGGCAATAGCACAAAGACCACGTGTAGCGACCTTCTCGGCATAAAGCTCAACTGAAGATTCTGGGAAGCTGAAACGTTTCTGGACTACGGATGTGAGTTCGCGGATACGGCGTCCCTTCTCCCCAAGTACATTTTGAGTGCGGGTGGCCATGATGATGATTTCCGTTCGCGTTGGTGTAACACGAACCTCGACGCCCGAGTAGCCATCCTCAGCCAACTCTCGAGTCAGAAACTCGTTGAGCTCAGCTTTAAATACTCCGTCGCCGACAAACTATTTAACACAAACAAATCTTGCTTTAGAAACGGGGGCCAAAGTGTGCCTAGTTAGCTATGGTGAAAAGTTACTATTTTTCAAGAATTATTTAACCTAAATAAAAGGCTTTCACATGTTCATGTCAGCAATAATTCACTATGCAGCGCTCATCGAATCAACACTTCTCACGAGCATCACACAATAAATACACAAAAAATGAAATTTAGCTTGAAGTTTAACATATGCCGAAATATTTCCGCTGATCAATTTTGATTTTCATTACATACTTAGGACAAAATAAAACCTACAAACCTTTCGCTTTTTGGATACTGGAGCCGTCATGTTTACAATTTTACAAGGATCAAGGAGAAGCGGTTAACATGTGAACTAACAACCCGGATTCGGAACCACTGATCATGTGATAGGTCACGTGCTGCGCCGAGGCAAGTGTCATGGCTCTTGATCGCAAGACTTGTTTGATCGTTATTGGCATTATTTGTCTATGTTTATTTGGAATTCCCATTCGTATCAATAAAACCGAAAGGGTCGAAGAGAAACTTTCATTATTCAAGAATTATGTCGAAAAGTACAACAAATCGTATCAAAGTAACCAAACTGAGTATGACAACCGGTTTGACAAGTTTCAGGTAACCTCTATTCACTGACAGTAGTATAGTTGATGGAGCTCTTTGTTCCCTTTTTAGTTGATATTTATGTAATCAAAAATATTGGCCTATTGCCAGTTACAATTTACTGTGATTTTCATTCTCTTATTCGTAGAGATCCTTGGAGATGATTCAAATCCTTAATGATGACCGACAATCTGAACGCAGCGCCCATTACGGTCTCACAAAATTTTCTGATATGACGAGAGAGGAATTTGAACGTAAACACTTGCAGCCTAAACTTCATGAACACATCGAACGTAGAAAGTATCACAAAAGCAAAAAATCTTTGCAAAAAAATCATAACTCTGTAATTAAAAAAAGAGACGTGATAGATGCTTCTCTTCCACTACAAGTTGATTGGTACGCAACTCTTCTTTGAAAATAAATGTATTTTTTATGATATAAATTTTTAATTTACTATTTGTACCAAAGGAGAGACAAGAAGGTGATATCTCCTGTACGAAATCAGAAAACTTGTGGTGCTTGCTGGGCGTTCAGTACAGTTGAAACTGTTGAAACCATGTTTGCTCTAAAAACTGGTGTCCTTCAAGCACTAAGTGTCCAAGAAGTAAGTTTCAAGTGTTTGGCATGCTAGTCCATCCATAGTTCGGTCATATTATCCTTATTCTACGGTTTGGTAATTCTTAGTTAACCTCCCGTCCTGTTAATACTAATCAGATCGCGTTATAAATAGTATGTTTTTATTCCTTTAGTATAGAATTTTCCTACAGGAACCTATTGTCATTTTTACAGATTATTGACTGTGCCCAGAACGGTAATATGGGTTGCAGCGGAGGTGATACATGTAGCTTACTGGACTGGCTGACTGTAAATAAGGTGAAAATTGAGCCGGAGAAAGAATATCCCCTGGCCTGGCAGACACAGGCTTGCAAGCTAAAAGGGTGAGCTAATGGAAATATACAATGTAAAGTAATAAAACTTTAAATTACCATTATATCATTTTCTTACCGATTTCAGTTCGGAACTAGGGGTCCAGGTTGCTGACAACTTCACCTGTGAGAGGTGAGCAATAGCTATATATACAACAACAATCTATATAGTGTTTGTTCGACAACATTTGGATTTTCTTCAAGTTTCCTTTGGACAAAGTGTAATAACCACTAAACATAAATTAGCCATGCATGTTAATTACAGTGTTCTATTGCTGTACGATCCATTCACTCCTTGTTCTTTGTTACTCATAGTCATGTCTACTTTTTCTAATCTACTGTTGTGGTGAAGAAAGAAAGAGAGAGGGAGTGCAACTTGCCGGAGATGAGGAAGGCATCGTGTGATGCTCTTGTCAAGCATTCAATGTTTCTGCAAGTTGTTGTTACCTTAGCACTAGTTGAAAATAATATGTAAACTGCACTTGTAGTCCAGTTTTCACCATTGACAAAATAACGGGTACATTTTATACATAGTGGAGAAAACAGCATGACTTAGCTTAACATTAAAAATCCAGTTTTGAAATAGATCCTTTCACTCTTATGGCTAGTTTATTTGAGATGTATGTGAACAAAATAGAATTAAAACACTGCACTATATGTTAAGGAATGTTTGCTTAACGGTTTTCCTTTTCTAGCTATGTTGGGCGAGAGAATTCACTACTAACCAAGATAGCGACGCATGGGCCTGTTGCAGTGGCGATCAACGCCATCAACTGGCAGAACTATCTTGGTGGTGTGATTCAGTTTCACTGCGACGGAAACCCTGCCATGCTTAACCATGCGGTGCAAATTGTCGGTTATGACCAGCGTCCGCCTATCCCTCACTACATTGTGCGTAACTCCTGGGGCACCGACTTCGGTGACAACGGATATCTCTACATAGCGATCGGTGACAACCTTTGCGGTGAGAATGAAATGTGTGGTCGAGATATTACCTAAGAAAATATTGAAGAAAGCTTTAAAAGCATTTATAGGCTTTTTGAGAGGCTATGATTAGACTCGTGATGTCTAAAGTTTGTCATTGCTAAGTATATTTTGTTGGAAACAACAATCGTTGTAATATCCGGTAAAAATAAGGGGGTGAGTCTTGTTTATTGCACATTTTCTGTGTAATGGCATGCTGCTTGCATGCTGTGACTCCCAACCCAAGTATACTAACTGTAGTGGTGACTTGCACACTTCCGGCTCCTTGGTGCTCGGGTATTGGGATTTTGGTCCAAACTATACGGTAGTCCTGCAATTTACACACTGATATAAAGCGATATGACAAAAATGTGAGCGCTCTGCACCAGACAAACGGCGTCGGCAAGTGACCATTCGGTCGAGGGTATGTTGGCACTGCAGTTAAAATCCCTGAAATGTCACGCAATCAGCATGCTGTCAAACAGAAAATGGCCAAAATGTTTTAAATTTTGTTTTAAAATGGAGTGCTTCATTGATGTGTGTTCTTGACACAGTACAGAAAGCATTATAAAATCAGAGAAATGGTACAAGGACACTTCACTTTTACAAAAACCTATGAGCTCTGAGTTATAGGCATAGTAGGGAGCAAGACTGATTTCTATCGAGTGTGATATTTTCACACACTAAGACTTTCCATTTTTTCAGCGTAGTAAGTTATTTGCTATTTCTTTATTCTTCTAGCTTAGTTTTTTTTCTATAAAACAACCGATGTTATATTTTTAATTTACAGGGTTGGGGACAGAGGTGGCAGCCCTGGATGTTCTCTGAAAAACTGATACTTACAATTGGTCTAAGTGAATGGACATTTTTTTACTTTAACATTTAAGTTAATTTTAAAGCGATACCTACTATTATACCTTAAGGTTGAATTGAAGGCATGTGTTCATTGTGTGTTGTTGTGATAGCGAAGTAAAGTTAATTAAATGTGAGTTGCTAACAAAGGTGAGCATTAAGCAATCAAGAGTATCTGTGATTAAACTGTCAGTTATGTCAATGCTGATCAATTCTTCCAATAAATATATTTTGTATATTACCAACATTTCTGTGATTTCTTACCTTGATCCATGTTAGTGCATGCTTTAGTTGGTCAAAATATCTTAATTGTTAATGGTGCCAAGAGGTTGGCATAAATATTGGACAAAGCAAGAACTCCAAATTACTGAAAGCAAAAAGCCAGTTGCAAAAGATTGAGAGATTGTTAGCATAAACAAGGCCAAGCTCTCCAGGTGCATCTTTTGCAATCGGCTGTTTCGGTAAGTTGCTGTTCCCTCTATCCTCTTAGTAAATATTTAGAATTGACAATCAATAGTTGGTTGGATGCTGATATTTCTTCTATCTCTGCGCAGGACCCAGCGCAGCAGTTTCGGGCAGCGGTTACGCCATTTGCTAAGTTTAAGTTCCCGTTCCAGAAAAATAAATGAGTTTTGAATGTAGTGTACAAACAGGACTAGAAATTATTTTTTTCTAAGTATGCATGAAAAGAAATTCATATTAAACATTCCATAGAGTTAAATTAATCAACACTGTCGATTCAAATTGATATCTTTTATTTTTTGGAGAATCTGCTTTTTTTCTTTTCAACAACTTCACCTGTCTTGGTGACTAGAATCTCGTCTCCTCTAGATGATGACTCCCAGCCCTTTGTTCCCTCTTTATTCAGAACCCAAGAAGAAGTCACAGCCACTTGGGACATTCTCTCACGTTCGGTCTCGCTGCTTTCACTCGAACTATATTTCCTTCTCTTCGTTCTGGGCTCGGGCATGATGCAATTTGCAGACAAAAATGTTTTTGAAGTGCTGAACAATTTTATTCCACCTTCAGGAGAGCTTGCTTTTGTTTGGCTTTTTTACGTTTTGTCTTTTCTTCTATTTGACTACAACAAAAATGAGTTATTAGCTAAACAGTTCAATTTTTTAAAGGCAAGACCTACTTTAATAAAGATGAGAGGTACCTCTCATAACTAAAGTGGAACTTCAGTTAAGAGAGGAAAAAAAGTACAAATTATTGTCGCTCTAGTATCGTTTTAGTGCAGTGTGGCTCGGTCCACTTAGCTCATAAGGATAGACCTTACCGTAGAAAAAGGATTAGGTTAGTCCTTTTTCTATGACGTTACCTACCTATCGATCAGCGTTGCCAATTTCTTCGACACAAATTTCTGGAACCCTGGAGTGACGTGGACTGCATTTTCGAACTGGTCATCTTCAGGCTGCCTTCTCAGGGATACTAATTTCTTTTTAATAAGATCTTCTTTGCACCCTTCAAAATTAATAAAATTAATAAAATAGAATAAGATCTTTGCAAAGAATATCCACCATTTATAACCTAACAAATCGCGCATGTTATACCATCTGTTTACCCTCTTTTCTTTACCTTTTTTCTCTTTTAGATTGGAATCATTGAAAAGTGATTTATCAATAAATTCGTGGTTGACAGCCTCTGAAAGTCTAGCTAGGTCTTCATTTTCACTGTCTGACGAACTACCTGAATCTCGTGAACTACTACCGGTTGCCATCTTTAAACAAGTAAGGATTTATTACCGCTGAAAGTACAATTTGAATTCTAGTCCCCATTAATCGTAAAATATTGATGTATGCTGTTTGTTGCACTGCTTTTGATGCACGAGTTAGAAAAACAGGCTGAATTGAAAAGGCTCATTTATGTCAATCAGAATTGACTGAGCATCATAACACAGTTTGCGTCCCTTGTCATGTGGAAAATCAGCAATTTAGGTTCAAACAGAAAACACCTTGAAACTTTTGTTCACCTGTGCAGTACAAGATTGTCGAAGCAGATAAAAAGTTACAAAAATCCCATCTTGGCTTTTGTCAGGTCAAACGATTCAAAATGCCAACCAGTTTTGTTATTCCTAGCTATTTGTCTATATAAAGACTTATATTACTTCTGTAACTTCTAATAAATCTCAATAAAATACTGAGAATTGCATTTTGTTTATTATTTCTTGACAGTTTCCCCTCAGATTCACTTGGAGCTGTTCTAGCTGTAGGTCATAGAAGCAGGTTACAGCTTGGTTTTGCAGCACAGACAAGAGCTTGTCCCCTTCTGTAATTCAAGTACAACATTTCACGTGGCTGCGCAAATCCATCCAACCTGTCAACGAACAACAAGAAACTGACTACTGTATTTTATTACTTCAAAATATGTGTACAATTTCATGCCGCAACCCAAAATATGCTACCATCACCATGGACAGGCCATGTAAATCTACTTAAAGAAGAAATGCAAAAACAAAAATTCTGAAATGTATCCACTTTATTAACAAGAGTTACTAATAAAATTTCATCCAAATAACTAGACAAGACATCATCAAAAAGAAATATCATTAAACATCCATCTATGTTTTATTTTGTGTGTTCCAATTGATATGTATTCGACTTTAAACTTTTATTTTAATGCAAATAATTTCATCCTCAACATTATTAGTTGTATTGTTACATAAATAAATTAAATTACAAATATTATAATAAACTGCTAATGAGTCTGCAATCAACATAATAGAAAATAACATTAAGTCGACATTCAAAATAAATAACCGCCAAGAATGAACGAATCGATGCTACCTTCAGCTAATGGCGTATTGAGATACATACCCCCAATCCCTTGAAAAAAACACCACCAAACATAGTACTCTGGTATAAATTATGAAGTATTTGGTTGGCAGGATTACGTTTCCCTTACTCGTTAACTAGCCTCGCAAAAACGTAGATTCCGTAATAAATAAGATTATCAGGTCAAAAGACCTGCACTGTTGCAGACAATCTGCGAGGGAACAACGTTTCGAATGTGCGCCTGGCCAAACGCCCCAATTATGCAGCAAACAGCTGACAACCAGATAGTTAACAATGTCGGAAACTTTCCGTCAATGACCACTTCCGAGCACCGGGTTTTTTCCACATTCTCTATCGCTTTGGAAAGCGATGAACCACTAACCGTCTGATTGCACCTATTTATCGTACAATGTGTATTATTATTCACAGCTTAACACAAATCAAGATTCTCTAACAAAGTGCAGGTTACTTTGCTAGCATGGGATAACCAACCCAAAGTGCTTTATAAAACTATCCTTGGCTTTACACTATTTTATGGCAGTAGTTACTAGTTAGTTCTACTCATTACATAAACGTCCCAATGATTTGCAAAACTTGCAAGACAAGGCCCAGCTAACAACGTTAAATTGGGTGTTCCCCTTTATCTATAAAACATTTGGTATGCAAATCTTGTGAAAAGTTCACCCCAATAGATTGTACAGGAGGCGCAAAATGACCTTGATGTTGACGCGCCTATAACCCCCACTATTCGATTGTACAGGGAAGAAAAGTTCATTGGCATTTTCACAAAACACTAAACAGAGAAAAAGGAGAGAGAAAGATGAGTACACCTAAAGAGTCTAGTGAAGAGAGATTGAGTTATGCGGGCTTATCTGCTCCGCTATAAATAAAGGCTAATGTGGTATCACTGCTACTTTACCTAGGTACGCTAGTTTCTTTACAAATTTACAAAAATATGTTATGACCACCTAACTACCATCGGTTCAGGCATTTTTCTCTGCATAGTCCCGCATTTTTTGTAAGTGAAACTATTTTGCTAGCCAAAATGGATATTTCAAAAATTGTGAGGACATCGAAATGCCGAATGCTTTATTTACCGAATTGTGGGCAGTGCCAATCGTAAAATATATGTGAATTTACACGGTTAAAGTATCGACTAAGATCCTTGCGCAGTCTTGAAGCTTTTTTTTCATGCTTTGGTCGATCAATAACCGTGCAATATTTTATTTATGTTACAGAACTCGCACTACGTCCGCCTCGATTCGCCGGGCAGTTCTGTAGTATGTTTAGAATTAGAACCGCCAACAAAACACAGCCAACACACAGCCTTCTAGCCGACTAGCTCTTGTGGGCAAATTTTGCTAGAGGGCCATGTGTCGGCCATTTTCCTGGGTGGTTTTATCCTGAAATGACTATACCTGTCTTTGCCACATAATTATTATCCACCCCTTTGGCATTGTTTCACAACGACAAACGAGCTTTAGTCGTGGGGTGTTATCAAAAGGAAGGAAAGTCATGGTTAAAAAGTTGGGATTGTCTTCCCTAGATCATGGGTACTCGAAACAAAACCTTAGGGGAATATTGGTAATATCAACACATAGAGAGGCCTTTCATGGCAAATGGTACGTCCGTTAAAAAATATCTTTCCCGGGGATAATAAAATCACCGAAGCATGCTGTTTAAACAACAATGCTGGCTGCTTGTCAATTGCGCTGCTGAATACATCGAAACAAGCATCTGAGACAGGATGGATTGGAAGTATGGATGGCAAATTAGGCATCTTGGTAGATGTTGATGGTATTGTGACTTTGCTCTAAACCCCCATTGTCAACCAATAGGCATTTCAATTTTCACCACTGATACACTTCATACTATTATAATATTGCCTATATACCTCCAATGACTTCACATGTATCTTACTTGTGTGAAAGTGTAAGTTGGGTACCATTTTGAGGCTGTCTTCCACTGCATTTGATTTAATATGCAAAAAAAACTAAGAAATGTTCATGAAACCAGTGGAAGATGCTGCTTTGTTATGACTAAGTCACCTTGTTATACCAAAAAAGACAGATAACGACTGAAAAGAAATGACACTGTGATAAATGGATGTATCTTAATGTCTTTCCACAAGTCCTTGTTCAAGCTAACCCAAACCATAGCAAAGTGAGAAAATCACAATTCACAAAAAGTTGCCATTTTGTGTTGCATTTAATAAAATGCTTAGAGCTCCTAGTCATTACTTGGAACACTACAACCTTCTCAAAAATTGATACCCGAGTGGGGACTCGACCCCTGATCTCCACTTACCACGGGTGTTTGAGAGGGTAGAAGTGTTCCTAATAATAAAATTACTTCGTGCATTGCAAGCGTTTGCAGTTTTTATCCGATTTCGCAGCTCCAAGTCACATTATTTTCTTATTATAAACCTACTTAGCTCTGACAAAGACTGGCAGGAGAAATTTATCTCACAATGGAGATATTTCCATAGCAAATTATGATGCAATCTCAAGACTTTGCTTGAGACTAAAAACTTGACTGAACACTAAAAGATTGATAACATTTGTGCTGACTTTTTCTATTAACACATTATTTGTGTGATTGGTGACACCGGGAGTATGTGGTGAGAATCTTAGCAGTTACAAACATTTTCTTACAAAAGCATCTAAGAAAAGTCAGCCAATCAACTTCTTGTCAACTAAGGGATTTCTCCACTGATAAACACCGAAATCCCACGACTTAATTTTTGAGATGTTGAGTAATAAAACGAACACAACAACTGTCCAGTTTACCCTGAAAGGATCCTGCATTTAAACAAACTCACAGAATTGGTTCGAAACGGCCAATGTTACAAAATGCCTGTGCAGCACAGTGGTGAGCATCCCTCCTCTGCAGGTATCTAACAGCCTTCAAAATGGTAGCACCATCAAAACAACTATCGTAAGACACCTGTGGCGCTAGGCCAACCCACTCAGATGCACGTCTCAATCATGCAGCATGGACGATCTCAGAAGACCTCCACGAAGCTTGCCGGAAAAAGACCGGTCTTGCCTGTGCGCTGTTGCGTGCCTTTGTACCACCCGTCATCCCGCTTCTTGTGCACGTAGATCACATCGCCGACCCTTAATTCCAATTCATACTCGCTGTTCGGTGGATACGGAACTATACATCGGAACCTGTTGGACACACAACACTCGGAATAACATTTCAGTTTTCACATAATTGAATTCTAGCCAGTATTTCTATGTTGTTAGATATTGAGCTCCTGAATTTGTCTCCCAATGACAAAGAAAGAAAAGATCTAAAGATCCAAGGCTAGAGCAGGATTTTTTTATTCTCTCACAGAAGCTCGAACCAACGAGCGATGGATGGCAGAAGAGAGAGGCTGCATAAACAGGACCTTCCGCTTGCTGGTCATATGCTCTGCCGGCAAGGATATCCGGGTACACAAGATTTGAGCCTTGCGGGGTGGGACAAGGGATCTCCGACCAGCAATCCTGGGTTCGTATCCTGGATAAGTCACATATTTTTCTAGCCTCTCTCCCCTACCAATGGCTAGATCATTACGAATATTAATCCATAGTTTTTTCCCCTAATTTGTAGCAAACTAGTCATAATAGTCCAAGTGTATTTACTCAAACGTTGACAGATTGTTACTCTAATTATCGTTTGATCACGCCCAAGGTTGCTAGAAAGTAACAACTTTTCATAGCTCTGGCAGTTTTTGTGCCCGGAAGCAATGGCTAGCGTTCCAACAACAGCACCTTTTTAACTGTAACATAGACCCTGCGTGTCGGTTTAGAGACGTACCTTTCCCTAACAGGCGTGCTGCCGACTTTGATGGGCTTCCGAGTGTTGTCCCCACTGCCTGCGTCCAGCGAGTTGCTCTTGCGGTGATGATTGGCAGTCGCGCCACCCGGCACCGCGGCGGCAGCACCAGTCGCTGTAGACTCCGCCGATACTCTACGGCCACACGTCACGTTCAAGGATACACGGGTTGAGATAGGCCAAGGCCCACAGAACAAGGTTATGTCTTTTGTGGTGCAGCCAGGTAAATTTAAGTCAATAGAGATTCATGTACCAGCTTTCAAGGCATGTATTTTTTTTTGAAGGGAAGCTACAATTTGTATTTTTGAAGATTTCTTTGAGCTTGCCAATATATTTTACAAATCAAAAGAGTTGCCATGCATGTACAGAATAAGCAGGTGATATTTGAAGAGTAGAGTAGTTTTAAGAAAGTGCTAGGTGCTGAATAGATTAATAGAAAGAGGCTTTAGTTTGCAAGCAATCACTGACAATACAATTTACAACAAATTCTGTACCACATCAATGCACCAGGCTGAAAAATTTTTTCCCTGCGTTTATTACCAAAACAGAAATTTTAATTGTAAATGATATTTTTTCCAAATATTACATAATTACATTACCCCATGTATTTGACTGGGAAAGGATGTAATAAGACATTAAATATGATTAAAAAAAACTTACCTACTGCACCAAAATAAGGTTATTGAAATGACTAATAAACATTACACGTTAAGCGTACATAAGGCTGTATGGCTAAAGAACAACTTATGATGAAAAAAATGTGTTACGTGACTCCTGATCCATCTCTTCCAAAAATTAGCACTCGTTAGTTTTTCAGAGCTCATAAAACCGTCCTCCAACAGATACATGCACTGACAACCGTCCCAACAAATCCAACGTGCACGCATGCGTGGTGGGGCCGCTAATCACGAACCTGGGGAACATCGCTACGCTTGCGTTGGGTACTACACTTGGCCGGTCACTTTTGTGCTTGACCCGTTGCGAGCCGGTTGCTGCCGCGGCCGCGACGGAGGGAAACAGGCGGTGGTGTGCAGTGCTACCATCTAGCGAGGGCGCTTGCAACAGCTGGCTGGGACACGAGCCCGACCTAAGGCATTCGCCGCGGGGCGATTCGTAACCAAGCCTGACATGGCACGGGGCGACGATCACAGAAGCACAGGGGGACAAGGCATGGTTGGCAAGCTTCGACAAGCAAATTTTTTTTGAGAGCTAGGTGAATGCATTCTTGAAATTGTGTAAAAAATTGTTAAGGTTTTGGCTTCACTTGACTTTTAAATAATAACATTTGGGTGCAAAAAACTCCTTATGAAAAAGTATTTTAAGTAATCTTCTAGTACCTTTAAGTAAGAAAAGGCACATCGTCATTTATTCAAGGTATGCAATTCAGCAATCAATGAGTTGCACAGCAATTTCTATTGCAGTTCACGTAAATTAGGAGTTATAACAGAGAATGCATTCACCTACTCATGGCAAGAAAAAAAGTCCAGGATTGCTAAGCAACAAATGCCATGCCATTTCCAGGGTTGCCAGCATTAAACTCTCTTCAGCTATAAACGGGGGTCAGAAACCCAGTGCATCTCATGTCAAAACATTAAGTTATCACGCTTAATTAATAGTTAGCTACAGACACAGTCATAAGTTGACAATCAAAAGAAGGTTAGGTGACACCTATTTTCAATTCTGTGAATGTTGTGCATTGTATTTTACAGTGAATGCAACTTGTAGTTGATTAGTGACACACATATAAATACCACTTTGTGAGAAGTACCCTAAGGTCTATAATTTTTCTCTGCAGTGAACCATCCATCAGGTGTTTCTTCTATAACTTGCCAAACTATCTTAAACTGAAAACTTTCCAAAGTAAACCAACCACTTATCAATATCACTAGTTTTGCAGCATTCACAACTCGTAATAGCGGCAAGTCACATTAACTGAAATACGCAAGTTTCTTCATAAGGGGATGGGGAAAGTGAAGTACTTACGAAACTTACTGAGAGGAACGAAGCTATGGCGGTAACTTCTGATAGTTTTCAAGTTTAGCAAATGCTTCAACTGTTGCCTTTGGCACTTGTAGGGAGACAATAAAAGGACAATATTGGATTACCACCACTGCTTCGTTTCTCTCGGTAAGTTGCACAACTACTTCACATTCAATTTCCCTTAGGCATATCTAGCATTTTGCCACACTGCACACAAATTTTTTCGAACTGGGGTATCAGCTGACGGAAGAAGAAGTTCCAAGGTTTTTTTAACCCAGGGGTCTTGCCTCGAGCGGCCATTTGGCCATGCTACCATGGTTCTCTGCATAATACAACTTTTGTTTTATATGACCCCGATATAGAGAAGCCCTCTTCAACAACACTAAAAGGTGGATATGACTTTAGCACCATTATGCAACCGTGCTGAAGAACACGCACGTAGCACTGACGTGCTACGACAGTAGCATTATCGATGACGATAAGACATATAGGGTTTCTGTTAAACATCACAGTGCAGTGAGGACAAAGCTATCAATCGCACAAGCATAATTGAAGTCAGTCTCTGAAAATGTTCCTAGTTAATACTGATGCTTTAGGTTGGGATAGCTGCTTGGTTCTACACAGTCTATGAAGTTAGCACAGTGCCATGTAACATATGACTACTCTTGGTGAGGCCCCGGAGTAAAACGGTGTACCCGGAAATCTTACATTCCGCCTTCTTCAAACGGTGTGAGACTGACCTGACATGAACAGGATGTACGGGGCTGGCGGTGACAGAGCCATCGTCAAACACCGGGTTGTCCATTGAGTAGCTTGGTGGCGGCGACTTGGATTTTTTTATGCTTGTCTGTAGGCGGCGCATCAGGCTTACACCGCCGCTACTGCTGCCTTTCTCCTTGCGATCCTTCTGCAAGGAAATTGATGTGATTACGGTCAGGCACAGGAAAGCGGTAGGTTTTGTGAACTAACAGGCCGATCAAACCTTTCTGGTACTGGCCAGATTTGTAACTTTTTTAGAGACCTGAGAGGAGCTCCAAGCGAGCTGATTTATAGGATCAAAAATCAGTTTCAAAAAGCAGAAGCATACACTTCACCAAGAAGCAAGAACTGGAAGTGAACTGGAAGTGAAGGCCTTCATACAGGCCTTCGGAAGAGGTGTACCTTGTCAGGGGTGCGAGAGAGGTCCGCCCACTGTGGGCTGGCAGCACGTGGTGGCAGTTCTGGTGGCTGGCGCGAGGCAGCGGCAAAAGGCGAGCCACCAGATCGCGTGTAGCTAATGGCAGCAGCTGGCGGCGTGACATCAGTACCGTTGGCGCGCGGCGACGGCTGCGGTGAGCTTGACGGCCGTGAGCTGCGCAGTTGAGCCTGCACCATTCTGCAAGTGGAGGGAAGGTGGAGCTAGAGTAAAAACAGACTGGTTTGGGCAAGAATCTCGACAAAGTCTATGTCAGGGATATTATCTTATGACCTAACGGCTTGGGGTGTTGGAAACACCTGTTCTCGTGAGATCATACAAGTTAAGCAACCCTGCGCTGAGTCAGGTATTGGATGTGTGACCATCATACACATGACCAGTTCTGTTCGGGAGAGAGATTGGAGGGATGAAAGTTAGTACAGAAACTTAATTCGCCCTACTTATCAACCTCTCGACAGCATAGATTTGAGGAGGAATCCTGCCGTTTGCGTTGTACTGCCCTTCGGAAGGGACGTTAAGCCGGTAGTCCCCTTGGTGCTCTTCAACAGGAGTAGGCTACGTGCCAGCACCCAGTCCCCCTCCTCCCTTCTAGGTTAGGTTAGGTTCATAACCATCCGCTCATTCGCCGACGCCATTAGACCAGTGTCGCAGGGCCAGTTGTCAAAACAGTGCGTTGTTAAACCCTAATAATCAATCATTATCTGATGCGGCAATTCAAAAAGCTAGAAAATCTGATCAATTGGTAATAAATAACCTGAATTTAAAAAGCCATGTTATAAGTCAAAAACTCTAGAGTTCGTTGATTACAGCATCACTGGAAACCAGCATTACAGAACAAACAAAACAATCACATTGCACTCACTTGGCCGGCACGACGTAGTTCCCGGGAAAAACACCGCCTTTCTGTGTTCGACTGGACGTCCCCTTGAACCATCCATCCTGGCAGCGTTCCGTAACGACATACACTGACCCCTTACGCAGCTCCATCTCGTCGGCCTTCTGCGGCTTGTAAGCGTACAACGCCATGTAGTGGGCGGGCAACGGGGCGGACGAGTGCACCCCTTGTGGGGGTGGTGCGCCATCTTGGCTGCCTGAACGCCGGTGGCGCTGGCTACCCTGGCGTGGCATTGGCTCCGGAAGCTGCCATAGAGAAACACTGAGCAATTTGTGGGCATGCGGCAAGGATGTCACACATTTGTGGGCTTGGATTGGCTTAGAAAGTGCACAACAGCATCAAGAGCATATAACAACCAATACCAATCCATATCGAACAGAGGACGACCAAGACCTTGGATAAGAACAGCAGTTATTCAATGGGGAAATACAATCAATACTAGGTCAATCTTTAACTCAGCTGACAAATCCTCAACTAGATATTGAACATTTTCAATATTTAATTAAAAAGGATTCAACTTTAGTGTGTTTAGCGAAGCGGAGTCATTTTGCTTTGTGGAAATTGCTTTGTTGTTCTTAAAAAGGCCATGGCATTTACCGAAGTTCATGATCATGTCCGAACGATTACTTACAAGTGGTTATCACAGAAATTTAGAGGAAGTTCCATCTCCTATCTTATCTGATCTGATAAGCAATCTGATGAGCAATCTGATAAGTTTAATAAATACTGGGGAAAAGGAAAGAAGGATATGCAACCATCCGAAATAGAAAAAGACAACCGCAAAACATTAATGAGTTTTGACTTTTCTGCTACTGTCTTACTCAAGTTTCTATATTATCCTTAGTTTTGTAGAGACTCAAGGATACACAATTCTCGAAACACTACTAATTTAAATTTTAAACTTGATTACCTTCGAGGTCATGCTAAGCTCCAAGGCTTCCGAAGACGAATTCTCACCAGCCGATGATGCTAAGATCTCAGCCGAATGTCTGAAATTGCCAAGAAAACACATGAAATACAAGACAAATAGGTGGCATCAAGCATTATTTCTAATTGAAAATTTACAACCAGTTACCTTTCAATCTAGTACTGTTGTTTCTTTTTGCAGGTTTGGTTGAAATTGACAAATGAAATTGAACAAGTTATTGAATTAATTGATCTATCAGAGCATTAACAAACTAACACAAAAAGTGCCCAAACAACTCAAATGGACATATATCACTATCTCTCACAACAACAAACTTACTACTCCGCCCATACCTGTGACTGGCTAGCGGTGCATGCCCCGTGCTGTTGACAACTGTAAAGCTGTGCCGCTTCCCACGGCTTTGCGCTTGTGCAACCGCCGGCGGAGACATGCCGGCTCCATGCACTGGCCGTGGAGGTGGCGACCCCACCCCTGCAACGGCAGGTCTCGGGGGCGGTGGCGAGGCAGGTGATGACGGAGCCGTGCTGGAACTCGACGACGTGTTGCTCGACGAGGTGGCCGGCGTCGTGGTGGACGAGGAGGCAGACGAGACGGTGGAGCTCGAGTCGGAGGCAGCACCCATTGTGATGTGGTGGCGTGGGGGGGCGGCAGAGACCGTGCGCGAGTGGTCAGTGGGGATCAGTGGCGTGGTGTCTTCAGAGGTGGGGGTGGGAGGTGCGACTCGCGATGGTCCAGGTTGTGAGCTGGGGTGAAGATCGGATAACAGTGAATCAATGGCGTAGGAAAATACATAAATATATTTACTATTGCACTACTTTGGCTTTTGCACTAACATTGAACCACGTGTAGCATTAAATATGATGCTTGTTGAGTGGTAGAATCACTTAGAAAGAGTGCCTAGATTAAAATAGATCTTAGTTACAAAAATTTCAGACTACACTGACAATTTTACATTATCATTATTTTACAATTTGAAAACATCCCAGACATTATTATCCAACCAGGGAATACAACATTTTGAGAGAGTAGTAGTGTTTGAATAGGTACACTCCTCAGCTCAGCCAAGCATACGCCGGTATTATTGGTGCCACACTTACTTGGTAGAGAGCTTCATTAGAGCGCGAGCGACGTTGTTGAGTTCCACAAACGCTAGTGGGAAGATGCCAATGCGGTCCGTCAGTTTGCCTTCGGCCCAATTCTCGTCCACTCTCCGGATGACAGTGATCACCTCCCCCTGCACAATTTCACCACAATTATCAGTATTTAAATATCAGCTTTGCCTACAAAAGACACGTAATTTTGTTACATCAGTTAAATAGAAAGATTTTTTTTATTCCAACTTAAACTTAGTTTATTTTAAGTCTGAGGGTCCTAAATTTACTTCCACCAAGAAATAAACAGAATTGACGTCAGTTTACTTTTCGTTTAAACAGTTCTTGAAAAAAATTCACACTACACCATCACCACAATACTTAACAACCAAATGTGATTATGGCTAGCACATCACACACATAGTTTCTGTGACAATTCATCAAGGATTATCTATCTTTTAAAAAAAAAATGTGAGTCGCTCAAATAGGAGTATAAATTGAAAGCTAACTGACCTTGTTAAACGTCAGACACCCTTCTTCATCGTCGTTGGTCATGCGGAAGTCGTAGAGTGCTTTGCATTGTGGTATGTGGCTTGGTAAGGGGGTCATGACTTGCACGTAGGTCAACGGAAACACGCCGTGGCTGCCACCGCTCTCGCCGTGGTACCAGTTAGCATCCATTTTCTTCCGTAGTACAATCACATCACCCTTCTTGAAGCGCAGGTCTCTAAAATGATAATTAACAGCCACTTATTAGAGAGAGAACACTTCAGCAAAATTTAAAATCAAAATGTAGCAGGCTACGTACATATGTTATGAATAAAGCCTAGGTTCTATGTCATTCGCTGTGAGATACCTTGGTATGTAAAATTTATTTTTGGTCATAAGTCACTTACCCAGGTTCGTTGGATAAATAGTCGTAAACTGCCCGAGCGTAGGGGGTGTTGGGCAGCAGTGTCTGTTTAAGAGGACTTGGTGTATGGTGTACACGGGTGATTTCTGGAGCAACCACTGCCGCTGCTCTTGGTTGAATCTGTGCTACAGGCGCAGACCCAATAGGTGGCGACAAGATACTAGGCTTAGCCAGCTTAGGCTGCGCGTTGCCTGTGCTGCGCATACCACCCAGAATCCTCATGAGAAGGACATTGGGTGGCAAATCGTCGATTTTGATAGTCACAAGAACACGACACTCTGGGCATCTCAATTCTTTCTTCGTGGCGACTATCTCCTCCAAGCACTTCTTGCAGAATGTATGTTGGCAAGGTAACACACGGCTGGAGGTATCCAATCGTTCTAAGCATACCGAACACTCGAGAAGGTCGTTCAGCATGTATTCATCCATCACGGAGTTTGATAGAAACTTTAGGTTGTGCGTGAAGTCAGTCTTGGTGATTTTTTGATGGCCAGTTCCACATCCTGTTAAAGACCACAAAGATAAATAAGTGGTGGTATCAAATGGGTGTGTCAGACGCAGTATGTTCAATTTAAATGTTCAGCCCACCCAAATGGCACAAAGAGGTAACCTTGCTAAGTCATAAAATTTATAACTGTTTCACACATTTATAACACAATGAGATAACAGCTATAACAAGTGTTGTTGATGGTGGTGCAGGTGCATTGTGTTGCTTGTCTCCGGTTGCCATGCTAGCAATTGTGCAACATGTACCAAATAGGTGGATAGGTATATCACAGATTGAATCATACAAATTAGACAGAAGATATTTTCCTATTTATACTAACAGACCATGCCACCCAAAGAAAGTTAAGTTATCGCTAGAAAATTCCGAATTGTTAAGGGGCAGGGCTTTAGCAATTGGCATAGCGACCTAGCCCCAAGGCAGGAAGAGTCTGCCATCTCTACTAACATTCACTCTCTACACCACTCATGTAATCAAAGCACATTGCAGTTGATAACACAATACAGCACACGTACCATCGCTTGCAGACGTAGAACAAAAAATTTGATAGATAATTAATTAACCCAGAAACGCACAATTTAGACTTCGTGGAATCAAAATCAATCACTCATCACCAGCAGCCATTTTCAGAGTTGCTCTTATTCGCTGTGACGTCATGATCTTATATTTAAAAATTGGCGCACAAAATAAACGTCAACCAAAATTGGAATTTCTTATCAACTCTAGATAGCATGGATTTGTAGAAGAATCATGTTGTTTGAGTGGTACCGTGTCTCGAGAGCCGTTAAGTTTCCTCATACCCCCTATACGAGCAGAGGTCCACGTCTAAAGACTTTTAGGGATCTAAAATTATTCTAAACGATCTGTATAAAAGAAAAGTGTATCTAGGATTGTTTTTGGATCAAATTTTGATATATTGAAAAATGTAGACTGGCAAGTTTTTGAAAAAGAGTTCAAATGCACAAATCCACCGAAATATTCATTTCGACTTTCTTCACACAAATATGTTCAAACAATAAAGACACTAGTGTACTCCCAACCTTGGGTAAAGCGTAACCAAACATCTCCGCTTATCTGGTTACAAAAAGGGTGGGGGGAGAGGGCAAAACAAAGGATTGTAGAAGTTAGTAATATTCAAAAATAATGAAGCGGTGCCAAAGGTTCATATAGGTTCATTGACAAAGAAAACAATACTTTTAGGGGATTTGAGGGCACAGCCGCCAAAACAAGCAAGGTGCTTTTTTTTCAAAAAACCTATAGGTTTTCCCTCAGTGTAGACAGAAAATCAATTTTTGCCTGAGGCAAAAACTGATTTTCCATCCTCTACATCCTGCTGTCCTGCACAGTGGTCCAGTTGCCAGTGCCTGTCCTTGAGTAGTGCAAACGCTTCCAGAATCTAAACTTCCAGCAATTAGATCTTTCTTGGCAACAATAACGGATCAGATTGGCAATGCTACGCATTCGTTATGATTTTTTTAACCATTGTCCATTACCCTGAATCAGGCCAAGACTCAGTTCGTTGTTTTCTCCCCCAGGGGCGAGCGTAACTTACCTTGACCGAGTATAACTACGGCAAATTCGACAAAGTTTTTAGGACTAACGATCGACAATCAACTGAAATGGACCCCTCAAATTACAGAGCTAGTGAGCAGTGTCTCGAGCCGGCTATGCCATACGGACATTAGCCAGGAAATGTGACGCTGCTACAGTGCGCACAGCCTACTTCGCCCTGGTACATTCTATTCTCCTGTACGGCATAGTCTTCTGGGGAACCACTCCGGACTGTCATAGAGTCTATGTGGCACAGAAAAAGATTATTCGAATAATTGGAAACCTACGGCCCAGAGAGTCCTGCATGGCATCTTTCGCTCGCCTCAAGATTCTCCCGCTACCTTGTATTTACATACAACAGGTGGCTTTGTTCACTAGGGACAATTTACATCTGTTCCCGACTAGCAATCACAGCCACAACACCAGGACGGGAACTGCACTATCCACTAACAGCTGCAGACTCAAACTTACCTCGAGGAGTAATCTCAACGAGGGTCGAAAAATTTTCAATAAACTGCCCGTTTTTATTAAAGCTGCGACACAACGCAACGTCTTTAAAGACAATCTCGATGAATTTCTTCTTGATAAATTGTTTTATAATGTTAACGAGTATTTAGGTAATTAATGTATGTAATGAATTGTTCATCATTAATTTAGCTGCATGAATTAAAATTGTGACAAGGTTTATATTATATTATAGAAATGTAATGTGCTAACCAATAAAATATATAAAATAAAAAATAAACCTTCAGGTTCGAACTTGTTTTCACTACAAATCCATCACTTCTTTCATTTTAACAGATTAGCCAAGTTCCTTTGCATTGACTAGATACCTACATGACACATTCTTGGCCACTATGCCTCTGCAATTATTGTGGTCACAAATCACACATGCGATTTAGGGCATTCTATCCATGGAGTCCGTGAACTGAAAGAAAATATTTGATTTTGTATCTTTCAGTTTATTATCACACCTACATAACTACTGCTCAACAGCCTACAAGTTTAATAAAGTAATAATAAGTAGACATAATAATAATAAAAATAATAATAATAATTCGAAGAATATCTATTGATCACAATATAATTGGATATATCATAGTAAATGAAGGTAGGTAATGGAAACGCAGCACAGTTTGCACTTGATGCTCGTTAAGAGATTGCGCTATTAAGAGGTATTCAACCCAAAAACACAGTGAAAAGGATTGCGTTTATCTGCTGCGATTAAAACTAGTGCAATAGGTTCTCAATGGACCGATCCAATACAAGCTCTTAACATTTCTCTAAAAATTGCATGTTCCAGCTGTCTATGAATAAACCTCAACAATAAATTATGCTTTGTAGATCACTTTTTAAGATTCCTAAAAATGCAAGTCCATTAAGTTTATTATATTTAACTATATACCAAAAAGGCATACTATCACAACTAGTCTAAACAAAATAAACATTAGCCAAATTGACTGTCAAGTCGTGAAAGGGCGGACAAATTTTTATCAAACAGGATTGTTTGGTGCAAGGATTTGAAACAGCGATATTATATTTTAATTATAATAATATATGCATGTGTGTGTGTCTGTGTGACCAAGGTTAATGTCGAGGAGTTAGTAGAAGAAGAGCAGTCTTTCTTGGGCGCTGCCGGAGAGAAGGCGCCATCCGCGCTTGATGTTCAGGTACTGGATTATGGCACGTACACAGATGAGGAGGCCTAAAGAGAAAGTGTTTTAAGAACTAAATGTTGTAGTATCATTTAAATAAAATATATCTTCTACTCACATCAGAAGTAATCAATGTCTTTGTCAATTTAATATATTTCATTTAATATTCTTAGGGAAGATTTTTTGGTGGTATGGGTGGTTACGCTTTTTTTGAGGAAATTTTTCAAAACTTACCAAAGGCCATGATCAGCCACCATAGCCAACTGTTCTCATGGGAGGCCAGATCTGTTGAATGTTTTACGATTAAGGTCCACTTGGCCAGGGAGAGGCCAAAACCAGACAGTGCTCCATAGCGGGCAGCAATCGTGTGGCAGAAGCACATCAAAAGAAGGAACCCAATCCAGTTAAAGAGGAATGCAACTGGAACCAAAACAGAGTACACTTAGGAACCGTGAATATCTTCTAGGTGAAAATGTAATAGATGTGTGTATACGATGACTTCTTAATAAAGAAGTAACTTCTTCTCTATTTAAACTTTAACTTAGAATTAGATTGGTACCTAGAAATCTAGGTACCTAAAAGTCTGCAAATCATGTAATATTGATAATGGACAATAAAGAACACTTTACTTTACTTTACTAATGACTTTCAATGCAAGAACATATACCTAGGAAAGCAGTGAAGAACATAAAGTCAGTTCCCAAGAGTCCATTCTCTGCATCAGTATCAGGGGCATCAGCATCAATGGCCAGAAAAGCCATCGGGACTCGGGTCGTATTATGGTGTGTATGTTCTCTCTCCACTTCTAGCGTCTTTTCTCTTTGCACCTCTTCATATGTTGGTAGTTTTGTAGCGAGCTCGTATGGTGGTGGTGCTGAGAAGTCAAGCTTTGGTGGTGGTATGTCATCGGCATCGCTGAATTGCTCTATGTCTCGCATTGCAGAATGTGGCAGACTGACAGTTGTCATTTCGCTGTGATTCACTGTGCTTGGAGGCAAAACGACTGTGAGAGCTACCGATGGAGTGAGGACAGCTGTAGCACCATCAGGAACTGTCACCTGTGACTTAAAAACACAAAAATAAAGGTTGATGTAGAATGTTGTTAAAGGTATTTGAAAGTGAATATGTTTATAACAGGGCTCAAGGTGACGGCTTTGAAATTATTGTAAATGGTGACTTGGATCTAACAATCCAGGCAGCAAGCTTGATGCCAATAAGCTCCTTTCTTAAATATCAATTTTATCAAGCTAATTATCAAATTAACAACGTTTGTAGGGGCTGATCACGACAGTGAACAGAGGTTTCAAACATTGTTTTAATTCTGTTTAGGCTCAAAATGGTAAGTGGCCATTGTGAAAGCTATACTACTACAACCATCATGGAGCCATATTTTGACACAGATTAGAAATTAAAAACTTACCGAGTCCATGTACGCATTCCTTTCCATCGTCCCTGAAAATACGCTTTAAAAAATGTAAAATAATTTCAAATAGGTCTACTTCTAATGCAAGATGAAGTTTCTTTTGACGGCCCACTATCATAAGAATCTCCCTTGTCACTTCTTCCCCCACTCCTTTGTTCTCTGATGACGTACAGACGTGCTCTGCCGCTATCGACCTATTTCAGATTCGGCGGCATTTTAAAATTTAGGTGGCGAACAAAATGTATAACTCACAAAACAAAAATTTCAAGCGATGATCACTACTTGTCAGTTCATGAATTACAATTTTTATATATCTGAACGAAAGCATTCAATCTGATTGAGCTCTGAATTCGAATTTAAGAACATGTGGCGCACGGTCAGTGAATGAGCCAGCAGCAGCTGAGAGAAAACATTTTTTTATTTCAGGTAGATTCCATTTGATTCAATTACAAAATAGAGAAACAATTGATATTTTTTATTTGTTACATTTTGCACAAATCTAAACATAATTAAATTGTGATTCAATCAGCAATCGGTTGTAATTAATCAGTATTGCCATTCAAATCACAACTCGGGCAAACATATTTCAATTGTAACACATGGCTAAGCATAAACATTGGTGATTTTAATATTGATGGTATTGGCTAATTATCTATTTCTTAGAGTAACAATAGCTATATTAGTAATTATAGCCTCATAATAGCAGGTTAAAATTAAAAATAACTTAATCTTCTATTATGCTACCTGCATTATTCAGGCATTTGAACAATTCTTTCAAATTTGAGTACAAGCTTTTATTAAGCAATGTTAATAATACAGCTCTATTCAAGGATTTTGCCTGTCAATCTACATGTGCAGTCATTTTTATCACTGAATTTCTTATAAATTACAAAGTTAATTCAAATTGGTGACACATGTCTAACAAGTAAAGGCTTAATATACAAATAATAACAAATTACTTAAAATCTATTGATTGTGACTTTACAATATTGACAGACCAATGAAAATAAAACAAGGCCAAAGGTAGGAAAAAAGTCTAACAAATAGCTACCACTAAAATGCTGTGAACAATACAATATTAAGATTAAAAAAAGTAACACTGTATGTATCTCTTGAAAAACGACTAGCTAGGTATTGTCTATCGTGTGGATGGTATTGAATGGTAGCAGGTTCATCTTGATGAACTACCAAACAATCCACAATAAACTAGAAACCATTGTGAAAATATTCACTAGAATCAAGCAGTCCTCATCTAGATTCTCTCACCCTCGATTGCAAAATCACAAGAGAAACAAAACGGACAAGTGGTAAAATCACTTAAAAAAAAACCCCGCTAAGTGCGTCAAACAAAAATATTCACAGTTAAGATTAACTAAATATCAATGTTGAGACTAACAACAGATTTAAATTTCTGTTTTGGCAGATAACCATAGAACGTGGCATTGGTGTGAATACTATTTAAAACAAAACTATCAGATAGCCCCTCACAGATGCTGCCATTGAGTCGTAGCAAGATTGCTAGAAGATTCCAAAGCGCGGGCAATTTCTTCATGAATACCGTGGTTTAACCAAAGATGCTGCAACTTTTTGTACCGATCAGGACACAATCTAAGTGGATTTCCCCTCCTCAACCCCTGATCCGTTTCGCCATACTGATCCAGATATGGAGGCGTAACAAAACACCCTCGATTCGGACTCGCGAGCAGCAAGATCTCGCACTCCCGGATGCGTAGGAAAATGCCAACGCCAGCGCCGCATTCGTGTGCATGATACGTGCATGCTCCCACCAAGATCTTGTTCATCTCTGTCTGACAGCAGTAGCTCTGCGAGCACAGCATCTCGCCACAGACGAGACACATCGTTGGGTTCCGAGAGTCTTCCCGGTCATTGTTTGGGCAGTTGAACAAGGACACAGTGTTGATGAGCTCACTGTAGTCGATGGGCAAAGGCACGAGGCGGTTCACTAGAATTGGTGGCATGACAGGATCAAATCCTTCGCGCGCCCAAGCGATTCGTTGGGAGTTAGCCCACGCAGTGACCAGGTCAAGTGCAATCGGTGATGTTACCAGTGCCAGCAGACGGTCTTCTCCAACCCCCAAGTACCCACAAAGATTCTCGAACGTGTCGCCGCCAGCTTCCATAAGTGCTGGGGAAGACGGCACGCCTGTTAGGAAGTGGTAGTATATAGCAGAGCAGCGTAAAAATGGAATGCTGCGTGACTTCACCGTAGCCAGTGTTTCAGCAGCCGACATAACGCTGTCGTCAAGGCTGGCTGCCGCTCGCGTTGCCGTCGCCAATTCGTGGAACGCTGTAGCCAAGGGATCAGTAGATGCCTCGACGTCCATCGACTCAGAGTCCGCCTTTAGGGTCAGTAGGATCTTGGCGATGTGAGCAAGGAAGACTAACTGAAACATGTACAGGTCCTGCAAGCTGCCAGTAGGTACGCAGGCTGGATGGTTGTCGCCGAACAGAGTGGGCAGCGAGACCGAGAGCGGTACGAGTATGCCTAGACTGTCCCAGTCGAGCGGCGGTGCTCGGTCGTCCCCAACCAGCATTACCAGGTAGTCTTGGGCACGGCTCGGCAAGTTCCCAGTGGGCGCATGCGTGCCGCCCATGACGCCCACAATGCGCACCAGGCCCTCGAGGCAATCTTGTTGCCGTGACGAGAAGTCGCCAAGCAGCGACTTGTCCGCAGTACGAAGAACGCACTCCACCGCCTCGATCGTGTACGCGCAAGTGGCCCACGTTGTCAGCGGCATCCGAGGATCTTGGTCATCGGGCGAAGCGGTCAAACCCTTAGTAAACGCCGTTTGTGAGAAACGTGTGATCATCTCAGTTAGGTTCTTGGAGAGCAGCGGCTGGACTGTATCCTGTTCGGCAGACGGGAATAGCGCAGAGAACGTAGTGTCACCGATCGCAGCAGAGACTCGGTCTCGGCTAGGTAAGGAGCGAGCCGTCAGACCCGCACCAACCTCGGCGGCCTCGACAGAGGGAGACGAGGCATTACGCATGCCAGCCGCCCAGTCTGCATAGACCAAGTCGGAGACAGCTGGAGCAGTCGACAACACGGCCGAACCAACCTCCGCCGCGACGGCCTCTACGTTGCCGGCGGAGGGAGACCCGGCATCGCGAATTGCCATCTGTAGTCCACGCACCCAGTCTGCAAAGCCCAAGTCAGACACAGCAGGAGCAGCTGACAACACGCCCAGTGGGGGGAGTAGCGGCAGCACCGTGTTACTCAAGCACTCGCAGAGCGGACACAAGAACTCCTGCTTGTCCACGTCGAAGCTTACGGGCTGGCGCACTCGGTACGGCCTCCGGTTCTCCTTGGCCATCACGTTCTCGAAGTACTTCTGCCAGCACGTACCGTGCATCACGTGGCCACATGAGCTCGTGTGGGGCGCACGGCCAAGAGACGCTGGCAGGCACAGCTGCAAGGTCTCGTCACGGATCGCTCGCTTTTGGTTCACGACCGTGGACTGCTGAACGAACGCAGCCAGCACCAGAGCGGACCCCGATGCCGTCACTGCCTGGTCCTCCTGGCATAGAATGCAAGTGTGCGTGCGCTCAGTGATCACCTTGCTGGTTTGGTTGGGTCCCAGGGAGACCGGAGTCGCCTCTGTCACCGCCTCCTCTGTGAGGTCCATCGACGAGCCAGACAGTTCGGCGGCCGCTCGGCCCACGTCTGCTTCTGCCATCTCGAACATCTTGGAGTTCTCCTTCATGAAGTTTTTCTGCATGGCTGTCATCTGGGCCATGATCTTGGCACGTTTCAGTGCAGCCATCTTGACTCGCCATTCCTTCTCCTCTCGCGCGGCGTCTTCGCTCTGCTGCGAGGAGGATGGGTCTTCAGCGGTGAGCATTTCCTCGCCAGCACCCTTGCGCTTTGGGCCAGCGACGGCACGGTACTTGGCTAGTGTCCACGTCAGAAGGTCCTTGTGCGCCTCCACGCGTGGGCTCGAACACAGCTCCTCGATCAGCTTCTCCAGGCCCCATTTGTCAGCACGCTCCGTGAACATCAGGATTGGGTAGAAGTTCTGTTCTTCTTCCTGGAGTGCGTAGCCAATGAGATAAAGGACTTTGTGGAGCTGAGCCTCGGAGAAGCTCCGAGTTCGGAGGTTGATGCTGCGCTCAAGGACGGTCTGCATAATGTGGAGCATCACGTCGCACTGTAGAAGGTTTGCCACCATCATGAACGCGTCGGTCAGTGGGAGCAGGGCAGGTGGAGGACAACACTCGAGCTGGCCCTTTGCCTTGTGTCGTTTACGTTGCGCCTCTTCTGATTTTGACAGTTCCTCACGAGTGTAGTGATAGAAGAAAACATTGTACTGCTCGTATAGCTCCGATTTTAACTCGTACACGCCTTTTCCTGTGCCAGTGGTTGGTTTTTTGAACTCGGCGACTTCGTCGATCACCCTCTCCATCCCGGTCTCGTGATTGACGTCTTCCGGCAGCGTCTTGTTGAGCTCCGAGTGTGCCAATGGCTTGATGCACAACTGCTGCATGATCTCCTTTTTGGTTCGCTCTTCAGCCGTCACTTGCCCAACGCCGGGCATATGTCTTTCACCTACGAGCATCACAAGAACGCCGAGAAACTCCTCAACGAGGTTGATCACCTGCCGCATACTGTCTTCTTCTGGATTCTTTAGTGTGTTGGTCTCAAACTGCGAGTTTGCCCAGTTGATCAAGTTGAACTTGTTCAGTAGGTGGATCAAAAAGTCGTTGCTCTCGATCAGACTGGCGCACATTTGAAGCAAGACGACGTCGCGATCGAGCATCTCTGCGCGGCACTTGACGTTGTGGTAAAAGTAGAGCTGGTTGAGCAGCGAGTAGCCGTTGCGGCGCCACATGCCCGCGTGCACCTGCGAAATCATGACCTGCGTACGAAGCACGGGCTCGAGGATTTGCTCGGGAGTTGGCTTGGGGGACGCCTGGAACTCGGGGCTGGTAAAGCTCAGGCCAAACTTTTCGAGGTGCAGGTGCAGACCAGCAAGGAATCGTGACAATGGTAGGTGGATGGAGACAGACTGCGTTGCAACATCATACTGCAGGCACGTGGTACTATGATCGGCCAATTCGCGGACTTCACCCGGCACATTTGGGTCGAAGCACGGGTTTTCGGCAAGCTTCTTCAGCGTTAAACGATACGCTTTGATGAGGATGACTCGGTCGGTGCCACACCATTCAAGAACGAGCGAGATTGCATGGGAGAGCTTAATGTGTAGATTGAACGCAGATTCCCATTCAGGCTCGTACTCCATGTGCTGACCGACTTGTCTTGTCACTAGATCCATACCTTGCATGTAGGCCAAGAGCTGCAGGAGTATTGAAAGGCCTTGCAGGAATCCTCGGCGTAACAAGTCCGTCCATTCTTTGGGCTGCGCACTGAGAAGGTATTTAAGATCGTAGAGAATGTACTGGGCACGTTTGAAAGTCCCATTGGGTGCATTGCGTTCAAATTCTAACTTGTTCGAGGGATTGAGTTTCCGGGAGCATTCCGACATAAAAGTATTTAGAAGTATGAACAGAACGTCTTCATTGGCTATTAAATGATGTGCGAGGGTCGGAACAGTGAAAATTTGAACTGACATCGCCGCAATGGAAAACGAGTGGTCGTGGTCGTCGCGCATGAAATCTTTTAAGACATGTCCATAGTTCTTTGTAAAGACTTTGCCAAATATCTTTTTGCTTTCATATTCCATGAGCATGCCAGAGATAATAAGGCGATGCCAGTGCAGTCGGGCAGACTTCCAGAGATGCGAGTCTCGCAGAAGGATTCCTTCAATGATGGAGGCATCCGGAGAGTGTGTCTGCAAAGCTACGTCGCTGAAGAGGATTCGGAAACGCTCTGTGTACGCCAGCATCTTTTGCAGCCAGTCAAGTAACTTCATCGCATACAACTGATGGGCTATTACGTGAGCATGGACCACAAGAACTTTCAGCGGCCGGCTACCACTACGAGAAGTAAATCGCTCAATCTCTGTCTTCAGTTCATTACAGTTCTGAAACGTGGAGCATTTGACTACGGCCCTCCCTTCTCTATCGATGTTTGTTACATATTCGATCGCATCCTTCTGTGAGCATTTGATGAGTCTTGTGAGTGTTGCAATTACTTGTTCAAAAGTATGAGTCTCATCGTTGAACAGCACAGTGCAAAAGGTTTCAGGGACGTCATTAAAACCTAGTGGGTCATCGCTCGAATCTTTCACACGGAGATCAGGTGGCAGGCCAGGAGAATGCTCCAGGGTTAATAAGTGGTACGAGTATTTCAAAACAGCGCTGAATGTGGCACGAGCTCGCTCCATAAGATCGGAAGGGATATTGTGACCAATATCGGGGGCTACATCCGCACCCACCACATGGATATCGCAGAAAGGCTTGGTGCGCCATGCTTCAGTGTCACCACAATCACAGCACCCCCCACCGCTTGATGTTCCCATCTTGTATTTGTGATTACGATGGTCTGATTGCTTAAAACAGTCCACACAAAGCACGCAGGTAGAGTCCATCCCACATTCGCGACAGCTATAAGTAGGCTCTCCCATTTTGAAAACTCTGCCACAAACGGATGGAGGTCGATCTAGCTGGCTTAAGTTGGATAGAATTGCTTGAGGATCACCTTTACAAATAAACCGTTCAAGTGACTCGAATAATACCTCTTGTGCTTTAGCCTCATCGTAACTCCAGTCTAGACAGCTGACGTTGGGCTCAGGACTGTAGATCTTAGGCACCCACACACGCCAATGGTCTTTGAAGTGAGCGCAAGTAAGAAGACCTTTCTCTAGTTTTTCTAACCAGACCTCGACGCATGGCTTCGAATCAGAGAAGGTAGGAAGTACAGGCTTCATTTCAATGTCGCTCAGTGCACCTGGATCATTATCCAAGTCCAGGTCGCTCATATTCCAATGCTATTAGCTGACACTCGTAGGCGATTTAAACTGCAATGAAAGGAAAAAAATACAACATTTTGACAAGTAATTTGTTAATCTAAAACAGAAAGGTAATCAGTGTCCTGGCATAGGCACGCTCAGCTGTTTTTTAGCACGGCGTAAATTGGCCTATTTACTTGTCTGTTTGCGTACGAGTTGCAGCTTACCTCTAGTTATTTCGTATTATTTGCAGATGTTGACCAGCAGTCTGCCAATTCACCTTTGTTCCCAACTGTAACTCATGCCAGTAAAGTGAAAGGACAAAGGCACGCGAAAAGGAAATGAGAGAAATCTGCTGTCTGAGCTCACTGTGACCTCATCGTACAAGCTAGTGCAAGGTTTCTACAGCATTAGTTCCCCGCCAACCCCCCTACTCTTCTTCTCCTCTTTTCCGAACTGTAGTGATTGGTAATTACATCCCAAAATAATAAAAACAAAGCACTCTTCCTACTACTTTATTGACTGATCAGTCACCATTCTAACGCCTGTTTGCATTGCAGAGTATTAACCCTACATAGACTTTGATCTAATTAGAATTAATAATTACGGACACATTCTCTCAGACCGACCTTTCACCAAAACCGATCAAAATATTATGGTCTGTGCCAATGAACTGCAGATAACAGATATCAAACAAGGAAATGCACAGGAAAAAAAAGTAGCGAATTAATTATAATTTTTATTTATCACACAGCATCCTACAAAACATCTAGTTATATTAATTCATTGTTAGTCGTCAGCAACTCAGCAGCTTTAATTCTTTCTTCTTTAGCTTTCTTTGCGTTCTTTCTTTGCCGCTTCTTTAATTTTTCCTTTTTTCGTTCCTCTTTGTCGGGGTCTTTACCCTCAAGTATTAAAGTTTTCCTTTTATTGGTATTTTTCTTTTCGTAAAAATCAGCTTCTTCCAGTTTCATTTCTGCTTCACGCCTGGTCACCATTACTTGGGTGACAATTTTCACAACTTCCTTGTCTGAAAAAAAATTTATGAAATTATGTAGGTCATAATGCTTCAAGTTTTCATATTTAAAGTAGTATCTATAACAATTCCCATTCCCATAAAAATAGCAAAATGCATCATGAAATACATACAATGACTTGGAGCAAAGTTCCAGTTTTATTTATCTACAAAATGATGAGTCAGCATTGCCTTACAAGAGGTAAACAGCGGGTAAATCGCTGCGGATTGTTGAGTAGAAGTAGAACCTTTAGGTTTAATCTTGAGTCCGAGTCCCAGTACTAATGATTAACTGTATTTGCAAGATGTAAGACTGACTAAATACAATTATGTTGCATACCGTCTACTTTGTACTCTGTGAGCTTGGTGTTTATGGCATCCTCTATGTCATGAAGCAGCTGTATGTCACGGGGATGAACCAAAGTGATTGCTGTGCCCTTGCGACCTGCACGAGCCGTCCTTCCTACCCGATGGATGTACGTTTTGGGCACCAAAGGCATTGCGTGGTTCAACACCAGTTCCACCGTCGGAATGTCCAGGCCTGCAATGCCAAAAAATGGTCGTGTCATAAAATCATTTTTAGTACTATCATTGGCCCTACATTATTTACTTCTGCTATAAAATTTCCAGAGTTTGTTTGGGAAATAAAATTAATTTTCAAATGTTTACTTGCCTCTACTTGCTACATCAGTGGCAATCAGGATCTTGATGGTGCTGGACTTGAAACTTGATAGAGTTGCAAGGCGATGTCTCTGTGGCATCATTGAATGCAGTGACATATTCTCAAATCCAACCTCGTTTAGCATCATCGATAGAACTTGACAATTCATGCAGGTATCTGTGAAGATCATTATTGAGCCATATGCGTTTGTTTCTCGGAATGTTCTCACAGCTTGCACCAAATAGCTGTCTCGAACATCATAAGCACATAGAACATAGAACTGGTCTAATGATACTACAGTTGCAATTTCAGCAGGAGCTTCAAAAAGGAAAACCTCATTCTTGGACACTTCTTTCACTTTCTCCAGTGCATCTGTTATTGTAGCACTAAAAAGCAATGTCTGCTTTGAGGCTGGCAAAGAGGCAAATATCGTTTTCAAGTGCCTGTCGAAGCCTCCCTCCAACAATCGATCAGCTTCGTCCAGGACAAGAAACTTTACTTTCTTTAATGAGAATGTATCGCAACTGTCTAAATGATCACAAAGTCTGCCAGGAGTAGCAATAACAAGATGAGGTTTTCGGGCAAGTTCTAGGCTTTGAGTCATCATGTCAATTCCACCAACAATAACACACTGTTTCAGGTTCATGGCTCTGCCTATGACGGCAAATTGGTCGGCTATCTGGTAAGCAAGCTCTCTAGTTGGTGTAATGACGAGCGCGAATATCCCATATGGATCTTCACAGAGTTTTTGAAGGATTGGCAATGCAAAGGCCAGGGTTTTGCCACTTCCTGTTTTCGCGGCACCAACACAGTCTTTGCCTGCTAGTATTTGTGGAATACAGTTCTCCTGGATTGGAGTTGGAACACGAAGACCTGTAACCATTGGTTAAGTTATTAAAACAAAATAATTTATGCCACAGATCAAAGTAAGAATGGCAAGAAAATTCTAATCACACATGTAGGAAGGCAAGTTGCCTGACATCGAATTGATCTTAATATCCGATAATTTGAACATACCTATTGATTCACATTGTCTTACGATCCAAGCGTTTAATTTCAAATCTTGAAATGAGTTTATTAAAGACATGTTAATGTTTTTCTGTCCTTTTTTGACTTTCTTTCGAGGTTAAACATGAACCATCACGTCAACTCGTGGTCTTTGATCGAACTCCAATGAGATTAAAACATGGCGGATATATTAGACCGGACCGAAAAGAGCGCCAAAGTCAAGCATGTATGTAATAACGTATTTTTAAAAGCTGAAAGCCACTTGTTTACATGTACAATTTCGGATACGAAAAAAAGGGTAATAATGTGGTGTACCACCTCACGGCTTATTCTTTCTTGGATCGCCTTTTCGTTGGTATTGTTGTATTCCTTTTGCATTTTTCTATTTCCATAGGAATTTATTCATACAGTTGAATCTGTGGTTTTACTCCATCATCAAAGGTAGATTTTTTCCATTTTCCCCATGTCAACAGAATTTCTAAAAAAAATATTTTGCATTGCCCCCCTAGTTTTGATTGAATGTTTTTCCTTTCAGTTGGTGGTTCATTTAGTAAGATATTTTGGTATTTCTAATTTCCAGGGTGATTGACTTGATCATTTCTGTTATAATGAATAAATTTAAAAAATGTAGTATTTAATTGATATGGATTTCTTTTTTACATTTTACTATACATCTCATTGATTTGTTTTGTAAAATCTGTAATTATAAAAGTTAATCTTTGTTGACTTAGGAAAGGGAATTGCCCCGCACTCGAAATGGGGTCTGGTGATAGCATTGTATACTATGATTCTGGTCCATTTTTCCACCTATGCATCTGTATCCAACTTTCTGTATTCCATATGCTCCATGTTTTTTTAATTTTGTTTCTTGTCGAGTACTTATCCAAGGTATTTAAATTCAGTTACTTTTTCAAGCCATTTCAATTTTTAAATTATTGCAATTTTCTGATTCTAATCGTATTGGTGACCCAGCTCTATAAATATCTAATATTATTTACTTACATTACTATTACCACATTAAACCTGCTTACCGGCATACTAAACTGACTGTATTTACTAGAGTAAAATTGTGGACAGCTAAAAAATCTTGAAAAATTATACGAACATATGGAGAGCAACAATTTCTTGGTAATTACTTTTGCTACTCAAAAATCTTGTAAAACGATAACAATATACAAAGGTACCCCAAGTTAAAGGAAAGTTTAGGCCGGATTATCTGAGGGTGTTAAACGGCATCCAATACCTATTGCCAACAAGATTTCTTAGTTTCTTGAGTAGGTACCTTTTAAGGCTGTGCAAAATCTGATTCAAATAGCAAACGCTAGCAATGCACGGAATATTTTATTATTAAGAACACTAATAAACTATCAAAAATTGTTGCTCAACTGGAGTATCGAACCCTGATCTCCGCCCGTAGCGGGTGTCGCTTGGTTGCGCTTGGTTCGCTTCTTGGACACATCATCTTTGAGGGGATTTTAGTGTATTTGATGAGAATGACACCTGTGACAGGTGGAGATCGGGGTTCGATTCCCCATTTGGACATCAAATTTAGAGAGGTTATTAGTGTTCCTACTAATAAAATACCTTTTAAGGCTGTACCTGCACTCGAATTTCATAAAACAAATTTGACTTTCAATGTTTTTATTAGTACAGTAAGTAATAAAAGCACTACACAAATGCTAATTTAGGGTACCTTTCAGAATTTTATCTTTTATCCAAGATATTTACTTTAAGCCTGTGACATATTCAGTGCACAAAATTGCTATCCAAAACTGTGCAAATGCACAAAAAGTCTGGTTTTGACTAGGGACTACAAGCGCCCTTTGTGCGAAGGGACTGATTATTTTTTTCGTGTTACATAAACATAATTTACAGGGTATCTCTTGGTTTCAGCTTAGCCTTTCTATACAATTCTATACTACAGGAATTTTAAAACTGATTTTTTTAAATTTAGTTCTAAAATTACTGTAGACAAACTAATCAGAAGGCCAAGCTGAAACTAAAAAAAAAAAACGTAAATTACGTATACTGCTACCACGAAAAAAATAATTTGACACATTTAATATGAACGTTTTTCGTCTTCAATCTTTCTTAGAAAGGTGGAAAGTCAAAAAACTTGCTGGATGCTCTTTTCAAATAAGTACCTTTTCTCAAAATCTATAAATTAGTGATACTGATAAACTTTCGGATTGGGTTCATATTTGATCATATAAGCCCAATGCTTTCTGCATTGAATTGCCATTGAAAGATCACGCATCCTGATGTTTCATGTCGGGGTCTAGGGTTCCAACGACAAATCGTATTTTAAATGTCACTACAGATTATCTGCGAATGCGTTGAGCTAAGTGCGGCTTTGTCTAAAAGAGTACGGTGGTCTGATTCTGATCGGTTATTTGATTGACAATGATAACTAAATATGAACGATAGTGTACAATTTTCGTATGAGTTTGTTACATGAGATTATGAGTTAGATGAGATTATGAGTTACTAGATATTATATGTACCAAAATGAGCTTTAGCTTGTTCAGCATCGCACGAGGCTGGCAATTCGAGCTCATCCTACCGAGTCGTGTAGAATTCTGGTGAGTTTGTGCTAGATGTCCTGGACAAATTCAGCTAATCGGGCCACAATGTACCGAGCTATTTTTTTATAGTCCATCAAAGATAGTCAATGGCTGATTGAAATGGCCTAGGACATGTGTTAAAAAACGTGTTGCTTTGTCATTTGTTGGCATGGAGTGCCTTAAGGCTGGAAATTAAAGAAAAGGAAAAATTTAATAATTCAACCCTTGGATCGATGATAATTTCACTTGCTGTTTCTGTTTGAATCAGAAAAGCTGGCCCAAATTTTCCTGTTATCTCAAGGTATCTTTATATAGTTTTAACAATTCACATGGTTTTATGTGGTTTGAATTTCTGCATATGGTTTGTGATATATTTAAAGTAATGTTTCTGAATGGTTTGGCTGTGCAGTGAAGGCATGCAGCCGCTTCATGGGTTCTTTTTTACCCGCCACATTAAATCCGAATATGCCGGTAGTTGGAGTCCGCTAACTTGATTAAAGCACCCCCCCCCCTCTCACGAGCACTACACTTGCCCGCAATCATTTGAAACAAACAGAAAATCCATACACAGCCAATCACATTTGAAACAGTTAACTACAAATGAAAAAATAATCTTTCATCCATCTACTTATAGGCATTCAGAGAAAACCAATGGTTGAGCACGATGCACCACTTGTAAGGTAAAATGTAAACGGTTCGTTATCCTCAATCACACACGCCACGGGTTCCATGGATTTAGGATAAATAAGAATGACTAGCTATTTTTTATTCTTTTTACTGTGGAAAGAGAGCATAAGATGAGTTTAATTTCTCATTATGTTCATTACATTACTCCAAATACACTCATAATTATTTCCTGCCTATTTTGACACCTTTGATATGTCAAGGCCATAGAACACACCACAAGAAAGGTTCTTGTTTTCTTTTATCTATGATGCTGGTATAACCTCCAGTTCTAAGGACTACATAAGATACCCTGCTTGAACAATGACTGCATGTCTCGGGGACAAAGCTCTTTTTTTTAGCTTATTTTTTTTATAGAGCAAATCTCATCAACATTGTCCATCAGAAAATTCAGTCGTCACATCCATCAACACACATTTGCAATATTATTTTGTTGTCAAAGTTAAAAAATATTTGGTTATATTGTGTGTAAATGTATTTGTAATATCACACAGCAAACTTTCCCTCACCGTGAGGAACTTTCCCGCGCCTTACATCACTACAAACAAAAAGATTTGTCGAAAAAAGTACAGTAAACATAAGTCTTGAAGACACAAATATTTTCTTATTTCATACAAAAATTGCTGGTAAAGAACACATTTACATTAAAATCACTGGCTGAGCCTTATTCCCATGGTTCTGTACACTAATTATAACTTTTCTCCAAATATTTCTTATTAGAATTCATATGGTACAAAGAAGTGCCTACCAAAAACCAAAATGAGACACACAACGGTAAAAAAACGGGTGATGTGAATGAAACACTCACTTAAGCTAAAAATTAAATTGTTAGGTAAGGCGATTAAAGCTTGGCTCGAATTTTCTCGGGGTGTTGAACAAGGCTGAGCATGTTGAGGAACCCGTACAGCTCCGCAGCATATTCCTTGGGGTGCTTCCGGTAGTGCCCAACGTGCGGGGATTTATCCCAGCATTTCCAGTATGTCTGTCAAGCAATTATAATAATAGTTCATATATATAAATATTAACATTACCTACCGATTGCTTATTCAAAGTTGATTATGGTGAAAAAGAAGAAGAGAGGTAGTGCAACTTTCAAGAGAAGAAAATTGGCGTCAAGTGATGCACCCCGTGACTCCAATTTTCTTCTCCATTATGTTCCACTACCTGGTCTCTTTCTCACTACAATAAATATCCAGCCTCTTGGCACTCTAATTGCATTATTCAAAGTAGTGGAGAGTTAGTAAAGTCATTAAAACCTTTTTTATTTTCTGACCAAGCTTAGGAGACTGCAAGGTTTTCTTAAACCTAACCTAAGCTGTAAACAGATGGAAATCTATTTGAAATATTATTTAAATTTTAAATTTTTGAGACGGTAGTAGAGATCATAATAATAAAATAACCCAAAATCTAATACTTAAGAGTGTGAAGCCTGCCAAGTTAGTTTCCTATTCTTAAAGCTTATAGAGGTGGCTGTACAACTAGACCACAACCTTTCATCTCCCTCCCATGGGTACAGTTAGTTACTTCTCAAAAGCTTGATATCAAACCAAGCTTACCTGAACGCCACGAGCGACCCAGCTGTCATGCACACGGCGGTTGCTCTCTTCTGAGCCAACCGGGTCTGTCTTTGAGAGCAGGAACAGTGCCGGAGCCTTCACCAGGTTAGTATGGAACATTTGGCTCGAGCGGATATAGTGGCGCGTGGCCACATCATGGAAAGTGCGCATGTGATATCTATGAAAAAAACAATTTGCTGATTATGAATTCATTTAGGCAGAGCTCTTGACGCAGAGAGATGCCAAAAAACTAAATATGACACTGAACAGAGGAGTAGACGTATGTTTAATCCCAAAAAAATGTATCTCATTTCAAAAACAATAAAACAATCTTTTCTGACATTATTTTTTCCAGCTTATGCACAATCTCACCCACCAAAAAAATTAAATAGTCTGTAACCCACACACAAGGTTTTAAGTTTTTAACTCCATATGGCCTGCTTACTTCTTTTTGCATAAAATATAATAACATTAATCCACTGTAAAATTGCATACATTTGCAAGAAAAAAAAATTACGAATAGATATATGAAAATAATAACTTTGTGGAAGTACACTTATAAAGTATGGTTAGCTCACTTGATGTATTTGTGCGCTGCATTTTGGAGCATCACGTTAGTGGGAAAAATGGCTCGGGGGAAACCGATAGGAATCTCGGTAATGTCAGCTGCGCTGTCCCATACTTGACCAACAATACGATCAAGCACTGGCTGGTAAAGTTCACCCTTCTCCAAAATCTGAAAAAATACAACCCATAGGTATTGTATTGCTAGGGTCCACCGAAGCAAATTGATGCAAGTGCATTGCCCCCACAATTTTTAATAACTCTTAAAAACACTGCTTAGTACATACCGACATAACTTATTTTACAATCTACACAAATTGATAATAAATCAATTTGCAGAGTTGGTTAAATTTTAAGATGATTGGTTATTTTGTTTGGATTGCTTGACAATAAACAGGGACTTCTCTCAGGAGCCAAGAATAAAAATACCTAACCACAGTGCAGCAAATTCACACTTGTAAGAGAAATAAATACAAATACGCTGATTGGAAGGAAACAAACCTTGACGCAGACTTCACCCCACAGGTAGCCAGCAACAGAGAAGCCATGAAGCATAAGAGGGTCATACTTGTAATTGTGATGCAGGAACTCGATCAGCTCCCCTGCAACAATCTAGAATGGTCGACATTTTTTAATAAAATTTACCAATTACACTGACAAAAACTATTTAAACTGGGTTTTGACTTCCTTTCTGGCATTTAAGATAACAGTATTCTGTCGAATGATATCCAGATAACCATGTTGAACAGCTTTTCCAGCGACTGAAAAATTGGACAGAGTTGCATAATGCATGTATGTAGTCACTAATATTATGTACGTATACATATGTACATACATGTACTTTAACTATAATAACATACAAACATAATAATCGTACGATATAGTCTTAGAGCATCCCAAAGTATATATTTTGTATAGGTACCTTTTCCTATGTGTTCTGTAATGAGGATTTGATGATATTGATAACAAAGCATATGAGATATGGCAAGGTTTTAAAAAGTTAGTTACCTTTATCAAGCATTTCAATGTTGTTGCCCACTTTCAACTAATTGAAGTAGGCCATGACTTGATATGATAACAGGTAGACACTGAATACTGGGTAACATATGAGCGATGTTGTTTTTTTTTTAAACTGGCCATTTTCCAGTAGAGCCTAGATATTTTATCAAATGAAAATTATACTCGGAGGCCAAACGCTTTACAAATGCCAATTCCAATTCCTAATTTTGGAAAATAAAACAGCCAAATCTAGCCAGCAAACAAGGAAAATTCAAATTTTTTTTTTTTTAATTATAAAATGATCCAGATTTTGATTTTAACCTGAGGATGCACAGGCTCTCTCAAGTTCAAGAGGCATTTTGAGCACATGACGACATTTAGATAAATTCCAAATCCATCAATAAAAAAGAGTATCCTGGGGTTGATAGTGTAAAGATGTTGAATGATTTGTGGCGCGTTATCCGTGGAACCTTTTAGAAACCTAGTGGTAACAAACTGATATTCCTACATCTATTGTCTTTTGAGGTGAGAGGTTTGTTATAAAAAGAAACACAGCCATATGCACCACCTGACCGTTACCTCCAATTGCCGACTTGTTTGCTCAGCAGAAAGTTAAACATTAACCTTGGCCCTCTGACTATGCCTATAAATTCAATGTTTTGACGTTAGTGTATGTTATCAAAAACCTAGACAAAGATATTTCTTGATTAAGAATAATTATAACAAGGTATCCCACCTGACTTCCTTTGGCAGGCCAAAGCATCTGCCACGGCGTAATGTGCACATTCAGAACATCAAACCCTTGGTCAATGTAAAATTCCGCATATTTCAAAAGATGCGATGGTTTAGCCATCATCCACGAGAGCAGCACAACCAAAGGTTTGCTGTCTTTCTGGAGAACTTTGATTGACGATGGAGAATCACCCTTATCCAGTTTTACATCTGCACCAGTGGTAATGAGGGACATGTTTTTCGACAGGGAGTTCACTCTATAAGCCCTCATCGCGTTCCAATTTACACTAAAGCTGCTTGCAATCGGTGCCACTGGTGTCCGCTGAAAATAATACGGGAGAAAAAAATGAATAAAAAAAACAGCGAATTAAATATTTGCATGCAAATGCAATTTGAGCTAATTAATACTTTTACCCCTACACTATTCAACTGTCGCAATGCTAGGGTGGCTCCCTTAGCGCCTTGAGTTGCAGCCGAGTACATGATTCTTGATACCATCATTTTGCCAATTTCTAATTCTTCGTTTTGTGTATCGATGGGATATTTTCAACTTCTGACTGTGCAACCTGACAAATTTTACAGACTTCAATTATCGTGCAGGTGAATTATTGAGTTCAAAAACTAACACAACTTTTATCTTCTGTTTATCTTCTGTTAATGGTCAACTTGTGAGTGTGATTAGAATGCTAATGAGATAATAATGCACATGCTACATTAGATCTACCTATAGCAGTATTGATTTTTCCAGCCTTGGTATGGTAAACCGTCAAGTATGCAGCCAACGAACGTGGGTTGGGGTTCTATTGTAAAACTGTCATCCTAAAGGGCTTCATAGATTAATTATTTTAATGCAGTGTGCATAAAACATCTTGGGATTGATTCGTGTAAAAGGGTAAGCTAAATGTAAGTATCGTTGAAAAAAAATCGCGACCGCAGTGGTGCATATACATCAGAGACGGAAAGCCCCTACGCTGCATCTGACAAAAATACTTACAGCTACACGTGCAGTAGCTCTGACGTTCACAGCCTAAACAAAGAATTTTGTGTTCACTATTCAACTGCATTGAGCATTACAGCAATAGGGGGTATTTTAACGCACGTCTCAATTCAAGCACATATTTTTCACGTGCTGATCGCTGAAGACACTTCCTAAGATCACGATAAAAGATCACTGAAAATAAATCACTGCAAGAGCCACGAAGCTGCTTCTGTAGCTGCAGTTCTGTTTAGAAGTACTACTCATAAAGGCCTTGGACTTGCTGGCTGCCAATAGTAGGGTGCCGTTGAACCACCTAGGCACCTAGCTATCACGTGTAGGGAACTGTACATGCGAGTATGCAACATTTAGACGGAGTTGACAAAATAAAACCAGCCGGTCTTTCAGTGGCACGTTAAGTAATTAACAGACCGTTAACAAACGAAAAGCATCTTTTGAGTGGCTGTTGTCTAGCAGATAAAAAATGAAAGGACTGTAAAATACTGTAAAATACCACTGAAAAACCGGCTCTTAGGGACTTTGTCCACCTCTACTTTTTTCTTTCTGCCAGGTGTGACAAACAGTAATTTTCAGTCACACACTTCAAAAACTACTCTATAAAACATGAACTAGACTGGAATCGAGATAGATCACTCAAATCATGCACTCGAGAAGATAATCTTTGAGTGATTCTTTCTCCATACAAACTAATAAGATCCAATGGGATGATTAAAAATAAATCAAATTATATTCAAATTAATGCTTCATCTTTATTTACTCTGCTACAATCTTGTAGTGTCGAAACAATGTAAGAACAAACCAAGATTGACTGTGGTTACAATAATTGTTCATATGATTCATGTTATTACTTTTTATAATAGCTATGTTTCTCTTTGGCTGTGTCATGTCATGTAGGTACCTATCCCATTACTATAATAATAATAATAATAATAATGAATTGTGTTTTTATTAGATTGATCACATGTACATGATATTAGATGTCAAATTAAGCAAATTATAATTATTAAATATTATAGATAATTGGGTGCAAATTAAGCACCCAATCTAGCAAAAATATCTCAAAAAAGTAGAAAGATTTTGTATGGGGTAGACAAAGCCAGAAGACCAATGTGAATTTAATGGAAAGTATTACCCACTAAAGCAGTGACGTAGTAATCACTGCTTCTGGTGCAGCCACACTGGGGCCCCAAACGCTTTTTCTGTGCAGGGATAATTTAATATGGCTTGGAGCCAAAGTATCTTTCTCCTCTCAAAATTAAGCTTGCAGTAATGAAAATTGCAGTATTGAGTAAGAAACTTCCAATTTTGCACTGAGCTCTGTAACAACAAGCTACGACACTGGTCTAAAATGCTCTATAACTTTCTTCAATGGTGATACAAGCCCAATGATAAATACAAGTATCAAGGCTTGAAAAAAAAAATTCTGCTAATATCCTTTCTTATAATAGAATCAATGAGATTAAAATTATCATTACTTATATCGTTGAGTGTAGGTTATAGGTGGAGAAACAACGTCAATGTTACAGTCTCTGCGTGAAAGATGGCCGCCAAATGACTACCTTACCGACAAAAATGCAGAGTACTGGAACATCACGTTAAGTGGAGCCACTATCTTATGAATTTTAATTTCGATATTTCTCGTAGGTTAACTCGCTTTTGAGACTTTTCATGCTCAAAATATCTCCATAAATGTTTACCTCAACGATTGATATACAGGCAACGATATTAAAAAGCAAGTTACCTACGATAAATATCGAAATTAAATTTCAGACGACAGTGGCTCCACTTAACGTGACGTTCCGGTACTCTGCATTTTTGTTGGTAAGGTAGTCATTTGGCGGCCATTATTCACGCAGAGACTGTAACATTGACGTTGTTTCTCTACCTATAACCTACACTCAACACTTATATCTACCTAAATGTATAACTTAATTCATTTTGCCCCCCATAAAAATGTTACAGTTTACAAGAAGAAAAAACAAATTAATAATAGCAAAAGAAACTTTAAAGTAAAAGTAACACATTCCCTACCAAAAAAGGCAGAAATACAAGTGAATGATCCACAACCGACGTTTAGCAGGGCGCAAAATGACTGTGAAAGGTAACAACGGTGCTCACGATTTGGTAACGAAATGCGATTGGCCGAATGGGTGGCCTTCAGAAGTTGCCCTAGCACCAGCAGGCACCAGCACCGTCATCTTGTATCCCTGATACGTTTTCCCTGGTTATCGAGATAACGTCGGCCTTGTGGAAGCCCTGGGCCGCTAGCTGCGAATTGGTGGGTGCTGTCATCATAGGTCGTTGGCTCTTAAGCTTGTGTGCTAAGAGGAGGAAGATGGCTTCGACATTGTCGCATTCAGACTCTGCTTTCGCTGACGTCTCGAATAGCTGCGATAGGAAGCAATCGATTAATTTGATTCATTGCTGGAAGGTCCTACTTTTAGGTAACAATGGATTAGAAATTAATTCACAATGCATTTGCTGATATTAATGAGATTTCTTGGTGTCAACTTAAATTTTCCATGGTCTTGCATCAGTATAAGTAATTCTCAAATTGTGAATTATTTACATCTTGTAAACTGGAGAAATTATATGTCTGTTGAATAGTTGTTAGTATCATGCATTGGAGGGTACCTTTCGTATAGAGAATATAGAACCACTTTAATGGAAACTTAGGAAACATTCGGACATTTTCTTCCATTGATAATTATTAATTAGGAACATGTTTTTTGCAGCTAGTTAATGATGAAACAAACCTAAACTTCATTGCTGTATGTTCTCTATACAAATATTTGTTGTACCTCGCGAAAGTTATTTGCTAGACCACAATCAAACAATCTTGGGTTTGAACTAGACATGAATGTAAACAACAGGAGCAATTATTGAGAGCGGAAATTTACCCGTAACCGAACAGTAGTTAGAGGTTAAGAAGTCACTTACAGGCATGTCATGCTTGTCCGCAAATTGTTGTGCGATGTTTGTCTTGACAACTTGTTTCTCTTTGCAATCACACTTGTTGCCAACTAATATTCTTGGCAGAACGCTGGAGGTCAGGTTGTGGCGATTGCATTCCTCGATCCATTGGGATAATGACTGAAATTTAAGTACAAGGTTCAGCTAAATTGACATAAAGATATGGTCGTAAAATGGATTGGATTAGAGTTGCTGTTTGATGTTAGTGTGGCCAATGGCTTTTCTCTTTTAAAACCACTGTCAACATTTTGGAAAGGATCTGGTAACCACACTAACATAAAAATTATTGCATTCTAAAGATACCACAAAATCCTACCTCAAATGTGGCTGCATTTGTGACATCATACACAATCACAACTGCATGTACGTTTCGATAGTAATGTTGAACCATTGATTTGCGAAATCTTTCTTGTCCTGCCGTATCCCAAAGCTGGAGCTGTGGGTGCAAGAAACACTGCTATAACTTTTCCTTAATCTTTGCTTTTATGAAGCAACCACAGCTATGCTGTTAATTGAAATATTGAAATCGGAGCCAAAAATCAATGGAAGGCAAGATAATAAACTTAATCGCTTTAATTTAATGCAAACCTTGATTTCCTCTCCATTCACGTCAAGTAACCGTTCTCGAAAATCTACTCCGATTGTTGCTTCCGAGATATCGAGAAATTTGCCTTCACAGAAACGATAGGTTAGGCAAGTCTTTCCAACATTAGAGTCTCCAACAACGATTATCTTGAAAACTCTCTTTTGCTTCTCGTATGTGACACTACTGTGACTTATAGTTTTCTTTTGCATTTCTTTAGACTGCTCTTCTGCCACAGCCATCATTTAACTATCTCAATGCAATTCTTTAAAAAAAATAACGAGTGACAGAGCTGCACCTGGTGGGCGAGGCTTATTTAACTTAAGTTTAAATGTATACATCTACGACCATGGGTATTAATGGAACTTTTTCACTATTTTTCACTCTAGAATTAACATCATCGTGTTATTCTTTTAATCACAACTGATCATTAGTAGAAATTAGAAAAAATATTCCTATTTGACACTGACAGCTAAGAAATTGTCACGTGGACTGCACTTGTGCATCACGAAATCACGAAGAGCTCCGATATTACTCGATCAAAACCGACAGCTGATTTTGATTTTCTTAGTGCTAACAGGTAGCGGCACTAAGCTAAGAAAATACAATTTAACATGGTTGCTTCAAAAAGTCTCTTCTAGGTGGCAGTGTATGTACAACAAATTAATTATTTAAAATACGATTTAGCTGCTGGCAACTAACGGACAAATTCGTGCTCTGTCGCAATAACTGTCCATGCAAATTTCTGTAGAAACCAATCAGTGGAAAAACCACACAAAATAAAAAATATATCTTCCCGCCAACTGTTCATACGTGCTGTTCAGAGATGCTGTCGGATTTAAGCCAAGTTATTTTGGTTGTCAGTTGTTGATTGATAAATTGATTTTTGGTGTTTAACAATAACGGATCCTGTGGCACTGGACTAATAGAGTCGGTGAATGACTGAATAATGAGTGGATGATGATGAGGATGATGATGCACCTAATCTAGCCTAGAAGGTAGGAGAGGAACACCTCGAGACCACCGTCGTAACCTCCCTTCCGAAGGACGGTGCAAAGAGAACAACAAAATGTATTTATTTTGTGGTGTTTAAAGACGTACTGTTTTGACATCTGGCCATGCGGCACTGGTCTAATGGCATCGGTGAATGAGTGGATGATGATGAGGATGATGATGAACTTAACCTAGCCTGGAAGAGAGGAAAGGAAACCCGGTGCCGGCACGTAGCCTACTCCTGTCGAAAAGCACTAAGGGGACCACCGCTTTAACGTCCCTTCCGAAGGACGGTACAACTCGAACAGCAGGATTCCTCTGCAAATCCATTCTGTCGAGAGGTTGGTTAGCAAGGCGAGTGAAGTTGTACTAACTTTTTTCCCTCAAATGTTTCTCCCAAATTGAACTGGTCAATGGTCATGTGTGTGATGGTCACCCATCTAACTAAACACATACAACTACATACCTTTTCTGTATTCAAAACCAATTTTGAAAATAGTTTTTCTTTTGATTTGTTTCTAATTTACTTTTTTTAAACTGGCGCTAAGGAATCTGTGATAAAAGTGTATAAATTTAGTCCAATCCAAAGATTCTAACCCTCGGGACTCGTCTAAATTAGAAAACATCTTCTATTAAAATTCGGCGAAATTCCAGTACCAATCTTCCTTATTTTCAATCGGCTCGTTCTTCCACGGCTCACCCATCGACGTCGCAAATTAAATTGCGAACGCCAACTATCCGAGGGGGGTCCCGATATCCTGCTCTCATCTTTCACAGACACGACATCCTTGCTTTATACCGTGTACATGTCCACACAACATTATGATAGATTTTCAATCATTACCTTCTCGGGCAAGCCACGTCCACCACGCCCTTACCCTTCCGGTAGCGATTTTTCACTGAAAAACTCGCCACCAAATCGTCTGCTATCTATTAGGAGGTGTATGCTGGCTTGAGCGTACTTCTAAGCGGCACGATATTGTTCGTATTATCATGCGGGGCCATCTTAAAGTGCGCCATTGCCGCTCTATAGGTAATTAATTGGTCGAGCTATTTCGACCGCAGTGGTGAGATTCCAGAAGGGCCGACGCCCTTCCTCCCTGGAAATGGTGTTCACAGCAATCGAAATCGCTCGCCACACGATTCATGGCAGCATTGAGACTTAGGTTTGCATGCAGTTTTCTTCGGTGATGATGAGTGGGGAAGTATTTAGAATCCCATAAAAGGTCAGTGCGATGGCCACGTTCTGGTATGTTTCAATCAGGCACGCTAAGAAAATACTGCAGTGAGAAGTGGCGAAATGTGAGGGATTTTATTTTTGTGGCTGACATTGAGCCTTAAAGATGTCTCATAACGGGTGGTACGTAGTCGTTAATTTATAACTCTATCTAAACATTTGATATTGATATGGCAATGGGTATTTTTCTCTAAAAACTAGCAGTTTTCCCACTGCTCTCCCGGTTGATGCTATTGATGTGAGTGATGTGAGTGAGCTTATATGATTGGTTACAGTCCCAGGAAAACAGAAAATCTATAACTAGTGTTATTCTGGGTTACCTCGTTCCTGCTACTGCTAGTACAATGATTTTCCTAAAACTATGTTAAAAGCTGGTTAATCTAGTTTACTAATAAATACAAAATAGTCATGCCCGTTATGGACCAGGAAATAGGTAAAAAGCCAACTTGTATAAATTAATCGCTTATTCTTTCACTACCTTGTCAAACTAAAAAAATCGTCTCTAAATGACTCGAACTGCAAGGCTGAAGGAAACATGTTCGCCTGTCAGTTGAGATATCGTAGGGAACGTGCCCCATTTTGGATTCTCGTATCCTTGGAGACTGCACACAAGCCTGAATTATCGCCGGAAATTGCTTACATTTTTGAAATGGTACAACATTTCCAAGAAATAAATAATTGACTTTCACGAGCACCAAATCAAATCATGGATCTCACATAACCTACTTAAGCCTGACGAATCGTATTTTTCCATCGGTAGCTGCATTTTTATAAAACGAGATCAAACTGTTTTTGATAGAAATCTATCGAATTAAGAGAACCTTGCTTGGGGTTTTTTTTTGATCGGAGAATCTCGACTCGTCTATCAAATGATTAATCTCGTAACAAATTTCCGAGCTTGCGTCCGGTGTTCCCGTGTCGATCTCAGGGGGGGCTTGATTGGGAACAAGGGAGAGGCGCCTGGCGCCAGTAAAATCTTTCACGCAGATTACAGATCGAGTCTAGAGATACCAACAGTCGGTATTGTTCACTTTACTGTTAGATTAAAATCTAGGGCTGGACCTCGCGTGAGTATTGCTTATAACAAGTGACTTAAAAATAAGAATAGGAGTCGATTTAGAAGACAACTTACTGTAGTTACTGCAAACAGAGAGAGAGGGTATAGTTCAAACATAGGTGTAATAACGAGTACGTTATGCATAAACGAAAGTGAACAAAACATTGATTAGTATGATAGCGTTCCATTTTTTTTTTTTTTTAATTTAACCATTGAAACCCGAATGCCTTTAGCAATTCACTTTCAAACTTATTTTGAAGAAATTACAGATCATATCGGCTTTATACAATCTCGATAGCATCTCGTTAAAAAATAGAGATGAGATTGCAATGCGTTCGATGGTAAGATTCGAAACAGTCATTTAAAAAAAAAGCGACGAAATAATAAACTAAAATACGAAAACAATAAAGCTGCTCAAAAATTTAGATTAAGAAAACTCAAAATTTCTTCCAAAAACAACCGTTTACCAGCTAGAAGCGAATCTTTACCTCGCATGAATGGTGACGTGGACGATCCTGGAAAACTAGGTAAACTCAACGAAATTATAACATGCACACCAAGCAGCCATTATCATAATCATCCTTTCACCCAGCGTGACGATAATATCCACACGACTTTTGCTACTCATACAGAAAGATACGACGATTCTCCCGTTTTCGAGACAGCGTTACACTTTTTTTTCTCTTGTTACAAATCGTGCTACTTTAGGGTAGTTTAAGTCAGAAACAGAAATGCGATGGCACTTTATGGTATGACGATGTATGAACATCACTACCAGACTTTCTCACTCTGTTACTCATGAGGGGTGTGAGTGTCAGGGGTGGTTGATAACCTTCTCACCCTACCTACGACGATAACCAGCATATAAGGGAGAGAATATCGTTGGAAAATGTCCAAAGTACATAAATATAAGATATTCTCGCCGCTCTCGAGGTTAGTGGTTGGGCTACAATGATCATGATCGTAAAATGCGAAAATTCCCCTCGTATTTCGCACTAGTAGATTCGCTTAGCACGACAACGGGTCTCATAAGATGTATAATATATATAAATATATATAAATACCTTTTCTTATATTCAACAATAGTGTTTATGAGATCATGTTATTACATGCGTGAGTTACTGGTAGCTGCAGTATGGCGGCGCGTGTGTTTTATGAATGAGTCAGCGACACAGGTTCTAAGATGAATTGTCAACAGACTCGATAAATATTATCACACCGTTAGCCCTTTCATCTGATATCAAAGGGTGCGTGGATTGTGGATATGAAGGGTTGGCTAAACACTGAGCACGGTAGCTGCGGTATATTAATTCGAACGAATTGTCAGGCGATTTTGTGAATTAATACACTTCTAATTGTGTTGTTGTGCCTGTGCACATGCATTTTAATTGTGGGACGGGCTGGGGCCAGTTAGAAAGGGCTGGGAGAGGTTTTTACAGACTTTGACGTGGTTTTGACTGGTTGGGACGGTTTTGGGTTTTGTATTACATCAATGCGCTTTCTTGTCTGCATCCATCTGCATTTCTGCATTGTCAAACAAATATGCTAATCCAACTTGCGACAGTGAACTTGCCCGATTTATAACAGTAAATTAAACCTATTTTAGGTTAGGTATTGTTCGTTTTTCTGTAGTTTCTTTCATCGAAAATGATAGTAGTCATCCGGTTTGCGCCTATCAATAATTTTCACCACTCACCTAGAAACGTGAACGTAACCATTTTCCGATCGGCAAGCTTCAAAGCGAACTCAGTGACTTACTCTAAGGAGAGGCTTCATAAATTGTATCGCAAAATATCAATCGCATAGCTTTATAACATTTCGAATCGGTTCAAATCAAGCGTGTGGAAGGCGACACTGCAAATCTCTGTCATATCTTTTTTTTCTATCATCTCTATCAGATCTATAGAAGTGAATCTCCTGACAAGGCACATCCATTTCACTTGGTTTCGAGGAATATGTCTCCCGATTGCAAATGCCGATGCCGCGCCGGGAGAAAGTGCTGCAGGAAGACGAAGAAGTAGTGTGCCTTGTTGTATAGGGAACAGTGGTGGATTTCTAAAAGAGAAGGCGAGTCCATTATGGTTTTTAAACTCATGTCTACTTTATCTAACCTTAGCACTAGTTTTGACAAAAAAATGTTAAACTGGGTTTTGAATGCTAAGCGAAGAACAACTAAAATCCGTTTCGTTTCGCAACGTTTCCCAATGTTTCGTAACTTGTACTTGTTACTTTATCAAGGGTGAAAGCAGTCATGACAAATTTCCTATAACAAAAGAACCACACAAAATTATAACAATTACCTAGTTCAAGCTTCCTTAATGCATCTAAACAAAATAATCAGGGTCAATAACTTAAAAACTAGGATAGTTTGTGAATTATAAAACAAAAGAAATGCGAGTCCGTTGAATGGGAAAATTATGCCATTTTTCTCGTAAAAAAAAAACCCTCACCAATTCACGTATTTTGTAAATGTTGTTTTTATTTGTGGGCTGTTTATCCGATGAACAATGTGTTTTTAAATAAGAAACAAATTTAGAGAGTTGCAAGTTTAAGAACAGCAATATTCACTTCACGCCTTTGCTCATACTCAATGCAGCTCTAAATCCAATGAGTGATGGATCTTTGAAAACGTTTCATAGTTCTATCATCCCAGTCATGCGTTAGTTTTTGTACATAATTCAACATCCTGCTTAGTAGTCAGAAGCTACAATGAGTTCCGCTTAATGTTCGTAAAACAAATTGATTTTTTCAAATTGTATCATAGTCCATCTTCACTGCAAGGGAGAAACAAAATACGCAAAACATGTCAAGCTACTAGTTACCCCTTTCCTTTAAAGTGGATCAGCCAAAATAAATTCGAAGAACATAAATCTGCATTGCCTAAACTCGATAGCATGAATCCGAAATATCCCCTAAATAGACATGGTCTTCTGTACGTGTGCCCAGACATTTGGTTACGCCACTGTCGACGGGCGGAGAAGAGGGGCGTTTAAGGAGGATTTACTAGGATCACAGGCAAAGACAGGATAAGCGAATAAAATCGCATCGCGAGGAGCTGCAACGAGTTAGGTCGGAAAGAGACGTCTACTCGATTCGCAATAAGGATCGAGTGACTGCTGTAAAGAGTACGTTCCATCAATTCCACGTGAATTCTGTATCTCCTTTATCGACAGCCTGAGCGTAATGGCACCTTTGTCAAGGTTTAGACTTTCGAGTGACGAATTGGTGAAAAAACAATAAAGTATAGAGAGGCAAGTTAGTTTGTGTGCCTATATTTGATGCTGACATCAGAATTGTTAGAATATCACGGTGAGGTGATCTTTTATCTGTTTGTTTCTATACGAAATTCATAAGGCAGGTTTAAACGAAGCTTCCAAATCCAGCTTACGGATCAAAAGAGCTCTCGGAAGGCGTGGGTGGGGGTGGGGGGGAAATGCTATCTTCACCAGCCGATGCCGTCATGGTAAATAATTCAGATCTTGAAGATTTTATTATACTTTTATACATTTTTATTGTGGTAGACTGTCGTTGTTCGGAAATGTTGGAAATCACTGCAACGCCCACCAAAAAGTAAACTATAGATACCAGCATTTCTTCTGTAGAACATTTCTGATATTTTACAAATATTTAACCACTGCATTATAGCAAAAATGTATTATCGTACCTAACATATCAAAAAGAGACCCACAAATACACGTGTGGCAAAACTTGTTTTAATATTAACAAAGAAAATTATCGACAAACTGATTTCCTAGCCTTTACATCACCGCCACTCGGTAAGATATTTTTAATTTCTCGAAATTTCTACATGCAACAATCGGTAATCCCGGGGACTAATTACCTAGAGTGTGTTTGCCGCGAGCAAGATTCGATCGCGGGACTGCGTTGTTCATGTCCGGCCCTCGGCGCAACACTATCAATTATGACAACGACATGCGCCAATACCTGTACCTCTGAGCTCGTACCATCGACCACGCCTGAATCCCATGATATAGGCTTGCAATTTTACGGGGGTTTATGTCGGACCCAAGGGCTGATGAACACAGAACTTTGAACACTGAACAATGAAGATTGTTCAATCGACGAGGTATAAGTTTGATGTACAACAATGAGTGAAGGCTGTTGGAAGCTTTCCTTGCTTAAATTACTCTCATTTTTGACTAACTTTAATTTTTTAACGTTAATAACTTACTAGTTTTGCTAGTCCCATGCTTATTTTTTCCTGCAGTGTTTTCTAAAAACAAGTTTGGTTATGAATGCTACATTAAAATTTAACTTCTGTTTTCCACATTTTCCCTTAAAAATAATACCGTTTCAAATTTCAAACAGACCAATTTTGGAAATGAGTTTTTTTTTTAAATAAATGGTAAAAGAAAATCTTAGTTGCTATTTTTTATGGCCTCCCTTAAAAAATACTAGGGCTTCGAGAACGCAATTTGAGTTGCGTTGTAAGATAAAAAGTAAAGTAACACAGTCAAAAATTACAAAACTTAGTCGGTATTTATGAATAGGTATAGAAAGAAAACACATATGGGCTAAAAAAACTTCACACGTGCTTCATTTTTATATATTTCACATCTTTGTAAAGATTGGTGAGAAAATCCATACAATTTTGACGGTACAACTCTGAAACGTTTAGACAAAATCTGAACATTTTTCGTAAATTTTGAATGGTGTCAAAACTATTTGACCGATGCGACCTTTTGTCATCTGACACATGGCAGATGTTCAGAAACATCAATTTTAACGTGGGGTTTCTTGAACAGTTAAAAAAAGTAAAGAAATTGTTATTCCAGATCTCCTTCTCGTGTGATGTTTTCTTAGTTAAGCCCGGTAAAATTGTGACTGCACCTGGCTGATAGATCTTACTATCATATCTTTGCAACACCACTCAAATTCACATTATACTCACTCTCATCACGGTAATAACACGATATTCCCATTGAGTTCCACCACAACACGCTACCGACACCGTACCAACATGAAGCGGAGGGCAACAGGTTCTGTGTTCACTGGTAAATGCTGCACATGCCGCTGATGTCACTCACCACTTTACCACGCCTGCCAAACAATAATAAGATTAAATGAAAACAGTTAAATTACTTGTTGGGGTTCTAAAACCCTTTGTGTATTAATTTCCAACAATGTTTTGTCATTTTAGAGGTGCTAGTAATTTAATTGACAGAGGTGGTGGTGAGGTATTGTTTTATTTCTTTAGTGGTTCATCGAACTTTCAATCATCATGGCGACGTCGACGCTGAACGCAAAGCGTCGGTTTAGAGTCGGCGTCATCTAAAAAGCACGCGACACAATTAATTTGTTTCTTTGCCTAGTGTATTGAAGACAATGCAAGAATTCGTAATGACAGTACAAATTGCATTGTAGCGCAATGGTGTGGGATAAAAGGGGGTTGTTTGTATATTTACTTGACAAAAAGGAATTGATGAGCAAGACTAAGAGAGTGTGAATGATATTGTTGTTTTCTCTTGTTCTTTGTAATGGAGAGCAGATAACGGGAAATTAATGAGACGTGAAAAGAAGAAAAGGAACTGGAAAAAAATAGGCAACGAAGCGCACTGGAAATAACAATCATTAAAAATTTCTTCTAGAGAATTGGTTTTAAAATTCAAAGAAAGATAGTATAGACGTTTAAGAAAACGGCAAGTTGATAGCAGATGAGTGGTTGTGAAAGCGTCCACAAAATCTTAAAAATACATTTTCTTTGCGCTTAAAGTTTGATTGATTTGAATTTGTCAATGGCTACCGCCATCTACAGCAAGCGAAATGCAACTCGTTTTAAGCTGTTTTAGCATCTTAATCATAATTTTTAAAGTATCTTGTTCCAGATCTTGACCACTTCACATGCATAACATGAAAAAAAGTCCCAAAGAACGTCCTTTTCTCGTATAGTTTGGAAATGATCAAAATTTCACAGCGTAATGTGAGCACAAACTAAACTACTCTAATAAACTTTTGCCTGTTTATTTTAGCCCATTCATTTCAGTCGGACAATCTGACTATAAAGTGATCAATGGCTTTAGTTTCTTATTCCACCCTCGAGTGGCATCCATCCCCACCCCGGACTGCACATTAAGGGAATGAAGGACGCAACCCACATTATTTGAATTCTCCAGTCGGACGTGGCTTGCTAATTCAATCGGGATATTTTGGGGCTGAAATAAAGCACATAACTTTTCACAGTTGAGACTCGGAATGTAAATTTGCCGTCATGGTCGAGGGCTCCAAAGTTGCCTAAATTTGTATAGAGTATAGTTTCATTTTAGTTTTTGACACATCGACGTCCCAAGCTCATCTCAACCACATATCCTTTATAATTAAAATAATAATATTGATAATAATAATGCTAGTTTGTTGTCATTGAGACGATCAAATACAATGTATAGACAGTTGATATTTCTAAAATTACTCATGCATACACAATATTGTTTATTTGTGAAATGTCAAATGATATAATTTACGTATGATCGTATTCAAAATAAAATAAAGTGGTCTAATATTAATGACTAGGTTTTAAAGCATCACACAATTCTGACAATTTATAAAAATCATCTGTATACTGGAGTTCTTTAGTCTCGATGTCAAATGTCAGGTTTACATTCCTTGATATTCTTTGGAAGGTCGTGACACAGTTTTATACCTGAAAAAATTGGATATTTTTTAATTGCTTTTGAGTACCTTTTAGTCCATGTTAATTTGCTTGTTTGTTTTTCAGGATTATTTAGGAACAGGTGAATTGTGATGGAAGAAGATCGCTAAGATCCGAAATTTCCGTTTAAAATATTTGCACGAGTGCCGTGATAATTCTACCAGATTATAAATGAACATCACATTTCACCTTGGAAACGAATCCTGAGTTCCTGTTTCAATATGATATTTGATTGATTTCTGGTGTTCAACGACGCACTGTTTTGACATCTGGCCATGCGGCACTGGTCTAATGTTGTCGGTGAGTGAATAGATTCTGATGAGGATGACGATGAATCTAACCTTGCCTAGAAGTGAGGAGGGGGAACCCGATGCCGACACGTAGCCTACTCCTGTCGAAGAGCACCAAGGGGACCACCGGCTTAACGTCCCTTCCGAAGGACGGTACAACTCAAACAGCAGGATTCCTCCACAAATACATGCTGTCGAGAGGTTGATAAGTAAGGCAAATTAGGATGCTGAACTCACTTTCGTTCCTCTAACCTCTCTCCCGAACAGAACTGGTCATTTGTAAGATGGTCACCCATCCAGTACCTAACTCAGCGCAGTGTTACTTAACATCGGTGATCTAACGAGAACCGGTGTTTCCAACACGCCAAACCTTTCGGTAGTGATATTTGCATATAACTTGCAATGTGGTACAGCACCCTTCGTTGTTCGCAAAAAAAGTGTTTGCTTGGATTTTGAATCAAGAGCGTAATTTTATTTATTCGTTTTTTATTCTATCGAGTTCAGCGAGTTTCATTGAGCTCTTAACATCATCATTCGAGAGCTTTTCGAGCTCGCTCCGAGAGTAAAACAAAAATGTGACCACAGTGCAATAGATTGTGTCAGCAAAAAATCTCCCCCGAGTTCACACTTTTGCTAAAACTAGTGCCAGCACTTTATCAAAAAGACATAATTACACGAATGAGTTATTACTTTATTATTATTTGCTCAAATCTCAGGAGAAGTGTGATGAAAAAGGTTATTTGAAAACAAACTAAAAAACCAGCACTCAACCCCAAAAAACAGATAGCATGAGAATAGAAGACAAATTTATGTCAAAAGCTCTCAAGAATAAAGTCTCCTCGCTAATTTAAGAAAATGAAATAATGTGTTTCGTAATTCCCGTGAGGATAGCCTCTTGAATATTATTATAACTTGGATGCTGAGCGACATTTGCATGGTGTGGTGCTAATCATTGGAGAGCCAGCCGGTGTAGCACCTGTCTGGAACGGAACAGACGAACATTTCCCAAGAATAAAAGCGTGTGCCACTTCATCGTCCTGACTGGTTCCAACTTTCTGCGACCAACTGAGAGTCTGTACAAGCTTAGCATAAAACGATTAACGCTTCACGCTTTCGTCACTTTCGAGAACAATATCATGTAGAGGGAGACGAAAACTAAGCCGCGCGGGGGTGGCGAGGAGAGAATATTTGAAAGTTTATCAGTTAACGACCTCTAACCTAAAGATCATTAGATGACGGATTATTATTTTGATCACCACCTGTAAATTGTCTCAGTGGTTTACCTAAACTGAAAGCAGAACAACAGCAGAATCACAACCTTGCTTTGCTTACAAAGTGCCACAGAAAGCTCTCCCAACCCTGTGATCCCCAATCATGCAAATTATAAGTTGCTCTTTCTAATCCGTTTGACGTAAATGGAAGATATTATTCTGCTTTGAGTGGAAACATAAACAACGTAAAAACGTAAGTGTAATACTGTACTGTCTGGTATACAAGACACAATTGGTAAGAAATAAAAATAAGACATCATTTAAGATATTCATGTACAAAGTGTGACAGTCAAAAAGGCTATACCCACAATTTTTTTTTGCTGAAGACCTAGAAATGCAAATCGCTTCTACACGCCATGCACCTTCGTCCTTTCCACCGCTGCCGTTGGCGTCGGCGTCGGCGTCGGAGTTGTCGGCGTTGGCGTCGTTTATTGTAACCGACGCCGTGGCCTCTCGAGCAGCTCGGAAAACGGACCGGGCTAACGTTCCCCCGGGGTACATTACTCATATTTTATGAGGCGGCGAGCGGGGCTCCCTCACGGGGTACCGTCTGGCCGACGACAGCGACAGTGTCTCGGCGTCCGTACGGCCCAGAGTGGGATAAAGGTAGGTGGTCGACGTCGTCGCGCAGGAAGCATCGTCCCCGGAAGAGTCGAGTTAATGCTGAGGACGTGAACGGTCGCCGCGGAAAATTCGCACGACCCCTGCAGCTACCCCCTCGCTTTTTGGAAAGCGACCCCTGCGTTTTCTCGCCCTGGAAATACGTCATTGTCACTCGGTTTCGCCAGCACAGGAGGTTTCACCGCGGAAGGGACCTAGTATTAATAAGCATTAACCGTAAAGTGGACTTCTAATTTAAGTCATAGCTCACAACGGAGAGCGACTCCATCTTCTTAAAAAGACAACGAGCTAAATTAGTTTAATTGGCTTCATCAAGAGTTAGTGTCACACGTCATAATTTCTTTTTGCGTTGTTCTCATCCCTCATTTTTATCCTCTCGTAGGAAATCGCTCGCGAGTTTCGACGCAAGTGGGGAATGATAAATCATTTAAGCGACATAGCAACTTACACTGCGACGACGGGGCAGGCTGGCGTGATGAAATGTATCGCGATGCATTCTTGAACGAATTTCTAGCCGTTGTTGGTCCTGAGAGGCTTAGCCTCTTCACTGGCAGCGAGTGCACCTGGAGATGATGTGTCGTCCGCCAGACGAGTTTTCATTTTATCAACTGTCACATTGGCGAGTGCAAATTGAGTGGAACGATGCGAGATATGGCCGACGACGTCGACGCTAGAAGACAGACTAGGTAGTAGCTATATATGGTGAAAATAGTATATGGATAGGTGTCACAAGGGACCGAGTCGAGTAACTCATAATGGAGCTGGATATGCAATATCGATGTTGATATTGGCTGAAGTAGGTATTTCTTATTCTGACAAAATCGAAGGATTTGTTTTCAGATCTATATCTTTGTCTTAAAATTCGCTTGGAGTATTCTAGGTTGATAAGTTTTAGTTATGTTTAAATTAAAATATTGTTAGTTTGCTGTCATGAAACCAAAGTTTGGCGGGAACAAACTTTTAGTTTGTGGATTCATGCAGTTGGCTGGAAATTTTAATCATCAGGAAGGTATACTGTTTTAGTTCGGTGTTTGATATCCCCACGATCTATAAAAGGTTGAATACATGAATGGAAGTCAGGGAATACCAAAGAAAACCTGGGAGATTAATTTTGATTCTAAATTCAGAATTTGCAAGAAGATGAACATAATAGTTAGAACTGAGAGTCTCGTCTGTTTACTTTCATGACTGCCAGTGCTATGGATGATTGGGTACAATATCATATTTTTCAATCACGTTAGGTAGAACCGTTGGTAGAACATTTGAATTGGTTGGTGACTTTATTCGTTGAATTTCCAGCCGACTGAAAGCAATTAAAACTGCAAACGATAATTGTAAATAATTTTACCTAAGTTGGTAATATGACGACGGTTTCTAGACCCACATGCCCGTTCAAGGTCAAACGACCTTGCGTTCGAATACAACCGTTGGTTCGAATATTGGGTTGCGTTTCTGGCTCAGTAACGACCGTCATGTCATCCTCGAAGGAACGTTAGCACTGCGTCGAAATCAAAGTAGCAAAATGAGTTAAAAGAGTTGAATATAGAGTGTCAAAAGAGTTAAAAAAAATGTGCGTGTGCCTTATCGTGATTTAGGTAACGGGTGAAACAATTGATCGAACAAAAAACGTGTTTCTGAACTATGGCGTCGGTCGTGGGTATCCGTTGATTTAGTGAAGAATGCGTTTTGTTCCTATTGCAGCCAAACAAGTAGGGTGATTGTTAATTAGCAAGTGATCTGATTGATGAAAAGGATGTGCGTATCGGTTATTGCAATACCAGGACGTGATGATCGACAGCTGTATCTACAATCGACTACGGAAAAGAAGGTACTGTACTAAACATATACCAGTCAAGCTCACTGAACCCTTTTTTTATCAGAATATAGCAGGCAATTTGAATAGCTACTTTAGTTGTATTTAAAGTGTTGATTGCTATCTTGTTGCATATTACCAAATGATAGGGTTCTTCGCAGTTTATTAACTTTGTGCAGCATTCCTAAGTCCACCAGTGCTTACGATGTGCGAATGCCGTCTCACACAGCTGCGTTCCTATCCACTACCAGCCCTTTCCCAAAAGGCGACCAAAAACAAATTTATTCAATTGGCAATGAGCGACACTAGCGAAATGGTGTAGGTTTACATTCAGGGGAGGCGCAAATTAAATTGTCGCAAACATATACAAAGTGGCAACGCCAAGGCGGAAGGAAATAAAAGCCCTCCTAAGACATATCCATGCACTCTACCGTGCGCTTCTCGAAGACACTGGCTTCAGGGACAAAGATACACAATAACCCTGACATCCCCTGAGGAGGCAAACGAATTGTAGTATCTCTTTTAGAGATTTGTCTCCAATTAAGTTAGTCGCGTATCTATCAACCCCAGGAGACGATGGCCTGGTTCGAGAAGCTCGGTTTTTCTTGCTCCCAGCGTTGTTGCTCGACGCCAGACAAGCCGACGCCTGGCGTCGCGACGGAGTCGACTTCGGTGAACCGTGCATTTTTTTTTTATTTAGGAACCGCGAGAGTTACGAGGGGATTTGTTTTTGTATTTTGAAGGTTGTGTATGTGTTAGTGTCTTTATGGTGAGTTTTTTCGGAGTAGAGTGGCATTATGTAGATGAGATTTGCGCTGGTTTGGAGGTGGTATCACTTGGAGAATATAGGTCTGTGAAGTTTGAAAATGAGAATAACTAAAAGAAGTTGCGCCTATAGTTACAATGAGAATTCACGACGTGCTGTTTGACGAAGAAATGTATTATGTCATTCAATTAAAGTTGGTTATTTTACACGAGGCTTTTCTTGTCGTCCGCAGTCAGCGACGGAATCGCAATTGTTTATGCATGGGAAAGAAGTTAAAAGTCAATCAGAATGATTTCTTTGCAATGGTTTGCGGCTGTGAAATCGAAAAAAAAATGTATGCAAATTACATCATTATTATGAACATGTCTGGAATATGACCTTAATTTTATTTTTTTTCTATATGCTTATCTGCTCTTCCGAAAAATTGGCACTGGATTCGTTTAAGGGTGTGTGGGTAATCAAAATAAAGATTTTTTAAATTAGAAACTTTCATGAACAGTTGTCCGCACCTTCAAATCGTTACTATGACACTCTGACAGTCGAATGAAGGGACCAGTTCACATTCAATCCAATTTTCGGCCATCTTCTTACAATACTTGATGTCAATTTCGAGCCTCATGAAATCCCTATTTTTGTTATTCAGTTCCACCACAACTTCGCATCACACCCAGGTACCCAATTCGGTTCAACAAGAGACATCTTCCGAACGAGACACTAATTTAATCACACACCAGAAATCACAGCCTGGCACGAAGGGCACTCAATTAGTAACAATGTCAAGATGAGTCACCTCGTTTAGCCTCACAAGTGCGCGTCATTACGGTGCCAAACAGTCGTTTCGCGCGCCCTGGCGGCTGGGCTTGCAATTAAACTCATTACCACGTCGGCGTCATGCACTGGACTTCGAGGACACTAACGGAATTGTCTGCTACGAGAGCCCGTAGTAAAGACGTGGTACGTGCCGGCCCAGGGTGCTTACCTAAAAGGTCACATGCACCATTCACCAATGATCATCGAGTATGGCGGCGTCGCATGGAGTGCGACTATGTGGGTGTGTGGGTGTGTGGGTGTGTGCACTTGGACTGATTGCAGTTTGCAGCTACACGGATTAAGCAAGGGGATGTAATTAATTTGGCGGCGGCTCTCGGCTCTCGGCGTTGTGGCCAGTCGAAAGTAGAGTTATGGACGACGACGAGAACGGACGCCGAAGTCAGCTGGATTTTACTCCCACCCCACCATTCTCATCCAAATAGCTACCCTCTCGTGGTTCGCGCCAGGGATTTCATTCGGCTTCAGAACAATTGCTCGCCAGGGCAAATAAGTGTCTGAACGTCGCGATTTTTTTCTTCTTTGGACGTCGTGCGGACCTTTTTGTATAATTAAAAATCGGTGATCGAAATTAAAATTCTCGAGAGTTTGCGAATGATGGGCAGGCTTGTCGACGTCAAACGTCTTTAAAAAGTTCCATGCCTTTCTTCGCAATGCCCGCGCTCCATGTCGAATGAATGAGAGAAAATAGCAAATTAATTACTTTTCATGCGCGCGTGCGCGCTGCGTCCCTTTTGAACTCGAATAAACGTCTGGTAATCGCCGACGATAAAAAAATCCGCCAGCCTCAATTAAGCATTTCAACGATAATTGCTCGGTGCCATCACTCACTTTCTCCCGTGCGATCAAAATAACGAGGCGGCAAACTCTGTACAGCACAGCGTGCAGCAGCTAATCATCAAGACCATAGCACCCCTACCCCCAACACACCCCGTCTAGCCACCGGCAAAGCCACCACTCCATCCTCATTCTCATAACAGTACCTACCACCTGAAACAACTATACTCTTTGTGCAAAGCGTACCACACAATTACGCAATTAACTATTTAAGTAGACTGGTTTTGGGAGGCAAGCAGTCTACGATTTTCTCACCAATGCCGCGTGAATAACTCTTGAAAACCTCTCCCCCTCTCCTGCATGGCAGCGTGGACGGCGTCCCAACTCCCTTGACTGCAGCCGACTACCCCATCCAGGTACTGATCCATTTTAATGCCACATCCATTCCAATTAACTCCCCGGCGCGGCTTGGCGTTCATTAAAATCCCGTACACCGACGCCACGCGATTCACCTCCCTCCCCCTACCACTCGTGCCGCCCCGGCCAGCATGAGGCGTCCTGGCATGACTCTCGAGAAAATAGGACGACGACGCCGTCGAGCCGACTGGCTTGAAACCAATTAGCAGTGGCCGGGCGCCCGGTGTTTAGATCTCACGGATTTAGCGGGGGTGGTTTGCCTCCCAAAGAGTCCCGACCGCTAGGGTTGTGGCGCGAGGCAAACTTGTGTACGACTTTCACGGGCGAACGCCACCCAACCCCTGTCGTGTCCGATGGTGTCCTGAGGGACTCGTTGAAAGTAATCAGGAAGATCCGAAGACTGCAATCACCGACTACTCTCATTGGCCCCTTATTCTTGTCGTCGGCGAATGCAGGGGGGACGGTCGCGGTAACACTTAGTTGCGGTGAGGAGTGGATTAAGTCGCGACACCCCGGATGGCTTGCCAAGCCGTGGCCGGCCCCGGACTAATGTGATTAAACTTTTCAAGTCGGTCGAGCGGTGATATCGACAGGGTCAGGGAAAGGCGTGTGCGGAATCGCGACAAGATTTTTCTAGCGGGGTGCAGATTTCCAGGCGGAAAGCGCGCTGGGAAATTGCACGGCTTCTCGGTATGCATCTTGCATGTTTTAATGGAGTCATGCCAGCGAGATTACACCGTGCATACATGAGATGCGCGCTAGAAACATTTTTGCCTAAATGGATTTCGCTTGAGTGGAACTCACCTTTACAGCTCTGCCAGAGATATAGGTGTGTATGCTATATGTTCATAAGCCTGCCATGAAATATTTATAGCTTCTAAGAAACGAGAGTAAGATTAGGTAAGAAGAGTTTCGCCTCCAGATAGTGCGCCGAAAATCGAACTCTCGTGCCTACTTTTTTTTAGTAAATAGGGTCGCCTTTGGCGTCAGTGAAAAGGCATCTCTATAAATGGAAAAACTACAACTGCTCGGGGCAGAAAAGAATGACTTCGACGTCGCGCGTAGGAGGCCAGGTCGACGACGAAGACGACGACGTCGGTATCAGTGTTTCGGAAGGCATCTCAATCTAGTCTGAAGTAATGGGCTGGCGACGCTTTTTGCCGCCGTCGAATGGTGCACGTCTTCGGAGGCAAGACGGCCACAGCGCGGTCTGCAGGTGACGGCTGCGATACACGACCGTCGACGCCGTCGCCGTCGCCGAAGAGAAAGAGTGTGCAGCAGTCGCATGTCTCGGAGGGTGCAAGAGTGCGACTGCGAGTGGATTGCCAGTGGCGTGGCTCTAATTTGCCGATATGCCCCACGAGAAATGTGCTTATGAGGAATGCGTTTCCATTGACTTGAACGCTGATCATCTTTCACTCGTGAAGTTGTGCGACTATACTCTCTTTTTAAAAAAATTTTTCTGAGTTTCGGGTTGTGGTCAAAACTGGTTGAGTCGGATTTTTCGAAGCGATGGTCTGATCATGCGTATTTGTTACCTGGTTAAATGAGGATCTAGTCGAGTCAGTCAGTCGACTAATGGTTTGTTCGAACATTGCTAAATGTTATGTGTGTGTGCTATGAACGTCGAGTCGATTGTGGGCAGTCCCATATGACAACCAAGTTTTAATTTCCTAGGACGCTATGCTTGTGCTTGTGTTTATTGCTATGTCAATCGTGGGTAGACCCTAAGAACATACTTGATTTCTTCAAAGCTATATAGGATTTGTAGGAAATGGGAAACTGTTTTCTGTGGCTTGAAGAGTTCGTCCCTTCATTAAAACACTTTTTCTTCAAAGCTCCCGATTTTTTGTTATATTTATTCGACAATGATTCGGTGCAAGTAATGCATAGTTTAAAGTAATCTTCCGGGGCGTATGGCATCATACAATACCCTTTTAATTGACACCTAAATCAGGTTTTTTAAGTGGAGGTACCCATACCCCACACTGCGCCACTGTCCCCAGCATCGTCCCATTTCCACTTGCCCTTGAGTCGAGCCATTAGCAGCGGCCAAGACGTTTGTCTTTGCCCTCCTCCCCCACCCACCCCAACGAGGGCCGAGAGCGCGGTCGGTCGCGTGTTAACTTGCCAATTTCCCGGCACCCGGAACTCGCGAGGAAACTCATCTGCGTTTTGGCTCGACCACCGCCAGCGAAACGTCCCGCGAAACGAGGCACTCCGTCGTGGTCTGGAAGGGGGTTCACTTTGCGACTTCGAGGCATGGACGCCCTCAGGCGCGCTGCCAAACAGAGGAAGCTAGTAATTAATTGGAGGGTTTTTGTTGCTGGTTGTAGGTGGGAGTGTATTTTTTTTCTTTGTGCTGTTTTGATGAGGTAAGCAGTTTCGTTCCACGATTTTTTCCAGGATTGTGAACTCGAATTAGGTTGAGATGTCGTGTGCATTTCCTTCTTACATCAGAGTGTCCTCGGGGTCTTATTGTAATGTGCATTGCTCCCTTCGAGATCTCGTTCGCGAGTCGAGACCTGGTCGCGTCTTGCGCGCTCGTGCATTCTTCGGGAGATGAATATCATAATCAATCTCGACGGGCGCTAGATCGGGATACGTACCTCGCACAATATGTTATCCCCGGCGAATGGATAGCATAAGCGGCACACACATGAACTTCTCTCGCGATTATCGATTTTCGTTTGTTCCGTGGAGCAAAGTAAGAGATGGATCTGCGATATTTTCTCACACCATTTCTTTTGATATAGCGTCGTCTTTGGGTGGATTCAGATTGAAAAGTTGTTTTTGCCTCGAAGGTTCGAGTGTGTAACTCGCTGATTTAAAACGGGTGACGCAAACACAGCTTCGCGAGCGTCGCGGCGCAGGAAATGGGTCGGCGTCGACGCTCGGAAAACTCGAATGCAGATATTTCGTATTTATATGTGTTTTCGGTTGTCGTCTTTCCCGAGGAAGGTTGCCATCAGTCACCGGCGCTCGCCTCGGCAATTGTGATTGCTTGCCTGGAAAAATGTCTTCGGGATATCATTATTTCTTTCGCGAATTGTGATACATTTTTCAGCTGTCGGTCATCATGACTTCTTCATCCAATAGCCGTTCGTCTTGCGTAGAAATAGCCTGACGTTGCATTTGCTGACTGCAGATTTATTGGTACAAATCCGTAAAAAGAATCTCAAACATTTCAATAAAATACTATCAATCTGATTTATAAGGCTCTGGAGCGTTCTTTTTTCTAGCATTAGCAAGAGGAATTTAACAAGAAATACAACATCGATAAATAGATTTTCTTTTCATTTCAATACGCCATTGAAGGCGCATCGTTGTGTTGACAATATCTATCTCAACCGCTTCGCACAGCGAATTCAATCGTTAATAAAAGGAAACAAGCGTGCATAAAATAAATCAACATCAATGCAAAGACTCGAGCTTAGATTTCAGCAAGAACACCCAACCAGCACCCCCGTCCCACCTTATCCCCTGAACGGAATGCATGCTTGAAAGTGCAGCGATGAAGTACACCTATAAATCGGACTGCAAAGTGCAGCTGTTCTCTGGAAATGTCCACAGGATTTATCCTCGAGCAACGCTTCCTTTGCACAAGAGATAATCTTAAATCTGACCAATGACCTGACAATCTCCCATGTTCCCTGACCAACGACGTGATCTGTTTCATCGCCTCAGGCAATGCTACTTAAAACATCTTGGAAAGAGGATCGAGATTCCATGTACCAAACCCGAAGCCTGCGTTTGAAGCCCGGCTGCACCAGTCAGTAAAGTGCACTGTTCTACAATTAGCCACAGATTCCTGCATCGCTCTGAATCTCACAGCTAACTCGTTAACGAACCTTCTTGAACCCTGATTGGGAGCTTGGCTAATTAATTCGCATCATACTTCATAACATATTATTTACATACTCTCCGAGCTACTTTGCTTTGTGCAATATTAAAACAGTACACGAATACTCTCAGCAGAGAGTTTCTGGCATCCACTCAAAGGTAGAACCCTAGCGAATGGAAGGAATGGGACACGGTTTTAAACCTGCAACCTATAAAGCAATGAAGAGAGATGAAGAAAAAGGTAAAAGAATATGTAAAAAGAATTCTGCAATTCAAATGTGTTCATTAGAGGATTGCGAGCGAGGTGGAGGGGTGAGGAGGGGAGAGGAAAATAAGATTTCCGCGGATGAGGAAAACTTCGTCAGGAGGTCGCGCGTGATGAATACGGAAAGTTGGGCGACGGCGAAACATTGCGAGGGTACGTGGGTACCATGGGTACACTGACACATTCAAGTCGTCACTAGAAGGTGGGTTGTGAGATATGCCACAACCAGAGAAGGTATCTCTGCACTCGGAAATTATTCAACATTTTATTTTTAAATATAAATGTCAGTAAAATAAGCGGTACAACCGTATTACCGTAACGCTTATTTTAAACTGTCTTTGCGAAAAATAGCTGACAAATGACAATTTTACCGACAAAAATGGAGGATGCTACTAAATGGAGTCACCGTCGTTTCGGGTGTTAAGAAATTAATTTCGTTCTTTTAGTTGAAATCTTATTTAAATTTTCATTTAACAAAAATCTCATCTCGTTCTTTATTGCAGATTACTAGCGTTTGAGACTGGCTTGGGCTCAACTAATTTCATTAATGTAAAACGTTACGATTAATATGCATGTATTGATATTTTGAGTCACAATTATTTAATTGAAGAGGTTTGTTAAAAAGGGCGGCCGCAAACGCAATCGGGTATCTTCCTCCGTTACCACGTGTTGCCGGCTCGTTTGCTCAGCAGAAAGTATAACATTAACGCTGGCCCTCTGACTTTACATTTGCACTCAACGGTAAAACAGTACAGGGAAGTTCTCAGCTGTTTCGCTTCGCAATATCGGTCGCTCATTGTGAGTTAACTCTCGTGTTAACCCAGAAATTATTCTGCGTGAGTAACAACGATGCCTTGAGTCGATCGAGCTGTGTTTTGATAATATATATATTTTTTTTAATTTCTGTCTTGATGTTAGAGAATTTTTAGACTTTGCGAATCTTGATGGCGTTTAGGTATTTTGTGGTTGACATCTTGTTCGTGCACACCGGGACTGATCTGAGAAAGGCTGAACCTCGATCCTGCCATAACATTTTAGAACTGGAAGTATGTTAATTAGTACTACGTGAAGCCTGAGAATTTTTCTACGTCCTTGGAAATGGAAACAAGACACTGCTTGGTACAAAAATCAGATAGAACATTCTAATGATATTAAGTTCTACCAAAAAAGTATAATAAAGTATTTTTAAAGTTTAATCACTACTTTAATTACCTTCACACATATAAGCGTGTATTTTTTTTTGAATGGAAAGCCAGTTTTATCAAAATTGTACACAAATCTATTTGTCAGCGAAACTTTTGCTAATCTGACCGACGATTTTAGTCATTTCGAAAACACTGAAGCTTGTCCCCCATTTCGGCTTAATTTTCATTTGTCCACCAGAGTCGTTACTGAATGTTATCAGTGTCCTCCCAAACTTTCTTACAGCGATGAGAAACTAAACAAGAATTTTACTAAGAAAAAATACGCAATTAACATCTTTCCTAGCTAAATATTTTTTGCTTGCCGCAAAGACATGCGCATTATTGCGCTGCGATGGGCATAAATTTCTAAGAAAAGCATCGTGCTTTCTTAATTGAGTCGTTAGTCTTTCGGAACGGGAGAAAATCTCGCGCTTATGAATATTCTAATGCAAGCAACTAACGGTTCAGTTAATTTCCTACCGGTACTGATAGCGGTTATACGCTTTCTAGCCACTTTCCTGCACAAAAACTATCAACTAGGTAATTTCGCACCGCGTGCTTTTACATTATAATGCAAGCCAAGGCAATGGAAATCTTAAAAAAGTATTTCTCTCTGGACGACTAATTCTTAACCATTTAGCTACGAGAACGAGTCTCATCTTTTTAGCTCAATACTATGTCTTTGTTACGAAATTCTGTTTTTTTTTGTGACCGCCCAGTGTAAATAAGGGCCTTGCACCAGATTTTCCGCTTTTCCAATAAGCTTAAAACATCTCCACAATCATCTGGTCTCAACCTCCGCGCGTTTAATCTTCAAAGAGCATTCGCTTCTCTGTGCATCTAGGGATGGAGATTACTTATTATACTCTGCATCTCATATAAGCTTATATTTAGTTTCTTAAGGTTTCTCTGTCGGAGTTTCATCCACAACTTGCTGTATTTGTGTGTATAGTTTGCTCTACTCGCGTCGCGACTGCTTTCTAAGACATCAGTGAGACAATTATTTTCCAACCACCTCTCGGTCGCAAAACGTCGTTTACTCTTTTCCCGCTTCAGTTAACGTTCTTGAATGTCGGGTACCGATGACGCCGAGCGAATCAGATAACACTCGCGAAAGGTAGTGCATAAAGAGTGCAAGTGTAAAGAGCAGAGCTAACTTATTCACATATTTCTAACCTCCCTTGTGTTGACGCCTTGTTATCTTGCTCCAGCGGAAAGACGCCAGATATTCAAATATTCAAACTGAATTCTCAACCAAACGCCCCCACTCCCCCTGCGAACCCACCCCATCGCCTTTTCCCCAATGTTCGCCCATTCCCGCTTCACGGAAAAGTTTATTTTCAAGAAATATTGTCAACCCAAGTGGGGGAAGCGTTTCTGCCTATGTCCTATGCACACAAGATTCAACATTGATTTTCATAAATAATAATAGTAGATGTATAGAATCAACATCGGCCCCAGCGCACACATATACTGCAGAACGCGTTGGTACACCTTCTACTACCTACCTCCACGCTACTGAAAATAAGACGTGGAAAATAAAGAAGTGGCAATCGGAGTGAGCGACGTGCTTAGAGGCAATGTGCCGAGTGATTCAAAGACGTCGGCGACGGCGTCGGCGTTGTCGGCGTCCCCTGAGCGATTCATCAGAAGTGGCTGTCAATAAATGTTTGATTTTAGTCGCCCCGTGCAACTGTGATGAAGTGTGATATAGATATGCCGTCTCGACTCTTCGTATTGCATTATACGTTTCATAAGATTTAGACGTTGAGAAAAGAACGATGGAGGTACGGTGCATTTCTTGGTCTCATTGGACTGCGAGGTCAACTGTATTGAAGAAAAACAGTAGATGTTTAAATATGATGAAGCCTTTAAGGAAGCCAATCGTACCAAAAAACAAAATCGTTTTATTTATTTAATCATTGTCTACTGTGTCATGGATGATTGACATTGAGTAGGGGAAGATTCTTTCCAATGACTGATTTCTTGAAATTTGTTTAAGACCCTCTTGAAGTCAGTTTTTTCTCTTATCGCGTGATTGAATTAAGTGCGAGGAATGGAAAGCATAGAAATATTTACATTTTACGGGAAAAAATCAAGGCATTGTAGCGTTGGTGTTTGTAAAAAATGATAGAAACTGACTATGCTGTAGATATGTGAATACATTTTAGTCGATCTGTTGGTACTTGGTAGGTACCCTTTTTATGAAATGAATGTTGGCAAGCGAAGCAAAGGTCTGAAAAATTCGACTTAAATTGCTTCCTTTGTCTACCACTTAATCGATTTTTATTGTTCCAAATTTAACGGAACGGTTGGGGGTTTTTTTTTTGTTGCAAAAAATGGGAATTATAAACGAGTTAAGACAAAAATAATACATCTTACCGCTTATTTGTGTTTCATAGTTATGCCCTTAGAAACTACTTTAAACATATTCTATGGGTCTACAGGTCTAAGAAAAATTGATAGAATTTTTACGTTTTTTGGCTTGCGTACTTCGAAAAAAAAAACATGAAAATGATACATATACATATCTACAAATAACAAATAAATATACAAAAAAACACAGAGGAATTTTTAAATTTATTGTTTTGTTTTATTTTGTTTATACGTCTTGTGTAGAAGTATCTAAACCGAAGCCAGCTGAAACCTCCAAAAACTTATTAAAAAGTCCATTTACTACTGGACACGCTATTTATTGCTCAGAGTTTCCTGGTAAGTTCTAAATAGTCTTCACATAAATTAAATATGATGAGGTAATAATCCCTTCAAGGCAAAATCGAGTACATAACTTTTGTTCTGACCCGAAGACAAGTAACAATTCTTCGTGATCCCGTCTCTAATGATGGCGCAGATCTTTCTCCGGGACCTATGCAGAAGTAACTTGATTATTTAAGTAGTTGATTTCTATGCGAATTAAGTTCACAAGGCGAATTCTTTCCCAGCTCACGACTTAAGCCAGCGGGCTTGCAGGGGAACAAATACGCAACGAGACGCGACTTTTAGTCGAAAATAGGATTGTCATAATTTTAAACTCGAGCTTCCTAATCTTTCAGCATCTTATCATACTTAAAAAGATGGCATAGGGATTTTATATTGTTTTCCGCAGATGAATACTAACCTTTTTTGAGAAAATACGTGGAAAAGCAAAGATTTTTTTTGTTGGTATGCAGAATAATTTTTGACGTGGGTAGAACCGACCTTTAATTATCATCAGAAATAATTGCTGTATTTGTTTTATTTGAGTAAAATACCATGATTGCTGACTATTTTTGATCCGAAGCCTCTGATCTGTAAACAGCATGTAATTAAAATCTCCCATTCAAACGAAAATTGCTGATGAAATTTACTCATCTCTTTGCGACAGCACACTTTTATTTTATTGCAATCTTCAAACGATATTTTACTTTCATTTAATATCCCAACTCTTTTATTATAAATATAAAATAAAAACGAAATGAGGCCGTCAAAAATCAGCCCAAGTTTTCATGCAATTTAAATGAATTCTCGGGGCAAATCTAAAAGAAACTCCACAACCGACCGCTTTTCACATTACTTGTTTAATTTGTCAATTTACGTTCATACAATTGTCCGCACAGTTAATGCGAGAAATAGTCACCGGGCGCGTTCTTAACTCTCAACTCTCCGACCACGACGCTCTGTCGTCCTTGATTGGACGCTCCCCGCCGTCGCGGCGTCAGCGTCCGCACGCACTACACAAGCTTCCCCTGCGTCCCGCACTTGTGCCTTTCAAACAGAAATTATCGTGCCGCACGACCAAAGAAATGAAAACCATTACAGTTTGTTTCGGGGCGTAGATAAAAAGCAAAACTCGTGAGTTATTTCAATTTCCAATCTGTTTTTCCCCCCTTCCACTCACTGCAACCATTGAAATTCGCGTGGGCAATGTTAATCTCGTACCTTTGTCAGGTCGGGGTGTAGCGTCGAGACAAATTTCATTCTCTGGATTGATTAGATTTGCTGTCGCATCTGGTTTTCGAGAGAACTGGAGCTGGGTGGTGTTGTACACAAGATTGTTAATAGCTGCCTTATCTTATGTAATCATTGTAACCTTAATACGCTCTAACATTCAGTTCACTTTTCTGACTGTGAAATAGGTAAATTAAATATAATCGAAACATCAACTATTATCTGATATTCTTTCAGAATAGAATCGATTGTTCTTAAACTTGTTCTAAACGAGAAAAAAGAAAAAAAAAATCTACGAGATGTACACAAACTATGAAAAGCCAATCACAAGAACGATAACGAAACTTTTCCGATCATTTTGTTGCTATAAAAGTGTTGGAAACAGTAATTCAACGACGAGAGACGTGTACCTTCTATGATAGGTTGAATTCTGACAACCAAAATGTGCCTATCGTGTGTTATACCACATCGACATCCTCTTTTTTGCATAGGAGTATATAGACAATGCAATTCGCTCAAATTTCAAATGTAATTTACGTCAAATATAGGACTGCAAAGCAATTCTCTATTAACAAATCCAAGAGAATTGTTCCATTTTTCATGGATGTACCATTTCGTCCTAGTCGCTAGTCGTCGTAGCAGAGACGTAGGTTAGGTAAAATTTTCGCTGCCTGTCACGACCAGAGTTTCTCAGTGAAACGTGACCTCGAACGTCTTAAAATGCTTCTGTCAATTTGTTTCCGAAGAGAGCTTGCATTTCAGTGCATGGGAGGTGGTAAGGCTAAGTGGGCCAGTCGAATTCAAATAACCGAAAACCAAATCTTGTTATGCAAAGAGGGTTATTTTATTAAGATTTCATTGAAACCAATTCATTTTGAATGTAGGAACGTTAATGTGTAAATATACTACGAATATAATATTTGTTTCCATGAGTTTTGTAATAAAAAGCGTATCTAACACATTATTCCTTAATATAATGTAATACCTTATACATTCAAAGTGAATATTGTTATTTATATAGACATTATATAGTTAACTAACCTAAAAACAATGATTTTTTATTTATAAATACAGATTTGGACTCAAAATTTTCATAATTTAACGTTTAACCCATAATCCATAACAAAACCTTTCTGATATTGATTGAACAATTCAGTGGAGGCGCCGATCTCGCTACCAAAGCATTGCATTCGATCGCTAGGAGTCGCTTCTCAGCTTTGTTTGCCGAGAGCTTGAATCTAGCCGTAATTAAAGCAAGCTGGAAACGCATGGCCATTATGCCCTGTGTTGTGTTGTGTGCCCAACAATTGTGATATCCCCCGTCCCAGGCCCTTTCGCCCCACCCGACGATTGAATTGCTGCACCTCTAATGGATGTGTGTTCGAGTCCCCAACGAGTCCACGGACCACTTTTCCTCGTCGATCTGTCATCGCATCGATGATGGCAACGTGGGACCGAAACAGGGCTCTGGTAGGCGAGGGAATTTTATGGCACGGTCGTTAGGGAATTGGTTTTTTGGTGTTCATAGCCTTTTAAACGACGTAAGGTGGTTTGGTGGGTCAATACGTGTGTAGAAATAAACTCACTACCTACACAAATGTTAATTTATCTACTTGGTTAGATACCGATAAAAGTATCAGAGAATTTAGATTTTTTTCACGTTTACCTCTCGGGTTTCGATTTTGTAGTTCCTTGACGAATATTTGAGATTAATTTTGAAAATATGGTAACCTAGAAGAATAGGGAATTTTAGTTATAGAGGAGAGGCAGATCTTGGGGCAGGGAGATCCAAGAGACATATATGTGTGAATTTTAATCTTCTCCAAATTTGAGTGAAACACTCAATTCGTACGTTCCCCGTTGCAGCATTTTTTTTTCAAATTCATTTTTATTTGAAGCATTTTTTTAAATCAGTGACTATGTAATTCAACTGCAATGAAGTAAGCCAAAAATTGGGTAGCTAAAGTTTTATGCCTACCTTTCCCAATCGAGCTCCCAACCGTTTTTTGTGTGTGCTTTCACAATCATTATCGACTCGATACTCTGCAGAAAATGTTTATTACTGAACGGAATAGATGTTTAAAACACAACGATGCGAAAGGGGTCATCCCTAAACACCAATAACCACTATTAAAAATTATTCTTGCGAGAAGTTACAAAGATTACTTGGAGAAGATAGACACTGGAACTGTAAGCAGTGCCTCTTAAATCCAATTACCTCCACTGTGCTCGACTTGACACACTCATTGCAATTGCAATGCTCATCGGTTCGAGACGGTAGGCAAGGAGGTTGTTGGTACTTCATTAAAATTTCCGCAGCAAGCCCAGTCAACGCACAGAGATTACCAAACGCTTACGGGCGAGTCGGGACGCCCACTCCATACCCTCGCTAACAACGCTGATCGAAGGTTCGATTAATTGATTTCGCTGGACGCTGGTTTCAGTGACCGATCAAACGTTGGCATTGTCTAAAAAACAAAGCTAACGGACTCTTTCACTATTCCTTGTTTGCTCCCGTGGTGAAATAGGGGTGGGGGAGGGGGGGGGGGGGGGGGGGGAGCTGGTGAAACGTCTCGGGCACAGAAAGATAAACAATGAAGGAAAAGTCGTTAAGGGTTGTCCATTACGCTGATCTTATCTATTAATAATGGCCTATTTTCCTTTCACTCTGTAATACTCTTCGGGGAGTTGCAGCTGAGGTTCTTGAGGAAGTCTTTGGGGCTGTATTGGAGCTAAGGCAGGATCTAACCAGGGAAGAAAAATTCTTACCTTTGTTTTCGATGAGATTTCTGCTTGCGCCATGCGGCCGAAGGGCCTTGGGTTCGATGGTAAATCGAATGCTTAGAAGGGACTGACAATTCAGACGGTTAGCAGGATAGATCATGTAATAACGTGATTTTTTTATGCCCAAGCAAAATATTGCTTGACACATTTCTGGTTAAATTCCGAATTCGTTCCCTAATTGCATTAAAAATTGCAATTTTGAACCACTTTTATTATATGAATAAAATGGGCCACAATAGGCAAAGGCTCGCGTTTCTCCATAAATTGCAGGCAAACTTGACATCGGTTTATTCAAATGTTAAACCATTTCTACAGCTAAAAACTAAGCGTGAATGGTCCCTTGCAGTTTGGTCCCAATATTTAAACGACGAATTGATTACCAATTATTCAATTCAAGTCAATTATGTTTTTATTTCCATCTCTTTTAATACAGACAAAAAAAATAACACTCTTGGTACATGGTAAATTTAAATGAGCATGGAAACAAGTCAAATATATTAGGTCTAAAAATTCTAGATAATAGCTAAACAATAATCACATTTACAATCCCTTGCTGATTCAAATTCGTCTATTGTATAAAAACCATGATTCAATAAAAAGGGTTTTGTCATTGTTTTAATTATTATTTTAATTATTATTATTATTATTTTAATTATTTAATTATTGTTTTAATTATTTCATAATTTTTTCTAGTAGTTTGTTAAAAATCTTTGCTCCTACGCTTTTTGGTGTATTTTAAGTAATTTTAAGTCTCGTTCCTGGCTGTCGGTAATTTTGCCCTCCTCTTCGATTAAAAATTGTTGCTCAGGCAAAGATCTAAGCTTCTTTCAGCGGCGATAATTGCTGACAACCTGTACATTTGTGATCTTAACTTTTTTTAGGGATGCTCTTGGAGATCAATTTTAAGTAACTGTTGATGCACGCTCAGCCATCGATTTGACTTCCTTACAAGTAACTGTTCTTTACTGAAAAATAACTACGTGACTGAAGATATCGATATCGATATCGATATCGAAGAGGCTCGTTATTGCTAACCATACTTGTCTCCTGATTGCCAAGAATTGCCTCCATTTTGGATATGCCACAAAATTAAATTCGAACCATATCTGTCCATCGCAACTCAGAGTTTAGCCTAACGAGACACGTGCTACGAGCTAAGCAAAATCATCTTGCCTCAAAACCTGCCCGCAAAAATATAATTAGTTCAATTGAAAGTTTCCATGCAGAAGTGTTAATAAACAAGCGACGTGCGCCACGACGCGAATGTCTGGCGTAACTTTTCAAAACTATTCCACGGTGTCAGTCAATCAAACGATCAGGGGATTGACGGCGTCGTCGCTTTTCCCGCTCTTCTCGCCGCATCCGCGTAATTGTCGAGTTATTTTCATAGTCGTCGACGACGGCGACGGCACCGTCCCCCGGGAGGCGTCTCTCTCCCTGAAGCGTCGTCGTCGTCGCCGTGGAGTCAGGATGAGTGACAGGGTTAGAGGAACGTGACCCTAGACAGTGGGACAGGGACGCCGCTAGAACCGATTTATCTCTGTATTGTGTGAAACGGGTATTGGTTCTGTTGCTGCCTTTTAAACCGTCCCTCGGCCTTTTTTTGTGTCAAAGGAGCGCTGCATCAATTAGGATTCGCCCATTATTCCCTCGAGACATTCGCACAATCCTTCTCACGCGTTACCGTTACGACACGAGTGGTTATCGAACGGCGACTATATCGATTGGATTGGACAACCCGACTCGACAACTTGCGGTTATTTAATGAGAAATTCTCGCCAACGAAAAGTCTAGCTAAGCTCACACACAATGAAACTAGTATGTGTAGTGATTAACAAAAATCTCGCCTGGAGTTATTTTCATTTGTCATTTTGCGTGCGAACGGTCGGCGAAAGACAACGGAAAAGCGCGTGAACCAGATAGTGTTTAAATCCACTGCCGAGATGAGCCAAATAGTTGACACCGCCGGAGCGATAAACAGCAAAGGTGCACGCGACAGAAATATGAAAAAAGTACTATAATTTCATTCGCACCGGGGGCGAATTTGATTTACAACGACGCGGAAAGACTGATAACGTGGCTTCGAGATGGCCTTGCTCGACCTCGCGATATTTCAAACAGCACACATTGCTCCCCTTTTGCTCATCGCGATAGGTGAACCCCGCGTCTGGTATACACGTATGCATACACACGTGCCTCACCGTGTACCTAGCCATGCATAACCTGCATCGCATAGACAAGACTTGTACGACGCTACCATCGCTGCTATGAGACAAAGTATGCTTGCAATATTATCACATTCAATTAATACCAGCATGACAAAGCGCTTGTCGACGAACAATGGCGCTTCTCTAGCGGTTAATGAAGAAACTAGGTGGTACAGAGAGCGACGTCGCTGGCGTCGCGCCGCCTGTATTCTTCTACACGACGATCGTGCTTCCTCGCTCTCTCTACGTTATTTCCGCGGCTGAACCGATGATGTTATCGCCGCCTCCCACGGTACAGCCGATGGCGGCACAACGCCGTACCCTCGCCCGCATAATATGCGATGCACAGATGACTGGGCTTCGTAGATAACTTAACTGTTGTTAACCCCCACGCTTCATAGCTGGGGCTCTCGCGAATTTCCGCGCGCGACAAGAAAATTATCAGATGGCTTTTCGGTTAGCGGATGATTAGGGGGTGCGTACGCACTGATTTGTATATGCTTCATGGATGGTGGATACCATGACATTGCTTCGAAAATATAACCTTTTTTTTCGTGTGGCCTTAGAACGATAACAAATTTTGACCTTAGATTTAAAAAAATGCATTACCTACTCTGTAAATACCTTTAGCCGCACTTCAGTAACTGAGTCTCCTTAGTTGTGGCTGCTCATATGTTTCACGCTATCCACGTTAGATGTTCTGCTTAAGGGGGCGCACGCAGAGCGAGACGCCTAAATCGGTTCCGTAGAGCATTTAGTGCTAAAGTGAAATCGCGCGTGCGATGAAAACTTAAATAGTCTGGCTGATATTGTATAACAAACTGTCTGTTTTGTCTTATTCATTGACAGCTGCCGGCTCTTGTTCTTCAATGATCCCTTTCTTTCCGTGCCATTCCCTCGGGTGTAGACTGAATAAATAGTATTGTAACGGCGAGAGCGGCGGTGCCTACTTTGATATCTCAATGGGAGAAATTTACGGCGACTTTTTCTTCTGTTTTATAGAGTACTTTATAAGTTTATTAGCTTAGGCTCGTTGGCGAATTCGACAAAGATTTAAGTGTTTCTGGTATATATGTGTGGAAGTATGCTAAAGAAAGGGAGAATGTGCTCTTGTAGTAAATCCACCCTCAACGACTTAATGAAACGGTGTTAAAGAAAATCCTGGCGTTCGAGTCTAGACCTCGCGGGAAAGCGCGCGGGAAAGCGCGCGGAAAAGCGCTGATTGACAAACACAATTGTCCTGTTTCCTCGTCGAGTTTCGTAAAGCGTTCATTCACTCGGAAAAATCAACAAGACGCGTGGCTTGCATTTTCCGCATTGTTTTCTAGACAATTGTGCGAGCGCGTCGCTTTTCTTTCGAATAATAGCGGCTGAGTTTGTAGCTTTTAGGTGTGTGTAACACATTACATTTAGTAGGACGTTGTGGGAAGAGTCCGTGTAGTTGTTTGAGAGTGGCCAACTCTGAGCGAAAGGTTTACGTTCGTGGACGCCTTGTAAGCCTACAAGATTCAAATGTTTGATACTCTGATTCGCTGTTTCTCTTAAATTAGAATGGCTAATATCCACTAAAAGCAACACTCCTTGAACAAATGTCTTCAATCGCATGGAATAGTTCCCATGTTTCAGCTTAAATGCTGCTTGATCCTTTTCAACTTTCACATATTGAAGCCGTGAAAAGTGACAGACATTGGTTCTGGAATTCGCCAGTTCACCAAATTTAAAATTTCAGTCAAAGTTCGCTAAGAGATGTTTTATTATAAAAAAAAAGTGTTGGAAAGGTGATAACCAACTTCTAAAAGAATAACCACGACAAAATGGCACCCTCTGCGTCTGGCCACTCTCCTGCGGTGACCCTGACCCTCTAGACCTCTGCACGGACGACAAGAACAGGAATATTGATGAGCTCTCCCGTCCTCCGCGTGCCATGAATGTAAATAATCGTGTGCTTTTCGCGGCGTCCACCGGTCGACGTGACCAACTGGCTCCTTCGAGCGCCAACCGTTACCCACCCTGAGTTTCCTGCGCTGTAGCCTAGTAGCAATCACTTAGAGGGGCCTGCGTGGCCTATGTGGGTATGCGACGCGAAATGAGCTTGGCAGATCTGAGACGGCCGAAGAGAGCCAAAAATACTAGTGGGCGGTAAAAATAGTAATTTCGTACTTGTTTAGAACATACCAGCATTTGAAAGATTTTTTTCTCTATTTTCTCTCTCCATTTGCGCATCTTTTTTATAATATCTTTTGAACAGTTTACCTGTTCACACACTAAAAAGGTTACTTCCGTAATTTAGACGTTACCTTAATACGCTCAACGAAAAACGTTTAAACTGAAAGGGTTTTCAAACTAATAGATTTTTTTTTACCTACCTCAAAAACAGATTGGTTGATGACTTTCAAGCCACATGAAGTTAATTTCATTGTACCGCCAAGTTGATGCAAATATTCAATTAGAATGGTTTAAACTTGACTAAGATGTTTATTAGCAGACCCGGAAGGAGTGAATTTTTGGGAGGGGTCAGCTCAAATATGCATTTCCACTGATTTTTTTGCCAATACTTATTTTATGGTGTGCAGATAAACTCAGCCCCGGTAACACATTGCAGAAATAGCAAAAAGTGTAGTGTCAGTGGCTATAGTTTGGGAGTTGTTAAATGAAAATGTCACCAGAGATTATTGATAATTTTAAAATGTATCTATTTACTTATTTAAATTACAACATGCAGTAAATTTAATCGTCTTGCAATCATTGAATATTGTCAATTACATTAAAATAAATTTTGAAGATACCACATTTTTTTTTTAAATTTCCAAATCACTGTTTGGTTGAGTGATGGTTTATTATTACCTCTGTGGAGACTTAATTTAAGACAAGCTCACGAGCAAGCACGCTATAACCTACAGCGAAGAAATATACTTTAAAGAGGAAAATTAATAATATAATAATTTTCTTACCGGCACTGCACTTTCTTGCTCTTAAGCGGATGCACTATGCACGTTTGGCCATCGCCTGGGACCCCCAATGCACTATCCCAATGCACCCAGACATTCCATTATTGCATTACCATCCCGTCGTCAACCCCACAAAACTCGGCAAGATGCAGAAGAGTGTTCATTCATCATGCAAATTCAGATTAATTTATCTTTTACCGCGCGTCGGGCAAAAGTTCTGATTCAATTTCTAAATGAAATTAATTTACACTGGCAATTCTCATCTCTCCCGTGTGCGCCTTTTTTCACCGCTGTGTTTTAGAATTATTCTCCGTGGCACGCCAGAGATTTAGATTTATAATTGGAAATGCAATTCATGGGATTTCATCCAAGTCGCCTCGGAAATGATGTCACCTGTCGACTTTCCACACAGCTTTTGTCGACTGTCCATCAAGCCTGGGTAGAATTATGTACCGCTTTGAAAATATGCAGCCCGACTTCATCCACGTTCAATTTATAAATGCGCTTGTAAAGATAGTCATCTAAATACATCCTAGCCAATTACTGATATCGCATCATATGAATCCAGCTAGAAATATTTGTAGAGAACAGTACAGTGATTTCGAATGATCCAGCAACGCCGTCACATCTGCACACAACTAATCAAAATGCAATCACAATCTCGCAAAGTTAACTCATCACGACGACGCTTATCCCTGTGATAATATCGTTTCAACGTTTTCCAGCAAAAGTCTCAATTTAACTTTTCACCCAGGCCGCGTACCCAACGCAAGGCTTTTCGAAACAATCCTGCACATTTTAATCTTGCGCGAATGATCGCGAGTTAAAACGCTAAACGTTACCCATTTCATCTCGGCAATCTGATTAAGGTCCAATCCCAACACTTTGGAAAAACGACCCCAGAATATCCGACAAGTCGAGCACCCTAGCGAAGATCTTCCAAAAGGTTTTTTTTTCATACAAAACCTGGAGTTGAAACAAGTACCTTCGGGCTCGCGCTTTGATCTTTTTAAATTTACTGCAAAGTTAAAGGATGGCGTTTGCCGAGAAAGTGGATAAACTGGAAGCCCGAAAGGAAAGGTAGATAGCAAAGGTGTATGTATCGTTGAGGGCTAAGAAGAGACTCTTTCTAGGCTGCGAATTATTTCCAAAGGAAACTAGGCCTGGTCGGCTTCTCCTATAAAGGGCGAGTTCCGATTGACACTTAGCGATGAACTCGTCGGCGGGGACTTACTTTTAAAGATCATCGCCGTCGGCGTAAATAAATCAGCGATCCACGTACGTATCGTTGATTGGCCGATCTTCTTTCTTGCAACTCTCGAACTACTGAAGAGAAATTTCTTCGATTGACTCGCGTAATGAAAGAGAGGTTAGCAAAAAAAAGGTATGTTGGATAGCTCGAGAGGGAGAGAGACGGAGAACGCTGGATGGCCCTCGGCTGAATCCTTGCCGTGGTGCTGCAAAGAAGTTGCATTCGGCAAGGAAGTGAGGGGAAATGGAGCCGAGCATTATGTAAAGAAAATTCTAGAGTAAACAGTCGAGCGCGGCGAGGACGATTGGTTCGGCGGATGTGCGGACGATGTCAAAGGCGGCGCGCCGAAATGTAGAACTAATCGTCGTTGGAGTTTTTAGATTGAAATTTAAACCCTTTTTGGTGAAAACTACGCCAGAGCGAATGTTTTCACATGGCTGCGAAAGAAGATAGGTGGTGGTAAGGTTGGGGAGAGGGGTAGTAGACAAACTATATGGGACGACTAGAATCTAGGATTCGAATTCAAAGAAAGAAAATTACTCTGGATTGATGAATCGAGAATTATTTCTTCGATTGACTTGGCAACGGGATGAGATGCGATATAAGCTAGCTGTTACCTCGAAAGACCTTAGGGAGGTCTCCGAGTTTAGAATCTGAAATTCTTAAACTATACCGTAGATATCTAATGGATATCACCGAGATTTTTATTAACTTCAACATATTTTTTCTCCGGAAAAATTGTGCCAATGATGATGGCAGGAAACATAATTGCAACGCACCATCAGCAAAAGGTCGCTCGTAAAGTGAGTACGAACCTGTTCGTAAAAAGGCCCGAGGAAAAAAGGCGGCATTGCCAGTAAAACACCACCCAGAATACGAAGGACTAGGACGAGGATGGTATGTTATTTGATTAGGCTACGCCGGCACGAAATCAGGATTCGAACCCGGGGCGGCGCCGGGGGCCACCTCTTCCGTGTCGGCCCTTTTTTCCACGACGCCGACCGGTAATTTGAGAACAAACTGATTCCAGAAAAACACCTTCGGCTATCGGTAAGGGGCAAGCGTTGGTCGAAAATCGGACGCTAGAAATAAGAAAAAGAAAAGTGTTTGGAAAAAAACTAGTCACTGCTGTCCAGCTTACGAGGCTGTTTTTGAGGAAATGGCTTTTCTCTGATGTGATTCCCATGAGGTGACGGAATAAAATAAAGCGAAAGACGTCTACAGAAGTGGTTCTTTTGTATATGATTTTCAAATGCATTTTTTCTTGATAGCACGTAATAAAAAAAAACGCTCATAGTCGGACGCAGTGAACCTCATTAACACGTGAGCACAATAGTCTTTGCTAAATGTTGAAACCTCTTGTACGTAATGCTCCACCACGAACCGCATGACTGCAACATTACTTTCGGTTTACTCACCGAATTTGCATACATTTCCTTTGCATTTCGTTTTCGCATGCTGACACTATTTACCCTAGCTTCCTATCGGTTTTCTGCTTCCGGCTAGTGTGTAGACACTGTCTCTACCGTCGAGCTGGTCAGTTTGGAGAGGAAGTTACGCTGCTAGAGCCAACTCCTTGATTGGTAATATCTAGGTCAGTTTCCCGACAGATATAGGCACGTGGAATTGTTGTACGTGTTTATGTTTTGTCTACCGACTGCCAACGGTCTTGTCCGAGACGGAATTACGGAGAGCTTTATTTATCCAATGTACAGTTATTATACTCTATCTCTTAAAATAATGTTCGTTAAAATGACCGATAACAGTCAGAACGAAGTAGTTTCTAAAAGAGCGTGTGGGTTAAGTGATTAAAAATGACTGTGAATGGCCACGTGTTAATTAAACATTTTTATAAAAGAGAGACTAATGTTGTAAAAGCATAAAGGAAAGTAAGGGACAAAAAAGATTAACGATGGAAATGGAAAGATTTAGAGTAAACCGCAAAGATAGCCCATTTGAATGATTCTGACAAGCCAAACTTAAGGCTTGTTGCAAGCAGAAAGAAAGCCTTAAGACATTTTTTCCATTATTTACATTGCGATCTAGACATAATATTTTCTTTGGCGCCTTCGCTTTCTTTTTATTTTCGCTGCTGAAGGCAGGTTCTAGCCTCGACACGAAAGGCCTCGGTCATGAGACGATGAAGAGAAGACGATCGTTGGTGTGTATGTGGAGGGCCACGGGTTGAAGGGAAAGGGGGTAGGGGTAGTTATGAAAATACGATTCTGAGATCAAAGCAGGCTGTGGGACCACAAGAGTAACACCAATTTGTTCATGTAGATTTCTTCTTTGCGTCCTCGGCGAAGGCACTTCGACGCTATTGTAGACTTGCGAGTTCGTCGTCGGCGCCGATCTTGAGATAGTTAGTCTCGCCGTCGTCTGTTACGGGGGCCTGTTTGACTGGAATTAACCAAAATGCGAAAAACGAAATGCTAATACGTGTTTGAAATGAAGTGAACGAAGATAAATTTTGGTTAAGGAATTTCTCAGGATAAATTGAAAAAAAAAGTATTTCAAGCTAAAGAGCCATGGAAGTCGACAAGGTTTAGGATAGTTTTAGTCGAATGAGTCGCATAAGATTAGAAAAAGAAATGTAGCCAAAATTTCGGTGACATTGAATAAGTTCGGCTAGTAGTGACCTCCCCATGTTGATTTCTTTTCTCGAGTAATCGCATGAATGATGTCCATCATGTCCTCAATTAGCGCTAGTGAATGATTGGAACACCGAACCCAACGTTATTAATGCGTTGGAGATAAGTGCTGTCAAACATTTCAATTACGAGTCGTTATGCTAATATATTGGATCGACCAGTGGAATTTTCTGCTGCATTGTTTTATATTGGAGCATGATACCGGATCGTATTTCGAGTGGTAGTGTATAGCGCCGACTCCCAGGGCACATATTCTACCATTGTGTGGGACAGTAGCGCCTTTACGTGGCTCTTGGCTGGTTCTACACACTGAGTGTATGTAAGTTCATAAATTCAGCATCGCAAATGTACTCATCTCATCCATACTTGTCACCATCATCAACTATCTGCTACTATTTTCATGTATTATTTTTAGGATTAGAACGGACAGCAAAAATGACCGACATCCGTTCTTTTTGTCGATGAGAACTTATGGGCTCATCGACTGTTATTTCGAGCTGTTTTCAGCTGTGCTTTTTTTGGTGGTTAACAAATTCGTTTTTACTTTGCAAGACAATTTGTATGCCGCAAGCTAAAAATTGTTTTAGAAAATTGTTTCAGAGGTTTCGGGATTTAAAACAAACAGGAGAAATTAATTTTGTTGGCTGTTTAAACAAGTTTTGTTCTGCATCGGTAAAACTATTAAAAAGTTTGGTGTATATGAGAAGCGGATTGATGTTCACAAGGAATACGAGGTTTTTGCTAATTAAGAAGAATAAGGTTCTTGAGACCTTTACGATCTATTGCTTTAAGAGCTAGATGCATTTAAGACATCTCTATAAAGTCTTAAGTTGTATATTGATAAATATCAAATGAAAGCGATTTAGGAAAGATTTTTTTTCTTATTTAAATTCTTTGGCGAGCCGACCTTGCTCTGAGGGCTGCATCTAGGAGTTGTTTGTGGAGGAGCCAAGATTGCTCTGCGGGCTGCGTCTAGGAGTTGTTTGTGGAGGAGCCACGTTTCTCTGCGTGCTGCATCTAAGAGTTTTTTTTCGCGGATGTACCAAGTTTCCTCTTCAGGCTGCGTTTTTAATTGCACTAGAAGAGGCGAAATTTGCTTTGTGTATAAAAAACATCGAAGCTACCATCCACGGTAAAATTCAAATTATTTTATATTTCTAGAATCTTTCACTTTGCCTAGTTCTCTTCTAGGTATATATTTTTTAATTTTTTTTTTTTTAAATAAGGGAATATCTGTTGTGGAAAAAAGTTTGCTACTCTTTGGTCACAAAGACATAAGCAGCTTGTAACTGTTTGAATCTTTGAGAAGTTGTTTTAAAAATATACATTTCCTTGGTGGGTATGTTGCAATAATACCTAAACCATGACATTTGTTCCTCGCTTCAAATCTTGCACTGTAACAAAACGACCAGTCTAGTTTTCCCCATCTATTATCAATAGCAAGCATACTCAATTTTTTCACCTGCCATACACTGCCTCATAAATAATTATCATCGACTCCCAGCACCAAGTAATTTATTCTGTTTCGCTTTTGCTCTCCTGCACCCCAGCTTCATAATCCCGGCGTACCATAACTAGCGCGCGAATGCAAACACACAGAACTTTTCGCCACCCTTCCAGAAGATGAGCACACATTCATCATACATAGTTTGCAAACAACAAGGCCAACTTATAATTGGAAAATGTCTCGATGACTGGATAATGCAGGCTAGAGATCCGTGCACTTTCAGTGGTCAGGCCTCAGCAGATTGTTGATGTTAGTCCGTTCAGACCAGAATGCACCAATTACGCGGATGTCTCTATTCAAACTATGATTTCCAATCATATTTGAAAGATTTATGAGGTTCAATCATGAAAAAATAAAGGAAGTTCTGGGTAAACAGAAATTAATACTTAGGATGAAATCTTATTTAAATTGCAAACGCTTGCAATGCGCGGGTATTTTATTATTATCAACACTATCACCGTCTCAAAAATTGATGCCCAAACGCGGACTCGAACCCCGATCTCCACCTATCGCGGGCGTTGCTTTGAACCATTGAGCTATTTGGACACTGGCTTTTTGAGAAGATTCTAGTGTATTTGATGAGAATGACAGTTCTCATTCTCATCATTCTCATTCTCATCAAATACACCAGAATCGTCTTAAAAAGCCAGTGTCCAAATAGCTCAATGGTTCAGAGCAACACCCGCGATAGGTGGAGTTCGGGATTCGAGTCCGCGTTTGGGCATCTATTTTTGAGACGATTATGGTGTTGATAATATAAAAAAAAAAAATTAATACTATTTGATAGTTTTATTTGTCCTGGTGTCCAGCAAACCAAAGCACACTGGTAACCGGACCGAAGTTACTGCAGAGGGTTGCAGCCCTTTCAGGTAGCCAGGTACCCAGGACAGGTAGCCTTGACGGAGATGTCACAGATTCAAACGAAAATATTCGATTGTACTCTGAAATGAAGTGTTCGTTTTATAGATCTACTATATATGTACAATTGTACAAAATAAAACAATTGGATCAGGGGAAGGTGTCTTATGTCGACGCTGCTTGTGCTCTGATATTTCGAACTTTGTTGACTGAGTGAAAAGACAGGAAACTTATCTAATGAAACTGCATACATTTGTGGTATTAGCTAGCACCGCTATCATGCAAATTTGTTCGAAATTAATGCACTCTTCACTCATTCAAGAACAACGTATCAATTTATTAGTTTTGGTCAAAACTCACAGCATCATCGATGAAAAATCTAGAGATGACGCTCTTAAGTTTCGTCATTATTTAACCATAATAACTAATGTTTCCTACTTTGAATGCATCGTAAGACATCTATTGTGCCTGGCTACAGGATACATTACCCCCTTTCCCCAAACAGTGCAATCGGGAATGGGGGGAGAGGGTCTACCCTCGCAAGAAACTTTCAGCGCGAAACTTTTCGCGGGCGGAGTTGCTTTTTGCAATATCACCACCTCCCGCCGCCACCATCCACGAAAAGGGAATTGTGATAATCATCACCTCATTATTGCTACTCATTTCATTTCCTTCCATAGTTATCTGAGCTCCCCCCCCCCCCACTTTCTATCGCCTTCTCTCTTGGTCTCTGGACGTCGCGCGGCGCTTTGTGTTTTCTCAGTTAACGCAAACAATGGTGGAGTCGAAGGAAAAAGACAGAGCTGAAAACGCGCCGCGTTTCTTGGCTCGGTGGAAACTTTTCTTTTTGTCCACCGATCAAAATGTTATCAAATCTAGACTCGCGAAATGGAATTGCGAAGTTAAGCTAGGATATTTTTATTTTAAATTATATGGAGAAGAAAATGTGTCTACAGTTGGACCAGCGAAAGAGATTATAAAATAAATTATTTTTCTTATTTTATACATTTTTGTAGAGTTGCCTATGAATAAGTTGAAAATACACTGAGGGTTATGATGGTTTTTAGACTCTTGTCTACTTGATTTATCCTTAGGACTAGTTTTAACAAAAACTATTTGAAATAGTTTTTGTTAACACTGAGGGTTATTTCTGTTAAGACTATTAATAAGAAAGAGAAGCTTAATCAGAGAATAAAGGGGTGTTATGTTACAATTTCATTGCTCGTTAATGTTTTTTGAAAAACACTATTTTTAATAAATAGGCGGTAAAGCCCTCTAACAAGAAATAAGTTCTTGAAATTATTCTTCGGCCCGATATTATAATATTGTTTAACTCTGAGTTAAGTTCCTAGCTCTCAGAAATAGCTGACTTCTACTGCATCTGATTGGTTGTTGCCATGGCAATTAAGTTAACTATCACTTTTTCTGGTAGTTAAGAAAATTGCAATACTGGACCTTAAGGAAATAGCGGAACCGTAATTCTAGCGTCAAATGTAATTCGGAAATAGTCACCAATCGAACTCAGCAACATTTAATATCGCTACAATTATCCCATGAGCACACTCTCGACAAGCGTGCTAATTATCGCAATTGGCCGCACCCATCACGCGACTCCAGCGCCAGCTGTACCTTATGCTCGGAAATTAAAGATACCGAGGGGTATTCAGCGCCACGTCGAGGAAATGGAAATGGGTTTCTTATTCTTGCCACCGCCGCGCGCGCTGCATTCTCTTCGAGAGGCGCCAGAGGGATGAGGCGTCGAAAAGAAAGGAAAAGTTTTTTTGGAAGCCCGGTGCTAACATGATGATGTCCTCGTCGTCGTCGAAATGATGTGACGAACTTTTGAATAGTCGCAAGATTTTTATCAACTTTGTGTCTTTTCATCATTACTTGTTATCAAAAAGTCGCCGGCGTCTTCGCTTAACCTAATATTTCCAGCATCTTTCTCTTTCTCTTTTTCCCTCGTCCTTCTCCCTCCATTCTTTTTTTCTTCGCGTACACTGCTCGGGAAATGGGCAAATCACGTGAGGAGAAACAGTTGCGAGAAAAAAGAAAACAGCGCGACCTCGTCGCCAATGTAGCTCTAACTTTTTAAATTTCACTCATTTTTCATGGAAACTTCAATTCATTTTAAAACAAAGACAATTCTCATCGGCCGTGATGGCTCCTCGATGTTATCTTTCGTTGTCGTAACGATCGAGAAATGAGTGCCAGCCTCGAAATAGATTGGCAAAGACAATTGCGAACTTGCTGGGTTCACAAAGATCACGACTTTCTTGAGCAAATATCACTTCTTGTTTAATCGTTTAACAAGCATTTTGCATTTTTTTTGCCTTTTCTCAAGGATTTGAATGCAAGAAAATGTTTTTTTTTCACATTCGCTCCTTTTCTTAATGCGTGAACAAACAGTAACTTTTGTAGCCGTTGTGGCCGTTACGCCATATACCCAAGCTAGATTAAAATTAATAAACCAACGATTCTAGAGAAAGAGTAAAGACGAATGCTCTTATAAATACACCGTTGACTGCGTGTTTATTTCCTGGACTACATAAAAAAAATAAGAGAAGTGGCAAAATCTTGCCCAGTGCCGCACACACAGTTAACGGTGCACAGTCAATGCCGCACACATAAGATCGCCTCCGAAAAGCAAGACAGCCTCTGAAATCTCGGTGCGACTCTGACACTCTGCCTCATGCTTGAATTAATCAAGAGACTCACCCCGAGCGCCAAGTGTTTTCGAAATGATCTCTCCAGCGTCTACCCAGCGAGAAACGCTCCTACCAACGGAATCGCATCCCCCTGATATCCCGTTGGGAGATAGAGTTGTTTTTAAAAGTTAGACAGGCAACACGACGTCGCCGTCAGCTTGACGGACCGACGTCGTCCCGACGCCCGTCACGTGGAGACGTCTCTATTGCACGGCGTCGTGACGGCTGGCTTTTCCGGGGCTTCCGCATCGCGGTACTCTCGTCTCGCCTCGCGTCGAATCATTTGTTAATCTACGTCGGAGCCACGAAATTTGTTTGTGAACGGAATTGATTTTTTTTTGACGTCTGTGAACATTGCTTGATCGCGAAATGATTCGTACAGAAATAATAGAGGAATCAATTAGCAATCAATTTGCTCGTTGCAGTTGGTTCTGGCGTTAGTGCATGCATTTTTAACTGGGTTTTAAGTAATTGATGACGCTGACCCGATTATTTCAATCAACATAGCGATGTGCATTGTGGAAGGATCGTAGGCTTTTCAATAGTTTTTTTTCCTATGGTTCGAAATTAATTTCAAAATCCTCGAGATTTCATCCAGAATTACAACATCCCTGCGACACGAACTGGACTCGATAATGTGACGCTCGAAAAAAAAGCAGGAATATTAATGAAATCAAGTCCACAATGGCGTGATTGGTTACCGCCAAGTTTTCTTACAATGAGTTTCTAATATTAATTAGTTTCTTGTCAGCGCTTCATCGTTAATTGCTTCGTTACGAGTGACGCTGTCGCCGTCGCCGTCGCCGTCGTCGTCGTCGTCGTCGTCATCGTCATCGTCGTGGTCGTCGCATTGTGGTTCACCTGGAAAGAGCGACTGATCGACTTCCTGAAGACTACCCTGCGATCACTTGATGGGAAATGCAATTTGCAAGGATAGCGATTTAGGGTATAATCATGTCAGAGCCACGGTTATGTTATGGGATTGTCTGATTTAAGAACCATTGAGGTTTCAGGTTAGTTCCGAGTCTCAGTGCTAATGTTATAATGTCCTTAAGAAAAGTACCGACCCCTGACGAAAATGGTATTCACCCAGAGGTGGAGTCACCGCCATTTGAAGTGTTTAGAAATTAAAAAAAAAATTCTCGCAGATTACTCGCATTAGAGACCCCTTAATTAACACATATTAATTTATATATATTTTTTTATTGTGTTTATTGTCTCAGATTGATCAACATGATATTAAGACAGTCCAATTTCTAGCATTACAGAAATACATTCACATTAATACATATACATATAGGTTAAATATAGGTTTTACACGATGGTAACTTTATTCCTTGTTGTCATTATCTAAAAATTCTTGTATGCTATAAAAACCTTTGTCGACAAACCATTTTTTTACATACACCTTAAAGCTAGTACCAGTATTTTTTTTCAGCGCAGAAGGCAATTTCTTTAAAAATTATCTTTCTACCCACTTAGGAGAGTTTTCCGTTTCCCTAAGCCTGTGTGGCAGGGCTCTATCAATGACAGTTTGCTTTGTGTTGTAATTCGAGCTAAATTCTTTTCCTTCCTGCTCCACTTCGATGCGTACCTCAACGATGATTAAACATTTGCCGATATTTTGTGTCGTTATTATTTAAGTGTATAGGTTTTTAGACGCTTTAAGTTTAGACGCTTCGTGTTTATTCTCGACTTAGTTTCCAATGCTAGGAATTTGACAAGACATTTGATTGTTAATCAGAAATATTACTTGAAATATGTTCCTAATTTTGCGAAACACATTCGGGGGAAAAAGTCTAAAATCTAGTTATTTTGTCAAGGAAGACATCTAAACTAATTTGCAATTTAATAATGCCCGGTTTTACCAAAAACTCAACTTCTGGTAGAAGTATTAGTTGGAAATATTACCGTGGCGACTTCCAATCACATGCAGTTCACACATGAGGTTCATCACATGAGGTTTCCATGAGTTCAACTTGCAGTTCAAAATTTTAGTAAAACCCGACCTACGAACGCTTTGCTTTAGCAAATTAAACACATTACGACATAAACATGCGAATTTGAGTGAACAAATTGGAGCTAAACACAAAATAACAATCTTAATCTTCATCTAACTAGAATTGGATTTGTCATCCTCTCAACTATATCAAAGCGATGTTTGGGCAAGCACTATCTCATCGCCTACCCACAGAAGTGTAGCATCACGTTATCAACATTGTTTTTTCTTTTGTGGTTCATGAGAAAGGAGAAGCGAAAGAAAGAAAATATGGAAGAGTTAGCCCTAGGGAGATAGATTATGTAGTGAGGAGGCTTGTTAGGGTTATAGAGAGAAGGAACATCACGACACAACTTTCTTAACTAACGATTTCTTCTTTTAATAAGCCCCGTGTACATTTGGTGGCCGCCGGCTACGGCAAGTCATTATTCTCTGTGGCAGAGCGCACAGACGACGCTGCCGACGCCGGCGTCGACCCTAGCTTACCTAGAGCTGCTAAGGAATATTTGCGAAAGTTAGGGAGTAAAACCGTAACATGGCATTATCGGTAAGTCCGACATGGTTTTTAGCTCTCTGTTTCAACTTAGGTAGATTAAAACAACAACGAAAGTGGATTAAACCCAACAGAGATTTAGAAAAACATGGATTCAAATTTTTTTCTGAATTGCACCCTGCTTATCGGAATTTAGCTTAACTGTTTCAAGCTTTTATTTAATTTTTGTTCTTTATATTGTTATATTGTTGTGTTGTTATGTAAGTATAAATTGTTTCAATATTTGTGATACATTTTCATACAATAATTGCAAACAGTAAATCGCTAAAAAAAACGAGTCAGTTGAAAAAAAGTCGACATATTGTGTTAAGAGCTCGATTTATTTGTTGTATAGTTTGATGGTGCGGGTGGGAGGTGGAGGGGAGAGGGGTAGCACATGCCTGACATACAAAGTGTGAAATCGCTTCGTTTGGTCTGGTTAAACCAAGAATTCCTTCTGTAATTGTTGTAATGTTTATACTTATGCTAATGTAGCTTAAACAATGATATATGGTGTAATCGAAAACTCGAGTGCGTTAGGTTTTCAAGTTTACGAGTGCCAATTAGGAGGACCTTTGTTTGATTCGTGTTTATCTTGTCAACTGTCAACATTTCGACCCGTCTTGACTGAACCATCTTGACCATCTCGACCAACCTCGGTAGGAGAAACATTCGACAACGGAGCAAAATCAATCAATTCTAGCCACTGAAATGTTTCCGAGGTTAATTATGACTTCTACAAATGGGCGAATAAAATGTCCGTTGTTAAAGCTCGATGCATTTGTGTTTTTGAGGCACACTTTAAAATCCTTCTAAATTCCTCTACAGAACTCATTGGCAACCACCAACATAAAAATAGGTGGTTTTGGTCGCGACTTTGAGTGGTGTAAGTCCAAACATTGCTCATAACAAACTCATCAACACAGTAGGTTATCAACCTCAACTGCACACTCTTAACATTAAATCTATTCTAACCTGCTCTGCTTTCTTAAATCTCCCGTCAGTCACATAGGATGTCGACACTTTAAGGACACGTCCAAAGCCACCCATTTCTCTTGATCGCGTCGGGCTACCCTATTCCGGCAGGAGCATTTCCCGCCGCAAGACTCAAAGCGCTGCTTGCGATAAAGACGGGCGAGTTTCCCAGCCCGGAAAATGAACGCTTCCATCGCAACGCTCTTATAAATTAAGCCGCCGACACTGTTTTTAATTAGAGATTAAAAGGCTCGGAGAAAGTTGGCGGAGTACTAACAATTTTCGTCCGATTGTTAAAGTGTGACAAAGAGAGCTGGGAATTGTGACAAATACTCGTGAATGGGACGGAGATAGGGAACGCGATCGAGGAAAAATGTTTCAACGAGAAACAGTTTGGCTTTCATACAAATGCAGTAGTGTCCTAGTCATTTGTTTGAGTGCCCTTTATCTGCTTGGAATGGTACGTATGCAACGAATGTTTTTTTTTTAATCATTTGCCCACTCATCAGAGTCTGGCGACACCAGTGTATTTTATTCGCCTCCGGACCCTGTCCGTGGTACCCTGTTGAGGACAGGTCTGCAATGGGGTACTGGGTATATATTGTGTCCTGTCACTTTAGCACCCTTCAGATTGATGTGGTGCGTGGCAGTTGACGTGGTGGTGGCGGGATTACAGGATGTTGTGTGTAGCTGGACGTGGTCTCTGAAAAGTGCGTAGCTTTGAGTGTTGTAATCTCTGGTGGAAATTTACCCAACGCTTTTTTAGTTTTAGTTTTTTTTTATCGACTCATTAAAATAAGTTTAAGCTGTTCAGTTTCATTAACGCCGTGTTGCGTTTTGTCTGACTGGAAATAGAAACTTGAATTTCATAAATTAATTAACAAGTATGGGATTGTTTTCTGCTACCCGAAAGAACAATTATTTTTTTATAAATCTGCTGTCTTGATTTGGATGAGGTTAAACATTATTTTTAAAATTTATTTATTGAAGTGCATATCCCATTTTACTTTCGTTGTTTCCCTTTTTTTTCAGAATGTGTTTTTGAAAAACTGAAGTTTGTTTATAAGTTCTCATCGTGGGATGTAAAAGAAACCCTAACAACAGTCAAGTCTAGAGTCATGTCTAGAAATGGCTTCAGTTTTCTTTCAGTCAGTTTTTATTTTCGATCAACCCGTCTAAAATTATGATTTCACCAGAAGAGAAACTGCCAATATAGGTTTGCCCGTGTTTTAAAGTCGTGAAAATTATACAAGTGTTACTATTTTGCGTGGCAATGCGTGGTAACCTACCCATATCTTTTATAATAACAAAAACTGGTATCGAACTGCGAAACAATTTAAACGCTGTTTAAATGTGTTGCAAAAAAAATCTACGGATGATCTGGTTTGCTTTAAATGAAGATTTAAACATATTTCCGTTTAAAAATTTTTCGGATCGATTTAAATTGTAGTCTTGTGCCCCAGTCACAGCCTCATCATCACATTGTACATTCTCAGTAAAATGAAACTTAATCTACTATTTAGCACTTTATAGCACGAGAAATTGAGGGGATGTTTCTGAGGGGACTGTTGCTAAAGCAACTCTGTCACAAATGTTGTTAGTCAATGTCTTTAAAGCACAGGTTGTTGGAGATGAATCCAATTTCTCTAGTTGTATCGAGGAGGTTCTGTCGATTTGCTTCCGTTTCGCAATGGGTAATTACTGGTACCGTCTCTTCTTTAAGAGATCTCGAAGAGTTTAATCCTCTTAGTGATAATGGTAGATTTCAGAGGTCAGAGAAATGATCTCTCAAAATGATTCCAAAACTCCAAAAAAAGTCAGTGAATGAAGGAAATGATGGCATGGTTCACACTCAAAAAATTTAAATTCTGAGAAACTTAGATAGGAAGATTTTTTGAAAAGTGAGTAGCCAAAATGTCCAATCGAAGATTTTAATTGACGGCACCCTACGTTATTTAAAAAAAATGAGGGTAACCTACTTTTGAAGACCCTTAAGCCTTAGGGCCATTATCATCCTGATTACCACCATAACCCAGCGCCACCATTCCCGTCGTCAATTGGAATTGCAGTAAAACACAGCAAAGATTAATCAATGATAATTGAAATCAATCTGAACGCTAGACTTTGATTCTATGATTCAAAATTAAATTTTCTCCGACCGCTGTCGCTAGCGGAGACGCACACTGCAGGGCGTGGTATTGCATCGCAGAGTAATCCAGCTCGAGGTGTGCGGGTTAATTCTCAGGCGGCTTACAATTAATTACATGCCTCTTCGTGCGCGGTCGGGGGGTGTTTGGCATGGGGCTGGAGGGGGGGGGGGGGGTGCCGACATGAGGGGAGTGTTGACTGATGTCGGAAATCCCGCAGGATCATATCTTGTGTGTCATATTTAATCACTGCAGCGACGTTGTGCACTACATTGCCCGATATTTGCTAGCGAGACGGTGGTCAGGTTGAGGCTGACAGAGGTTAGCTATTATTATCAAGTGCGATGCAATTGGTTACGACTTACGCGATTAGTTGATTAGAGTTATTTAAGCTTTCGGTTTCCCAAGAAGTAATAGGGCTGAGTAATTCGCAATTTTGTATTACATCTACAATACTAATCTTGAGATAATAACGCGTTTTCAGGCATCTTACTTATTCAATTCCAAATAAAACTATTGTTTTTAATTGTGTAAAAATGAGTTTAAAGCGTCGCCCGTATTTCAACGCAGAAAACTCACCAGTAAATATGATTTTGATAGCGATAATTTTTGTTAATACACCATAAAGCACGACGATTTCAGAAATTGTAGTCTTATCTCTATCAGACAAATAGTTTCAATGAAACCAAAATCCGCGTAAGTCAGTGCGCGGCGCCAAATTACGTCCAGTATAGCTACTGACAGCGGGTCCGGGCGATGCACTCGGACTTTCTGTCGGTAGCTACTCATTACCCCACCAAACAGCGGAGTGGAGGGACCCATGAATCGGCTTAACTGAGAATTTTGACAGTATCACTCTTATTCATCTATAGTATTACTAATAACTATATGTTCATGATCGGAATAAACGATTATTTGCTTCAATTAAAAGATTACATGCACAAACGATTCAATTACATATTATAACTATCTCGTGCATGTATATTTGCTTCGAATATTTGAACATGAAGAATGGGTTAACAGTCTAAGACCTTTCAGAGCCGTTTTTAGATCTTAACCAGAAATGTAGGTACTTGTAAACTCTGCAGCAAATAAATTTTTCTAGTGTGATATTACTTCAGTGACCTTGACTTGTATGTTCGTGCACGCGTGTGCTCACGCACCGACTACCGGAAGTAGTTTGTATTCCAACTGATTAAACTGAGAATCGAAGCAATCACGTTTGATGCATCTTCGAGACGTGTTTGCTTGTGCGATGCTTGCAATCAGGTCACATCCTTCGGTACGATTTGACTTGAGCACACAAACAAGATCTTGTTTGCCTACGTTTGAAGTCAAACAATATTTTACTATATGAACCTGTAAATCAAGATTGGTACTGATCCATCGAAATATTGTTAGTATACTTCTGAGATTCTATATCTCGTCCATTTCCTGAAATGGCTTTAAAACGTAAACTATCTTTACACTCCCGGTTAACACGTCTGAGAATTACCTGCCCGAAAGGTGTTCGACTTGGTTTGGTAATTACAACGCCTAGTAATCAGACTTTCTTGAAATGCAGGCTGCAACTCGCTGCATCTTAATTAAGTATAGAAATCTTGAATTTATTCCGGCAGACACTATAAGTCTGGTTCGTGCAGTGTAAAGTTACCTTGCATCTCCTGCTAAAAACTTCACTTCAAAGCACTGTAGTTTTAATCTAGTTACTTTGCCACATACAGTAGAGAGGTAGTTACCGGTACCTACCTACCTAGCTTATGAAATGTATTTCTAGCATTTTCTTTACATTATTTTCATACTGGAAAAGTTTTTTTAAAAAGTTGGCTTCTAGTAATTTCTCTTCTGCTTCTTTACTCGCGGAGAGCAGACACCTTCCTTGGCACTCATTTCGGTAGACACCGGGTGTGAGTTTTTGCCAACTTCTTGAGTTCGTACGTAAACCTCTGCACATTTCCATACACTCACCACTTTCCGGCAGAACATATATACTTTATAGTGGCTTTGATTCACTCTTAGTCAGGGTCCGTAGACTGGCTTGGCTAGACTCCTTGACCAGGACTCTGGAAAGTAGAATGCCTTCAACCGTCGACCATCAACCATCAATGTTGTTGCTAACTCTTGCTCTTACTAGTTGTAATTAGAGACTTACAGTCTTTTTTGATACAGTTCATCAAACTGAAATTCATTCATTGCTAGTTCGACTATTCTGTACCTAGTCGTAATAAGTATTCTGTACCAGTTTCTGTATTGATACGCAACAATTTATTTTTATAAATCATACGAACAGTCTGCTTATTCATTCATATTAATAATATTATTATTATTATTTTTTAGTTTTGTTTTCTTTCTGACATTTTTATCTTTGACGCGTGCTATTGTTTACAACTCCCGCTCGTTTTGTACTCCTTTTCGACTACTCCTTCGCAATGGCTAACGCCACTCTCACAAGAACTCGCCGTACACGCCTCAAATGGACTATCCTTGTCGTAATGAAATTATGACTGGCATTTCGACTGCCCGGGGGACTCACTCCCCCCCACCCACCCATCCATCCACATACCCACCATGGAATGTTGCTAATAGTTTTACAGCCTTGCGAAATGTCCTCAATGTTCATGCAGCATACCCTTAAGCAGGTCCAGCATCCTCCAGACGGGCCACACAAGGATCAGATGGAGCGCGCATTATGATAATATCGGAGCATAACGTCGAGTAAACTACAAGGGATACGGTCCGACGCCCGTGGCGCTTAAGAGAGGGCAAGGGTTCGAGGGGGGGGGGGGGGGGGGGGGGGGGGGGCGGCTAATAATCGGATAATATGTGTGTCGGTCTTGGGTGCCGAGGGGCCAAAATACCGAGTCGGGGCAATCGATAGAGGCGAGAGCCGCGTCTCCAACGACGAAGGTATTTGCCTAGAGACGTGCCGATGTTAATATCGTGAGCGTTATGTTTGATATGATGCGATTATCGCCTTTAGAGCAGTGTGGACGAGCAATTGGAATTCGATAGAGTATTCAGGGTCGGGAAGTTAGTCGTGATTTGCTTGTATTAATTTATCATTTCTAGGTTAGGCGTTTAAAAAGGTATGTGTGTGTGGGGGCCGTTTTGGCGGGTTGCTTATTGGGTTGAGTTGGTTTATGAGCTAGGATTGTGGAATGCGATAATTTTGATGTGCAGGCTTAGTCGGAGGCCCCTTTTTTATTCACTTAAACCCCAGTTTGAATTATCTCAGCTCAAGGCTACAGTTACACTATAAATGGCAGCATATTTATTTACATCTAAAAACCTTTTTTCTCAAAATTCGTTGGAATATTGCATTGATGAATGGAAGATTTGAAGATTATGGTGATATATGCTCTCCAGAAAAGAACCACAGAGAAAAAACAATTTTCCACTTCAAAGTAGTTGAAATGACAACTCACAATTATTTTATTGCTCTTTTCCTGTTGAGACTATTAAAAAAGTGGAGGTGCCAGGTTTGTTCTGCGGGCTGCATCTAGGAGCCAGTCTCAAGAACCATTTGACCTCGGACTGAGTTGCCAAACCAAGCTATCTTTATTTTGTATTTCTTAAAATATTCTTAATGGAGAATGTAAGTTTTGAGTTTCACGCTCAAATTTGGGACAAAATTAAAATTCTCTCACTCATATGTTTAACACAGAAAACCTATTAGACCCATTTGCCCTAAAATATGCCTTCTCTCTTTTTCTCTCACTCTAACTTAACTTCTCTATTAGAGAACCTGGGTTACCAAAATCGCAGTGAATTCAAAGTGGTGCAGCTGGTCGTAAATCTCGATTGATGCCTTTGGCACAATTAATCGCAATAGTAGACCGCGAAAATATCCACTACCCTGTTTTACACACGAGCCCCCTCCCCCCCTCGAAGCCAGCATGTATCATGGCCCACTTCCACACGCGGGTTGTTTACACCCCCTCCCCGAAACCACCACGGTCACACTGCACGGGCGCGCGTGGTTTAACATATGTAGACCTGACCTATCTTCGGAACGCGGCCCATGCCTTCGACCGACGACGCTGATAACCAGCTGATGTGTGTCGGCAAACATTGTCTTGCATCCCCATCCCCTTCACGCTCCACCCCCCCCCCCCATACCCATACATACCCCCTCTCAGTGTTTAGCGCCATCCAAAATATTTGCTCCACGTCGATATGCGGGCGATCACTTGTGTGGTTTTGGTCGTATAAAGCATCCAGATTTATAAATAAACTCATCATTTTATTGTGTTATTGTTATACATGTTATTGTTATCTGTAGTGAGATTGAGGTGACATTGAAAAGGAATTAATATATTAAGAAATAGTAGCGACATTTGAAAAGGTGTTAGCACTCAGGTTGCTGTAAAAATAGGTTTGTGAAATTGAGGCAGCTGAGCACAGATTTAATTCACCAAGAAAGCATCCAGCGAATAAGAGCGAAGTTTGATTTTCAACTAAATTTGAAAGGAAACTGAAAATTTTACTTCCTAGAGACAGGGTGTGATGGAGCCCAAGGACACTCTTGGGCATTGAATACAAGTGAAGATGAATCTTATGATTTAAAAAAATCACTACAGTGAACCGTAAACATCTTAGTATATTAACAATATGCAGTTGCGCGAGCAGCGGGATTCGAACCCGATCCCACGGCATTCACAATCGCGACGTCGACGTTCCTTGGTTCGCATCCCGGCACCGTCTAATCACGGTCGGGCCGACGCCGCGAGACGGACGCCTCTGAGACGCGCACCTCGGGTCGCGCTCATTGGTCAATTTACTTTAACTGTCATTATTCTCCGCCAATCGGGTGACGGGTCGCGCCGACGCCACCGTCGCCGGCGTTGCGATGCTAACTTTTCCAACGAGGTGCCGAAGGGGCGCAGGACTCACGTGTACAGGGTTTTTTTTTGGAGGGGTAAAAGGGTTAGTTTTTTTTCGGGGTAGTATACAAGTCTATGTGTGATAGGGAATAGGTAAGGAGAGTGAGGAGATGTAAGAGTTAGGCTTGTGATTAGGTTGAATCTAGCTCTGGGGTAACGCAGCGCGCGGCGCCGGCGTCGGTCGGCGTCGGTCGGCGTCGTACTTATAGGCGTCGCGAAGCGTCGGTCGACTCAGTTGGCGACCACCTCGAGCGGAGCAAGGACGTGTTGCCGGCGTCGCCGAGACAGCTCAGCGAACACGCGTGGCGACGACGCGCGGAAATTGCGACGCCGAGAGGAGGAAAAGTTTCGTTTTATTTTTCGGAAAAGTTTGCGAGAGAAAAATATTCGACAACGGCATTTTTTTTTCTTGAAAAGTTCGATACGGAAGATACATTTACCTAGGTGGCGTTTTGGGAATCGTTTATAAACGCGGCCAGGTCGCATTTGAAGCGCAAACACCCGATATTCTATGTAAATATTTGACCGAAGTTTTCTTTCAAGAAATGCCTCCGCGTCGATGAACCGCACAAAGAAAATGAAAAGCAAACTTTGACCGCTCGTGCCATCGCTTGTTTTATTTACATACCTCTCCCGTTAACGTTCGTCGTAAGGTGTGCATAACTGACTATTAACGTTGCTAGACTAGCCGAACAATTCCCCATGAAAATTAAATAAACAAAACTCTTAACTCGACAAAAGAACAACATATTCTTTATCCACGAGTAAAATTTCAAAGTAAAATTCATCAAGAATTCATGAAAACACCGCTCTCGCTCTGTCTACGGCGCATGTGTTTTTTTTTCGCTGGCCTGTCTGGGCACTCTGTGAACACTACGGCTCTACATAATTCAACTGGCATATAGTTACTTCCCGACTTGAAAACACCGAGGCCGGGTATTTACTCCTAACATTTCGACAGCGTCCACCTACACAATTCAAACGCGCGTTAACGCAGTCGACACACTTCGCAGGCCACGTGGTGGAAAAGTGCTTGTGCGTTGCGGTGGGACATCAAGGCAAACAGCAACGGCAACCAATTTCGTGGAACGAAATGATCTAACAATTAGGGATTGCCAGCGTGTTGTGTGCTTAGGGCAGGACATCTAATATGACACTGTTTGCAAGGTGCTTTCTATGTTGCTGTCTCACCACCCTGCTTGTTTATGGTAAGTGACATCTGATTTGCATGCGGCCAGATGGACCTGATGATAAGAGACACCCTTTGCAGGATGTTTTCTTGGGAGGAAATCGAAAATTTTGAGATTAAGTAGATGGGACTGAGTTGAGTCTTTCTAAAATCGCATTTGAGTCATTGTGACGATATTAAAAAAAATCTCTGCAGTTAATACATTGATATCTGTTTCATAGACTTGTACCACGCCGGAAAAGGTAATTTAAGTTAGTTTTGGGAAATTAAATCTTTATATAAATGAAATTTCAAATCTTTCCATCATTTACTTGTATGAGGCTCGAACGGCTGGAGATAATAATATTGCTCGCGTCCAAATGAAACCAATGAAACAACACGTAGGATTTTAAAGACAAAGGCAAAACTAGGAAATTTAATATAAAAGGGAAATTAAAAATTATATCATAAAGCTGCATACAATCGCGATAAAATCTGTTTGCTCGCGCTCTCGTTTTTGATCTTGTCTACTAACAGAAATTATGAGTTCAAAAGCACAATTAGTTGAACCCACACACACGCACACACACATACTCCCTCATACCCGAAACTGAAAATCCGTTTAACAAAGCATGCCAATTTATTATGCCTACTACTAAAACACTGTGTAAGCACACATTTATAAGCCCAGCCATTAATTTTTTTAATTAAGTGCTGGCGCCAGAAGATAATTTAACCGTGATTAAGTTAATTACAATAAAATTTCGTCTAGCTATCAGTGGATTAGCGCATTGCTACCAAACACCCCCGTCGCAACCCTGTAACGTTTACCGGGTTAATATATCTCAAATGGCAATGCGATGGCGCGAATAATCTGGCATTTAACTGCAAATAACGACTATATGCTGGTCGCACATAAGCTGAAATCGGGTACGGACATCACGCAGGAGCACACATTCCATGAGTTAAAACGCGTTATTATGTCCGACCGGGGTATGTGGGACCTCGGGACACTCCCTCACCCAACTATCAGCACCCTAACTTCCACTAAAGCGTGCATTTTGTCAATATCACATGCACGGTGCTAATTGCACGTAATTGACACGTCCGGCCAATTAGGTGGGGGGGGGGGGGGAGGGAGGTGGGGGTTTGACACTATGCACAGATTAGCGAGCAATAGGGCAAGCGATATGTTGAGTATGTGCGCGGGAAAGCGTGCTTGATATCTTGGTGTACTTTTGCAGTGATTATGAGTGTAGCATGGAAGTATTGTTTCTGATGTGAGTAAACAGTAAAAGAGCGTGTGGGAGTACTGCTAACTAAGTATCTCGGACCTAGGCCACTTAAAAGGAAATTTTAATAAATACAAATGCTTTCACCGAATTGCGTTGTGTTCCTCGCGCAAAATTGAAGTGTGAAGGGATCTTGGCTTACAGCACTCGACGCCAAGCATCGAACCCAGAACTCCTGACTACCTAAAAAACCTTGCTTTTCCTCGTTGCCTGCCTGCCCGGCGTTCGCGCGTAGAGCGCCGAGTTTCCCGGTTCTCCACCGGACTGGGAAAGTGGCCGGCGTTGGGTTGCGTGTCTCAGGTACATCCATTGCTGCTCTCATGTTGTCGACCCATGTCGGGCGAAATGTGGGATCAGCTGCGGAGGAAACGTCATGGGGAAACGCTGGTTTGCTACCATGGGGGAAACTTTGTGATTTTTTAAGAGTTTCGGAAATTTTGAGGGTTTATTACGTTTAACGACGCATTGTTTGATAATGGACCCTGAGGCTGGGAAAGGGAGTCAGAAATTGAAAATATTTTTGAAGTGAAAATCACACGCATAATTGGAAAAGCTCACCCAATGAAAACGACCTTTATTTTCTTAGTGACTGTGTTCGTAGTCAAGTTTTATGCTAGAATGACGTTATTATTTTTTAAATGGTGCATTTGCGTTTGATTTGTTTCATAGATGGTATCGTTTGTAAATAACAACGTGTACAGGAAAAGATATGCGTAACACGTTCTGAATAATGGCAAAATGTCTTTTCGAATTCTTATGAAACAAATGTGTCAAAATAAACGAGTTTCCTTTAAGAATATGTCGTGCTCGTATGACCTGATTGTAAATTGCAATGCAACCTTTATTTACTCCACCTCAGCTCAGACGAAATCAAGCAAAACGTGCAATTGCCATACACTATTTCTTCATATTATATATATATATAAATATGAATATATATTATATAATATATATAAATAATATTTATATATATATTTCACAACCGGTTAGCTTATAATTTTAGAAATAAGTAATTAGCAATGATATTATCCCGAAGGGAATATTGTTTGATGTATGAGCCTTGGCAGTTCACATATGCTGCGCCCAGTGAGAATGTATTTTTATATGCTAGAGGTAATAAGCGCCAAAGGGACTAAATAAAAGAACCAGTGACACTTTAAAAAATAAATTAACAAATTAACAAAACACGTTGACACGAGAAAAAATTGGAAAAATTACAATTTTTTTGTTAAGGTTTCATTTATACTTACCATATACAAAGTTCCACATTAAAATATACTAGCGTTGATTCGGCAGGCCTCTGGTCTCTACCCCCTAATAACCAGTGTCCCGCACGATTCATTACTCGAGCACCGTGCTCGACTTCATAACAGAGACCTGCTTGCGGTTAATTGCTCCCTCTTCCCCCCGGATCGTTTTTTTCACCAGTAGTCGAATTAAACCATCGAAGCCACTCTTTTTGTCCGTTGTCATTTTTCAACAACGTGTCTAGGTGCTTGGTATTGCAAGTACGTTCGCATACGCTGGCAGGTATAAAGTGTAGGCTCAAGCCATACGGACAATGGTACGCTTGACGCGATTTATTGTTATGTAGGAGTTTGACAGCGATCTCCATTCCCGCGTGTTTCGCGTCGGGAAATTTTCAGGTATTGGGCAGAATAAAAGGATTCGTTCGGTTTGTGTCTCGAGGCCCATTTGTAGTCAACCACAATCCAGTTCATAAAACTTAATCTGGAATTTTTTAGATTTCGTTCATTTTAATCACGCCTAAGCTTATGGGATGTGTTGACTAGATTATTTCTTTTTGCCAATTAATGAAATATTGGCAGGTTATTTTGGTTTTGACAAAATCTATTCGAAAACTCACGAAACAAACAGCTATGTGTTCAGTCTGTTTTAAAAATGATTGGGACATGTCTGAATCAGAGCAGAAAATAAAATGCAGTGCACTTGGTGGGCTGTCGGTGTGAGTAGGCAGCGGACAATGGATGTTAATCACAACTAATTAGTTCACGAACTGATTGGCCTTCGCGCATTGGCCCATTGTCTCTCCTAAACAATGGCAGGCAGAGCTGCCGGCCGGCCAACCAGCCGAAGGCGATTTTAAAATGTTGTAAGCGGATTGAAATTTAAGCCAGCGTTCGATGATGATGGCAAAAAATCACTCAGTTCGGTGATTTTTTAAGTATTTTTGAAGGATTAGGACCGAATTCAAGTAGGTACTCACCGACGTGACGATGAATTTTATTTCACTTGACAGACAATGGAGAGAGATTTGCGTTGGTACTTGTCTATTGAATGTTGTTTTTGTAATGAACAATCGGTTCGAAATTCTCGTTTTTTTTCCAATCGTCAGTATTATCCGTTTGAAATTGACGGTAGTAAAATTAGAATGGCTGATTCTATCATATAAACACAGAATAAAGCTTTAAATTTTTCACATAGTAAAACCACACACCATGTTTTTTTTTGCTAAACTTGATCGAGTAATTAGTTTTGCTAACTAGAAATAACGACACGGTAAGAATCGAGCGCTGAAATATCATCCGCAACGAAACTTGAAAACCGAGCAGCAAAGTTTGGAAAAGTTAGATCCTCGTCAACAACTATTTGAAGAATAGTCTTATTTCAACATGTTGTCGCAAAGTTTGGCTCACCTTTACCGAAAAACCTTTCTCCATCCCTGTTAAACCTGACCGCTCTGAACATCTAAGGCAAGAAACCAACGTAGTTCGAGGACTCACAAGCATTCTACTCATGTTGGACACCTACAAAACACATTTTTGTTCTTCACATCTTGATATCTGCGCACGCCACTAATCGAATCTAGTCTGATTAATAATTTTGTGCTGCCAAGCGAGCTACGTTTGTAGTTTGCTTGTGACAGGATGTAGCTGCATTCAATAATCTTGGCTGAGTACATCTTGTGAATCTTGCAATTACGCGATGCCACATGTCTACGTACTTTGCTTTCTTAGTCGGTCGGACAATTCTATTTTCATACACAGACCGAAGCACGTGCTACCAGAGTGTGGGTGTTGAGTGTTTTATGGCACGTGTGAACTTTAGCGTGGGTATGAGTTGAGCTTAGGTGTGGCCTTGGATGAAAAATTCAATTTACCTTTACAGACAACGGTAGCAGACGGAAAAGGTATCTTTATATTAATTGCCAAATTATGGTTGAATTTGGGTGCCAAATCATATTTTCTTTTAGTGGAGAAAACACTTTGGATGCACAAATGAAAAATATCAGTTAAACGGGCGTTTTAAAAGCGTACGTACCTCATATAAAACGATTTTTTTCAATGAAGTGTTATAAAATAAGTGTGATAAAGAGAATTTGGTCCTATAGCAACAGGGCAAAGACAACATGCGTTGGATCTAAATTGCTCGCTGTAAATCACTAACGAGGTGCCAGGGGCAGCAGCAGCAGCAATAAAACAGTTCCTCACTCTATAGCGGCACGTTACACATCGTTCAACAAATATTTTTAAAGACAACATCAATTTAAACTGTAATTACGTCGTTCGGTACATAAAGTGCTGTAGTCTGTAACAAAAATTCTTCTTTGCCGACGCGAGTTTGGTTACGGCGAACGAACGAAACTGTTTAAACTGTAAATAGAAGCGATAATCGGATTTGAAATAATATCCTGGGCGTGAAACACAGCTGGATAAATAATCCACTGTATAGATATTTGCAGCCCGTAGATCCTTGCATAGTAGAAACCGCGCCATCATTAGGTGGCATGGGCGCGGTTCACCGGCATCCTTCCTCGGAATACTGCCGGTGTGTGCGTTCCAACGGCTGCTGTCTGACGGCAAACAGCCGCGCGATATTTATTCTACAATTGAAAGTTTATGTAATGATGGTGTGTATTGTTAAGTACAGTAAGTGCGGACGATGAGCCTGGATAAATACCGGCTGCCTTTTTGAGGCGCGAAATGGTTTTATTTGAGTTTGGGATTTTGGGAATTGTTTCACTTTTAGCCGTCTGCTAAGGCTTAAGCTTACTGTTTAATCGGTCGGTGCCTTTACATCTGATTCTATTTGCTAATTGAAGGAAGTCTCTAAAATCTTCCAAGTTTCAACACCAAACTGAAATTGAAACCATTTTAATCACGAACATTTATGCCATCCGTGAAGTTGTAAGGAAATGGGAGCATTTATATGTAGTTTTAGAGTGAGTTACTGACTAAGTAAATAACTTAGTTGTCAATTATGATTAACATCAAACAACACTTCACTTCGCACTGCTTGCACGTGTGTCCATCCTTCAAAGAGAGAAGAAACTTGTCCTGGATCAGTCAGTCTTATCTCCTGTCGGTACTGCGGGCTGCATTTAGGAGTTGTTGTGCGGGCTGCATTCAGGAGATGTTTTGCGGGCTGCATTTAGAGGATGATCTACAGGCTGCATTCAGGAACATTTGTTAAAAAGAATCTTTAATCCAATCGTTCATGTTTCTTTCACACTCTTGCTATTCACGAAACTTGCTTTTTTCCAAGTCAGTTTTTTTTACGCTTCGTTACTTACATCTCGTTACTAACGTCTAGTATTCAAAATCTACATCCACGATTCTACCACGAATTTTTTCCGCGCCTTCATTTTTCAGCATACTCTTCACATGATTGTAATGTGTTAACGGTAGTTGCATTAGTATAATAGTATCACAATATTACCATGAATCCTGTCATAGTGGGAAAGCTTTTACCTGAGCAGTCTCAGATAAGGGTCACATCTTTCTTGAAAGCTCCTTTCTCGGAGATACTCTTCGACGCGTCTTGAACTATACACAATAATAATAATAATAATAATAATAATAGTAATAACGGTATACGACATGGCGTCGAGGCTACAGCGAAGAGACTGTTATAATAATTGAATTTTACTCACCAAGAATTTCCTGGAAATTCAATTTCAGCGATGTTGAGGCTAGGGAAGTTTGGCGGAGGCTCGAGAGGTTCCCGCACTCTCTTAACGCAATGGGGAGGCTTAGGCGTTTGCTGGCACGCAGGAAGGATACAACTTGTCGATGGGCAATCGCGCGATTCTTTCTTTGAATATATTTCCGTCGTTAGAGAAGTTTGATGAGAAACATTTGCAATTTCTGAGATACGCGTTATTGGTTAGACCAAAAGGTGGCAGCCTTGGAAGGGGGAATCAACAAAATTGATTCAATTGTACACAAAAAAAACTTGATAATTCGCTGTCTGAAAATTTTTATAATGCAATTTAGACCGAAGAAAATGGCTTGAAATGTGAAAATTAATTTTTGTAAACAATTACACTAGATCAAACAGCAAGGCCACTTTTATTATTTGATCAGTCCACGGTGTATCCTCAAAGCAATGATAGTCGAGATAGAACTTAAACGCGTTTTACATTTTCAAATGAACCGCGAGAAAGTTTCCTGCAAATACCTACGTGTTGGGCTCTTCTTTAGCTAGCGAGTCAAGGTGGAAATATTTGCCTTTCCATATTCTAAATCTTTGCTTACAGCAGTTGTAAGCAAACGTAAGACACACAAAAAAGCTGCCCTGCTACTTGATGAAGGGGCCGATCCTTGTATAGTATATATAAAGTAGCGTGTCCCATGAATAGGTTACGAATGGCTGCAACGTAGGGGGTGGGGTTGGGGGGGCATAGATCACAATCTCATGCATACGAACTCTTTCCACCTCTGCGCTAGGCCCTCGCCAGCCAGCACCCCGGTAACAGTCTAATTGTGAAAACCAATAATTACTCCTAGCACCCTTCGCGGGCCGCGGCGGCGCCGGTGATTACAAAAGTAAACCACGCGGTGCGATTTAATTGAATCAGCATCGGCCGAGGCTGAAAACCAGCGTTCGATATAAATTATTATCACGATGCTAGTTGTGCCGATAACGGCGAAGTAATTCAAAGAAGTCTGTTGGTCAATGCGCGAACAGCTTTACCCTTTTGCTATCTTATACATTATACCGTTTTCGCAGCGTTCGTTCTTCTGGATGTAATTTATCTTTTTCGGCTGACCCCTCCCTTAGATTCGAGTGTACGAGAGGAAAATATAGAGGTTAAAGCCGGCCTGTAAACGGTTTCCATATAAAATTATAGAGTGCAGTTCGAACACGAGCACATGGCCACCACAGTTTTACATGCTTCACAATTATTCACGCCAATGGTTTATGCCGTGTATTTATGATTACAATGATGTTGAATCGTTTAATTCAAACGCGATAGCGTGACTTTTACAGTTTTATTTAGGTACCCATTTCTACATATATATATATATACACACTACCTACCCCCTACCACACCGAATTTAACAATTTAAGTTGCTCTGATCTTTCAAAAGTCTTATCAGCAAACTAGAATCTCTGTAAAAGTACTTTTTAAAACCAATTTTCTAAAGCGAAGAAAACTTTCGGCAGCCGATTCGAATTGAACGCAAAATTCGAAATGAATTACGAGCGAAATTTTCTCAACCCATTACTTTCTTCACCTTAACCATTCCTATCTAAAAGGCTCATTTCTCTGTGTGTTTAACATTTTTGCTTATCATCACCCCACAATCTTTGCTTTCCCGTCTCTAACTCAGCCAGCGCTCCAAGCGGTGATCACCTCTGTAAATATACCGTGCATTATTGGCTGTCCAAAATGCCCCACCAGTTCTTATCAGACGGGCCGTGGTTGTGTTTGGCGCCCTTTACAGCGCCCCATTGAAATCTCGCAGCAGCAGCGCAACGGTAATAAATTCAAACCAACCGGGCTCTAATGAAGATTAATGCATCGTGTACGGGCACGTAATGCAATTTCAATTTCTTTATAATGTTGCTTATTTATTGTAATAAAAATACTTGTTGCCACGATTATCAGTGGTGCCGCTGAGTTGACGTTGGTCTAGGAAATTCTAAGATGATTTATTTTTTTTTTGTATTTGTGAAGATACTTCCATTTAAGCGAGAAAAATATACTCTTTGAATTCGTTTTGCGATAAGTACAATGGAGTGAGATTTTAGCGGAAGATTGCGGAAGAGCCGACACTTTCTTGGGAAGTTTCGCTATAAGCTGAAGTCGTTGCACTTTTGACACTTTGCATCAAAAACGAAATACCACCGAACAATGCGTCATTTTTGGTCAGTGCAGGTAGATACCGGCGTTATGTTCTCATACTGGCGATTGGAAAAGTAATGTAAAAACTCTGTTACGGTTTTCGTAATAGAGAGGTACTTTTTTTTTTAATAATGGGGTTAACCACCGTAGAACGAGTACTGTGAAAGTATTTAGCCCCCAACTAAATGTGTTTTGGACCAATTATTTTCACGTTTAAATCACGCAGCACACGTGCACCAGAAAATCAGAGCTACCGAAAAATATTGCCGCGCGGCTCAAAAGCTGCAGTAGATTTTACAACAACACACACATAGCCGCATATTTAATAGAATATTTAGTTAAATTTAATTACCCCATCACAGGACGCACGGCGGTCGGGTAGTGGGTGGCAGAAGTGGGGTAGAACGCAGGGGGTAACGAGCGATACTTTACAGCCGGGAAACGGATCTGGGGAATTTTGAATTTCATTTCAATACATTAGCATGTCACGCGGTTGATGGCCCTAAACCCCCCCCCCCCCCCCGCCCTTCCCACCACTAACCAACACCTCTCCTCTATCACCCCCCTTTTTTTTGTGACACCGCTTGGCGCCGGAGACAGGAAGCATTTTCTTCAGCCACAAGAGCGCGCCACATTGTTCAAGAGTTTTTCCTCACCGGCCTCTCACTCTCTCATTAGATCCCGCCATTAAATATGACTTAAGAAAATTCGTATACAAGCTCGATAAGCCCGATGTTCAACTGCATTTTGTTATACTAAGTGTTGGCCGTCTTTCTTAATGAGATTTCAGCACTCAAAAGTTAATTAAGTTTCAGAAATCGTTGCTCAAAACCAGCTCAAACGCGCAAGATAACGTTCAAACGATATTGTGTTTTTCTTATTCTCGCAATCTAAGAATGGGAATAAGGGAAGAGGGAGGGGGGGGGGGGGGGCGGCGAAGAAGAAGAAGAAGAAGAAGTCGTGTATTTGCAATTAATTCGCTATGAATGAAAGCTATCTGGAGCAAGACATCTTTAGCGATCCACCCCCCCCCCCCCCTCCCCCCCCACTCATAATGCCACCCGCTAAGCAAACCGTTAAACTGGGAGATCTCGGATTTAATTCCGTGAACTAGGCGCGCTCTGGGTGTGAATTAATGTAATTAAAAACTTTCACAACGGCGGCGCGGCGAATTGCGCGTTTTGGAGTGAGAGAGGGGGGGGGGGGGGGGGGCAGGGGGGGGGGGGGGGGGGGGGGCAACGCGATTAGAGTCGTGATATTACAATAATCTGCTGCTGAGACCGGGCGTGTGCTTCTGGGGAGTGGTCAGGATTTTGGGATTGTCGGTAACGCACTATCCCGAACAGGAACAATGGCTGAAAGGATGGTCACTTATGTACACAAGAATGGATCCAGATGTAATTTTATCAAAATATTTTAATATTAGATCAGTTTTGTCAAATTGGTGTGGCAACGCCGTGTGATGAAAAAATTCAGTATTGGTAAACGTGATCGTGTAGAAAGATCTGGCAAATGGTATACGAAACAAACCCAGTTGTCATACCAATTGTTTTGACTCTCCTTTCTTGTAAATGAAATTTCTGCCACGTTATTACACACAGCTGATAAAAGAGCGAAGAATTAAAACCCTCTGCAGAAACCAAAACTTATCTTTTTGATGCAGAAATCTTCTCAAATCTTCCTTAAACAGTGAAAATAAATTATGAAAATGCTTCTCTCGCTTAGAAGGTGATGTTGAAAAAATAAGAATAACGCCGCTTAAAAAACATTCAATTAACTCTGCCATCTGGTATAATTTTGATCGATCTCGCCGTGATTAATCGACATGTTTTTGCTCGAATCTCGCGCGATGCATAAATGTTGCACGAGGAGCGCCAGCCTCGCGTTGCCGAACGCCGTCTGGCGATTGAAAAAAAAAACTCTGTCCCGAAAACGATAGTCAAAGTTTTAATTGGCCAGCCAGAAATCTAATTTAACATGACTGACCGTGAATGGATCGAATAAAACACACACACACACATTGTAAAAAAAAAATTGTATCTATACACCGTGTGCCGATAAAAAAATCTAATTCCCTGCTGTGAGAATCGTCGTCAGAGAGAGAATTGGCAAACTCAATTATTTTGCCGTGAGTAAATTCCGACAGATTTAATTGTAATTCGACATTGTGATGTGATGTAACTCGTTCGGTGGGGGTGTGGGCGATGGTTGGGGGGGGGGGAGGGGTACTTGTAATGTACGCGTGGAATCATTACGACGCCGTTGGGACGCTGGACCAGACAATGCGACTGACGGTGAAGGATGGGGTAGCAGTAGGTACGCACTGACTTGAGTGCATGAGTACACGTGGCTCTATTTGGTACTCGTCTTGTGAGTGCTGTTAATTTTTGGGATACTGTAGTGAGATTGGTTTGTGGTGCTTAACGACGTATTGTTTTGAAAACGGGACCCGTCGCACTGTTCTAATGGCGTCGGTGAATGGCTTGGTTATAATTTGGGTGAAGATGAACCTTATGAGAGAAGCGGTCAGAGTATTAATGGATAGGGACGAGGAGAAACCCGGTGCGGACATTGTCACATACTCCTGTCGAAGAGCCCCGACGGGATTACCGGAATTATTTCTTCTTTATTTAAGCATAGCACTAGGTCGTGAAAAAGACAAACTATTACAAGTTGCAAGTTACAAGTAAAAGTTAGTACAAGCACAAGTACAATTACAAGTTGGTACAAGTTACATGTTAAAAGTTACGAAACGTTGGGGAAAATGGGTTGACTTCACTCAGAAAACACACTATGACACATTTTTGTTTGAAAGTCTAGAACATTCCCTCGTTCAATGCCGTTTGACCCCATGACGCTCTAAAACAAAGCAAAACTGAAACAAACCCAAAAACCAAGGCATCCAGAAACGCGCGCCGAAATGCGTTTCTCATCCGCACAACCCCCGACCCGAAATCCACCCCGAATCTGTGCTAAACGGATTGGGGAGGAGGCATGTGTGTTACTGGGCCCACGCCGGCCCCAGCCTACGTCTAGGGGTGAGAGGCCGGGGATAGGGGTGCAAATTAATTGCAAAATGCTCGCCGTGCGTCGTCCGCGCTAAGCCATTTTCACTTCTTCTTCGGCGCGGGCCACTACCACCTCCTACCCTTCCTCTTTTCAGCCCCTGGCCGCAACGGCATTCGCCCGCAAGATATATTTATTCCCAGCCCTTGGTTTTCAACCCGTTTAGAGGTTTTTAGGGATGAGGTGGCATTAAAGTGAATTCACACACACATGCACAAACACACTGACTAGTAGATAGCGGTGAGACTGTGTTGCAGGAGCCGCCAGCCTCGTGCGACGGAACACAGGGTTGTGTATTTATAATGACGTTACGTAAGGAACCTAAGATTACAGCCGTCTTGCCTCCTGATGTTTTCAGAGAGTTTTCTCAAACATTTCCCAGATTTTGCACCACCAAAGCTCAATTAAACATAACCTTTGCTGTTGATTGAATGATGGTAATGCTAAGTTTATCACATTTTCAAACGAGTAAACCTTTAAAAGACCAGATTTACTGCCTACGCTAAAATAAGCAACCAGAGGTTATGATGAAAATGGATGAACCTGATTAGCTGTGACCACGAAGATGCGTCTTGGCCAGAAACCTCCGGTTGCTTATTAAGTTGGACATTGTAAAACTGGCCTTCAGTCACCAAAGTTTCAGTTCAACGGATTATTTTTTCGAGTCCATATCATCAACAATCGATATCAGCTACAATAAAAGAAAAAAACACTAGTGTTACGCAAAACGTCAGAAAAAAAGTCCGTTCAGATTGCATTGTGTGTGAATGACTAAGCCAAAAAAGACCGAACATCTTGCCGGTTAAATCGAAAGAAACCACGATCCCGCGCCGGACCAAGTTTAGGCACCTTAAACTTCCACGTCCCGTTTGTGTATGGCAACGGGGAATGTTGTTTTAGCCTCTACCATTGATTGCGATGCTGGCGGGCGTCCAGTAAGGGGGGGTGGGGGGGGGGGGGGGGGGGGGGCACGGGTCCATATCATCAACAATCGATATCAGCTACAATAAAAGAAAAAAACACTAGTGTTACGCAAAACGTCAGAAAAAAAGTCCGTTCAGATTGCATTGTGTGTGAATGACTAAGCCAAAAAAGACCGAACATCTTGCCGGTTAAATCGAAAGAAACCACGATCCCGCGCCGGACCAAGTTTAGGCACCTTAAACTTCCACGTCCCGTTTGTGTATGGCAACGGGGAATGTTGTTTTAGCCTCTACCATTGATTGCGATGCTGGCGGGCGTCCAGTAAGGGGGGGTGGGGGGGGGGGGGGGGGGGGGGGGGGGGGGGGGGGGGGGGGGGGGGGGGCACGGGTTTTAGGGGGGTGCCGCCGACCGGTGATAACAAAGCTTTACAATGAAGACATGGAAGATGGGTCAGGGGTGAGAGACTCGGCAATCAATCGTCTTGGTGGTGGCGACGCGAGAGGGTGGCAAGAGATAGGGGTGCACGACTACCCGGCAAGAGAGTTTAGGGAATAATGCCGAGGATTAGGTGCAAATTATTTGATCGCTTTTGTGTGAGTAGTTGTTATGGGGAGTTGTGACTTGCGGTGTGGCAAAGCAAAGGAATGAGCTGGTTGTTTATGGGGATGAACAGTGAGGTTTGGGTGGTTATTTTAGAAGCTATGCTAATGTTTTATTGTTTGGATTATGAAGGATTACCTCACGTGCTATTGGTGGTTAAAGTTTGCTGTGGAAAAGTTTAAAGGTGCAGGTCGTTGTCTACCGGCAGTGGAACTGTTTGATTTTTTTTTAGACTTCTTAGCATCTAGCAACTATTTTTAGAATACAATCCATTACCACTCATCAAAGACCTAAAGGCCTGAATCAAGGCCTGAAGAGCTTCTACATTTTGGAAACCGCCCTATTTATACGCGACAACCAGCAGCAATTCGCGCAGCATGTTGAATATCACCAGCACAACACACGAGGAGCGGAAAGACTGGTACAACCTCAACATCAGCTGGCATTGAGCGGAAACGATGCTTTTGTTACAGGAGTTAAGATAACAAATGGTATTCCCAAAATCATTAAAGACATCAAGGACCGAGGAGCATTTAAAAAACAATTAAAATTTGTTAACAAACTGATATAATATAAATAAAAAATAAATAGATGCTTAATTGAGCTTTCGTGGTGCAAAATCTGGGAAATTTTTGAGAAAACTCTTATCTGTTTTGATCAAAGTGACTATTATTAGTATTATTAATAATTTTATTATTATTTTCTGGATAACCATGTCAAATTTCAGAGAGGATGGTTGCAAATAAAAAAAAAAAACCCACGTAGGTGTTGATAATTACAATTGGAAACCACTCCACCAGATATTCTTAAGGTATATATTGATGAAAATTCCTAATTAGATTCTGGCCGTCATAAGAAATCTAACACCACTAAATTGCAAACCTTACCGCTGTACCACCTAAACTATGCCAACCCATTCGATTCACACACACCTCGATAACGTTCGCAGGCATTCGTACCTTTGATTATCTACATTCCATCGGACCTGCATACCACTGAGAGGGAGTCGTATTACCTATATACAAGCAGGAATTCTTCGCCCATTGCAATGTTCAAAGTCGTCCATTATCATAAAGAGCACCGGGTTTATGAGGGGCACATAGTTGGATTACCGTGCATGACCCTTGTTATGTCATCCAAACATTTATTAGGTAGCGAAATGAATATCATGGTGATATGCTCATAACATTAATAATAACGTAGGGTCGAGGGTTAGGTAACGGACGTGATTTGACCTGGGTAGTTACAGGTACCGAGTGGTTTATGGAGTACATAGCTGGTTTGTGATTTTATCATTATTATATATCTCGGGCATGGTTGGATTGAAGTGGGGCAGTCACTAGCAGGGATCTGAGAGGCAAGTTGGTTAGGTGAATCAAGCGGGAAGATAGTATGATGGAATCAAAATATAGGTGAACAATTTTTGAAATTGCATTTATAATATCTTTGAATAACTGCGCAAGTAATTTAACTGTTGGTTGCAAAAAGTCATTTACCATATATTTTTGCGAGGGTGATTACCTCAATTTTAATAGAAAAGCAGTCTGCTGGTTTCAGTGGTTCAAATTGAATATCGTTAATATTTTTGTGATGGAATTGTGATGAAATTACCTTCCTCGTTTTCCAAAACACACCTGTTTGCAAGGCTGATAACCACTGTCTCAAATGACTTGGGCAAAATAGCCATCAATCCTTATATTCTTACTGAGTATGTTCTATTGCTTGGCAATAGTTACTGTGTAGTAGTTGTTTAGAAGTAACAGCAATAGTATTTGCTTTCTTCCAAAGCAAATTGTATTGACAAATGTGGCCAAAAAAGGCCCAGGGTTCATAAAATGTGCTCCAAATGTTCTAAGTCAAGAACCAGGGGTGTTGTGAATTTTGGCCAGAAGTCACAAAGATACACCAAATGATTATTGTATACCACCCATTCTATCAAATCTAAACCAATCCCACAACAGGCCATCTCAACCCATCACCTTGGATGCAATCGCAGTAACGAAGTAAAGGGCAAGTTAAAGTAATCTCCTTAGAGCACTCAGTGTTGTGTATAATATTTTATCGAGTGGGAAGATTAGATTCTCAACCTCTTCCTTATTTAATCTCTTTACCTTCGCTTGTCAGAAGAGGGTGGAGATGATTCCGGCTTGTGATCCTTGCAAAGCCTCTCATGTCGAAGTCAAAGTTCACAAAGAGTCAGCGTCGCTAGAGCCGTTTTGAGTATGTATAGAACGGGAAATCAGAATGCAGCTTTTAGCCCTCAGACAAGGATAGTCTCTTGGAGCGACTGTAAAGATTGTGTTCCTTGCTATGTACGTATCAAAGATAGGCACGTCCATGATTGTCGATCTCAGCTCATAGGCTGATTGGTCCAATTCTGAGGCAGTCTAGCAGATGAGTGTTTATCGTTTTATATCATCGTTCCGATACAACAGCAACCCACCCGTTTTTTCAGAATTAATTAAACGTGTAGTGCAATAAAAATAACGAATTCCATTACCTAAGAGATTCTATCTTACTTCGTAATGTAAATGGGATATGCCGATCAGTTTTGTACATTCCCATTAACGATAACAAATCATTATGAAACTTAACTCTCAACAACGAGTCTAATGTATCATAGTAATGCAGTTTCCAAATTTTTTTCTCAATTACAAAACTATTTGTAAAGCGTTGCGTTGTTATAGAGCCGTAGAAGGATGTTTCAGTTTTTTACACATTTAATTTGTTAAACAAAACTGATAGTCTTGAAAAAAGACCACTGTCGATTTTTTTTTTTTTTTTTTAGAAACATTAATAACCGCCCAATAATTTGTGCCTAAATAACAAAATACTCTGCCAATTGCATGCATTTGCAATCAGATTTTGAACCTCTGTTAACTTTTCGATTGCGTTGCCACGGTCACCGTCGGAACATCAGGACTGGCTTGACTGAAAATATAGCAACTGTAACAATTAAACAATTTGTACCCATCTGCATGAAACTAATAGCGCGCAATACCCACGACAACAAATCACCGAGAATTTTGTGTGAATAATCCTGGACCGACAACGCCGCTCACGTACACCCCTTAAAAGCCTCATGCCAACTCCCCAAAAACAAACAAATCCTCAAATTTGTCTCAATCGCCTCTCCCCAACCCCGCGCCCGAGCAAACTCATCCATCCACCATCTTCCCTTTGGCACCGCCGCCAACATAACACGCTAGTTCGCCAATAAATATGGCCGTTACACGGTTTTATTCGCCCAGCACGGCGTCGCGACGCCGATGTCGACGCTCGGAGTCTGCATCGAGGTAGGGATGAGACGGCGGCATCGGGCGCCGCGACGGCGGGCGCCGGGATTCGGCAGACGCCGGTCCGCCTGGCTGGTGCAATACTAGCACTGTGTGCAGAAAGCACAGAAAGGTTTTTGTTGGTCTAGAGGGGCAGACGGCGCCAATGTCCCCCTCCCGATCCCGATGAGTCAGAGGGGGGTGGGATGCTGCGGGGATGAGATTCTGGCAGGATTCGGGAAGCGATGCCAATCTTTTAGATTTTTATTTTGGAAATATTGTAATAAGGCGGCTGTACGATATGAGGGAGATACAATGGATGTTGGAATCGGGGATACAGATTCTTGGCTGATATAATAGAAAATTCCAATGTTGCGCATGAGAATGGAATAAAATTGTGATTCATATAGTGATTTTATCACATGGGTTTCGTGTGAATCAAAGTGATATTGATTCAGATTGCGAAACAGCAATTTTCTCTCGATTTTTCTCGAAAGGTTGAATTATTATGCATTCTTGGAATTTATCTTCTTACTCACCGAAGCAAATGACTCACGAATGTCACGTAGATGATATTTACTAGAAATTTGTCTCCATATTAATCAAAGTTTTGAGTTAAATTTTGAGTTTTGAGTTTTGAGTTAGTTTTGAGTTACATGTCTGAATAAAGTTAGTATGACAACTTTTTAAGGTGCTTGAAAACTCCGCTCAAGGTCATAATATTAGGATAATGCACGATAGCTTCTGATCCTTTTTCTTCTCACGAATAGTTGAAACTTTCAACTGCAACCGAAGTTAGTGAGCCTAAAATAAAAACAGGAGAAGTTGGATACAACCTCCTTTGGGTGCAACCTACTTCGGTCGTCTGCGTCGAGACTGACGAGATTTATTTTGTCTTTGCAGAAATCCGCGCCAGCTGGGAAGAATGGTGGACGTACGACGGCATTTCCGGTAAGTTGACGACGAAAACGACCAAAACGACATCTACGCTACGACGAAGACGACGAGAAAGAAAATCAAAACACATGTCGATGGCGATTCACATTTGATTTCATTCCCAGCTAGCGACATCTTGAAAACTTCTTTACTAGGTTAACATAATCTTTGTGTGTCCTGTGAAACTTGTCCATGTGAAGAGGCAAAAAAAAGTTCAACTTTCATATAAGTGGGCACCGGCGAATGTTGTTTCACATTTTCTTGTCGGTGTTCTACGCTATCGCGAGACTCGGTGGGGAAATTGTCGTTTACTTTCGGAGTACTTGAATGACGTTGGGTTGGTTTTCCCGGCAGAGAAGGCGCAAATATCTGCTCACTCTGAAATCGGAATTGGTAATAATTTTCCAATAACTGTTATTGGTACTGTTTACATATTTTAGAACAATGGCAACCCTGTGCAAATGTTTTGTCCGACATGCTAATGAAAATGCAGGGACGAAATTGCATTATCTGCAAAACAAGTATGTCCTTCGGCCGGATGCTCTGTTTTGAACAAAAACTTATAACTACTATTCGATATTTTTTATTTATCTTTTTTTTTATATATTTAAAGCACTATTCAAATTAATTATGTACAACACTCTACACTTTATCACAACTTTTGAAATTAAGCCACTATATTAGTTTCAAAATGATTCAAAACGCCTAATTTTCAACCAAGGTACATTTTCATCGGTTTTCCTTGGTCCTTTGTGGGGATGGCAATCTCACTTCTGACATTCACCCGAGCGTGAACGGTTGCCCGGTTCGCAAAAACCCACACTTCATTTTACAGCGACCCCCCCCCCCCTCACCCATAATACACGTTCTGCGTTAGGAACCCTTCTTTATTTCCACCGTCCCGTCCGCAATTCCAACCAGACCCGGCCGCGTTTGACGTCGCGACGCCCATTGTTTTTCGACGTCAACGCCGCCGCGTTAAACGCGTTCTACGCGCGGCCGTGGCGTTGTTTTCTTTGTCGTCTCATTGTTTCGTTTCTTAACTTTTTGCCGATTGGAAATCACTGCAGAACAATGAACACGTCTCCTCGTCCGCTTGGTGCCCATTCTAGCAGCGGCTATTTATAAAATGTGCACCCAAAAATAAATGTATAAAAGGCAATGGGTTGTTCGCTAAGATCGAAGCTTGTACAACACTCATAAAATTTCGTTAATATTTATGCTTGAATTTTGACCTCAAAATACGGGAGTGACCACTGTGTTTATAAGTTTAGTCAGAGTCACAGCCCCAATGTAAAACGTTCTGCTGAGTCAATGAGTCGAAAACACGTAGTAATGGTAGGTGCCATCCGATGGCGCTTGTGGCCGCCCTGTAACTTGCCCCTGTAACAACTAGCCCCAGTCTCCCCTATATTAATCGTTGAGGTAAGCATCAATAAAGAATGTTTGAGTGTGATCCAATCCCAAATGCAAGTTATCTGCTAAAAATAACGAAATCATATTTGTTAACTTATAAAAGTACTGTGACCTAGAAGTAACTAAGGTTTTGGTCGGTGTGGAAGTTGTTCGGTCAGTAATTTTTGAGAAGATAGTTTTACATTAGCGCTTGCGCTCTAACCGAAGGTCACACGGTAAATATACGGTGGCTAAAGTTCTTCGAAAAAGTTCTCTGAGTGTTCTTTTTTTTAATTTTGGAAGAAAATTAGCCCTCAGTTTCATACGAAGTACAAAAAAAAAACACCTTATTTACCAAAGTGTTTTATTTTCCACCTGTGCACGTGCCAATACCTTTGCATCGCTTTGCCAGTCTCAAAGGATCCCCGGCACGTCTCAAGAGTTACACCACAACTCGTGTAACGTGACGGCAATCCACGGGAATTCCCCTCGCCTGACGACTTTAAAATATGCACATGCCGTTTACTCGTGCACACCGTGCTAGACAGCTGCACTACTTAACCGAACTTAAACGTCTAGTTACGTCTGACAAAAAAACAACAGCAAAAATGTGCGGAGAAAAATGCGGCCCTTCTGCTCGGGTTTAGAGATGAACAGGTCTGATAGCAAAAGAGAGAGATGAAAGTGTTCGATACAACCTCTGGAACACAATTTAAGGTGCCTAGATTTTAATATTGTTACACGTTTTTGCGGTACCTACTATTCGTTGACCGAACTTCTATAAAATCACACCAAATGGTACAAAACGGAGTTTGACAATTTTTTTTACATAATACTGTGGTTGCTGGAGCTCATTTCATTTTGGGTCCTAAATCAGAGTTTTGGCCTAGGAATTGAGTGGCTTTCCACTTGCGGCTTAAAACGCTATATAGCCCTCATATCACAATCCACAGTCACAATCACATATCTGTTGGACTCGGATAAGACATTTCACTGGATAAATTGAAAGAGCTCTCGAGTTGTGAATAGGCTTTTGTACCAAATTAACTGCAGCACTTGGCTATAGGTTTCCCCATAGAAAATTATATTTCGTGATTACTTTAGAAGTAGAATATGAAATTAATTTAAAAATAAGCGTACATACTTCTTAAAATTTATAATTTTGTCTTAACTCTATAAATGGCTCACTAAATTTCACCCCCTGAGTGCATAGAACATGCATAAAAGGAAGGGTCTTCTGTGACGGTGACAAAAATTGTTATAATAGCGAACCAAGAGACGATTTTTCCAACAGCAATCGAGGCACCTTAAACCCACCACATTCCACCGAGTGTAGCGTGCATGCACTGCACACCCGACGTCGCGTTCCGTTGTTCGGTTGTTTTCCAAGAGCATGTGACGTGGCACACATCTAGCCGAGCGGGCGTCCCGACGCCGCGTTCCGACGCCCCGTTCCGACGCCGTGACTGACTGACTACATTAGTGTCGGTAGCTTTTATCTCTCACTGTCCGAAGGAGTACGCCGCTCCGTTGCTGGTGCTGCTCCAATTACACATGCATATTACATTATTGCTTCTGAACACACTGGCCCATATTATCTAAGGGTAGGAACACACTACATGCTACATGCTGGGTAAAGCAGCTGGAAAAACATGTGCGTGAAACGTTTTATGCTTTAGTCGACTTGGGTATGGTAATTTTGAATGCCACGGGGAGTGGTTGTTGGATTCGGCTGGATTTTCTCACGATGATGAGTAAAGCTGAAACTTAACCATGGCTATGACTCTAAATGAGCAATTGGACTTATGGCATGATTAACAAATCTGACATACCTGTGAAATCGATTTCCAATTTGCAAATAAGTGTTTAAGCATCAAAGAAAATAGTGTGTTGAAACTTTAATTGAAGGTGCTTGTGATTGAAATTAAAAACCTGAAAAATTAGAACGTTTTTTTTATAAAAATCTCAGCAATTTTCGTTCATCTTTCTTCAATTTCTTCTCGTCTAACGTTTTTTTTTCTAAATCCTACTCAGGAATCTGATTGTTCGTTTGGCTCAAGCCAATATCACAGCGTCGGTGCACGTTGCCGGCACATGGCGCACTGACATTGAGTCGGCTACCCCTGGGCACTTGGAGAACAACCCCTAACAGCCAGTATGACTCACTAGCTAATAGCATTTGACTTGCCCCTGTCTTACCCAAAGACTGCTGCCATGCAGCTACATGTTAAGACGTCGCACGATCCGAGCAAATAGAGTAAGATTTCCCGGCTGTCTAAGCAATGAGTTTGGTTGGTGCTCTTCAGCAGCCCGTACCTCCGCTTCATAGCTAACCTACTTTGCGAATAATTTGTAGGAAAAGTTTTCAGTTTGATAACTAATCGATTTTTGTGCACAACATGTTTTATCATGAAAAACCAAGCTACCTCACTGTACAGAAAACGTCTTGCTACTTTTTTATAAATCCATCTTCTCTATAAAGTTTATTTTTTGTTTTTAATACTGGCAATATAGAGGAGTAAGTATTATATCTCAATGCCCGTTGCAGCTAAGAACTACGCCAGAGATGCCCTTTTATTGGCAGATAAAAAGAAAAAGTAGCTACAGATTATCAGCTAAATATTTCAGCATGACGAGTCGTTTCGACCAGTTTTATGTATCGGCACCGCTAGATCGGCTATCATTTAGAGGCGGCTTGGTTAATTTGCCAGAGAGCTTTTACACCCTCCCTTTCCCTATACCCGCGCCAGCACCCTTTCGGGCGTACTGGTTATGGCAGACTTGCTCGCTATTGTCTTGGCTTCGGCTATTATGATGGACATTTTATGCCGGTTTTATGGGTCACTTCGCTGACCCTTCGGTCATGGCTTGCCCTGAACACAGAGTTGCTCCTTTATGTGAGGTACCACCGCGAGCTGTGTAGGAGGGTCGAGGCTTTAACACCGACCTTTTTACCGAGCAAGCCAAGGAAGTACACTTTGAAAATTTGGCAAGAAGCAGTGGTTTGTAGAAATATCTATTGGATTTCGCTGACTCGAGGTACTAAACCGATTGTAATTTTCTTTTGCGACTGGAGTTTGTATTTTATTTTCGAGCACGTTAGCGTGGCTAGGGAGAAAGTGGAAAAGCTTTATGATAACCTTAAGAATTCAGTTACGACGAATTGTAGTGCATTTTATGGTGTGATCCTTTCGCTCTCAGCCTCTCGAATAACGCACTTGCCGTTCAGAGTTCGCAATGCACTACAGTTATACTTTAAACTAGAGATCTAGGAAAGAGATATATTTTTAGAAAAAATTGCTTGGTATAAAAAAAAAATGAATGTTAACTCGTGAATACAGCTCGTGTACACTTTACAATATTTATAATACGGTTACTGTTCATCAAACAAATTTTTTTTTAATTTTTTTATCTCACTAGAAAATATACTTCCCAGATCACCGGTGAAACTACTTGCACACTTTGCACCTACTTTGCAGATCATTAGCCGAATGAGCCAAAGATCTTGGCATAAGCCTAGAAATCAAGTGATCTTGATTTCTGTTCGGTCTTCTCTAGATATTTTCCAGTGCTGTTAGTCTGGCCACGCACTAAATCGACACGCACTACGCGGCTAGCACGCATCGGACAGTCGTGCGTATTTATTGATATCTGGAAGTGAAAGAATAGTCAACCACTTGACGCTAGGAGATTCAAGGTCAAGAGCAGATTGCGGGAAACTTTCTTGGGTTACAAGGACATTGCACTTGAAATGGGCCACTGTAAGTGGGAGGAGTTTCATGGAATTCAAGGTCAAACACATTGCAAGGGGGGAAAACGATAGTTTCTGCGTTGCATGAAATTGGTAGTCATGTTTAATTATTGCAGCAACGGAGTTAACCGTCAAATCTGTATGCACCTGGTACCATGGCCGACTGTGATCAATATTCATCAACGTTGCGGCGGTTTAAATATGAACCGTTAACTAGGTAAATCGTATTTCAAGGTCACGGAAACGTTTCGCGAAAAGGTACTTAGGCCGCCCCAGTTGGAGTTCCCGGTTTAAGTTCTCTGGAGTCAGCGTTGCACCACGAGACTTGAAATTGAAACGTCTGAAAGGCAAAGTGTATATTGTTCACTCGAGCATCTGGAAATGGCAAAAATTTCGTTTCGAAACGATGTGTCATGTGTGTCACACCTTTCATGATACAAAACAAAATCATCATTCGTGGTTTCTTACCTGGTTCCATTTTATTTGCATGTTAATCTTTGGATTCAGATTTATCATCTATTATACACAGAGGTGATTGAAATGAAAGTAGATTCGGGTCACAAATGTTCGATTTGACGTATTGGTTGTGGCAGGTGAAGATGTTTGAAAAATACTGCTACTTTGAATTTCAGCTTGATTTTTTTTGACTCTTTCTAGTGAACTACAAGCGGGAACTCCAAACGGTACATGAATTTGAAAATATCATCATGTATGTCAAGATATATCGCTTATACCTGTACGCAATTTGAATTCGAACGACACACGACCGACAAAATGTGGCGTTCCGACTTAGTCCAAAATCCTCATATCCCTGTTTTCGCTCCACGCTTCCCTATGAAACTAAGTGAGATATTTCCGAAGAACAGTGACAAGAGAGCGAGAGCGAGAGAGAGAGAGAGAGAGAGAGAGAGAGAGAGAGAGAGAGAGAGAGAGAGAGAGAGAAATAGAGGCGTTGTTTGGTTACAATCAACCGGCATGTTTGTGTCCACGGTTCTTTTTCTCTCCGAGCTTGCAGTGAGTCAAATTAGCAGGCTAATGTAATAACAATATTACGCCGTGGATAATGAGATGTGAGCTAACTCAACCAAGATTAATCGGGTAACCAACATCAACTGCGGGACTCGATCACGCATATGATGTTTCTTTGATCATTTTTAGTTTTTTATTACCTTTGAAATCAACTTTGTTTTGTGGCAGATCCCGTATGGGCTACAAACGTTTCGTTATAATTATTTTCATCCATTGCTGTTTACTTTAACACGTGTGTAGAGATATTTTAAGTGTGCGGATTAGAATTAGAATTTAATTTCGTTGGCTGGCGTATCGAAATAATTAGCTTGAGGCGATCATAAATTGAATTGAAAGTGTAGAACTATTCGATGAATTTAAACTTTGTTTTCTTTTGCTGCCACGTTTTCACTACGGCAATCACTTTTAACTGACGAAATTGCTCTATTATTTCACTACCAAATAGTTTTAATAAGAAGTTTTTAGAAAATAGTGAAATTATGTGCAACCATTTCAAATTTAGAAGTAAGCACGTTGTTAAATATCGCATTTATTATTATAAAATAAAATTGTATTAACATGCAATAAAGAAGTCAAAAAGTCAAAACCTACCCTTTAGGTACGTTTTCGGGCAGACAGACAATGCAACACAAACAGCTAGATGAAAATTAACTCTAATTTGGACAGCCAGCTTAGCTCATAAAGTTACTACCAAAGCTCATGCGCTCCGCCATAGACGCGACTAAACTCCAAATCCCAGATCAACTCCATCCAAAGCCTACTTCATCCCCCCCGCGACCTTTGCACTACACAGAGAGAGCAGAGAGAGCGAACCGGTTAATTTTTCACGAGTCATAAGTGGGTGTAGTAACTCGTCCTCGCGAATCAAATCTAGTTCAATTCGAAAGCCAAGAGGAGGTATATGGTGGCCACTGTCGGGCAGGGTAAGGGAGGGGGGGGGGGGCGCTATGTTTAAGCAATCGCCCGGAGAGCGCGGCTATGGGGTGGAGATAAAACAGCTTTGCGATGGAGCCGCGCGCGCTAAGACGGTGCCGACAAGACAATCAACGCGAAGAGGATTGGCACATAAGATATTTACTCTGGTAATCTCGAACTCGGCTCGCTGCTAGATTGCGTCGGGGCGTCTCGACGAGGCGTCGTTGGGGCGTCGCATGCAGTGCGCGGTGTGGATTTCGTGAAATGAAAAGATTTCGAGTGTGCTGAGCGCGAATGGTTGGAAAAATAGAAGCGCAGGTCGTCGCATTTTTGAGTGGCGCGCAATGTTCTAGCGAAAAGATTTCGCTTGTGAAATACACATGCTGCACTGCGAATTATTATTTAATTTCGTACCAGTTTTGTCTGAATTTTCTCGTGGATTTGACCTCTTTCTAGGTGATGGGAATACGTGTGGGAAAGAGATTTTCTTTTAATACCGTTTGGAAGTCGATGCAAAGTGCTGTACTCATCGGATTCAGATGACGTTAATCTAAACATGGGATCCTAAATATATACGTGCTAGATGTGAGAGCATATTTCCAGCTTATAGCTCCACTATAAAAGGAAAATTCCACCGACTATATTTTCTGTATCGGTGGTGCGCTGGCTTTTTAACTAGGTTAAAGACTTCCAACTGACACTTGTGCCCGTTCTCACAAGAAACAAAACAAAGATTAATTAACTTGTAAGAAAAAAAATCTAATTAAAGCCAACTGTAGGTATAATCAATGGCAATAAGTTTTCCCCTTGAATTACTCCAGCATGCCTAGCACGCGGTGGCCTGCCACCCGCCAGCAGTAACGGCGTTCTGAGTGACAGCTGATGTCGACTCGCTTTTCCGCGCGATTGTTTTCCACGGCACAACAATGGCCTGTCTCGTGCGCGCCGGGAAAACAAAGTGGAAAACTTTCGGGAAAGTCGCACGCATCTCCCCACTTGATCGCGCGCTCTTCGCATTTTCCCGAACTATGAAATGGTAAGGGGAGTGGGTGGTGGTGGGGGGGGGGGGAGGCTTCATCTCGGGATCTTTAACTCCCCATACGACATTAAACAACCCTTTGGAGCTCTGTTCCCATGTCTCTATTACAAACTTAATATATATATAAAACGTTCTGTCAGATTTATTACATGAAATCAACTTGATGACATGGCTTTTCTTTAGTTGTGTGCATAATATGACCTTGTAGACACACGGGGCTGAAGCAGAGACGAACCTAAAGCTTTCAGGGTACAAAAAATTCGTGAGATGTTTCCTACACATTTCACTTCACTACTTCCTCACAATGTTTAATGTTAATGTAGTACATGTCTAAGCGACATGTTTTGTGCAAAATTGTTAAGGCATCCACAATTGACAATGCTTAGCAAAAAACCGAATCGCTGTGTCTACCTCGCCATCAATTGCCTTGCTAAGTGGAATTAAAGAGCATATCTTCAATTCTATTTCATTAACCGATCTTCTTGGGCCCAGCTACTATTGGTCGCTATCAGCCCGCTCTTAAAAGTAGCTATTAGTATCAATCATAACCCAATGTTTTCTCACGGGTCCGCCTCGGGGCAAGACATGGGGTGTAACAATCGAAAGGTGTATTTGGCAGGTCGAGTTTGCTGTAGTACGACGTGGAGGGTGGAAAAATGAGAAACCATTACTTTGACGCCGCGATGAAGAGAACAGTGGTTGGCTGCAAGTTGGTAATTGTTGTCATTTCGGTTGATTGCGAAGTCCGTGGGCAGCTGTTGCTATAAAATATTAGACGAGTGTTGAGTGGTGGAACAGCTCTGGTTGTAATTTGGGGAGAGTTTTCTATGGTTAAAAAAAATAGTTTAACTGTGTGTCATATTTGATATAGGTACGGCATATGATTAGTTGGCTTGTAAATTACGATCAAAGATACAATTACTACTGGATACGGGTCCACGAAGTTGAGTTTAAGCTTCAATCCCATAAATTTGGGAGTAAAGTTGTTATCACCATGGTAACTAGCACTGAAAATCTGGTAGCTCTATCTTTAATTGGCTGATCATATTAAACTCTGGGGGGTAAACTTAAACTCTGCTTTGTGAATCTAGACCCTAAACAACGTGGGCTGAGCCATTGATTGACTATTTCAAGAAGAACAAGAAGAACGTAACATTTTCTCACAAGAAAAATGTTAAGATATCCTTCTCTGGCACATTTTTGCACTACACTATTTTTTAAAATGCATTAAAATTATATTAAAAATGTCAGTATTTTTGTCACTTTTGCTTCCCGCTCCATAAATTGGCGCACATTTAAGAATTCACAGAATAAAGTTTAAAAATCTCCTGGAAAAAACAAATTTTGACTCCTTGGGGTCCGATTGCCTATTGTATCAGGTGTTGGTCTTACGGGTTGGTTGGCAATGCGATACACTGAAGCTAGAAGGTACACGACAGCGTCGACGAACTCGATGTAACCACTCCCTCTGCAGACCACCGATTCACGCGATCTTCCCAGAACGGACGCCACTCGATCAACGTCGTTTTCAATTTCATAACTACGTCGCGACGCCGACGCCGACGCCGACGTCATGCATGGCAGCGTGCGTTGTTAATGAATGCGTGGAGTGATTATTGTCATTCGCGCGGTCACGCATGGGTTCTTATTGCGTGGTATCTAATTATCGTACACGATGTGTTTTTCAGGCGAGAACATTTTTGAAACATTAGTAATGGGCTGGAAAGGTGTTGACTTCAGTCAAGGGTGCTTGCTGTTTTGTCAAGTAAGATATTTTCCTGGAGCAATTTCTTCGTCCTTCGAACACTCTCAGCATATAATAGTCAGAAGGCCAGCGTTAATGAAAAACTTTCTGCTGAACAAACTAGCCGGCAACGAAATACCGTAGTAACGGTAAATGCCACCCGATAGCGCGTGCGGTCGTCCTTTTTAGCAAACATCTACAGTTAAAGAATAAAGTCTTAAAATATTTAAACATTTGTATCAATCGTTTTGGCATTAATTATGATGAATTTTGTGCAAGCCAGTCACAGATGCGAGTAATTTGCGAGAAATAACACAATATACTTTCCCAGCACTGAAAACGATAGTGACTACACCTTGGCAAGTTAGTCATTAGTACGGTAGTTACTGGTAAGGTATCGGTAAGTTAGACTACGGCAAAGGAGCCATTTGATGGTAATTTTACCGCGAAGATAGTTTGATATTAACGCTATTATCGTTCGATACTAGAAACGATTATCCATCAGCCTGAGTTGACGGATCTGTTTCACAAGAAATCAACCCTGCATGAATACTGCACTCTGACATACAGGGCACATCACTACCATCCCTCCTCTGACCACCGAGTACCTACAAACCCACTCGGCAAGTCTCTTTGCAACTTTCCATATTACAACAACTACGTTTTACTTTCCCCTAGTTTCCCCACGGTCCAGCTATCCTACTCTGCCATGGCTATTCACTGCTTCTTAACTAATTCATTCGACATATCACACGCCACACGAGCTTTACAAGCTTGCCCAGCGAGAAACTTATCCGGCAGGCTTCACATGCTAGTGGAGCAAAGTTAGCTTCCTAGTTGCATGCATTCATCTTTCACGATAACTTTTGTCCGCTTCGAATCCATTGCACGGCGCCTACTCTTAGTTTGCTGCAACTGCCATGCATATATGTAATCCTAGGGCGACCAAAAACCACACACACACACACACACATTATGCATACTTTACATGGGAGGAACTTCTGAAAGGCGTTGCCGATCCGGTCAAAGAGTAAAGTAGAAATCTAGAAATCTAATTAATAATTCTCTGTCGCCCAGCAATTAGCATTCCAGCAATTAACGTCTCTCACAAAGACGCCAGAGTGGTATACGATTTTTTTTTGCACCTAAAACGTTTCATCTCTGTGGTTTGGCCGTGGATGCTGTTAAGCCTAATCGCGGATTCCGTTACCGACGCGTCGCGACGCTGGTTGCATGTCGCCGCCGACGCGACGTCTCGTGACCTGCATGCACTCGCCACGTGACTTGTCCCCCGCGAACTGGGTTCGTCGTGCGCCGTCGCGCAAAACTTTGTCGTGTCTGTTTTAATTTGATTTTCAAACAAATTGACTCATTAATTTTTGTTTTCAGTTTTAAGCTCGTTAAGGGCACATTTTGCTTAAGAGTTATCATCGTCGCGGAAACGAAGTTATCGCGTCGACGAGTTTTTTTTCTTGCTCTCGCTTTTAGGGTCCTATGTGCTGCACATGGCTTAAGTTAACCAGCTTGAAAAGTCGTGTCACATGTTGTTAAAGAGGCCTTGATTTAAATTAAAATTTCATCGTATCCGAGCCGGTAAATACGTCATCAGGAGTGTGCGATCTTGGATAATTAGTGACGCTGAACGCCGCTGCTCTCGACGACTTCGTGTTAACGAGGTTGGCGTCGCGACGTTGGCAGTCGATTTTGGTATCTGTGTGAGAGCCGAAAATACGGGCGACGGCCCGGGACGTGTGGTATCAACACTAAATCGTGTTAGCTCGGGCGGATCATAAGCAATCGCGATGTTGAATCCCCGGACTAAATTTGTGCAGTCGTTTAAAATTGTGTCAATATCATATCAATATCAATACCTTCAAAAGGACGCAGTTATGTAACGTTATTTTCACTAATAGTATCAATCTAAATCAGATTTATTCAAAATGAAAGTAAATCTTGCATTACCAAACAAAACCAGTGATTTCTTTTAGTTTTCGGTCAAAAAATATTATTTAACTGGTTGAACGTGAGGCTTCAAAATCATTAAGAACAGCTTGAATTTAGAATCCCAGCCGACAATCTTCGTCATAATTAACGTCCCCGTCTGGTACACTAGTTCAACGCTGCGACTTTCCTTCCGAATTCCCCCGTTATTATATCTCCGTTTCTAATTCGAATCACCTTAATGGAATTCACCTTTGTATCATTCTTGCGAGTAAATTACTACATTTCCTCACGACGACGAACCTCCTGCTTTCGTCTGCGAGTTCAACATTTTCATCGTAGACTTTCATATATAACGATCTCGTTAAAGCCTGAAACCACGCGGAGTTCTGCACCAGAAAAAAAAAGATAATCACATCCGTGGATATACCATGAACTGTAAACGATGCATAATGGAGATGCATGCGCTCTAAACTCCCGTTTGTCGCGTTGTTCCCCGACTCTGTGCTAACAATCATCTGGCAAGATTATATTTAATTTCGCTGTGTAAAGGTATATATAAGAAATGCCACCCTCCAGCACCTCGCCGCTGTTCTGCTGTCAAAAGATCCAGCTGCGTCGACACATACAAATATTCATTAAATGTCGCAAAGACGCCGGGCCCGGGACTACAAGGAAAAGTGTTCGGCAGTGGCGCACGGGCTTGTGCAAAAATTCTTTTGTACGCAACCCTATGTAAAACACCCGGAAATAGAAGAAAAAGAGTGTTGGTTTTTATTTCTACTAAAATCAAAAGATTTTTTTTTAAATATAAATAGTTTTACTCTGGCGTTTGATGCTCCATATTTAAAATAAAATGCATTTCCGTGAGTTTAAAACTCGTTTAATCTTGATGTGGGTTCTGTTTTGGATAAAGTCCGGTCGTCATAATTTGGGTATCCGCACTACTGAAGTGTTGAAAAATTAGGCCAACAGCCATTCAAATGCAGGGCATGCATTTGTTTCTAGGCATGCGCTTATTGTAGAGTTGAAACAATTATTTTTTAAAGTGAGCCAGTTGGCTTGATCTCTACTCTAGCATCCGGTTTCCCCTCCTCCTTCCTAGGCTAGGTTAGGTTCTTTAACATCCTCATCATCATCATTTATCATCCACTCATTCAACGACGCCATTTAACCAGAGCCACATGACACGTTGACAAACCAGTGCGTCGCTGAACACAATAATAAAAAAAGCATCAGTAGCGGCGTACGGCGAAGATTCTTGCATAATATTTCCGGAACTACTTCACAACGTGGTGTTATCGCTAATTGAAAAAAGACCCAAAAAAAAATTACATTTTTCGCGCAGGGATGGGCTTTTGTTTCGTAGCTACAGGTTGGTACAAATTTAAAGGTACCTCAAGACAATCAAGATATATATTATAGAAAAAAATTGCTGTCCAAATTCCAGTTACTGAATGCTTTGCAATTATATTTTATATATATTTTAACAGTTAATCCAGTAAAATTTGAGCGCATGTAAAGCGACTAAGCTTATTAAAGAATTCCACCTTCTGGAGTCCGCACGCCAATGAGCTACGCCACTGGCATTGCTGTCAGGAGAACAGGTCGAGTTTTTAGTGGCCACTTTGCTGCGAAAAACCGCACGTGGCTCTGTCAGCTCTGTCAGCCGAGTTTAATAAAGATATCGCACTCCATCGGCGTCGCGACGCTTCTCGGGGAGCGAGAGAGACGGCGCAACAGAGAACGCGCGAGCGACGCAGGACAGACGGATGCAAATGACACCGTTTATATTGTCAAAGGTTGAGATTTTACTTTAGTTTTTAAGCTCATGCTTGACTTGCGGACATGGAGCCTGGAATTGAACGCGGCACCTCCACTTTTATGAAAATGTATGTTGATTTTACGGATTTTTATAGAATTATAAAGATTATTTTTTCCCATGTAATAATTTTTCCAAAAACCTGACCTTTGTGCGCGTTTTTGTAAGAGTCGTTGAAGTCGAAACACCAAACTTACCCAAGGGATCTATGTTGTACGGGTACATTTAAACAGTTTGGTTATTCGCGATCTCCTCTCGTTGGGTTTGAAAACAAAGCGCAGAGTATCTGCAAAATACTGAGTTGTGAAGCAACATCCGCTTTGTTAACGGTTTGCTTACACTTCCCAGGTGTAATAGTTCGTCTTTCTGGAAACCTCATTGCGTTATCCAAGTGCTATTTTTAGATTTTCAGATTATTTTGGTTGGCCAGGGGCTTGCTTAAAGGGGTAAATAAACGTGGGTAGTGTGACGCTAGTTTGCCATGTTTTCTTGTAGGTTAATAGTTAAGTATACTCAGTAACATATCATTACTTATTTAGAGTAAAAACGTAAATTGTTTCATTTTTTCTTTATAAACTAACTGTGCATTGCAAAGTAATGGGAACACTGGAAAACAATGTAAGATTACCATTCCTTCGCACGATTCACCGTCGGCACAAAATTACTTTGTAAGCTCTCTTTCTCCTCGTGCTAATAGGCTAAAATTCCATGGCCATTTGGCGTCGACCCATGCCCATTGTTTACTTTCTCAACAGCGCCTATAACGACTCAGTGGGGTGAGGAGGGGGGGGGGGGGGGGTCACCGTTAGTACTACGGAGAAAACTTGCCAGTACACAATTAACTCGTTATTTCCCGTCACAGGTATTACACACATACAACGCGCTCATGGGGGTGGGAGACAAGGGGGTTGGGTCGCGAGAGGGGTGAATGCATGAATGTGAAATGAAGCGACGCCTGGCGTTGGACGTGCCCGGCGTCCAAAGCGACGTCGGCGTCGCGAGAAAGGTAATGAGGGCCAAGCGCCACTTCGTCCCGCGCTAGCTCTACGCGAATTAAACGACATAGCACGAGGTATTATTTTCAATTTGCTGGCTTTTCGAAACGCTTTATATGTACTCTGAACGTCCGTGCCGTACAGCCATTACACCCGCTGCAGCGTGTATTAGACAGTGGCGTGGCATCATGGGTCCGGGTCCTTTCTCTTTCCTGGGCGACCTCGTGAGAGCTTGTTCATGGTCAAGGAGTTCTTATGTTACAGTGGAACCGTCCGTTGGAAAGGACGATGATCTGATGGTTGTCTTGGAAATATCCGACAATATGTGCGATTCTTCTGAGCGAATTATTCTGTAATGCCACATGACCCTGAAGATGTAATTCAATGTATTGTAATCAATCTTTTTACGTGGGTTCGAAGAAAATCAAGTTTAATTTTTGAAATGCGATTACGTGTACCCATACGGAGAATTGTCTTAAATCATGAGAGCATAGGAATTTTATTTTCGGATAATAATGATTAAAAAAAGATGTCGTCACGTAAGAAAGTGTTTAGGGACTTAACTACTAAAGCACAAAGTTGGTGATGAAGTTGGGGTAACGCCACTGTATGGTACACTCGGAGGTTTCCATCGTGCATGCACCTTGCACCGTTAGCGTCGAGGACGACGGACGGCGCGAGCGATACGCGCGGCTGTTATTAAAATTAGGAATGCGATGCGCGCGATTCGAGAGTAAATTTTAATTACACACCTTTAGTTTTCGCGTGCGAATTCCAACCGCGCACCGCGACGCTGTAGCTGGATCGGTTTTCGAACCGTTGTATATTTCGTCGCACTCGCGCGACCTTTAATAATGCGCTAAAAATCTAAGCGCTAAAATCGAGAGCGGCTGAAAGTCGTCGGAGACGAGGACCACTCTCCGTTCGGTGCTCGGGAAATGTCTTTCCTTGCTCAAAAAAAAAAAAGAAAAAAAAAGGATAACATAATTTCTCGCCAGTCCAGCTCTATACATTATTAAAAACAAGGATGCTCTTACAAAAATATATAGAAGCAGCTGAAGCCATTTTCTTTATAATTTATCGTAACAGGCTCGCTCTCAGTCCAGCACTCATATTAAAGTCATACCATTCCCATCGTTGATCCGAGTGAAAAAAATCATCTTTTGCCTCCCACAGGAGCATCATGTTATATCTAGAGAAAATTATAGAAAATATATATATATATATCGGCTTATCGGCTCTCGTGCCGATTGGCTTCCCCTGTCCCGCACACCTCGACCGTCTCGCGTCCCAGACATATCCCATGTATACATACCGATCCTCGAGCCCTACCCATAAATTCTTAAGTGGATAAGAAACCTTGAGGGAGCGTGCAGATGCGATGCGTGTGTATCTGTATCCGGCACCTATCGGCTCGAGTCCCGTTCACTGCGTCCGGGGAACGCCGCTAAACTCGTCCCAAGGGATGCTAATCCTCTCTGCCGCCCTCCCAGGTTGCCGTCGGCCGTCCGTCTCGACGCACCGCCTCTCCCTCTCCTCTCGCTTCTCGAACCGCAGGGGTAGGAGCGTTACCCGATGAAGTATGGCACAGTTATTTTTATCGACCTCAGAGGTCATGGGACGCTATTTTATTTTGTGGAAACTATACTAACGAATATTTGCTCTACTCTCAATAAGCTTGAGATTGTTTCTGATTTATAGAGTTCTATCACTTGCCGCTAGAGTTTACGCTTTTGTAGATTTACAATTGTTAGAGTGGGAGTTACATTTCGCAAGATATTGGTTGCAATTTTCTCGCCATAAGTTACATACGATTGATTTCAATGTGTTAAATGTGTCAAATATGAATTCTTAGAAAGATAATGTGTTGTCACCAATCGCTTAATTTAATCTTGTAAAATCTTTCTTTTCGTAGAGGGCTGTGTCCTGCTACAAATACTAAGTGTAAATGGTAAACAATTTTTTAGGTTGTCTGACGATAAATAGGCGGTATCAGCATTAGGTGGGCCCCCAGCTGCGGGTTAGGTCGGAACCCACTGCATCAGGCAAAGCTTGGCGGGCGAACCCTAGCCATTACCGCGGGGGAGTACGGTACAGGGACACGGAAACGTGATGGCGCTCAAGTGACAACAAATTTTAAGTTTCTTGTACTGCTACTGGCCATGGCGTTAATCAGTCGTGCATTGGTGTTCGTATTGTTAACCGAGGTCGTAGAACTCATGTAAGACTGTAGGCTCGCTTTAGTTTGAGACAAAATGATGATTTCTTAACGGCGTGCCCATTCCGTGGAAATACGTTCGTAGTCGTCGGAGAAGTCACTTTTCAGGAATGTGAAGTTAGATTTGCTGTTGAGTGGTACAGCATCGGAAAGCCATTTTCCCGGAATTTAATGCGGTACCATAAACGCAAGAACAAAGAAGAGCGTCGATGATTTATTATCTGAAAAAGATACAAAATTACCTTGTTTGAAAACTTGTTGCCCTTCTTCGAGTAGGCATCGCATTCGGGGTTGTATTGAGCAAAGGTAATATACGTACTGAGCTAATTGAGATAATGAAGTTAGCTGCAAACGTCAACGTGCTGGGAATATACATTTTGTTGGTGAAACAGAATGCTTAATAAGTTCGAAAACCTAACTGGTTGTTGCATTTCATTAATTTTCCTTCACAAACTAATGTGTCAATGATCAAACTCTGTGGTTTACACATTCGATTTGATTATCAATTCTGTTGTCTGTCAGAAAAATTATCTGTAAGTGATTACCTCTATCCAGTATGGCTGTTGATTTTCAAAGGGTACAGATTGTTGCATTTGCCAGATTTAATCACAACGCAGATCGGCGTCCAAAGAATGGCCGCTAGTGTCACGCCAGCACTCCTGACCCCTTGGAATGCCAACCCAAGGGGGCAGGAGCAGCCTTATTTGGGTTGGCTTGGTATGCCAACCCAACGGCAACGAAGCCTCCTTCTTTGCCTCGGAGCTCGATAAACAAGTTGAGCTCTCCGTGGGGAGTCCAAGACGGGCCCAACGAGGAAACGGTGATTTGGAATCCTTAAAACCAAACAACCTTAAACAATATTAAACTTTACACTTACTTAGGCGGTTTCACTCGCCACCAAGTTTTCTCCCTACTGCAAAGACGACGACGACGACGATGACGACGACGACGACGACGACGACGACGTAGACGACGTAGACGAGGACTTGTAACAAATTGTCGCGCGCGGGTAACGTTGGATCCTTTCTTCGCTTGGGAAGTCGTTAGAATCGTCTGGTTAATTTATATAGTCCCCATTCCTTGCAGAAAAACGCGTGAAACGCAATAAAAAGAGATAAAAAAGTATTTTATTTCAAATCCAAGTTGATAGATATTTAGTAATGCTAGTACGCAATTAATGTTACATATACAGAAGCATCGGGTTTACTGAAAAAGAAACAAAATATTGTGCGCCACCAAAATGAATGGAAGCGCTCATGGATTTTCCGCGTGCCAGATCGGTTTGTGCATCCCCTGGCGTCGTCGATGCACCTAAATAATACATGTTTACTTACCAAAAAAAATCTCCCACGTCCTGCCCGCGGGCGCATGTTCTCGATACCCGTCCGAGCTGCCCCACGCCGCCAGCCGGCGGATGGGCTTCGGCAAATTCCGCGCCAGCCCATAACTCGCGCTGCGCTTCAGCTTCTTGGCCACGTGCACAGCGGTGGATGGCCCATCGATTTATAGAAAACTGGGGAAAAGCCGCTGGCGGGAAAGAGTTTCCACCAAAAACGGATTCCTTACAAATAACTTGCATCATACCCGGTTTAAGCGCACCCCCTCACCACATCATCCCCATTTCCGCTGTAGACTCGTTTAAAATCTTAACTCATCGCGGTGAGGCGAATTACATTCTCAAAACGATTCTCGAACTAGGCGTCCTGTAATTCCGCCGACGTGTCAAATAGAGTTTGCAAATGGGTCATTCACTAAAAACAAAGGCATCCGACTGCGGTTATATGAAAACCTCATGTCAGAGCGCACGCGCAGTCACGCTAGAAAATCTTCCACGTTTCCAATTACATCGTCGGATTGTTACACGATTTCATTTCGATTGATTCCTTTTAATTTGCAATCCACACATGCACGGGCTCGGTCCCTCCGGCGCCCTTGTCTCTATATTTGGCTCGCCACGCGTATCCAATCGCACAGTGTTGTTATTACAATATTTATCCCTGGCTTTACTTCTGTGTCTGTACAGCAGCGCGGTCGACTGGCCAGGAAGTGCTGATGGTGCTGGTGGGTAACCATCGTCCGGCGCCCAGTTGTGTAAAGCTTGGCGATCGCCTTGGGCGCCGCCGATCGAGGCTGGGGCGAATCGACGCCGACGGAAATCTGTTTACCCACCAACTCCGCTTGTAGCGTCGCGCGGTAGGCGATAGTGTCGATGAAAATGATTGGAAGCGAATCACGCGTGTGTCCCCAGCCTAATTGATCATGGGAAATGGACACAGCGGGGTGTTTGAAGTGGTGGTCGTAGTTTTCATCTCTGTAATTAGTGGTGTGTTGACCGTTGATTTGCTTTCGCGGCTCCATAATGATTTAAATTAATGCTTTAAGGCCAATCCAAAAGTCTTGGGAAAGAGACGAAATAATCAATAAACAAGTGTAATTAGTATGTAATAGAATTAACTAAGTGAATATGTAAATATTATATAATATGACTGAGTGTAAAACACGAATATATTGTAATGACATGTCTCATACCAAAGCTATTGGTCAATCGAGAATAAATAAAAAAAAAATTATTATTATTATTATTATTATTATTATTATTATAATCATCGGAGTATTTTTCCTTGTCAAAAATTTAAGTTGCAAGCATTTTGGATAATAAGCGATAACTTTGGAGGTCAACGAGATTGCCTTGATTTTGGTAGCGTTGGTGACTCTAGATTGTAGTTCCAGAACTTTCAAATACGTGCAAATGATTTACGAAAATATTGTGGTATTTTGTGACCTTGAATAAGATCACACTTTCAAGCAATGGCATAAGCGAGTAATGAAGATGTTATTTTGAAACTGGTTCAAAAAGTAAATTACTCCTAGCCGCACTATTCTCTTCAAAATGTGTTAACACAACAGTGTAATAAGCAGTGAAGAACATATTGTTCCTGGCCTCTGCAGCTGCATGGTTCATCTGTATAGTTGTGATGCTGTTGTTGGTTGAATAGAAGTACTCAACAATTTTGTCAGCAAATCGCAGAAAGGCCATGATGTGCTTTCGAAACAAGTCCCACTTGTCATGATTGCACCTTCATAGCTGTCAGGACAGTTCTGTAAACAAACAACTTAATTGCTTGCCTTTACACAATCACACTAAGCGCTTTTTAGAACACAGACTCCATATTACTGTTAAACCACTCCGACACACAATCAACACATCACACAAGATGCATCCCTGTTTTCAAGGAACGATTCAGCCGTTCGCTCCGTATTTTCAAGCCATTTTCTAAATGATATTTCCAAGAATAATAGCTAGTGGAATGAGCGTTTCAAGTTGGTAGTTCCAGGCAACGAACTTCGAGCTGTCGCAAGCCCAGAAGTTGGCATCGCCTCTCTCTAGAATCCAAACGTCCTCCGTTCTCAGTCCGACACATTATAGACACCCTTTACTGCGTGGGGACGATAATATGTAAGTTACATTTCGGATGGCCCATGTTGCCGCGAAGAGAACAACCAATCTTGGCGACCACAGATTGTTTGAATTGCCAAATCCGATATTCAGAGGCTGCGGCGCCCCCGTTCCGCCTCATCTCCCCACCCTTTTGCCACCCCCTCTGCGTCGACGTCGGCGTAGGTCGTCTGTCTACAGTGGTGACCCGACACAGAGAGTGGATAATTCCCATCTCTATTCGCTGTCGGGCAGAGACGTCGATCTTCTTAAGGGATTTTACTGATGACAAGGTGATGATTGCTTGCGTCGCACATCGCACGGAGTTTCTCGTGGCCCAGGGTTGGGAAAACGGAACGCACGGGAACTTTGTCTGTCAGCTCGGACGTGGTCTGTTCGGAGTTTCGGTAGAGGACGTTGATTTGTAAGGGAACATCGTCATATTGAAATACCATTTGGAATTGCAGAGCCCTGTAATGTTTTCAAACTTTTGTTTCTAAAATGTACAAAGACATTTTTGCAAAGTTATTTTTTATAGCCTCATCTTTCTACCAAACATTCTCATTTTTTATAGTTTCTTTGAATAACTTTTCTTTGTGTGGAGTTCTTTTTGAGATTTCAATCTAGAGAGAGAGAGAGAGAGAGAGAGTACAGGAATGCAAACAATCTTGCAGTTACAAACATTCACTAAGAAAAAAATGATTTCTGATTCACATTGTTTCTAGAGTTGCAAGTAATTAGCTAGCAGATGTACCTACACCATCACACTGCTTGAGTAGAAACTGTAAGCCTCCTCTTTCTCTTCTACGTAAATTTGCACAATTCGTTTAGTCCTCAAACCCTCGATGATATTTGCTCCATCCGGAATTCCAGGATCACCCAGAGTTCTATAAAAATAAGTCACAGTAGAGCCTGTCTATCTCCACTATGGTTCCATCACATCTTTGAGCATCTTTTTCACTCAATCCAGCGTCTTGTGCCACTCGCCTCGCCGTCCTCGGGCAAAATGCCTTCTCTTCTTCTTCATTCATCGGAATTTGCAATATTTGCATTTTAGAGACATTTTGTCGTGAAACTTTTGTGAAATATGTAATAGAGAAAAGGATAATAATAATAATAATAATAATAATAATAATGGCAAGCAGACATAGTAGCATCTACTGCTCCTATTGCTTGCTATAGGACGATCGAAAAAGTGCATATTCCCAGAAAGAATTGAATTACTATGCACGGGGAGCTGCAAGACAAGGACTAAATTCTGCAGCGTTCTCGAGAAACTTAGGAGTACAATGGTGCAGTTTTTGTCAAAAGCAAACATTGCAGAGGTAACCTTGTTACTCCGTGTCCGATATCACATCCCTACAGATGCCAAACTACCAATACCCTTGGTAATATCACCCCTGTTGCTTTCGTTCGGTCTTTGCATACTTCAGCGTTAAGTAATACTTGTTTTATTTTCCACAGAAGCATGCACCTATCAATAGCAAACACTATCCGCATCACCCCCGGCATATGTATTTCTTTGCAATATTGCAGCTTTAATTTGAACCGATGCATTTCGAAATGTTTGAGTTCATCTGGTATGTGAAGCAATACAAACGTTTATTAACAATGACGTGAATTTGTTATAGGGCAAACATTCAATGTACAGATTTGTTGCCCATTATTTACCACATGATCAAATCCCGCACACAAAACAAAGAAGTTGAATTTTGATAAAATCGTGTCTGTCTCTTCAGTTCAATCAGACCACGATTAACGAGATCCCTTTCTTCCAGTGTAATTATTTAACGAAATCTAAGCCGTCACTAATTTAGCGGTTACAATTTTGATGACCAATCGAATGACCTACAAAAGAGCGCACAGTTTATCAGCTCTCAATCATTTGGCCGCGAGCATAGCAAAGCAACCGGCCGATGTATGCTATCAGAAAAGATCGTTTGCCACGACGGGCGACGATGGTCGTAAAATCAGCGTCGTATTTTCGCGCGCTGGCTGATTACGACGCTTTCGGTTGGCGATGCAGACAGGCGGATATGTAGTTTCTTTGTTAGTGTCTCCCAGGTCCGGCCGTACCGTCCACACGTCCACTGGTTTTATGTGTGCGATAGACGTGCGCTAGGAGAGTGTAAAACACTCGTTACATTTGGCGCCCGGCGGCGGGTTTCTTGGTGGAATAGAGACGTGGGCCACATTGCCGACGTATTGCTTGGAGCGCAGGGCTCTGCGACTAGCGAATAGGGAAAGTTTTCTTTGTTGGTGATTCGGGGTAGGTAGAGGTTATTACATCATATTGCATCATCTGGAGAATAAGTTGTAAATTCAACGTCATTCGAACAACGATAACATTGTATAATTTTGGGTGACAAGTTCACTAAATGCACCTGGATGTTTAAATGAATCGAATTCAAACGGTCGTTTGCAATTTCCATCCTATTTGAATTTGAATGTCAGTATCTGTTGATATCTCGTTGACGCCTGTAGTATATTTGTTGTAATTTAGTAACGTGTTATTTCGGGAAAGATTTTGCACCCTTACAGTTGTACTGTAAAAGGGTGGTTAATATACGTGTGCGTATAAAATCGTTCTGATTTTTTCCAGTTTACACTATTGATTGATTGGATTTCAATATGGAAGGCGTAACACAGTCCAGAGCCCTACTGTCACTTTCAGCCGGGAAATTGGACAAGTTTTCCGATAAAAAGAAACCCCGGAAAACGTTAAAGAAAATATAAGATTGCACCCAATAAAACTTTCTATCCGATTTTTTTTTGTTCTTCACTTACGAGTATCTAAAAAATCGCTGCGTTCTAGGTGTCACGTATTTTTTAGAGCGCATTTTAGTTTCCTCCGTTTCATTCTTACACCACTTTCTTGCTTTTAACGACGACATTATCAGCGCTGATTCTCCGTTGATATTTTAAATGCCCAAATCACGCCAGTTCTTCAAGCCGTCTCCTCTCTCCCAGCGACGATAAATTGAGAATCACTTCTCTGAGACGACCACGCGCTTTTCACGGCTCGCCTAAATCTTTATCCACTGGACAAAGGTTTATTCGACGCCGAGAATTTATCAAGACGCCAACGAGCTGCTTCGCCGTCGACACCGACGTCTCTTTTATACTCTCATCCCATCTTTATCTCATTCACTTTGGCGCGTCGCGCGTAAAACACAGCTCGCGAAAACAGCACGCGACGCCGTCTCTTTCCTTCTCTGCGTCGCGACGGCCGAACACACATTCCTAGCATCGCTGTGCATTCAGCGTCGGCGGCGTCGGTTCCCGCGCGTAATCTCGGCGCGAGTCACGCGGGCTAACTACCCACTTAGCCTCGACGCTCGCTGCAACGTCTCAAATGCCGACGCCAACGCTGGCGCCCACCCCTCGCGAAGATGCCGCTAGCTCGCGACGGGGGTGTAAATTCACTCGCTAATTCACAGCTACGAAGATTACAAGGAATTATACAATATTGGCCTACTCGCTGGCTTGTTCCAGGGGATTAAGACAATGTGTTATTTCGGGATTCGTTGTAGAAGTGTCTCTTTGCTGTTATAATTATCATTTGAAAATACGGTCTGCTGTTCAATCTATAGTATCATGTCGCACGCAGCACTGTGCTCGTATTTCACAATGGGCGGCCACGGAAATATTTTACTGTGATGATATGTTTATTTGCAAATCATGAACACTTTGTTGTAAACGTAACCAAGGCTGTTGGCTTAACCCCATCGAGCAAGCAGCGTGAAAGTGTTCCACGGACTTGCTCCGGGGCTCATGCTTAGTGGTTGAAACACACGAAATATTCGATGAAAATTTCCGCGCAGTGGAATTTGCTAAGTTATTCCGCCATTGCCAGTACCGCATACGCAATTCATTTTGAGTGCGTCGCGTACAATTTCGGGGCTGACAATTATCCGGGATAACAACTGAATGTGCGATAGTGTGTGCGCTCCACTCGCAATTGTGATCATAAGGTGTTTAATTTGTTTTCTAATAAAATCCGCCGCCGCCGGCTGACGACTACAGCGCTGTGAATTTGCAATCACGGCGGTGACAAGTGCAAGCGTTCCCGAGCCTGGTCGTTTTATTGCACAGAGATGAGGAGACTGTACCGTCGCAGTTTGTGATGCTTCCCGAGAAGAATTAGAGAAATTAACTCCAACAAAGCAGTAGTGAGCGTTGATAGTTATGAATATATTGGCTTACTTAGGTTTTACAACTCATTTCCACTTTATCAAACCTTAGCACTAGTTAAACATACTCTAGTTACATAAATATATATAAATATATGTGTATATACATACTGGATTTTACTTAGTATTCAACCCCCCAGTTTTAATTTTATTTTTGAAAATGTTTGTTTACAATTAAAACGATAGTTTTATTTGTTATTAGCGATAAACACCGCCAGTTAATAATTTGCAATTGCTTAAAACAAATCAAAACAATAATTATTTGTCACGAGATTTTGGGAAAATATGTTTCGCTTGTTGTAAAATCAGTGGTGTACCATCTCTGGGCACTGTAATGAATAGGTTTTTATTTCGTGCAAAAAAGAAGCTATTTGAAAAAATTTGGCACAAATTCCTTTTGGTACCTTGAATAATTTACAGTATATTGGTGGCAAAAAATTGGTTTTGAAAAATTGTGAAAAATGTTGTTTGAGAAGACTAGAGAGAAGGAAGTATAGTCTCCCTAATACTCCCTGTGCATCCTCGGACTCAATCAGCTTCGTTCTGGTACAGGTTCACATCCGAGCATCTAGAGACACGCACACAGGCTCCCGGTGCATTCGACGCAAAATTAAACCGTGTTTTTTTGTTTACTGCCAAATTGCAGTCCGCTGTTGTACACGTTTCAATTAGTGTTATGGGCACTGCATTTGTTGCGCTCGATCGCGATGCAGCCGTTTGCACGCTGCATTTAATGAAAATGTATGGAAAATTTCACGTGCCAACCGCGCGTTTGTTCAGTGAATTATTGAAAACCACGCAAACGCAGCGCAACATTAAAGTCGAGTATGACCCTGAAATAAATTGAAACTATGCTCTATTTTTGCATGACTATCCAATAGCTCAGAACGAATTGGATTGGGAATGCTCACAAGTTCCTTCCGTGATGGTGATGCTGGCTCTCAAAATAAAATGGCACCGTCATATGATAATTATTTTCAACGTTCAATGGTCATAGAGCAAAAAGGTTAATACCAGATTTAAAGTAGATCGAGGGACTTCTCGGTTTGGAGAATGCATTGGTTTGGAGAATGCATTGGTTTGGAATGCGAGAAAAATCGTATACTTCTTTATCCAAAGAAATAGTAAAACGCTGAAAACGGTCTCGTGACCGAAGCTTTAGTAAAAAAACAACACCTTCTATACGATCGACTGAAGCAATTTCGACTTCTCGACGAGCATGCAAACTCTGCCAAAGGGGTGATTCTGCGAACGCGGCACTTTCCATGTCAGTCCGTCGCCTGTTTGGTGACCCGTTTTGGATGAGTCGCGTGGTAGCGATCTGTCGAGAGGAGTGGGGGGGGGGGGGGGGGGGGTCGTGCATGTGGAGCCATTCAGAGGAAACTTAACGTCTCTAGAATCCGCGTCGTATTTTTTTTTCCATCTGGGAGGGGGGGGGGGGGGGGGGCTCGATTATTGCATTCTCCTCGTATGCAATGGACTCTAGCAGGTGCATGGTCGTTTCGTGAGAGCATTTTGAGCTTACATGCCCGTGCGTTCCCAGTTTACGCACCCAGTGTCAACTGGTGAAATTTAATTCCACCCACGACCGGCCGCGAGATCGACTCCACCACCGGATGCTTTGATCGGAGAGTGGGTGGAAGGAAATTCCAATAATGATGCGGTTTGTCGTTTTTTTTCCTTGCTAGAGAAAAGTTAAATGTATAGCTAGCGGGCTGTGGTTCGGGACGGATGAAAATATACCAGACTTATGTGTGTTCGTGTAAATATATCGAACATGGAGGAAATAAGGCTGAGTGCTCACGTCACTTTAAATGTGAGCCGATATTTTTCAAAAGTTCACCTGATCCAGCCTCGCAACAAGATCTGTTAGATTTGAAAATATTTTCAATCATCCACACCAGACCATGTCGAGACTTTCAAAGTTGATACTTACCTTTTAATACCAATTAATATCACGCTCTAAGCCAACAAATCGCATCTACCACGCACCACACTCCACCTGCAACGGATGAACGCTTCGGTAAACCCAATCCCAACACTCTCAATATCATTGCCCAATCGGGCACCGATAGCTGTACGCCGTCCGACATCCCGCAGCGCTCGACTCGGTCCTGGGCTCAGGTGGCAGACCGCATGATGTCTTGCGGCCGCTGACTGCGTCCCGGGGGAAATCGGACATGCTGTAATAGGGGTCACGTAGGACGCGTCGATCGGCGTCGGCTAGAGATCGACGCCCGACGGACGCGTGAATCTCTTGATGGTGATGGATTGAGACAGTCGTGAAGACGTTGCCGGTGCAAAGTCGATCGGCTGCAACTAGATTAATCATATCATCTCCGAGAGGGGATCGCGTCTTGTGCATAATCGATCTGTGTGGCGATGAAGAGGCGATGAGATGCATTCGATGTCTTTCCGGCTGATTGCTTCCTCGTGGGGACACAGTGGGGCACGACTGGATGAAGATGTCGATTCGCTGGCTAATAATTCATGATTGGGAACGTCGTCGAAGGGCGAGACGCTTTTGTTTACTTGCGCGGTTCGCGGTGGATGAATACGTTTTTTAATTGGCTTGATTTTCAGGTCACGAGCGAGATTTTTATTAAAGTTTTTTAATTATGTGGCAGATCGGTGGTGATTTATTATTCAGATGTGAATGATATCGGCAAACACTCTCAAAATACAAATATTGTGGGGCGTAGATTGGTAAAAAAAAAAAAAAAATCGACGAGAAATAAGAAACTGTCCGCCAACAAATCGACAAACTTTTTATTCTCTTCTATACATATTTTATTACGTTATGTAAAAAGAGCAACTCCTTCTTGTAGAACAGTTACTTATGGGCCGGCTGTTCTGCTTTGCGGTATCGAACCATGCTCAACCCCACCGCGTCTTCGCCTATAACAAAGTCCAAAGTTAACCAAAAAGTCTTCGCCAACCACCAGCGTTGTGCACGACGATGACGACGACGATCCGAGAGCTAAGTTATATTTTTCGTTAACTTTTGATCGTCAATCAAATCTCGGTTGAAAGGTTTTCAAAAAAAATGATATCGCCTGTGTTTCATCAAATTATCCGCGTGTACAGAAACTTTTTCCTACCGTCCCTACCCCATCGCTGGCTCCCCGAATTCACCCTGAAATGCTCCAGAAATCTATCCCCGCGCCGCCGACGACTACTGATTTATCATTCGCGTTTACACTCACCACGCTGGCACCAAAGTAACGTCTCCGCATCGCGCGCGCATCCTTACGATCGGTATTATAACTATAATGATTTGTGTGCCTCGAAGAGTTCGTCCATAAATTGAGGAGCGCTTCGCTCCTCTTTCCCGGAGCCCACAGCCTTCTCTGCTCGTGGCAAAGTGCACAGCTACCTACGCTTCGGGAGCATTTTCAGCCCGCGAGCGAACCCTACTAAATTCTAAACTCATAAAATATGAGCCTAGACCAATAAGTTCAAGCCGCGCTCCTTCATAAGTTGAAGTTTCCCATCTCGTAGAGACTTGAGACATTTTTATATACCTTTCATCCTACCTACAAGATATCTGTAATAAAGCCAGCTTGTAGCCCACTAATAAATGAGATAAGCGAGCACGGAGCTGGTAGGAGGCGGGGGTGGATGGAATATTAGCCATAATCATATATCTCGTGCATATAATAATTTAACATACATAGTATGGATATATAATACCATATGCCGGGTATATAAAACTGTGCTTTGCATAATCCACTCAAAATGGCGTATATTCGTTATATAGTTGAGGTACTAGACGATACGATGGGACAAGCAATGCATATATAGAAAGAAGAGCACAACAAATAGTGCCGTGTAACATTTTTCCGGATGATTAACGACTTATTATCGTATATGTATATAATAAAATACTTATAAAATCGTAAATGCATATTGCATTTTATAGCTAACAAGCTCCGGTGTTTATCATTTTATAAATCACGCTTGAGCGAAGTGCACACAGCGACGCGGCAGGCTGCAGAGCGTGCATGGTATTTCATGATTTTCCTGCAGAGATTTTCTTATGAGAACCATGAAGCGCTCTGCAATATTCTTAAATATTATTTAGAGCTGTGGCGTGTATCAAAGGAAGACGGTACAGGTGTTAATAATATATAAAATATATCTATCTTGCTTGGCGGAATGAATTAGAGCTCACGCTGTCGCCCAGACTGTGAGCTCGGTAGAAAATATGACGATAAATTAACTCTCTATCGCTCAGCATGAGGCGTCGCCTCCTGATTTAACGCCGCCACCACTACGACGACGCTGATGGCGTCTAATGAAAAACATGGATATTGATAACGAAATTGCTGGCATCGCGGGCAAAACTTGGGTGATTCGAATCTCAATATTGTCTCTCTCGCTGCCGGAAACGATGAGAAAGGGAAAAATCGGTTAAAGTTTTCGAGTGTTTTTTCCTCCACCTCTTTCATTTCCCCATCCTCCTCGTAGTCGGCTACACGCCAGTCTTCTCGTGCGTACAGTGGATAAAGTTGCCGAAACACAATGGCTCGCGACTCTTACGCATTATTACACTTTTCTCTGTGGTTCAACTACAAGCATAGAACTTTTCCTATAAAACGAAAAAGAAAACTATTTCAGAAAAATCACAATTTACCATGCTAGCTGCGCCACATCAACGCTCTGCCGACGAGAGGTCGACAGACTTGCAATAGAACAGACATTTCTCGTCATAACCAATTAATTCAGAAGGCACATGAATAAAACTCAGGCACCTCGTCTTCGCTCATGTTATTTGTAAGTTAGTTTCAACAGGTTTGCCAAATACAGTACACATGAATGTGTCTTAAAGATGTACCAGGAATTAAGCGTACGCCACCGCCATTGGCGCTAGTAGCAGTAGATATAACTTTGATTAACTTCCATCTCCGGGGTAAGTTGCCACTCCCGATATATGAACCAGGTCGCACTTCTACCTCACTCTCCATAGCCTGAAGTCGAGCGCACACCCTGCTAACATATTCACTCTTCGTACGAGGTAATTTATAATTAAGACGAAAAACAACATGGATCGAGACTACCTTAAATACGATCTCATGTTCCTTCCTGCAGCGCCAATCCTCGTGTTAGCTGGCTCCTTGTCGCTCGGCTAGGGTGCATCACAATATACCGCTGCGATCAGTTGAATATTGAAGCCAAGTTTTGTGTGCAAATCTGTCTGGATTTTTTACTCTGCATGCCTAATTTAGTGTCTCCGTTCGTAATCTCGTGGCTACATGGAAATCAATATGACTCAAGTCAGCTGCAGTGATATCTTTACCGTTTTATTGAACATATCACTTGTATGCATTTGCATTTGATCAACTAGGCCCAAGTAGAGCAAATGTTATCTTGGTTGGAAAGTGCAGGTGATTTCCATGATTACAAGGGCGAAGGTGGCGCAATGGTGCGATGGACAAGAAACAACCGCTAGGACTTGGTTATAAAGCAGAAAATATGGCATCCTTTTTGTTTGAGGATTTTCTAAGCATTTCTGGAGATTTCCGCAGCGTCTATTAGGCCATTTGGTTCATAGGAAAATTGTAGCATTTTCTCATAAATCTTTGGCGTGCATTAAACCTAAAAAGGCGAATTCCCATTTAATTTAAAATATCTGACAGTGAAAGTTTACTACTGTATTAAATAGTTAACCAATTAGACTGCACTTTGCGTTTCATAGCCATTTTGTAAAATAGTTTGATTGAGAACTGTTGGCACGAGATGAGAATGAGCGCACTTAAGACTCAAAAGCATAATAACCTCTCTTCGATGAACTAACAATCTCTGACAAGCGATTTAGTCTCAATCACAGCACACAAGTTTAGATATCTCGTTCAAATTCAGCCTCTCAACCTCCAACCCCCAAGATCCACAACACTTAACGCCGAATCGACATGATCAGACAAACCATGCTAATGTAATGCCATACATATTATTTTATAGCCGTGTGGAAACCAATTTCGCTCGCAACAGCTGCTCAACATAATAACACATGTCACGAGAGATGTGCGCCACGATTTCTCAGCTAATATGCGCTTACAACTCCACCATTGTAGATGGCTATAACGTCACGGGACCGCAGTCTAGACAATCGCCTTTGCTGAAGCGGCAATCTGTATCCACAACTCTCAATGGAAGATGTGAAAGACTTTCTGACAATGGTTTGGTGGTGTCAAAACGCGTAGAAGACTTATTTTTTTTGGTGACAATGTCACCTGCGATGACTTTCGCATCAAATAGAGTCTCATGCGACAAAATAAATGCGTGCCTCTAAGAGCCATCACATCGGCGTTGGCCATTGTCTTCGTATTAACTTTTACCTCAATCCCATTTCTCTTGTATCGTTGAAAGGCCTACAGCGATAACACTGTCACATGCTTTGAGTAGCAAACTTTTGTCTAAAAACACCAATAAAAATACAATTTCTGAACCTGACAACCTTCACCCAACAGTATTCGATCCAAATTCTCCCAAACACCGACCAACCACCTTCCAAGAAAACTTGTTTGTCTCTTAACATTTTAATTAACATCCATATTGATCTATCTCGCTACAATATCGACATGTTTCCACACCTGTTCAACTACGACAGACTATATGGATCTCTTACTCTACATGGCAGCGTCCAATCTTCGCGCTCCGTCGCTCTATCCGGACAATAGAGTGTGAGTGGCAAACACTCGTGTCCGCTCGGCCCTTCGGAGGCCCTCCACTTCGTCATCAGCACGTTGTACTCGCTTCGTGGTAACGAGGACGCGCGGTGGACGCGAAGGGCTCTCGAATTATCTGTAAATGTTTCCATTGTGCTATGACGCCACCGTCGGTGCTGTGCGGTGCTGAGAGTCAGATGTTTCGGATAGCTCGGCGTCGCCCCCAAACCCCTTGCCCGTCGGACAGACCGAAACGTGGGCTTGGTCGGAGGCACTAATCAAGTTCAGTAATCAAATCAGTAATCAGTGGGAGTGTAATCAGGTGAGATCAGGAATTGAATTATTTCAATCAGCGTGTGCCAACACAACAGTAAAATAATCGTTCCGTTGATTCGCTTGGAATCACGGTTCTATGCGGTTCTCCGGCATACGTACGTGGGGAAAAAAACGACTTTACAGCGGATTTAGCAAAAACTCCTCACAACCCAGTTTCCCCTAATTTGTTGTGTAATAATCGTCGATTACGATCAATTTCTTTCGATATCGCTGTGTAATATAGGTCACCCCCCTCACCACAAACCCCGTGCTCGACCGAAAGCGCTCACCGCCATCCATTCGCTTGTTTTCAGGTCCAGGGTTCTGGGGCCTGATCAACCCCCAGTGGCCACTGTGCACCAAGGGACGCCGCCAGTCGCCAATCAACGTGGAACCCGACAAACTTCTCTATGACCCGTATCTTAGACATGTTCACCTCGACAAGCACAAGGTAAGGCGGCAACCCCGTTGCATGATTTAGCGAGTGACTTGTCAGAAGTCAGCCGCTGATAGAATGTGGAGACTGGAGTGATTGACATTGCATTTAGGGTCCACTGTGCCATCTCGCAGAACTACTGGCGTTAATTAGAAGCTAGTTACCCGATTCATTGAAGTTGGTAGTCAATTACATCAACATTTTAAAATCATTTTAACGAGATTTCGCCACGGTCATTCCGATTCCTTTATCCTGGGATCTGATCCACAAAGCGAAGCTAAAGCTGAAACCTCATACATTTGGGGGGTTTAATTTGTTATTACCACGGTAACAGCCCATGAAAATCTGAAAGAATCGTATATGATTGGCTGATCATCTCCCAGCACCGGGGTTAGACTTAAGCTTTGCTTTTTGTACACACAAGGGCGATTCACTTTTCCGTCTACTCAATCAATTTCTTTGTCAAGAACAGCGATTCATTTTTAACAATCGCTCTCCCTTACTTTAGTGATGATGAAAATTGAGATAGCGCACTTAAAAACGATTTTCATTCATCGTAGTCTTGATAACTGCAGAATGACAGTGAAAAATGTTTCGCTTAGTTAACTTTCTTGGCAGTATTTTGGAAGCTGTTGGTTATTGGTCATGAGACCTCGCCGCAGAAAACGCTCAACATCCCAGCACACCTCGGTGCCAGCCTAGAATGACCCTCGTTCGTCGTGGCCGACAGAGCGCACCAGTGTATCGCCGTGTTTACAGCGCGCAAGCGCCGCTGCCGCAATCTGCGACATGATAATTAGTGACGAGACGCGCGTAAAACCGAGCAGCGACGCGCGCGGTTTTGACGCCGACGCCGTCTCGTTAATTGCTCGACAGACACTCTTCTCGTCTCTCTAACTCGTGTGGCTTGGCCGACGTTTCTCTCTCTTTGTCTTTGCCGTAATCGCGCGGCCGTCAAACGTCGCTGTGTCGTGTTTCACTTTATTTAAAATATAATTCCGTAGGTCATTAGTGTCACGGACTCGGCGCTTGCAAATGTTTTCTGGTAATTGAAGACCTGGGATCGCATCCCCATCTCACCCACCTCCCCCAACCCCGTGTGACACCGAGTGTCGCCACAATTTGCGTCGCTTGACTCTTTGCGGACCGGTGTCGGCGGTTGGAGCGTGCCAGGGCAAACACGGGGCTGTGTTACACCGCACTTTTTGGGTGGCGAGGCGCGGGGGTTGTATTTATATGAACAGTTTACTCGTATCATTAGTCTTGTTCGGGCTCGGGTAATTGACCTACGTACCCATTGTTTTTTAGCGCCATTAAATTTGTAAATTATCTCGTAGCGACACGCGAGTTGTACTTGAAGTCATGACTTGGGTTGTTATTTTGTTATAAAAGCGAGTTTCGTCCGTGTTTGAACGGAAAACGAGACGAGGGGTGAATTTCGACGATACCCTTGGTCGTGGCCTGTGTTTGTACTGTTGGGCGAGCACGAGTTGAGTTGTTGTGACGCACTTGAATCTCGGACAGTCACGGGTTCGAGTCCCGTGTGCCCGTGACCACTTAACTGCAAATCATTATATGCGTAGTTTTAATGCGAGTCCCCTGGGTTAACCTACATTTTTTTTAGAGAATACCTAAAGACGGAATTGCATGCGCCAGTAATACCTATCTTCGAGATCTCATCATAAGCCGAAATGTACACATATTTCTTTATGTACCTATACAAAACACAGCGATATGTAACAAAACATGTCAATACCGTTTTTTGTTCATATCACACGCATCAAATAATCTAACCTAAAATCATCCAGCGAAAAACGCAACATGGCATTCAATCGAGTTCTACAGCATCGGTTTCCATCACAAAACTATCAGCAATCTTTCGATGAGGCCGGCATCGCTAATCGACGTGGCAGCAACGAAACGGCACTAAGCTATTAAGTATGGATGTATCCATCGATCATAATTCATCAATCATCACTCACCGGCTCGTGGGGCTGGTGCAGAAATCGTCCGCCGCCCAGTGCTATCTGTCACGGGCCAACGGTACACATTAATTCACGTACGGGCATTCGATGCGACTCACTCGCACACATGGCGGTAGTGATGAATTACTTCACGTGATACTCCCACCTCCAAGCGCCGACGTTCTGGCGTCTCTTTGCACGGAAATACGGAGCGCAGCCAATGCTCACTGACATGAAATTTAATATTATCCGCGACATATTTCGAATTTTTTTTTCTTTAATCTTTTATCTAATATACAGAAATACATGAGACTGTTATTGTATAGTGGTAAAATTATTTTTTTAATTTCGATTGTCGTTTGGGTGAAATTCTGCCTGTGATGCCGGCACATGTACAGCGTTTCAATAAAGAGTTTATGGAGCTTTGTTGAATATTCAGCGAGGGCTGAAAGTTACGTTGCCATTGGAATTGTCACAGGATTCAATTTCCTATCCGGCAATCTCTGTGCGTGTAACAGGTGCGGCAACACTGCATTGAATTAGAATGCTAATTAAATCGGTGTTATTAAAACTCAGAATCGACGAGAATGTTGCAAAAAAGTAGATAAATATTAACATTGTACGGATAGTAAAGTCTGCATGGATGGTCGAGGAAATAATATGAAAGTGATTGCAGCTTGAAATAAAAAAGTGATCGTGCAGAGTGATCAAGCAATTTTGTATTTTCAGGTTAGGAACTACCCGAAAAATGGTAGACACACAGCCTTCTAGAAACATTTCCCAGTAAGAGCTAACGGGCAAGAAGGCTGTGGTATGTCGGCTATTTTTCAAGTGGTTCTAATCCTGAAAATACTGCATATGGTCGTGTTAGCCTTACCTTACCACATCCTGGTGAACTCTGACTACATATTGCCAACTTTGGAATGCAAAATAAAGCTTGTCTTCACCGGGGAGTTTGAAAATTAACCCGGAAATTATGAAGGAACAATACATCTCGCATGCAACTTCTTTGTGAATTGAACAGTTTATATACGTAAAACTAAATCTATTGACAAAGAAGAACTTAAATACAAAACTAAAAGTCCTAGTGACTTCTCCTAAATACCCAGCAATGGCTGCCAAAGAGCGGTTTGCAAGCTTTGGTACATGCCAAACCCTGATAAAAGTTAAAAGTAACCCAAAATATACTAATTTGAACTTTGGTTCATTGTCTTTTTTTTCATTCAATATTTATTTTTACTGAAATTATTAAATGTTTCAGCCAAAGAAAAACATTAGTTTGTTGCTTTTAAATCGGATAGTTAACAGTTGTATCATGGTGTCATATTTTCTAGGTTGGTATGAGAACCCCATAAAATGGCAAACTCAAATTAATTCTAGTGTAGCTAGAGATAAAAGGCAGATTTAGGAGGAAAAGGGTCCAAGGGACTTTATGTTTTAATTTTGTGAAAGGAAACAAATAACTTTGCTCCAAATAGGAGTGAGAAACCAGGAACCGACAAACGTGTTTTTGCAGATGACTCGTTCTCATTTGGGACTGATTGTGCTTGTTTAAGTTTGCCTATACGACTTTAGACCTTACAAGAAACTTGTGTCAAGCATCCAACGGTCACACTGCCCTGTCCGAACTAATCGCTCGAAATAGGCCTGATATAATGTAAAAAAGCCATTGCTCAAGTATTTTCAGAATACATTTAATTTAATCCAATGAAGCCCATTAGATAATTTGTAAAATAGAAGAAATCCGAAAGTTCGCAAACAAAAATGTTCCTTAATACTTCCCACAACCGAACAAAAAAAAAAACCGAACTCTTCACAAATTCTGGAGGAGGTGACTTAATAGACCATGCAGAGTTTTTAAAAAACTAGGTTATCTTTTTAAATTAATATTTTGCTGTCAAGAAAAATCTTTCCACAACCAAAGTTCAGTCTCTGTGAGAAACCGTGATAGTGTTCCCATGGGTTCCAGCTCAAATACACCCCTACTCCCCTATCATATCACAAGCCATAACAGTGACACCACGTTTTGTTTTCCTCCAGGTGAGCGGAACGCTTCAGAACACTGGCCAGACGCTGGTGTTCCGTGTCGACAAGGACACCAAGCACCACATCAACATCACCGGAGGTCCGCTCGCCTACCGGTACCAGTTCGAGGAGATCTACATCCACTATGGCACCGAGAACCACCAAGGGTCGGAGCATCGCATCCACGGCTACTCCTTTCCAGGCGAGGTAAGATCTTATCATGCGTTATCTTACTGAGAATAGTTTCTTGTTCGTGGCGTGTCTTGGATTCGTCGTAAGACATGAATTTCAATGAGATAGCAATTACAATAATAATCATCGTTTTTGCAAGAGCCGTTTCTCCAAACGTACAATGGCCAGCGCAAATGACCGATCACACACACCTTTTTGTCTTTTATTTTTATTTTATTAAAGCATTAAGTTTATAGGTATTTCATCAGAATGCCAGTATTGATGTTAAGCGTTCTGTTTAGAAAACAAGTCGGCCACAACTAGTAACGGTAGGTGCCACCCGATGGCTCTTTCGGCCGAAAATAAAAGAAAAGCCTCTACAATTCAAAATATTTATAATTGCAATCAGTCGTTGAGGTAAGTATTACTAAAGATTAATCAATTGAGCCTAATCTCGTCTCAAATCTGAGAAAAATAACAAAATTAGATTTCTTAACACTCGAAACAATGGTAACTCAAACTAGTAACATCCTCCAACTTTGTTGGGTAAGTAATAATTTGGCGGTCATTTTTCGCGAAAACAATTTATTATTAGCACTATGGTGGTACGATTAAAGATAGAGCGAAGTGGGTTGGTTTTACAGTTATTAATTATTTTTGCACAAAGAAGCGTTGTAAGCTTCGATAACTCGGAAGTATTTGACATGCCTCAGAACGACATATATGAGGTAATGTGTATATGAAGTGACATTCACTTTTAAGCCTCACAATTTTCATCAGTTTTTTCTTAAAAGTGCGGTCGCAATTTAGTTCATTAGTTTGTCGATCATGCATCACCTTGGCTCAAAAGCTCCTGCAATTAATACATTTCCTGAACGTACACATGATACTGTATGCAATACGAACTTCTCGTACTTGAATCACGGAGTCGGTATAGTTCCGTAAAATGACTACACAAATCTACCCGTGGCATTAATTATTTTATGGTTTAAACGAGTTATACAGCTATATTGCACCAATTCACCATTTAAATTCGATGGTGAAATTTAATACATCACTAAATAATTAAAAACGACACAAAAACATCCATGTAAATTGCAAGCCAATATCCAGGTGACGTTCAATCAGCAATTCTCTAGTTAAGGACTGAAATGGGACTCATACAAATAATCCAAAAACATTGACTAAAAGATATTCACAAATATTATATTTACTTACTTCATAACTTTCATATCAAACTATTCCCATCTAAGCGCAAAATTGCTTGTAAAGCAACGAGCATTTTAGTGAGATATTGACGGTGCAGAGGTAACGTCAAGTCAGAGGATAAAGTTGCAGTAATGCCACTTTCAATCTACGTCGACAAAATCTTCAAACAAATAGTTGTCAACCTGAAACGAAAACGCTCGTAGGTACCTTTGCCCTACATTCACGGAAAAGAATAAAAAAAAATTAAAAAAGTGGAGGTGCCATGTTTTTTGCTCTGCGGGCTGCGTTTAGGAGCTGTGTGAACAATGGTCAATGAGTTACACAATAACCCGTCTGGTGCACAACCGACTCAAACTCACACAAACGTCATAAAGGATTCAGCATCTGTTTTCCGAGTGGTCCATTTCCCTGCAAATTCCCCGTCGACTCGACGCTCCAACAACATTAACGAATCAGTCCCCATTGTTTCAAACACGAGTCCGCGTCGACCTCGTCGTCTTCAGCGACGAAATCGGCGCCGGGCGGCGTCGGCTACTTTGTGTCCCCGACGTCGATCGGTGAATATAACTCTTTGATTATCGCCTCGGGTACCGCATTCGGTCTAAATTAATGAGTTTCCCTTTGCCTCGTTCGGTCTGTGTCCCTCCCCATTTCCCCATTCCCCCGGTCGAGCGGGCGGTCTTCAATTATAGATTCACCACCCCCTAATCTAGATAAGAGGCTTCAGACAACCTCAGCTATCGGTTTCGGCACCCCCACACCTCGACGCCTACCTCCTCATTTCATGGCCCACTTTACAACGAGCCGCGGGTCCCGACGAGCCGTAATGAATGTATAATGGCGTCGACTTAACCCCTCGCTGGGCGTCGCGACGTCGTGGAAAAATGTTTTTAATTCGCGTCCGCGTCACGCGGATTTACAAAGCAAATAATCTCGAGCGCTTTGATGTTTGCCAACAGCAGAACGTCGGTGACACCGTCTAAATTCTAAATCAAAGCGAATGCAAGCTGCAAAAATAAGTTGCAAACGAGGAAATTATCATTCTTGCTGTGTTGTTTCAACCAAAAATTTGTTTTTGAATTTTCAAACCGTAAAAGCAACTCACAGCGAGGTCGTTTATTGCTTTGACGTCTCCGGCGCCATCCGTCGCCTTATATTTTATACTTATATTCCTAAAATATCGCACGGCTCTGATCGACTCACGCTTTTAGGCCACTCTCTTGCCGACAACGACGACGTCTCAAGTGTTTCTATTGGTTTTCCAAGATTGATATCGCATTATCCATAAGCGTCGTCACTTTTTCCGCCCTCCTCCCACCCTTTCTACCCCGGGCGTCGACCCACACGACGCCCGGCGTCGAGTCAATCTTCGTCGGTGTGTGCAGAGATTGAGCGGCGTCTGTAACCAGCTCCTGCGTGTTAATTATACAAGTGACGTGAACCGGGGTCGCTTCGGGCGCACATTAATCATTCAGTGTCAATAATAGACAAACAAGAGCCGGGAAAAGTTTTCCGTCGGCCATGCAGCTCCTTGGCGGCGACGGCGAAGACAGTATACTCAGCGACCCAAATCAAAGTCAGTCGACCACTTTCGTCCGTCCACGAGCCAGCAACGTCTTGCTGACGGCGGGTGTGAGCAGGTCTTGACGCGCCTAATTTTACTCTCCAAATGTGTTTCACGACCCTCTTCATTCGTGAAGACGCGACGGGTGCGCGTCGTGGGCGCCCCGCGCGCTGCTGGGACGTGGGGATCGGTTAGATGGACGTTGAGTTTACTACACATTTTCCCGCATGTTTCACAGAAAATTGTGAGCAGACCGCTGGTCGAGAAACGTATAAATGCGTGTAAAATTGACACTTTACGGTTCAAGAGTGGTTTGAAAAAAAAAAGAAAGCTAGTCTTTATACTCTACGCCTACAAATATTCTGTTGACATATTTTTCAATGTGCTAAAAATGCTCCTTCCAACTTTTAGGTACTTACTTTCAAGGAAATTCCTAATTTAATAAGTAGATAACTACCGATAATACGTGCAGCGCTACACTCATCGGCTGTATTGACATAAAGCAAGCACCGCATGTAGGACCGTGCATTCTACATTTGTCACGCAAAACCTGTTTACGAAGAACTTCCTTGCTGCTCCTTAAGAGTGATTTTAATCCTGACTGCGTGGAGTTCATCGGCTGCTCGCAACTCCGTCGGCCAAGGCATGGAAGCCGACGACGAAGATTTTGCCTCGGTCAATCGCGGTCGTAACGATGATAAATGCCCACTGAGTCGTCTCGGTTTGCCCCTCGAAGAGAGGAGGGGAGCGCAGTGTTACCACAGCAGGTCCAAATCGGTCACACTGTGGACGCCTAAACGCCACCAAGATTAATTTCCGCTAATTAATTTTAATTAAATTCATCCTGAAACTAATTCTTGCCGTTTTAAACCCGGCGTTGATGGTGCGCGAGCCGCCTCCGCACCTTTTATTCATTTTTCAGAACAACAAGAGAAAAGCGTCGACTTGTCGCCGCACGCCGCAAACGTTTTAAAACGGAAATGAAATTAGAATTTACGTGTATTATTCAGAAAAAATAGTGTGCGAGAGCGGGGTTTTCGCTTTGCGGTCCCATTAGCGCCGAGCGGTTCTCGTTTTTTTACTTCATTTTCACGCCGTCTGCGCGGGTTTTTGTTGTGCATAATCAATCTATAGTCGTGCACCAAATCACCAGATACACGTGAGGTTTCCACCAGGTATATGTGAGGTTTGCGTGAGGTTTTCACCAGGTACATACGAGGTTTGCCTGAGGTTAGCGCAAGGTTTGTGCAAAGTTTGCTCAAAGATTTTAAGAGGTTTCCTTGAAGCATTCACGAGGCGTATCGGAGGTGTACGCAAAGTTTGAACGATGTTTTAAAGAGGTTTACGCTAGTTCTAGGCAAGGTTTGCTTGGGGTTCGTGTTACGTTCGCGTAAGGTTTGAGCCAAAACGAGTCAAAGCAAGTGAAGCCGTGAAGTGATCGCTGGCTTGCGCCAAGATGGATTGGACAGGGCTCCTCACCCCAAAGACCCCGAAGACCCCCCCCCCCCTCCTCTACCAACCTCGTTGCTCCGACGACGATGTCGTAAATATAAATTCTCCGGCGCTCGGAAAGTCTAACCCTCGTTTTTAGCCCAGCCAAAACATCTCTCTGCATCAGCTTATTCACATTTATATACTTGCTATTTTTTAAGGGGTTCTTTCCTCCGGTTGGTCTCCTACAAGTTTTTTTTTTGCAGGTTTAGGTCGGACATATCCAGAGAGAGGGTTTTCTGCGCGGAAATAAACTAAGGAATATTATTACATGCTTTAAAGAGGGAAAGAAGGCTAGCAAAAGGAGGAGTGCATTATTATGATATCTGGTTTTGAAAGTAGGGCCTGAGATTTCCGAGATTGGTGCAGTTGTTACCCAAAAGAGTGGACATCACTTTTTGGATAAAGCTGGATTTATTCTAGAGCTTGAAATTAGTTAGAAACTGAATAACATAAAGGAAGGGGTAAAATAGTTTTAAGTGGCAAATTAGATTTTTCTTCTTTTGTTTTATGTAAAAATTTGATCCTCAATTTACAACTCAATAAGTATAACCTAACCTTGTAACCTAAAGTAGGATTAACCATAGATGAACCAATAAATATTTTAAACTCTTGCACAAAACACAGAAAAGTATCAGAGGGGGTCAATTAAGACTTGCAACAACCTTTAAGTTTCTAGATAACTGAATTAGATCAGTTGCAAGACGAAAACACAACTTGCCACGGTAAATAAGAGGTAGTAGTCTACATGATGTACCATTCAGCAAAGTAGCATACTTCTCCGGCAGAAGCGCCACCTGCAGTGACACGCGGGTCAACTGTCATTTTTAACAACACAACAAATTAACTCCGCTGCTATCTGCCGTTTCCCTTGCTTGTGTCATGCCAACGTGATTTGTTTTACAAGCTATTCAAATAACTGTCCCACCATTATAACAATCTTGAAATTATATTACAAACATCTCAAGTATTTGAAAATCCCGCCACTAAAATCTTAGCTGAAATACCATTCATGAGTTGGTAGCAGAGCTGGGGACAGTCCTGCGCGAGTTTATCATCTCTCGCGGGCTAGACTTTCTATCTTAGACCTTTCTTAGTCTATTGCAAGTTGCCATCTCAACTCGGTGAATTGCGTTGCCACCTTCCCAAATACAATCACAGGTCATGCTATTCCTTTCTTTTCTTAAAATTCTAAGCTCATTATGAGCGCTATCAATCAATTAAGTATTTCATTTAGCCCCATTTTTCTTAAAAAATTTGAAATAAAAGCACAAAACGCGAATTTTTTACTGTATCGATTGATTGATATGTGGTGTTTAGCGACGCACTGTTTTGACAACTGGCCCTGCGGCAAAGGTCTAATTGCGTCGATGAATGAGTGGATGAGGAGGATGATGAACCTAACATAGCCTAGAAGGGAGGAAGGGAAACCCGGTGCCGCCACGTAGCCTACTCCTTTCGAAGAGCACCAAGGGAACCACCGGCTGAACGTCCCTTCCCAAGGACGGAACAACTCGAACAGCAGAATTCCTCCGCAAATCCATGCTGTCAAGACGTTGATAAGCAAGGCGAATGAAGTTGCTGTACTAACTTTCATCCCTCCAACCTCTCCTCCGAACAGAACTGGTCATGGGTATGATGGTCACCTATCCAATACCTGACTCAGCGCAGTGTTGCTTAACTTCGGTGATCTCATGAGAACCGGTGTTTCCAACAAGCCAAACCGTTCAATTCTTTATTGTAAGTGACACGAGTGTGAAAATCTAGGCTGTTATTTCTTTCAACAAGGACCCACGCCCTCACGCGCACCCAATACCTCGCTCTAGATCCCTCATTCCCGATTCCTTCCTTCCACTACCCGATATCCTGTACAGCATCTGCATAGCGTAGCCATCTTTCTGAGCCCTCACGCTAATGGGAAATTCTTGTCCAAGGTCTCGACTTCCCATTGTCGACAAATAATAACGTCATCCAAAAACCTCATTGAGACATTCTTTCGAACGGATTCTATAGACTTTTCTCCAACCCTCGTCGAGAACTCACTTTGCAGAATAATATACTGGTGGCCAGGATATTGTTAATAACACAGGAAATCTATCTTGGGAAAGCCATATTAACTTGCTCTTTTCACGAGAATTTCACGTGCTTCATCCGCCCAAGATTTCGCCCACACATGCTGTGAGTTTCTATCCTATTTAATATCGAAACATGATTGACATTATTGTCGGCATGAAAAGCGCCCCACGCGTCTGTTATTCATACTTGCTCGTCTTTAGCAAATTAATTGCGCAATGATCCTGTGCCAGCACTAGCAGCGTATCAAATTGCAAATTAATTGAATGACCATACATTAGAGAGGCTATATCAACTTGTCATCGCCTGATCCCCGTCTCGTATCCGAGCAGTTCTAAGCGCTAGGGTATTGAGAGAGACAATGTCTGTATAGCTGTAGGTACTCCCACTATTTGTTTTAACCTATTACAGTACTACCATAGCACTAATGTTAATTTGTTTTCGCCTAAAATCTCCACCAAATGGATACTTTACCGACTAAAATGGTGGATAGATGGGTAGGATTGGGTAGAGTCATCGTTGTTTAAGTGTTAAGAAATTTAATTTCGTTTTTTTTTACGATTACTCGCATTTGAGATTGGTTTACAACAATTAATAGCTATCAATGCTAACATAAACGATTCATGTTTTGAGTTGTGATTATTTTAGTGCAGATTTTTGTTTAAATGGACTGCCGAAGTTCTACCGGGTGGCAACTACAGTTACAATGGTTGTTCAGAAAGTTTAACATTAACGATGGTCCTCTGATTACACCTATAAACTCAGTGATATTATCTTTTGTCTTTCCCAATTATGTCATCATCGCATGAAAAATCCCTTTTAAAAACTTGGAGATGTGTAAGTAAATTATAACTTTCATTTCGCATAATCTTGTAGCTCAGTGAAATCTTGAGATATTTAACTGAATCAACTCCAACCATTCACACTTTTCGGGCCGCTACGTCTCAGTGTTTCACAGAAAATTGCAGCAGCAGAAAATTCATAATGGAATTACTTCCAACAATATTGCACCGAATACTGGGTGTTAGCCAATCTTCCGCTAAGCAATAACTCGCCTGCTTTCTCTCGGAAAGTATTCTTTCAAACAGGACTGTGCAGCAAGAAATAAAAATGTTATTAGAATGCTTTATTTCAACACGAAATCGTCGGCTTGAACCCACCCTGTCTCTCTGCAAAATATGAGTAGTCTGCAGGAAATGTTTGATCCTTGACTCCAATCACAATGCACTCGTGGAACTTGGTCCTCGATAGCATAGGGGACGCTTGCACCATAATAAGGGGCTCATATATTCGTTGGCAATTAGCTCGCGTTGATTGCGGGATCCATCGCTGCTGGCAGGGGCTCTACGCTCCCACCAAACGTGGGCCAAAAAGCCCCTGTGTCGCCAGATCGTATCGATCACTGTGACTCAAATATCCCCCGTCGACAACCTTGTTAGCGTCGCGATGCCGTCATGACGACGCTTTATCGAATGAATCACTTCATCGTCGACGAAAAGCGTATCGTTACATAAATTTTAATAACAAATTTAATCAAGTTACATTAGCATTATGGCTTTTCAGAATCTTCAAGTCAAAGGGTTGAAAAAGCAGCCATTCACCATAACTTCGACTAGAAACGAAAATCACCAAAAGATTTTTCGCCTTTTTTTCTTTTCGGCATGAATCCCGCGAGTTTTAAATTAATTAACTGTGCAGTGGATCGGACGCTGGGCGTGACATCGCAGGATCAGGATGTTATCAGGAAGTCGCAGAGCGCGAGGAACAGTCGGGCCGCCGGCTTAAGGATCAGAGAACTGAGAGGGAGGAAAGGGGTCGTCTTCGCTCGGCGAGACGAAGATAATTACTATTTCGCGAAGAAGCTACCTTAGACGACGCGACCCATTCAACCGCACGGCGGATCGCACGCCGGTCGGCCGTCTTCGACTTTTGATATCGCCGACGCCGACGACGCGCGAGATTCTTTTGATAGACGGCGGGGCCGCTGCCCACCGCGCGATGCGTCGAGAGTTTATCCAGATCAAATCCGTGCGGCGCCGCACGCAGTGAAGAAAGCAGAAACCTCCTTTCATTTCATAAGAGAAAATTCTATGGGAAATAAGAAAATGTTGAGCTTTAGCATGGCAACCCTATACCTTCCATATTCGTTGCGTTTATGTGTTCGCTCATATAGCTCCACGCCACCCGTATGTCATCTTGAAAAGTTGATCCATCTTTATTGAAGCCCCCAGGTTTTCACGATATTAGAGACGACTTAGGCAGTAAGGCGGCGCGGATCTCTGCTTTACACTCAATCCGAGGCGCTGACTCTCATCAGATCAACGCCCCCTCTCCTCTTGCCACCCTATTAAAGCCGATGTCTATTGAACACGCCATGGAACGGGTCGGATTAGGCTCAGCTGGAAGCTGATATCGCCGTGGCGTGGCCCGATGGAAACATTGACGCCGTTTCGAATCTCTCAGCGGGTAATTAGGAAGAAGCGCTAGATGAACGCGAGATTTGATGCCTGCTTGGAGGCAGCGTGGCACGTGATCGAGAATGTAACGGGGTGTGTTGGTGCTTGCAGATCCAGCTGTACGGCTTCAACGCAGAGCTATACCACAACATGTCGGAGGCTGAGCACAAGTCGCAAGGCATCGTCGGCATCTCGCTCATGGTGCAGGTAAGCTCTTATGTAACCGTGTCGTTGTGATTTGGATTGATACCTTGGAACCTTAGAGAACCATTTACTCGTTTAAAGCCGCAAACGTGAAGCGAGGATGGCATTAAGTATTGAGGGACCGCATAAAAAATGTAAGAGCAACTTAAAACAAAGATTTTCAGTCGATTTCTTGAACGTTAGCTTCTAGTTGTGAAAATTTTAATGTATTTATTTTCCCTGAATCAAAATAAACTGGTCTCTGTGGTTCTAACCCGCGAGGTTAACTCATTCCAAACAGCAGTCAAATTACTCTTGGAATATGATAACCATAGACTCATTAAACACTGAAACATTGTAACAGAGTGTGTGACTATGCATGCAGTAAATGCTGAGCAATAAAATGCACGCCCCGGCGCTGGCAAAGTGCAATCAAATGCAGTCTGGTTTCCCGTCAAGGCCACTTGTAGCTAGCGTTGCCCTCGGAAACCCAAATCGACAGACAACACGGCTGCATTCGGTATCGTTAGTGATAAATAATTTCAAGTGGTTTTATGTTTCCGCGCGAGAACATGACAGCAGTGCAGCCTTTTGATCCGCTTTGGTCCGTTCATTCCATGACCAGCAACCTTTTGCTGCATTGTTCGAGCATAATCTGATTGCAACTAATCCACGGTGCACTCGACATCGTCATCACGTCTGTTACCGATGACCAGTCTGTCCACGATGGCGACCGGCAGATGTGAATCACTTAACGACCTGTTATTTATTAAACGTCGGTCGTCTGGCTTTTCCAATCTAGTCCGGGGGCAGAGGCTAGAGGGATGTGAACTCGATACTGCGTTTGCCGCAAGTTTGCGGTGCTCACTCACAAGCGATTGTTTCGGCAAACTTGATATTGGCGTAACCATCGCTTGTGTTGGTGAAATCATGCAGAATGAAAGAAGCTTTGCTTGTCATGCAATTTGGTAAAATCAAAAGAAGTAAATTACAAGTCGAGAAAGAAAAACATATCAAGTTTCTTGCTTGGAATCACATGGGAGGCGCTCAAGACGCAATTATGGTGCTCAAAAATGTTCAAGTGGTACAAAATTTCGGCCCCTAGTCAATACACAATGTGAATAGAAGTTTCATCTCAATTTGCATGGAAAATAAACATGAGTTTCATTTTTACACCTTGTCTAGGAATCAAATAGATTATCAATAACATACACGACTTGCAAATGATGAGAACTTAACCATCTATACTCCGGTCTCTGCGTGGGTAACACACATGGACTCACCACGAATGGCTCCCACCTCCAAGTTTCACTAGTTGAAACGTTTAACATATATCACAAAGTAAAAGCGAGCGATAGACGCAGGCGTCCTGGTTTGTGTTTGGGAATTTCTTGTTTGCAATGAGAGCTGTAGGTGGTGGAATGGATGAGTAGCGTGGGAGAAGGGGGGGGGGGAGGCGTTGCACCGGCATGGCACAAGTTCGGAAGTATGAAATCATAATGTTATGAAATATGATAATGACGCGTCTGGTGTCTATAACATGGACCCTGGCGCCGAGCGCCGAGAGAACATCGGCAGCCGCGGCGGTATACCTAGTTGGTGTAGTTGACGACGCATCCGCTCGCCTGTCAATGGCGCTCGTTGCGCGCGCCCGCCAATAAACCGGAAATAGTCATCACCGTGACACCGGAAACCGGTTGTTTGCATAACAACGCACGAAGCATTGTTCGCGCGCCAGTCGCGTCGCCATGGGCTGAGTTTCATTATATTTACATAATCTGCTCTACAGATACGTTTCATTTCCTGAATTAAATTCGATTTTCTGTTTGCGAGATGCGAGATGACACTGAAAAATAAAAATCGCCTGCACCCACGTGCGTATAGATGTGCGTGTATATGCGTATACATAAATACACGCTTTCACCGTGATCTGTTTCACTCTAATTTAAACGTGGCTCATCGTTGTGGCTGTGTCAATAGCATGCATTGTACCTTTGTGCGTGGACACTGTTTAGCTAGGAGAATCTATTACCCAACGCAATGACAATAAACCATGATATAGACTGTCAACAATGAGCGAAAACTTTCGGTTCCCCCCTTGCCCCGGCTCAACAAACGTACACTTCCGTTATCATTGTTTGAACAAATCGTGTCGCCGGTAAACGCCGCGTGGCGCGCTGCTGCTGCTGCGGTGAGTTATGCGACCAATAAACGGCCGGCTAATTTCGACGCCAGCGCCAGCGACAGCGGCGACATTAAGTACTTCCGTTCGCCGTCTGACGCACGAGGTTCAAGTTTCGACACTTTGACGGGTCTGCGCTCTACTCTCTCTATCTCTATCGTTGGTATAAAATAATGTGGCAAATAATAGTGTGAAACAGAGAGGCAAAACAGAGATATCGCGCGCGTGCGCTCGAGTTCTTCGTCGGGTTTCAGCTGCAACCTGATGGGGACGCGCAATTTATATGCAAAATCTGCACACTGAAATCAGTGGAAACAAAACAATAGTGTGAAAATGCAACGAGACAATTTCTTTTTCCCATTTGCCCGTTTTTTGCACGGCGTATAATAGAGTTGTACTTCACTCGTTGTTTGCAAATCACAAAGCCGTTACACAAGCCCCGAGTCTCGCCTGTGCAGACCAAATGTCAGCCGTGATTTTTCATGAGAATGCACCCGTGTTGTTTTTCCGCTTGCACATATTGTGCCGTGCAGACTTTCTTGCGCGTCGGCAACGGCGATGTGAAATAACGACACGCCCAAAACGCGAACGTTTGATTAGCATATTGCGAACGCTGACTGGTGTGGATTTCGCGCCCAGTTCTCTGGCTAGTACATGTTGGAGTATTGGCGCTTCGTGGCAGGAAATGTGGCAGGACTGTTTGCGAATGGCACAGACCTCGGAATAAATTAAGAACCAACGCACAACTTGACTCCCGGTTTTGGTGCATGTGCCTTGTTGGTCGATTTTATGGTCTAGTCTCAGATTTCAGTTGGCGTGGGTATTATCGCGTTTGTCTGTCTTGGCAACGGAGAAGGATTGCACGTGAAGGAGTTTTGAATTGCATTCATTTGCTCTATTTTAGATGAGAGCCGACTAGAAAGTTTAATATTTAGACCGTTTTTATTTATTTTTCTTCACAATAAACTTAATACTCCAAGACTTGGAACTGTCCTCTTTGACGTTAGTTATTTTCGCTATTGTGTACCCTAAAAACTCAGGTGCATTGATTTTTCATGTTTTCAGAAGAATAGTTGAAGGGGTCTTTCTTTATTCGATTCGTGTTTATCTTATTATGTGTCCACATTTCAACTAGTCTCAGTCGACCATCTAGGCTTTGTGGCAACTCAAGTACCTACTTTCACACCTTCACATCAGGTCACATAGTGATATTTGCAAAAACCCAAATGCACTGGTAAACCCACGCTAGGATAAATATTCTACAACTGTACTCAATTAATTAATTCTGACAACTAACATATTTCAATAACCCTTTGTTAGATATCGATGCTTCTGACTTTTTGGGATACACTTTACCATTAAAAATGAAAACTTACGTTTATTTTGTATCTTCAATGCAAGAAAATTGGCTTTCTCAATAATTATAAACAAAGCAAAAATGATTGAACCAATCCATGTTTCAAATCATGTCTTTCATTAGCAAGTTGCAATTTAATGGAGCGCAATCCATTCGTTAGCAGATTGTTGGACCCGTTTATAAGAGAAACGCCGTTCTTATGTTGAATTATTATAGAAATGTACCACAACTAAATATTATCCTGATTAATACCAGATCTATCTTCAATTCACTCTATTCTGTTTGGCGCTTTGAACTAATAAAGTTCCGCGAACTCATAATAAGATCGTCTGCAGTTGTGAAATCTCAACCGCAACTCGCTGAGCAACGCTCTGGCATGTGTAAGTATTCAATAGCCGATCTCGTGTATGGCTTACTTGAAATACTATTACTCGGTACAGTATATTATAATTTGTGGTATTAATTGTAATACCGTTTGAATGGGTTGCACACACCCTCCTTCCCTTATATATATATTATCAATTAATGCAAGTATGTATGGAAATGGTACGTGCATTCCTTGGCATCCAACCCGTCGATGGCCTAACTTCAAATTGCTTCGCCATATTCATCTACCTTTGAATGAGAACGCACACCTTTGAACCAGCCGAAATTCCAGCTCTGATAACACCGGTATGGCTGGTATCTATTACGTCCTTTGTGACAACCTCTTACCAATTACGACACACCAGACAGTCCTCAAGCAGGCAATACACATTGAAATGGCACTATTTAATATTTGTCTTAATGCTGCTAACAATTTTCGGTCGGCCGGTAATTTGTGGTATTGATCAACTTTGTGTCTCTCTTTGGCTCTTCAATGATAGTGCTACCTGGTGGCAATAGTTTTGATTTGTTGCCGTGATATTCAGTGGTCGACCAGCTTGGTCATCTAGTTTCCCGTGTAAAACTTTATAGAACACGTACGCGAGGTAGTGGTAATATTAGATTCAAGCACCTGCACTTTGCTAGAAACTTAATTGAATCTTCTTACTTTGTCGTCTTTGTATCCAGGTTGATTGAGTTTTGGTTTACCTTCTCAAGGGAAACTGAAAACTAATATTTGTTAATAAAATATATTATTTTGTTAAATATATTGCACAAGTATTGATTATTTTTGTCCCACAGTTTTTACTTTGCAAAGAAAAATATTTCCCATAAGCAAACATTTTGAATGTATTAATCGTTACAAAAGACATCGGAACGCGGACATTTCTTAATAGAACGTAGTGAAACGTCACAAAAAAGTTGACTAAGACATTTTACAAGCTTTGAGCTATCACAAATCAAGTGACCACCATTGGAAATGAAAACAAATTGATCTGAACGCATTGAAAGTTGGAACGCTCCTCCAACTCATTTCACATAGAGACTTGATCTCCTCGAAATGAATCTCCCAGTGGTAATCCCACCCACAAGAGCCAAATCTTCAGCAAGACAACATGTCGCAGCAACAGAACGGCCGGCGCTTCAAACTACCCCTTCCAACTCCTCACGCGCTGGGGATGGGAGCACGCGATAGGCTCGTTTTGCGGCGGAACTCGGCGGAATAAATTAAAATCGTTTCTTGCCGCCGGTTTCCGTGCGGCGTGCCGAGGGTGACATCTCATGCCGTATCTTTGTAATTTCAGATCGGCGACACGCCCAATCCCGAGCTACGGATCATCACGAGCACGTTCAACAAAGTGCTGTACCGAGGTGAGTGCGCCTGTTGTAACCGGGAGGTATGCCGATGTTGGGGTTTCCGATGGGTGACAATTATCGGTATAGTCCGCGGGGTAGTAATTTTCTGCCATTTTAATGGGAACGGCAATCGGAAGCGTTGGAGACAGCCGTGATAGAGTATGCCATGCAAGGGAAGGGTAAAGATGGAGAGAGAATAATAGCTGCATTTTTAACTAGGTCTAGGGTACTCGATCTAAATTTTCCCGCATTGAAATAAGATATTGTTTTGGACATTTGTTATTCAAATAATTTGCAAAGTGTTTTCTTGCATTTACTACTTGTACGATATTGCATGCTGGGGGATTTTTTTTTTTTGCATCTGAATATTCTATTTCGTGGAAGTGCCCTGTTTGTTCTGCGGGCTGCGATCAGGGGCTTCTTTACATAAGGTTCTGCTATGTTCTGTCATGCTTTACTTTGAAGTACTTTTGTGTGAATCATCGAAATATTTTACTGTCAAGGTTTCATCTTGCGTTAAAAAGTGCATGAAAGTTAGCTGTAAACTTCGGGCTTTGGGGCGTTGTATGCTCTGCTGTTGCGTAAAAATTAAACGTGACAATTATTTGACACCAATTATTGCATAAAATGTATTGCCATTGATTAGATCAGCGTAGCAAGCGTAGTAAACTAGGTAAGACTCGATTTGATATATCGGGAAACAAAATTTATGCGAAACAACACTTGATAAAGTAACAGGTACAAGTTACGAAACGGTGAGTAATGTAGTTGTTCTTCACCATGATTCAAGCCTAGTTCAAATAGTTTTTGTCAAAATGCGGAATATTCGTAAAATAATGCGTGTTTATTCGCTCTCTTCTGACCAATCGGCTTAACCGATTTCGAAGAAATTTTCGGGACACTTTTGAAATCGCCAAACTAAGACATGCTACGTCTTAAGAGACAGCCGGATGCACACACTTTTTCAAATAATCTCATTGAGATTTAGTATCATGGCTGAAACCATAGATTTGCAAGTTAGCGGACTCCAGATTTATTTGCGTTAATGTTTTGTAGTAAACATATGAATTACCGATAACCTTTCTATGCGAGAAAGAGCAACCCGAGAACATATTTAAGATACTTTAAATGGATTTCGTGAGACCTCACCAAAGATGCTCGACTAAATTAAAACGCAGAGAATTATGAAATGACATTTTTCCTAACGAAGAAAATTAATAAAACCCCCAAGGTAGGTTGTTCCTCTGCCAGATGATCCAATTAGTTTAGCGTGCCTTCGCTAGGGGCACCAGCAGCACGTGGGCCTGGTCGTCTCATTGTTAACGAAAATAATAGGATCCAGACAGGGGGGTTTCACTCGTGAAAATAATAATATGTGTCTGCCTCTGTGAATAATGGCCGGGGGGGGGGGGGGGGGGGGAGCGATACACCCTGTCTTGTTAGCCATGTAAAAGGGAACGCGATAAAAGTGATACGGGGCCAAAAGAAAGATATTCTTGGACTCACGTGCCAATTTTCCAAGCGTCCCATCTTTTTGATACACTCCCTCTGGCAATTTATATCTACTTTCATCATTTTTAAACATCCCCATTATTTTCATTCTTCTTACTGTGAGATCCTTCATAGGTTTTCCATTTTTTCTACTCAGGTTCTACTCGGTTTTATTTCATATCGTTATGAGCATTGCATCTTGTACGGCTTCGTATTTCAACTTCCCATGATTATAATATTAAACGTATGATGGACCCGAATAGTTTGCTCGTTTAATAGTGCCAAGTACCCATGCACTTATTGGAGACTGCAATAGTGCATATGTCTTGTTTAGCTTGCAGTGTCAATTTTATCAGAAGCATTGTTTCTATTATTTTGTAAATAAAATGCCAAGCGATTTGTTTCACCTGGCATTGAGCTTCACTATACTGAGTGTTGTATCAAACTTCTTGGGTGCAGCTGCACTTAACCATGAGCCGATAGCTGCGGCCAAACTTGCATACAGAACCCTTGGAGTGCCAGAGGGTAGTGTTGTGTGAGCTGCCCCTGCAGAGCCTATCCTGATGAATAATCACGTGTACAGTCGGGGCCTACCCACTTGACTCATCTGCAGTCTATTCGCGAAGATAAAATATCGACACAGATCTCTACTAGCTCCACGACGTCCGAAACATTTCGCTGCGATCTCGTGAGAAGGCGCTAGAACGGCGTTTTATACCAACGATTTTTTGCTTCGTCACTTACAAGGCAAATAAAAAGACAGAACGAAACCCCCGGGCATAAAATAAATTGGCACGCTTTCTCATAATTTCGCCCGAGAATAAAAAAAAATCGCATCGTGGTTGTGACGATGTAGTAATGAAATTTTAATCGCCCTCTCTTTGGACGGCTATGAGTGTGAACGGCGAGCCGGCTGACTCTGAATGGGGCCTGCTTGAGATGCATGTTCGTGGTACATAATGGAGTGCTACTCCGGTGATTGATGACCGATGCCGACGCCGCGCGATCCTAGCGGAAGATTGCTGAACCGGGGGCGACACCCGAACCTGTGTCCTGAAAGGCCGAAACGTCATGCAGATTACGCCGGGGGTTTATCTTCCATTAAACGGCCAGCTTCACCCAAACAGAAAGCGCCTCGTCGAGTGTGAACATGAATATCCCCGTGTGCATGCGCCGACGCTTGCGCCATTCTTTTGTTTCACACTGTCTCTCAGTGGCAGCGGGCCGCGATGAAACGAGCAAAATGGCGGCGAAACGCGCGTACTTTCTCCCATTTGTTTCCCGCCATCAACGGCATCTGGTGTCGGCATTCGGTATCACTCACTCACTCACTCATGGTGTCTCGCTTTCTCTTCACGCGTTCACTACCACGGCAGCTTTTATTATTTCGGGCTTTCATTTGTAAAGATAAATGAATTATTTTATGAGTGTGTATTTAGGGCTGAACCCGTTTTGATAGCACGCCATGGAACGGCGAATCAAGTCGGCAGTTTCATGGTTGGTGCCGCCGTGCGTAATGTGTTGCGAACAACTCCGCTACCCCGCTGCAATGATAATGAGAGGGTGCGAAAAAAAACTTTCCCCTTTTCATCAGCGCGCCGATTTTCGCGTCGACAGCTCAAGAGCCAACGACTACCATCACAGCAGACAATCTTCGCGTCATCTCGGTCTGAATTTATCTACAATAGGAAGCCGTATACATGAAAGCAGAATACATCATTGTTGATTGCCAGTCCATTAAAAGTAATGTCCTCGACACGAAGTTAAGGAACTGCACGGCACACACTTCCACGTGCCGTCTTTGTGTGCTCTTCGGCAGAGACGCGACGATGAGACTCGGAACTTTTCTCTCGCAACGCCCTGCCATGCAAAGGGCAGCGCCGCTCTCAGATTTCCGCTCACGATGTTTACGACTATGTGCTCAGAGTGCAGCACTTCCGCTCTCTAAATCGCTGTAATCTATGATTTACTGCTTCGCGCCGGGTCAAAGCGATATCGACGATTATCACAATATAGATCCCCTCCCCTTCCCCATTCCTCTGACAACCCTTTGCCCGCCATGCCAAGAACAAAACAAGCCAAAAGTCGGGCGCTGCTTGAAAATAAATCTCAATTCTCCCAAAAACCACGGCGTAATGGACCAAACAACATCTCGCGCTGTACAACGAAACAGGCTTCATGATCCATCATAATAACTACTGGAGCTTTCAACGAGCGCTCTCTATGTTTCGAAAATAGCACACACACACACACCCACACACACTAATGCCGACGACCACTTAATTATGCCCGAGTGGGCCATCACATTCAATCTCACGTGCGGGTCATTCCAGCGGCTAGGGTCAGACGAAACTAAACAGCCATCAAACGTTATATCAACCAATCCGTCAGATTCATATTTTACTCTGTCTGCTCGCCTCCACGCGGCTAAAATATGAACTCCACACCGTGGGAAAAAGCGTACTTTCTATCAGCTTCATTGTCTGACGGTCAGAGGGCACAGAGACAAATGATACGTATTTGTAACCCCGTAGTGGTTGGGGGTAAGAGCATCTTCTTTCATATCACATCAACGACTGGGTATGGCTGGCAAAGAGCTACATTAATAACAGTCAAAGATCAGCACTAGGTGTGCCTGCCGAGTGGGTCTCGCGGCGTCGGCAAACATTAGTCTCCCAAGTGACTGCCGGTGAATTGAACACCTTCCTGTTGTAGAGAGCGTGTGTCGACACTGGCGCCAGGAGGGCACTTAAGTGCACTACAGGCACTAGAGGCACTTACGTGCAGCGAGCGGACACCGAGAAAAAAGTCTGGCGATGTTTTTTTTTCGTTTGACAGAGCTTGTGCACCTGTGGGGACCCTCAGCAAGTGGTTTCGTTTTTGTCTGTCGGGGAAAAGTGTGAAGAGACGATGTAGACTCCTTTTTTTCTGATTCTTAGCACAAAGTGGCTACAGATAGGGAAATCGCGTAATACCTGCCATAAAAATGTCAGAATTAAATTAATCAAAGTATTCACGGGCCCAACCTATCACCTCGTAGATACGCCAACTGCGCAAAAACTGTCGGCGCTCATTCTCACGTTTCGGTACATGTCTTAAACTCTTGAATCAATTTGATTAACACTACATTACAATGTAGCAGGTACAAACATGTAATTCAAGTAACCCTGCTGAAAAAAAATACTTAATTGTTTTAATTATTGGCAAATTACATCATTTAATTTCAATGGAATTAAATAGAAACCACGACCACGTTCTGGCTAACAGTAACAGCAGCTAAAAGGCTTCCTGTTCTTGTCCATGAGTTTTCAGTTTCTCAGACCCCGTTTTTCTCGCGTCTTTACTCTTGTATTAAAGCGTGTGCTGCACTTTGTTTCAGGTGCTTACACACCAATCAGGCACCTGTCTCTACGCAGCCTGCTGCCTGACACAGAGCACTACATGACCTACGAGGGATCTACCACGCACCCAGGATGCTGGGAGACGACCGTTTGGGTCATACTCAACAAGCCCATTTACATCACAAAGCAGGAGGTAGGCTGGGAGATTGTGGACAGACATTTATTTTAGTCATTGCAGCGAAAATCTGGTGATTAACGTTTAATTAAGAAACCAAGTGGTTAACGCTCTCTTTTAGAAGTCAAGCAAGTGTGTTTTGAATCTAGATATTTTGAATGAATTGAGTGTAAGTGTGTGAAAAGCTGAAAATTCTATTGAATTCTTTTTCATAAAAGTATACCACTGTTTTACCCGATGATTTCTTTGTACATTTAAAATTTCGAAAATGCGAGACACGTGGATGATGAGTCTTGACGTATGAGAGATGGATTTTATCATGACTTACGTCTTCTCGCCACACATTGAATGAGACACTGTTGAATTCTAGAAGTACAGTTAAAAACTGACGAATTTCTCGACAGCGTCTGGAAAAAAACTATGGTAGCTTTTCTATTAAATCTGTCTTCTTGGCTGGAATTAACTTGTACGGCCACTAAATGGCAACCTCTCAGACGCTGCTTTTCGGACCGGGCCGAAAAAAGGACACAGTAGAAGCATAAAGAGGAGGGAGAGGGGGCACCGACGATCGTGTTGCACAGGCGTTAGCGAGGAGATAAAAGGTCAACAGAACGCTCCACCAGCCGCACTCCCCCGCTTACTGGAGAGGAAAAAAACACACGAAATAATGGCGTTTGAATAATTTAACAGCTTACTTTTATTACTTTGTTAGGCGAGAGTTTTGTTTGTACATGTCACCGTGCGGAGCTCTGCACGTGTTTAGAAAGAAAGTTAATTAATTTCAATTGTTTGTTCTTCCCTTACACATCGTCTGTGTACCTATGTATTCAGGTGAGTTTGTATGTGTTTTACTTTACCAGATGAGGCGCAAATTTTATGCCTTGTTCTAAAGCTGGATAGAATTTGTTACAACGTCCAGAATTATTAACCCAATCCCTCGTTACTTTGCGAGTTTCGCTCATCAGGGGGGCGAGATAATTAGGGATGCAAATCCCATGACTAGATAAGAGTTCATCTTTTGCTTTTATATTTTCGCTCGTTATCAAAGAGAGAGAGAGGAAAATAGCTGCAAGCATCTAAATAATTCATATCGACAAAAAAACAATGCTCGCGTTCCAAACTCCTTCACTGCACACGAGAGAAGAGTTAAGAAAATTAAGTTTGCCAGTAGTGACAGTGATGAGCGAGCAGGGCGAGGCATTGATTGGCATATGACGCTCGGAGCTTTTTTTGCGCAGCGCGCGGTATTCTGAAATGTTCTGGATGAATACTGACACTTCGCTGTTTGAGTTTTGTGCCTTTTTGATCCGTGCATCAACGACTGGTATTCGACATGGGAAATAACCCGTGGTGCATACAGGAGTTGGGTTTACCAAATGATTTCCAGTGGCTCTTGTAATGGTAGACTGCTGATGCCACAGTTAAAACATTGTATTACTATGAGCCATTTGTATTATAGAAACTCTGAGCAGAAAAATCCTACACATTTTTTAAAGAATATAGCTCGTGTGAGTTGCTTGAGAAGGGAACATAGTCGATTTGAATACATTCTGGGTAACGGTTGCTTTGATGGAACGTCTTGTGCCAGATCGTTGTGTTGTCCGTTAAAAGCTTTCCATATTTTAAGCAAAACGTATAAAATATTGCAATCCTGAGTCGTCATTGGCATTTGATAGTTTTTAATAAAGTAACGCTGGAAAAACTATAAAAACTATCCAAAACAGCTACGTCCATCTCTCCTTCTAATCGCCCCTGTGGCTGCGTGTTGTTCTGTGCAGCTGTACGCGCTCCGCAAACTGATGCAGGGGTCAGAGGAGCTGCCCAAAGCGCCACTGGGCAACAACGGGAGGCCGTTACAGCCGCTGCATCACCGAACTGTCCGCACTAACATCGACTTTCACAACCAGGAGGTGAGTTCAATGCGCGAGCGCGCGCCGCGGCGGGTCTGGCCTTGGACCGAGGGGTTTCAAGGTCGTTGTGTTTTACCCACTGCTCAGCTTGTTTCTTACGTAATTTAATTCTATGGCAACGACAATTTCTTCAGTTTTCTTATTTAACATCCTAATACACATGTTATTTAGTCTTGTGGAGAGTTTTTGTGAAGCATGTAACATGACCGCTCTGAAAAGTAAGGCAAAGCGTGTTTGACAAAAGTTCTCAAATCTGAATGCAAAAAAATGAATTAAAAAAAAACGGAAAACGAAATTAACAATCCGCTCTGAAAATAAAAGTGTTCTATACTAATGCAAGATTTATTGCTGTCATTCTCAATATATTTTCATCGCTACCAGACCTCATTTTTTACATCCTTTATTGCATCTATAAATTACTGTATTGCACATTAACAGAAGATGTTTGTACAAATCCTTCGGTTTTACATGAAGCGCTCAGAAGTGTTGTAAAAGGAGAATAAATATTATAGCAGGAGATGTTACGGGAGTTAGCCTCTCGCAATCGACTGGCAGCTTTAAGTTGTAATCTGGATTACGCCTGACTTGCAGCAGCTTTAAAAGGGTTTAAACTGTGCATCCTCGCGATGACTTATGTTGATCGCATGTTAACTTTTGTATAGAAAACAAGCAACTTTTGCGTGATTCGAACGGAAAATACTGTCACGAGTCTGGGAAATTCGGAGAGCGAACGACTCAATCTTGTCGTTTACGTTTGCGCTCGCTTCTTTATGCATTTCCCGTTTGCTGGTCGCGTTGTCACAATCTAGACCAAATAGATGCAGCATGAAATATACTGCCCCTATTTTAACTTTGCCTGTGCACCGTGTGCCGCAGGTTGCGCAAAACGGAAAAAATTAATATCGTGAGTATTTTTCTGGCAAACAATGTTCAGTTTATGCAGTTTTCCTGTTGTGTCGGCCGGCATAAATCGCGCAGATTTCATTATCATAAATTGTACAGAAAGCAACGACAATAAGAAATTACACGCAGAATCTTTATTGCCACCGCTATATTTTTCTCTTAGAAATTACAAGCATACTTTTAAACGCACCATTAGCCGCTTTATTTACGGCAAATCCCATGCTGTAAGCTACCACCACTACCTCCGCCGCGCGCTATTCACGTAATGTATTATAAAAAATAAAAAAACCCTAATTTTCATATTCATTAGAATGGATTTTATAGCATCCTATTAGCTTGGAATACGATAAGCAGTTAGTTTTCATGCCACTGCGTTAATACGACCTCGCCGCCCGCCCACCCGCCCGCCCGACCCGGCTCCTGCATATCTGACACAGGGCCCCAAAAACCGACGAACCCCCGTTAAGCCCCATTCTATGCATGGTCCACTGGACTTACCCATTATCTCTAATTCGAAAAAGTACCTTATCACCGAGTATATGTGCATCGTGTGTATGTGTGTGTGTGTATATATATATATATATACCTTCATGTGATGGCGAAGTTAGCCGAAACACATGACCGACTATAGATTTCGAGGCTTAATCTCTGTTACCACATATTATACAGCTTGATTCGCGCCGCGCTCCTGAATTTCACCCGGCTCTTTTACCGTGTATTTATGTTTTGTGTGAGGTCTTTATCATCGGCGTATTAAACTTGGGAGTGCAAATATGTCAGAGTGGCCGTCATGGCGCGGTGTACACCCAACTTTATGCAGAGGCGTTTTATCTGCTCTGTGCCGTGGTGTCCCACTCTGGGAAAATTAGCATTTCCCTGTCAGCCGTTCGTCAAGTTGATATTTGATTTTGCCTAACTTTAAACTAACTGTGCGCTCGTCCTAGTTTTGCGCTGCTGCTGGTTTACAGTCACGGCGTCCAGTTTTAGAGTAGGTTGAAATTCGCAAATTAATTGGTCAGTTGGTGACCTAAAGACTTTATGAGGGAACATAATGCGCTCCCTGGTGGGTCAGAATGACGTGAAGTCAGCTGGGGTACTCAATTGTTTGATGTGCTCTAGACTGAGCTGAGATTTAAATATGTTTGTCATATTCAGATTTTCAGTAAGTCCAATATCAAAACTTTCTAATGAAGTCATTTCTTCTGTTGCAGGGTAAAACATGTCCTAGCATGTACAAGGAAATGTACTACAAAGGTAAGTGTATTTGATCGACTCCAATATAAGACATTTATATTTTAATGAGTTGTTACAATTATGAGGAAAAATCAGATATTGATATCTGGTAATAACACATTTCAACATTTCCATTGACTCAACTCCGTCCAACTGTAATCTTAGATTTGAGCGTAACGAAATTTTGACAACAAATTTATGTTTTTTAGCGCGCAATCCCCAGTTTCAAAATCAATTTCTGTTATTTTTCTATGGTGTTGTCACTAATAGATGACTGTCTGAAACAAAAATGAAAACTAATCCGTCTTTGTCTGTTCAAATTTGATGTTTTTTGTGATATTTTCCTGGTGATGGTAATTGTAGTAATGGTCATTCTTCCATGGTGATAATTTGCATGGTGGCGGTGGAGGGTTCAATTGTAATGTGGTGTCTCTGTTTCTCACGCAGCCAACTCTTGGAGCGAGCCCGACCTCAACTACCAGGTGTAACAACCGGACACTTTCCTTGCCAAAGCCACGCGACGCGTCGCACCCCCATCGTTTTCCTTTCTCTCTCGTCAAGATAAAGGCACTCTACGAAACTAGCCGCTAAATGAACCTAAGTTTTCGGTGTGCTTTTAATCAAAAACGAAACTGAACATTTATTTGTCGACGCGTACCAAGTATTGGCACGGAACTGAAGTAATTTCGGCATTTGCTTGTGGAAAAATAAAATGTACTCCACTTTTAAAGCATTGAAACAGAAACTTTTTGTGTGTTGTTTTTCACAAAGTAGAAAATGGTCCATGAACTTTTTCGTTGAACGGTGGCTGATTTTCTTCGGCCGACAGAGGGTGACTTGGAAAGAAAGAAATTAATTGCTGGTGATGGTGGATGGTGGTGGATGGTAGCTTTGAATTACCGCAATCACGCATACCTGGGGGTTAATGGAGTGAATACAGAGGGAGGGGAATAATACAAGTGGAGGGGAAATCGTCAATTCAGCAGTATTGCAGGGAGACAGAAAATAATCTTCACACACATAATAATATTACACTTAAAAAAAAAACTACCTACTCCATCGGATTATTTTGCATATTAGAACAAAGAAGAGACCAGAAATCTTTGTAAATAAGAACTGCATAAATGTTTAAATGTGTGAAAGAATATTTAAAAAGTGTATAGGAAAAATATTGTTAACAGTTTTTGAATGCGCGTGTAAAGGTATATGATGAAAAACAGATATGAATATTATGTAATAAGTTAAGAGTTGCTTTGGCTACAAATAAAATTATGTCGAAGCGTGGATGGAGTGGTGATGAACGTAGTGTAAATTAATAGGCATTTGCACGACATGCATGTTTGCCTCTTCTCATACGGTTTTCCCGCTTTCTGCTTGCATTTTCATGTCCCAGCTCTCCGAAAATGGCGAGATCCCTTCCTTTCTTCCAAATATAGCAGGCATAGAATACACCTTTGGTGTTGATTTTCGTTAAATTCTAGGGGGGCCAAGCTTGCTATCTTTCGCTTATTATTGAAGACAGGAGAGCTCTATTCCTCTCTTGGAGTTCCGACATGAATCTTGCAGCGTCACTCGTGCTAAATCGTCTTGGAGCATCAAAATTAAGGTAAATTGTCATTTTTATCTCTCAAGTAGTTAAGACTTCAGATGCAACGAAATTGATTTATGTTAAGTTTTATCAAATCCTCCATTCCTTGTTGCGGTGATAATCTATTCCACTTTTTTTTTTGACAAACCAATTCGCACTCTTTTAGAGCAATAGTTAAGACACATTTTTCTGCACAGCTGTATGACATCTTACATTCAACGAACCTTCATAGGACATACTAAACTTTTAACACAACTGCTTTTGTAGGAATTAATTTCCCACTTTGGCATTGGCATTGGCATTGGCATTGGCTTTTACAATATGTGAAGAAGAAAATGAAAAAAAAAATACGACGACAACAACAATGAACCTTCTAGTTTTGTCATCGACATCACATACGTAACACGCATTGGGGCCCGACTTCAAGCACCACTCGTTTTAAACAAGCCACGTGGCAAGCGATCCCCCCGCCGCCCCCGCCCCCTGACCAGCCGCGAGATACGAGTATTTACTCTACCGCGGTCGGAGATTAATAACCGACGTCAAGTTTGGCACGTTCCTCGGACTTCCGGACGCATTACGTCGGCGTCGTCTCATCCACGACGCGTCGCAGTCGTCACGTTCGTGCGACCCGGTGTCCAGACCCGACGTCGCCGACGCCGACCCAGACGTCGATTCACTGCAGGTTGCTCGCAAACACTCCTTGGATTGTCGCACTCCGCAGTAGATTGAGCCACAATAGCAACCCAGTTACCAACCTGAGCTAGACTGAACTGAACAGATATGGCCTCAACTACACTGAACTGATCATGAACTACTCGGTTCGAGTTCTATCGGTTGATTTCTGCCACTGGACTTAAAGTATTCATTGGCAATCAACCAGTTCTGGTTCTTGCTGAGCTGATAAATAAAGCGGACAAGTGTGCCGTGAGTGTAATGAATGCAGCCTTTATCGATGGCTGTGACTGACGCCAAAGCAAAGATCAGCAGTGCCTTGTGGTATAAATTTTAAAACTTTTGCCCTAAATTCTACACAAAATGCACTGCCTGAACTAAATTTTAAGACAATTGGAGAAACTGGAATCACTTTGGAAAACGCTTGATGGCAAATTGGGTAACCACGTGACTACATGGAAGCCGAGCGAGCTCTCGGTGCGCTCACCCTTTGCACTGCACCGCATACCGACATCCCATATCGCTCTTGTGGCACCCTCGAGGCGCTCTCGAGCTGCCCGCGCCACCGGTCCACTTCACTCTTCATTACGTCCTCTTCTGCCAAGCTGCGGGCAAGTTCCTCGGCCTAGTAGACAGCCGTGGTACCCATGGAGCGGCAAACTGATAAAGATCGTACCTACATTTTCGCTCGGTAAGCAAATTGAGAACTTAAGTCCTGGACGATCGGAATATCTTTGAGCCATTCTTTTGACAACGTCTCCTTATTCTATAAACGCAATGAAATTAAAAAAATCCTTTAACGAGTAAAATATTACAATAAAGCGAAAATATTGCAAAAATTCGCAATAAAGCGTTTCGTAAAGCAACTGCTATTTGAAAACCTAGATCAAGTACAGCTACCGTTCTTTAAGCTGCCACTCTTCAACTATCAAAACCCTCTAGCCTCGCAGAGAAGGTTGGCCAGAATTTAGCACGTCTCACAGACACACACACGTCGCCGACGGCTCTTTCCTCCAACCCCTCCCACCAACCTTTCACCCATTTCTCTCTGCGTCCGTCTGTCTTCCTACTTCCACCTCCATTTCTCTTCCTTGTTTCTACTCTCTCTCTCTCTCTCTCTCCCTCCCCCCTTCTTTGTCTCCCCATCTCGGTGTTCCTTCCGAGACGACCGTCACGCAACAGAATCCATCTCCTTGCCGGCGAAACGGAGTGCAAAAAGTCTTGAAAAATGGCCGAGACATAACGAGCGCGTAAGCTAAACGCCGTCTTGCCAGTCTAAACAATAACTTTCTCCGAGAAAAGGCTAGGAGGAAAAGGCCGCGGAGAAGAGGGACGACGCATGCGATGACCGGGCGTCGGTTTATTCGACGACGACGACGACGACGACGACGACGACGACGACGACGACGACGACGACGATAGCGTCGATTCTTGGCGGAATTAGATTTGTGGCTTGGCTTTAAGGGAGGATTTAGGGTGAGTTGGAAGCAAACCGCTCGGTCAAACTGCGTGCTTGTTTCAATTAGGGGTTCTCGGCAAAAGAGTTCTTAAAGCTCTATTGCGTTTTCTTTTGAAGCTTTACTCGGAAAGATTAAAAGACAAGTTCGTTTGTGTTGTAAGTCAGACGCTAGGCAATAGCCTGCATAGCCGTGCTTTACAGAATAGTCCTGTTTTGCGGGTAGTTTACTTAACTGCTAATGTTGCATAGCATGGATACATTTTGAGATGTTGCTTATTTCGACTGTTTCCAACATATAAGTTCTCTATTCCTCATCAAATCCTTTTCCTTTATATTTATTACAATTTATTCTAAGTTGTGTTCTACCCATCTACCTATCTGCAAGATCTCTTTTAAACACCTGCACAGCTTTTCGTAAGAACATCTATTTCATGATTTAAATAACCGCTTTTATTTTTCTATTTTTAAACAATTTACGGAACGTTCGTCGCGGGCAAAGGAGAAAATCTCGGTTCACCTCACCCGAATGTGGTATATAAGATGACTCCCGTGCTTTCATCCAATAGGGAGTAATGATTATATTTGGCGTGCATGTAAGCCTCCCCAGCGGCATTCAGACGCCGCCAAGCAAACGTAAGAACATGCATCTCGTCGTCTATAAACACAATCCCCCCGCCACCCCCGCCACCCCTCGGCTGGTGCTCTATTGTTGTGCTGTATTGTGGAGCGATCCAAGCCGAATCTAGTATAGAAGGTTAGAGCAAACGTGGAGGTGGAGGCATCCAGCAAATGTTAATGCGAGATTTGATTCGGTCGAGCGTGCATCGCTGACTGACCAAGCTTAGCCAGGGCGTCGTGGCCGGCTTATTTTATAGTGGGCATCAGCGCTCCTCGCTCGTTGGCAATGCGCTAAGCCTCTGTGCTTGCACCCCGAAGTAGCGTTCAGCAATCCATCCTCTTTGCTCTGCTAACGCGAGTTACCATCAAAGTTTACATTTGCATTTTCAAAGCGAAAAAAAACTAAACAAAAACAACTGTGTGTTTTAATTCAGAGCAAAGATTATTTCGAATTAGCATGGTGAATGAAAAACACGGGTAATCCGTTTGAAGTACGCGAGCGCTCTTTGTGGTACTGCAGCGAACTAGGTCTTCTGTGGAGGTGCCGAGTTGGATAAGCTTTTTCAAGCGGCCGCTGTTTGGCGCGACCACAGCTGGCCGTGCTCGGCACCGAAAAAAATGCGAAGCGCTTACAAATTATTGCAAGTTTCCGATCTTTTTGCGGGCGCGCGCATTCGAGCGAACGGGAAAAAGTGTAAATAGTAATCCAGGAGACAAATAAAAAAGACATCGAGTAACAATAAATTGCGCTGGCTCCAGCCGCAGAAACATCCGGCCGAAAGCCGCGCTATCAAATAAGACGGATAGCTGGTACAAATCTAATCCCTATTCTCTTGTTCTTTTCGGTATCGTTCATATTTCCTTGCCTCACACACATTCGTCAAGTAATCCCCTTTGCTTCCCTCGCTCGCCGTCGCCATATCCCTTATTCCTGCACCTCGGTTCGCATGTGTATAGTAATCCCAGAGCCCATGAAAAAACACCGACTGTCTTCCTCTCTCTCTCTCTTTCTCGCGCTCTTTAACCACCTTGCCCAATCACGGCACGGCAAACCACCTGTACACTTTGAAGCACGGCAGCCCGGGGGCAAGCCAGCGCCCCTGGGGGCAGTCTCGTGCAAGCCCAGAAGCGGAAGTTTAACTTTTGTTTTTGTTCCCCGCCCGTTGAAGACGCATGCCAGCCAAGCTAGCGAGAAATAAGTGACTTTCCTTTCTCTTCGAAACAAACCCGTCTCTGTTCCAACTCAGACGGCGCTCCCTCTACCAAGCACCTGGAAAATGGCAAATACAGGAAAACAATGCCCTTCTCGCGAGTCGCTTGCTGTTTACATTGCCGCGTGGCGAGAAAAACAGTTTCATTCGACAATCTGCCATCGACGAGCGAGCTGAAACAGAGAATGAAACTGTTTAGTTTTTAGAGAGAGTCCTTTCTCGTTCAATTCGCAAGTCAAGGAAAAGACAACTTACCCGTTTGTTTGTCCTTGGAGTCCTCAGAACTCACGTGGCGAAGACACACATCTTCAAAATTTCCCAACTTCACGGGAAATTGCTGGAAAGCTTTAGGGAAAAGTGCATGGTCATCACGTGGTTTTCCTCGAAATCGCAGTGTATCCGGCGGATGGGCCCGTGATTGTCGGCGTCACGGCAACCAGAAGAAAGTTACCGTAAGAGAACAAAAGAAATGTATAAGCAAATTTCGCAATTCAATTGTTATATTATTGCCGCACGCCATGCACTATTATGGTGCTCTTAAATATGTCGTTCAGCTGCATTGAAAATGTAATTTCTCGAAGAAAATGGAACAAGTTCTGTTGCGGTTACTTAAAAATAAACAGAACAGAGATATTTTTACTGCACGTTATTCTTAAAACTCAATAAAACTCTTTTCGCAAAGCTTGCAAAACGGCGACTAATAAAACCGGTATAGCGCAGCAGGGAGATACGGGCGTGGTGCTATTTAATTCGCGAAAAGGGATCAGCTTTCTCGCACGAGCATCGTTTCAAGACATAAACACTTTCTTAAAACGACGCCAGTAAAAATTCACTCTAGCTAATTGACGTGTCACTTTGTCTTCGCCATCGATCGACCGTGGTCGAGTTCAAGAATTGCGTCTTCCGGCCGGCAAATTTTCAAAACGCACCAGTCACTCGCTAACATTTTCCAGCTCGTCTCCCTCACGTTTACTGTGCAACCGTCTCGTTCGAATGCCCGTTTAAGTCAATCGCGCTCGCCGGCCACTCAGACGTAAGTGAAATTTAACTCTTTGTCCGGTCGAGAACTTTGAGACAATATACTTCCGTCGAGCTTTTCAAATTACAAATTAACATATTCTAATTTCCAAGCATATAACATAGCTACGTCTCGGCTTCACTGGCACGAGCTGCCCTCGCCCATGAGACATGGCCCCCTGCGCGCATTGCGGTCGTGTGCACCGGCCAAGCACCCTCATCTCGAGAAGATACAAGCGCCTACTCGACGACCGCGTTTTATTCGTCTCGGCTGCCGACTACTCGCGGAACTGCCCTTGGAATTATCCTCTCACAGAGTCAATCGGTCGGAAAATGTCAGCAATATTTCTAGTTTACTGCTCGCGTTGCGGAGAGATCTCGGAGAGGGGGCGCGTCTGCATTCCGAAGCGCTGACTCGTCAGCAGAGTCGTTCTTTTCGGCTCTCAACGTTTCTGCGCCCCTTCTACCCTCTTCCCGTCTACGTCGTGGCCCCATCATGGCCTAGAATTTCGTGCCTGTCGACCGCGAAGATGAGCTAATGGACAGTTGAGAGGGAGTGTGTTTTTCTCGTCCCCGTGTCCTCGGGCGAAGAGATTTGCTGTTTCCACTCGAAATGTTGAAGTTAAAACACTTTACGAGGTCAGTAAGTAGTCAAATAAAAAGCAGTTTTATGTACGGGATGCATTTATAGAAATAATTAATAAAACATGTTTTAATTTACTCTGATTTTATATCTCTGATTGATAAATGAGTAATTGTTGTAAACACATTCACAGTTATTGAAAATATGTAACAATCATTTGTTATTTAAGGCAGGCATTATAAAAAATAATGTTATGCATTGATATAACCAAATTCCAACGCATACAAAATTATAATTTTCAATAGCGTACAAAACTACTAAAATTGTTCTCAATCTCATGGTTTACAATCATGGGTTCAATTCTCCATACAGCGAAGTAACACAAGTCTCAACCCAACCGTCACGTCCCAATATCAAATCCCGAGAACCCAAAGATTCCACCGCATGAACGCCGACCCCCGACCTCGGCGCCGACGTCGACGCCAACATCGACGCCGATGCATATTCATGACTGCCACTCCGGTGCTCGACGTGGCGTGCCGCCGAGAGGATCCCGTCGAGAGGGTAACACGATGACAATGGCAGAGGCGTCAGCCCGTGCGAAGATGCGACTCCGACGCCAACGCCGACGTCGGTTTCTAACCCCGACGACGGAGCAGCGAAAAGTTGAGAGCGGGGCAAAGTTCTGTAGGCTTGCGTCTTGATTTAATATAACGTTTAACATCGTAGTATCATGTAGCCGACGTCGTCGTTGTCATGAGGGGCGTTTGTGTAGGTTTGACACCCGGTGTCGTGAGAGGCGGCTTAGAGAATAATCAAGACGCGAGCAACATCTTTGTTGTTAAATTAAGACGAGCGGTAGGGCAAACAAAAGATTTTAATGTAGACAGGAAGCTCCCGAAGAGTAAACAATCGGCTTTATTTTCATGCAAACAAACGAAATAATTATGCTGCCGGGTATGTACACTTTTTAAAACTCATGGTCGATTGTATTCTGGTATCGTTTAAATTGAGTAAAAACAGTGTGTTCCAGTCTGGATTGATAAAGGGCAGGGCTGGCTGACTCAAGAGGGAGAGAGAGGCAAACAAACACACCCCTCGCGTATATACGCGCGAATATTGCCGGAAGATTGATCACCCTGTTAATAATAATATGTACCCAAGACGTTGCCGTAGCCGTCACCGTCGACGGCGATATGGCGGTGTCTGTGTCTCGAAGTACAAGCGGAGTTCATGTCGACTTAACCAAGAATATCATATTAATAAACTGACGTGTCTTAGACGACTACGACGACCCTCCCTGAAAGCACACAATTCGTTTGCATCGAATATGTGCCAGACATTTCTTCAGCAGATAAGGCAGCTATGGTGGCGAAAAGAACATGCTCCGCCAGGTTCGCGCTTGGTCGATTTCTTTTTGTTGCCGGCTGCACACATATTCGCACAATACATATGAATGTTTGTTATACTGTGTATCAACAGGGCTGCTCTGGTATTGACAGCACACCTACACGTATGGCAAGTATCGAGTCGAGTAGAGATTTTAATACACAATCACAGCGCCAAAGCGGAACGCTGTAAAGGAATGGAGTCGCAGAAAGCAATCTCTCCGCTATCGACTCTGGCTCGCTGCTGCAGTGATGTGATTTCTCCGAATTGTTTCGATTGTCGACGACAAACGCTATGTTTGGCAAATTGAATCATAACGACGAAGAACCTTCGCATGAACAGCCATCTGCCATTGACACTTTTTCCATATGGAAAACGCAACGGAAAAAAGCATGCGACGATATTATGAGATATTGAAGTCATGGTCATTGGTATACTGCCTTTGATATGCTTGCAAATGGCGATGCAGTACAAAGAACATAGAACAAATATTACAAAATAAAATTAGATTTTCTAAAAGAAAACTTACATGCTTCAGAATTTCGCTATTCTATTTTGTACATCGTCAAAATAAACCGCTTGACATGACCTCTAAACAAATACTAAGCAAACAGTCCCCCCCCCCCTTCCGTTTAGCCACACCACTGAATCTTTGCCCCGGTTCCCTACGGCGTCGCAGGACGACTTGTTAAAGTCACGACGCCGTCGTCGACGACGCGACGCCGAAGCTAATTCTCTCGGAGATGGCCTCGTTTTCCGTAAGCAAGACTATGGTGTGAAGACGCTCGCCGTGATTATGCACACTCCGTCTCGGCTTTCTCGACGACGACGAAGACGGCGGCGACGGCTTGGTCGGCGCAAATGAGACCCCTGATAGCTGTGCACCCATTAGCACCCCTTCCTCCCAACCAGCTATCTTACTCACCGCGCTACCAACACCTACTTTTACTTAATGCTAATACTTGGCAGAAGAAATCTGTAAACTTACTAGCCTCATTAGCAGCAGCGTCGACGCGGGCCTGCACGCCTTCACGGCGCACTCCTTATCTACAACCCCATTTTCGCAAACAACAGTCTGGCCGCAGAGATGGCGGAGGAAAAAATTAACGAAGGATTTACGCGGTGAAATTTAGATTATGTTACCGACAGAGTATCACGGAAAATGGTGTAACAGGCGACGTGTTGTGAAATTGCCGCTGATTATATGCTTGCATAACGGCTCAATCGGGTGGGACCAACATTTTCTTGTCGATTTGCTCGGAGGAAATAAAAACAGCGACGAAAACGGGAAACGGAGTAGGGGATTAAGATTCGTGACGACATTACGCCGACATCAGCAATTAAAGAACACGGCGGTAAGAAATCAAGCGCCCTAACTTGAGAAGCCGATTCATCAATCTCTAACAATGGCCCGTCTTTAGCCATTCTTTCCCCGGCCCCCATGGATGTGTGCAGGCGCAGTGCTTGTGTGCAGACTTCGTTTATTGACAGCTCTTCCGGCCGTGCAGCGGATCCCCTTTCTTCTCTGCGACAAACGAGGATCGACAACGCGTCAATTCAAGACAAATTTCGCCGCCCTTTCGCTGTTTTTCGTCTCGACTCGAGCTCGCGATTGCGGCTTCATACCGATGGGATAGCTGGCGTCTCGACTTGTAGAGCGAGAGAATGATCCGATTATTCGCATTGCAGCCCCGTAATTGCACTGTTTTGCTCAGACGCCTCGGAATTTATATCAAGGCAATAGATTTCGGGAAATAAAACGCAGCTTTTTTAAGCTTCGCGGAAAGTCGTGCCGTGCCAGCAGGCTTACGCCGGGGCAAAGTGCACTCGCCGAATGAATGATCTATTCGTCAATACGCTGCGTTACAGTCTCGACTCGTGAGATCGGGCCGCCTCTTTGAAAGCGTTGGCGAGATAGCGCCGAGTGGCCCTCATCAATTCACGTCAACGTCATTAAAATATCAAAAACGGCGGGTGCCCTTTCGCGCGGAGCATGACTTTTAAGACGTCGCCAACGCCCGCGACGAAGAAGCGATCTGCAACAACTGCTCTGATGGGAATTGCGCGATCTTTATTCGCGGCGTCCTCACTTTTTTGTCCACCGTGTCGAACTGCAGCGTAGAAAGCTTTTAAAAAATATTGCCAGCACCCTCTCGCGTCTCTATTTATAAATGTGAAAAGAGCGTGCAGTATTTTTTTTCTTAAGTTCATGGCTGTTGCTTTTCGTTTGCAAGGATGTTGACGAGCCCTTAGCTCGATGACTCTTGAAGTTATTATGTTATGAACGGCGCCTCCCTCCCCTCAAACCATAGAGCGTCGCGGCGCCCGGCGAGAGCACGTTAATTCTTAACGACGGTCGACGCCGACTTGCTCGAGTCCATGCGAGTGAAAATGTCAAAGCAAATAGAACTCTCTTGACGATTCGTCGTCGCACGCGGGGCCATGGGGATCAAAAAATTTCAACAACGACTGTCATACCTTTCCTTCCAAGGACACCGCTTGAAAACCAACCGTTTAATCATCGATACGGTATAAATGTGCTACCCAGTACAATCAGGTTCGAATTGTAAAATTCTTGGTTTCAATTTTCGTTGGAAAACTCATTATCTGTTTGAAATTCGTCTAAAAGGACGATATACACAATCAAATTTGGTTACTTCTGTCATCTGTGCTCAGTTTTTGTTACTCAACCTCAAGCAAGATTCCCTCGTCGCCAAATTGGTTTAGCTATTCGCGCAATCACCCATCCCAACAATTGGGCCACAAGATATCCGTAGTGATCTCCAATCACGGATTCCCTTCCGACTTAATTGCCTATTATTTCAGCGCGCCTCCGCCATGGGCCTAAGTAAATTCCGATACAAGACGAGCTGAGCCTGAATTACCGAAATCCGATCGCGACTTTGAGATAAGACGCAGCATTCGCCCCGACGCTGCACTCGCCGCCGAGACGGTGACAAACGCGGCACATTCCAATGAAGGAACGAGCCAATTTCAGGCGACATCGTTGACTTGTCTTTGCGAATTGCCCGTTCGCCATTTAAATATCGGCGAGCAGCATAACGCGCGCTATGTCTGCAGTTGGATTTATGGCGACTGCTATTCGCCTCCGACGTGGACGTATAGATATAGCATAAGGAGACAATGAGTTGAAGAAGTTGAGCTCTTCTTGCAGATGAGCTGGATCTATTCGAGTCGGATTGAATCTCGCTAACACTCGCGATGGTATGGCGCGAGCTCATTCGCGAACGAACGATCGCTAAATGGGCGATAAAACTTGCTGATGAGATTCCCGGCTTTCTTTGCTCGTTATCAACAGCCTAAGAGGCATTTCCTTCCCGTTGCTGCAGACAACAGCACATGGATCTGTTCCGAGCTGCAACGGCTGTGTGAGCTATCTGAGCTGACATCCCGGTTCAATTCGCCAAGCCGTTTACGCCAAATGTGTCTGTTTTAAACTCGCTGATTTTTTTAACTTAATCTTATCAGACCAGTTATGTTTTAGAGTGTGATCCGATAAGTGGTTGAATAGGCAGATGGTGCTCAGAGTTTGAAGTAAAGCTCCCCTTTGCAAGCAAAATTCGCTTAGAGCGTCGTCGTGTACCATTCCTAGAAGCCAGTCACAGGGACTTTCAATTCCATACCACCGGAACGAAGATTATTTTTTAACCTACCTATTTTGTCATCAAAGATGGAACTCCCCCTAGATGAAGATGAAATTGAAGGTACCTGAATTCACTCGCATAGCGTTTAGGAATATACTTATGTATCATGAAAAATGAATCCTCAGAATTTCAGAAAGAAAACACTCTTCTGTGCTTTCTCTATCGAACGCCCCTCGTGTGAAGATTTGTCGAGATTTGCCGGCCAACTGTGCCGAGTCTGTTATGACTAAAAGACTCTCACACCGTAAAGAGCTATCGCTGAGGAGAAATTCGTCTTAGACAGAAAAAAAACTATCGAAGAGGAAAAGAAAATAAAAGGCCCCCCACGAACTGCGATAGCCAATCGAAGGGGGAAAAAAGCCAATCGTAAGGCACGACGAGTTGGATTCTATTTCACACTGCACACATCTCGAAAGCTAAGATGCAGTGAGAATCCAGCAAGCGGAGTCCTGCAGGAGGAAATGAAGCAAGATGGCGGGTAGAAAGAAAAATAAACTCTTCCGTGACCGGTCGGCCGGGCGTCGAGTGTTTTCCTTTGCAGAGACACGGTAGTCGCCCAATTCGCAAGGACAATTCAACCAGCTCTAGCAGAATCAGCACAAGAAGGCGCCTCCTTTTTTTAAACCCGCTAAATGTTTTAACAGCAGAAAAAATCAGTTCTTCTCGCAGAGAAATGTAATTCACTCAATACCTTCGCTCGCCCAAGAAAAAAAAAATACACCTCAGAAACTTTTCTTATACTCAATAATAAAAAAAGAAACGTAAAAGCGACGACAGTTTTCGACAGTTTTCAATCTTAGAATCCCAACTTGGTACCACACACACGGGTCACACAATACCTATTTACCAAAGTTTAATATTGCAGAAAAAGCGCGAGAAAGCTGGCGCGGTCTTATCTGAAATGAGTCGCGATTCAAGTCGATATGTTTGCTAGACACGTTGCTTGCACCCAGCGCTCTAACAAAGGCACCCACCGACCGTTTTCAATAATAACCTATAGCCGAGGGCGCTCACTGTAAAGGAACCAACCAGTAAACACGCTCATTTGCATAGAACCACACGTGTCTTCTTAGGCGTTTGCTTGCCTTTCTGTGATTGGCTTACCTTCACAGTGGAGCTGCGTTTGTGCAACGTGCATTTCAAAAGGGCTGTTTGGTGCACGTCACAATTTCTAAGCACCTGAAAGGAGATGATGTTTAATTAAATCGCAGAACGGTTTCATTTACAGCCCATGGAACAAATAACCTAGCAGAGGCCGAAGAAAATAGTATTTTAAACTCAGTTACGTCAGAAGCGTTACGAACTTTAGGTCACGAACATTAAGGCCCTTTGACAATTACTAAACAAGTTCCACGTTTGTGGCAATCGTTGTTGTCTGTAGGTTGTTCGATTTTCACAGCGATTTTCCATTCAAAACGTATATCGAATGCCAGATTAGATATTCCTATCTATATTTGGAAGTCACTCAACAGTTTTAATGACCTTGACCAAACACTAAACCGTCTTTCTTATCCGTGTTAGCTTAATTTGGTCAAATCCAAGAAACAAAATCTTCCCAACGTAAAAAATATCTTCACTGCAAGTTAAGAGCCTTCTTACCTATACGTTCAAGACCGCGCGCTTCCAATTTCAAAATTCTAAAAGAGCGAACAGCGCCAACGGCCCCGCCGAGCTTGTGCTCACTTAGCGCTCAGCGCTCGGCATATCGGAGGACGGCGATGACATCACGATAGCCGACCAAACGCCCCCAGCGGCTCGTCAAAATCCCCCCGTGACGTAGTTGAAGCCACGCGCGCTTTTGTCCCGCTTATCGTGCACGGTCGACACGATTCGATTCGCAAAGCACATGGCATGACATTCTCCACCCGGACCGTGTGCAAGGAATTCGAGTTTTGAGTTTCAAACGCCCCCCCCCCCCCCCCCCCCCCCCCAACGCCCCCGCCCGCCCCCCTCCCCCGTCGCCCACCCCTTGAACGCACGCACGATGCGTTTCAATGTGCGAATAGAATGTAATGACATGTCATCTTTCCTGCATCGACACGCAAGGAGGCATCAAGAGATGCACTTATGATATCGGGAAAATATGAAGACGTCGTATCTCGCATAGCGTCTGGGTGGAAACGCCTCACGGGGTAAAGAAATTCAGGGAGGGAAATTAACATTTTAACTTTCGGAGAGCTAAAGATAGTTTGCCTGAAGAGAGCATCCATAGGAGTTTTTATTGTATCCTTAAAAGTGGGAGGGGTGGGCGGGGGATATTTTTTGGAAGATAGGACTATTTTTTATTTCTGGAACTGCAAGACCGTAAAGACCGCTCTAGCAATGTCGCACGATGCAGACGGTGCTTTGCTGTAAATCGAGTGCACGAACTGGGAGTTAAATTTGTGTTTATTAATTAAGCAAAGACAAGTCACGCTGCACCTCGTCCCTCACACGTACGTTTATGCTGTGCGTCATGCGAGCATGAACCTGTCTACAGCGTCGCGTCTCGTATCGGTTGCACCACCTTTCGGTCCCACGGCGGAGCGAATTCCACCGGGAACGCTCGGCGACGGGAGAGCGAGCGAGACAGAGGATTAGTATGTAATCCGGGTAGTTTTCTCTCAGACCACGTTCTAATTAGCACACCCTACCTCCTTCCAGAACCCTTCTTGGTAGCCGATCCGTGAAATAAACCCACCCACTGTGCACGTGGGCTCGAACCGAGGGCCATAGACACCCCAAGATGAAAATAATCTGATTATCCCCCCACCTTACCCCCTTTTCGCCAAGGTCTCGGTACTCGACCGAGGCGAGTGTAAGCGAATTAGGGGCTGTGAAACGATCGCGGCCGGAGAACGACGTTGGGGCGAACAGGGGTTTTGGGGTTTCGAGGATCGAGGATCGAGTTTGTTTTGACCGCGATACTCGGTTTCCGTGGTGATAACGAGCATCGTCCGCTCACCGATCACGTTCGGGTAGGTACAATAATTAATAATTAGCGAGAGATTGCCATCGGGGTGCCCAAGGGACGCCGTGGCCGGCCAGACAGGTGCGTTAATGATCTGTTGACTGCAACAAGTTATCATGAGTGTCTTCGCATGGTGGCGAGGTTGATTGGGCTATTAGTGTGGATTCGATAGCTACAAATCATATTACATCGTCGCAGGCCAACAGCACACAACTTTTGTTTAATCATGTTCTAGAGCTTTACAAACGCAATTTGAGTAAGCGTAGTTTATTTTCTTCTTGGTTTCTTTATCTTTCTTAAAAAAATGAGGTAGGAACACGAAAGAAGCTTGGATGCCCCCCCCCCCCCCCCCCCCTCTCCCGCCGCTCTTCTTTTACTCTCATATTTCGTTGGGTAATTTTGGTTTTTCAAAAATTCCTTCGGATTCGAACTTTACTAATTTTGTCATGGAAACTATTTCTGCGAATATGACTGAATTTTCGTCAGGCTGGTAAGAGCCTTCAAAGTGTTCACCTTGAGAATTTTAATCCCGAAATCAGGAGGATCCCAATCCACGTCCATCTGTTGCTGCTTGACGTCGTCTTGAGACAAGCGATTATGTTCATGTTGACAGTTAGCAGTACAGCGTCTACCAAAAACTGGGAATCCAGACCCTTACGCGGTCTGACTTTAGTGGGTCAAGTGCTATTCGCAAATATCTGAAAAAAGCATGGAGAAAGGCTCCGCTCATGGTTGCTACTATATATTTTTTTATTATTCGAAATATGGTGTCATCGCATTAAGTCATCGCGTTACTACATGTTGACTCTTTTAAACAAATGTTCAATAAAAGACACACTATTTCCTTTCAAACTGATAGCTTTTCAAGAATGGAATAATTTAAGGGCTTAATCTCGGAAATCGTGAATCTCTGCTGGTACAGGCATTAGCACTCATGAGCTTTAGTTTCTTATATTTTTCCAGCCTTTCACGAATGGTCCTTGCAAAACGATTTCATCGGAGCTCCCATCAAATCGTCTCATTTCACTGTTGCAATGCACAGACGAGGCTGCATATTTAACAATAGTAATTACCTCACACTCATTTATAGGCCGAAGAGAAGGTGTCGTCTGGCCAATTCGAAGCAAATATAACGAAATTACGCCCAATCGTGGTGTATAGATATAGGTACTACATCGTCACACAGAGAGTTCCCCCAACTCCCCGCGGCAAGGATTGACTGGCGCTGTCTATGAATGTTAATTCGCCCCGAGGCAGGGCGGACGAGCCTCTGCTCCCATCCGTGCAACATAAAGGGGCCTGCACGAGCCTCGAAGGGAGGACCCGACTTAACTTTGCCCCGGGTCCGATTGTTCGATTTTACTATTCAAGACTGGCATGGGTGATTCGGCATACCCGTCACGTGCAACATAATTCGTGCAACTCAATTGAAATTTAAAGCAAGCAAAAGTAGGGGCAGGCTGGATCTGGTTTTGTGGGTTGGCCCGTGCAAGGCTCATTCTACGTATAGCGCAAGCGACAAGCAATTTAAACTTGAAGCTCATCATGCTTATAGAAATCATCGGTACGTTTTTAGAAATGTTCAACTTACAAAAAACTGATGTGCTTCTCGTCTTGTTGGATGCAGTGTTCGTGGAAAAGTGCAGAGAGTTAGCATGCTGGGCGCTAGTGGAGAGAAGCTCTGAGTTGATCACGACTGTCTGTCCTTGTTGTTCACTGGTGCTGGAATCTAGTTTTTGTAGGTCGCTTACATAGAAAGTCTGGTATTGAGCAGGTATGCTAGCAGCGTGTTTTGATTTTATCAATCATGGCATAATATTTTGAGCCTCATCGACAGACCGTGAGAGGTTGAAGGAAAAACGCAGTTCAAGATTACTGGAAAAGTTAAGTCGAAATGTATTTTGTTTTACGACCAGTTGATAAAAAGGCAGAACGATTACAATAAAAGATATTATAGGAAAGTACACAGGGTTGAATGGGAGTGGGGGGGGGGGGGGGGTTACAAAATGTTGAGAAATCAAATTTGGTTTCGCCTCTTAAGAAGTAACGTTCACTAAACTTCCATTTGAGCACTTATTCCATCAGTTTCTTCAATTGAAACAAAAGCCGGAAGGTCGCTCAGTTTCCGAGTCGCGGTTTCCCTTGCTGATTTTTACACGCATTAAGAACGTCATACTCGGCGTCGGCGTCGGCGTCGGCGTCGTGCACGCTTCACGCCTCGTTAGCAATCGACGTCGACGACCGGCTGATGAAAATGAGCTGAATACTTAATTCTTTCGCATCAAGTCGCACGTGAAAAGTGCACTAGGGTTTTTCCCCTCGAGGGTACACTCCGTCGACAAAGAAAATGGAGGCTGAATGCGTCGCGCCAGTTTTCAATTCGGTCTGGCAATTGGCCTTGAACTCAATATATAGATTAGACAATCACCGCGTATGACTAACTTTACACGTTACCCGTTTATAACGATTTGTGTTAGTGTAACATACGTGTTTCTTACATTTTATAATAACGACACTGAGAAAATCGTTTTTCATAACTAAACTTGATATTTCCATCAGCTTTCATCTCATTTTTTAATTTCTTGTGGAGTTTTGATCAATGTAGGTGTACCAGAGGTGTATATTAACTGTTTTGAATACATAAATAAATATTTTAGGTTACTTTTCATGTAAGAGTTTGGTGGTTACTTACGCCCTTTACATTAAATATATAAGTACCTATCACAGAAAAATACTTTCTCCACGAACTAATTGACGTAAAAGCCAGAACATCTATTGACTATTTTTAATGTGCCTGTCAATAAATCAGTTCACGCTAACGGAGCTGTTGTTGGAATGCTTTTTCCATTGCACAATGAGCCCATTTCGTCCGACGCCAGAGCATACAGTAATCTTGGGAATACAACTCTATGGAGTTGCGATGCGGTAGTAGGGTGGGGCGATAGAGGGTGGGGGGTGATATCGCTGGCTAATGAATTCTTGATGAACGCTATATTTTATCATAAATACATCGGTCTGCCACTGAAGTTTAACAACTTTTAAACGAGCAAGATTTTCTTCTCTGAGATTCGTATATTAGTTGAAAATAAATCACATGTTAAACTTAGCATGGCGAGCCTGCCTGCAACGAGCTTGTCTGTGCAATTTAAACCAGACGACCAGCTTGCTACGCCGTTTGCAGATTGCTTAAATCAACAGATTTTATGCAGAAAGCGATTAGCAAAAGAAATGTAATTTGTGATTCGTCTTTATTTTCCATTCAAAAATGTTACATGCAATGTTATTTTTTAATATATTATTGTAAAACTGGCTTTGGAAATTGTCACTATTATAAAATATCTATAAAATAAAGTTTTTATTTTCACTTAACATTCATCCATGCATGCAGTCAAGGCAGTTGAAAACAGCAATTTTTTGTATTTAGTTTTACCACAGATTGTTTTACTTAAAAAAAAATGCAACCAAAAAAATGTATCAATGCATTTTTGAAACTACCTATTTTGGTCGTTTGAATAATAGTAGTTCCATCTTCTTACTTCTATCTATTTTTAACAGTCTTTTCTTTTGTCTTAAGTCGTCCTTTTGTCGCGTATTTTTGTCATGCACTTTAAAATTTTGAGCAAGCACTGGTTCGCTATTACAGACAGTGACATGCACAGTTACAGTTACAGATTTGATCTAAAAAGAGATTAGTTACAAGAAATTTATTCTTGGCAGTAGTCTAAGACCATGATTGTCCAATTTGAGCTCGATTCGTATGCTGAATGCGAAGTTGGCCGTCAGTCTTTGATCATACCTTGAGAAAAGCGAGTGGTTCTGTCAAGAAACGGTCATCCAGAACACGGGCACGTTTGGCCTCGTGTCTGGATGAAAGAGGTATGGTTGAAGTGGTCCCGGTTTGGCCGGTTGCACTCTCATTTCTACAGACCAAAGAATCTTCTCCGTTCCACGTTCTCCGGATCGAATCGCTGCTGATTACCCAACTCAGGCTCAGGTTGAGGAAACTGCTTTTCTTCTTTGATCTGGGTCTCTTGTCGTTTTTCTGGGATATCAATTTATCAGATAAGATACTCAGAGATAGCTCCATACTAGCTAATGTTGCAGTTTTCTAGGTTTTATTTGATCGTAAAGACCTTTCTTGGCAAAATGAGTTGCCAATTCTGTGTTATAAATACTACAAAACTGTCCCCATAGGGCAGTGTTGTGGCACATCTAGACAAAAATGGTGTATCTACATAAATTTTATCTTGTATCTTGTATCCGGATTTTTTACACAACCTAATCTAATTCGACTAGTAAACAAATTTAAATCTTCAAATCGATCTCAACGCGCCTCCACTCTTTTAAATAATCTCTTTTAAAACATTACACTCTTATACGTATGAAGATGCAATGCATTACAATAATCATCGGGAATTAAAAATGATCTAGTCAAAACACCGTCAGATATTTGTAAAAACTTGGTTAGTTTTTTATGCCTTTTTTTTTTTTTTTCTTTACTTTTTGCAGGGTTTTGCAGAAAATAATCGTAATCAGTCGTGATGAGCGTAAAATTAATTAACTGTTATCGATTACTTATGGAAAAAGAAAAAGAAAACGATCGAGACGTTTTAGGCTTCTCATAATGTTATCCGTCAGAGGGAGGTTAATCCAGTCTGCGATGGTTTTTTGAAAACAAATGTATGTTGAAAAGAAGAATGCCGAGGTCTAAGACTCAAAAATCCACTCTACTTAGATGATATGTTCCTTTTTGAAAACATGAAAGTACATGCTATTAACGTACGTCGAACATATTACACACAAATAGCTTCCATCCAACTTTTTAGACCTGAAGCAACAGTACCAATTTTTGATTTGGAAAATAAATAATAATAAACACCATTCACAAGATGGTCCGAGCTTAAAACCACTAGTGAGACTACCTGATACATTCACAATACTACCTGATGCACTGCATGACTACAAAATATATGTTCCATCGCTCACAAGCGAACAAAAAAATAGAAAACGTACTCCTCACGAACACCCTATTGTCATTTGTTTGCTGATCGTCGGTCACCTTGAAATGGATCCATCGCATGATACATCTAGGATGGTCCAGAACAAACGAGAGTCGAGACACAAAAAGCAACCTTTCATTTCTTTGTTGAATTTCTTAGAATAACCCCGTCGTTCTTTCCGCGTGCGTGTGTGAGTATGTATGTGGATGGATCGCCCGCGATATTCTTCGAGAAATCGTGAACGATGTGCAACCCTTTCCGTTCGGGCGCCGTCAATTTCATAATCATGCCGCTGAATGGCAGGGAGCGCTCGCGTCTGGGACGTGTTGGAAATTCAAAATAATAACGTCTCTCACTCCATCCATCCGTGAGCATCAGGGCAGACTCATCCTTATATATAGTGTTCATCCTGCTACCGCTGAGGATATATGTGGGCCATTGATTTCCCAGCTCCGTTCATAATACCTGCCTGGAATATGATCGCTTTGACGGCGCGCTCTGCGCTCACTTCGACGGCGATGCCCAATGAGCCGGCGGGAAACGAGACGGAAAATTGGGAAACCCGTTGGAGAATTTATGATCGCTGACGATTTTGTCTGGGGGAGTCATGACCGGGAAGTCTCCCGATTTGTCAATGAGATCATGCGGTCATGGGGTTAGGGGGGGGGGGGGGGGGGAGTCAACGGTGAATATTCGGTCAACAATTACATGTTATAGATATAGTTGATTGACGTGGAAGGTTGAATTTCTCAATTTGTTTTCTATTTGTAGCTTTCAGTGGTACCAATATTAGCAAGATGCAATAGAAGATGCCAATAGAAGATTTTTTTCAATATCTGCAACGAATAATATTTACATTGTATGGTCTCAATGGTCGATCTATCTATGGTATGGTCAATAGATCAAATTTTATCAACTCCCCCGAGCTCTCGGAAATATATTTAGTTGAATGCTTCGCGTTAAAAAATCACTGTCTGTACAATTTTGCCAATTGCCATGTCAGAAAGTTTGATAATGCCAAATTCAAAGTTTGAAGAACTCCCTCAACGAAATTATCCCAAAATGATTCTATAGGTACGTAAAACACTTCGTGGATGCAGACGAAGTGGATAAATAATGTCTTTTCACTATTCACCATTCACAAGATTGAAAAAATACCATTATTTTTTCAGTGTTTTTGCAACCTAAATTTAAATTATGAAATTATATTTATTCAGAAATTAACGTAGGCTACAATAGTTACCAAATGGGTGTGTGTATTTATTATTGATTGTGTAACTTATTTTACGCGATCCAATGCAGGTAACCTATAACCTAAACATTTTCTACAATCGCCATAAATTGTATTAAATCTCAAAATTAGAGTTGTGTGCTCAATATAAGTCAGCAGCGGCAAGCGATGGCATTACTTGCTTGTGTGTTGCCACGGGCCCTCGATAGTGCGTTTTCTTATTTGTTTCAATTTTAGAAGTCATACATAAAATAACTACTAAAATTACTAAAATTACTATCAAACTACTCTAAAGTACTTCTCCAATAACTGAATAACAGTCCAAGGCATGGAAATCAGTTTATCGATTTAATCGTCTCGCAGACGACAACACGCATTAGCGCTAGTGAAACGCCCTAAGGAATTCACCTAATGGTATTTTGTCGCGAGATCTAACGAGACTGCGAAAGTGTCAAGCTGACGAAAAATTCACTATTGTGTTGGGTGAGAGACAGCATGAAGTTCAGAAGAAACAGCTTCGAAATGAATCTATCTTTTACGTCGATTTTCTTGCTGCTTGTCGCTACATCTGCCTCTGCCAGAGGTAACTTGATGAAATAAGTTACTGTGAAGTATACTTGTAACCAAAACTAGTTTCTATCATTAATATACTGTGTATGTGTTTCTTTTTTAAACAGCCTAATTACAAACAAAAATCAATTTTTTAAAGAAAATCTTCGTCTATGTTCCAAAAATTCTACATATTATCCAAAATATCAAGTTTGGAATTTTTCTTAAGGACGGAAATCCCAGAGCTTTATTATTGTTTCTTGGATAAAGGCAATTCAATTTAATGTGCATTACTTCATTACTTTTGAGTTGCATTGCTTATAAGAACACTTGTTTATTGAGGTAAAACTAACAGTTTAAAAATACTTCACTCTGACACTGTTTGATTTAATTCGTTTGGTTTTGCAAAACTCCAATTTTGCAACTGATGCGTTGATGTTAAACTGCTTTTGCGAAAAATTCCCGCTAACGACTACCTCAACGATTGATAAACATGTATCGATATTTTGTATCGTAATTTAGAGGTTTGTTACGAACGTCGGCACCAAGCGCAATCGGTTAGCACCTACCGATACCACTTGTGGAGGGCTCGTTAGCTTAGCAGAAAACTTGGCATTAACGCTGGCCATACATATGGATTCAATGCTATTATTATCTGTGCTACAACGTAGTGTCAGTCTATTACTTTGTTTAGTTTAATTTGAAGGTTCTCTCTGCGGTATATTGCTATTGATTTCTCTGAACTTGCAGATTATATAACTTGCTAAACTGATGAATATTTGTCCAAAATTGTGTTGCTGTCTTAGACTTGCGCGTGAGGCGGGTAGCGGAGGCAGCGCGAGGCAACCCATTTAACCCCTTCGGTGGGGCCCCAAATCCTTTTGGTGGTGCCCCGAATGCACTGGGAGGATTTTTCGGGCAGCTAGCTCAGACGGCGCAGACTGGTTTTTTCGGGGGACAGCATCAGCAGCTGCATCAGCAGGAAGAAGAATCGAATCCCCCTGACCACTATAATGAACCAGATTACGAATCTAGTCATAGTAATGAAGAGGTTGAGGAAAACAATCCCAGTGAAGGTCACGAAGAAACTCTAGAAGTTCACGAGGAAGTTGACGAGGAAGTTCCAGAAGAGGTTCACGAAAAAGTTCACGAGGAAGAGCCAGAAGAAGTTCTAGAAGAAGTTCTAGAAGAAGTTCATGAAGAAGTTCATGAAGGAGCTCTAGAAGAAATCCACAAAGTTCCAGAAGAGGTTCACGAGGAAGTGCCAGAAGAAGTTCTAGAAGAAGTTCATGAAGAAGTTCATGAAGGAGCTCTAGAAGAAGACCACGGAGAAGTTCACGAAGAAATTCACGAGGAAATTCCAGACGACAGTCATGAGGAATTAAATGAACAAACACCCGACGTTCATGAAGAAGTTCATGAAGAAGTTGAACTTACACCTGAAGATCAGTATGGTGGGATCCATGGAGCTTATGAGCAGCCCGAAGGTGATACTGACGAAGAAGTTCATGACGTTCATGAAACAGATTCTACGGTAATAGAAGAGCCTGCCGACGCTGACAACGGAGGAATTCATGGGGCATATGAAGAGGCTGGAAACGAAGATCAGGAAAATATGCCTGAAAACGGTTACGAGACAACTTAACAATATGTAACAATAGTACCTCATAACGATGAGGTAGTGTTTTTGAAAGATCTTTTTAGCTTTGGTCTTATAGTTTATAGTTCCCAACGCTCATGTTAAACTGTATTTGCAAAAATTTCCGTCCGATTCTGCCATCCGCAAAACTGGTGGTTGCCCAGATATGGAGTTATACCGTCATTCTGTGTGTGAAGATAATGCAGTGCGTTAATTGTCGCAGTTTTCTGCTATTGCTATTACTATTGCTAACCTCAATGACTTATTTACGTATCGATATTTTGATAGATATTTTAAAATTTTGGAGGTTTGTTTAAAAGGCAGACGCATGCGTCGTTGGGTGGTCATCACCGTTACCACTTTTAAAACGTCTATCGTTAGCGCTGTGACTATGACTTTAGTACTGTGTCAATGTCAATTACAGAGAGCATGATTTGTGCAGTTTTCGCTTCTTCTGTGAAAGGTTGCGTCGCACAAGAACGGCACAAAAGATATGATCAACGTACACTGCAATAAAAAGTCTTAGAATAAAGAACAGGTCCGAGAGAAAGCTGGCTCAACAATACCTATCCAATGAAATAACAAATACAGGATTATAAATTCACTACACAAGTATTAATATTGCTTATATTTTGTTATAATTGCATTAATTCGCAATAACATTCGCTTGTTTGCACTATAGCAAAAATTGTAATGAATTAAATTGGCTGAATTTAATATCTTTAAAGGTTAATTACTGCATTAAACGTATTGGCATCCCTAAATTCGTATTTAAATGTATGAATGGTCTTATTGGACAGGATTTCGTGATTTGGAACTCTAATACCCTCTCAATACCGTCTCAATATACCGTTTTAATAATATTGGCTTCGCAATTAGGGGTATACGCTATTTTCATATTAACTGGAGTTGTCGGCGCCTGAATGAATGCAAAGTTAGGAACGAAACGTTCCGATGCGACGAGTAATTTACCTATTTTTACCAACTTCGTGTCAGAACACTGAAAATGCAGACCACAACTATAAAAACCGTCACCAATTACCACATTGACGAAGGAGTTTGTGGACTTTTTTGGCGCATGATTACTTATGTTGAGATGGGCCACTTGCCGAAATTTTTCATAGATGCGTGACGCATGGTAAATTATTCTAATGACTGCTAGAGAGCTTGTGTTTCTGGTTTTTTTACTTTCGTAGGACGCTACCGACGTCGACGTCCTCCTTGCATGTTCCCGTCAGCGTCGCGGCGCTGGGTAAAGGATCGACGTCTCCAGTGACCAGCATTCCATCACCCCATAAGGAGAGAAGTTAGACTGTTTCTGGTTTCTTGCAAACTCTACACTCCAAAAACAGACATCGTCTAAAAATGCATAAACACCACTGTTGATTTTTAAGATTTTTCTTTTTTTGCCATTTCTGAAGGCAAAGCCCATCCCCTTATTCTCATGATATTGTTTGATAAAAAGGTCATTTTCGTTGCCAACTTTGAGAGCAAAAATACTTTCAAGCATATGATTTTCAATGGTAGATTCAAATTTTGGTAGCCATGTAGATGCTGAGATCGCCTGACAGAGCTTCTAGATATTACCTTCTTATCCTACCGGAACTATATAAGTGCAGTATTGCCCTTCTTATTCTTTGAAAAATATTCCCTATAATTGGAATTTGGCGCCTTTGCTGCTGTGGTTCACTGTATTGTGGAATTTTTTTAATTCCATGGCAGGCAAGATAATTTATTCGAAAGCAAATGACGGTAGCTGTCAAAAGATGGCTGTCAAAAGTTCTAAAACTCTTACTTTGAGGGAAAATCTTATTTAAACTATTTAAATCTCCACTAAGTGAAACAAAAAACATTTTAAACGCACGCCAGAAAGATCTAACAATTTGACTAAAAGTTATTTTCCTTTTTTATTATGATATCTGATCTCGTTTAAAAGGTATCAAATCTTTCCTTGCCAGCCTGTTTTAGATACAATTTTTGATCGAAACCCGATCAAATTGCCATATAAATGTAAATTAATGTAACGACTGTATTGATGAGATCACGAAAAAATAATACAAAAGATTTTTTTATTTGTTTAACTATTTTTTTACAGAATACATATATAAACTAACCCACATATGTTTCGTAGGGTAGATTGGTCCAAAGGTAACGATCCCGCGTTGTGACTTGAGGTTGATGTACATGATTGAGTTCGAATCTGAGAAGTGTCAGCGTTTTTTTAGTGACTTGTGGATTCTTTTTCGGGTATACGATTGTAGGTGGCGGCGGCCAGTGTCAAAGTTGTCGTGCTTGAGTCAAAACCGTCAAAATTTCCGATCCAGTGCCATAAAGTGCAAAAATGTGCTTTGCAGCTGGCGGCTGCGGCAGTGGTTTCGAACTACACGTGGTCGTAAGTGTAGAACCCAAGACTCGGATGAGTCGACCAATCCTGAGATATCGGTGAAGTAGGTACAAATCTTAGCGTATGATTATTTAGGACGGCAGTTTTTCTCCAAGAGAAAAGGTCTAGGTCCCATCATTAAACATAAACATACAAATCGAAAAATATCTTCTTGTTTCTAATTCGGATTTCGCGCCCGATGTAGGCAACTAAATGTTAGTCTAACCTTTGTCACCGTTGTGTAAATTGATCAAGTACATTTAATATCCAACAGAGTGCGCTAGAGGTTACAGTGTTTCTTAACACGACTGCGTGTTCGCCTCTATCAGTTACGTGAAACGAGCCTGGAGACTATGACCGTGCAAAGGGGTTCGGCTGGTGTTCTCCCAGTAGGGCTCTGATGCTTGATTTTCACGGAAGAACGCGGCGAATGGCTAAAGGCCATATTTTGGATTGGGCAAATACCTACCGATGCACTGCTTGGTGAGGGAGCTCTTGTTTGCGGGATAGAATAATATTCGACGATAATATTATAAAAATATTAAAGGATGCTTCCCAGACTGAAAAACCAGATGATTTTAACACGGACTTAAAAGAAGGTATTTTTTTAACCGCTTGTTCTCACCCAAGATGGTTGGGTTTTTTAATATGAAACTCAGATATGTTATCGCAATATTCAGTGAACGGGCGTCTGCGTGGCACAACGGTATAGTTGCTGTTTTGGCAACGTCTAAATGTGTAATTACCTAGATCGCACCCGCTCGTCGACAAAAGCTTTTTACTGTTAGAATATGAAATCGCATATCTCTGTCCGTGGTAGCTGAAGTCAGGAAGCTTAAATACAAACAAAAAATAGTACGCGACTACATGAGTCAGCTTGGTCGTGCGGTGTAAGACCAGCACTATGTGAAAAACCTACCTACTTATTTAAGAAGATGCCGAGTTCGAATCCGTTGTGTCCACTGATTTACCGAGCAGACCTGACCCCAAAATTTTTCATTATTTTTGAGCGTGTATTTTAACAGTTAGAAAATTGCCGAGCAATTTTTCGGGCTGTTCCCACGGCCCCAAACCCCACTTGTACCCCGTGTGCAGCTCCTACGTCTAGCATCAAGAGTATAGGCACGGGACTGAGTGTTTGTGTCAACCAGCGCCACCTGTTGACAGAGTCTGGTACTACAGTCAGGACTTACAAACATTTTGATTGTTTGTGAGCTGGTTTTCTCGTTCGATAGTTAAATACATAAGAGACTTGCAGTAGTTCCCAATTCTGCCAACAGGTGTCGCTGATTGAAGCTAACACTCAGTTCCATTCCTTTACTCTTGATGCTAGACGTAGGAGCTGCACACGGGGTTTTGGTAGAGTGAAGGGTCGTGGGAACAGCCCGCAAAAGTGGCACGCGCGACTGGCGCCAGGAGCGCCCGGCAAATTTGCGACTGTCACTTTCCACACACAAACACACACACAGGTTACTTTCCAGACTGTACACCAGATGATTTTAACACAGACTTAAGATTGGGCATTTGTTATCCGCTTGTTCTCACCTCAGATGGATGGGTTTTTAGATATGAAACTCAGATATGTTATCGGAATATTCGGTGGACGGGCGCCTGCGTGGCACAACGGTAGAGTTGCTGCTTTGGCAACGTCTAAATATGTAACTACCTAGATCGCACCCGCTCGTCGACAAAAGCTTTTTATTGTTGGAATATGAAATCGCATATCTATTGGTGGTAGCTGAAGTTATGAGACTTAGATACAACAAAAATATACGCAAGTATGGAATCCTGCGTAGTCGTGTGGTTAAAGGCAAGGACTTAGTTCATATTAATAATGTAAAAATCATATAAATGAGAGGATACCGAGTTCGCATCCGGTCTGTCGAGCTGATCTTTTACATTTATTTTGGGCGTACAATTTAAACGGTAGCAAAATTGCCGAACGCTCCTGGCGCTCCGCGCCAGTCGCGCTCAGCAATTTTGCGGGCCGTTCCCACGACCCCAAACCCCACCTATACCCCGTGTGCAGCTCCTACGCCTAGCATCAAGAATATAGGAACGGGACTGAGTCTTAGCGTCAACCAGCGCCACCTGTTGGCAGAATCTGGTACTAAACTCTGGACTTATTAAATATCTGGTATGTGTTCCATTGTTCGCTCGTTCGATAATTTGATGTCTCAGAGACTTGCGGTCAAATCTGACCAAAAAAGCTACATAGTCGGGATTTGAACGCATTACCCTCACCGCATGATGCAAGCACGCTGACCACAGAGCTATCCTCGACAGACAAGATATTCGGGATATAAAACTTCTCAATACTAACGATAGGATTTTCTATGCTTAATCAAACTGTAGTTTAGCAATGTATTTAATGACAAAAAACATCATAGTGCGTAGTTGATTCGTGGTCGAGCTGTGATACCAATCGGCTTTGATGCGAGTGGCACCGCGTCCGAGTCCCGTCAGCATAAAATAACTTTCTTTTACATTTATCATTATATAACTACTAATTTTCTAAAACGCCTAAAAGAGATAAGAATTTTTTTTTAACAGACCACCGATAAAATAATAAGTTTTCAATCTTCAGGGTGTAACCTCAGGTTTTTAGCTCTTCCTACCATCCGCAATTAGAGGCAACGCAATGCTCGTTGCTATGCCAAGGGTGATAGATACCTGCAGAATGCAAGATCCACGCACTACGTATGCGTAGGAAGCGTGCGTTGCACACAGCACCTTACTATAACTTAACACAATTCTTCGCCACAACAAATACAGAACTACAACACAGAGAGACTACACATCCAACTTTTAATTCAATAAGGGGATGAAGAAAATATGGATCCGACACCCACGCCATGCGGTGCTAGAGTTCTTGGCCACACCAAATTAGATGCTTGTACCAATTGCTACGATCTACCGCGGTCTCTTACATAAGAGACCGTCTAGATGATCGTCAGTCGATCTCTGTTGCACTGTGCAGGATTCCCAGTGTCTTGTCTCTCAGTGAGTTTGTACGAACACGCAGTCGAGCCGCGGCGTAATGTCGATCACCACGATAGATTATCTTGCCGACAGAAGAGATAAAAAAAATGTCTAGGAATAGGACTATTTTTTCATCCAGTTGGCGTTTTTCAGCTAGCAGTAATATTTCAGAGATTCTAGAGCTCGTTGTTCGCTTACAGGGCAAAACACATCGATACGGCGAAAAGTACGCTCATTGAGGCAAAACATACTTTTCTACAATTGCTTGTCATTTATGGGCACTCTTAAAATGTTCCAGCCGGACGGACCCTGGCTAATTTGTAGTCGGTACTTTTCAATTTGATTGTTTGTGTGCAATAGGTAGGCTACCCATCGTACACGTGTGCGCTGATGTCGACTCCACAGAGCAGGAGCTGGAGTCAATGAACTCAGGTACTTCTCAGAAGAAAATCAAGAAACACGGGGTAAGTTTCGATCGCAGGTAAGAACAGAGGTGTGCATTAGGATCCCCTCGAAATTCTACCCCAGTTGACACCCTTTAAGGGTCAAAATTCGTCACTTGGATTTTCTTTGAAATATTGAAGTAATCAGTGATGTAACCCCTTACGTTTTTTCTTGATTTTTGAAGATTCGCCCATACTATGACCTTAGGGGTAGTTTGCACCCCCGAACACCATGGGCTATTTAGATTTTGCATTAACTTGGCAGTTTAGTCACTAGAAAGATTTTAAAGTTTAAAACGTAAGTAACTCTATACGTTTGGACTTGAGAGAAAAACAGGAACGTGTATTCGATTTCCCTTCTAATTCTACCCCTATCGACATCCCTTGGAGGGCAAAGTATCTTGCATGATTATTCTTGGGGTTTATTGACGCACTGTTGTGACAACGGGTCCTGCGGCACTAGTCTAATGGCGTCGGTGAATGAGTGGATGATGATGAACCTAACCGAGTCTAGAAGGGAAACCTGGTGCCGGTTCGTAGCCTACTCCCGTCGAAGAGCACCAAAGAGACCACCGGCTTAACGTCCCTTCCGAAGAATGGTACAACTCGAACAACAGGATTTCCCCACTAATCTATGCTGTCGAGAGGTTGTCAGGCACGGCGAATGAAGTTGCTGAACCAACCCTGTCTCCCACAAAGAACTGGATATAAGAATGATGGTCACCCATAAAATACTTGACCCAGCACAGTGTGTTGCTTAACTTTGGTGATCTCATGAAAACTGGTGTTCCAACATGCCAACCCATTCGGGAGGACATCCTGCGCCTGTTAAGCTGTAAGCAGTAATGAACTCATGCAGGTGACATAAAGTTTACAGGAGCGAGGATTTTTCTTTACCATATTCGGCACAGCCCGCGATGATACAGAATGTTATTACCAAAGGTCTTGTTATTTCAAGACTTCACCTGGATAAAAAAAGGTAAGAAAGTGAGAAAACACACTACCACATTTTCAAATTTATTCGTGGCCAGGTTGTGAGGACGAGTCAGACCAGTGTACACATACTTATCTTTACATATATATATGTATATATATATATATATACTTACAAGTAAACTTTTAACATATTCAATATCATTACATAACATTATAATAATATTTTCTAGCTATTTTACATTATTTAAATACATTTACATACAGTGCTTGCGACCTCACAGCGCTGAGGAAGTCGGGGATGCCGCAGCTAGCCTTCGTCGACTGGGGGAGACAACTCCCTAGCCGACGGTGCCATCGAGAGGAAGACAATGTCCGGAAGAGACAAGATCCTGGGCAATGTCCCCATCTTGCCACAACCCCCCCAAGCTGAGGTTCACAAATGGCACCAAACCCCTGAACGTGCCCAATATCGTACAATCGAAACCACATGGCTACTCCAAAGGTGGATTCCATGATATGATATTTTGCATGTTGCAGAAAGGAAGTGGCCATTTTTAAGCTCAGCTGTTTCGTGCTACAATGACTAAGCCTAGCGCCGGCGGCAAGTGGAGGTGGCCGGCACCCTCAACAGTGAGCGCCAGCCACCCAAGAAACAGTGCACAGTGCAAAACGCACACAGGCGAAAAAACGGGGGCGACGAAACGACGACGACACGCAAAAGCTAAGAGATTGCGTTAGCCTAGCACGCGTTTTTAAGTATAGTATCGTATCGTTAATGCTTTTAGTTTTAGGCTTAACAGTATTGTCTTTTGAAGTTCGAGATTTTGGAAACAACTAATTCCTAGCCTAACTATTAATCTAGCTACGACTGGACTGAGACAACTAGAGATTAATTTGCTAATCTAAGGTGACGGCTCGGCGAAAATCTTTCTACCTCGCAAAAATAACGTTTCGTGGAAATAGCCAGCTCCCAACGACGTCGTTGCAACGCCGAAAGGGAGGGGAAAAGACCATCCACCCATCAAAGGCCGTTCAGACTTTGTTCTGAGCTAGGAATAAATAACGGCTAGACACTTATTGCACATTCAACTGCGAGCCCGCCTATAAGGCGGCTAAGGAGCTTGCTTTTAACACTAGAATTACAGTATTTGGATGCAGAATATTGGGATTCAAATTCTAAACAGATGCCCTCCACCACCTTCATTGGTTTGTCAAACAATAAGAGCAACTAAAGCTATGCGGCTATCACACAAACCGCGGCGCAAGCAAGAAGGCACGCGGCCAGTAAAATACACAAGAGTTTGAAGCGATAAAACAGACAATAGCTGCAATTTCATAGGAAAGTATGTTACAGGATTGGGTGCATAGGAAAGCAGAAGCTGTAAGTTAAGCTGTAAGCAGTAATGAACTCATGCAGGTGACATAAAGTTTACAGGAGCGAGGATTTTTCTTTACCATATTCGGCACAGCCCGCGATGATACAGAATGTTATTACCAAAGGTCTTGTTATTTCAAGACTTCACCTGGATAAAAAAAGGTAAGAAAGTGAGAAAACACACTACCACATTTTCAAATTTATTCGTGGCCAGGTTGTGAGGACGAGTCAGACCAGTGTACACATACTTATCTTTACATATATATATGTATATATATATATATATACTTACAAGTAAACTTTTAACATATTCAATATCATTACATAACATTATAATAATATTTTCTAGCTATTTTACATTATTTAAATACATTTACATACAGTGCTTGCGACCTCACAGCGCTGAGGAAGTCGGGGATGCCGCAGCTAGCCTTCGTCGACTGGGGGAGACAACTCCCTAGCCGACGGTGCCATCGAGAGGAAGACAATGTCCGGAAGAGACAAGATCCTGGGCAATGTCCCCATCTTGCCACAACCCCCCCAAGCTGAGGTTCACAAATGGCACCAAACCCCTGAACGTGCCCAATATCGTACAATCGAAACCACATGGCTACTCCAAAGGTGGATTCCATGATATGATATTTTGCATGTTGCAGAAAGGAAGTGGCCATTTTTAAGCTCAGCTGTTTCGTGCTACAATGACTAAGCCTAGCGCCGGCGGCAAGTGGAGGTGGCCGGCACCCTCAACAGTGAGCGCCAGCCACCCAAGAAACAGTGCACAGTGCAAAACGCACACAGGCGAAAAAACGGGGGCGACGAAACGACGACGACACGCAAAAGCTAAGAGATTGCGTTAGCCTAGCACGCGTTTTTAAGTATAGTATCGTATCGTTAATGCTTTTAGTTTTAGGCTTAACAGTATTGTCTTTTGAAGTTCGAGATTTTGGAAACAACTAATTCCTAGCCTAACTATTAATCTAGCTACGACTGGACTGAGACAACTAGAGATTAATTTGCTAATCTAAGGTGACGGCTCGGCGAAAATCTTTCTACCTCGCAAAAATAACGTTTCGTGGAAATAGCCAGCTCCCAACGACGTCGTTGCAACGCCGAAAGGGAGGGGAAAAGACCATCCACCCATCAAAGGCCGTTCAGACTTTGTTCTGAGCTAGGAATAAATAACGGCTAGACACTTATTGCACATTCAACTGCGAGCCCGCCTATAAGGCGGCTAAGGAGCTTGCTTTTAACACTAGAATTACAGTATTTGGATGCAGAATATTGGGATTCAAATTCTAAACAGATGCCCTCCACCACCTTCATTGGTTTGTCAAACAATAAGAGCAACTAAAGCTATGCGGCTATCACACAAACCGCGGCGCAAGCAAGAAGGCACGCGGCCAGTAAAATACACAAGAGTTTGAAGCGATAAAACAGACAATAGCTGCAATTTCATAGGAAAGTATGTTACAGGATTGGGTGCATAGGAAAGCAGAAATGAAAAGTATCAGGAAAGTAATTGGGAAGACTGAACACAGAAAACTCAAAGGAAGGTGAAAAGAAGCTCTCGGCCGCAGAGTCAACGGAATTACGACTAGAGAAGAGAACACGGCGGCGTTGTCGTCACCAATCGCCAGACAGCGACGACAAAATACTTCCAACCTCAAAAACGACTCTTCCAACAATCATTGGTCCTAAGCTACTAACAAGTACTACAGTCAACAACGGGTGCCCGGTTCGAAACAAGTTACAAAACGGCAGGGGCGTGTGCCAACCGGCTGAGCGCCGACTAACTCTCTACCTACAGTAAGGCCTTCTTTCTCGATACATGCCCAAAGGCCTACAACGGGCTCTCCTGAGCCACAGCTGCAATGGCCTCTCGAGGGCTTTGCTTATCATCTTTAAGAATCAATCATCCAATTCATCTAAACCAACATCTAGCCAGACCTAACTTTTTTGATGCCAATTTTGCTACGCAAGAAGAACGCACGGATGAAATAAAATATAGAAACTCTCAACAATCGGACATTAGGTACTTAAATGGCGGTATACATCTGCACCCTAGGATATCTTTCCGCCCCGTATAGGTGTGGATTCTTTTGGGGTTAGCTCAAGATCCAGAGAGCACCCCTATCAACCCATGACCAGCCGTTTGCTTACTATAACAAACGGCCAACAAAACCGCGAGAAAAAAACTGGTGCTAATAAATGCAAACAATTCCCAGCTCGACGCCAATACACCCAGCGCTCCACCGGAGCGCCCTCTGGGACGGCATCAAGACATTGCAGATGTTACTTTCACAAGTCTAGCCAAGACTATGGCAGCGTGACTCGGTTAGTAGAGGGTATGAACAGCCAAATCTCGGTCAGGCAGCTGGCGGACTTTCATGGAGCCGTCGGCGCCGCACGAGAAAAGACGCGAGGCGGAGTCGACATGGAGCTGCGTAACGCCCTGCCCAATGTTCTTGAAGAAGCTGGAACGCGCGTGCTCGCCCGGGAACGAGTATATGCTGCCGTGAACCGACAATGCCCAAACCTGCAAAAGAACAAACATTAAAGCCCAATAACTAATAAGAGGTACCAAAAGGAGATTTGTCGACTGTTGAACAATGGACATTGAAATATACCACGGTATGAGAAAGAAAGGTAATTAAAGGTGGAAAGTGTGTTTTATGTTGATTATTCTAGTGTTACGGAGGATCTTAAATAGCCAAAATATCTTACAATAGGTATGTGGATATATATGACATCGAAACATATGGCCATGGGATTAAATATCAATTCAAAACCAAATTTTATATTTCCATAGATTTGTAAGAATAGTTAGCCATATTTCAGGGGGAAGAGGGTCTTTGGCCATGAGCATTCATGTTATCCTCCACTTAAAAAAATACTGTTCAATTAAGAAAGCCAGGCTGACCTTGATATCCCCGTCTGCCGATCCAGTCACAAAGAACTCCTCAGCGGGGTCGATTGCGAGACACTTGATTGCAGACTCGTGTGCTTGGAAACGGTGTCGAAGTGCACGCTGCCGTACGTCAAAGATGCACACGTCACCTTTCTTGCCTGCGGAGATCAGCAGCTGGTGCTGCGGTGCAAACGCCACGCTCGATGCTCCCTGCTCGTGGCATGTGAACCCTGCACAAGAAAGGAAAAACCGCGTTATTAGATCGACTATTTGACAATGACTTTTTCTTTCCTGACTCACAAATGGACAGTTCTCGTAATAACTAGACTTGTTAAGCGAACTAGTTGAAAAATGTTCAAGTCCAGATTAGGTTGAATTGGTGACCATATAGGAACGTCTAAACTACATAATCTAACAAGATTACATTCAAGCACGCGAGCATACGAGAAAAGTCCGTTATATCAGAGGCAAGCATTGTTAAATAACCTTCCGAAATCAATCAAAGATCGTCGAGGAACAAGCAGCCTAAAGAGCGAACTAAAGAAATTTCTCTGCGATCTCTGCCCATATTCATTAAACGAATTCTACGCCATCAAAGAAGCATAATATCGTTTTTATTTAAACATATTACATATACTGTATTGTATCTACACTAATCTGCTGTTGTTATTCTTAATCTATTTTACATCATGACATATTCTATAACGTACTATGTATAATCTGTACATGGATGTTCCCTGAATAAACTTATTATTATTAAAACTTCTTGCATCTTCTCTAAAGGGTTTCGTTAAGTTATGATGCATTTCTTTAGAAGGTAATACTTTCACATGGTTCTATTTTGTTCTCAAGATTTGCTTCTGTTTTCTCTTAGCCAAGGCATGTCTATACTGAGCACTGGCTGAACAGGTTTTTCTGGTTTTAACATTTTCATTAGATTGAAGACTTTTGTCTTTTAAAGAGAAAAATCTAAATGAGCCAATGCAAACTGTACATCAATTGTGATCATTGTACAAAAGCTTATATCCATGCTTACCAGCCACCTGAGCCTTCTTCTGCGGAAGTAACGAGTCCCAGAGGGCGACGTTCCTGCTCTCAGAGCTGTGGCCTGCGGTAGCCACCATGCTGCACGAGCCAAGGAAGACAAAGTCGCTCGTGTGCTTCGTGTGGCACTGGTGGGTCTGCAAGCAAACAAACACTAGTAAAGCAGGGCAAGTAAGCCATGGACAGAAAATCAAGTACAAGTGTATGGCTAAATCAAGCAGGCCCAGTTTGTCTTTGCCCAATGGTACACAGGCATAGCTTAGGATGTATAGCATAGCAGTTATTTAGTATGTACTACATACGGTATACCACATTTATCATTAATTACCAAATAAAATGTAGTCCAAGTCTAAAGAATAAGCAATAAATTGCGTGTGCTTTCTTTCAAAACAGAACTTAATATCAGAATAGTTTTTCAAGTTTTGAAGATTTTTTCAAAGGTCTAGTTATCAAGACTTAACCGCTAACTACAAGCAATGTTGCATAGCACTTAGGAAACAATGTCACGTTATACCTAATCAGTAATCAATATTATTTTGAATGTGAGTGCTCATTTTCATTCTGAAAATGATTCATTTAAATAAACAGCTAAATTTCAGAGACTGAGACACTTAGGTCTAAACCTTCAGTGTTTTTAAAAGCCTGTCTAATGCATCCGTACATTGAATATCCTATTGCAGTCTCTTCAACGAGCACTCGTGAACAAGGAACGCAACAATACTTACAAAGAACGGTCGGCTGGCAGAAGCTGCAAGCCCAACCTGCCAAAGGCTGAGGTTTCCGTCACCGTCGGCGACCCCGAACTTGTTGCCGTGCTCAGAGAAGCGAACTCGTGTCACCTTGGCAAACGTCCCTGCCGGGCGCGGCACCGCCACAGCCTGCACGTAGCCCCATTCCCACATCTGCACGGAGCCATCTTGAGAGCCAGTCAGGTCTGCAACAAACATTCGGGTGTCACTGTGTTAACCTGGGTTCGGCCACCTGTGTTCACTATGTTAACAACTAGGTCCCTAAAATCTACCGAATAAAATATATATATAGGTATGTAGGTATATAGGTATATGGTAATAACTTTGCACCACCAAATACCTACCTTGCGATCCAAAATGATCTGAAGAAAAAATTGCTTGGAAAACCTTAATTTAAGAATGAACTACAGTAAAAGTTCAATAAAAGTTAATTCTATAATTATCTTAGCTTATCAGATGGGATAGTGTCTTGCAAAGTGTCTTACAAAGAGGTAGCAGTGGATGTGCACTCAGCCTTCTGATTCCATCAACTTTGTGTTTGAGTACCTGAAAACACACAGAAATCATCGTTACTTAGCGATGTCGACAGGTGATTTTAATATTCTAAATCAAGACATCTAGGTATCTAATTATTCTAGCAAGACTCTATGAAATCTAGATTCTAAGACTGTTATGACTAAATCTTGATGTTAAAAATTAACGAACACATGTTTTTACTGCATACAAGTCACAAATACACAATCATTCTTACGTGCACACAAACATTTTCACAAAAAAAAAGGAAAAGAAGGGTTAAAAATAAGAAAGCACTATGCCTGTCATTCAGATTTTTTTTAGCAGCATAGGTAACATCTACCTACTGGCCAAATGTCTAAGTAAATGTTCAGCGAGTGCCGACACACGAAAGTGATAGAATTCAGAGAGACGAACAACAAGATTGCCGATAAATATATTCTGATTGGACAGTTTTGAACCCAGGCGATAACAAAATTGCTAACAGCAAAAGAATACATTTTATTTACAAACAAGAAGCAAACCAAATGTAGACCTACCTACTGTACTACAGCATGACACTAATCTTTGAGAATACCACAAGTAAATGGTAACAAGAAGAAGAAACTAGTACATGTTACGAAACGTCGGGAAATTTAGTTGTCCTTTACTTAGCATTCAAAACCCATCTCAAAAAGTTTTTGTTAAAATAGTGGGATATTTATAAATATTAAAAATAAAATATGTATTGAATGTTGCCTTTTTTGTATTCTACATACATTATATTATTTCACTTCCTGAGTATATGTATTTTACAAAATAAAGAAAATTGAATTGAATTGAATTGAATAAATTGGTGAAAAAGATTGAGACAGAATAGATAAGTAACATAAGAAATTCAATGTTTGTTGAAAGACAATGGCGTAGGGTGACGACTGATCTGAAGAGAAACGGAAACAACCGAACATGGAAGCGTTAACAAGAAAAAATCCAAATGAGGAAGGAAGACTTGAAGGGAAAGGGCAGGAATAACCTATTTAGTAGGTACTAGCGTTGGTACTAGCTAGTAGGAAGAAGAAAATATTGAACTCTGACTGCAGAAACCAGGTTTTTTTTCAATTGCATAGATTCTTCAGGGTGTGCACTTGATCGAGACAACTAGGGGATCGAAGGTTTTCTAGTCGAGCCGAGGACTGGGTTGGCTACAGATCAGGCCTCACCGGTTTCAGCAAGTGTCGACTTCGTTCGACCACGAACTGACAGAAGCGTGGGTCGTGCGAGCCCGGAAAGTTGAGCCCTTTCATCTGGGTTAGCGTGAGTACAGACACAAGAGACAGAGATACACATCAGCCAAGCACACCACCACCCAGACATCGGAAACAATCGACAGCCACAACAAAGGACTAACTTTGCTATCACGCAACCTTCGAGTGTCTCAAGTATTAACCTAGCTGACTTGTTAATTTTGTTACTATATCATGACTTGACTCAAGATTGAGGTTAAATTTCTGGTTAATTATTCTTTAATAGTGAATCCTCCCTTGTGCAAAACTGGCTGTTTGATTTTAATAACAAGATTGTTATTCCAGATTAGTGTTGTAGAACAGGACCAAAACATATATACCATATATTAGACACACACAATACAATACTCCCTACCTACATAGAAATACAAGTCTTAGTTTTTCTACTTAGGAAAATCACTTACATATCAGCCACTTAAACAAGACCTGATGTGAACAGCGCTGTCAGAGATAGTATTACCACCAATAGAAAAGTCTACGGCTATAAATAATTCTGAACGTCAAATTATAGGAGATAGGTATTGTTCCTAATGCAATTAGTATCAACTAACAAAATATTTATCTTAAAAAATCTTTCTCTCTTGAAAAACCTGCCTTAGACAGTGCCTTTGCAGCCAGGTACAAAATCAGGATCTTTTTGGACTAGGATCTTTTGACAAAGTTCTTTAAAATATAAGTTCTGTGACCTGATCACATCATTTTCTCTAGGATTTTTCTCTACGATTTCACATTTTTTTGAGGATTTCATTATTTCACCATTTATCTCCTGCTATAATTTTTTTTCATTTACACAAAAACAAGTTGTTTTTAAACAACTTGATCCTCCACTTCACTGCCAGGAGACCAGAATTAATCCTTACTCTTAGCAAGGGTTACTTGCTTAGCTACATTATCCCACAATGCGCATAACTCTCCGCATGGTCTTCCACTTTCCGATCGCTACTTTCTTTACAGTTAATGCCTTGAGATGGCTAGAATGAACTGACCACGGAGGCTCCGCGTCCTGTCTGACCGCCAACGGCATGGCCCTGGTGACTGGAGTTGTGCGTTGGCGGAACCTGCGCCAGCATGGGTCGATCGGCAGCTGTCTGGATCACTAGGAAGCCCGAAGCTGGTAGCGTCTCAGGTTCACTGTAAAACGCACCGCAAGTCATTAGCACTCGCGCCTTGGAACTTGTACTGAGCATGTACGGAGGGTGTACGGATAGGTAGCTATGTCTTGGATTGCAAAGTTGACATGGGTAGTAAACTTCAACTGGTTAATTATCTTCAAAAGAGCAGATATGTTACCATGTTAACATGTTGTGTAGACCACAGTCTAGCTTAATCCTGAGCTGATAGCTTGAGAAACCTGTCGTTAATCTGCACTCACAACAACTACCTCCATACAGCTAGAAGAAAATATCAACGGATATTACTCCATGTGAAATGATATCAATTATTATTATAAATTAACAAATTATAGATCATATTATAGTTTCTAGCCTAATGAAACAATGGCCAAGATGATTGTATTGGGTAGGAAATATGAATTGTGAAACAGTACAGAAACCTATAAAAAATAAGTAGCTGTCTACATTATAACAGCATTATAAAGCGGTGGTAAGGACAGCGAACTTACCGTGTGAGGTTTACGATGTCAAACTCGCACTCATCCTCCAGCCAGCATGGAAGCTCGAGCAGCAACGAGATGTCCATTTCTTGCACCTCGCGCGGAGTGGCCAAAGCCAGCAGCCCGCCGCTCACAGCATTCAAGCAGAACGCTGATATGGAGTCTTGCTCTTTGTGGATGATACGCACTGGCTCCGGGAGCTAAGAGGATATGCGAGAATGTGGATGGTTATTGACAGTGTAATTTTACGTAGGTACTTACAAATTTAATTTTACACTAGCTTTGCAAATTTGAATACCATTGTAAATTGTAATAGAACTTGAGATGCCACTGCTTCCTTTATGTCGATTTGAGAAAATCATGAGGGAATTTAGAACCCAGTCACCCTTTATTCATGTTTAAACTTCAGCTAGTTTTGAGAAAATGAGTGCATGTTTAACAGTTAGAATATTAGTCATTACTTGATGAGAAAAATTCTTACTAGCAACCCATATTGAATTTTACAGCAAACATAACACCATTCTTATGATCCACAATAAAACAACCACCATATCACTGCCACCATCGTGAAATACAACCCAGCTCACCATGTGGTGGTTATGTCCTGCAGCAGATGCAGCATTGGACTCTCGATCGTCGTTCCTCGAGATGGTGCCATCAAGTTCAGGTTCAGTGATGGTCGGCTGGCCACGACGCTTGCCAAACACAGCGCGGATGAATACGTCCTGCACCGACTCCAGGCGCACCAGGTAACTCCACAATCGGCGAACTGGCGCGGCTGATGCGTGACGAGGGCTGCAGGGAAAGAAAACTCTCGAGTCATTGTTGTCTCACTTGAAAGAAGGTGCGGCAATTGAGATTCAATCAAGATTTCATTCAAGACTTGGACAGCAGTACCATTTCAGCACAACATTGTAAAGACAACGATGACATTGCTTAAACTGACACTTCTATAAAAATGAAGGTTGCCATTATCTTGTTGCTGCCTCGATTGTTATTGATGTCACACGAGTAAATAAATTATCCAGAAACATTTTTGAAGAGCCACTCGATACTCAAGTGATAAAGTCATCATCCGAATGTTTAACTGTAATGTGTTTTATTAGGAACACTTATGTCATGTGATTAACACTGAAATGCGATTTTTTTTTAAGGACATTTTTTTCTAAATAAACAACTTCCAAACAAAACAAACAACAAACGTATGTCTTTACAGATTTACTTACCCAGCCTTTTGAAAACTGATCCAAATACAAACTTTAACTAAAGACAAACTAAAAACAATTGTTGAAAACTTGTGCTGAATCAATACAAGCAGCTAGCTCTGATCTACAACAGTGAACGTTAATTGTTTCGAGGATTTTTTTTCGTATTATGTTCTGTGAAAAGTAATTCAGGACCCCAGTCATCGAGCACTTACTGGAACGGTGTGTTGGCTCGCTCTACCAGCGACCGGTACTTGTGGATGGCGGGCCCGGTTGCTCCGGTCTCCACGCAGCAGCCGGGGATGTAGTCAGCTGGCGGAGGACGCCGGGCATCCAGCTCCTCCTTCAGCATGTCCTGCCATTGACTCGTCACACGTAGCACGCCATGGATGAGTGGGCTGCACACCTGTGATAACGTCAACCGTATTAGCAGGATGCTAAATCTTATACCAATTGCAAAATCACGTTCACTCAGGTGGTGTATTGTGGAAATCCATATGGTTTATAATTTTACTTCTATTGCACCATTTTCGGCAGAGTTTTAGGGAAATCTAAAGTAAATTTAGCTTGTAATCACCATATGTTGATTTGGTTGGCAAGCACTATGTGAGAAAAATCAGTAATGCAGTCTCTAAATCATCAAGCACAGAGCACAAAGTGTGCTCTAATGCAACAGACCAAAATCAACAAAGGCAGTGTCCACTAACAGGAAAATTAACATGTAGACCTGATAGTGTTATCAAATTTCATGCTCTGCGATGAATTCTGGGCAATTTCATTCAACAAGAAATGTCATTTTTAGAGAAACCTGCCTGCATTATTGATATTGCAGGAAAAAACAAACAATCATGCCCCTAATTAGCAAAAAAAAACTTAAACTGGCATTTCTGGCTTCTGGCTTTTGGACAACGGTTTGAAACTGCAAACTCACAGGCAGTTCCTGCAGTTCAACACCGGCAGTGGCGAGGAAGTCGTGCATCTGCGAGAGCGCCAACCGTACGACTGCAAGTCGCAGGACGCACCAGCTGAATGAATCAGGGTTGGAGTGCTCTGTGTTTTCCTTGACGTCCTTCGTGCCGGTGGCGGGCGTGGTAGTAGTGTCGAAAACGTCCTCCTCCTCCACCTCTTCCTCCTCCATGTCGACGTCGCTAGCCACCGAGTCAGCCGAGTCGTAGCCGCATGACTCGTTCTCCTCCGCTAGCTCGGGCTGCAGGAACGTTTCATGTTAGTTGGGAACGTGACGGGTTTGAGTGCTGACACAAACTTCCTTGCAATCAAATTAAGACACATCGTATTATCAGTAACCTGTCTGACATATAACATCATTGTGCAGCATGGGTAACAAAAGTCAAAACAAAAATGAATGGAGCTTAAGTTTCAAGTTCATCCCTTACTTTTTCATCAAACTGTCCAATTCACGGCAAAATTGTGCCATTCCAACACAAATGTTTGGATCGCAGTTTTAAAGAGCTCATACGTGCGTTGGTTGTTGAGCGAGAGCCTCAACACAAGTTGAGGAAAGATTATGCACATCAGTATTAGCTAAGAAATGTGCATAACAATGCTAGAGAAAATATAATGACTGTTAAAAATAAGCAACTATGCAGTTATTGCATGTGATTGGCCGCCAAAGAGCGACATCTGAAACAACTAGGTGCCTGTACACCACCGATACTCCAATACCCAACTTACCCAATCCAAGTCTGCCAAAAGAGAAGTGGTCAAGAGAAAGTCACAAACCAAGCAGTAGGAAAGTGCAAAAAAAAAAGGTAGACAGACTACTTTGAAATTACAGTAAAATTTCATTTCTTTCTCCTTTTTCTAGAAACTGTTCAAGCAATGTCAATGCCTTTGAGAAATGGTGGAATGAATTGTAAGTTACCAAGAATACAATCTCAGTAAATATGTGTGAAAGATATAGGCATTCTAGGCCAAAATTAATAGATTATAAATTTTGAACAGTTCTAAGTAAGCAAAAACCAATATGAGTCGAACTTGGTTGTTACCATAACAGTTTCCTAGTAGCTATCTATTTCCAAAACTTGGGAAGACTTATACCTTAGAGCTTATACCGAAGTACTAATATTCTACACCTGTATTTGATACTTTTCCACTACCTCCAAGCCTGTACAGATACAGCATATGTGAGAAAAGGACTCGTATTCTAAGAGTACAGCAGACCAAAAGTGCCCCCAAAGATTTTCTAGTCATGCTGGTATCGAGAAAATTACCTACCACAATTTTGTGCCGAGTTTTCTAATTTTGTTAACAGAGAAGAGAACAATTAACATTAACAGAACAGTGTATATCCAAGGCTGGTGAAGTGCAACAACTCAGCTGGGATTGAAAATTATTGGGGAAGAAGAAGCAATACTGTGGGCAACTTTCTGAGAAAGACAATATGAAAGAAAGACATTGTCCTCGATTACGGTTAACAACCCCGTTTTGATGACGCTGATACAGCAAGAATTAAAAAAAAAAATTATGCTTAGCAGTCAAGAGACTGAAGTGGTGGGTGGTGAAGTGGTGAGTGCAAGGAGTAATAAATACAAGAGAAGTTGCACAAAGAGAAATCACAACAACAATCTCATTTCTTCTTTAAATTGTGTAACGACCCTACCTTCATGAGGAAGTAGGAGACCATTGACATCTCCGGCGAGACAAACTGCTCGCGGTACGTGGGTTTGTCCTCCTTCATGCTGGGCGCGGCGGCTTGAGATCCAAACTGGCCAAGCAGCTTCATGTTGAGCCGCACACGCTGCTTGGTGAGGCTCGTCACAGTCGTCCAAACACCACCTTCGGTCGGCGGCTCGCGGTCTACACTGCCACTGGTGGGGGTCTGGTGCAAGCAAAGAAATAACAAGATGTTACTCAGAAGTTTTTTTTTTTGTACTGGCCTTATTCAAAGTGTTTCGAGATGACGTACATAGCAATTTTGGTACTCAGAATCTCAAAATTGTAGATCTAGCTTTTCAGTTTTTTTTCATAGGATAGCTCTTTAGTAACAGTGTCAAATGCTGGAAAAGTTGTTTGGGATGGATCACATGAAAAAAAATTACTTGGTACTTAGCTGTCATGTACATATTAGTATTACTACGCATCGGGAAACCGATACCCAGGGATAGCCTAACATCGCGTTACATCTGCATTTTGCAAGGAAGATTAACTGTCACTGCTTGATATCTTCCTTCCTAAGCCATCTGCTAAACTTAAATACATGAATTTCAACCACAAGAATTAAAATAAATTCTCCTAAACACATTTACTTGTGGTATCATTTAAAGACTACAAAACTTTGCCTTTGATTTGAGACCACACCAAAATCCTTTAAACTTGTTTTTAAATAAGGCAAAGATTTCTACAAAAAAAGTGCTACCTGCATCGTGGCTCACCTGTGGAGTGGCAGCGGCCGCTACGGCCACGCGGAGAAGCTTCTTGACTCCGCCCCCAAAAAGCAGCGCCCACGTCGTTGTGGTGAAGCGCTGGCCCGCAAGGCGGTACAGGATGAGTGCATCACAATTGCACAGGGCATACACCAGCAGGCTCATGAAGGACGCCACAAATGCCTGACAAAAAGGAAAGTAACGCTTAGAGGCAAAATAAATAGTCATCATGAAATATCCAGGAACTCTGTTTTTTGTTTGGTTGCTGGGTACACCATCAATCTTTTGAGTTTGAGTTTGAGTTTTTTTATTTTTCATTTCCTTACAGAATACTCTTTTTGTTTGTTAAAAACTAGAGTTTGAAAAAAGGTCACAGTATGAACAAGATGTCATTAATTATTTAAATCAGCAATACATGTTCATAAGTAGAAAATTTCATAAAATCTTCAATTCACAACATATTTTCATTAAACTAGCCTAGCTTTACATATTACAATAAATACACTTACAATCCTTTGCTAGCAGAAATTCGTCTAAAGTATAAAATCCATGATTAAAAAGGAACCTTTTCGTCTTTTCTTTAAGAGCCGATCTTTTACTCTGAGATTTTATGTTGCCTGGAAGATTATTAAAAACAAAGACACCGATGTTCTTCGGATTACGCTCTGCTATGTTGAGTCTGGTTCTTGGTTGACGAAGATCATTGCGTCTTGTGTTAAAATTATGCACTTCGGTCTTTTTCTTAAAAACTGTGGTATTGTCAAATCGATATTCGATTTCGAGTCAAATCGATATTTCATTACATTGATTGTACTGACAGAAAACCTTGCAGTCGGTAGTATTCAGACATCATCAAGATTCAGACATCATCTTCAGCACTTCTGGTAAGCTGCGCTATCCCTACCTTTACTTATCCCCACTCTACTTAGGTACTCAGCTCTAAGGCAAAAAACCCTTCAACATGTGCACATGAGCGGTGGTTGACATTTGTGATTTTATGGACTTTTGAAATAAAACAAAACTAGTAGTCACTTATAAACAAAAATCAAATATGGTTAGAAGACCTAGCTATTTCCTAGTCCAGGACTTGGATGTTTGAATAGTTTTAGCTTAACAAAATCAGCGCCAACCTCAGCTATACGAACATACGGCCAGTAAGATTTTATAATTTTGTAACACATCGTCTTACCAATCCCCTATTCACTTCAATACCTCTCGCTCTTCACCATTCAGTCTCAAGGTTTGGTTATTGTTTTATGTCCCATGTTTCAGATACATTGTGCAATGTCCTCCAGTCGACATCACGCTTGAAACTGTCCTGTGTCCCCCATGTCTCACCTCGCAAAGCAACAAGTTGAGCCTGGGCGTGTCCTCGTCCTTCTCGCGCGCTAGCAGCGCCCTTAAGTTGGTGACGCCCGGCCACTTGGCAGGCGGGGTGGTCACCGCCAGCGGCTCGTCAGTAGAGTAGCGCCGCCTCTTGGCCTGTGCCGCAATCAGGTGGCTGCCGGCGCTCACAGTGTTTGCACGCGCTATCGACTCTAGCCCCGACCTGCACAGAACGGATAGGGGACGGGTGAATAAGCCATTTCAAATTGCTCTTTGGAGTTTGTAATTTGTACTGGTTACTGGTTGGCGGTGACTGGCTGGTGAGGGTAGTTTGTACTCTGTTTGCTGTACTGTAGTGGTACTGTTTAAAAGAGAATAAATTTGTACTAAGACTACAATTTTCATTTCACATTTTTCTTATTAGGGAATTTCTCTTATTTTCCACCGATGCATCCTTTTAACGCCAGTGTAGTTTTGTGAAAGCAGCAAATTGTTTTAGTAAAGAAGTAAAAGCTCTATACTAGGATTTGGCCTCTTGGTTTTTAATTCTTCTTTAACACACTTATTAACAAATTCACTATCGATTAAACTTCATAGTACGTCACCATTTTACAGTGTTTGTTTCTGGCACCCTGTATCCGATACAATGCAATGTCTCCAACAAATATCCGAGACAAAACTAATCAGTATTATATTATCACGACCACAGGCCACTCTCGATAGGCTACCATCGTTGGCAGCTTACAGCTTTGGAACTTACCCGCTGTCTGCCTGCTGCTTAAAGCTGTCGCTGTCGCAGAGGCTCTGGTAAATACACGCCGAAAGCGCGACAGCTAAATCTCGAAGCACGAATACCTCGCTGCTGGGGGTACGGCCAGGAAGGGGCAGCGTTCGCATTCCCACAATCGTCTCTAGCATGTCGTGCGTGAGCGCCTGTCAAACGCACAACCGTTAAAAAATATCCGGAAATTCAGAAGCAAGACTGGTAATTATCATATTTGAAAGTCATATAGCTATGGAAATGATATTTTAAAATGCACATTAGATAACTGGTGATTTGTAAGTAATCTTTATTAGTCATCCTTCTGGTTTCTAAAGAGCTCTTTCAAGGGACTTTGCATTTTGGATTTCCACTGGGAAAACGATTGTTTTCACAAGAAAGCTGTTGTTAATAGAGTATTGTTATTTAATGCAATGTCATGGAAAGAAAATCCTTGTGTAAAAAAATTACATTGAAAAATAAAGAGAGTATCCTTGCACATCATATCTCACAACATACCCAATTTCATTACCCCATCCATTTGCTATGTTCAAAAATTAGCCGATGGAGGAATGGAATCATCCAGCCGTACTGACCTGCAAATGTCTGACTGGATCAGCAACGACAGTCTTGTTGCAAGCCACACTGGCCGACAATAGCGGCAGCGTCGTGGGGAACGGCAACGGTGACAGCAATTGCTGCTGCGTCTTTTCCTGTTGCAACTCCTGTAGCAGTAGGACCAGCTCCATCCGCACTGATGCCAAGCCGCCGCCACTCGCGCCGTGCAGGCTACAGTAGCTCAGCAGCGTGCGAAGTAGCGTCTCGTTGGCTACACCGCAAACGAGTGGCATTGGTCAATGGTGATACACAACTGGTACGAAACTTTGAGGTTAGTTACAGCAATGCTTAGGAGGGTACAAAAGTTATGTTATTAAAATTTATGGTCTTCTTCCCTTTACATTCCTACCTAAAAAAAAAATCTAAGCGAAAAAAAATCACCTATTTTCCAAATGACTACCAGCAAAGAATGTAGACTTGAATAGTCACAAATGACTCCAAAAAATATATGAATTGTCTATGGCTACAAAAGAATACATTCTTTTGGAGAACTGTTCCTAGGATCAAGGAATTCTTATTTTTTTTGCAGATCAAAGGATTCGCAAAATAAAACGATTATGAAATAAGGAACTATGAATTTTAAGATTTTAGTTGCAATGAACATTAATCGAACAGGCATTAAATGACAATAAACCATAAACATACATTGAGCACATACAATACGCCCCAAGCACTGGTCGTGCATGCGGGACTGACCTTTGAGCCACTTCTTGCGACGGGCGGCACGATGCACCTTGGCTTCGAACTCGACCTTCTCGGCCATGAGAATCTCGTGCAGGGTTGGCTTGTCGCCGGGCCGCAGTGTCGGGGGATCGGCAGCGTCGCCCAGGCCTTCTTCTGCACGTGCGGTTAGCAGAGCGTGCATGGCCACGGTTAGACTCATCGCACTCTCGTCCTCTCATCGCACTCTCGTCCTCTCATCGCACTCTTGTCCTCTCACACAATCACTCTCATTCTTCCACATCACTAACTCTCAGGAGGTGTTGGAGGAAGTTGAGAATTGCAAAAACACCAATCTTGAATTGGTAGGTAAGAAAGATGAAGTACCTACCATCTTAATTTTAAATTAATAGGATAATATTATTGTTTTTTTCAAGAATATTGAGAACTGCCCTTGTTTCTTACATTCTACTCCCATCACTTGCTCACTATAAAATAAGTAATCTATTGGAAGACGTGGCAGGGTGGGGTGGGGTGGGGGGGGGGGGAGATACGATTTGAAAAACCTAACAAAAGTATAAAGCTTTCAAAGCCCATTTTATAGGAAACGTCTTCCTTTCTGTTACTACTTTGACTTTGGCTAGTTACCGATTTAGAAAACATCCATCATCATTGCAATCAAAACTAAATTCAGTCACATCATTTCTCTCACTCTCCTATTCATTCAAAGTTTTGGGGTTAGTTTTTGTATCTAAATCTCTAGAGTTTGCAAGCAAGTACGATGCACATGTCATGTTTAACTTGATACAATTGTTTAGTGGTATATTGAATTTTCTGTGACTCGTGGGTGAATTTATTCAGGGCAAGACTCAGTGGTCTTGAATGTATTGCTGACATGAAGAAGGACAAAACAATTTGATGACGTAATTTTCAGAAGTCAGGAGTGTACTGTATCTGAACAAAAATTATTATCACACACTCTTTACGCAATTCTTCAGTCAGCAATACATCCAATTAATGACTGGAACAGCCTTTTATTTATAAATCATAGATGGATGCATTAATACCTTGTCAACAAACATTATTCATTATTTATGACTGAGAATGACCACTCTATTCTCTATTCTCTAGAATGACCACTCCACTCTATTCTATGCAACTAGACGTGATTGTAGGCTTTAACGACATAAATCTAGCTCAGAAGTTTTAAACTGGTCAAATAGTACTTTAAGGCACGTCTTTTATTAACTCACTAATATTGGGTAGATAAAGTAATTAAATCACGCTATTTTGGTTACAAAAAATTCTGATCAAACTGATTTGAGCATAAGTCAGGCAAAAGGCCACATCAGCATCGAGGCTATTTGTACCGTACACATGGAAACTAAGTGGCACTGAATAGTGATCATTGGATCTTTACTGATATATTCACTGATTATCTATTCGGTACAGTCTACCACAGAGTGGTCATGTTTGTCTTTGAGGTCATATATCTTAGCCAGGTTACCCAGCATTAAGAGCCAATTTAAAGAAAGGTCCCACGCACCTGGCCCAAGCGAATCAGGTTCGCCGAAACTGTAGTTACAGAGCTGTCGGAGGGCCTCCACTTCCCGCTCGAGCCAAACATAGAGCTGGTAACGCAGCTGGCCTCCATCTACCTCAAAGCCGGTGGCCAATGTAGATAGTTCCTCCATCAGGATCTTGAGACATGCCACAAACTTGAGCTGCTGCGCCATAATGTCCAGCTTGCCACCAAACGAAGCATCCTCCACTGTAGAGCAAGGTGCAGAAGAACATTTTTTCACAAGGGACAACCAAACATGGATTAATCTAGTCCTTTTAGATTGTTTGTCAGTGATTCATTATTTGAATAACCCAGAGCTCCTGAGCGTAGGGTTTTTAAATCTCCATATACTATAAAGTATATCATATCACAATAAATTTAACTAATATTAAAAAAATTTAAATATGGTCTCAACAAAGCCTAGAGAATATCCTAGGAACATCCTAGAGAAGCTATAATAATAATATAGAGAAGCTACAAAAAGTTGCAAAAGTGTGTACCGCGATCTTCAGATTCTGCCTGCGTGGCATGCATCTGAATCGGCTTCTGGCTGTCTTGGCTGTTTTCCTCCTCTTCCTCGTCGTCCCAGTTGAGAGACAGGGACTCCTCTTCGCGGTTAACCGGCGCAGACCAGTCGAAGCTGCCCGATGTGTCTCCTCCTATATGCAAAACATGACGCTCACAATTGCTGCACACTTTTTACATCAGGTAGAGGCCTGCTATGCGTTTTTTTAATAAGGATAGCGATATTGTGATTAATAATCACAATAATATGATAGCGGCTAGCTTTAAGTATGTGTCCTTTAATGATTGGTTTAACTTTAAGGTGACAGTTAAGGACATTTTTTTGTAATTTCCCTTTAGACAACCCCTAATATCAGTGTGGTAATGTACTGCTTGTGCAAACGCACCCTTCTTGTTGGTTGTGTTTCCCCAGCCGAGGTTGCCAGTATCAATCTGGAAGTCCTGGGGTGCCCGGCCCTTGGAGGGAGAGCCTAGCATGCTAGGTGTGTCTTCTCCACCGGCATCCATCACCTGCAAAAAACAGCCGGTCATTCCACACTTAACACTGCAACAATCAAAATATCCCACTATTTTCCCATTAAAAACCTGCACCCTGATTTCTTGGCTGCTTTGTACTTCTTACTTTGCACATACAGGTTCACTGTCAGTTCTCCAGATACTCCTGACAAAGTTTTTAAAAATAAATAAAGCATTTGTGTCTCATAGTCATGTGTCATATTCATATACTCTGATTTGTAGCTCATACAATGAAGCAGCTGTCTTCTAAAAAAAAAATTCTCACTGGTCTGAAAGTGAGTATGAAAGCAGAGGGTGAATACATAGGTGCACTGCAGGACTGATGGTTACCTTGCTAGGCAGCTTGGAGAGAACCTCAAGCGCAAGCGCAGGACATCCAGCCTTGAAGTGGGCATGAGCTGTTGTGAAGTAAAGCTGCCGTTCCAGAGGAGTGATCGAGTCCTCCAGCATCAGCTGTAAATGCAAGGCAACAGTTTAGCCAGGCTAAGATTAATGACAATCCACAACTTGCATAGATTTTGCCTTTGGAATTGGAGTCTTATTAACTAATTTCAATAGAATATAAAGTAAGCTAATAAGAGGCCTCATATTTGGGCCTTGTAACATATAAAAGATTCATATTGCTATATAAGTGGACACAAGTCATATTGTAGAACTACTCTATACAGACATGAATCAGTAGTTGCTTCAGAACAGATTGCTTCAATGTTGCTAGAGTGGCATACAAAACTAAAAACCTGGGAAATCTCACAACATAGGCATAGATGTTTGAAATTCCCATGCCAATGCATATTTTCCCTCAGTCCCAACAAAAGCTACTTTTCAATAACTATGAATGGCACTAAGTCAAAAACACACTCCCAGAAAAAGTATGCACCTGTTTATCAGGATTGGGTGCTTTGGTATCAGAACCGTAGCTGAACCCGGAGAGTACAACAGCATGTGCCTTGCGCTTGTCCTGTGCCGTCGAAGCCATGTACTGGCGGATGAGCAGCGGATGCGTGCGCAAGTAGACGTAGAAGTTGAACACGTTGGGGTTGGCGGTGGCACCCTCCGGTCGGTCGTCATCGGGACATTGTGGATGCATCGAGCCGGCGGTCGTTTGTAGTAGCGTGTTCAGGCTGCCTGTGTGGTCCTGGAGGTGAATGTAGCATAGTACGTGAGGAAATGAGTCAGGCTAGTTCATTTTTTGCATCCAGTTAAAGATAAGAGATATTTATTTTCTGTCTATGTTATATCATGATTCATGACACCTAACCTAACCTAACCTAACCACTACATGAGTTATAAAGCACAGATCAGCCATATCCTTACCTTGAGGATCCAGAGGGCCATCGAGCGTAGGAACGGATCGGGATGGGCCATGGCCAGGTTCTGATTGCCACCAGTGGCGTCACATCCGAGAATCTCCTCGTAGAGCAGGCGCTTCATGTTTGGCGGTGTGGCATCCATTTCTCCCTCATACAATCGGGCTATCACCATTGCCAACTGTAAGTCGTCCAGCTTGTTCAAGCAGACCTAGGCAAGTTCAGAGATACCCATGATTTAACCGAGACTAATGGCTGTTTAGTTACCAACAGTAATTAATTTATTCCATGTGATAAATTTGGTATTTCTTGCCACACTTTTTTGGTACACATTTTCTTGCTAAAGGAATTAGCCTTCATGACAATGTTGAGAATGTCAAAAAGTTTCAAAGTACAGTGTTGGTATAAACAAGGAGGATGATGGTTAGAGGAAGTGAAATGACTAGTCTTTTTTCTACATTAATGAAAGTAAGGAAAATTACAGCCATTGATAACAAGTATAAGAATTTAGAAGGTTGGGAGTCATAATTAACTATCAGGGTTTACAGAGTTTTCAACAGGCATTCTATTCAAAGAATGATGCAGCCTTGTCATCTCAAGCCTAGGTTTGTTTGTAACTTACAAAAGCAAAATCTTACTTACAATCTGACTAAAATATGAGCCCAACACATTCAAGTCTCAACTGTACCAACCTCGATAGCGTCGCGAATAGCGCCGGCCAGAATAAAGAACGCTGCGGCGTGCTCAAAGCGTTGTTTGCCGAGCAGGGCAAACGCGTTCTTGAGTGCAGCCTTGCGCCACCTGTCCTCGGCAAAGTTGTTGGCGAAGAACGCAGTCATCTTTTCATCACGTTTCGAACGGAAGAGCCCCCACACAAGGCTCTTCTTCTTCATCGCCAGGTAGAAGATGGCTGCATCCATCGGGTCTTGCTTCACCATGTACGCAGCTTTGGCAATCTGCGTGACAAACGGAGCACATTTTCAATGGCTGGGATCTGAGCTTTATGCATCTATCCTTAATCTAACTAAAAGGGGCATTTACCCTTCAAAATTAATTGTTACTTTAGTTTTTAACTGTAGTATGACTTGAAATTGACCTATTTAAAAGAATTTTCTGAGAATCTGCAATAAATTATCTAAGATTTCTGGCTTTTCGCATGGCGCGATCTGCGAGCTGAGTATGATTCTCTTGTAAAGTACTGTCTTTCCCTGCGGGCATTCCGTTGGCAAAATTCGCCAAAAGTTTATCCCCTCCCTACCGATTATTCCTTCTGAGCGCTGTCACTGCCGCCAAGGCTCGGCCGTGGCACGCTCAGAGCGGCACTGCACGAAAATATGCAACATGCTTATTACATACCTGCGGTAATTTGCTTACCATGGCTAAACGAATAATCGTATCATAAAGCCATATTATTTAACACAGAGGAAGGATGGAGGACTATGCTCAAATTATTTGAATTTTATCTGATCAGAGGTTTGTCTCGGTGCTAGGGGTCGAAAAAACACTATGGGTTATTTCTTACAGGAATTTGTTTTCTAAGCACCCAAGCCAAAAAACGCGAACTTTGGCAATTTCTGCATGGACGGCCGTGGACACACGAGTTTTTTTTTTTATAGTCCAAATGCCAATATTAAATCTTTCAAATCTATGCTAAAAATTAATTTTGAAGGGTAAATGCCCCTTTGAATCGCAAAGAAAATTCTCAGGATATTTGTCACAACTCTCAAGCACTAGACTGAAATCTTCTCCTTCTATGAAACCAAATAAAATTGTAAAAAACTGTGCATACATTATTTCAAAGATTAGATAGGTATTATAGGATCTTAATATTACGAACACCAGCACCTTTTGGCAAAAAGAAACAGCTGTCAACTGTATAATTTATAGAAATAGTTCTTATAAACTATATAGTTTTATAGTATAACCACAGGTATAACTATACTTTAGTTTTATAGTATAACCACAGGTATAACTATACTATAGTTTTTATAGTATTTTATTACTATCGTTTTTATAGAAATGTATCTTATAGTTTTGGTTTATGAATAAAAAAAAAAAAGTAATAATAAATAAATAAACTGTTGTGCTTCATTATTCAAAAAACACAAATTTAACGCTATTTTCAAGGAACAAGATTTCTGGCATACCTTCTCGACACAAGTCTTGAGCAACGCGTGGCCCCGCAGCCACCAGCCGACGCCCAACTCCTTGAGAATCGACCACTTTGGTGCAGCCTTGGCGTATGACGGGATTAGCCCGAGCAGTTCGTCCTCCGACTCAGAGTGAAACGCCCAAACGAGATTGTTGGTGCCGACGCCTTGGCGCTGGAACGATCCACGCTGGGCAAACGGCAGGCAGCGCAGCAAGTAGTTGTAGTGCTTCATTGCCAGCACAAAGCGAAGCCCGCAGTCGTCCAGTGAGTCTGAAATTTATGAAAAGTAGGGTTATTGGGACGAATGGTTGTAATCCTGGGATGGAGCGATTATTCCTCAATCATAGCAGTTCTGCTGTTTACAAAGCTGATTGTGTGAAAAACAAAAAAATAATAATTACAAAGTAAAAACCGAGATCCCCTTTTTACTCCTGAGTTTTTAAAAGATTGACTAAATGCCAAACAAGCAATGAACAAAGGTTGCATTAGTTGCAGACAAAACCACTCTTTTATTTTCTTGATTAGAAGACCAGTGTAGGGATCATGTTACTTTTTCGTTAGAGATCACGAGCGTTATCATGGTAAATTCCAGGGTGAATACACGTTATATAACGAGATAACGTTCATGATCACTAACAAAAAAGTTCAATGATCGTTACCCTGGTTGAAGTTAATTACTTTTTAGAAAACAAGAAAGAGTACAGGAACATCCATTGAAGGTTGCCAGCGTACCTAATTAAAAAAACAGCACTCGGCAAAAGTAAACATGTAAGGGAGAAAAGGAAAAAAACTCAAAGGGCCACACTTTGATGACGACTCACGTATCTTGAGGTAGTATTTTGCCAACGCTTCTTCTTCAGTCTCATCTAAGTATAACACAAATTTATGTCGTCATACTTAATCCTAGTTTTCACTTCACGATATGGACGTACATGAAAGACACTTTTTAAATAAAATAAGCGGATATTTTTAGCACCTTATAGACCTTATAGTTATAGACCTTCTGATAGACCAGAATAAAATGGCAGTAACTCTAAAAATATATTTTTTAACAAAAAAAAAAGTTACATTGCCAAGGGTTCTAATAAACGGGTAACAAATAAACGGGTACAAAATTTGCACCCAATGACATCTCTAATTCTAACTATTCAGGAAATTTCAGTCTTTTGTCTGTTATCACCCTACTCAACAACACAACATTCTCTTTACTTCCAACACTTGATAATTGTTAAACGAAAACAAACTACCTCTGAAAAAAGTTACAAAATTACCATTTTGGCTATCTTTACTCAAATTTTTCTAAGGCTATTTTTTTGACAACTTTGAAAACAAATAAACTATCAAGCATACAAGGTGTAATGGTAGATTTAACTTTTGGTAGCTGTGGAGATGCTAAGATTGCCTGAAAGAGCTTCTAAAATATGCTTTCTCATATTACCCTGGTATAGCCCCAACGTCACCAACAACGAGTCTTACCTGCAGATATATCCTCTCCCTCAGGCATCCCCGACATGTTTTCCTTGGCGATAGCAGTCTTGGCAGCATCGATGGCGAACCGCTCGGCAAAGTCAGTGTTGCACGTAGAGACTGTATCGGCCAGTGCAAGCAAGTGCATTTGATCCAAGCTGGACAGGCCCGGCAAATGGGTGTGAGTCAGCAACCGAGATAGCTGCCGGCCCTGGCGTGGCCCAAAGTGGGACAGACCTGTCAACACAAGCACGCGTTTACGTTAGTGTCTTTGCAGATGAATAAGTGATTGTAGAGGTCGCATACTCTGCACCACCTACTCCATCCCAGAGGCAAGACTTGGTTAACAGTCAATCTATCTCCCATTATGTTTTTATGACTGGTTCTGCAGCTTTACATAAAACAATTAAAAATTACAAGAAGTACATCGTTTTTTAATTCTTGACTCAAAGCTATTTTGGGACAAAGTCGATTTACTTACTACGCTAAACCAACCTACACCATTGAAACGAACCACTGCACAGGATCAGAAATGATAGCTATTTCTTTGATAAAACTCAATAGCGAGGCTTAGTGCAAAGCAATCAGTCCATATTTTCTGTCCCTGTATTCTCGATTGTTCTCGAACAAGCAACCACTGACCATTGGCCATTGAACTTGAAACATACGGTCGACCCAGGCATGCTGTTTTAAGATAAATCTCCAACAGAATAAATTTAGGCAAATACAATGCCTTTGCAGTGGTAATTATGTATAAATAAGAACTATGAATTATATACAATGCAATGGTAACTACACACCTTGCCGCTCCTGGCACATGGACGGACGGCGGTCGTTCCGACGCGGCGAATCCTCTTCCTCTTCCAGAATGTCGTCGAGTGACTCATCGTTGAGCCCCACCCCGCCATCAAACAGGTCATTGTAATCTTGATGCTCGTCCGCCCCCTGCTTTGCTGCCCCGGCTGTCTCCTGCCATGTGATACAAATAAACCATTAATTCCTTTACTTTGATAATGTAAACATAGAAACATCCTAGAATGAAAGTATAGGTTGTATTCCAGGGATTCACTAACTAAAATAGGCTTTCTACAAAATCTACTAAATAAAGTAGGCCCAGTAACTCACTGAAAACATTTTTTCCACTGACTTTGCACTGGTGGATTAAGTGTAGGTTGATAAATGATAACTCCTCAGTTTAGTATTTTGTTGTGGTTATGGAAAGGATCTAAGAAGATTTAATTAGTGACCGAGTAGATCCAGTAAGTTTCAGAACACTACACTGGCAAAGCATTTAAGTTGTTCTCTTTCCTGCTCTCTCAAACTGGTGGGTTGTCTACGTCCCTGGCATGACAAAGGTTTTGAGACTAAAGAGCTACTTATACTTTTTGTATAACTTTTTGTACATTCTAATGAATTCAAATGACAATAAAAACAATAACAGTGTGGACGAACTCAAGGCAAAACTGTGTACCTTGTCTGCCGCTAGCAGCGTCCACAGCGGCAGCGGTGGTATAGACGTGATCTCCGCGTAGTCTAGTGTGAGCTCCTCAGGCAAGACAGTGGTGGATCCGCGCTGCTCCAGCGGACTGGCCGCGCCGCCCGCAAAACCCACGGATAGTGTGCGCGAACGCGACCATCCACGTTGCCGGCTTGTGGCATCCTCGTCAGATCGTGGTGGACGGGTGGAACAGGCGCCTGGGCAAATAGATGGCAGAGTTGTTATTGAAATGGTCTAGAGATTTGTTTGGATGAAGGCATGATGAACATGCTTGAGTGAGGCAGATGAATCATAGGTAGAACATACAAGCACTAACAGAGTGAGAATACCAGGTAATTGAAGAGTCTCTTTGAGTTTGGCCAAAATAAACTCTTTTGAGCATTCCAAAAGAAACAACCCTGATACTATATTGCATACTACATTATTTTGTCTTTTTGATACATAGATCATAATTTTGTATTTCATCATTATTTCATTTTTTCTGACGCTAGACTTTTGACAATGTTAATAATGACAATTGGCCGAAAACTTTCTTTAGTTACATCAGGTATTTTTCCAAATAGATACAAACGACAAGAACCCATTTGATCCCTTGCTTGCACTGGCCATTGCACTAGGAGAACTGAAGCTTGATTCTGAGAGTGGATTGAAACGCATTAGAGGAAATAAATAAACAAGCCCCAAGGTCTTACCCGAGATGCAGCGGACGATGTGAGCAAGGATGGCCTTGACCCATCGGATCTTGCCCGAGGTGAGCAGTTCCATCAGCTGCTTGGGGTGGTATTGCGGTAGCACAGGGCAAGCGATGCGTGATGCCTCAAACAGCCCATAGTCCGGCATGTAGTCCACGCTGGGCTGGGCCTCGGCAGGGCCACCGGCAATAGCTGCACGGCAAAGAACACACAGACAGGTGTAAAATACTTAACAACAGAATTTCTGTTCGTACATGTTCCCACACCTAAACCTGTTGTTTTTGTAACTTTGCCAGTTTTTATTGTCACCTCTTACTGAGATTTAGAGAAAATGAAAAAAAAAACTGAAAAACTGGCTCATTGGGTATATACTGACATTGCCGGATTGTAAAATCATTCATTCCACAGAAAGCATGCTTTGTGTTTAGATCAGTAGAACTTAAGTTCCACTAATGATAAAATTACTTATAAATAAATGTGTAAAATAACATTGCATCTACCAGAAATGCAAAGCTGCAACTTTTTTTTAGTGAGACAAAAAGAAATGAGATGAGAGAGCCAATTTTTTCAATGCTAACAATGGAAAAAATCAAGGCTTATCCCAAATCTCATCTCACATGAAAAAAAAAACAGAATTGCAATCCACGGTTTATGTAAAGCTTTGTCAACTAGATCAAGTGATATGCTTTGATTTCTCATAGTAAAACATAGCAAATCACAATTTTTTACGATTCTGGGCTTCAACAACTACACTGCAATAACGACTAGATGAAACTGGTACAAAAAAAGAGCGCAAGCAATCTTAATTGTCTGAACGTACCTCGCTTCTTCTTCGAGTCGAGCATGGTAAGGTTGATAGAGCTGACGCGCGACAGATGTGGCATTGAGCTGACGTTGGCCAGCCGCCGCTGGGAGGTTTCCTGCGCGAGGTTTCGCAGGTCCTCATCGCGCAGGTTCCGCGTGTCTGGAAGTTCTTCTGAATCCTGATGCATCAGCATGCCACGGTTGCGCTCCAGCGAATCTGGAAAGGCAGGCACTGTGTTAAACGATGTCCCACAAGCTCTTCAATCCATTCCTTGCATCAAGTTCAAGCTAATAGGAGTATGCAACAAAGGAGATAATTTGTAACAAAAATGACTTGAAATTTGGGATTTGAGAGCTAACTGGAAACCTGATCATTGATTCATGACCAGCAGGTCTAAATATAACTTTTTGACAGATTTAATTGGTAAAAGAATCTATATTCTTTTTTTACTAAGATTCCTTAACCGTTTAAAGTTTAAACCTGTCTTCAAAAAAAAGGTTACATTATAGACATGCGGGATTTCTTTCCTGTAACTTTACCACTTGTTACTGTTGATCATATTCATGTCTACTTACTGTTAAATCAAATAATGACTAGTGAGTGGAGGATGTGAGGCTTAAACTTGGAAGAAAGTATGTCCTAATTTCTGAGTAAAATTTTGAGCTCACGGTTAGGTTTCCACTGAGAGTAGACATGCATCTCGCTGTCCATGCCGACGACAAGAATGCCATCGCGGACCCAGGAGATCTGCATCGGTAGCGGGGGCAGGCCGTCGGCAGTTGCCAGGTCGATCTTGCGTAGCTTCATCCACCTGTGAATATCAAATACAATGTCAGTACTTTGATACTGAAGGTAACGCAACTTTTATGGCAGTCTGGTAGCATTTCTCAACCAAACAACAGTGCAATGGGACTCTTAAGTTTTTAACTAGTAACTTCAAACAGACTTTTCAGTTTTCTGTCTCATTGTCAATCTATCTTGGTTGCTACGGTTGTCATTTAACGGACTAATAATACACCAACAAATTTCAAAACAACGAATCCAATCTGCAGATAAACACTAGAGCCGATAACTCCCCACCAACCTGATCTCATCTACAAACTGTGGCTGCGCCAGAGACGACGCCTTCCTAAGTATCGGCCGGTTGACAGACTGCGACTCCTTCATTGCCTTCATGTTGGCCTGAGCGAGATCGCTGGAGACAGGTGTGAACAGCATGATCTTGCTGCCAACGCCGACGGTGAGGATGTGTGAGCCATCTTCCTTGGAGACCCAGTCAAGCTGCACGAGGTGCTTTTGCGTGAGCGGGCACGTGTTGCCGCACTCGATGATGGACTTGCGCAGGGATTGCAGAGTGCTGAAGCTCGGTACGGCTAGCAGGCCTGGGATAAAGAGATTAAAACCTGTTTAGGCTTGGATAGAATACCAATTTAAAATGGCAAATAGCACAAATAAAATTGAGAAGGGTCCAAGATGTCTGTTCAATGGAGTTGAACTCAAGTATTGATTTTGCTATGAGCTTAAAATGGAATATTTTCCCATTTTCCATCGTTTTCCATTGCCAACAGTACCAGGAAACAAACTTGATTCCAGCTACATACCTCCACCAGACTTGTGCAGAGGTGGATGCAGATCAGAGCCGTTCAGCTCTCCATTCTTGAGTGGAGAACGGATGTCCTCGGACGACAGCGTCTGCAGGATCGATGTGATGCGATGCTTCTTCTGTAGCAACTTGCTGTTATCCAGGTATCTGCTCAAACAACAAAGATGATTTAGACAAGCAAAGCTTTGAGTGCAGAGTAATAAACCAATAGATAAAAAATAACTAAAAAATTCCATTCATGAATTTGCAATGACGTTTCCTGCAAAAGAAAAATTTTGTTGTGCAAGTGTGACCCCTTTCCATTCAACAGATCATATGTTTCGATACTAAAAAAAGCTTTACAAGTAGTGCTTTTCTGTCGTTTCCACCGATCAGTGGATTGTTCTTCAAAAGAACGGTCATCCGCTTGTATTTCCACCTCTTAGCTTAAAAAATGGCAAATGAAAAAAAAATAGAGCCAAGATCGTAGTAAAAATCCATCTCCTGGTGCTTCTTGGCCCACCTGAGATCAAGATGTGGGTCCAGCTGAATGCGAGGCAGGTGAATATTCTTGAGGTGAATCGTATCTTCAAGTATCCATTCAGAGCCACCAGTGCTTTCGCACTCGTAGATGGCGACGCAGAGGTTGACATAGCGCGAGTCTGGGTCGCTCTTGCCAGGTCGGGTGAAGGACTTGCCATACTTGTACGCGCATGCGATGCGCCCACTGTACGCAGCGCTGATGTTCAGCGGCTGGCCTGGGAGTGCAAAGCATAAAGCGGAATAAGGATACTATCAATAATTTACCAAAGCACTGGCATGTTTACCGGAAAAAAAAACTGTCCAATTGAGTTTTTCCTTTCATAGTTACCATGAGACTGTAATGACCTACACTGCACTAGGACTTATTGTTGAGGCTAACTTATACAAGTTATACATGATATGATCTGCATGTTATAATCTATTAAATCTGTATATGTCAGCATGTTATAATTATTGGAGGAATTGAGTAATATTTCTAGCACTGGATAATTGAAAAGCACAGAAGAAACAACACTTGGACTTAATTAATCATTTATCTTTCTGAATATTTTTCTCAGATATGCCTGCCACATCTTGTATTGGGACAGAGGAAAGAATTAAACGCAAATTAACTTATAAATGGCCGATTGCGACAGATGCATTGTGGTGCTATGACATTTCAGCTTCTGACTTGGTCACGTCGTATCCCTGTCCGTCTCTTTTTCTCAAACTATCTCAAGTCAAGGAGGAAGAAGCCAAGGCATTTTAATACCACTCTTAATTGTTTGCAACTGACCATTTTAACCTTGGTGAGTTACGTTTCCTTTCATCCTCTTTCCCACTTCATTTACCTGTCTTTTGGCACTCATACCGAACACTCTATCTCACATTTAAAATTCACACGCTAAAAATGGAACGTAATAACGCTGAAACTCACCAGTGATATCGATTGTAGACTCCTGGTCCTTGCGTATCATCTCCCACTGTGCCCATCGATAGTTTCTCTTCCCATCCACAGAGGGCGTCACCTCGCAACGCCAGAACCGGACGGTGGAGTCTGAGCAGGCGGTCACCACGATGTACGGAGCAAAGCACGCAGGGTAGATTGATGCCGACGATAGGTGGCCAGCTGCAGGGCTAGCGTGGACCACATCCACACCGTCTGGCAGCGGTAAGTCTTGTGTGCACACCTGCAAGGGAATAGACCCAATGTCGTTTTAGATTCGGTTAGGCTAGGCATGAAAAGATTTGGTGAAGTACGGATACGCTACTGCTTTTATACATAAAATGAATAAGCAGTACATAAATGGCACGTAAATAATACATAATAAAAATATCAATAACATGAATATATCACTGATTTGATATCACACTTTCTAAGGTATCTGGTAAACCTACATTTTAAACTCTAAAGATAAGCATCTGGTGCAAGGTAAGCATCTGTCAAAAGGACAACTAAAAGAGCTCAAACCAAGCCTTAAAAATAAAACACATACGATAAAATTGGGATGCCAAAGGCTATTCCATTGGCAGCACCAAATGATCCTATGGTGCATGGTGCTTGCTACCCACTTTGGTGGTGGTAATGACGACGTGGGATGTCTGCTGCGGGGCTGCGTTGGGCATCCCCCCAAACGCCTCCTGTCCAGCAGTGCTTGCCGATCGGCCACCTGCCTCCCGACCAACTCCCTCCCCTTCATCATCATCTTGCACCAGCAGGCTGTCCGGGACGTACATAGCGCTGCTGGACATATCTGCAACAATATGGTAAATACGGTGAAATTAGCAACTCGCTTGTAAAATTTCAGGAAGGGAAATTCGTTTTAATAGTGTTCATAATAATAAAATACTTTGAGCATTGCAAGCATCTGCTATTTTAATCAGATTTCTCGCTAATTTGTTCCCTCATAGAGTCCTTTTTGCTTATATGCGAATTAAAAATATTTCTATTAATGACCCATTAGGAGACCACCAGCATAATATCTTTACGTAATATTTTACACAAATTCATGCTATGAAGAGGAAGATAGCAAAGTGAAACTGTTATGCTAGGTTAATAGATAGTTCTTTCTTCAGCCCCTCAAACCTCTTTCACAAACAGAGGTTGTCTACACATAGCAAAAATGAGGTCTATTATATGGCTTCTTCACATCTTAAAATAAAATCCTTATTGCCGCAACTCCACAAACCGTTGTCATCTGGCTGGCTCGCGATAACAAGCCGCCACATGTGAACTACAGTGCCACGCGTTGTGCGTTCCAGAACGACGATGTAGAATGGCTCCTCGAACGTTGCATTCTGCTGCAGGTCCACCATTGCGGCGTGCTGCATTTCCATCAGCCCGAGCCCATCGCCACTGGTCGCAGCCAGACCCGGCGATGCTTCGCGCTCTCCCGTAATCAGCTGCTCTTGGAACACGTGTAGGAACTGCGTGTTCTGCCAATCCTGGAATAGACAGAATGTGGGAGCATTAAATAACTTTTCACTCCAGTACTAGGCTATCGATCCAAGAGCGAGACTTACGTGCGTGGCGTCCGTGATCGCATCCAGCTGGATCACACAGCCGGGTCGCGCAGTCGACTGCTGCGAAACGATCTTGATCTTGTCGTGCAACGACGAGTGCCTCTGGCCATCTTCCGAAGACGTGTCCGTGGAGAGGCTCGTGGTGGAGTCCTGAAACCAAAGAACAGCGCTGTTTATTTGTTCCAGTAAACAAACCATAGGCCTGTAAGCTTCCATGTCTCTATGTCTCTGCTCTTCAGTTAGGTATACAGGGAAATACCAAACTCAACCTAAATGTAGTATGAATGACTCAATATCTCTATGGTAAGAGGTAACCAATTGCATTTTGATTTAGCAAGAACGTCACAAACGTAAATGCTTAGCCAATGAAATAGCCAAAATATTTATTAAATATTAACCAAAATTATTAGCCAATACAAATATTTTATGGTCACTTAATGTTCTACTTTGTTCCAAGTGCCTGGACCTCAAAAAACTCTGACTACGTAGACCTATCCCACTCTCTTTTCACACGGTTCTATCCCATACCATTCAGAACCCCTCAATAGCTCCACAAAAATCTCGAAATATACTAGATCCTTACCCTCCCAGTTGACCACTGATACCAACACTCCAAGAACGAGTCTCATAAACAAAATTATTTCACATCCTCGCTTACCTTTACATTGTGTTACGTTAACATCCTAACCGTTATGTTACCCTTATGTTATGTTATACCTTTTTGTTTAGATTCTTAAGAACCTTTCTTTCACATACCTTAAGACTTTTCTTCAATCCCCACACCTATTTAAAACATACCTGACAAACCTAACAAGACTCTCGAGTTTATAAACAAGTCAATTGTGTTCTTGCCTGAACACTTACCATCATACGGCTGCGCCTCTCCGAACTGGACACCTCCGCGAGCAGCGTTCGCGCGTCGATCACCGCCTGGTGCACTCGCAGGCACTTGCCGTCGCTAGCCACAAAGCAGGCGCTAGGCGAGTTGGAGAGGTTCCCGAGCGTGGTACTGGGCAGTAGCGTGGGGATCCAAGCAACGTTAGAGAATGCCGAGATCTCGGGGGAGTTGACTCGAGCCAGCTCCGACACGCCGCCTGACTTGCTCAGAGGACCGACAGCGTCCACGCGCCACAGGATCAGCTCGCTGCAGAAGCCCTGCAGGGGAGAAAGCGTCGAGAGGCGTTGATATTAGCTAGACTCAATTATTTTTGTCGCGTTTAAAAACGAGCAAAGGACAAAAAATAATTGTCTCGAGGAAAAAGGTTGGGTCCTTGCATCATTTTGACATGCATGGCAAATCACATTGCAGCTCTAACAAAAGAAGAAAAGGATTCATGTCAAATTGTATTTCTCTAGTGAATTATTCCAATGAGCAGAGTATTTTATCGTTAAGAACACTACTAACCTCTCAAAACTTTTCCCCAATTGAGTACACATTTTTGAGAATGGAGTATTTTCAATAATAACAGAAGTACTCATACTGCAAACATAACTCAGTTGGTACAGTAAAGAACGATCCACAACAATAAACATAAGTGTCCCTGGCCAGTTGACACCAAGAGCATTTGACTAGCTCCTCTTTACGGTAACACTGTAAGGTAACACTGTGGCTAAACGCCAACCTAAGCTGCCAATCATGCGTACCGTGGGAGCGGGGGCATGCAGATGCATGGGAGCTACGCCCGGCGTAGGGGGCATGTCGGTGGTGTTGTGGTGCGAAGTCGTCAGCAGCAACGGCAGCACAGGGTGGCACGTAATGTCGTTGACGCGGAATCGATGGCCGGACGCTCGCGCAGAGTGGCCAATGCTCAACACCTGGTGGTTTAATTTGCGATTAGCACAACTTTCTTTATTTGGAACGGTAATATGACTCTAGAGTGCTTAGCTACAAAAACTGTAGCCAATTCCAAGGTAACCAAACACAGAACATGTCTAGTTTCTACCTAGCAATGTTAAAAATAGTCAGCTATTAATTTATTTTGCTTATTAAAACAAAACCAAAAAGTTTTCCACAAAAGATATTTAATCAGAAACTGTAAGCTTATACGAAACCTGCTGTTCTGTGAGCACTGACTGGAGATCTGTCAACTGGATTCCATTTTCCTAACACAGTTTAAACATGAATGAGATTTAGGCTTTAGAGTCTGTAATAATTAGGTTCAGTTTGGTCACACTAGGCCACTGTCATCAGTTATAAGTAGAGCCACGATTATATGGTGATGCGCGAAATCGCGAATTGTTCTTATCTCTTGTTATTCTTACAAATGAGTGCGATTCATTGAATTCCCAACTCAAATATGTAAGAAGCTCATCGCGACAAAACGCGAAATTCACGAAAAATCATCCATAACAACGAAATCAACTATTTTCCGCGAAATCATCGCGAAATGAGCCTTTTCCCATCCAATTATCTTAAATTTCAGATAATCGTTTTTTTTTTTTCATTTTTATCAAACCATATTTCACGGAAAATAAATAAACAAATAAAATAACCCATTTGTTTTTATGCTAAATTAAGAGATAATGAAGCTATTTCACTGAAATATGTGTATTTTGCGAAATAGCCACTTATTTCCATGCAAAATATTTAAAATGTTTATTTTATCTCTCTAAACACACATTTCCATGAATTTGTCATATTCAGGTCTGTTTCTCATCAAATGCTGTCAACATTCCTAAGCTTAGGGGGTAGAAGTAGTGGGGCAAAATGTTTGCAGTAGGAAACCATTGCCATTGGTTGGCTGAATCTTCCCCTCCTTGCCATGTGAGCACCAGCACCACATGCATTCAGTCTATATAGAGATTAGCTGGGATTTCAAATTTCAATGGGGTGTAATAAATCTTTGACTTTTGAGGATCAAACAAAGCAACTCTTTGTGAGTGATGGATAATTTTGATGTGTGGAATCTGGAACACCAGACTTGTCTGGGAGAAAAAAGACAATCTTGCAAAGTATGTTGTTAGTACCAGGCAGTGGGTCTAATTCAAATTCTAATGGATATAAAAATCTCAAACTTCTCATTTGCAGTTCTGACTTAGCAAACTATTTGGGCCCCAGTGAACAGTGTTGATGCAGAGAGGTTTTTTAGGGAAGCTACCATTGAAACTTGTTCAATGTTCAGTTTAACAAGTGGTAGGTGTCGCTCTTACTGCCATACAATGTATTTCATGGTAGCATTTATGTAAAATATTGATTTGTGCTATTAATTTTGTTCCAAGTCCCTAACAAATACCGATGTTGAGGACCTACACTAAATATTTGCTTTATTGTAATTATTATTGATCACTTCTTTATTAAAGATCCCAGTGCTTACCCTAAATCTTCATTCCTTTCGAATGTAGATCGCAAAACCCCTTTTTTCTATTTGGCTATAAACGCTAAAATTCAAATAATTAGCACTAAAATTTCGATAAAATTAATGCTAAAAACACGTTTTTTCTTTTTTTTCGTCACCTATGTCTGAAATCTGTTATAGACATGAAATTCTGTACTTTTTCCATAACACCGCCATAACACCGAAATCCAAAAAGCTTACCACGAAATTATCGAAATCATAACACCGTAAAATCTTGGCTCTAGTTATAAGACAAAATCCATATCATAAACTTGTAAAAATAGTTATGAACTTGTGAGTCTCTGAGAGTTTTCACCTGTGAGAACTTAGTCTTGTCAGCAAAAGTCAGCTGCCAGAGATTGAGCGTGCCGTTGGAATGCTTTGAAACCATGGAGATGGCAGGCGAGGGGTCGGCTGTGACCACATCCTCCAGACTGCCTGGGTGTCCCGAGTCCGAGCTGGCCGACCCATGATTGGTCAGGTCAGTCTTCGGGGGCGGAGTCACCTCTGTTGACAGGTTCAGCTCCGACTCCTCCTCAATCACGCTTATCTGTGGGGTTGATGCCTCGTCCGGGACGGGACCTAGGTGGGCAGCATAAGAAATTGTTATAAAATTCTTACTGTTATTTTAACGCAGCTAATAGCTTTTTTGACTATATCTAAGTTTGGAAATTCACTATGGATCTTTTTAGACACTTTTTATGTGTTTTTGGTCGAACTCACACCACCCTACAGGAAAGCCTTACTTATTCTGCTCCAAAATTATCAGATCTGGCACAAACAAATACAAAACGGCAGACATTTGTTTGTGATGAATTACAAAAAGTAAAATTGAGCAAAGGAATAGAAAATATCAACACAAACAAACACGTATGTATGCTAGTGATTTGACAGATGTCTAGTAACAACCTCCCCCCCCCCCCCTCTCCTCCCACGAAATCCTTAAGAATCGTCGGGGAACACAATGTCTTTATGTTCTTATTAAAAAAATCAGCCTGGACTGATGGGACTTCTCAGTCATGCATGGCTCTAATTATGTGGATTAGCTGTTTGCTTTATATTGTGGCTTATTCCTTCACGTTTCTGTCATCATGTCAATTCACGTCAATCAGATTGTTGGGATTGAAAAACGGTATGAGAATTTGATGAGGAAAGTTCAACCTGGGGATTTTGCACCACTTTATTAAATATCCTCGTTGGGACTTTACAGTTTCACCACATTTTTACAAATCGTTACTTGAGATGGCAATCATTCTCATATTTCAATCATTTCAATATTTCAATTTATGTAATCATAAACAAGAAACATATCAACCCAACTCTACAATTCCCCTCGTAATTGAATTGATTGGTGTCAAACTTCAACTGGCATGAACTAAAATAGCTTGACTAAAAGAAATGCCTCTTGTAAAAGCTACAAGCTTCCTTCGTACCTTTGCTGTTGGACGGCAGCTTGAGGAAGTCCCGGCAGTTGAGGTGGCAGCCGTACGCATTGTACAGGCAGAGGTTGGTAGACATGGTCATGGCGTCTCCCATTGGGAATGCGTTAGGGATGCGCGTGGAGAACGAGACCTGCGCCTGCCGGAACGAGCCAGGGTGGTACTCGTCCAGCCACTCCACGACCCTGAGAAACAACACCAGTCACATTTTTGGAAAATATCGCTGAAATTTAAGCGTCTACATCTTACAAAAATTAGGCATCCATTTTTTATTAAGGCACTCTAAGCATTTTTTAGTAACGGTCATAACAAAAATACGTCAGAGATCAATTTCATGTAAACTCTAAACCCGACAGTCCCTAATCACTAGAAACTTTTTACATCTTTTGCGCCTGGCTTTTCGCTTTCGACCTACAGAAGTGTTATTAAATAGTAAAGAAAACTCAGATGCATTAAAGTCACATAAGCAAACATTGATTTCAGAAAGGACCCGCTGCCAGTCTGGGTCGTGACAGAAGATTTCACTGACCAGATGAGGTAGCTGCCGTCAATCGGGTGAATGGAGAACAGCAGGTCAGGACTCTGGTGCCAATCACGCAGCAGGCTTTCGATCTTCGTATCCAGTGAGTCGGGTACATGGGCAGGACCAGAGTCTGTTGCCAGTGAGTTGATAGAAGTAGTATTGCTGCCATACAAACAAAACCAAACCATCAATCACAAGGCAGCCCAAAACTTGTTTCAAATACCAGTACAATGTCAATACATAAGGACTACCTGAGTGCAGTGCTTTTGTTGCGCTCGAGTAACTTATTTTCTTTATTGTTTATTTATCGACAACGGGTGCAAGTCCACAAGTGTGATATAATAGAAACATGGTATATATAAAAATGAACAATTAAAAAACCTGACTATTTACAAATGTAAGATTAAATTAAGAGGTAATACAAGATAATGCAGTTGGTAAATGATACATTTACATGTTTTCATGAGCAGCTGTTAAGTCCTGGAGTTTAAGTTGGGATTTGTAAGTCATGAAAGAGTCTGAAAGGATGTCGATATCAGGGCAGGTAGTTATAATTCTATTGTAGGTAGTCATTAGTCTTTTAGTCTTTTGAGTGGATATCAATCCTACTCTTTGGCGGCCTGAAAGGATGGTAATTACGAGTATGCTTGGATGGTATTGCGAAGCAGATTTTAGATAGTAGTCTAAATTAACCAGCATTGAGAAAGCTTTTGAAGCATCATTTATATATTTTTTTTAATATTTAATTTCCATTTAATATCCACACTTTGTTAGACCTTGGAGATCCTGCTGTGACAATTATTTTTAAAACTATCTTATGGTGCTGAGTCCCAAGCTGGGTGTTCCAGATTAAACATGCACATTTTAGAGCATACACTGTATATTCTATTTCGGGACAATGTGGTATCGAACCTCAGACTCTGGTGACTGTGCACGCTGCTAGTAGGGAAACTGGGGTGATGCTCCTCACTGCTCTCATCCTGGCTCTGCGTCTTGGACACCTTGCCTTGCCGCTGTTTCCCTGCAAAAGAAGCGACGGTTATACCAGCCACAAACATTAGACCAGGGGCACGCAAACTCTAATGAGCAGACTAGGATGATGTCTAGGCTCTATGATCAAGCTAGGCTCACCAATGCTAAGGTTTTCAGAAAAATTTAAATTGTTCATTTGTCAATGCTAATAGGATGGAAATACGCTCAATGGCACAACTCTGCATTTAGAAACTAATTTACCACCTACGCAGGTAAATTGGTACTTAATACTATGATAAAAAATAAAATTTATAAGTTACAAGAGCTATCTGTTCCTTAGGTATATAAACCAAGACTAGAAAATCACAACCACACAGATTGACTTCAGTGAAACAAGTTAAGATCCTTGGGCACTCACTTGGGGAGTGGTCATCATGCTCCGAATGTTCGTGCGGCTCGGATGCGTGGTGCTCTAGACCATCTTCTTTCTCTACCACCTTCCTTGCCATTTCCTGCAGGAAGGGACAAATTTGAACGATTCAAGCTGGTAAATTGGCTAAAATAAAATGGATAATATTAAAGACAAATATATTGTTGGCAAAAAGCCAAAACTATCTAACCACCGTTTTAATTGTTTCAGAGATAAACGCCATTTCACACCATTAAACACCATCAAAGTGTCTACCCTACACTGTAAATGGTGTTAAGGTATCACAGTTGTACTGATGTTGCTGCGTAAGAATTAACACCAAGACGAGAAAATCCTAGACGATCAAAACTCACCACGTCTTTTACACATTTTTGGCTGGCAAGAACCGAATGAAGAGAAAAAAAGGACAAATTTGAGTGCAACTAACTTCCAAGTGCAATTTTTTGGACTTAACAATTTCAGCAGAATTTAAAAAAACCCATAGGGGTTTAATCAAACTCGTTTTTGTTCAATACGACGCCATACGACAACGATATGTTTCCAGTTCCCAGTTCAACGCCGGTGTACAAGAACGAATAACAACTCCGTAGAAAATCAAGGGTGTTGTTTTCTCAGCGGGATGTATTGATAATTGAGCGTCTACTTACATGCAGAATGTTCTCGGCCTGCAGGGAGAAGTGCATGTCCTTGTTGTTAAGCCAATGCAGGATGAAGTTGGGTTCCCGATCGGGATCTCCGGTCATCAGGCTCGGCACCAGCGGAATGTCTGCAATACGCAAAACTCATGGTTGCTATATTTGAAGCCAAACACAAAATTAAAGGGTTACATGGGGATTCCCAAGAAAGCGTAACTGAGAGCTAAGCACCAGGAACCAGAAACTAGGAAAAATAGGAGCTTACCAGTCAACAGCCTAGATAAGAATACAATTTTAGTTAAATAGGAACCATCGGACTATTCATACTTTTTTACTAAGGGCATAGTGCCGTTGAAAAATGGCAAATGAAGAATGATTTCTGAAACTGGTATGTAAATACGGTACGTAACTATTTATAAACACAACACAACCAAGAGGTGAAGTACCTTCATCCTAAAGTAAGACTTTCAAATGCTATTTAACTCCATATTTTCTTGCATGTTTACTTGCATTTTGTTGCCTTTATTTATTGCCTTGCCTTTATTTTATTAATACAGAACCTAGGCAGGAAGATTGACTATTTTGAACACAGTCTTTAAACAAAGGACTACTCGTACTACTCGTGCTCGTACTATACAAGCTAACTGGCCACAGCCCATTTTGGAGAGGGTATCAGCATATATGATGAGTCTGGCAGACCGTTTCTACGCAAACAAGCATGTAAACATTGTCGCCACTGACCGGTTTCGGCGTTAATGCTGGCGGCGAGGTGGAAATGCAGCCCGGGCGTGATACCGGTTGACTGGTACCCGTAGCCGTGGAAATCGTGCACGCTGAACGTGGACGGGAGGGTGGGTATCGGCCCCATGCTGCCTCCCGACCCCGCTGTTCCCGTGCCAGCTGTTGCAGCTGCATGCTTGGCGTGACGGCGGATGTGGAAGCAGGTCCTGTGTACGAGAGGTCCAGTTAGTGGGGCAAAGTGGTATTTCCACATACTTTTAAACTCTTTTCTGAGTAAATTTTTAGTTAAATTTGCAACAAAATGTACAAAGTTTGCTTTACAACTAAATAAAGACTTCACTTTCTTTCACTTGAAAGTTCTACTATGTTTGATCATGGTGGTTTCAAAATGTGACTTTTTCTCAGTAGTTCAGACAAAAGCATAGTTAAGAGGAATTTTTGGATTCTGTTTTCTCTATATTTTTTTACTATTTTGCTATTTTGTATTTATTCATTTGTTTTTCAATTTCCTCCACAAACAAACACTGCAGACAGTAAAATTTCAACAACGGTTTGTAAATTGTAACTAACTGTAGATTAGACACTAAATAAAGTTTTGTTTTCCCTCAACGGTTTGGTTTGTAAATTCAACGGAACTTACTTCATATGCTTGAGCCGCTGCATAAACCGATGCTTGTGTCGATGTGTCCGGAACTTGGGGTTCTGCGTTGCTAACGGATCGAACTGGCTCATGTTAACGAGTCCGTCGTCAGGCAAAACCGTCTCCACCCAGATGCGGCAGATGTTGTCTCGGCACGACGTCACCAACATGTTCGACACAGAGCCCCTGGAAACACGAAGTAATCAGCGGTAATTAATTGTTTTGAAAACGGATTCTGTGGCACTTTCTGCAACGAGGGTTGTTTATGAGAATGACTTGAGGAATGATGCCAACCCTAACCTAGTCTGTACGTTAACCTTGGGTGAGGCTAATAGCAAGAAAATCTTGCATTTATGAGAGTTGAGGGTACCACCAAAATATAACAAGACTCCTGTTGATGAACAAGCAAATTCAAGAGAAAATAATTTCACTTTCTAAAACAGTCATTTTAGTTACCACTTTGAAAACAAAAGATAAGGCAAAGCATAGGAGGTTGTCTGATATTATGATATACATTTGTTTGGTAACCATGTTAATGCTGAGATCACTTCCTGCTTTTTTATGATCACAAGGGTTTCAAATCCTCGAGACTGACATCAAAGCATGATTGGAAAATAATTCAAGCCACTCGAGCGGCACTCACTTGGGCATGTACTTGCTGGTCTTGCGCCAGGAGAGGTTGGTGATTGCACGCGGATGAGCGATGTAGACAAACCCAAAGTTGGAGTCGTTTCCGCTGCCAGCGCCGCCGTAAGAAAGCGGTTGTTCAGTGGCACTCTTCGAGGGAAACAGCACTGAAAAGCAAGGAACAAGCTAGAAACATTGAAGCAGGAAAATGGTGAAATTGATGAAAATTCTCAAGTTTTGATAGCAAAAAGCATTGAATTTACAAAAAGCATACTAGAGTTATAATAACAGACCTATGCTCAAATACCTCAGATATCACTCATTTTACAATCACTAGTCTATTGTTAGTGTTTCACAGAATATTTATTTATTGCATTGTAAATGCTTCTATGATGCTACTTCTCATTGAAATATTTGAAGAAAAGACTAAAAAATGTATGGAAGGGGAATTCTGTGCCACAATGTATGTAGACTCATTTCCAGCACCATACTCAACCATGGTTGCCTAATTGACCATCTGTGAGCCTCTAAATGAAAAAACACGATTATCTAGCAAAGTATCTGTGCACTCACGCTGCTTATTCTCGAACCATATCTTGGCGAGTCGGTCATTCTTGCCAGCCGTAGCGAAAAGCGTGCCGTCGGGTGAGAACGCCATGTACGCGACAGGTACAGCGGTACGACAGCTCCATGCGCATTCCCAGCCGCGATCTTCCTCCAAAGCCGCCGTGCCACCAGTTGCCTCCTCGCCGATCTCAAATGTTACTCCACCTGTGCAACATAGCGTGTTTATTGGGTGTGCTGAAACAATGAGCACTAAATGAGCGCTAAATTTTTTTTCTTAAAAAAAGGTAGAAAGTAGCAGATACTCTCTCAAAATTGAATAAAATTTGTATAGTTTTGCTTTGTCCTAGTCAAAGTTCAATTGTTATGCAAGTATTTTGTTTTTCTTCTGGTTTTTGACAAACACATATTTGATAGACAAAATTCCAGCAAATTCTGACCACAATTAGCTAATGCAGAAGTATAAGGCATATAACGCACAAGATCTTCAAATGTGAGTTTAAATGAGATTACGTAAAACAATTGTAAGCTGCCCTCAGGATTTCATGATGTAAGCTAAAGAAAAAGAATTCGTTAAAATTAAATCGTATGGCCTCGTGTCACATAATCCATATCCCATCAAGGCTAAAACCAAACAACAAAATCACCATATGCACCAAACAATCCAAATCAAACAAACAACAATTTGTGCGGGAGTCCCAGGTCAGTAAATCAGCGGTAGGGCCGGACTCGGATCGAGACAAAGTATCCCTGTCTTTCACAAATGTCCAGGGGACAGCCAGCAGCGCGCTCAGAGCACAAGCGCTGGTTTTGAATAGCCCAACTCAAGCGCCAAGCAATTTTTACAGTTGGTAGGTAGTTGCAGTGGAATCTGATATCTGTGTGCTACTATTCATTATCATTTTGCTCAGTGCTACATCTACTGTAGACAATCAATTCAAAGCCATTATGTGTGTACTACATAACCAGTTAGGTATGCAATGAACCATTTTTTTTTTAGTTGTACTTTTCTGGTCTCTACATAGTTATTCCCACTGCTCCAGAGCTAGATACAATAGAAGGTATTTGAAACACTTTCTAGGATTTTGTTTTATTTGACTGTAGAAAAAAGCATGCACTTTTCTTGGAATTTCAGTTGAAGGTGTCAAGTATTTGTGCTACTTATTTTATTGAAACTTTCAACTTAACTCTAGTAATACTATATAGAATTTAATAGTTATATATATACTGTTTAAGGACATGTAATATGTGGATTTTCTTTCGGTGCACTCTGAGAGAGAGATGGCAATTGTTTTACGACAAAATGTTATCCTTCTGTGCGGCACTTGTGCAACAAAAAGAAATCAGCAATAGTTTTATGGAATTAATGGACTGGATCAAGCTAAATTTCTCGTCTTAAGGCAATCAGATTAATTGATTGAAGAAAGATGGAGATTGTCATCAGAGTATGAACCACTAATTACTGGTTTGCACTGGTGGCACTGGTTTGTACCACATACCTACATTGTAAAAGAGTAATAGTAATTCATTAGGTAATACCACAGTAATACTTAAAGTAATAGAGTATAGTAGTTTACTTACCATGCAACCACATGGTTTTAAAAAGTCTGAACCAACTTATGTTTTAGAAAAAGCAAGATAAATAATAATTTATTGAAATCATTAATATAGACAATCATCGAAAGTGCCTTACCATGCTCCAAGTCTTCGTCACCAGCAGCAGCATGGTAACGCCAGAGTTGGAGAACTGCTCCTCCTGTTAATAGCCGAGTTCCTTCCAAGTTCCATGACAGAGAGCTGATATGCGACTCTGTCTGAAGGGTTCCCGTCTGCACCCAACGGTAATCAAGCTACAAAGAGAAAAGGCTTTGTTAAATACATATGTCATACCTACCTGCATTTACATAGAACAATTTGAATTAGGCCTATCTATACATTTATAAAGAAGCAAAAGAAGCTTTCATCTTACATGACTGTTGCTTTCGTGTATGGCTGGTGTTGGCTCGTAGATGCACACTTGATTCTCGTAAGCCGCGGCTATCTTCCCAGTGTCAGTCGAACAGTCGAGACAGCTGATCCGAATGTAATTGTGCCATGCTCCTGGGATAATTTGCACCCTCTCAAAGGTGCTTGCCATCACTACGATATTGCATCCTGCAGCATACGCCTGGAAAGGAGAAAGGGGAAAATTACAAAAGTTACAAAAATTATTGAATTTTGATTTGACCAGTTTAAAAGCCCTTTAACCTACGAAGGGGGCGGGGCAAAAAACGGCTGATCACAAGACTCAATGGAGGAAGTACTAAAATTCACGTTCTTAAAAGGCATCCTACAACGTCGGACCTTGCGTATGAGATATAAAATTATGTTTGAAGAGTAGTTTATGCAGCAAAGTATCCACTTATAGGGCTCAAACTCACCGTGAACGGTATTCCTTCTACACTTCCCACCGCAAAGCAGTGGTCGCCAGCATTGCACGCCCCGCTCAGTATCTGATGGCAATTCATTTTCTAGACTGTGCCCATCGATCGCACAGATAAAAGTATCGAAATCACTATCTAGAAACTACACGGATTCAAATTATAGACACAACGAAAGCCCACTTTTCACAATTGACTAAGGGCTCCATTTTCTACTCTTACGTATGCAAATGACAAGCCAGTCTTGACAGATAGTGGGTCGGCGTGAAGCTAGCGCCCGCGCAGTGCAGTCGTCCTTCCTTCGGCTTCTCGCCGCGAATGCAGTGGCTTGCTCAAAACAGCACTTTTCTTTGCGACACTTTTCAAATAGATATTTTGAAACCATGCCAAAGAGAACGTATATGCTTTATTCAGCCTACGACATTGTACTTGTCACCCTCACTATGCAGCATCCATTGCAATATCCAGCATTTCTGAGCTAAAAATGGGAATGGGAAATGTGGTACAGTGAATTGACAGCCAGAGTTTTAAGAATTGCTGTTCAAACAATACACTATTTTTATTGGTACTATCTATTTACTTACAAGTAAATTACATCTTACATTTATCACAACACCGAACATTTGGTTTGATCAGGAGTTAATTTGATTGTCACAAAAGAAACTTTTGACTGTGGGAGCCAGACAAAATCAATCCCTTCTTTGCTATAGAAAATCTTCGCCCGGAAAGTAGGGCGCTTAGAATATTGGCTTTGTAAGTTTCACAAACATTGGGCTGAATAAGGAACATAATAATTGACCGTCGTCGCACATTGGGGTATACACACGATAGCAAATTGAAAATTGCCCAACATACCCTGTTTTGATTAAAATCTCTTTGTAAATGTTTCAATGACATTATTAGGTATATAAACGAATATATGTTTCATAACAAAAATACAATCACATTTCAACATCTATAAACTTTTACGATTGATACCAAATTTCTCTGGTGGTATCGGCCTTTTTATACAGAAACAACCAACCAATTCGCCCAAAAAACGGTACTAAAAACATCATAAAAACGACACCCACTTGCGAGCGACCATGCAGAAATTCCAAAATTTCGCAATATACTTAGTGGTCCCAAGAGAGGACCACGATCAAAGACCACCACGATGTCTTCTACGAGGATTGGCTCCCACCCGCTGATGGATTGCACATGCAAATGGTAGCGAATGCTCGAAGGAGAAATCCTCGGAAGCGGAAATGCCAACGACTTTGCTTCCGACGGGATCCTGGAACAAAAAAAAATCTTCGTCGTGATGCAACCGTATGCTACCATCGAATAATTGCCGGCAAATTACTACTTTACCGACAAGAATGGAGGATGCTACGAGGTGGAGTGACCGTCGTTTGGAGTGTTAAGAAACTGCATTTCGTTTTTCTTGCCGATTACTGATATTAGGTTTACACTCAATTAATCTTTACCGATGCATACCTCAGCGATTGATACACGTGTTATCAATATTTTGAGTAGTAATTACTTGATTGTAGAGTTTTTTTTTGGGGAGGGAACGCCCGCAAGCACTATAAGGTGGCACCTACCGTTACCACTAGTTGCCGGCTCGTTCCCTCATCAGAAAATTTAACATTATCATTGGCCCTCTGACTAAACAATGCTACACCTATTTGCAAGAGACACTGATGATATTATGAGAGGAATTGAAATATTGTTACACTTCACGTGAAAAGTTTTTTTTTGCAGTGTCAAATTGTTAAATTCATTCGTTTCAATGCGTAAAATCTAAATTGCCTCGCGTTAATGCAAAGGGGGCTTAAACTGCGTGATAATGAACTCTTCAAACATCGAGCTGGCAATAATGGCATTAGCATGATGGAACACGCTATGTTTATTTACTTGATGATGCTCTCCTTATCAGCTCACCTTGTTCAGAACCGGCTCGGTCGACCTGAAATGAAAACAGGCAATTAGCATTCGGTCCCCGTCAACCAGAGAGCACAGAATAATTATCAATTAGCCGTTCTCTGCTTTCGGCGAATTATCGGAAATGGCTACGCTTTGATCGTCCATATTCATTTGACAGTTCTAAACTGGATGTAACCTTCGTTGACGGTACATTCAAAGATTAATATCGATGCTATTATAAGGTACAGCAGTCTGCGTTTACTTAGAGTATATCTAAAGCAATTTAGCTATCATATCACTAATTATAATTTGGAAGATGGCTGTTTATAATCTTCACTGTTTTAACTTTGCGAAACGTACAAATTAGGAAAACTTTAGGGAAGTACTTAGCAAAGGTTCATATAATTCTACACTCTACGGTTGAAAGATGTGAATTTCTAGTAAGACTATCAAACATTCCCTTTTTGTAACGATAAAAAATGACGAAGAATCTAATGAGCTTGCTCACCGTCTATAAGTTCTGAAATTTGACAAAGTTTTGCCAGCGGAAAAGTTCATTAAGAAAAATCTAATTTCTTCTTTAAACGGTGGTGGGCGTCTTCATAGCGAGAAACCGCGATACATTATTAGATCAAAACATAATATCGTTTCATTCCGTCTACCCAAGTCGTCAACGAGATAAAATGAAAGACTCTTTCCAAAATCCACTAACTCGGATACGTCCAAATATCAATACCGGTAGCTACCGCTCCTTTGTAACCAGACGCTTCTGTCCTCAGTTCGAACTCCACTACCTGCATTCAACCGGGGAGCTCATTGTTCATCACCTCCACGGGAATAAATCAATGCCTGCCGGTTTTCTATTTAGCCTCCAGTGAGACAGTCTATGAATTTTAATCGTTGCTGCTGCTGACTAATGAACGAGTCTCACATGGGTTGTTGGCCTACATTCCTTATATGACGTAACCGTTAACTGAATTGTTGATATTGGCTGGTAAGATGACTGATGATAAGTACCGAGGTGGTAGGTCCTCCTCGCCACCAAAGCTGAATTTGGTTTTGAGTTGAGGGTATGCATTTTGATGAACATGTTCGTGGACAGATATCAAAATCTTCCCATGATTTTCCTTTTCCACTTGTCATCGCTATTCTCCCTAACAATTTAAAAAGATTGGTTACTTCGGGACCTCAGCTAAGCGTCAACCAAGTCCAGCCATCGAATGATTCAATTAGGTATGCGTGTCACTTGCAATTCTTGACGAGGTTATTATTTTGGTTCATCAATAGAACAAGAAATCGTAAATAGCAAACAATCTGTATATTTATCTGCAACCATGTGCTTCTAGTATGCCTCGTGTTTTATCTCAAGAAGGGGTGTCAATGATGTATTTTTTTTTAATAAACCTGTAATTAGATTTACAATGTGCTTCCGCCCGATATTAATTCGAGAAAATGTGTTAGTTCACATTTTTTTAATTAAATCGAGAACGCAGTTGAATTAGAAATGGTTTTAGTGATCAACCAGACCATGTGGTTTGTTTTATTCAGTCGTTTTTATCTAATAAAAATGGAACCAGTATTTCGATCTGAAATGAGCGCGGTCCAACGTGAGATAAATATGTAAATTTGCAAACTGACTCGTTAATAGACATTACTTTCTGTATTACCAGCGCTTAAAAATCCACGAATGCACATGAGAATGTGAAATTGCGTCACGTCGGCTAGGGACCAAGGTGTTTTATTGGGTGCTCCATTGGCACGAATTACAAAATATAAAGCAGATTTCCCCTGGGTGGAGCTAAAAAAATTTCATTTAAATTATATAAATTAGAATGGTCGTCGTGAAACTGTAATTTAATTGGTTGTACTACATCTCTGTACATACATTTAAGTAGTTTCTATAAATTAGCGAGAAAAGCGGCAAGCATCTTGCATACAAAACGGGGATAAAATTAAAAGTTTTACTGAACTCTGCATGCAACTGAACTAAAACTTTTCTTGAGGATTAGCTCCAAGCGCTTTTAAAAATTTGCATTTGAATGTTTTCTTCCAACTGAACACATTTTATGGGGCCTCTATCAGACAATCTAACCAAGAGTGTATTGTTCCACATAGATGAACAAAAAATACCCTAAACAACCCCTGATCAAGATGCATTAACATCATATCAAAAAATAATTCCAATCTCAAACTCCTTCTCCCCCCACCACCAATTTATCCAAAAACACAGCAGACCTCACTCACCGTAACCACATCGACGCCTTCTCGTCGCCGTCGCGCTGCCTCCACCGTCGCCTTCTCCACGATACCGTCAACGAACCTCTCCGCCTCACACATCTTATCAGGGTCCCGTCGGAACTCCTCCATCCGTTCCTGCATCACCTCCTCCGAGTTCGTTATCGTGATCTTCACTTGCATCTCGACGTCGCCGTCGACCACCGGTTGCTCGCCCGGATTCGCCCCCTCCCCGGGGCTACGTGACCTCGCCTGGGATCGATCAGAGCACTTTTCCAGAAGAAAACGTCAGATCAAAGAACATGTAGTTCCGACCAGCTTCTCTCTGAAAATAAGTCGCGAGATACCAGCTGTCCGATGCGAAGAGATTGGATGCGACTACGGTACAGTGACGTTGCTCGTGCGGAGACTGCTCCAGCTCTGAACCGGACCGACGACGGCGTCGTGCTAGTGTACGGCGCGTGCGCGGTGGATGGAGCTTTGGGACAAACAACCTGACAACAGGTATGATGAGTCTCGCGGGAGAAATGGGGGTTAGCGGAAAATCAATTCGATGTGTATACGCGGGCCGTGTTACAATGGTGAATGACAGGACATGTCGAGGCAATTTACCTTTGTGCTTTTGGCGTTTTTTGTCGTTTAATTTTGAGGTGTTTTTTTTACGGCTGAGGATATCGAACCCTCGTTCTAGCTGGTAACTGGATCTCCGGTAACTAAAGCATATCTTGGATACAGCTAGAAATTTCAATGCCTAGGATAGAAGAGGTTGCAAGAATCGCAAGCCACAAGTCAATTACCAACAGCTTTCAAAAACGAATACTCCCAAGTAAGATTTAAAATTTCATGTGAAACATTGCAAAACCTTTGAAAAATTGCTGGCACTATTAAAATAAGAATGTGAAATCAGCGCGCAGCTCCATTTTGTGATCAATTTGACCGTTGTCGACCTAAAGCTTATCTTCTTTTCCTGGCCTTCCATTGCAGATAATTTTAATCCCTGAGGGTAACCACATAGTGGCAAGAATACGACTTCATCTTCAAAGAGAGCAAATAGTATACTGGTTTGATATCCATCCAGAGAGTAAACACTTGGTAGTTGATACTAGTCTTCCAATTCCAGTTCGTTTTGTGGTGAACGGTTGGGTCATATAGTTAGGCCATCAACGGTGACCTCGAAATCAGGAGTACGTCGTTAAACAGCATCCTTCAAAGAATTGCCGGCTGTTTTATGTCGAGCATCGTACGCGAGACTGGTGTATCGTTTCTACTAGAGAGCAATTAAAATGTGACCGAACTATAAAGAAAATTGAGCGCCTCTCTGTGTAGTTAAACAGCGAAACAAAAACTCTGTGGTTTGTCTGTGATGCATAATTTTGTTTTCGTGTAAACACATCTACGGTGGTGTTGTTTGTCGGTTTGTTTGACTTCGATCTCATGGGATTTGAATGCTATGGTTGGATTCACTCCACATATTTTTTTTATATATATCTTTGCTATCGGGAACAAACAAATTCAAGTATTTATCTGGAATTTGTGGTAAACTACAAAATAGAACATCTAACAAAAGCAATACAATTTTCAATTGCACACAAGATCAATCGTATTTGAATTAACGCCGCATACATAATTTAGTTTTATATTGTTTTATCCAAAACTCACATACTCTAAACTCCATGGTTGAGTTGAGCTGCTGTTGAGGTCTGAGCAAATTCACCTTAAAACATTGGTTTAGACAAAACTGTTTTGTAGTATATAGTTTAATTGTTTTATACAAACTCAAAGCGCTTATAAAGTTTCTGCAGTTGATATCTCCCAGCCCTGCAGCATCATGTAAGCTCTGCAAAAGGTCAATTTACAAGCACAAACATTATCATTTTTTGTGTCCTGTTACCAATTACCAAGGAAATCTATATTTCCATTTGTGTGAACTAGTTTGCCTAGTACGGCAGAAGTTTGATTACTGCACCTTGCGACATTGTTGCTACGAGTTCTAGCTGACGGTATCCAATTATCGAGCAAATTACTTGCTATTGGCATTTACAACGATTTATCGATATTTGTACAGGCAAGTATGAAGTATGAAGTATGAAGCAAGTATCCAACGAAATCGACGATGTACTCATAAAAAAAAGTGAAACTGGTACCATTATTCGAAAATACGTGTTTTTTTAACTATTGCTTGGAAAAAAGTAGAAAAATCATAAAGATATTATTATAAATATTATATTTGTATCTAGTATTGTGTTTTTATCCAGTATTGTGTCATGCCTTCTCCCTTTCAATCTCGTCCACGCACATAACACTCTCGCAGCCTTGACTTTGCCGCCTCCGCGAACGGCAAATTATAATCATCATCATCGTGGTCGACAAGATTTCCAGTCGAATGTGGATAAAGCTAGCAATAAGAGTCACATGCCCTTGAATGCACTGGCATAAATATAACTCTGTTCTATCATCTCAGCAAGAAGCGAGTCGATGTATATTGTTTTCAATTACATAATTGGATGACGGATAACAATTGTTTCATGTGATGAGAAAGCATAGTTGAGTTTCTGGACTGCGTTTTGAAACAACAATGTGATAGTGCGACACTGACTTCTTACACAACTTTGAGAATTGAGTACTTACCTGGATGCCTAGAAATATATTAATGTTCAGCTGCAATAAAGTGATTATTTGTAAAGTACCAAGCAATTAGAGCATACATGAAGGTCAAAGTCATATCAGCTTATCTGTAATGAAACTTAAATAGGAATGTCGGGAGTCAGGCAAGCAGGAAGCTGGATACCCAAAAATGAAATGAAATTGCGGACATATTTTCGCTAGCGGGAATTTCATTGCCCGGCTGAAAGTCCGCATTCTTCGACAGGCATCAAAACTTGGTATTCAACTCTCCGAGCCAGAAAGGATGACGTTCAGGGATGACCAGCGCTGGGTTGACAGCTCTGACGGAAATTAAAATTTTTCTCAGATATGATACCAATTATAGCCGTCTCATTCTGATTATCGTTGACAGAACGTCAACTGAGAAGGAGAGTTTTCAAGAGTTTCAAGAGTTTTCATTTGGATAGGTAGATTAAGAACTAAACGTAATGAATAAGGGAATTTTGATTGTATCACATAACGTTCTCGAAAAATTGGCGTTTTTTCCATACACATAATTGGTTAGTTAGTAAAAAACGCCAATGTGTTCGGGATTTATTCCAGAAAATACATAACACATTAGTTTTTAAGTTATTGACCCTGATTATTTTATTTAGATGCATTTAGGATGCTTGAACTAGGTAATTGTTATAATTTTATGTGGTTCTTTTGTTATCGGAAAATTGTCAGGACTGCTCTAACCCTTGAAGAAGTAACTAGTACATGTTACGAAACGTCGGGAAATTTTAGTTGTCCTTTACTTAGCATTCAAAACCCATTTCAAATAGTTTTTCTTAAAACTAGTGCTAAGGATAAATCAAGTAGACATAAGTCTGAAAACCATCATAGTTTTCAAGAAAGTTCTTTATTTCTTAAATATTTCTATTCTTTATCTCAAAAGCTTTTCACGTGGTTCCACAGTATAAAATATGAGTTTTAGTGGTTTTACTTCGGGTTTGGAGTTTTAGCATGCCTTTCCTTTAAAGAAACGTGGTTTTAACTCACCCGTGACCGTGACTAACTCATATTACGCCCAAAAAGGCATTTCTAGAATTGTATTGATTGATTCGTGGGGTCTGTTTTGACAACGGGCTTTGTGGCACTTGTCTAACAGCGTCGGTGAATGAATGGTGATGATGAGGATGATGATGATGAACCTGAACTAGCCTAGAAGGAAGGAGGGGTAACACGGTGCTGGCACCGCCGGCGCTCCTGTCAAAGCGCATCAAGGGGACCACCGATTTAAAGTCCCTTTCGATACAACTCGAGCAACAGGATTCCTCCACAAATGCACGTTGTTGATAGGTTAATGATGAGCAATGCGAATGAAGTTGCTGTACTAACTTTTATTCCTCCAGCCTCACTCCCGAACAGAACCATGGTCTTGTGTATGATGGTCACCCATCCATTACCTGACCTAGCTCAGTGTTACTTGACTTCGGTGATCACACGAGAACTGGTGTGTACAACACACCAAACTGTTCGGTTTCCATCTCTTGAGGTTCTTGATGCGTTTTAAGAGCGTCGACATATCTATAGAATATTCTCCCAAATATATACAGGTATATACAGGTTTCGGAATTTGGTGCTAATGAAATCAATTGCCATGCTTGTGGTTACTCTGTGGTGTACCACCAAGTTTCAACTCAACCCACTTCAGATAGTCACCACTTCCTAAAACCCCCCCCCCCCCCCCCCCAAACCATAACGGATACCACTGAAAAGTTCAATAAAAACTCCAGATAACGAGCCAGTACACGACGATCTGCTTCCGTTACAGATTTCGCCCTGCAGCAAGACCAGCGTTGGCATCACTACCTCCTCCTCGAGCCAAGAAATCAGTGCCTATTCAAAGCATCGTATTCCTCAACAACTCCGAAGGTCTATCGTGAATCGTGATCCATCGTACCGCCCGCGTGTTAGGCATCCCGCGTGCTCACCCGCGAGCGATCACGTGACCTAGTATTTAATCGCCTGTAATATCCAACTCGACTCACGCGAGTGAACAGCTTTGACGGCTCATAGTAGAGCCTTTGTAGTTGTGCATCCTCCACTACCAGTTAGTGTTGGCCCACGGCACGGAACGGCTGTCACAGAAGCATCGATTTATAGTGGATACATTTTCAAGCTAATAATAGACTCCCTGCGAACGTCAGGTCCATTAGCGTTGTTTAGTTTCCTATCAACACACTAGTCTGTATCGTTGGTTGGCGATAAGGCAAAGGATACAGAGGTATCGACAGCACACACTACGAGAGAGACGCCCATCTTTGCTATCGATCGTCCTCCCGAACACATGTGAAGCTTCGTACCGCGACGTCACAACGTCGGTTGTATTTAAAAGGTAGCACGTTGCTCTGGTAGTGCATTTAGTTGGCAGGTGAGACTAAACAAGCAACATGATCGAGACGGCTCATTTGTTAAAAGGTATGTTGCATTTGTTGGTCAATATTGTGGCAAGAGTACGTTTTGTGACTTTGCGAGGCCGCGAAGGATTTTATTTTATTTATGGAATGCCGCCGGTATAGACGTTTAAAACGGGCCACTGCATTATGTTTGCCATCTTTGTGGTGTTCTTAAATTGAGAATCATTTGTCATTAGAAGCATACACAATGTGATTTTGTATCTTGTAGTGTTTTGTAATAATAGTTGTTTCTTGCTTGTTAGGATCGCCGAAGCCCCCTTCGAAGCCGGGGGTCCTGCGACTGTACTCGATGCGTTTCTGTCCCTTCGCACAGAGGGCAATGCTGGTTCTGCATACGAAAAAAATACCGTGAGTGGAAAATGCAAGATGATAAGTGGCCTAAATAACACATCCCTGATAAACTCAACAGTGCTTGGATTTTTATTTAATTAGTATGGTTAACTTTTATGAGGTAAATATACTCAATTATCATACAAATTATTGAACTTGTGGTCTTTCCAGAGACCATAAACCATAAGGCATGTTTCACTGATTTTCTTGAGCTTAATAAATCCATCCAGTTCCAAGTGAATAATTTTGAGCCGGTAATTTGTTCCTTTTTTGGGCAAATTATTGTAAACCTTTCAAAATCGCTTCGAATCTACGAGCGATGCGTCGTCGAACACTGTGATGGTGCAACTATGAACACGTTTCAGACACGAACAGGTGAACATAAACCTGAAAGAGAAACCCGAATGGCTGTTTGATTTGCATCCTCTTGGCAAAGTGCCTTCTCTCGAGATCGACGGGAACATAATCTTTGAGAGTCTAGTCATCGCCGACTACCTCGACGAGCAATACCCGCAAGTGCCTCTGTTCCCTAAGGACCCGATGACGAAGGCGAAGGAGCGCCTCCTCATTGATAGCTTTGACAAGGTAAGGAGGACAACGACAACAACTTTAAGATTGTGAGGGTCATGGGTGTATTGTCTTTCCGGGTTTAAAGATACGAAATCATACACCTTATTAACTTAATTGGTTGACAAAGTTAAAAACAGACTTACGATTTATGACCTAAAGCTCAGAAAAATCTTAACTCCGGTAACATCACAAAAATGCTGTAATTTTTTGTTAAATAATAATAAATACTATTAAATTATTGCTATTTTGAAGCTTTTTTGAGCCTAGTGAGAAGCAAATAAGCGATATTAAGGCGGTCATCGGCAAAGACAGTCAATGTCTATGGGGAAATAAATTGTTTTTCGATTTCCAACACGGCGAGCGCTAGGGTGAACATTTCTGACTCGCCAGGTATACCACTCTCGTCGTTGGACACAGCAAGAACTCTCAAAATATTCAGAAATATCCGGGATACATCACGATGCCACTGTAGTCCTGATCCTGGCTCGGAAAACCTTGAGAAAGTAATAGATGAAGCGGTCAACAGCTTTGCAAGTCATCATTGAAATTATTGAAGTTTTGTGTTAAAATCCTCAAATAATCCAATGGTTTTCGAACGTAGGTGGATGATTTGCTGATTTTGCTATCATCGTGTCTACGATTACATCATAATGTGGATGGCTTATCTTAAAGTACTTTATCTCCGCCGCAGTAATTCGCAAGTTACATCTACTAAACAAAAATGCAGATAGCGCCTACGGCATGGTCTTTGATGCACTTCATTCGCGTGGAATGTTTACTAACGGTACTACGAGAAACTTGTTCTATTCGCTGGACATTCATTGTAATTATTTTTTTTTTTCATATGCAAATTTTTATACATAAGGATTGTTTTTATTTTTATATGAAATAATTTTTTGAAATTTCCATGGATTATTAATTTACTTTATTTTTTTGGTAGCCCAAGGTTGTCCTACTCCTATTGGTGTCACCGATGCTTTTTATTTACAATTTTATTTACAATTGTTATTTACAATGCAATCGTCGAGCAGTAATTTCACTATTTAAATGGGATTCGAAACCTAGAACTGCATGAAAAACTCAAGTGAACTAAATATCTTTTAGAATATAAAATATCTTTCTTGGTCCTTTCATCACGTTTGCTCTGGCACATAAACACGCATTTTCCCAGCTGGCTTCCAGCGACATGCCTTCTTGAAATTTTACTAATATGTGAATCCAATGTTCAAAACCTTCCCACCATATTCCACACAGATAATATGTCCACCTAGTTTCATATTTTTCGACCTCTGCCCCGTTTCGTTACGCACAGATGCAGTTCTCGGTAATGCAACTGTTCTTCTACGCAAACAAAATCAACCCGACGGCGTTCGGAGAGGCGTTGAGCAAGCTAGACGTCTACGAGAAGGAATTGGCGACAAGAGGGACGCTATACTACGGGGGAGATTCGCCGAGCATGGTCGACCTCATGATGTGGCCTATGTGGGAACGGTTCGGTTTGATGGCTCACTTCGACGGGGAACAGTACGCCCTCCCCACAGGAAGGTTTCCTAAAGTGGTTAGTGTTGAGATTCTCTAGATAACCGCGGGCTGGTTTTTAAAGTCAGCAACAAAAATACTGCTGTCCAATGTAAAGTTTGCTCAAGTTGTATTTGATGTCTGATACCTCACTGAGAACTTCAAACAAAATAACTGTATCAAAATATCCCGAATATTGGTTCAAGATAGGTATTTAAGTTCATGTGTTTGGATTAAGTAGATTGTAATATCAGACATTCTTTCCTTGTTTTAACCTTCAACTTCATGGTTCAACCTTCAACTTCATGGTGCCTGAAACTTTTTTTCCCATAAATCCAGGGAACTTCTGCAGCTTTATGCATCACTTATATCATTGGAGTTGTAGTTTTAACCACAGATAAAGTCACCTTCGTTTCATGTGTTACGAACTCTCAGTTTGTTATTTCTCGCAGATTACCCGCATTTTAGACTGATTGAAATAAGAGTTGCAGTGAGAGCCTTTAACTGGTAGTTAATGTTAAGCCATTGAGGACGCATGCGGTTGTTGTTTTTAACCAACCCCCATGGTTAAATTAGTATATCTCAAAATATTTATACATGTTTATTAATCGTCGAGGGTAGCATGAAAAAAGATTTTTGAAACGTTAAACAGTCCCAAATACGAGTAACCTGCGAGAGATCAGAAAATATAATTTCTCACCACTCGAAATGACGCTTACTCCATCTCTGAGTGACCCCCATTATTGCAGGTATTTTTTACGAAGCCAGTTTGAAACTAGCGCCGAGGCTTTGACCCAATCTATAAACCCAGTGCTATTGTGTTTTAATTGTGTTAGCGCTATTACCTGTATTCGTCTCGTTTGAAAAACAATATATGTCTTTCCTGCAGTCCGCGTGGATCGAGCGGATGAAGCAGACTGATGGAGTCAAAGAAGTCTTCCTGCCAACCCAAGTTCACGCCGAGTACTTCGGCGCTGTCCGCCAAGGGCCAGACCATCCTCCAAACTTCGACATTCTCGTCAAAGCATGATTTTTTTAATCCCCGTGTATTTTCTTGATTTAGTGATATATATACAGTGATATTTTACTAAATTTACCTTCAATTGCAATTGGCTTTCGCTATGTTTATCATTTGAGGGATCCTGATTTATAAAAATTTCTCGCAATAAAGCTTAGCATTTTTTTTCATTTTTGTATCGTGGTTAATTAGCTTAAGTCCATTCATCCGTTGATTAAAAGTCGGCAGGTACTATTTCAGTGTACTGGGTGATTGTATCTGTACCAATTTGTTTTCTGTTGTTCGCCAGAGGGGGATTTTAAAACTCATTATATTTGAATAAAACCACATTCATAGTCGGCTTAACATGTATACATTTGCTTTCAGCGGGAGTGTTTATGTCTATATAGAATACATGTACTGGGAAGTGAATTTTAAATACAGCTTTTACTGCGTCAGTAGAGGATTGACTGACAAATTCAAGTGGAATAAATCGATTAGTTACAATCTCCTCAATTCAAAAGTATACATGACGGTATAATGATAAATTACAATCGATCATAGTTATTTTTTTTGCATACATAGGTTTATGTAATTTTAATATTTACTCAACGATATGTAAAAACAGTGTACGCCTAAGCACTTTTCGATACATAAATCAAAATTTCTTTTTTTTTTTGCTAAAAATTGCACTTTTCTAAAACATCCCTGCGATGTGATGATAGAAACTAGAATGGTTTCAATTTGTGGTTAGTTCAGGTGAATCCAGGACATGGAATTAATTTCCAAATGGCAACACACTCCACTTTGATTACAATTTGTAAATGTGTTGTCCCCTCGTAGGGGAACCAATTCCTATTATTCTACTTCATGATTTTGAATCACTGAAAGCACGCATAGCACTCAATTACCTGACAGTAGTGACATCTCCGGGAGGAAATGGTAAGAACTCGTGATTGTTCTTTAACAGTAGCTTAAAGAGTGGCGCATCAGGAAAATATACATGAAAGCGTTTGCGTATCTCCATGAGTAGCATTTGATTTGTATAATATACAAATACATGAACAAATGCATATACTAATATACATTTATTAAGACTTCTGAAGACTCATTTATGCAGTATATGAACCACCAGAACGAATGAACCCACCAAAACTTGAGGTTTTTGTTGCAAATATGTTAGTTTTTTAGTTATAAACCCTGATTATTTTATTTAGATGCATTTAGGATGCTTGAACTAGGTAATTGTTATAATTTTGTTGGGTTCTTTTGTTATCGGAAAATTGTCAGGACTGCTTTTACCCTAAAAGAAGTAACAGGTACAAGTTCAAAACGTTGGGAAATTTAGTTGTTCTTCACTTAGCATTCAAACCCCAGTTCAAATAGTTTTTGTCAATACTATACTATCAATAGTGCTAAGGTTACATCAAGTAGACATGAGTCTAAAAACAATAACATAAACTGTTTTTTATGAGAATTCTGTCAAAAATTATACCCACGGCTGGTTTCTACTTCAAGTAGCTAGCAAGATGAAGCAGCTATTCGACGAAATGCGGTCCGAAAGGGGCAACTTGATCAGAAGCTTCGTTGACGGCATATTACGGTTATGTAAGAAGAAGAAAACTGTCATGGTTGGCTTATAAGCAAACAGCGACGCTCTGGCAAAGCATTCTTCTTGTGCAATATCCAGCTCGAACAAGCTGTTTTACAGGCGTGCTGTCGCATTCTTAGTCAAAAAAGGGTTCTCATTCAAGAAGATAATCGATTTCTAGTAAAATATTAGAAGCTTTAAATTACCTTGCTTAATTATTTTCACGTGTTTGTCATTTTATGACCAATATAAGCAGCAAAATCTGAATAAAAAACATCTTCACGCTAGTCAGTCGTATCGAGTGGTGTCAGCAATCCAAGAAAATGAAATGAAAATTGACAAAATTTCTGGGACACCTGGCACTGCTGGGAATAAATATTTCATTTCATAACCACTATAAAAACGTGCTATCGAGGTTCCCTCGAGAGAGCCTCCCTCGGTGCAAGGAGGGTGGTTTGTTCGAGGGGCAGAGTTACCAATACGATTGTGACGCCTTTTATTATCTGAAAAACGAGATGAAGAGGTTCACAATCATTTAATTTCTGAGCGTGGTTCCCTTCCTCCTGCGGTCTCTCTGACAATCGTCTCCAGTGTCCTATTGATGGAGTTCCTGTTCTTTCACGGACGAAAGTGGATGCAGGCGAGGAAGATGAAATAAGATTGAAAGAGAGAAGACTTCAAATTATTGGCCGAAGTGGTCTTAATGATCAATCTCGAATTAAAATGTGCCACCAGCTATTTCAATTTGAATCACAAGACCAATCTGAAGATAAAAAAAAAGAAGATGTTTAATGCCAAAAAGCGTTCGATAATCAAAAGTTTCTTAAGCCATAACATGTTTAAAACTTGTTTTTTATATTTTAGAGCTTTTAAAATAAACTTTAAAGTAGTAGCTGACTTGAGGAGCCGGGTATGCTCCGCGGGCTGCGTTAAGGAGATCACGCTAAAAAGCTCATTAATTGCTCATTATGATGGCGTTATTTGATGGTATGTCAGAAATGTTTAAAAATTTAAAAAAATTTCTTTTTCGGCTACCGAGTGTTTCTCAAGTGATCAAATTCTAGTAAAGAGTGTATGCTCTTGTACCTACTTAGAAAAGTGATGTAATAAGTGAACTGGTTGTTACATGAGAATTAACTGCCAAAAACTTGGTAGCCTTGGAACAGTGAGTATCAAAGTTAACTGTTACACTTTGTAGCTGATTTATATTTTTAATTAAATAAATAAAGTCACAATTGCATAATTCATGCGTTTTGTACTCCTTAATATTTTAGTAGGTAGTAGGTAGTGAAAATAACTAAATTTATTTGGTAAAATAAACATAAGGATTTTGAGTGGAATTTGGAGGATAAGGCGCTAAGTTTGATCTACGGGTTGCATTCAGGAGTTTGTGAGTGGAAGAGCCAAGTTTGCTCTGCGGGCTGCGTTCAGGAGTTGTTGTGTGAGCGGCATTTACTTATCGTTATACCCCCTCCCCCCACCTCTTTCACCCTTGCTTTCACCACTGCTTTCACCCTAAATAAAGTAACAGACAAGTTACGATATGTCGTGGAAATGAGCTGTTTTTTCCTAGCATTTAATTCTGATCGACTATGTATTTGCTCTGTGCATTGATTATATCAGCTTGTTTTGGCGTCATTTATGTTCTGCGGGTTTCGTTGATAGCTTTGTTTTAAAAGTAAGGTTTTTTCCGGTTGCCGTTTTTTCAGAATCATTTAAAAAACAGCTCGTTACTGGGAACAAATATGCTTACTTGGGTGACTATTATCGTAAATACTATTGTTATATAATGGTTCACCTAGACTTTCCAATCAGTTTCGATATCAATTCCGGAACAGCTACACACATTTACTGCAAGTAATTAAGCACGGTTGTACTTTAAGGACCCATGTAAAGAGTCAACACGATTTTACTCAATGCCTAATACCGTTTTTGTGTGCATTCATAGAATGTCGGATAAAATTACAAAATGACCATTCAAAAAATTCATTTCGACTTTCTCTGCTTTCGCTAATGACGTAACATTTGTTCTTTGGGCTGAGAATGGTAAAACTGCTACATTTTGTGATAACATTCTTAGGCTTTATCTCACAATCTCTGGGATGTTTTCCTGAAACGCTACTTGAAGACTTTCAGGCTCTAGTTTCACGGTTTGAAATGCATTATTTGACGCTGCTTCGAACTGATTATGGTGAGAGAGGAAAAAATTCTTTACTTGTTATTAACTCTAATAAGCGAACGAACCAACGTTTCCGTAGCTTCATACCGCGTTGACCACATGACTACTTACCAGTTTCGTTTATGACTTTAAATCATCTTGCTTCAGTGAACAAAAACAAGAGAAACGTGTTTATTTTTACACAGAACATTCTATGTCTGCAGATGTTATTCCAAAGATGTTCGAAGACAAGAAATCTCTTAAGACCTTGAACAGAATGGGCTTGCGATTCAATGTGATGAAATCGCACAACGTGGCAAGCATATCGTGGAAAAAACATGGAGGTGTCATTTCTTCAGTCCCAGGTCTCTCTAAAATAGACAAAGTAAGTGAAAAATAGTTTTTCTTTCAAAAATTCTGGATTAAAAAACAAACAAAAAATCGTTCTTCTTGTAGCTGGTGGTAAATTCAGGCGAGAACAGACCAGTGTTCTTCTACTCGCTGACCGAGTCAGCTATCCCCGAGATATTCCATGAAATCAAGAACATCCCTTACTGGAGCAGAGTGTACCTGATCCTGCAGGACGGCGTCGATGCTCGGACACTGCGTCTGAACGAAGTGTATCACGTGCACGAAAACAGCACGGAGTTGGTCATCAACGAGGTCGGGCAAAGGGTGCACGAACACGGGAAAGCCAAATGGCGGTTTGACTGGAGGAGCGCTTTTGTGCGACGAACGGATTTGAAAGGCACTGTTTTCAGGATCCTTTACCCGATTGTGAGTCTTGCTTTTCTCTGAATTTGAATTATAAAGGTGGTACACCAAAATAATTAGTATATTTGCTTAGCATCTATTTTTTCAAATAGTTCTCGATGCTAACACCGCACTACAATAGCGCTATTGCTAAACTGTCTTCGTGAAAAATTGCCACCAAATGACTACTTTACTGAAAAAAATTAGGTTATAAATGAACTTGGTGGAGTCACCGTCGTTTTGAGTGTCAAGAAATGACTGTATCGTTGAGTGTAGGTTATAGTTAGAGTTTCAACGTCAATGTTACAGCATGCGTGAAAGATGGCCGCCAAATGACTACCTTACCGACAAAAATGCAGAGTACCGGAAGTTCACGTTAAGTGGAGCCACTGTAACATGAAATTTAATTTCGATATTTATAGTAGGTTACTCGCTTATGAATATCGTTACATGTGTATCAATCGTTGAGGTAAACATTGATGAAGATTTTTTGAGCATGAAAAGTTTCAAAAGCGAGTTAACCTACGAGAAATATCGAAATTAAAATTCAAACGACAGTGGCTCCACTTAACGTGATTGTCCGGTACTCTGCATTTTTGTCGGTAAGGTAGTAATTTTTCACGCAGAGACTTTAACATTGACGTTGAAACTCTACCTATAACCTACACTCAACGACTGTACCTTGGGTCTCGCAGATAACTCGCATTTGAAACTGGTTGACGCTTATCCCATCGATTGATATGTGTGAATGTATCAAATGATACGCTGTTATTATTTAATTTCTGAGGTATGTTGAAAAAACGGCCGCCAGCGCCATCGGGTGGCGCGTGTTGTCGGCTGAATTGCTCAGAAGAATGTTTCACATTAACGCTGACCCACTGATTATACTTATAAACTATGCTGATTTTTAACCAAGCAAAATTGTTCAAAAATACAAAAATAGTCAGTAAATTTCCCAATTAATTGATAAGCTAGTGGCTTTTAATAAACCGGTACTAAAGTGGTCTTTTTGGCAGGAAATGTTTGATGGGAATGATCGAAATGGCATCAACAAGGGATTTTGGGCGAATGAAATGATTCTCCAGACTGCCATTACAAATCTAAACGTAAGGTATGTCAAGGTCAGAACCGTGTCCTTTCAAGAACAACTGATAATTAACTGATGGTATAATCAATGGTTGCTACGTACTTGCAATAGGGTAAAGTGCCAGTTTTGGATAGGGTTGGGAATATAATTAATTTAACTCAGTAAGCATCATTTTTAAAATCCAAAAAAATGTCATCATTTGACAATATAGACAAAGCAACAGAATAATAAAATTTGTGATTTTTTAGAACTTTTTAGTATTTAAAAAAAATTATTGAAAAAACCCTGTTATTATCCATAACCGGGCACTGGTGCCAGTTTTGGATCAAAATTAATTTTCAATCGGAATTATAATATATCATTGCCCCATGTTTTTTAAACATTTATATGAAAGGCGCATAAAGATATAAAAAAAAACGCAGAAGTTATTAATATTTAAGTACATGGTAGTTTAGTGCCAGTTTTGGATCAAAAAATAAAATTAGGCTTATTTACACTGCGTTTGTATTTGAGACGTTTACATTATTATTTTTCTTCAGCTTTGAATCTGTGAAACTGCTCGACATGGTTTTGTTTGGCCACATCAGCAACTCGGGAGAATGGCCAGGAGTAGTCGGGGCTCTCCTTCGAAATGAAGCTGACATCTCAGTTGCATCCAGCAACCCATTTCCTTTCCTACTTCCGCACGTGGGCTTCTTGGCATCGTTCTTTGCTATCAAGTAAATACATGAGCGGATACTTTAAAAGACTGCTCATTTTCTAAACACACAGCTTTTTTTTAATTCTTATTGGTGCAGGGAGAAAAGTGAATAACGTGGATTTCCTCCTCTCCACGTTCCCAGAGCTCAATTTTCATTGCCAATTTATTGCAGATTCAAAATGTACTATCAGAGGCTGGTTGTCGAATACTCTTCAGAATCGATTCTAAAAGCGTACTCTCTGCAAACATGGTGTGTTTCGGTTCTATTTCTTGCGGTATTGTCGATTGGTTTGCAAATAATCAGCAAGAACGGGCCGCCCGAAGAGGGACCGCCGTTTAGCACAAGCGAGTGCTGGCTTACCGTCTTGGGAGGATTTTGTCTCAAAGGTAGGAAGGGGTTAAGGATGCTCTTTGGTATCCGATCGATACATCTAAGTTCAATCTAAATCTAACTAGGTATCGACATCAAAATCTATCTAAGATCGACTTAAAATAGCATGCAGTTATCATGCACTCCTGATTAGAGAAAGGATTCCTGCTTTCCTGTGTTTGTGGGTATGTGTGTGTGGTTGTGAGTTTTTTTTTAAGTACGGCATGCTGATAGCTCAGTTTGCCAAATAAATCAGAATATTAATGACACTTAAAGTGATTCTGTGAAAAAAAGTTACGTTTCATATTTTATGTATTTAAAGAAAATTGCTAAAGACATTTTCTATTATTATACTTATTATAATCCAGTTCCATTGCACTAATTTTTAACTTATTTAGGGTGGAAAAAAAAACCGAAAACAAAGTGTCTACGTATCTTCTACGTCAGCGCTGTCTTCCTGGGCTTTCTGTTAAATCTGCTCTACGTTTCGAAGCTTCAAGCGAACATAACGGCTAAGGCCCACTCCAAAAAGCTGCCATACGAGGACGTAGAGAGTCTTGCCGACGCCCACGAGTACCAAGTGCTCATGTACGAAGGCCATGTTCCGCAAATATATGCGTTTGTAAGTCGCCTTGATTAATTTGTGGGGATGACACACTGTTTTGACACCGAACCCTGCTGAGTGGATGGTGATTAGGATGATGACGAATCTAACCTAGCCTAGATGGAATTAGAGAAGAGCACCAAGCACAATCTTGACGTCCTTTTCGAAGGACGGTACAAAGCGAACAGCAGGATTCCTCCACAAAGCCATGCTGTCGAGAGGTTGATCAGCACGGCGAATAAAGTTGCTGTACTAACTTTCTTCCCTCCAACCCCTCTTCCAAACTGAACTGATCATGTATGTGATAGTCACCCTTCCAATATCTGACCCAGCACCGTATTGCTAACTTCGATGATTTCACAAGAACCGGTGTGTCCATTTCGCCAAACGGTACGGCTAGTGGTGTTTATTTATCAATTATCATGGCAAGTTGAGACAAAGACTTATGTTTCACTTAAATCGATTACTGCAATCAATGTAGAAACTAATACAAGCCGACTAAAGGTTAATTCGTTACTCCAACCGAAATAATTGTTTTTTGCCTTTTTGTATGTGTTTGCATGCTAGACATCCACGTCGGGAAAGCTAAAGCAAGTGGCAGACGCGATGCGATCACGAGAAAATAGCGTCATCTCGAGCTACGTTCATGGAATGCAGAAAGTCTGCAAGGGCAAGTCTATCCTCGTGGGACTTACAGGAGCCTGCGATAGTCTGCGCAAAAGATCTGCGTGCGAGATATCCACTTCTAGGAGGTCCTTTTACCGAAGGTGGCATTCATTGATCATAAGGAAACGGTTCACGTATAAGAAGATCATAGACATCTAGTAAGTGCATTGTCCGTGGTTTTAACTTCTGTTTTCTGTTACTGACCGTTATAAAGTGTTCTTCAAAATGCTTCTTTTAAGTGGATTTATCAATGGACTTTCTACAAATATTATCCAAAAAATTGTATAAGGGTGTACTATGATTTTTAAGATCTATGAGAAGATTGAGGCCAACGAGAATTTACGTCGAGTACTAGTCCCATATGTTACTATAACTTAGAAAAAATAATCGGTATCTTCATGAAGGTAATTTTAGAATTAGGTAAAAAATATAATGGGATTCTATGAAATCTGATTTAAATTGCAAATGCTTTCAAATGCAAATGCTGGTGTTTCTTTCTCCTGCAGCCTCCGTCGAACCGTGGAATGTGGCCTAGTGCAAGGACTGCAAGGCCGAGACATGTGGGGTGCTTTCGTCTACTCCAAGGATGAGATTAACTTTGCCCCGATTGAGTTCATCAATGTGATTCCCTTCTTGCTGTTTTTCGTGGTTTCTCAGGCCATCGCCTGCTGTCTCCTTCTCCTAGAGTTGCTATACTATTATGGTAGCGAGAGAATAAAAACTTGGAATTCTCTTACTAAAAGGTTTAGAAAAAATAGGGTCACAAGAAGGCGCTTAAGAAATAGGTTTTTAATTCATAAAAGTACTGGTCGCGGCTAGGTAACATCCTTTTCGGCTGATGCGCTGTTCAAAGGGGGTGCGTTCAACTGACAGAATAAGCTACTGACCGAACGTGAGACGTTGAGTTGTGCTCCCTTAATTTGTTTTGGCACAAGAACATTTAATCAATCCAAATTAATTCGTAGCTTCAGCCCCAAACGAGGGTAAAGACTGTCAACAATAAAGAACAAAAAAAGTCTTGTCAAAACCGACTTTATTTCCGCACGAACATTTGTAGTTATTGCCGGATTGTATTCTTGCTAGGTAATATTGTACACATTGTACACTTGTGTTGTGTTTTATTACACCATGTCACTGGTGTTCAATAATAAAGTAGGCAATAGTAAATAAAAGTACTTCTGTTGATTTTAAAAACTGTGTACATGTAGCGGATTATCGGATTGTTATGATTGCAAAGGATTCAAGAAAAAAATTCAAAAAATTCAACTTTTTTAGCAATCACAAACGAGCAGTTACGTGCAAACAAATATCAAGCTGGATCAAATAAGGCTGCTCTACATAATCGAGTTCGATTATGGTCTACGGTTTGAGAAGCAACTGTCAGTGAAGCTCATTACTATTAACAAATATGCCGCAATTACGAATGTAGTATTAATGGTTTTAATCAGCATATACATTTTTCGTTTTTTTTATTTAATGAGTGGTCATATATTTTCCGGTCTATCTTTTAGCAAAATAACTCCATACAAAAAATAGCGCAGTGAATTTACTTGGCAACTTTTGTCAAGTGTTAATAAACGCAGTGTCGTTTCAGTCTACCGACCGACCTACAGCTGATCAAGCTTTCAAATATCGTAGCCATTAAATTTTGTTCAAAACTAATCTAGTGCAACTTATTATTGATAGCTTCGCAATCCATAAGTACATTGGTTTAAGAATGGTAAGGAAACTTAATTTCGCGATAACTTTCTCAGTTTTAATATCCGAAACTTTAGGAATCATACCAGTAACCCTGATCGAAGACTTTCAGTCTTTAGCATCGCGCTTTGAAATGCACTGTTTGACAGTGTTTCAAACAGAAAATGGTGAGCACTATTCTAACTACTCTGCCATTTCTAACGACAAATATGCAATGTCCCATCATACTTTTGTGCAGCACTTATTTGTAGACACTGCTACTGGTTTTTTTTTCTCAAGCAGAACATTCAATGCATGGAAAGGCTATGACTAGGTTATACCAGTGCAAGAACTCAGTCGAGGCCTTGCAAGGAATTGGTCTGAGCATTAACGTAGCAGAAGCACACACCTTCCCGAAAATATCGCGGTACAAGCGAGGAGCGGTCATTTCGCCTGTCCTCTCACACTCGCACGTGGAAATGGTGGGTGAAAACTTGACTTTGCAATTCTATAAAAAGTATATACGTTACTTTTTTTTATAACCGTACTCTAGCTGTCGAAACACTAAATCTAGTCGCTGTTTTGAATGATTTTCGAATGATTTTCCCCTTTTCAGCGAGTATTTACCCTCAAGGAAGAAAAACGATTAAACTGTACTCAAGGCATGTCACTATGTTTATTTTTTGTTTTGTAAATTCCCAGTTGATTAAGCATTCACACGAGAACAGGCCAGTGTTCTTCTACTTGCTGACCGAGTCAGCTACCCCCGAGGTATTCTATAAAATCAAGAACATCCCGTACTGGAGCAGAGTGTACCTGATCCTGCAGGACGGCGTCGATGCTCGGACACTGCGTCTGAACGAAGTGTATCACGTGCACGAAAACAGCACGGAGTTGGTCGTCAACGAGGTCGGGCAAAGGGTGCACGAACACGGGAAATCCAAATGGCGGTTTGACTGGAGGAGCGCTTTTGTGCGACGAACGAATTTGAGAGGCACTGTTTTTAGAATTCTTTACCCGATTGTGAGTTATGCCTGACTTGGAGTATGGAGGTCCCATTTTCATTTATTTATATGTATTTGAAGTACTGTTTTCCTATTGACCAACTATGAAAATCTGGATTGTAATCTAATTGAACTAAAAGTGTCGTAGAAGCGGTATTGGATTTTCCTCAGGCACACTACCTGCACGTAACGTTTCGTTTGCCAGGAGATGTTTCAAAACGACGACCGAACTGGTATCACACTCAGAATGTGGGCGATAGAAAAGTTTCTTCGCACATCAATTTCGAATCTGAACGTAAGGTAAAACAAGTCTTACACTCTTTAGTACAAAAACCAAGCGAGGGCATTGGCAATGCATTATACAGTTATTTTGAAAAAATCTTTCCTTTTACTGATTTGGTCAAATGTATTTAGTTTTTCTGTCGTGAAGCTGTACGATCCAGTCCTGCTGGGCCCCCCGAACAGTGCAGGCGAATGGCCTGGGGTAGTCGGAGCCCTTCTTCGAAATGAAGCCGATATCTCAGCATCTTCCAGCAGCCCCTTTTCCTCACTACTTCCTCACGTGGAATTATTGGCATCATTTGTAACTATCGAGTAAGTACAAAAACCGTTACTCTTAGTGATGATAAAGAGAAAAGAAGCCAGAAAAAAATAACAAAAAAGTTAGACGTGTTGTGCTGTGCGTACTTGCGAAGAAAGGAAGGAAATAAGTGTTCCAGTTTAAAGTTTCCCAAAAACTCAGCTGCATACGTCCTAACGTTGGGCCTTTGTTCACGCATTTTGTAAGCTGTCAGATTTCGGCTCAAATGTCAAATTTTTATGTTCTGAGGATAACCTCAGCGCGCTTTGGTTTTTGCAAAGATCACTGGTTTACCTGACGGGAAGTAATGAGGCTCGGTACGTGAGTGCGGGCAACACAGCTTCGATGGTCATGTCTAGAAAGGTGAAAATGTTGACACGTGACAAGATGACAAGATCATCCTAAATTTCCACTTGACAACTAAAAAACTCAAAGCATATGTGTTTTTGGGATACACTATAACTATATTATTTATTTTCTATGTTGGTTGTTTCAGATTCAAAATATACTATCGCAGGCTGGTTGTCACATACTCGTTAGGAACGATGATACAAGCGTTCTCTATTCAATCATGGTGCGTTTCGCTTCTATTTATTTCGATCATGTCAACTATCTTGAGAGTGGCCAGTAGAAGAGCACCGCCTGAAGAGATTCCGGCTTTAAACATCAGTGAGTGCTGGCTCACAATCTTGGGAGGGTTCTGTCTCCAAGGTAAAGACATCTAGCCAGTTAATTTGTGTGAGCCGACAGATTCCGTTCAGCGAAAGAGTATACTTCTCCAGCAAAGGCGCCACCGGTAGTTTTGGGGTGACATGCTGGCCAATTGTCATTTGTTAAAACACTACAAATCATTTCCACTGATGTCTGCCATTTTCCCTTTGCTCTGAAGCTTTGAGCGTGCTAAGATTTTTTTTAGAGCTAAATTAAGAATTTTTCTACAAATTCTAACAATCTTGGGATTTTTTTACAGATATAACAAGTATTTTAAAATCTCGGCACTAAAATCATAGCTGAAATTTCATTCAGTAGTTAAAAGCAATGCTGGAGGACAGTCCTTAGGCTGGTATTTTTTCTTGCGGGCTATACTATACTGGATTTATAAAGCTGTACTTTTATTAACTTTAGTGTATTCTATGAAATATTCTTGTGATCAAAACACCGAACAGCGACATTCGTGGTATTGTGTTTTGGAGAAGGCAGCCAATCTGTTAAAATGTGTTGTAAAATAATTTTCAAGTACACTCTATCTTTTTTTCGTGTTGTGCTCTCATTCCTAAAAATTCAATTTTGATTTTTAGCGTGGAGTAAACGGCCGAAGACAAAGTGTGTCCGCATCGTCTACGTCAGCGCTGTCCTTCTGGGCTTCCTGCTAAACCTGCTCTACGTATCGAAGCTGCAAGCGAACATAACGGCTAAGGCTCACTCCAAGAAATTGCCCTACGAGGACCTAGAGAGTCTTGCCGACGCCCACGAATACCAAGTGCTCATGTACGAAGGACACTCCCCGAAACTAGACACCTTTGTAAGTGCCCTATAAACATACATTATTTCTTATATAGTTATTTCATACCAAGAATGTGACTTTTTTTGGAACATACCGGTATCGGCAGAAATTCTGCCATATAGGTATCATTCGAAAATTTTACCACTTTCCAGTAAGATTATAGCTTGTCTTGCAAACGCATATAAAGAAAACATTTTGATGCAGGCCGCTACGACGGGCAAGTTGAAACAGTTGGCAGATAAGATGAGAGCCCAAAGTGAGAGCGTCATCTCGAGTTACGTTCACGGCATGAAACAAGTCTGCAAGGAGAACACTGTGCTTGTGGGAATCACGGCGACTTGCGACGAAATGCGCAAAACATCTGCTTGTCCACTCTCTACTTCGAGGAGGTCTTTTTACAGAAGACGGCTCGCTATGTTTACTGTGAAGGGGTTCACTTACAAGAAGACCATCGATTACTAGTAAGTTTCACGAGACATAAAGTTACATTTTGTTTTCAAATTGCAACGATTTGGGCTTAAATATTTCCTCAAAAAGCCAACAACATGAACATCGTCGGCATTACATAAATTTTATGCAACTAACCTTCAGTAAATTTAAAAAATCTACTCTATATGTAGTCGTAACTGTATTCAAAATATGGTATTCAGTTCTAGAAAAGCCAAAACACAGAAAATTTAAATTAATGCATTTTTATAAATCACTCTTCCGATTTTTATTCTGCAAATTATCAATTTTCTCTCTATGTTGACTTGAAATTGGTAAACTCTCCGTTGATTCGATTTTTGAACAATTGTCTACTGTTCGATCATCCCATGACCTTTAATTTCCTGCAGTATCCGTCGATCAGTGGAAGGAGGTCTTTTCGAGGTTGAGAGAATCCGATTTGATTGGGATGCATTCGTCCATCACAAGGAAAGTATCTGGTTTGCGGAAATCGAGTTCATCAACGTCGTCCCATTCTTGCTTCTCTACGCAGCCTCTCTCGGCGTCGCATTCGGAATTTTTCTTTTGGAACTCCTTTGCTTTCATGGACGAACACAATCGAGACAGTGTAAAACAGGATCTGTGATGTCGTGCATTGAACGAAGCGGGATAAAGGCGGTACGTCATTGGGTTACGTTTCATTCAAACTCAAACCGGAAGTCTTGATGATTGCGGTTGATCATGAAAATGTGACAAATTCATCGATTGAAAGTTGAAACTAAGCCACGTTGAATAAAGAGACACAATGGTTTCTTTCCTAGCAAAGCAATTCACTGTTTTCAATGGAATTTCGCGATTTCAATAATACGCTAAATTAGAGTTTTAGTGGTTTTAATAAGTTCAGTTTTTAATTTAAATTACATGTAATAAAGACGATCCCGAAAAAATGTCATGTAGCTAATATTAACTTCCACAAAGTCACAGTCAGCATTTTACGTGTTTACTTCATCATTTTCATTCAAATAATAAAAATAATATTAGCAGTTATTTATTCAATTGATCCTCGAAATGATATGAACATGTCATTATCATTTACATAATGACATGTTTGCCCATGTTGACATTTTCCCTACAAATCGTATGTTGCTTATCCACGGATTTTCTTATATTTTGAGTGTACAATAATGAAGTGATTCCATAATGTTGCAATCATAAGTCATTTTCTGCGTAATTATCTGAAAATTTCTGTAATACACTGAAATGAAAATCAATTTTTTTGTAAATCTTTCTCTAAGTTCCAATCAAGCAATATTTAAATAGCGTAAGTGGAAATATTGACCCCTTTGAGTAAAACAGATTTCGCAGAAACTCGTTACGAAATCTTCATTTATGAAATGATCAAAGATATCCCCCATGATTACAATAACATCTTTATGCTTTTATTAATAAATAAAAGCGTGGTGAATCTCAATGGAAATTATCTTCTTGTTCGGGATCGAATCTGCTGTGCGTAGAGGAGCCAGGTTTGCTTTGCGGGATGCATCTAGGAGTAAATTCCAAAGCAAAGGCATGAACAACAACAATAATACGGGTGTTCTCGTATTGGCTACAATAATACACTTTTTGTGTTACAATGCAACTCCGTTTATTATTCACAATAAACAATACATATAAGTGCCGCACTATTTCATGTTTGCTATGCCTCAGTGCAATACTTTAGTGATCTCTGTTTAGTGTAAATATGGAAAGTACTTAGCACCGTTTGAGCTTCCAGCCCCACTCCAGTTGATCAAGTGTTTAAAAAACAACAGCAGTGTTGATTTGGTTGGAACTACTCTAGCTTGGCTTATTATTTGCCCTTTGGAATTTACTAGCATGGATTACTAGCATACTATGGTAGGCACACTTAATTTTGCAATGGCACTCTTATTTTTAACATCGCAATCGTTTGGAACTTTACCTAAAATACTTCTTGAAGACTTTCAGTCGTTAGCCACGCGGTTTCAAATGCATCATTTGACAGTTCTTCGGACAGAACACGGTGAGTATTATTGTGGTAATACTTAAACTAGACACTAAGTATTTGTAAGCATTGCTTGAATTTCAAGGGACGAAATGATTTTCTAACCTGTTACTTGTCTTATTTTCTCCGATGCAGAAAATGATACGTCAAGAAACTCCATGTCTAGGTTATTTCAATACAAGAAATCCGTAGCTTTCCTGCACAAAATTGGCATTCGAATTAACTTCGCTAAATCGCAAACCTTAATGTTGTTGCCCTGGTACAAACGCGGTGCAGTTATATCCCCTGTGATGCCACACGTCTCCATACAACTGGTGAGTTAATATTGCCATATCTAGGAATAATTTTGTATTTAAAACGGGATCCAAATGGCTTTCTTTGTTAATGAGATGGCAGAACGAAAAGTAATTAGCTCCAAATTGGAAAGAGAACTCAAAAACTTTCGTTCCCATGTTGTTGAAACTTGTACTCGTGCTGCTTTTACCAATAACAAATAAACTAAATTTAATTTGCAATGCTTTTGAAACATTACTCGGGCAAAATTAAAAACAAATAAAATATATTAACAGATAATTAGACAGGCTAAAAATATTTTATTTTTGCTTTTGTCCAGCTAGTTATGCAATCAAACGAGAACAGACCAGTGTTCTTCTACTCGCTGACCGAGTCATCTATCTCCGAGATATTCCATGAAATCAAGAACATCCCGTACTGGAGCAGAGTGTACCTGATCCTGCAGGACGGCGTCGATTCTCGGACACTGCGCCTGAACGAATTGTATCACGCGCACGAAAACAGCACAGAGTTGGTCGTCAACGATGTCGGGCAAAGGGTGCACGAACACGGGAAAGCCAAATGGCGGTTTGACTGGAGAAGCGCTCTTGTGCGACGAACGGATTTGAGAGGCACTGTTTTCAGAATGCTCTATCCGATTGTGAGTTCAGATCTTGTTTTAGAGCTTCTGTAGTTGGTGCAGTGAACAGTGATTTTGGGTGATAAATGCATGTGCTAAATACCATTCGTAGATGTCTGCACACGCAGCCTAACGATGTGTTACCATTAAAATCGTACTTGGAGCTCATGTATTCATTTATGAAAAATCATCACACTGAAAGCTACAGATATTACTCGCTTGTTGTCATTTTTCTGCCAGGAGATGTTTGATGGAGAGGATAGAACTGGCGTCAGTCGCAGAATGTGGTGGAGTGAAAACTTTGTACGCACTTCGATTGCGAATCTGAACGTAAGGTATGTCAACTTGACCTCACCAAAACCTGTAAATTAGAACCACCGCTCGATCATAGTTAGTTATTGCTATACACTGATTTTGATTGATACTTTTAAATCTGCTTTTATAGCTTCGCAACTGTGAAGCTGTACGACCAGAAACTGTTCGGTCTTCCCAGCAGTTCTGGCGAATGGCCAGGGGTGGTAGGAGCCCTGATCCGAAATGAAGCTGACATCTCGGTAGCTTCCGGTAGCGCGTCTGCAGAAATGGTGCCTCACGTGGAAATTTTAACATCTTACGCAACTATTGAGTGAGAATAAAAGAGCGCTAAGAGAGAGTGCTGCTAACTTGAGCAATGAATCAGGATCTCCACTCTTATGCACTATCCAGGGCCTTTCTGGTCAATATTTTCTGGCTCACGCAAATTTTGTAGAAAAACTCGTTAGGTTTTCGTAAGGTTAGCCATTTTCCTTATTTATACCGACTTTTTTTTCAGATATAAAATGTACTACCACAAGCTCATCGTTACATACTCGCTGGAGGCAGTAATAAAAGCGTTCTCTCTTCAAACGTGGTGTGTCTCAATTCTATTTATTGCGATCATGACAATTAGCCTACAAGTAACCAGCCGCAATGAACCAAACGAAGCGGGGCCGTCTTTAAGTATCAGCGAATGCTGGCTAACTGTCTTCGGAGTCTATTGTCTCCAAGGTTAAAATTCCTTGCATTATTATATGTGAATGAGTTACCGTAGAAGAGGCTAAACAAATACTTAGTGTCAGAAATATATCTCGAAATAAAACTACTCTAGAAACGTTACGTTTGAAACAAAATTTAAAGATTCGACCTCGTGCATATTTTTATTCTGATTAAATATCGAACTTCTTTAGCGTGGAGTCGCTGCCCGAAGACAAAGTCCCTTCGAATCGTCTATTTCAGCGCTGTACTCCTGGGCTTTTTATTGAACTTGCTCTACGTGTCTAAGCTGCAAGCGAACATCACGGCTAAGACCCACTCCAAGGAGCTGCCATTTGTGGACTTTGAGAGTCTTGCCGACGCCCACGAGTACCAAGTTCTCATGTATGCTGTGCATCTCCCGAAGCTAGAAACGTTTGTAATAACCTTTCTGTAATACATATCTTCAAAGAACATTAACAATAACCTAAAACAATAGCTGTGCATTATGACATCAGAGTCAATTGAATGCATTCTTGGTGCAGCATTCAATACACAAATATGGCTCGGTTATTAAATATTGGAATTTTGTGGTGAGTGACGGACTTGCTCTGTTGTAATTGACTTGTGGTCCTAAAAAGGACCTAAAAAGTCGACGTTTCGTCGGCATTGGCGCCGACATCTTCAAGACTGTTAAAATCCTGAATACAGTCCTGAAGATGTCGGCGCCAACGCCGACGAAACGTCGACTTTTTAGGTCCTTTCTAGGATCACAAGTCAATTACAACAGAGCAAGTCCGTCACTCACCACAACATTCACCCACGGCTCTGAACCACTTCACCAAACCAAATATTGGAATGTTATAAATGTTTTTCTGCAGGCCGCTACGATGGGCAAGTTGAAACAGCTGGCAGATAAGATGAGAGCCCAAAGTGAGAGCGTCATCTCGAGTTACGTTCACGGCATGAAACAAGTCTGCAAGGGCAAGATTATCCTCGTGGGGGTCACTTTGGTTTGTGATGGTCTGCGCACGACATCGGCATGTCCAATATCCTCTTCTTCGCATTCCTATTACCGAAGGAAGATTTCAATGTTTACCTCTAAAGGATTCCCTTACAAGAAAATCGTTGATTACCAGTAAGTTCGAAGAGCATAAAATCGTTACTTCTTATTCTGAATGATAAGCAAGTCCTCATGGCTAAAATATATATATATACTGTGCAGTTCAATTTGGATAGCGACTCTTGAGTCTATGCATTTTTTTTAGTTTTCAATCAATTTTGAAAGAAATTTGTTTAGTATTCACAAACCAATTGACCGTATTGTATAGTTCTTTTCACATTTGACTTCCTTACAATTTTTTTATTTTCTAATTATTTATTATGTGTTATAGTTGCCTGTATACAGACAACTGTTTTATATAACGGTCACTATTTAACGACATTTAAAATTCAGGTTACTTCAATTTGATTCGTGTATTCCCAAGCTATATATATTTATTTTACCTCCAGGTTAACATTTGGCAATATTTATTTTTTACATACATCGAATGATCGATGAATGATCGATGAATTCGTACTCATCGCTCCATGCTACTAATCCAAAATGTCCGCTCTCCCATAGTATTCGGCGGTCCGTGGAGGGTGGCCTCTTCGAGGTACAAAAGATTCGGTTCAATCCCGGCGCGTTCCTTTACAATAAAGACGAGAGAACTTGGTTCGCTGTCATTGAGTTCATCAACGTGGTTCCCTTCTTCTTGGTGTACGCGGTCTCCATGGGCATCGCCTCATGTCTTCTCTTGCTGGAGCTTCTGTACTTTTATGGACACACCTTGTCAAGAAAGGTGAAAACGCGATGCAAAAATTCATATGCAAAAACGATTACGAAAAAAAAGGTGGACATTAAGGTTATCAGTCGTTGAACCATGGTTGAATCAGATTCCACCAAGCTGTTTCTTACTCAATTTAATTGCTTACTTGGTCTCGCAAATTTTAAATAATTGTAGCCAGGAATATATGTTAGTAAAATATGTTAGTATCATCATACCTTAATCCAAAATGTAGCATGTACGATCATAGAAATGGGAAAAGAATGTTAATTGAAAATAAATATGCATCCTGAACATGTGCGTGCTAATGATGTGTGTTTATTGATTTAACCAAGTGCACTAGTGTGTTCTTAACTTGTGTTCTTGTATTTATTTAAGCTTCTCGGGCTAGTGCTAATGCTAATTTTCCTCATGCTAATTTTCGGTAAAAATATGGAAACCACTTTCAAATTTAAAAAGTAACAGATTTTCTATCCCCTGAAATGTGCAGTTTGTTTGTTAATATTTAAAATAATATAATCGATTTTGATAAATGATTGATCTTAATTTACATGCCAATTCTAGACAAGGTAGAGAATGGACAAACTTCAAAATCCTCCACCCAAATTATTTTTACGGGCGTGAATTTAGAACAAAAGTCAGACGCCAAGGCAGTCTAAAAAAGTTGTAAAATATTTAAACACATCAAACAAGACGTTTATGAAATATCTTTAGGCATGGAGGAACCGGGTTTGTTTTGCGGGCTGCGTTTCGATGACAAAGCTTTGCACACTAAGTGCGATCTTGTCAATTGCCGTCTATTCCTTTCTTGCTCACATTTTATTCAATTGTAAAGGTACAATTTTTGTTTTGATGCATCCGATTAAGACTACACAACAAGGCTAACAAAGTTGCAGTGGAGGTACTTGATTCATTGCCTCCAAAATGCATTAGCTACTTATCCTCGTTCATCAAATAATGAGATCAAAGAAACGGGATTCATCAAAAATCAGATGATGAATCAGAAATAAAAACATGCGCCAAAGATTGTAAGTAAAGACTAAGAATAAGTAAGGAATATGGATAGTAAAACGCCGTCTCTTTTGGTAGAATAACAATCCCAGATTTTGTTGGAAATCACAGGATATCCGGTTACCAGGAACAAACCTGGGACCTGCTGAACATTAGCCAGACACATATTAAGTCACCGCGCTCGTTTTTGAGGTGTAACTACCTCTAATTTCTACAGGGGAGGCTCAGCGATAATCCAACATTATTTTGGTCAGCATTGAACGGTCATTGGATGGCGGCCTCTTCTGGGAACACCACGGCCGAAAAGAGGGAATATTTCATCAACGCCCAGGACGAGAGGAACAGGTTCAAGACCATCAAATTCCTGGACGTGGTAGTTTTCCTACTGCTGTACGTGACCTCTCTAGAAATCGGCTCATATATTCTTCTGCTGGACGTTCTGTTCTATCATACATTTATGGTTCAATCAAGGCTGGACAGAAAGTGGTAAAAAGATGTGGTAAAGATAACAAGAGGTGTCTGTTAATTAGGAGATAATGCCCCCCCCCCCCCTATCTGCCTTGTTTCGAGATTTAACCACTTCACATTGGCTTTAGGCAAATGTTCTTATCAGAACCGCAACTAAACAGCTACTAGTTATTTAATGCCCTAGATATTGATTCATTCATGAAACATTATTACTTTGTTGAATGCAAATGTTATTTCCTTAACCCATCGGTGATTTCTTCTTTATCTGTTAGGTAATATGTTTCAGGAAGCATAAAACTGGACGCAGATCAGTTTATAGATGACAATTCTTGGAACGCGAGAGTAATCGATATTTTCCGTCAGAAATCAAGATAAGAAATAAGTTAATTTATTCTAGTAAAATCCACGCACTTTTCTGCGCAATAGTGAATACTTTGTTAACAAGTACAATCAATTTTCATCAACCCGATAGGCCACAAATGTTGCATTATATTTTTGGTCTACAATTAATGGAAATCTCCAGGTGTCGAAACATACTATTAGACAGTTTTTCCATCAATTCCACACAATCACCAAGATTTTTTGACCGTTTGCGTCACCGGAAACGATAAGATCATCAGCTATTGTTTGCTTAGTAAACTCAGCCTCCGTTAGTTTGGTGTACACACAGATGATTGTGATTTCTAATCAGGTGGCAATCAAACGAAGCTAATGATATTAACCTGTGATAATAATAAAGACCAACCGCCACCCGCTTGCTTTGTGACCTTTGTTATATGTGTGCGCTCGTTTGCTTTCTTTCGCAGTGGCGTCGTGTCCGAATAAATTGCGTCAAACTTAAACAATGTGATTCGTTCAATACGTACGCCACAATGCGAATGACTTATGATTAGGGAAGGGAAATAAACGAGACTTCCGTACACTCATTATTCGCTGGACTTTTGATTGTGTACACTTTTATCAATTCAAAAATACGTACGATTGAGGTAAGAAGTCTATTAAATTTGTACATATGCAATTAATAAAATTATGGCAAAACACGGAAGACTAATAATAGATATGCAGCTGCCTTTTTGTTAACTTTTGGCAGTTGCATTGAATTTAAGTGTATTTCGCTTGGACAAAACTTAAATATTCCCAACAAACAAGATAACACGTCATTCTATTAACGAGCCTCTTTTATACGAAACTAAACAGCGTTCCATTTCTAAATGTCATTGCCCTCTCTAAAAGACATCCAGAACCACAGCATGAGCAATGCCCTTCTTAAGATTCTATCGCCTGTAGTTCTGCAACCTTGCTGCTAAATCGTCGTTGTCACAAAAACCGTAGTCCCAATAACCGGTCGCCACTGCTTCTTATCAGGCACCTTCATCACCTCATAAACCACCGACGACTCCTCGTTGTCTCCGTACAGCAAAAACCACTCCTCGATATTAAAAAACGAGCTAGCTAGCACGCGGCCAAACCAATCATGCACCCACAAGGCGCCTGCGTCCACGCTATGACTCCCAGCTGAAGACGAGACGGCTAGCAAAACAGGGACTGCTCCAGGACTCTCTGGACGTTGAAATATTTGAGACGCGGTATGTCTGAAGATAGGAGTGTGTACGAAGGAGACGAGGTAGCTGTAGACCCGATGCAGTTTCAGGTAAGCTGATTAAAAGGTTTCTGATGTTGTGGAATTCATTGCAGCTGGTTCTTTGTGGTTTGTTGACCTTTGGTGGAGTACCGTGGTGATTTTAGAGTCATGACTATTTGTTGATAATGGCGTTGTCGTACCTATAAACAGTTGAAAAATGGTCAGGTATTAAATGCATTACTAACAATGCCACATGACTTGACGATGTCACAAGCTTCGAAATCTGTGTCGCCTTAGCATATGTTTCTTGTTTCATTTTAACGACGTCATCCTCGCTCCACAGATCCAGATCACTTTAAGTCCCTTGGGTGCTGCCGACGTTGTCGTACGAGGAGGTGTACCAACGACAGAGCGTCTACCTCCCATTGGCGTCGTCGCAGGCTAGTATTGTTGTGCTACCGCTTCAGAGAGAGGCGTTAGCCTCCCTTGGCAGTTTGTATGGAGTTAGTAGTGCAGTGACCGTTAGACTTTCTTGGCAGTTCGCATGAAGATAGAATTGCAGTGGCTAATGCACGGTGCTTATCGACAGGAAAAGAGGATGGCTATTTTTTATTTTTGTCCAATTTGTTGGTGCCCACTGAACTAGTATGCCGCTATTGACCTCGAGGGAATGAGGATATTAAGGATATTAAGAAATATAGAATAGATCTTTTTCAAAAATAAAATCTTGGGAGAAGTACAGGTTTGGAAGATTTTCCTGACGTTTGTACAATTTATATGTGACTTTGGAATAACGTGCTAGTTCTTATTATAATTTCAAAATGTATTTTTAAATACGGTCATCGAGCAGCGGACGTGCAACGATCAGATAGGGATGAATCCTATTCGTGCCTTCAAACTGTCAGACGACCAAGCCTTTTGATTTATTCCTACACTCAGCAACTCATGTTCACTTCCGGCAGTTCAATTCCTAGCATTCCCACGGGAAGCGATGACCCTCCAGCAACCTTCGTTGACGGTTACCCAAGGGACCCATCGCGTGGGCCCCCCTGGACTGCCAAGCCCTCAGTCTGCCGCTATTGACCTTGAGGGAACGAAGAGGCTCGTTATGGTAACGATAAACACGCTAACATTCAACTTGGGAATTGGGGAGTGGGTAGGGGTAATGGATATCAATATGAGCTCACGTAGACTTCGCCCAAACATGTCTGAAATGGTTTCCGGAATTGGATGAATGGGACGTATTGTTTTTCTTCGACCAGGTATTATTTCAATTAGATATCGTGAGGTAGACGATAGACGGTGGTCACGAGGCTTGAAAAAGGTTGAATATGGTCATTAACTTCAGGGTCATTAATCACAGGGGAATTAATATAGCTAACTTGTATAATAGGTTGTATATTTGTGAGTGGCCCTTGCTTATAATCTTGTAAATACTGTAATAACCAAACTGTAATGAATAAACTCATTAAATTAAACTCTTACATTTTCTAAATATATGAAAATCACATTATCTGAGGATGAGTTTAATGTTTAACGAGTTTTTTTAAAGTAATTTTCAGAATCTTCAGTACATGTGCTAGAGTTGAATGAAACTGACTGCTAAACAATTAGAAAGTTATAAAAAAAGTATAGAAGTAACTAAAAAAGTAACGAAAGTAACGAGGAAACTTGAATCATCCTTAATTACTTATTTTATGGTATTCGTTGGGATTTGATAAATACACACCCAATTGTAACAAAAACTAATTGAACTGGGTTTTGAATGCTAAGTAAAGGACAACTAAATTTCCCAACGTTTCGTAACATATACTAGTTACTTCTTCAAGGGTTAGAGCAGTCCTGACAATTTTCCGATAACAAAAGAACCACATAAAATTATAGCAATTACCTGGTTCAAGCATCCTAAATGCATCTAAATAAAATAATCAGGGTCAATAACCCAAAAACTAATGAATTTTGTTTTTTGAAATAAAATCCCGAACACATTGGCGTGTTTTACTAACTAACCAATTGTGTGTATGGAAAAGTAACAAGTACGTGTTACAAAACGTTGGGAAATTTAGTTGTCCTTTACTTAGCATTCAAAACCCATTTCAAATAGATTTTGTTAAAACTAGTGCTAAGAATAAATCAAGTAGACATAAGTCTAAAAACCATCACACCCAATTGTAACTTCTGAATTTAAGTTAAGCACCCAATGTTTTTTTTTGTCACTTGCTGCAGAAACTTGTTTCAAAAAGCAATCTAAGAACTCAATTAATTAATAAGGGAAAACAAATATGGCAACTTATTTTCTCCTAGAACTAGATTTGTCTGGTTATTTTTATCCTCGACACTATGCGATTTGTTGTTGATCTATCTTAAACACGTTGACTAGCACACATTAACCAAGACAGTATCTAAGACAATAACTCAGAACAATTATCAATCAGATTATAGTCATGGTCACCCCAAGTCTTTCCGCATGCAACATTTCTCATTAAATTTCACAACCTAGCTTTCAAGCTCTAGAACACCAAAAATCAAAAAAATCAGTAGCACATACTTTAATTAATTCTGAATAATGAAATTCTCTGTCAGCATGTTTGGCCACTTAATGCACATTTTAAGATAAGCTAAACATATTCTAATCGTAGCGTCACTGATAGTGACACCTTCTTTCAAGCTTTCAAGAATCAGTTTGTCACACTTAGTCTAGTCTTCGAAGAGACACCCGTCGATGCCGCCTATCCACGGTATGTACGAAAACATTTCGAGCACGTGGTCATGAAACGACCCGGCTTACTCTCGGAGACATTCTCTTAGCTTAGAATCAAATAGATTTTGAGCTCAATATTTTGCCTGGGAAGAGATCCAAAAAGTCGCATACATTATGGTTAATGCACAATTTTTGCGTTAGTCGCCAATTGTCAATAAGGACACGTGGGTGAATTTAGTGTGAAATAAAATGTTAATTAATTTTGTGGATGCTCTTGTAATGTTATATGAAAGGTAACTTTTTGGATTTAATATAAAAAGTATGACTCATCATTCTACCAAATTTAGGGAATGTGACAACATTTTGGGTTGTTTGAAATCATCATATATCGGTTTATTTATATGATTTTGCAAGAAAAATGTAAGATAATACCGTATAAATCTAGGCTTAGGATTAATGAACCTTTAATAAACTTCCAATAAACAGCTAGTTGTACCTTATCACTTTGTAGAATTTGGGAAAGCTAGAATCTTATGAGAATACTATGGGAATACCGTTGAAAATTGAACAGCTGATAAACTTCAAACACACAATTGATACCTAGAAAATCTGTTGTAAGCAGTAAGCATGGAGCAGTGAGCACCGATGTAGTGGTCAATTCAATGTAGACGGAGCCGTTTATTTATATTCTGACCGCATCCCTATTTCAAAACTAAGGGAACGCGAGGAAATTCTGGTTTTAAGAGTACTTTTATCAATTTAACCGATTATCTAAATCTGTTGAAGTAACCCGTTCAAGGAGATTTTACATCACCTCGAAAAAAAACATGCTGTCAGATATAATTGGTTAATGCTACGAATTATAAATATCCCCCCCCCCCCACCCCCCTCTACACCAACAACACCACATCCGCGTGGCAGAAAAAACATGTGGTGTCCACCCTTTTCATGAATACTACAACAACACTTCCACACTGGTCATGAAGTAAACCCATCTAACAACCAATAGAAAATAATGAGAAATTTCATGAATCAACCAATAATTAGCCTAATCTAAGCCCCCAACGACCTATCTAAACCCCAACTACAATACACCGCTTCTTATATTCATGTTTTCGGTATTTTATCCACAGCGCCGCCGCGACGCTCTCGCCGCGCCCTGGCGTCGGAGAGTCACCCGTCGCCATCGTCTTCTTCGTCTCGACGCAATCGCAGTCGACCGGGACGCCTAAGAAACCATCAACCAGGTCGGGATTCCTCTCTGTCACTAACCAACCACGAGGAATGATGTTTGTTTGACAAGCCCAGTCGATGGAGTTGCCCTGGAATACTGTATTTGCTAATTTGCAGTTTTTTTTTATACATTTTTTTGTTTACTGTTTGAACAATGTTTGTTAACAATCTGTAAGATGGTAACCAAAGTATAATTAAACAGGAAATGTATGAAATGGCAAGAGTCACAACAGATGCATCTTGATAGGTTCACATTATGAGGACAAATTGAAGTTCGTCGCTCCGGTCTCGTCTATGAATTAGGGAAACAAACCGCAAAACGCCAAGAGTATGATCATGGTATTCCATATTATGTAAATGAAACACAATACAAGGTTCGTACGTTCGTAAAACTGCGTTGTTTGTGAAGCTTAGTTTTATACTCGAGTCGAGTTTATATTGGGCCAATTTTAACACAGCAAGGACGAGCATATATTTGAACTAACGGTTCAAGATTTTGTATTCCGAGCGCTAGCACATGCTCTTCCAAAGTCGACGTCGACGTTCTCTTCCAACGGCTGTTTAACTGTCTTCGCGAAAAATGGCCACCAAAAGACTACTTTAGTGACAAAAATGGCGCATGCTCATTATAAATGGAGACATCATCATTTCAAGTGTTAAAAAATTTAGTTTTGGTATTTCTCACAGTTTGTTCATATTTGAGACTGGTTTACACTCAAATAATCTTTATAAATGCAAACCTCATATTTGTAGTCGTAATTATTTAATTTTAGAGTATTTTTTTAAGGACAGCCGCTAGCACCATCGGGTATTAGTGTCATTTACCACTTGTTACCAGCTTATTTACTCCAAAAATAAGTGTATAGCAATACTGGTCCTCTGACTAAGCCTATACAGTAAACAATCAACAGTCTTAACCTAAAAGCCACGCAAACCTTCCACATGTGAATGAAAATTTTAAGTTCCAACCAAAGCCCAGTCAGCCATTCATTCGGAAAGATCAAGCATGTACCAATCGATCATCAACTGACACTTTAAATCTCCCAAAAACCTGCACAACAGGACCTTGGCATCATGCGATGTTCGTCCTAGATTTTAATCGCAGTACCTGTCAACTGTCATCCAGCCTCATGACAAGATCACACTCCATGCACTAGAGGTCACCGCCTTCTGCCCACGGTGTTCCCACAACGTCTCTCCCCCCCTGACACACATGCGCGGCGCTATCCCCGTAAAGTGTTCATCCATATATCGGACACAATCACCCAAGATAAGCCGCGATAAGCCGCGATAAGCCGCGGACTGATAAGCGCTAGTCACCTGTGAGGCCGCGACGAACGAGACAAGAGGTATCAAGAGCTGGACAAACAACCAGTCCACCGCACGACATTGATGATGAGCCTACAGTGCGTCTATGAAATGTCCATATTGTAAACGTCACTCAAAACAACCACAGCCAATGACGTTCCCCCTCGTGATAACGAACAATGCGACACAGAAAAAGAGAATATGATTGATTGATTTCTCGATGGCGGCGGCGGCGGCAGCGGCTATTTCATAGAGTCCGGAAAGAATGGTACATGTGCGACCATGTGTGATGATCGGTTCTGTTAATTAGAATGATTGTTATTGCGAGATTGTAGTGGTTAGGTTGAGAGTTTGTTATCTACATCCTCGTGGCCGTTGGTTGCGAGTCCCAAAGGCTCCTCACGTGAGACGTACGATCGGCGGCGGTGACGGGTGAAATGTCGTGTTGTCGACGACGTGCTCCTGTCATAGACATGGACTCGAGACCGACGGGTGAGTGTATAACGACGGTCGCAGAGGTATCGAGTGGTTAAGTGCAATTGCAGCTAGCTGCGTCCTATCGATGTCGGCAATCTTTGTAGCGGGTCCGAGTACAGATTAGTCGACTTAGATAAAAGTCGCATCTAGAGATGGGACGTAAAGCGAATTAGAGTGTCAAGACGAAGATTTGTTTTATAGAGACGGTGGCTACGCTCGAAGAGAGTTGTTTGTGCAGTGTGTTCGGAAATAGAGTTACGCGAGTGCTATTTCTGTACTGGTGCTGCAGTGTTCGACCGAGTGGAGCGCGATGAGAGCATCATTGTGTTTTTGTTTTTTTTTATTCTTGTTGAAGATGATTCAATAGCGTGTTTGGCGACGACGAAAATGATTCTATTGATGTGTGTAAATTGTCTCGTCGATGTGATCAGTGAAGCAATCTCCCCCTCCAAATCACCGTTTAAAAAGTATATTGTGTGGAAAGAGCAAGCATGATTAAGCTCCTTATCTCGAGCGATTCTTTATGAGCATGCAAATAGTGCGAAGGCTATTCGAGCACACTATTTGCCGGTGAGCGAATTGTAGTGCAGGTCACCTGGATAAAGCGGCTGCCGGATCTGGCTGCAGAAAAAATTAGCTGCCAGTTAGAGTGCTGTCCCTGCAGGACGACGATCGGGAGGTCCAGGATCGAATTCTGTTTCCGTGTCACGTGGTTTACGGACATTTCTGACAGAAGCACGGCGATAGACCGTTCCATGGCTGCAAGTACTGGTATCTTTGGTAGAAAACAGCTGTGTGTGTAGCGGCATCACTGATAGTTGATTATCAATCTCAATTCACAGAGTTTTTAAAGCCCGGTTAAATTTTAACATAGTTCGTATCTGCCCTTTGAAGGTTGCGTTTTATTTGGAAGTTTAGGGAATGTTCAGATACGAGTTAATTTTCTAAGCAGGAAAATCATTCAAATTGCTGCTTTCTCCAGAGAATGAAAGTATAGCGAGATATTGTGTTAGCAACAGGTTTGTAATATCTGGCGACCAGAATACTTGCCGAGACAACCAGAATCTCCATTATATTCCCATCGCGTTATTCGAGGCTTTGCAAAAGCAATTTCCTCTCGGTTAAGTTGTATACCTCAGAGACTCAGCTGGCTCAGTGGTTGAACGTGGTGGAATATTTCGCGCGCACGCTGAAAAGCAACTATACTTGTACATAACCTTCGGTGCTAAGTATGCATGAAAGGAGGCAGATAAGCGTTTTATCTGTTGTGCCCCACGAAAAAATTAATACCGGCGCCCTGAGGCCAGTACCACAAAAGAGTCCACTTTCAATTCAGTGCGTCGTTGACGTGAAACACCACAAATCAATCAGTCGGTCAATTGATCTTTGAACCAATTGAGTGGTCGAGCTTATCCATTTCCGACACACTTAGAAAACGAAAATTTTTAGTTATTTTCTCATATTTTACAACGCTTAGGCGAAATTTCGAATTCAGTACATTCGGTTAATTTTTTATCTGTTGGTCACCCTCCCCATTCTCAACCTGCAGGGACTTGCACTTTACTAAGAAAGCTTGTGAATTTTGCTGGTTTATTTTAAAGCTCTATAAGATTATTTTTAATTGATATTCTGTTAGCTAATTCTTCAGGCAATTTATGTCACTCACACTCATTGCGATACGCCCCATAAGTAAATTTTATAAATATAAAATTGCGATTAAATTTATTTTCTTCCTCACTTTATCAGTAATTTTCTTTCATGTCAATCATCAATCGCGATCAAAAATATGATATCTCCCAGACTGGTTTCACACAATTACCTCTCAGATGCCTAAGGTCAGATAACAGATTCAAAAGTCCAGAAATGTTCAAGTTTTCTTCACCAACAGAACCGGTTGCGTCAACAAACCAAGTCGAGACATTTCTACGCGCCAACCCCGACTTTCTGGAGCGTTATGTCTGCGAAGAGGTGGACCACGAGACGGTCGAGCGTTGGCTGGCACGCATTGGCCAGCGTTGTAACGCGTCGCGACCAACGCCACAGCGCTGGCGCCGGTCGTTACATGCCGACAAGAGGCAGATGTTGCAAGAACTTACAAAATCACTGCAGCTACGTCCGACCAGGGTAAGATACCCTCTTAACCAAAAAAACTTGGCCCAAAAGTGAATAAGTACATCTGAAATGTATCAATTGTCAGAATTGACTGATTAATCGACTGTCGAATATTTCTCGTACTGAGGGTAACTCCAGTTCGTTTTGGGTTTTTGAAAAGATCACTGGTTTACCTGTCGGGAAGGGTAAGTACATCATGTACATGAGTTGGGAACACAGCTCGCGGCTGGTCGAGTCGGAAAGAATTTACATGTTGGCACTTAACCAGATGAACATTAATGAACAAAGACCCTCTTAATTGTCTTTTGACTACTTTAAAACGTAATGCACCCAAGTTTTTGGCATGTTCTGTACTTCCCTTTGGTATCTCTATTTCTATATAATTATTATGGTGGGTAATATGTTCCAAACAATAATAAGAATTTAAGTACTGCCACTATACGACCATTAAAGCTTATTTTATTGATGGCTTGTTTTCTTTGAGGTTTGTTCAACAATTATCCTGATAAAAAATGAGTGACTTGTCCCATGAGATGGATCGTATTACCTATGCAGTCTTCACACTCCGATACGATGAGGTGTTAATTTGCTAAGCACCGTGAATTCATGATGAAACAAACCTGTAATAGGTCTGAGGTCGTGACCACCAATTTCTCGCCACATTTTTATAAGGAAAACGATGTTGCCATTTATTTAGCAAGACAACATCTTCAGTACTGTCGCTATTGAAATCGCATCCACATTCCTTGTTAGTGAAGACTGTCAATACCATTTCAAAACTCTTACATAATATAGTATCGTATCTCCTCATTCTATGCTGCTGAAAATGCTTGACCTAATTAAGACTGTAAAGCCGTTAAACATACTTAATCACCATGGTTAGTTTTGTTTAAACAGTGGAAAATGAATTTGAGACTTCCCGCTACGGAAGGGGGTCGCTTTAATGACACCACGGTGTTAAACGTCACGGTGAACACCATATCTTCTCAAATTTTTCTACGATAGTAATTTTCCTTGCAAACTTTGAAAACAAAATAATAATAAAAACCAACCACAAAATCCAAAGAATTACGATTGATTTAATACATCGTTCTCCAATCACATTTTTTTTTAAGTAGTCCCATTTACCTGCTCGCTCAGTTAACAGTTTGTTAACTCCTTAACAATCCATTTAGCTCTTGAATATACGCGCAATACCGTTGTATTCTTGTTCTCTCTCCTCAGTTCTTACCAGACTCATTGACTTAGTGTTAATAAAACCGTCCTCTCTTGCCGTTTTCTCGACGCAGGCACACGTGCTCTGGGAGCTAGCATCGTGCATCTGCTCAGCAGTCAGCGCAGATGGCTTCGAGTTATTCACCTGCGCACTTGGCGACCCATCCACGCTTTCGCGCTGCCTGCCCGAGACTGCGCAGGATGAAGCGGGAGTGGATGTTGAGCCAAGCGCGAGCGCAGCTGAGCTCGTGCTGCCCGGTAGCGCAGCAGCACACGTGGCGAGAACGAGGCAGTCCCTGCGGTTGTCCCCCGACTCCCTCGACCAACGCTTTCCGGCCGATGCTCTACAGGTATAGTTTCAATATGGTGGTCCAGCCAGGCGGGAAGCTGGTCGGCAAGCTGCGGCTTTGACCTCCTCGCGAGATGTTTGCCGACCACAGCGAGTCCTGCTGCATATGTACGAACGCCTGCACCCTGTTGCAGTCTCACTCGCTGTTCCAAGCCGTGGTCCAGCCAGACGGGCAACTGGTCGGCGTGCTGCGGCTGTGGCGACGACATCCTCGAGGGGCGTTTGTTGACGACGACGACGAGACCGCCGCTAGTTACCTCGTATGGGGTGGCATTGCGCTGCATTACGCTAGTCTGTACCTCTCAATGAAAAAGCAGCGAAAGCTCAACGACTTTTTGCTTGCCGTCGTCAAGTGAGTGCTACCTGGCCGTTAGAGTCAACTTTACAAATTCAGAGATTGGACCCGAATTAATATATATATATATATAATAATAAATATTAATAGTCAACTTTTCAGTTCTGTTTGCTTTGGTACTTGTAAGGTTGCTAGATAACACAATGTATTGAAAAAATCCGTCAAGTCTTCCCGAAGGAATTATTTTCAATTTCAATAATTTCGAAGTCACAATGCGTAAAAAGAGGATGAACGTATCTTAATGAGGGAACCGCGTATAGTTTTGCATTGACTAACTTTAAAAATTGATTTCTGTGAAGATAATCACCAACCAACCTATCTGAATCGGATTTTTCATATCACAATGCCCCGGTTTAGTCTGCGTGATTATTAAGTGATTGATTAGCGATTTAGTAATTCAAGATATGGGTGTGCAGAGAGAGTGATTAACAAAACCTGATTGCTATCTAAGTTCTAAGGTCAGACCGGGACATTGACTTCCGGCCACCATTTAAATTATATGAAATAAGGATGTCTTGAGATGTACCACTGTGTTATGATTGGTCCTGATTGGTCCTGCGCCCGGCAGGTCGATTTTCCAAGACATGGTCAGCATGGACGCGTTGGTGATCAAAGTCATGAACTTCGCACAGCATCTGGTGGATGCCGACCGCGCCTCACTGTTCCTCGTCGACAGCCGCAATAAGGTAGGCCATGTGCAATCCCTTATTATGTCACCAGACATGCAAAAAATGCGTTAAGATGCATTTCTTAAAATAGATCGTATCTTCTATCAGCTTTTTCACTGGCCAACTTTTATTTTTCTCGAATTTTCCTGAAATACTTCTTCTGGAACATATTTTACCATAAACAAAAGTATCATGAACCCTTGGCTGGTTCAAGGGTAAAATAACAAAATAAAAAATGAAAAAAAATTGTTAATCAACAGTCAGAATTCGTGATATAATCTGACACGGCACGTACAACGCATCTCTTCCATGTATTTCTGACTGGAAAATCTATTCAACGGCCCTGTTTGGGCCGGAATCAGGTATCATCAGGAACCAGGTCCAGAATCAGTTCCCCAAGACCTCCAACCTCAATAGCGCGACGGGCCTTTGTAAGGTGTTACCCTTTACAGGAACTCTACGCGCGCATATTCGACGTGGGTTCCGGTGCAGCCGTCGCTTCGAACGACTCTGGTAGCGACGACTCTACCGGAAACAAGACGGCATCTTCCAAGGAGATCCGATTCTCTCTGGGCACAGGTTTTGCTGGCCAAGTCGCCCTCACTGGCGAAATCCTCAACATATCCGACGCTTATGCCGACCCCCGGTTCAACCGGTCCATCGACCAACTTACAGGATACAGCACCAAGAGCATCCTCTGCATGCCCATTTTCACCAAGAATCACGTGATTGGTGTCGTGCAGATGGTCAATAAACGGTCAGGGACCTTTACAAAGGTAGGACGCAGAGATTGGTTCATCGTTTGAGGTGTCTTAGAGGCGTTGTGTTAAGGATGATGATACAAGACTAATTTGGAATAGAAACTGAACTAAAAACTTCGAGTGGTTTACTAGACTTCTAGATTCCGGCTTTTAATTTCATTATATTTGGCAGGTTTCATCTGGTTAGAGGAGATTTCTTATGTGTTCAAGTCAGTGACTGTTTTAATTCCTTCCAAAGGATGTTTGGAGATAATTATCTCGATTTTTGTTTTATTCATCAAGAACAGTTTCTTTTGTATTCTAAGATGTCGTAAATTGAACACAAACACTGTGCCGGCTATTTGGCACACCTGCAGATAAGATCACCTCCACTTGTCCTATGTCTCCAGGAAGACGAAGAGGCGTTCGAGATGTTTGCGGTTTACTGTGGCCTGGCACTTCATCACGCCAAGCTGTACGACAAGATTGCCAAATCCGAGCAGAAATACCGAGTGGCATTAGAGGTGCTCTCTTACCATAACACGAGCTCGGAGGCCGAAGTGGACGAGGCGAGGGGAAGCGGTATTCCAGACGCACTTCCGGGCGTAGATAGGTGAGAGGCGAACGTAAATTTGTTTCTACTGCTCAAATTTCTTGCTTAGCAGGATATTTTTTTTTTTGTGAATTTCCTCCAATTTTGTATGCACCTTTCTCAGAATGACTAACTTCTTAGGCCACCTTTTACTTCTGGATAGAAAAACCCTGTAAAACTTTTCATAGTTCATTCTCTATTGTTCACTGTCCAAACGCTGGACCTATTTTTCACTACCGTAGTTACTTTTGGTCGGGTCTCACCTTTCACAGTTAGAACTTATATCACCCTAGAAAAAAAGCGAGAAAACGTACTAACGAGGCAATGAACTATTCGTAGTCGATCAGCCTCCAAAAGAGATTCCCTTCGTTTTGTTGGACCGCTTTTAATCTCAACCCCAGATTGTGGATTGAAATTTTAATATTTTGAAAACTCATTTTAGTATTTTAAATCTGTAAATGTGGATTCCTCAAATATTCTCAAGATTGCTCCTTAGTTTACTATGTGCCCATTTTAAAATAGAACAAAGGTTTGAACAAAGATATTTTTCCAGTTTCCGTTTCAACGTATTCGAGCTGGACGACTTCGCTAAGGCGCGGCATTCCATCTTCATGTTCAAAGACCTGTTCGGGCTACAGCGTTTCGACGCAGACAGCCTGATCAGGTTCACGCTGACAGTGCGGAAGAACTACCGCAGGGTACCGTACCACAATTGGACGCACGGGTTCAGCGTAGCCAACTGCATGTACGCCATCATAAAGCATGCCGGCTCCAGCTTCAAGCCCAACGAGGTAAGTTGGATGTAGCATTCCACAAAATTCCAAATCTTATGAAGTTCAGTGTTTAGAAATTGTAAACACAGATCAAGTTTGTGTTCTATTGTATACAAAATCTGAATAACGATTGCTGAGTTTTGTAGTTTTCATAGAAAATTTAAATGATCATAGAGATCTAACGAACATCTCGAAGATTTTCAAAGAAAGCTTTAGCTTTCTATAGTTATTTTCATACGGTGCAACTGTGATTTTCGATAATGCTACAGAATACCTATGTACAATCCATCTCATCGATTTGAATATATATCTTTTAAAATCAACTATTGATTCAATAAATGCACCAAAAGCTTCAAAACCCACTTACAGATTTATGCCTTTCTCAAGGCTTTGGCTTCTCACTCCAGTCGGCTAGTGTAGATGCGAATCTTGGAGAAAAATGCAACTTAGCAATACAGAAACAAATATAAATATGCCTACTAAAACCTGATTAACAAGAAATATCGTGTTCTATAATGCTTCAAACATTCAAAGGAAGAGTGGAAAACATGTGAAATACAATACGTCTAAAAAATAGCTTAGCTGTTCCCGTCTCGGATAACACAGTATAGCAACGAGGTGATTTCATGGGCATATTATTCCAGTGCTTGGCGCTTTTCATCGGTTCGTTGTGCCACGACCTGGACCATCGCGGGAAGAACAACAAGTTTATGCTGGACACAGCGTCACCTCTAGCCAACATCTACAGTACATCCACCATGGAGCACCACCACTTCAACCAAACGGTTACCATACTTCAACAGGTAAACTTCTGACACGGGGCTCACGATACTCTCTGTTCTATGTGCTCCACCAGAGATCTGATTTTAAATTTCGTACCGAGCGTTTTTTGTGTTGGCAACACCGGCTCTTGTGAGATCACCGATGTTAGCAAAATTGCGATGGATGAAGTTTTAAATGGGTGACCATCATAAACGTGGCAATTTCTGTTTGGGATAGAGGTTGGAGGGTTGAAAGTTTGTGCAACAACTTCATTCGTCTTGCTTATCTACCTCTTCACAGCATGGATTTGAGGAGGAATCCTGTTGTTCGCGTTGTACCGTACTTCGGGAAGGACTATAAGTGCTTTTCGACAGGAGTAGACTACGTGCCGGCACTGGGTTTGCCCTCCTCCCTTCTAAGCTATGTTAGGTTTATCATCATCCTCATCATCATCCACTCTTTCACCGAAACCATAAGACCAATAACACGTGGCCCGTTGTGGAAGCAGTGCGTCGTTAAGCCCCAATAATCAATAAATCAATTAAATTTCGTCCTGCGTCGTCTAGGACATCATTAAGAGAATACACACATCGACGCCATAACTTGTATACACCGTGAAATTAATGCGAAACTTTTGATACTATTCCTGCCTTGTTTTACCGTCATGCCAGTTTACTCTCGAAATAAGCAACCTCTTCCCAGTATACGGCTCCATTTTGTCCCACCTTTGTCGAAAAAATTATCAACCGGATGTCGATATTCATATTGAGTTTACTGAATTGCTGTTACATCTTTCATTTATCATCAGTTACATCTGTTATGGAAATAAACCAGTCACTTTACCGTGCTCGTGTGAGAGGTTTCTTATTCCTTGAGTTTAAGATTCTGCCACAAAGGAAAAAAATCTTGCCTTGCACGTGATCCAGATTGCAATAATCATAAATTTTAACTCTCGGAGTTCGGTATTGTCTTCATTTTGGACTCGTGATTTTAGAAAGGTCACAACATCTTCGGCAAGCTGACCAGTAGCGAGTACAAACAGGTGCTGAGTCACGTCAAGCACTGCATCTTGGCGACAGACCTGGCGCTTTTCTTCCCCACAAAGGACAAGTTGATGCAGATAGTGGCCGAAGACAGTTTTTCATGGAGTAATTTAGAACACAGGTGAGTAGTTTTACCCTTTGTGCCCGTTATATTTGTTAATCGGGCTTTAATCGTATGAAAACGTACTAACGACATTATCTAAATATGTTGTTAAAACGTTCTTGAAAAGTTCTGAGCCTTATTAAGCAAACCAAGATCTAGTTATTTAGAATCTTTTCCGAACCTGCGATCAGTAAATAAGTCTGCAAAATATTGTTTTCCCAGTGACTTAAAGTTATTTCCAACTCCCTTAGCATAGTATGAAACGGCCAGACACCCAATAATATAAACAAGTCGTTTAAAATGTAATCCAATTTTGACATGACGGTGAATTCCCTGAAATTCTATTTTGTTGTGACAACTCTTCCACGAACTTTTCTCGATAAGGCTAGAGAAGTTTGCTAATTCAGGGTGCCTAGCCAGTGCTGACATGAAAAGTGTGCACCCTTACAGACTTCTACTGGAGGCGATGGCTATGACTGCAAGTGACCTCTCTGCGAGCGCCAAGCCGTGGGACATTCAAGTCGAGACCGTTAAGGTCATTTTTGAGGAATTCTACGAACAGGTGCGATACACGAGGTGTGGAGGGAAGGGGCAAGAAATAACTACCACAAGGCATTTTTTAACCACATCCACGCCTCATTTGATTGCCAAATCACCTATCATAGGAGACCTTAGTTTGCTTAGTTCGCCAAATTCGCTCGCCTGCATTTTATTCCAAACATTTAAATTTGTTTACTTTTCATTGCAATTCAGATAACATGCCAGAGTTTTGTCACATAATATGTTAAAATAGGCTTCGGAAATTGTCAATTCAAAGCGGTTATCAACATCCTTATGCAAACTAAGCTAAGCAAACTTCCAGGTTTGGTGTGGCGTTAAGGGTTTTGAAAGCTTACCCCCCACTGATGGCTTTATTTCCAGGGCGACGCCGAAAAGGCTGACGGAAGATCGCCGATCGCCATGATGGACCGCAACCAGCCGGAACAACAGGCAGCTTCACAGGTAAGATAGTGTTGGAGTGTAGGTATTATCATATTCTGCTCGAAAACCTTTTGGGATTTCAACTGGCGGATTTCAGCAGACTGGCTAGGTTCAGTGCCTATCTAACACAAAGACACTGTGACAAAACTCTGTTTTAACCAAATATGTAGGTAAAGGTAAGTCAAAGTTCTCATCTTATGGCAAATATGTTATCTAATGTATCCGGTATCTGGGGCGAGATAACAGGGATAGACCTTGTATTACAATATTTTTCAACTCTGAGATATGCTCCTCTCTCAGAAACAGCTGACTTTCACTACACGTGATTGCTTGTTGCCATGGCAATTAATGGACCCTAATGAACTATTAGCCCATAGGCCAAACTGTCGAAAGGCCAAAAAAATCGTTTTTGATTGAAAGAGCATTGCAAAGCGAATACTTTCATTCCGATTCGCGACAAAAACGGAGTTTGCAAAGCTGTACATAGTTTCTTAATGAGTTTAACCGGTGATAATATTTGCAATGACCCTGATCTTCCATAGGTGGGTTTCCTCACGCACATCTGCGTCCCGTGCTACTCGCTGTTGTACACACTGGTACCAGGAACGAAGCCCCTTCTCGATGAATGTCAACGCAACCTTGCGCGTTGGCAGCAGATCGACGACTTCGAGCAGAACAAGCTGAGAACGCTCAGAGCCGAAAGACAACTTGCGGTGCGTTTTAGTGTAGGCCTGTGGCAAATTCATTGGAAAAGTTCTTGATGGAAAAAGTATTGTGAAATGTTTTTAAAACATAGGACCAGTGAGACGTGTAATGATATTGGTTAGATTTTTTATCTCTAGTGTGTGTTTGTTTCTAAGTAATCTTTTCGTTGCGGGTTTTGGATGTTGTTTGTTGTATTTCATGATTTCACAAGGCAGTTTTTATATACATTAACTCTGGTTTGATTCTGTAGTGTCCAAGTTAAATTTTAGATGTTATGGTATGTGAAGAAAACGTTTACCTAAAAGTTTTGCTTCTTGAATATATTTACACCCGTCACATTTTGCCTACCGAAAAAATACCGGACAAAATTATCCTGAAGTTACCAACGAAATTTTTTTTTTTTGCAAACCATAGATATTTCCCGTAGTAGTTTAATGCTATTTCCAAGTCTGTGCCATAAGCTTAGCGTTAAAAATTTTCTTAAATAATTTCCAGATAACCGCAAGTCCAGAAGAGCCTCCCGAAAACGCTGAGGCTAAAACATGAACTCCTCTTACGACTGGAGACAGGAAGAGCCGTCCATTGATCGTCGGCCTTCGTGGTACATAACCGTATTTGCATTCCCCTCACTTCACTGCTACCCGCCGATGTTGTAATTGAATATTATCTCAAGTATGTACATCTTGTTGACCTTAAGCAATCTCTTTGTTTCGTTCGAAGTCCTGGTGCAAGACGCCAGCGATTAGCAGATCAGAGCACCTAGAAGGTTGACGAAGTCCGGTGTCTCCACCGAGTCCAAACGTCGTCGCGAGCTCGTCGATTAGAGCAACCGAGTCAAGTCAGGCGTCCACCGACACGGTGCTTCAAGTAGCAAACTTGCCGTGTGCAATTGAAGGGCGTCATCCACAGTTCGGGGTGACAAACTTTGGGTTCCAGCTTGAGTCTGGACGAGCAGCTGGTCTTAATGCAGCTCTGCTCCCGCAAATGAGCGCGCACGTCCTTCTGGCTCGTGCAACGATTACAAAGTGCATGGATATATGAAGGTTAAAAATTATTTTGTGATTTTGCAAGTCTGTTCGCTCATCCATTAGGAGCAAAACGACAACACGTCAAGCTTGCTTGTGGTCTCCGATAAAGTGCGTTACTCACCAGAATTGGATAATTGGCTTGCTTTCTACACCTAGTTTTATTGCCTACTGTTAAGCTTTTTTTTGTTGTTGTTTTGGAAATGTCCGAGTATTAAATTATTTTGTGGAGTAAATTGCTTTATTTAAAAGCACACGTCATCCCAATCATGCTCTGAGGTCCAAACAAACTGTGGTGTCGTTCCGGTTGCTGTTCCAAGATTCCTTAAGCAACGGTTCTAGTTCCAGTTCCGTTTTTTTTTTTAATATTGTGAATTTAAATTACGGTTCTGGGTCTGGTTCTTGCAAAATATTAATTACTGTTCCAATTCCGGTTCTGAAATAAATATTTCGGTTCCAATAACGGTTTCCCGAATTAACCATTCATAAGGCTATTTCGACTACAATTATTTTATTCCTTGGGTAGGTTCCTTTGCCGGTTCCAATTCCTCGATTTTTGGCTTTGGTGAAGGCCATAGAGGCTTGTGTAACGACGCTGCCTCGTTAAATAGGAAATTCGTTCTACGAATTATTTTTAACCAGGGCTTCGCGAACGCAATTTGAGTTGCGTTGTAAAATGAGCGTAGCGATATTTTGGAATTTGGAATTTGAAGCCTATCCATTGCAGGTATAGTATAGATCAAAGAAAAACAGCAAAAATTAAAAAAATTAATTCTGAAATGTGTAAATAAAAAGAGGCGAATAAAAATACGAACGAGCTCATAGACTTCACAACTACTAAGTTTTAATGTTTCACATCTTTGCAAAGTTTGGTGAAAAAATATTAAATGCTTTTGGCGGTACAATTAAAAAAAGTTTCAGATTAAAAAATCTTAAAATCTTTGTAAATTGTTTAATAGCGTCAAAACTGTTTGACCAATTATGCTGTAAAACTCTTGGGTAATCCTAAGCAAAGAGCTACATTTCGCTCTACAATGAGTGAACATGTATAATCAGAAAATGAGCCGATTTAATTCAACCTTTCACAGAGCGAAATAAAAATAAAAAATAGTGGATCGATTTTGTCGTCTTCGATGGTTCAGAAAAATGTTAAGATCAGAACACGCTCTTCGATCAGAACAAAAGGCAGCACAATGATAGTAACAACCTTAAAATACTCCGATTTAAAAAACAATTTGGACATAACTTATCTTTCCAATTAATAATGCAACTTTTAAATGTTGAGATAGGGAGGTTCGAGGATAATATGAAATGAGAAACAAAGTATTTCACAAAATTCTTGCCACATTTTGGTAAAACAACATTATTGGGTAAGGTAAATAAGACTCACCCAAATGTTTTGAAGATGTATTCAATGCGTGGCGAATGATAATTCCAAATAGAAATCGAAAAGTAGCTGTTTCTTTGATTAGGTGGAGAGAGCCGTGCGTTAATGCAAATATACCGTGCATGCTCTGGCATGCTCTGGCATTGTAACTAATAAATCAAATCAAATTTGTGGAAAATAACGACTAAGTTTAAGTTCAAATGAAGCGGTACATTTCTCGGCGCGCATGAGCAGATGTGAGTGGGGTTGGTAAAGCGGGGTAAAGTGCATGAACGACAGCAGCTGATAATTGACAGTGACAGCGTTCAAGGAATTAGGAACGCAAATTTTTGTCAATTGGATTAGTCACATAACACACACATATACTGCTTAGCTGTGACATTTCGTGAGATACTATTTCAATTTTTGCCAGGTAGGACTACAAAGAAATGTATACAGATTGCTGAACTTACCAGCATATGACAGATAATAGGCCTATTGGCCTAGTGTTAGGTCGCAATTTTACTGCCTATTGATAAGGAGGTAAAGTAAATTGCATACTGTCCATTTTCCAGATTTCTAATCCATTGTTTGTCGCTATGGATGAAAACTTTGGATTCTCTGCGTACCACAATGAAGGGCCAGGCAGAGAAAAGGATTTTCAGAAAGTGGCGCAAACGATAGGCACAAGCATACAGAAAATCTCACGAAATGGTAAGTCTTTGTCAAGTGTCCATATACTTTGAAAGAAACATACAAGCATAGAAAAAAGATTATGATACAAGTTTCAGCTTAAGAAAAGTTTGCATTATTGGTTAATGTGCATCTTTATTTCCAGTATCGTCCATGCAGAAAATGGTCAACCAGCTCGGCACACCACAAGATTCGCAAGAACTCCACAATCGACTGTAAGAAAAATCCCTTTCTTGTCATTAAACCATGATCACTCCAAATCAATAATCTACAAATCTACTTTTAAGTTGGTTTGGTTCTTTGGTAGCTACCATTCATTGCTTGTAAACTAATAGAATACTTACTGATCTTCTTTTTATTTTACACAGACATCAAATACAACATTACACCCAACAGCTAGCTAAAGACACAAGTTTAAATCTTAAAGAGCTTGCTAGTCTTCAGCCACCGATTTCAACTTCAGAGCAGCGGCAATGGAAAATGCAGAAAGAAAGGCTAGCCGACGAGTTTACATCGGCACTAAATGTTTTTCAAGCTACCCAAAGGCGTGCAGCACAGAAAGAAAAAGAGCAAATGAAGCAGACTAGAGTCAACACTGGACTAGCTGACCCATTTGCCAGTGAGTTGAGATTAATTATAAAAATCTACCCATATAATGCATGCCTATATTTGAGATTTTTTATCAAAATTCATTTTCAGGTAGCAAAAAATATGGTGAACAGTTGATTGAACTGCAAGACAACTCATCAGGTCAGCAGAGGCAAGCACAGCTTCAAGATGAAATGAACTTGCATATGCTTGAGGAACAAGAGCAGTCAATCAGGCAGCTGGAGGTAAGAAAATAAGAGTCGAGAACATAAGCATTTACCGAAAAATGTGAGTCGAAGTAAATTTAATTTGTTTACTCTGAAAACACTCTGAGAGACCAATATGTCTCAATAATAATTTTTAACTGCTCTCTATCTCTCTTGGAGTGCACTCAGTTCGCATACCAATTCAAATTGCTAGATGTGTGTATTAGTCTGATGTAGGTATGTATTGCAATAAAAGTGCACTGGTGTGTTGCCGTGAGAAACAAGATACACCAAGATACACAGAGATCACAAACCTTTAGCATTCCATGAAATCATAACATCATTTCAGAGCGACATCACTGACGTGAACCAGATTTTCAAGGAGCTTGGAGCAATGGTTCACGAGCAAGGCGAGGTCGTAGACAGCATCGAAGCTAGTGTGGAAAGGACCGAAGTTTTTGTTGGAGAAGGAACCTCTCAGCTCCGTCAAGCAAGCAACTACCAGGTGACATTATTTTTGTCTTCTGACAAACTTGTGGCATCACTACTTTACTAGAAAAAGTTTTATCACAGATAGAGCATTCACAGATTTACCATCCTTATGGGGGAATGGCAACGCTTAATAAATTGCTTCCGGTTGGTTAGAAATCTGTTGTTGAAGCGCGTTAGCAACGTGGTTGCAGGAGAGAGATAGAGGTAATGATAGAAAAACTGTTTTAACAAGTGAGATGATACTAAATTGAAAATAACTCCATCAATTGGAAGATTTATAAACTACTTACGTTCGTAGATGACAGGAACGCTGTAAAACTTAGCATGGGTCCTTTACACCTACTCCATCATTTTGAGTAGCTTTTACCTGCCAATCCAAAATTGTTCAGTTTATTAAGACTACTTTTTTGAAAGTCAAAAGAATAAATATATGTTAACTGCAAGTCCCAGCGAAAAAATACAACACTTTTTGCCGTGTTCCTTGTTGTCCCATAAGAAATTGCATGGAGGGATTTATCCACCTGAGGGACCAAAAAATAACCGATAATAAGAAAATGTTATATGGGGGATATAAAATTTTCTGATCGGTTATTTCATGTCATGATGTCATTTTCATCCAACTTTCTTGTTCCTACACTTTTTTTTATGTTATTTTCGGATATTTTAGTTTATCGGATAGTTAGGTGCAACAACCATATTGTTGAAGGTCTGTCATTTGGTTTATACACATTCGTTTGTCGAATTAGCGTAGGTCGCAGCAGCGGATCGGCTTTGAAGGGTGAATCGTCAGGAAGGGGATCGGTCAACAGACACGCGGAGGTTACGAGGGGGAAAAGTTAGACAGAGAACAGAAATAACAGACCGGCACATATGTATTTTCGTAATTGAGACCGCCGCAAGTGACCGCCGAAAACAGAAATTTATTATTTAAAATTCTGATTTCAGTGGTTTTGGAAGGTTTTTGGATTATACTTACGGTTTGCAATGCATGTACAAATTTCAATTTAAAGTATTTAGCTCCTTTATTTCAGGATGGAATACCTGTGTCAGCATTATCTGAGGTTTTACCATAGTTGCCTTAATTAGACCTGCACTTTGCATGAATTATGTCATACCTTTATTATTTTTTAACATTTTTTTGCACTGTTTTCTACGTTTTGTTTTTTTTTATTTTATCCACAGAACAAATTGCGAAAGAAGAAATGTATGCTAGCCATTTGTTTAGCTGTCGTCTTATCTGTGATTATCGGCATTATTGTCTGGCAATCTACATCGTAATATTTGTAAGTAGCACAGTTCGCTCAAAGTGCTTTTATCGCAAACTTGCAATAACTGCATTGAACCAAAATTAAAATAATTTTATGGTTTTTAGACTCATGTCTTCCTTATCTAACCTCAGCATTAGTTTTGAAAAAAAAAACGGTTACAACTGAGTTTTTAAATGCTAAGTAAAAACAACTAATTTTCCCGACATTTCACAACCTTAGCCTGTTACCTCATCAAGGGAGATAGCAGTTTTTACCAATTGTCATCAAAACTGCCATCTCCCTAGATAAAGTAACTGAAATAAGCGAAATCTGATTTAAATTGCAAACGCTTGCAATGCGCAGGGTATTTTATTGTTATGAACACTAAGTTAATAAAAAAGCAAATTAATACAAGTTTATAAACAAACAATACAATAAAATAACAGAAATAAGTTTTGAAACATTGGGAGAATTCGTTGTTATTACTTAGCATTAAAAAACCCAGTTACATGTAGTTTTTTTTATAATAAAAACAAGTACATCACAATTTCAGTCCTCCAGTTATTATTTTTCTTATTTTTCTTTTATAAACTTATATAAATTACTTAATTTCCATCATCATCCAAAAATGTGAGTCTAGCAACACAGGAAAGCCAACTAATTTATTTAAGTACATAAAGTGAATGCTGTGAAAGCTTTACATTGAACACTGTAAATTAATCAGTTTACTACAAGTATGGACTTGTTCTTTTTCCACTGTTACTAAACTGTTTACTAAACTGTATTTATCTATTATTGCAGACTGGGCGTCGCAAAAAGAAGGCTTGCTTAATCGCTGTAGTTTCTGCCGTTTGCTTTATGATGGGATTTCTCTTGTGGCTAAAGCTAAGTTAATTTGGATAAATTGTTGGAAAGTGGTCACTCATCACCAGCCAACTGCTTCTCACAGTTACATCCACACAAAAATCACAAATCAATATTCTAACAAGCTCGGTTTCAAAATTTTTATGTTGGTAAAAATGGAGGTATGTATTACTTTATCTTCACCATTCCCCTTCCTTTCAGCCCAACTCAGAGCACTGGTCAAAAAATGTACTGTCTTTGCTCTGCTAGACCTATGGTTGGACCATGGTTCGAAAAAAAAGGATTAGTTTTTAATCAATCTGCATTTTGCGCCAGCTGTTTAAAATTCCACAGTTGTGAAAGGTGGCAAATTTTGTAATTATGTAAAATGAAACCACGAGAAAAATTATACTCTTATTACAACTTCGAGGAAAGGTTTTTTTTTGTGGTCCTTTAAGAACTTAACAGTCCGTTAATTTCTTACTTGCTCGGCCACAGCAATTTTTTTTTGTTAACAGTATGTTAATTACTTAAAGGACCACTGTAAGACCGGTCCTTAATCTTCAAAGAGAGTTTGAATTTTCTGCAAGGTGAATTTAAACTATTTGACCACTGATTTCATCACTAATTTCTTGCAAATAATTAATCGGACTGATTGTGAGACGTTGTGTGGTTTGATCCAGATAGTAAGTTGTGCCCACTATATAAATGTTCTGTTACAAAATTAGAATAGTAAATATGATTAAATATACAATTTATAAATATTATATTGTAATATTATAAATTAATAAGTTAGCCTGCAAGTTTAAAGCTGGTAGGCAACCTGCATCAACTCAGCATTGTAAATGAACCACATGTTAAGCTGTTTTGGTGTACGGTAGCCAAAAATATTGACTTACAGAAGAAAAACATAAGAAAAAAGTAGTAATCTATAACACATTCCTTTAAAAAAACATTTATTTTTAATTATTACATGTTATTTGTTGGGTGAAGTAATGTCACTATCAATACTATCTACCTATTTTGCTGCAACATAATTTGATATGATTTTTTTCAATTGTTATTATACCCTTATGAGGTATCATCATTATTGTAAGCTGTATATATTCACTGAGAGAACAATACTAATATGATATAAGCTCCAAATCAAAAATTTATTTTGTTTCGAAATAGACCGGTGCCCCTTCAATCGTCTTTCCCTCCTTTCTCACTAACCTATCAGAACCTTAGTGCTTAGTGGAAACTTGTTGAATGGCGGGAGCGACGGAGGGCATGTCATTATCACGTTAGAGGCGTCTATGATAACACGTGGGTTATCGACAGGTAATTGTAATTTGCACTGATATCTGAGACCAGAAATTGAGATGTTGTTCTTCTGAATATTGATCATTAACCCAACCCAACAATCAATGCTAAATAATTAGGTACCTAACCTAAGTCCTAGTCGGAACCCACGCATCCCAGGCCCTGCACAACAATAAGATCAGAAGATCTTTGCCCTACAACTACCATGAAATTACGTTAAATCTTTTTCAGCACGTAAAATACCGTTGTAAAATTCTTCTGATCAAGGTAAAATCCACATTAATTGCAAGAACATTGCGGACGAAATGTTCAATGGCTCTGAGAAAGTTTTGGAGATGGACTGGTCTCATTGCAATAATGTCAATACCAAAGAAAGTGCAAGTGAAGATCAAGGCAAAGGGCAAACCCTTAGAAAAAAAGAACCTACTTTTTCCCCAACATTTAGCACTCGCACTACAGAAGACATAAATTCGGTAAGATAAAGTAAAAGCTTATTGTGTAACTTAACATAATGTTTGCAATGGGTATCAGTAATTGTATGCTCACTTTGTTAAGGTATTAGCCGAGAGCCGAGATAACGTTGCTGAGCGCTTGAACCTGGTTATGTACCCCACTTCGTCAGTGTCAGCTCAACCAATAGATACGTCCGTAACTGCCGGAATCATGGCCGCATTAGGCTTTAACCAGTGGTTACTGGCCACCACCCTCTGCAATTTAAACGTCACAGAGAGATTCTTTTTGCCAAAACAGGTTTTGCTGAATCTTCTTCATCGTGTTTTGGTTTGTAATTTCTTTCTTTCTTCATTTTTTAATTTGATTTTCCAATATTCCAAATTCTGATATAGAACTATCCAGCTCTAGTCACACCGTGTTCTGTCTTTTTACAGCAAACCCATGAAAGTGGAGAGTTAAGCGAAATAATGATGGTTTTGAGAAAACATATTTTTCTTTACCCTCCATGCTACCCCAAAGATGAACTCCGGGAGTTTTATACTTCACTTCTGGTTGAGCAATGTAGGGAGGTAAGCATATTGGATATGCTTAGTCCAAAAAGTACTCTATAGTGTTTCTCAGGCCAAATCAGCTATTCAATTATCCAATTTGCTAGTCTCTTGAGATTTCATCAATCTGAGAGAGGAACCTAGTTTATAAATGAAAAGTTTGCTCTGTGAAGATAAATAATGGGTATGATTGAGATTCTATCATTTTATAGAAATGCAGATTATTATTTCATTTGTCTGAAAGAAATAATCCCATTGCCAAACGATGCCTGACTGGTGACTTTTTGCATTTTCCTCAAAATTTAAAAAATAACGTAACTGCCCTGGAAAGAAAGTTATTTGGACGTGCCCATGATTTGAGCAAAAAACTTCAAATGAAACTCTTGCAGATGCTGTATGGAGACGCCAAGGCAGGCGAAGGCCTTGTGGTGCAAATTCTCACACAGCTGGGACAGATTTGCCAGAGCAACCAAGTAGATTCTGACAAGGATTCTGACATCGACGCCATGGACGTTAACACAGAAGATGCCGACGAGGAACATGACATCGCGCAACTTCCTCTACACGAATTAGTACACGCAATGGAATCTTGTCAGGTGAATACAGTATAGTTTGTGGTACCTTTTGTTTTATATTTTAGATCTTCATGGGGCTTGATCCAAACTTTGACTCAAATAAACAGTAATATAAAATTAGTTAGACTTATAACACAATTTTTATTTTATTCCAAGTGCAAACTATTTATTAATGGTAATAAAATAACTGCCATTAGGCCCAAGATTCAGCTTCTACGTTGTAATCTTCAGCAAAAATGTTGGAGTAAACGCCATAAATAACATTATACATTACTTTTGTATGATCTTGTTTTGACATATTATCATTTCTGCAATTTTTATTGATTTTTTTTTTTTCGTATTGCCGGAGCTCGTCATGTTTATGTTGCACAATAAACATTCCCTTAGGTTTGGCAGGTTCCATTGCAATTTTTTTTTTGCTCCAGGTGTTCAAACTTCTGAGTGCTGAAGACAGGCTTACTAGGCTGGGCTTTGTACTGGACTACGTAATTATCGTACTGGAACAAGACTTCCTGGCGTGGCACAGATCACAGCCACGCTGGTCTAGACTGCACAAGACTCTACAAAATCACGAGGAGCGGCCCCTCATTGTCGCTCTGGCCTGGCCGAGGGCCTCGCATTGGCGCATCGGCACCTGCAATGGGTTCTGTAGACGAATCACACAGATGATTTGGGCCGATAAGCTGCAAGGACCGCTGCTGGTTGGTCTAGTTTAGCTACAGACACTTCAATTTTTAGCCTAATTATCATTGATAAATGGTGTTTTGTGAAATTCTCTGTACAGTCTTGAGGTAGTAAAATCTTCACTATCCTCAAAAAGTTATCATATGGTAACTAATGATTTGTGGTAGTGACCACACGGTGGCTGTCATTTGCAATTCTTGAAGACTTGCTTATGCTAGTCATCCGGAATTCCATTCATACGATAACTTTATCACCTGATAACTTCCATATTTTGAGGATAGATACCAAGGGTTGGTTCCCAATTTTCCATCAAATACCTAGATGGCTGTAGATAGGCTGTTGCCTTTATCACTTGCAGAGATACTGATTCTACTGCTAGTGATGAATGCTTATTCATCAATCAAGATTTCAAAGACTTGCCCTTTTACTGTAATGAATACATAAGAAATCACTTAAAAAATTCCTCGGGGGGCTAAGACAGTGTAACATTCATCAAACGTAGGGAGGGAACAATGAAGATAACTTGAATAGAAATAAATTAAAACGATACTCTACACTTCCAACTTTTTTTCAGCGGCTGCTGACTGTGCTAGCAGAGTTGATGAGCATCAGCGAGTGTGAAGGCCGTTTCCCCACTATGGGCAAGAAGTGTTGCGCTCTAGCCCGCGAAGTCTCCTTAGGCATGAGCCAATCTCCTGAAATCTTTGTGAAGCAGGCTTGTCAGCTTAAGCCTGATTGGCTAGCATTGCTAGTCGTACATCAAGCAATCACCAAGGTCCTTCAGCCGGGAAACGTGGGCATGCCTTCGCTGGATCTTGTTGTGAGTACGCTTATTGGATAATGGAATGATTCGTATTATGCTCTGGAAATCATTAACAAGGCATAAATTGATTAAAAAAATGTAAATTGAGACAAACCATGGTCATAATTTCTCATTTTCTTTAACTCTAACGTTATTGAATGTAGCACAGGAATGAGTTATAAATTAATACAGGAGTTATCGTGTGACATTCACTCATTGTTGAGTTAGATCTACACTCATGGACACTCATGGATCTATACTTATTGCCATGAGTGAAACTTTGCTTGCTGAACTTCACTCTGCTGGTCTGAGCTCTGATTGGTTGATTCAAAATTGTGTACGGTGCCCACAAAGCCCATAACCCACAGAAAACTGGAAACATACAATCGTTAAAAAAAATAGATGTGAGAGATATGTGACCGGAACCCGAACTCAGAAGGCTATAGCGCACTATACTTCGGGCTGGCTCGCGTTATTAAACATGGCTTGATTTTTAGCGTGTGGTGCCGCACAATTTAGCCAGTCAATTAAATCGGCTATATTGCCTTAGTAAACATATTTTGAGAAGATGCTTGTTTGGCACAAGTCAATAATATGTTTTTCCAGGAATACCATGAAACTTTGGATGAACCCAAAGTAAAGTATTCTTGCACAACTTACCAAGTGGGTTGGCCAGTCAGCTAGAAGTCCTAAAATATTTTGAATTTTAAAATGTCAATTTTTGCGATTCTTTACGTGTTTTTTTTCAAATTGAATGGCAGCTTTGCAAGAAGCTAGAAGATTTTCATCACAATTTTTGACTATCGTCTCTCAAATGCATGCTACATCAAGTACCTTCAATGAATATCACTAATGTGCGTTGCTACTTTTTCCAGGAGGCATGTATGATTCTGGTGATTCGTGGACCTGTTGTTTTTTCCGAAGTTGACCTCAACAACGAGATCAACTCGGACCTGGTGGAACCTGCCAAAAAAATAAACAAGCGCTCTCTAACTGGTGGGTCTAGCTGAACAGTTTTTAATCGACAAGCAAAACAGCCATCATCGTAACTAGTCTCCAAACTTGGGACAAGCAAAATATTTGGCCTCTCGAATAATTCGGCTCGAATCAAATTATTCAATTTAAGTTCAAATTGTTTATAGACGAATCCAATGTCTTGAATTATGAATAGGTAATGAATTATCAGGGATATCTGTAATAGAGTTAAAAAATATTGGTCTCTTAGCAGGAGAAACGCAACTTCATAGAGCTTGTAAGAAGGGCAATATCGCACTGATCAAGAAGCTCCTGCAACAGCCACACATCGACGTGAACATTGCGGACAACGCTGGCTGGACGCCGTTCCACGAAGCCATCGTGGGCGGCAGGGAGGGTGTCGAAATAATGCTCAAATATCGGTCACATACCGGTGAGTCGACTCAGCACCACGTTGAAATATTATGGAAGAAAATGCACGACATGTTTCGTAGCATAGGGCAGGTGGTAAGTGGAAGTGTGGGAATGCAGATGGGATCCCGTGAAGGTTGCACTAAGGAAAAATGTAGAGATTGGAGTCATAAACCTGATACTTTTTATACTTACTCCATTTTGTACAACCAACCACAGTTTTTTTCAAACGGTTTGTAAGCCCTGGTTATTTTGTGCTTATGATTTGCCCATGGTTACGTGGTAAAAAGTGCAGCTGCTGTATACATTGCTAGATACAAGCATTTATCGATAGGCTAGTGTAGCACAAAATATAAAAAAGAAAAAATTACATTATTTCTGTGCAAAATTTCACAAAAGTATTACTTATTAACCAAGTCATTTTATTTCTGCAACCAGGAATGACTGTGGACGTACGAGCTAAGAACCATGATGGGGTAACTCCACTGATGGATGCCGTTGCCAGAGGAAGGGCAGACATCTGTGACTTGCTCCTTAAGAATTCTGGTTGGTATCAACTGACTACATCTTCAATAGCAAGAAGCCCAACCAGTTTCTGTGTCTCCTGTTGAGCGCATGTATTCCGTGCTCTTACAGGTTGGTGCCTCCTCGAAGACGCCCGAGTGGATGGCAAGAGGGCGGAAGACTTGGCATCGACGCCTGAAATCAAAGCCATTCTTGCTACCAGTCGCTTGGGAAAACGGAGCCTAATGTTCAATAACTTCAGCTGTGTTGATCTGCCATTGCTTGCTACATTACTCCCCGTCTACTACAAGCTCTACCTCTCCACATACAAGGTTTGAAATGCAATAAATGGTAGTCTAGGCCTTAATATGAGTGGTTAGACATCCTAGTAGGGAAGAAAAAAATGTATTGAAATACATAGCTGAATTACAGATGAAGTGAACTTATTGGATATTTTGATTGGAATGGTTTGTTGTGCATGAAGTTCACAATAGTGACTGTGATTAATTTAAGTTCAATAAAAATTTTGTATATCTCTTGGGGTGCAGTCAGCGCACACTAGAGAACCAAAATGAAGATAGCACGAAAGTAATTTTTTTGCTGTTCCTTCTACATTTGAATCTGTGATAGAGAATAGCTGAAAGATTAAATCTTAACAGATCGTTCTTCTGCAACATTGATGACTTCAATGACCATTTTATTGACGATTAGGTGTAAGAACTTGAAGGGGGAAAGGGAAGAAGGAAATGAACAAAGGGAACAGAGAAGTAAGTGTTATGGAACTTACTGAAAGAAGCAATGGTAGACCATGAGAGTTTATTAGTTCTGTTAACATTTTGGCTGTCATCTTGATCACTTGTAGAGAGAGCCTGATGGTGATAATTCTATAACGGAGGGTAGGGACTAGCGACAAAGGTCGGGGAAAGATGAAGAAGAAGTATTTTGGGTGGATGTTTATATGGGCAGGGGTGGGGATAACTTCGTTAAAGTTATAAGGTGCGGCAACCAAAAGGTCATGCCACTTTATTCCTCTCCTTCAGTAAATTGTGTTTCCTTTTTTCCTCTCCCCAAGTTCATTCATCATTCTATAAAGAAAAATGTGTGTTTGAAAGTGTCGTCCTTTCAGTAGCTTCCACGCGAACCGAAATTTGTTGATGCCTTGATCAAAGCCGGGTTTGCCAACCTAAGATAACCCCCAAACTAATTTTAAAACAGATCTAGTTTCCTATGTATTTTTACCCAAGGTTATTATTTTTGAATGGTGTTTTGGATCAATTACAGATACACCTGGTAGCAAGAAAGGTGAGGCATCGAGAATTACATTCTTCAACAGTTGTTAAGAAAGAAAACAAGTGCTTTGATTTCCCAGGGATGCATCGATCGCTGCAGATACTAGAAAGTATTCGTAAGGCATCTGTGCCTGGAAGTCAAATGCATGCAATATTGAGAGGCCATGTGTAACTAGTAAAGGTTCCTTATGGCCAATTTCACCAATAACGTTTAAATTTTTCTCAATCGTAGTTTAGGGGAGGATTCAGGACGAAATTAAGTGTCATATTTTAGCCAACATTTTAAATATTTATACTTAAAAAAACAAAGTTTTTTGTTAAGTTTGAAATATTCAAAAGCGATGAAATTTTAATTCGGTTTTTGTGTATCATAAAGATTTCTATATCATAATTGCGCAAAATGACCAAAAGGTTGACGCGCCTCTAAACCACACTATTTATTTATCATAACTGACATTTTATTTTTTGGCGGTCGCTAATTTCTCTTTGGCCTAAGCACTATTTTATTTTTTTTACTTGAATGTGGGCTTAACGTTTCTTTTTAAGTAGTCTCTACTTGCCCCCAAATAACAGCTTAGAGAGTAAAATACTTCTTTTTCTTGTTCCTATATTGGTGTAAAGTTTTCAGCTGACAATATTCAATATAGGGTGAATTAATACATTTTTAATTCACTCTTAAGATTATAAATCCAGTGTCTTAATGGACAAGCTGCACGAGCTGAAAACACCACTTATTGTCATTGTATCCCAGTTTTTCAGTGGTATGAAAAGAACAGAACAATCTGACGATTTGTTATTTATTTGGCAACAACCGAACAGAATATGTTGTTTGTTTGTTGACAGTCTGTTTATTATTTAACGAGTCACTGAAAAACCAGCCTGATATCTTAAACATCATTGGTGAAACTGGCCTAGATTTGTTCCTTTTTCTCCAAGTATTATTCTTTTATTAATGTATGTTATTCCAAACCATCGTTTCATAAATGTATTTGTATTTCTATACACCTTTTTTTGGCAGAAGAAAATAACGGTGATATTTTAAAGTTATGTTTCATTTTTTTATGTCAATATAAAATATCTTGTAATAGAATTGTGTAATTGACTTCTTTTTTTGCTGGCGTTAACGACTTCGAGGTCTTGAACAAGTTTCAAATACATTGGTGCCTCTCCTCTCGCCCCTCCCTACACTGCTCAGTATTGGTCACTGACGTTTCTTCCAAAGACTTTTATTCTCCAGGTTGACATCTTGCTGATTGCAAGCTGCCGTTAAATGAGGGTTATGTGATTTTTAATTTACCAAATAAGTAATAAACTCTTCGGAATAAGGTAAATATTTACAATAAAAATGTCTTCGCGGGTTTTACGTAAGCTTCATGGAGATGGGGATGAGATTGCCAAAGTAGAAAATGAAGGCAGTGATCCCGAACCAGAATTGGCCAGTTCAGGTGGTGCAAAGAAGAAGCAGAATGTAAATAGATATGATTTGGTGAGTTGTCAATATTTTTTACGTTTGATCGGTTATTTTCTTTCGTTAGAAACGTATGGTGTTTTCATTTATGCAATTTGTCATTGCAGTTCAACCAATTGTCGCAATCAGAGTCCGAGGTAAAAGAAGACGATGACGATGACAATGAACCAAAAATATCGGGAACTATGGGAGCAGCAAGTGCTGATCGAGTTGATGGTGATGTAACAAGACGGAAAAAGAAGAAAAAAAAGAGAAAATCTATCAAAGTTTTAAGCAACCAAAAAAGCAGTGAAGACAATGCCGAGGTAAATGGCTAACATCTGTTTTCCTGTCCTGTTCTGTCTACTCTGCAAAGTGGTTGAGCATTAATGTATTAAAGATATTTACAAAATGTACCTTTTTGGTCAAGCAATGAAGGACTTGGGCAATTAAAGGTAAAACAAGCCCGTCTACTGCAGGCCGACAGGTCGCAGCCACAGCCGTGGCTAAACTAGGGGGGGCTCAGTCACGAAGTTCAGCCACTGAACCCGAGGAGTTCCAACCACATTTTTACTTGATTTTTTGGTTTGTGCTAAGGAATGGGATCACACTAACAAATGGGCATAGACAAGTAAATATTCGTCACCCTTTTAGAAACAATTTTTTTTTTCTTTCTACAGGTTGACGAAGTTGAGCGATCTGTTAGAGAAGTCAACAAAATTCTCGGGGAAACGTGGACAGCAGCTCCCAGCTCATCAACTGGAGAGGGGACCTCATTGATGAAGAAAGGGCTTCTAAATGTTGAACAGAGATTTTTAAACCCAAATAATGAACTAAAAAGAATATTTGGTTCAAAAATTGTGCAAAATGAAATTAGGTGGGTACGAGGATCTGCAACCATTTAGCGAGAGAACATACTTTTCCAGCACAGGCGCCACCGGTTGTTTTGGGGTGACATGCTCACTGTAATTTTTTAAAATACTACAAAGCATCTTTACTGATGCTCACCATTTTTCTTTTGCTCTTAGGCTTTGAACATCCCAATATGTTTTGTTTTTTAAGGTATTAGAATAGTTCTTTTAATTATAACAGTCTTGGAAATTATTTTGTAGATTTAGAAATTTAAAAACCAGTCACTTAAATCATAGTTAGAATTTCATTCATGAGCTGGTAACAATGCTGGGGGGGGGGGCAATACTTTTACTAGTATGTTCTCTCATGGGCTAGACTGGCTAGTCTGTACACACTTCAACTAAAGAGTCTAATCCTTTGAGAAAAGTGTTATGTGCTCCCCAAGTGTATATATTTATCAGACACATAGTTAATAAATACCGAGCCATCTTTTATCTTTGAATATTTCCTATCTTAGCAAGCGGCGGTCTAGAGGACGTGGTCACGTCAAGTCCATGTGGCTGGCGTCGCCCAGGGAGAACTGGGCTAAGGTGGGCAAGCAGGGGATATCCATGAAACTTGTTGAGATCAAGGATGGTGCCCAGTATTTCACATTCGAACACAACGCTACGTACCAGCACTTGCAGATGGTTTTTCTTCGTGCTGTGGATACGCTCAACCCAGACAACATTGTTGTAAGTTTCAGCATGAGTTCTGACAACTCCTTAGCAATAGACTCAGAAGAATTGCCTAATTTTTTAAATAACATTTTCGTTGCTCGTGTCAGTGATTACCTACCAGTCAACAAAAATGGAAACAGCCACTTCACTTTTGACAATGTTTTCAATGGAAAAAATGTTCACTCCTGTCTCTTTTCATCGATAGAAAAGTTACAGAACCGCTAAAAAATAATTTGATTAAATTAATGATTTTTAACAACTTTTCAATTTAGTTGAATATTAATTAAAACTACTGGGTAAATTTGATTATTGATAACCACCTCAATTTCCACACAGGCAATTATCAACGGGCACCCCTACCATGTCGATGCCCTTCTCCAACTCTCCGACATGTGCAAGATGAGCGAAGACCTCCAAATGGCCGCCGAGTTAAACGAACGCGTCCTGTTCTGTCTGGAAACAGCCCTCCACCCATCATTCAACTTTGCGTTAGGCACGTGCAGACTGGACTATCGGCGTCAAGAGAACCGCGCCTTGTTCATAGCACTCTTCAAGCACTTGTTGTTTGTTGGCCAACGGGCTTGCTACAGAACGGCGCTGGAATTCTGCAAGCTGCTGCTTTCGCTGGATCCTGCCGACGATCCAATGGCCATTGTGTTATGCATCGACTTCTATGCACTGAAGGCAGGGGAGTACACATGGCTGCTGAAGGCTGGACTAGAGTGGGAGACGGAAAAGAACATCTTGCAGTTGCCAAACTTTGCGTTTTCATTGGCAGTCGCGCAGTTCTACTTATCAGAAGAAGGTAAATTTAAAAAAAAATTCTAACTAGCAATTGTAAATTGTCCCGTTGTAGTCAAATGCATTTCATATTAATTATTTTAATTATTTTCTGGGGCAAGATATTTTACATAACTTAAGAACTACTTTCAAGCCAGTCTCATCCATTTCTCTGATAGTTATTTTACCATGGAGATCTGTTGATCTTGCTAGAAAAACTCACAAAAGTTATGTAATGCTAGAGAAAGGAATTGAAAAAGAGTTGTACTAGGTGGTACTAGGTATGATTAGAAAACCAATCACCTTTAAGTGTACTTTTTAATTGTTATGTATTTATCTAAATTCAAAGTTCACTCTGAGAATTCTTTTGTTCTGCTCAAATAAAATTAAGAAGTTAATACTTTACTGAGGATTCATTTTTTTGTATCCACAGCCATAATGGCATCATGGGTTCAATCAAATATTTTGGAATAGTTAAAATTAATATAAAAACAAAACAAAAATTAGACAGGCCAGTAATAGGTTAATCTGATAATATCAAGAATTAATGATTTCTTACGATCAGATTCTTCAATTGTCCTCGTTTCCGTTTACAGGGAACACAGAGAAAGCAGACGAGATGCTGCAGAACGCACTTATAAGTTTCCCTAGCGTTCTTGTTCCCCTGCTGGAGAAATGCTCGATACAGCCTGACCCCAAGGTCACAGCACACACGTTCTTCAACGTACTGACCAACCCAAGGTCAGTACCCAATTGGTTAAAGTGCACAATGCCAAACTGTTCTGCGTCATTTGCTTTTGTAACTCACTATTCACTTGCCAGTTACCATGTGCTATAAACGATTGGATCAATTCTATAAAGCAAAGGCTACATATGAAAAAGTTAAGAGATAACCAGGATGAAATCTTATTTAAATTGCAAACGCTTGCAATGCGCGGGGTATTGTAGTGTTGATAATAATAAAATAAGAGATAACTGTTTAGCAATAATGATCAACAGGATTGAAGCAGATAAATAACAAATCATGCCATCTCTCGGTCTTTATTCCATTTTTATATTGTTGATGAAATACAAAAGTTATTTGCGCAAAGATATTAATGGCACGAAGTAGATCCTGTTTGGCGTCCACCAGTTCGAGAAACTGTGATCTCAAAACAGTGCAAGCAGTACACAAGTCAATTAATCCACAGTAAAAAAACTGACAATTTGACTAGTATAAATGCTCCATGCATGCTGACTTAATCGCTACTTTCCTCGCAGAGAGCGTCCGGCGCTAGTGCAGCTGGTACAGCTGTACATTGCGCGGAGCCACCATGTATGGAAGGACGCGGTGCTGCTTCCGTGGCTGGAGCGAAACGTTACGCGAACGTTGGAACGTGTGGACGCTGCTGACCCTCAGGTGGCCGATGCGCGCGACAAGCGTGACAAGCGGTACCGTAAGCCGCCTCGCACTGTCGTTCGTCACATCCTTCTCTCTGACCTCAAGGACGTCACTGCTACGCTCGAAGAGGTACATTTGGCAGACTTTTTGTCTTTGTGACATTTCATTTCTCTTACGATTAATTTTTTACTTCATTGCCATATTATTGGGGCAGGGTAGAATAATCTGCAGTGGCAGAAGCTTATGTAGTATCATTAAATTTTTAAAGGGAGTGGTTTTTATTCAAATAGTTTTTTGTTTTTTTTTAACTAGCAATTGAATGCAAAGATGATGTTCTTCCCTATTTACATTCTATGTTCTACAAGATCAAGGCAACAGCCGCAGTGATGTCCCATTGGCCATTACCCCATTACGCTGCTTACATCATCCATGTGGCATTCATATGGCTCCTCATCCTTCTGCAGGCTGACCCACAAAGAGAAACCTAGCCATTTTGACACTTTGCCACTTCTCAACTTCATGTGTTGACCAACCTTGCCCAGTATCAGCTGTGTGATTCCCTGCAATCTCCAATGTACTGCAGAACACAGAGGAGTCCGTACTTAGCTACGATCCGCTTCCGCCACTCGATGCGATCAACCTGTACACACCGCCGACGCGATCGCGCCTCCACGGCAACGATGGCCTCTTTTCCATCTTCTTCCGCTCAATCCTGCCGTCGTTCAACGTCAACGAGCCATTGCCCGTAGACATGCCACCACAGCGACCGCGTAGGGAGGAGTGGTGAGGTTATTTTTTGTGCAAGCAGCTAAAATACTAACATTGTGGAGTCCCTTATCAAGATGCAAGGGGCCATAAATTAGCTGTAATGGAGAGAATTCTTTGCAGGAATTTCTTTTTTTTTCTTACTTGGTCTTTTGTTACTTGAGCTCAAACTCTACGTGATAGACGAGCAATTAATAAATGTATTTGACAAATTACTTGGTATGGAAAAGTACAGGAAAGGAAGAGAGCACAACTCACTGGAAACTCAAAAAAAAAGATGGCATTGTAAGGAACGTTTGAGGTGCAAGTACCTAATAATAGGTTGGAAAGTAAATCTGCATGTTTTAGTGAAATTTTTTTTATTATTAACCTTCCATGTGGGTTATTTGCCTGGTTAAAATGAATTGCCAGCACTAACTACAGTTTCCACCAAATCCCCTTTTGCCTTGAATTTCAATTCATTCTTCCAAGCCCAGATTTTCTGTAGCTTTTATCTGAGAAGATATTGCCATAAGATCATCATCTCCTTATACAGAAAATTCTCCCTTTAGTTATTATCCCCCCAACACCATATTATTCCTCATTTATTACGTAAAGTTGAAAGAGTAGTGACTAAACTCGACTTTTCGGCCTCCTGTACAGGGTGGAGGACGGTGGTGCCGTGGGCCCAGTAGCTGACTTCCAGCGCAGTGTCGTGCATCTGGTAGATGCAGTGCGTGACCTCCTCTCTAACATAAACGTACAGCCCGCGGATGGCGCCGCTGACGCAGACCATGAAGATGATGACGACGATGAGTCGGAAGATGAACCAGACCTGGAAGACGTTTGAATCACGCACCAAGCGGTGCTCCAGGATAAACGCACTGCGGGAAATATAATAATTAATAATACAATGTTATTGTTGTTAATAAATTATGCTACAGTTTGAGGAGACACGTTTTTCTTTTACTATTTATACACTTCAGCTGTTTTTCTTTTTTTCGTTTTTAAGGTAATTAGAAAGTAGTCAGATTAGGGTTGTCTTGCCACTACCAAGCCATAGCTACAAAAGAGTAAGCTTACTTCAGCACATGCTCAAACTCGCTGATTCCTTGAAAAAGAGACCAGGATATTCAATTCTGGCTCACCGAACGGTTTGGCGTGTTGGAAACACCGGTTCTCGTTAGATCACCGAAGTTAAGCAACACTGCGCTGAGTCAGGTATTGAATGGGTGACCATTATACACATGACCAGTTCTGTTCGGGAGAGAGGTTGGAGGGATGAAAGTTAGTTCAGCAACTTCATTCGCCTCGCTTATCAACCTCTCGACAGCATGGATTTGTGGAGGAATCCTGCTGTTCGAGTTGTACAGTCCTTTGGAAGGGACGCTAAGCCGGTGGTCCTCTTGGTGGTTTTCGACAAGAGTAGGCTACGACCGGCACCGGGTTTCCCCTCCTCCCTTCTAGGCTAGGTTAGGTTCATCATCATCCTCATCATCATCTACTCATTCACCGACGCCATTAGACCAGTGCCGCAGGGCCAGTTGTCAAAACAGTGCGTAGTTAAACACCACAAATAATAATAATAATCAATTCTGTCTTCTATGATTAATTCTCTGTTGGAATAGATATTCCCTACTTATTTTGGTTAGATTTTCTATGTGAATGCGATTGTTCGAGAAAGGTTACTTTGTAGTGATGGGGGGGTGGGAGCTTGGTCTTCCACCATGGAAATATGGAGTCTCATGAGGCATCCCTCTGGTGGGGTAACATGAGGGGCAAAAATACAAGACCTGTAAGTTGTAACAGTTAATTTAAAAAGCTTTCCTGCGTTCTACTAGGTGGATGTGGAAAAAATGTGGGTCCGCTCGTTTTTTAAACCATTTAGCTGAGAGCCACGGCTTTGATGGGTATGCTCTTAGAGAAAAGAATGGGTTGGGTACGCCAAGCCAAGTCGCCTCCACGTATGTACTTGGCCCCTGCAACACCGATACTTGTAACACCTGGCTGGTTTGCAACCCGCACGACATGGAGGGGATTTGAACGCTGGATTCCAAAGGCTAGCGGAGGCTCAGCTCGTTGGTCAGTACCACGCTGTCCACGGACTGACGAGGGCATTCTTCTTTTTCACCGCGTTGATTTGACTGACTCGCCCGTTGCACACGCCGATATTTGAAACCAGCAGCAGCGCGGCGCGACAGATCGCAGGTTTCCGTTCGCGGGTGTCCAGTGTCCGTGTGATTGTGTTTAAAATTCTGTGTTAAGGTTTTTTCCTCATAGCAAATGCGTTGGAAACGTTTCCAACGGTTTCGATGAGGTACAAACAGAGAATCAGATGTTTCTTTTCGTAAACATGACGGAACCGTTTACTATCTTTTGGAACTCGTAAAAATTTAATCTGTGATTTATAAAAAACCGTGTGTGACATTTGTAGACTATTGAATCTCAGAGGATTATTGGAGTTTACACACAGAACAATTCTTCATTTTGTGGATTTGACAGTAAGTTGAACGTACTCACCTTTAGTTTAGTCCGAATGAAACTATGTATCATCAATCTACAAGCGTGGCTAATTAGAATCAACGTATCTTGTCGGTATTAAACCTAGTTTATTGGCCAGCTATAGAAAATCAAGTATTAATGCCTATCGGGCTTTTTACTATATGCTACTCGTAAGGCATGCACAGTATTTCCGGTAATCTTATCCATGAACGATAAAATAATACTGCTATTTAAAGCGAATTTGCAACCTTTCGTTCTTGCGGCAGGTTCTTTCGACGATAGGTGCAATTAAAGAGACACCTTCCAGCATGTCTTTACCGGTTACCATATGCTCGCGGCGGGCGGCGACATCCTAGTCTGTGATATGGTAATAAGTGTTTTAACTGCATCCTAAGACGGCCGCCGAAGCATTGACCCCTACAGCCCAAGGCCGCCCACTAGACTCCGTTGCTACATCCTTTCCTCACCCGAAGCAAGCACCCTTTGATCGTTACTTACTACCTTCGCCGACGACATACCATGCATGGTAATCTCCCGCGAGTAAGTGTGTATGTTTTTTGCAAATGGAAAGCATATGGTCGTCAGTAATTGCCATTGTTATGCCTTTTGTGTCTAGTGATGACCACACAACTTCCGAATTCAGATTGTTTATCGCAATCTGCGACATATATGGTCTCACCATGCTACCTAAACAATAAAATACGAAATTTAGTACATTTGCATAGTGGGTACAGCTTCGATTATTAATAGGGTGGTGATTAGTAACCTTCTCAGGGCTCACCCAACTAACGAGTAGTTGACGGATATTTTTCTATAGGTGGGATGGGGCATGGGAGCTCCTTTCCGTAAGTGAGGGAGAACGGATAGCTTCGCCCATTTGGGTAACCACCAGGAAGTGTTTAATTAGAGGCTTTATAATATGCAGAATCTGTACATTTTTACATTTTCCACCTAGTGGCTATAACTGAAATGGAAAAAGGGTGAAAATATGTACAGTTTCAACGAGCCGTCTTCGATCTTTCAAATGTAGAACATCTTGAATTCGATGTCGCTTATTAGTTCTGGGCGGTCAATGCAAGTTGTAACGAATTTTCGGTACGTACTCGTTGCAGATTCCGCCTCCCGATGACCGACTACGAGCGGATCAAACGCTCCTGCGTCAAGCGCGGAGAGCTCTGGGAAGATCCCGATTTTCCGGCGACGCAGGCGTCGGTCTTCTACCATCAGACGCCGCCTTTTCAATTCCTATGGAAGAGGCCCAAGGTAAAACCTAAGTGTATCTGAGGCCAGCTATGGCATGATGGTACACCAATATGCATGTGTTAAGTTGGTTAATGGTTATCAAATAGCTTATCAATACGCCTTGGAACCCATGAAAATAGCTTGCTCATAGCTAGTTTTCGTACGATTACATTCAAATCCCAGGCCGATAAATGCATGTATTCTATCAAAACTAGAGTGTTTTACTTTCAACGATCTCATAGTTATTAGTTGCGCTTGTGACCGTGAATAAGTAACTAATTACCGCGAAACGAGAGCAAATCGAATTTTGGAGCGCCCACAGCTTTTAAAATATTCATTTGATTTGACACCTTTATCGGAGTTGAACCAGTGGGCTAAGTATCGAAAATTTTCGTTGTGAAGATTTTTTTGTTTCCTGTGTTAGAAGACAAATGGGAAACGAACATGACCTAGCTCACCTAGCTCACTTATGCCAGATAACATGAGTCCGAACTTATTAACGTTTCGCATCTGTGTGTCGACAGCATGTCTATGTAAAATCCATTTCTATCGTTACCTGTTCGAGGCCCTTGACTCTTCAAAACTCGTCGCATGCGTTTGCGTGCAGACGTCTTCACGACCCACGTGTGGTCTGCTGAACTCGATCTTGAGGATACTAATGACTTTGGATCCATGCGTGTAGTTTGCAGTGCTATCTTAGACGTCTGCATGACGATATTCGGTCGCGTGTTCCTTTACAAGCGATCAGGTTTTATTTCTGTCTGCTGAGCAATTTACTATGCCCATACCACATGGGTCCTCCTCAATTCCATTTACAAATACCGTAGGCAGCATTGCGTATCAGTAGACCTAATTTCTTGTGGTTATTTCGGCAATCAAATATCCCTGAACTGACTAGTCTCTCTTCTCCAGTTAGCAACAGAGTTGATCTTACTATCCCTTTCCGTTTTTCACTGTCGGATATCTCCAAACAGACTGGAACCCTCATGAATAACTTCTATTCTATTATAATGTGGTCCTATTATTATATTAGTCTGTCTTGCTATAAATACCAAGCAGTGTATCAGATTTAGTTGTTCAATTATTAAATAAAAAGTTAAGTTAGTTTGCGGAAGATGCGTGCAAACCATCCAGGAAACTTCTAGAACGGTACAAAATGCATAAATAGACAAAAAAATCCGGTCGCAGACTGGTCACGATTCAAATATATTGTCAATTGTAACGTGAAATGTATGACCACAACAGTGGGCACAAAACATAAGAGCAATCTCGCGAACCAACCGAGCGGAACGCCCCAACATGCATATTATTATTTTAACATTCAGCAAGAACAATGAACCAAAAAGTCAACTCGTCTTGTCGTATCTGCGGATTGTCGGCAGTGGTAGGATGGAGCACAATTTGTGTCAACCGTGGAATCTTGCTGATTGTACCGCAGCCAAATGCCAAAAAAGTCCATCAAACAGCTGTGCGGTTATGTGTTTGCAGATGTCAAAATTAGATAGCTCGATGTTAGAGGGCGTCGAACGGTAAGAGGAAACATAGTATTATCGTTGAGCGTGTATATCTACTGATCATAAAAACCAGTATCACATGTATGATTCACTCTTTATCGAGATGTTTTCTGTAAGTATATCCGTAAGCAGTAATTGGTATGAAAACTATGAAACCTAAGATGTTACCAACTTAGTCTCCTAGGTCAAGACTATATTTGGTCTAAGCTAATGAACTGTTTTTTTTTTACCATCAAACAAACCGTAGACAAAATTGGTATAATTTTCGAGAACGAAACCTACGTCATTAATTTTTCCACGCAACCTACTTGTGCAGACTTTAGGTCTGATCACTGGTATCACTTACTGCCTAAAACAAATTCCGTACAATAGCACATCTAATAAGTATAAGAAAGGTGCTTCAAATACCAACAGAAAAATAACTTTGCGCTGCAATGCTCTTACATCATCCCCTGCGCACCACAATGATCGTAATTTATTGATTGATTATTGGGGTTTAACGACGCACTGGTTTGACAACTGGCCCTGCGGTACTGGTCTTATGACGTCGGTGATTGAGCGAATGGTTATGAGGGTGATGATGAACCTAACCTAGCCTAGAAAGGAGGAGAGTAAACCGAGTGCCGGCAGGTAGCCTATACTCCTTTCGAAGAGCACCAAGGGGACCATCGGCTTAACGTCCCTTCCGAAGGACGGTACAACGCAAACAGGAGGATTCCTTCACAAATCCGTACTGCCGAGAGGTTGACAAGCATGGCGAATGAAGTTGCTGTACTAACTTTCATCCCTTCAACCTCTCTCCCGAACAGAACTGGGCATGTGTATGATGGTCACCCATCCAATACCTGACCCAGCGCAGTATTGCTCAACTCCGGTGATATCACGAGAACCGGTGTTTTCAACACGACAAACCGTTCGGTCGTAATTTATTTTTTTGTTACAAAAAGTGGGGTGCTGCAAATTTCTCTAAGGCCTAACACCTCCTCGATGGATTGGTTCCACAGAACTGTTCATTAATATTCCGTGTTCGTTTCTTTCGCGTAGCTAGCCAGTAGCGGTGTACTGAACTGGACTATTATAGGTAGCGCGATTGACCACCAAAACATGCGGGGTCATCGAGCGAAGAGCGCCTACCTTAAGACAGGTCGCTGACTCGCCCGAACATCGGTGACCTGCCCACGACCTTATTTTAGAAATAACCTTGCGGATCTACCTTACGTTTACACAACGTCCACAAGCCGACATTTTTCATTGCCAGTCTTTTTACAGTTATAAGTTGGTATACATGGGGACATCGGATACCATGGCCATGATTTCAGTGCAAACGAGATTTGAACTTCACGCATTTCTTTGTGCAAATATCTTTGGCCAGCAATTACGAAGGCTCCTTTTTAGTTACTAATAATATAACGACCCGAATCATAATGAAAAAATCTGCACGACTTTTAAATTGAAGTTGTGATGATGGGTTTTTTTTTGCATGCCCTTTTAAAAATGGTTTATTATTACATGATGTGTGTCATATTCACGCTGTTAAATAAATTGGATAATTTGCCAAATAGATTAAAGTATAACAATGTCTAACCAGATATTGAGGGTTCGGTTCGATTCCGGATGCTTCCGAAATTAAAAACAACACGTGCCATTAATAACTAGGCGAAACTCAATTTCATGCATGCCGATTTTGAAATGAGATTACTTATACATTTTCAGGTCAATGACGGGAGATGTCATCTCAAAAAGAAAACAAATATCGATTATGATTCCATCTCGCAATGGCAACCAGAATGAGCACTATTTCTTTAACAGCATGTCATATTTTAAAAACTCATTAGCGGAAAACATAATATTCTTTTTAGAAGTATGCTTACGATCCCAATCAAAAGTTGCAAGTGTCTTGCAAATCTAAAGAATTTTTCTTGTGGCAACCAATTATTCGTTGGTAAATTATGTTAAACACCTTTAAAGAAAATCGTACAAGCATGAGCAACGCTCAATTTTGCGCCGAAGTGTAAAATTAACCTCAGATGAGCAGAGAGAAGAAAATTAAACGTCTCGATATTTTCTCAAGATGATCTCAACCAGCTAGTTTATTATTAATACGAGTTCCTTTGTTTTAGACGAGTTTTTTTTCGCTTCGTCTATAAGCAACGTGCGTTCTCGCACCAGCTTTATCGCAAGATGCAAGCTAGAAAAAGAAGCAATGCACTTTCCTGTGGCCGGCTCCTGAGGAGCAAGTGAGCACGATATAGATCCATTGCTTCTTCACGGTAACGTGCCACCAGCCGAGCGTGACATGGAGTACCACCGGAGCTCGCTGAAGTCGTCGAGTAGCTGGCGAATTATTATTAAAATATGTGAACTAGTCTTTAACGATATGATCGTGGTGCTTGCGGTTGCTGCACTCGAGTGCGTACGCAAAAGAAAGTCAATTTTCATGTGTTGTTACCGTTCATGACCGCGCGATGGACGTACATACCAGTAAATACGCGATAAAACGTCTTTTATCACGTTGTTAGCTTGCGGCACTGAGTTTTTATTCATAGTCAGAGAGGCAGCGTTAATTTTAAACTTTGTACTGAGCAAAAGGGCCGATATCAAGTGGTCACGGTAGTTGCCGCCCGGTGGCGCTGATGCCGCACTTGTTAACAAATGTCTGTAATTAATTACTACTCAAAATATTGATTCACGTATATCAATCGTTGAGGTTAGCATCAATAAAGATTAATTGAGCGTAAACCAGTCTCAAATGCAAGTAATCTGCGAGAAATAACGAAATGACTTGAGGCGACGGTGACTCTTTCTGGTAGCAGTCTCCTTTTTCGTCGGCAGCAAAGTAGTCAATTGGCGGCCATTTTTCGCAAAGACATTTAAAATTAGCGTTATGACAGTATGCTTGCTGGCTTTACAAAAATAATATGCAGTCTTATTTGCGCGCAATACTTGCTCATTAGAACACAGTTAATATTGAAAAGTTTCAAGCCATACAAGGCCACGCATTTTGTCATTTTGTACTATTTTCATTTGGTCGTTAGTTTATGCAACTCATTTGGAATCAGAGTCTGTATCCCCGAATCAAATGAACCAGTATTTTGTATTCTAGTTTAGAGGCCAGGTGTACGTCACTTTTATTCACGCTTTTCTGGTCTGAATAATTTATTACATGCCATGCTGACATTGCTAGAGGTGTGTAAGGAAGCGACGAAGAGATCACGAGCGATTGTACATCACAATCTGATATTTACTACAACCAGACATCAATAACAGCGCGACCGATTGTCCAGAAACTAGTTGTTCCACATAGCTCAAGATTCCTCAAATACCTTTGTGTGACGTCCGCGTCGATCATCACAACGGAGACCGCTGGAGGACAGAGGAAATAGCAGGAGACGTGTTTCATTATTCAGTTCGACTCATCACGTGCCCGCATCGAATCGAAGGAGATTCGACGGAGATTAAGAGCTTTGTCCATGGTGTGTTGATGTAGGAGCGTCCATCGGCTACGAATATAAACCTAACACACCTGCTTGGAAGTGTTACACCTCTCTTAGCAATGGGGTCATCGCTTTCAGAGACGCGAGAGGGAAGCGCTAGAAAGGGTGGAGCGATGAACATAGCCACATAATTAAGGGTATCTTCAGTGCAATCACCGAGTACGATCACAACAAAATGGTCGATTAATTACACAATCAATTCATGTTCTATGCGACCTCAATTGTTGCAGGCAGTGTTGAATTCTTAGCATCGTGCTGGCTGGTATTTAAACATGCCTCGCGGTTGACACCTTGTCAAGTTGTGTCTTGCATGTTTTCTATGCAATGAACTGCCTTACTGTGGCAACGACAAGGAGTAGATGATGGGAAGGTTTGCAACACGCAAGTAGGTATAACAGAATTAAAGCAATAAGTATGCTATTGAACTTCTTCCATACGTCAACGTGTACTGCTTCCCGTTTCTCAACTCGCTTCTCCGTCACTCAAACTATAAATCGTTGCAATACGAACCATATAATTTTAGATCACGATTCATTATTTAAATAAGCTACAGGTTAACATGGCATGACAGTCATAGAAGAAACCGATAATAAACATTCCTGGGGTGCGTTTTCCCAAGTGGAAAAATGAACGCGTCGCAGACCGTAAATCTATGCCTTAATACCAAAGACCATACTTAATACTTTCCCGTTCTGATAACCCAGCTGACACACCGAGAAAATGGCGCACGACCACGAATGAGTTCTTTGGCTCCTACTACTCTTGGTCATATGCCACTAGGCAGAGACATGAGAACCTGCAACTAATGCCTCACCTGTTCGCGATCCAGATAACTGATAGTGACACAAGAGCCTCCCACGCGTTTACAGGGCGTCGAAACGCAATGCATTGCAGTCCTCCTTCCAGCAGCGCCTTATTGGGACTCTCCTGGAGGCGTCCCCAGGCGACCTTCAAGACGCGATCGGCCACACCCCAACTCTTTTGTAACGTTTTGTCTGCGCGACTCGAGCATTGCGACTCAGATCGCGGAATTGTATCAGTTTTTTTTTACAACTGGAAAAAAATACCAGATTGCCGAATAACTGTTCCTTGCGGTGCGCCCTCTAAGAGGCTAAAGCCTCCAAAAAGGAATGGTAATATAATATAAAAACATTCGGTTTATTGAGTGGATCGTAGCCGCTTTTGATATGTTTGATGCTCCAGGCTTTAGCGCTCACCGCGAAGAGCAGGAATTCTGCACGAGCATCTAGTATAAAGAAAACAAACAAAAAATACGTTTCGTGACGTGTTTCGTGGAATCGATCAAAGTCAGGTGTACGCGGCGTTCGAACTGGATTAAACCGTGCATTCCTGGCGTCTATCGAATCAGGATGTGTTGATAGTCGTCTCGGACGGAGGATGTGTAATCACCACCGTCAAATCAACTTGAGATTTGAGACCAAGACTCTCACCTGGAATTAACCGTCTTTTTATTTCGTTGAAATAGTTCCGTCTCCATTTGATGGGGTTCTCCGCTCCCACTGCGCCCGTTGATGAGTTTCCCTGGCCAGCATACGTGGCACGCATAAGTCGTGGGTTTGCCAATGTCTCCTGGCCATGTTTATTATGCGTGAGGCGAGTCATACGTTTTGTTCCGCGATGCACCTAGTTTCATCTGCGAAGACAAAACACATTCATTTCTAGTCGCAGGAACTCTATAACGACACTCATTGCTTAAGGATGCTAACAACGGAACACTCCTTGTGTCCCCTTGGGTCACGTGGCTAAGAGAGTTTTCTTTCTTGTTGCAGGAATTGTCCACAAGGCCTATTTTCGTCAACGATGCACCCACGCAGTTTGACATCATCCCAGGCAAAATGGGTGAGTTCGTGTTCTGAATTTCAGCGAGAGAAATTGGTGCAAGCAATGTGCAGGTAGCAAACCTGTGATTAAAAATGATCTGTTAGTAAACAAAAAAATCCATGTATGCCGTCAGTCTGGACCTTATTTTAATTCATGCGCAATAAAGTGAGCGGTAGATGACATGCTATGATTAAATTAGGCAAATCTTCTGCTGTCCAGATCAAGGACTACTGGATTAATTAGCTTTCTCAGCGATACTTACGATAGTTTCCTTTCTAACTGACAGAATGATATCATCATTCAGAAGATCGTATCATCTACACTGATTTACACACTATAATCACCCAGCTTGCATTCAAATTCCAATACAACCAAAAAAATACCAATACATAATTACAGAAAAAAAAAACGTTATTTATTGTCATTACCCGTCGAAGTGACCAACTTTGACCCACCATTAACCCAATTTTCATCATAACTCGGGGCTGCGGCAGGCCGAAGATTTGATCGTTAGTGCACAGCGCATACCACATCATAGCCACGGCCGTGGGGTTTGCCGGCTTAGTTTTGTTTCACGTTTTCAGGTAAGCGATGTGAAAGTAAAACCGAGGCAAGAACTGCGCAGCGATTGATTAGCCTGGTAGTCGAGTGTTCGCTCGGCAGCGGCGTCGGCATCGGCTGACCAGTCTCCGGTGAAAGTCAGGCCGATTTCAATGTCATTAGCATCGTCTTAAAAATAAACACAGCTAATGCGATACAAACACATCCAGTCGCGTTTTTAACGAATAGTCAATTACAACTATAAGCGAGTGCCAATTAAATTACTGAAAGCAGAAATTAAAATAAAAACACGAACGTAGTACCTACTCTAATAATACAGTAGCAAAAACTAGACTGTTGTCTATTAGATAGAGAAAGACAGATATCCTAAATAAGACATTGCTAGCGACATAAGACTTTAGCTAGTGTGGTTGTGGCCCAAAAACTAAGGGGCCTATAGTCTTAAAATGGTTCTTTCTTCGGGCACATGTAAAAGTCAATATTTACCTCTGAAACATGCTAGCTGTCAAAATTGATTGATTGCGTTGTATTATTGAATGTGCCTCTTCTAAAGGTGACCCCAGTGGTTTTGCTAAGGTGATACTGACGGGAACGGGTCAGTGAATTGGGTAATTGGGGAAAAATAAGTTATTACACAAATTAAACAAATAATGGGTAATTGGCAAATCGGGTACGTGAATTGGAAAAACAGCTGAGGTGATCCAGTCGAGATGGGTTGAAATGTTGACACCTGACATATACACAAATCAAACCAAAAACCTCCTAATTGCCACTTATAAACTTTTTATATGAATACCCCTACATTTTGGGACGTACTACTCCTTGTCATGTATATAGCTGTATTACCTGATTGTTTGGCTTCACGGCAATTAGCTACGTTGTAATTAAGTGCCTGCGTGCGAGATGACGTCTTGAAGATGGCTGGGTACATTGAGAGATGTACCTCCTTCGCCTCCTCCGCGGAGTCAGGGTCATAAGCCACTGACCTGCTTTGGCGTTTTGGCTTTGCCTTTGGCTCCATGGCTATTGGAAGGTGTTTGGCGAAGGTAGGCACTCGACTCGGCCACAAAGATGCGTGATTAGGGAACTTAGCATTCGTTGGAATGCGGTGAACAGGTTGTGAAGAGAAACGATCGAGTGGACCTTGTCAAAAAAAGAAGATATTTATTGAAATATTACGGAAGGGAATTTGGTTCGTGGCATGCATACGAGGAATTTGTGCTGACGGAAGTTTGGCGAATGCGTTGTTATGATGGGTTGTTATAGTTGTTGTTCCTATCCACGAGCCCATGCTGAGATTTGAAATCTGTGTTTTAGTATGAAGTTTTTTACGCGTGCTTCGCTATTCATCGCTGTACACTGGCGACAGGGGTGGGATTTTGTATTTGTTTAGGTTATGTGGTTTTACTTTATTCGTTATTGCGTTTTTGTGCCGGGTATAATTTTTATCATTGAGTTTTTGAAACTGTACGAAAACATCAATGGTATTAACAACAAAACATATTAGAAAAATAACGAAATAATGGTTCACAAAATGGGGTGTTATTTAATTCCGTTTATAATTTCGAGTGTTCACAAAAACGTCACTACCTGTATCCAAGTCACCCAAAAAAATTACACCGCGAAAATAATTAACTTGCAAGTCATCTTGCATAATGAAAGTCACCTAAATTTATCCACTCCATTTCGACGATTTCACCAAAAAAATCTGGGCGTCCACACGCACTGACAATAACTCCGCTGTGTCTTGCAGTCCACTTGACGGGCCCCCCCTGTGATGTCTGCCACCTTGCATAAATTAGTGCGCCGCAGAAAGTGTTATGAGAGGTGTGTCGCGTCCGGTCAAAAGCTTCGCGACCCACTTTAACAGTTAACATCCGACCAGTGGGTCCGACCATAGGCTAACATCGACCTCGTGGGGCCCGGCCATGGTTCCTGGGACCGGTCATAGCTCCTCAATCCAGATGCAGCACCAAACGTATCGACAACTGCACCCTCGCTGTGGACTTCCGAGGAACTGTGCCAAATCTTTAGGTGCTGTTGTGCTCTTTACGATACCGTTTCCATGAGCGTCGTTCTTCTTACAAGTCGCATTCCTTTGTATAAGTAATCGTTGAGATGAACTTGTTGATTGGCTGTTATTAAGCTTAATTGTGGGTGAAAGAGAAGACTGGAAAAATGTGGCCTAAATCTTGCCTTGTGATATTTTTCTTACACCACGGTTCTATGATGTGACATGCCGACTAGGAAGGGCTGTATACTTTCTAATTGACAACGGCTGATTAAGAAGTTAACAGTCCGTTTCAGTGTATCTGTGACTTCAATAACTGAAGCCTTGAAGATTGTTAACGAAGCGGGTGTCTAGCGAAGCGTTAAATCAGTTAGCGAACCAAACACTGTTTCAAAGACGGAAATAAGTGCGTAGGCAGGGGTGTGATTGGCTGAATTCTATTCCGTAGAATGTCTAATAATTCATGCCAGTGAATTATTTTGTCAGTGGGTTTAAAAACACGATATGTTTTAGCTCGGATCTAGACTAAAAACTTGTCTCCTAAGATCATGATCTTTGAGGCTCAAGGGGTTCAAGAGGTTCTCGTTTAGGTGAAATGTGCTTCTGCTTTTCCGTCCAATCAGTTCGTAGCACTCTCCCTTAGCGCGGAACGGACCCAATAATTGAGATTTTTACCGTCCATCTAGCCATGGATACGACACTTGCAACATTGCAGAATCGTAATTAGCAACTTTCAATCGCGATTATTCTAAAGACAGGATTCGATTGAGCCCAATTATAGATTCTCCGTTTGGACCAGCATAGTTTTCACCCTTTCGGGAATGTGTCAGTCACTGATCGTGCATGGCTTGTTTACGAAGTGACGTCTTGCCTTATTGCGAGGACGTCGTCTTAATTGAGTGGATTCATGTTGTGCGAGGGAGGGACGTGGGTTCAAAACCCAACGCTTTCCGCACCCCACGTAGTCGTGTTGTCAGCGTCAGTTTTCGCTCTCAAATTTTTACCTAAACATTTTTCACATCTATTTCCACATACCACAATCTGTCTTCTCCGTTTGAGGTTTCCTCAACATGTTTCCGCTCTACAAAAATGCTCATGGTAAACTGTCTTCGCAAAGAATTTTCCATCAAATAACTACAACGGAGGATACTAATAGGTGGAGTCACCGTCTTTTAAAGTGTTAAAAAATGTAATTTCGTTATTTCTCTCAGGTTACTCTCATTTGAAACAGGTTTACGCTCAATTTATATTTATTACTGCTAGCCTTAAAAGAACGGCGATGCACGTGTATCGTCATTTTGAACGGTAATTGTTTAATTGTAATGATTTGTTAATAATGGCAGCCGCAAGCGTTATCGGGTACCATCCTCCATTACCACTAGTTGCCGGCTCCTTTGCTCAACGATAGTACTGAAAATGTTACTGATTAAAATGTCCAATAAGTCGCGTGTTTGTTGTTACTGGCTTCTGCCAAACCAATGCTACGAAAACCTAATTCTAAACTCCTCGTCCCAAAATAAGAAACGCTTTCATTATGTTACTTGTATGGGTGCAGTATTGTTTTCTATAACCTATAAAATGTACTGAAAACCGATCGGAAATGTGACGATTCAATCGAGTCCACTTCTTTATTTCTTCCTCACAATTGTTCTCCACCTGACAACAAGTAGGTACCTTTCTTGCCGCACCCGCGTTTTATGGCAATATCAGACTATAATCCACTATGGACAACGCACGTTGCATCGGCTACCGTAGGATCGTCGCTGGCAGAAGGTATACATATAGCGTTCTTATGCGAGTAGAAAGTATGCCTACAACTTAAGCACATACGTTGCTTGACATGGTGTCTTACATTTTATTATTTAGGTCGATCGCATATAAACTTGAATCAATTATTTATCAAGCAATCAAGTTCTACAAGTTTGTCGCTGCTCTGAGTTATTGTGCACAAGAATTTTGCTCTGTTCTTAGAAATTGTTGATCACGTGCTAGAAGCTGCAATGTTATTTTTATTAAGTAGGCTGATGGATGATCCAATATGTCTTGACAATTCTTACACGCAAATGTTCGACTTGTAACTTTTAATCATGTCATTTTTTATGTTTTATGGTTATGATAAATGAATGGATGGTTAAATGTGTGTTAAAGTTTATGACATGAAACTTTAAAGTTTTCAATAAGTCAAACTCTTTTGCAGACTCAGGCTGTCCAAAGTCGTGTCCAGAAGTCAAGGTCCAAGACCAGTCGTACTAGCTTAGAGTGCCAATGGATATTAAGATTAAATTAATGCAAGATTAAAATCGCAGAAATCTTGCAAAATCTTCTCGCCAATTAGCAGAGTGGTGAGGATGATTAAAATTGAAAATTGATTGAAAACATGGTAATTTTAATTTGAGGTATTGGGATTGACAAACTGGATTGACAAAAATTTGCATAGGTATATTCTCTCTGTGCACATATTACATATAATAAGATATTCACTTTATCCTTTGCCTTGACGCTTTCTAGACGATATCTTTTGATACTTCAAACAATACTTCAAATAATTTGACTAAAAGTATCCAACAAAGCGTATCATAGAAGCTAAAAAACATTTCTTTAGATCGGGTGTTGGATGGGTAACAATCACTGTGATTTTAATTTGATATGAACAGTTTTTGGCAAGGACCTTTTCAGTCAGAATTGTGCTACCTACCTATCGATGTTCAGTGTAATAAAACACGCAGCTTTATTACATCCAGATTTGTCGTTGACTTTTCCGAAACGAGATCAAATGGTTTGATGTGTTACAAATCGGAAAATCACTGGCGTTAAGCAACACTGTGCTGGACCAGGTATTGGATGGGTGACCACCATTTTCAAAACCAGTTCTGTTAAAGACAGAAATTTAATAGGTTACAGTTAGTACAACCTCAGAGGTACCATACCGCTAATTTTAAAACATCGTAACGAAAAATGGCCGCCAAATGACTACTTAATAAACTCAATGGTACATTAACATATCTTCACTCATTTTCCTCTATCAAATTTTCAAAACCATATTGTTCGAGTTAAACCGTTCTACAGAAGTGACGATAAGCTGGCGGTGCTCTGCGACACGTGTACGTTATGTGCTAATTACTGACTTCCTCTCCTCACTTCTAGGCAAGGTTCTTTAACTTTTCATTCACCGATCTGGAAACACAACAATGTATCTACAATCCTAACCAACTTCTTTTACTGTGTTCTTCTCCAGGCGACCGGTGGCTGGTCTCGTGCCTGGGAGTCCTGTACCTCAGCAAGGGACTCTTCTACCGAGTGGTGCCTGCGGACCAAAACTTCAGCGCGCCCGACCAGTACGCGGGAGTGTTTCGGTTTCGTCTGTGGTGGTGCGGCGAATGGGTAGAGGTGCTGGTCGATGACAGACTGCCCACAGTCCACGGGAAACTGGCGTTCCTCCAGGCTCAGAGCTCAGACCAGTTCTGGCCGGGACTGCTAGAGAAGGCATATGCAAAGTAAGTGCTTGTGCAAACAAGTGTTTCTCAAAGTAGTTTATTAGGTGGGGAGGTACAGAAAAAGAGGTGAGTGTTTTGTGTTAGGGGGAGGAGGTAAAGTCAGTATTTACTTTCTATTCAAAAGAAAAGATTGTGTTTACTTTTGTCTCATAACCTTCAAATATTTACGTTCATATTGGTCATTGCAGAAAATGTGCAGAAATGTCAATTAAAGTAATAATTAGCTTATTTTCCAGTTTACGTGTGGGAGTTAGTAATTCGAACTATTTGAAATGTAATGTATTTAACTGCACATTATATGAGGATTTGTAAAATGAAGCATCTGAAAGTGGTATTGCCTTTTAGGGACAAAAATAGTTGAATTAGTCATAAGTGAGTGTCTCGAGCAATTCCGTCTCAGCATCTCACACTTTTTTTTTTCACATTATATGTTTTTGCTTCTTGATTTAAATAAGTCACTATAAAAATTTTACAACTTAAAATATTTGCGGGCTGTCAGTCATAAACTTTCTTAGATATGGTCCCACGATACTATCGACATCAGGAACAACAGTCGAGCTGGTCTGATTTGGTTTCTCTAAACCAACGGCAACTACCACCGCTGTTCAAAAATAAACCCATAATAAAAGTCTGTGAATGCAGCATTCAGAATTGCCAGGATATGCTAATGCACAGCACGTTGCCGATGGCGCTAGTCGCGTCGATCAAAAATCAATTACTCGGTTTTTTTCAATCACGATCCAGTCGTGGAAATGAGCGAAAGAAATATTTCACCGCGAGATTTTTGGCCTAGATTTGCCCCGCGAGTTCTCACGAGACTTTAGGAAATTGTTTACACGACGCTCGAAGACTTACACTTTCTTCGGCAAGTCAACGTTTTTCTACGATAAACACAGCCAATCGGAGCAATAAAATAGCCGATTGATTAATAGTTTGACAATTGGTCGTAAGAACGAACTACCGTGCGTTACAACTTTCTTTTGTGTTCATGTATCAATCGCCACAGCAATCTCTGAAGCGAATAGTTCAGCTTTCTATTAATTCAATGCGATTTTAAATGAAATGCAGTAGCGTAAACTGTGTTGCTTATACTTTGTAGCTTCAACGATTTCGTGAAGGCCTGGTGACACACCTAATAATTTTCCCGTTTCCTGGAAATCTAAAACGCGTGAAGCAAACGAAAACGTGTTATCAAAGAATTTCACTCATTTTGGGCGTCACTTCAAAATTCTCCGTTTATTGCTGTATTCATCACGTCTTTACGTTCAATTTACGGTATAAAAAGCGGAACACAATTTAGTGATTAACTTGATCTCGGCGGTACAAGAGTGGACCTTTTCTTATATAAAGTAATAAACATAACGGGTCAACGGTCTCGTGAAGTCGCGTGGTTCACAAGCTATTGTGGGTGCACCCGCCGGCGTAGACATTGTGCCCGCCAGCAATTTAAAAGCAATTTTTCAGTGAAACAGTTAGCGTGAGGTTAGATTTTGTGTCGGGAGCTGGAAACAAAAACAAACATCGAGACTCGGCGCGGGTAAACGTCCGTTTTCTGCGCTTCTCACGGGACACACGAGCGCGAGTTTCGGTGAAATGTAAATTACACACGACAACGCAAAGTGAACTAGCAATTAATCTTGCGATAAAATCTCATCGCGTCGCTGCCAGAAGTGAGCGCGCGGTTGATTCAGGTTTTTGGCAAAAACAGATCGTTTTCGTATTAAAAATAGCATGTTAAGTCGACGGATATTTCAAGACCAAGGGCACACGTAACGGCGAAAATATTTTCATTACATTCTTCCTAAGTGCCATGTCCATTAAAAATGTTTAAGTGATAATTGTTTCCCTTTGTCCTCAATTCTACTGCCATTTAGAAAGAAACAATTAGATCTACATTTTTTTTAGAGATTTCGCTGCGTATTTAGTTCGGATTTCTTTCGCTTAACACAAGTATAGACATGAATGTCATGTACTTTTTATAGTATTTAAGTACTTACTTTTAATTTGACTGACTGCGAAGGTGTTTGCTTCTCAACACTGTTAATAAATAAAAAACAAACTGTCTGAAGCACCGTGGGTTAAATGGCCGCTAAATTCGTGATTTATGGGTTCTGAAGATCTTCTATAAACAGTTGACTTAGAGACAAAACGCCAATGAAGGCTTCAGCCACCCACAAAACAGACCAAACTAGAGACCACCTGACGACCTATTCTGGAACCTGCTATCAACTTCACCACGTTTCATCAATCATGCAGTAAACTGCATTTTTTTCTCAGCTCAGAAGAGCGTACTTGGAAAAAGCGCGTTCAGAAACATTTCCCATGTCGTGAATCTGGAAAAAACCCGCATCTTATGAACCAGTGCCCCAAATCCGCATTTTTCCCTTAAATTAGGCAGGTTAAATTAGGCAGGAGTTAAGCACCACAACGCCAAATCAGGTTTTATATGGGTGACCATGATATGAAATTGTCATTTCTGTTCGGGAAAGAATAATTCGACATTTCTCCTCGCCCTGAATACAGAACTCCCCATCTAAGCTCGTTGCTTGCAATATAATGTGCAATATATTAGTAAAATCCATTGTAATTTATTTATTTCTTGAGTTACGTTGACGCTCACTCAAATATTTGTTTTGTATTTTAGTATTATTTTGTTCAATAATTATTATTGATAGCCACTCGTACTGCAATTATTTAAACTCAAATCAATTATCCTTCAAATGTATATTTTTCATAATATTACTCATAGTTACTACGATTATTTTATTATTACTCACTACACCCTATGTAATAACTCGTAACATACTTACCAACATGTCAACACATCATGTTTTACACAAGATGCACAAATGACAATAATTGACTCGAAAAATTACTGAATTTCTTGTCTTTTTGCTTTTTGCAGATTGCACGGCTCGTACGAAGCCCTGAAGTATGGCACCCTCCTCGATGGTTTGGCCGACCTCACAGGGGGCATCACCGAGAGCATAAACATCCGACAGGACCCCACTGCATGCGCACGCATACTCACCAAACTACTCGAGATGACCTCCCTGGTGACCTGCACCGTCGTACAAGCTACTACCCCTCAGGTATGCCAAACTTACAAGCTAAAACCCTTCAAGTATGCAAATGTCTACCATTGCTATCAACCCTCAGACATACTAGTAACAGTTGCTATCATTTTTCAGGTATGCCAAACTATCAAGCAACAAAAACTTGGGTACACTGTAGGGAGAACTAGAGTAACAAGCTACCTCCCCACAAGCAACCACCGCCCTCAAAGCCAAGCACAATTTGAAGAAAACAATCAAAACTTGATACGAGATACTGCAACAACACTGCATAACTATTTCTATTTCCGTTAAAAGATGCATGCACAAGTACACAGAATAAAAATATTTCTCCATCTAAGTACAGAAACACTTTTCTAAGAGAGAAGCAGAGGACTTACAAAACATTTCAAACGCAATCTCTTCCATTCGCACCTCTGCATAAGTCTTGTTTTGGTAGCAACATGTATTGCTTGACTAAAGGAATGTCCAAGATTCATTCAGATACCACCAGCTCATACCAATCGTAACCATTGGTATTCAAGAGATCGTGATTTCAGTCCCATGTTATCGACCATTCACGTGGATCTCTCTGTGATTTCAACCGACATGTAAATGTAGATGTGATGTGGGTTCCCACATCTAGCATGCAATCTGTCCTCGAGAGATGTTGCCTCGAGACGACTTAGAGGTGTTAATGGTAACAAGATGTAGTTAATGTTCTATGTTTTTTTCAGACGAGGAATCAGGTGGAGAAATTGGCGAGTGGCATACACATCGGGGCAAACTACCGTTTATACGCCGTCGAGCGGGTGAGCGCCAAGAGTTTTACTCACTTCTAAGATATTCAACTAACATCTAACCTCAGAGGGGAAATGATAAAAATAATCTTCGCTGGATTAGTGCACCGAAGAGTGCACAGAAGCTGAGTTCGCACGGTGCTTCGCCGAAGGGGGTGTCCATGTCTGTGCGACTTTGATATTGTTATATTATTCAATCACGATCAGATAGTCTATAGAATGTCATGCATAATATCACTTAATTAGGTAAAAATGTTTTGATATGTAACAGTTTAATTATGCAATTGATATCTTAATGAGAGCATGTTAAAAGTGCTGTGCATGATGAACAATGGTAAGCATGAAGATGATTGCCTGTATTTAAATTAAAAAAAACAGCGTACATTCACATGGAACTGGTTCGCAAATCGCAGTCATGTCAAGTGCACTTTACGAATTACTAATTACAATTGTAAACTAAATGTGCAGGGGGAAATCTGTTTAGGTCTCAAGAGCAAAATGGCCGTTTTTTCGTAAAAAAAAAAGAGCACGAGTTAATCTACAGTATATCGGTTACACGTTCCTGCTGCGAATTGGTTGGCACCACATTCTCTGACAGTAAATATTTAAGACACGTTAGATAAACTCAAATTTAATTTGAATCGAAAGTATTTCTCGTGGGCCATTGTCAGGGGTGTTATCATCTATGCAGTTAGTAAAACAATCGAGAGCCCTCAAGATAGAGTGCCCTCGAGTGGGCGCGACTGGAAGGTAGTTGTACGTGGGATCTATTTTAGACGGTAGCGATCGGTGTACGAGGGCCTGGGTGGGTTTCAACGCCCAAGTCGATCAGATCAATTGGCCCATTTCTTGAAACTTCAAAATAGTCAGTTGAAAACTAAATAAACCTGCATTCGCAATGTGTTGTAACTTGTCGGGATCCTACATGGATTTAGCATACGATGTCGGTGACTCTTTTAGGGCTCAAAGTATGCTAAAACTATGAACCATGTCTAAATTAACTAATTGACGCAGTGCAGACACTGAGCTTCCTAACACCTTATTTCGCTTACCTTTTCCCCCCTGAAAACAACTGGTTTTAAAATGACAACGACACCATATCAACAATTGTAGGTTCTTAGACTTTTTCTTTTTTCGAGATTCGAGATAAGGAACAAAATTCGGAACCAGCCCACTGCGACAGAGCCATTCCAGTGCGAATTGCTGACGCATAGTTCTGCTGAGGGAATACAAGGCCATTGCTGACACTGCCCGCACGTGTTCTTTCCAACAGGTGGAGTCGTTCAGCGGGGAACCGATCCAGCTTGTGCGCCTGAGGAACCCACTAGGCTCCAGCGGAGGGGATTACGTGGGCGCGTGGGCGAGGGACTCGATGGAGTGGGAAGAGGTTCCCGCGCAGGAGCAGGAGCGGCTCTCCGTGAGACACATGAACGACGGCGAGTTCTGGTGAGCATGCAACGTCTTTTAGAAAGACAATGATGGATGCAGCGAATACCTACACGTATAAATGGGGCTATTTAGCCCTAACATACTTTACCAACGGCTTTATTTCATTTATCATAATATGTGTTTTTCATTACCTTACACTTCTCGTATTTCCTGCAAAAGTAAACCAAGTTGACCAACGCTTTACTAGAATTGATTGGCTTTTCAGCTAATCTTAAACTAACTCTACACATTTTACTGATTAACTCACAAGACTAGTTAGAAGCACATCTGTTTTTCCACAGTAACTACCTCTCTTTTGTTCACCATGAAACTTTATCTTAGCAAACACAAATTTAAAATGTTTGTCCCTTAGGATCTCGTACTCGGACTTCGTCAAGACGTTTTCGCACCTGGAGGTGGTCCACCTGGACAACGACACGAGCCGTGATGAGCCGTCGCTTCACAACAAGAGCACCTGGCAGATGCGACTCTACCAAGGCTCATGGCAGCGCGGAGTGTCCGCGGGAGGCTGTAGAAACAACCCCGGTATGCATGGCTCAGTTTAAGTTTGCAATGATCCCCATTTCCAAGGCTGGGGGTACACCAAGGGGGGGGGGGGGGGGGGTACTAAGTCTCTGTTTGGTTTCTAATATTGTGTGCCGATGGTAAAGTGATATGAATCGATACTCGAGGCGATTTTATTTTCTTCACAATGAGTAATTAAGACGGGTGTAGTTTTTTTTAATGTTAAGTCAAAAGTTAAAATGCATTTGGCCTCTTAACCTGACGCAGCCATCTTCACGCAATGACCTTGAAGAGATTTTTTTTTCTCAATTCCTATTGATCGCTGTGTCTGACATTGGTTCTTTCCAATCACAATCGTCGTTTGTAATTTTTTAAACATAGCTGAAATTGTAAAAACTAATGGAAAATGAACTACTATATTTTTTCGTGTGTCACTGTTCCTAATATCTTACACTCTGTCTCCTCCCTGCTGCAGACGCGTTCCACATCAACCCCCAACTGCATCTGATCCTGAGCGAGATGGAGGAAGTGATCATCTCACTCAACCAGCACAGCATCATGGAGCCCAAGGTATCAATACTCGGCCTTCAGACCATCAACACGAAGGAGACGCTTTCGATGGGCCAGCACTGACCGTCACTTTGTTCCTTACTTCCCAGGTGATTGGCTTCTCCGCCTATTCGTTACCAAAGAACAACACAGAGACCATCAGCAAGCCATTCTTCAAGAAGAACAAGTCCCTAGTGAATTCACAATACACAAACAGCCGGCAGGTATGTTGAGTCGACCTTCAAATAGACTTTGTCCAACAAACTTACACTTCCATAGACAAAACTCTGGTGTTTTACCTCTCAAAAGAGATTTACTTATAGAGCAGTAAAACCTTAGAGAAAATAATACCCGTATTATTTTCTCTAAGGTAAAACACTGCATAGTGTTCATCCCCAAGAGTGGGGGCAGTTGTTATCCTCATCAACTATGCACCGGAGTTTTGAGTCAATAATAAGCATTTCGAGATCATTTTGATATACATATATTTATTTATGTTTTAACCCTTGCAAACGTTATGGTTAGTTGTGATTGTTATGTATTTGCTTTTAGGTGAGCCACCGATGTCAGCTAGAACAGGGGGGCTATCTTCTGCTGCCCACCACGTTTGAACCGGGCCAGGAGTCGTCTTTCACCCTCAGGGTTTACTCCAGCAAAACGCTGAAACTCAAGTAAGCACCAACTTCGTCAACAAAGCAGGATCCTTGAGAAATATCACGCAATTGAGAACTCGTGAAGAATTGGACACAATTTACGGAGGAACGACCATTCTTAGCGGCTTCTGAGATATTTCCACTACTGACTACTTAGTAGTTCCAATCTTTATATATTTCACGTCTATTGCAAACACAGATTTTTATCTTTTTTTGTTAGTCACATGTTAGCTTTTCCACCTCAAAAAGTTGTCCCATTCATATTTGAGGGGTAAATATGTGAACCTAATGAAAACATTCCTGCTTCAATTACTAGTTTCCTATGACGTGATCAAGAATTAACCGGATTTAATAAGTGAATTTATGTAAAACTTCGACGTTTTCTTCCTTTTCAGGCTCCTCGACACGCACCCATCACTAGTAAAGTCTGCGATCATAAAGGTGAGCAAACGCCCACCCTTCACGACAGTCGTGAAGCCAGCTGACACGCACCTAACCTTTCTGTTAACTTTGCAGGCCCCTCAAGCTCTAGATGGGAAGAGCTTCAGCCAATATGAGGCCGTCTTCTTGCAGCTAGCTGACGAGCACCGAACGGTGAACGCTTTCGAGTTGCAGGAACTGCTCGACGCCTGCTTGCCGAACGGTGAGTACTGTTTGAGTCGAGAACGCTCACTGAGGCCCAGTGTAGGCGAGGTGTTGCTAAAAACCATGTATTTTGTATGTTGTAGACTACATCAAGAGCTGTGCTTGCATGGAAGTGTGTCGACAAGTTGTGCTCACCCTAGACGTAAGTAGTTCAATTTCAAGTGCTTAAAATTGTATAAGAGAATAGTTCTTAGGATAAAGTCTAGTTCCTAGTTAGTCTAGGATTTATTTATTTGAATCTGGATTGATATGACATTTTTTAGTAGGGACGTATGGGGAGGGTGGTAAGAGGGCGCATCCCCCTGCCAAACTGACGCCACAAGCACCAAAATAATTAGTAGTAAAAAATAAAAGTAAAATAATATTAGATTTTCTCCAACTTTGCTTCCCATCGTCATCTCTTACATTTCATGGGCATGTCTCTTGAACTTGCCCTAAAAAAAAATATATGTATATATATCTAGTCTAGGTGTCATAGCCTTGCCCATTGAAAATGAGCTTGATTCCATTTGAATACATAAATCCATCTCTATTCTCTTGGATGAAAATCGTCCTAGTACGTTGACAACTTTAACATTCTGTTTATTCTCCCGCAGAGCTCCGGTAACGGACGTCTGAAATTCAACGACTTCAAGGACCTGATGTGTAGCCTTAAATACTGGCAGACTGCGTTCAAGAATCACACCCGCGAGAAGACGGGCATCCTGAAGGCCGAGAGGGTCCGTGACGCCCTGCTGGAGGTCGGGTTCCAGTTGAGTACAGACGTCCTGTCGATCCTCATATTGCGATACATGAGGAAGGACGGCACCTTGCGCTTCGGCGATTTCGTCTCTGCGATTCTGCACTTGAGCGTAGCGTTCAGTGAGTTGAAATTTCAGTTGAACTGCAACATAGCTTTTACTTCTTCTCGCTAGGTATCTAACGTGTTCATCATTTTTCGCAGATATTTTTGAATCCAAGGACCCATTGCAAAACAGCAGCATAAAGCTGAGCCTGGCTGAGGTAGGTCTTCACTGATATGTTATTTTAATTTGGAAAAATTATTTGCTAGAAAACATGACAATGAATCCTGGTTATTTTTTTTTTGCAGTGGCTGAAGTCATCTCTTACGTGTTAACTTAGTGAATAGTAAACCTAGTTTTAAGAAGTATTTATTGTAATATGCTTTACGTGTACATTGTGTAAAATTCATTAAAATATTGTTTATTTTTTAACATTTGCACATAGCTAATTATTTTTGTTTATTTCCAAACGTCCTCAATGATAAAAACACCTTTCACTTTAATTTCTAGTGTTTAGGAAACATCTTTTTAGGTTTTGATGATTAGGAGATGTTGTAGGGACTGGTGTGTTATAAAATTAGCCTGGTGGGATCAAAGATCTTTAGGGTATATTTGTGTACTTTTGGATTCGCGCGCTACGCTGCACAGTTCAACGTCTTACCGCTCTCGTTAAGCACTCCTGGCGCTGCTGCTCTCATCGTAAAGGTCAACAAATATGGCGCTGTACTGTCCTTCGGGAACTGCGACGCTGGTAACATTTCGTTTTAATAACTCATGTAAGTAATCACCTTAATTAATTATCCCCGTCATTTACTTCAGAATTAAATTTTAGTGGAGGTGCTTCGTTCGGGTTTTTACATTTGTGTAATTTTGTCCGATACAGAAACGATTGAAATTATCCTTGACCTACTAGCACCTTGGGCATCCTCGCATATTGTAAACATGCTAGATGGAATTGCTGCCAGAAGACACGGGTAACACCACACACAATCCAGCCATGCAGTCCAGCTTCCACGGTTCCACTATCGAAGAAGAAGAATTCATCGACAACATTGAGCCAGATTTAATAATTTCGACATCATCGGAGGCCTGTTCGAGTCTCTTTGCCAGTGACTCTGGTCTGGACCACCCTGATGAAAGGCAGCACACTTGGGAAAAGGATCTCAGCTTTGATGAAGATAAAAAAGCATCGTCTAAGAATAGTCCATCTCGAACGTTGATCCAGTCAACTGCAGAGAAAGTATCACTTCCAATAAGATCAAGTACGCCCAAGTCAAAGTTATCTTTGTCAATGCATGACATTTCAGAAATTCCAACCTATCCATTGACTGAAAAAGCTAGTCATGCTTCTAGTAGTACAATTCAAAGTCGTTCTATGACAACTGATGCATCTGTCCCTAAGTCGAAAGACTCAGGATTCCCAAGATCTATAAGTTGTTACAGTCTAACTAGCAGTAAACGCTACGATCACGTGGAAAGTAAAGTAAAAAAGTATATAAGCCAAATAAAGTTAGAAAACAGCACATCGAGGCGGTCTCAGAATATGTTACATTCAACAATTGACAAAAAACCTGTAGCCAAAAACTTTGAAGCAACAAATAAAGAAGACCTTTCAGTAGGCATGTTGATACCAGTTATAGATTCGCTGAAGGATCAGCTGGACGATAAAGATAAGATGTTATTGAAACTCCAAGAAAACTATGATAATCTTTTAATGGATTATGCTGCAGCAAAGAATCGAATCGACTATCTACGAATAAGCTCTGCTTCCATAGGTGCAAGTAGCCCCATGCCTTTCAGCTTTGATGTGTCTAATTACAAAAAACCAAGGGCATCTGAGAACATCCTGCTTCAGTCTGAATTAGACAAGCTGCTTAGTGAAACTGGAGATTTTGAAAACTCTTTTAAGTCTAAAATTCATCCAAGGCTTGGAAAGCAAGATCATTCAAAATCATTGTCTAATAGCATACACCCAAATATTGCTGTCAGTGATGAGAAAGACTTACGATGTGCCATAAATGTAGACTTAGCCAAGCAGGGCAACTCTAGAGAAGCAGACAAAGAACTGTCTCCGGAGAGATTGAACAGACAGGTAGCTGATAATCCATTTGTGAAAGTCAAGAGGTGGCAAGATTCCCTGCCACCATTCGGACTCATAGAACCAAGCTCATATGATAGTCTACCCTCGACTTCTAACAGTACTAATCCAGGGAAAAGTGATAGTGCTAGCTCAAAACTTAGTAATAATGTATACTCAACAAACGATGACATTGTGTCAAATAATACCTCCAATTTCATTCTTTATTCACGCAGTATTTCTCAGCCAAATTATATTTTATCTGGAGACAATTTATGTCTTAGTATGGACATCAATCAAGCCAACAGTTTGCTCAGTTTGTCGTCAGCACAATTCAGTAGCGGCAGTTTAAAATACGAAACTGAATCCACAAGTTTTGACTTTGACATTAACAAGGCGCTTCCTGTCTCTCCTAACATCAGTTCTTCCAATACAAGTTCTAAGCTCAACCACCGACTAAGCCACCAAAGACATTTGAGAGTCCCAGAAATATCCAATTTGTGTAGGAAAAAGATTGTGAACTGGAAAGCAAAAAATATCTTGTTTGATCACATGAAAGGATTGACTTGTCACAAAGCAGCTAAGTTGAGTCGTAGTCTGCCTCTAGCTGAAGTTAAATGTGCAAGCCAAGCAAATGACAATGGCGAGTTTGACTTGGTCCATTGCCTCGATGAAGTGAACCAATGTGCCAAAAATTTGAATGGTGAATCAGAAGCTATCATGCAAGCATTGGCGAAGCAGATTAGCGCTTCAGACTCGAGTTAACATTTTGAATTTTGATTTGAAATGCCATTCATTCAACTCCAAGTATAAGAATAGTTGAATGATATGATTAGTTCTTGTACATGTGAAAATGTATGTACCTAACTTATTCCTTGTGACCCAAATAGTTTGAATCCTTAAAGACGAGGTTACCCTCAACATTTGCTACGAACGCTCCTATATGTAACCAGTTCCCACCGACATTTAATAAGTCAATTAGCATGTCTAGTAGATCTAGGCGTTAAGTTAAAGCATAATTGAATCTAAAAATGATCGACTACTTCTTGAATTTATTTAATTAGCAAGTAGATTAGTTCCTAGCAAAGCCTCGTACTCTGATGTGTCAAATTAAAATAGGTTATTTGCAGGATAATTTAAACTTAATGTAATCTTTAGAACAGTATGCAAGGAGTGTGGTAGCAGTTAAGTACCTACCAACGAGTACGGTTGTGATAAATCATCTTCATCATATTGCAGCTAAGCAAATATTTTTTTAACATGTCAATCGTTGTCATATATGGATAAAAATGTGCCAACCAAGGTTCATTGTGATCATGATCAACGATAAACCTTTCACTTTTCATACCTATGTTCAGTCCTATATTAATTATCAACGCTTTTTAGTTGGTTACTACATAATAGTTATCGCTATCGATTCTCTTTTGAGATTGCCGAGATAATACGTTTGTGATTATTTATACCCACTAGGTAGTTACTAACTTTACTGTTTATTTATTTATTTCGAGTCCTGTATGTAGAACCTTCTTAACCTATTATTTTCTTTTTTATATACTGTAGAAAGTACAAAAGTCTTGAATAGTCTCGTGTTTTAAAATTATAAATTGCTGCCTTGCGCATGAACTCTACCTAAAAATCATGCATAGTTTATGCTGATATTATTTTCAGTTTTTTCCCCCTAATCTTTGCATTCATAGAACAAATGAAAGTGAATTCTGTGTCAATGTAGAAAGATCTGTTACGACAGTTATGTTACACGTGTTGATGTTTTGAAGAACACATTATCTCTACTATCAGAGAATACTATCTAGTATTTCCTATTTTGTGCCAATAAAATACCGTCTTGTACAATTGAAAAGTTTTTATACCTGTGTCATACCTAATCCACACAAGCCATTGAAATGGTACAAAGACTAGCAGCAAGGCATTAGCTCTGAAAATACTGCCCACGTCAAAGTACGACCGAAACTGAGGCTAGGCTAAACTGAACGGCTTCTGCACGGCAGTTATTGGTTACACAGCCTGGGAAGACATTACGTGGCACAACGGTGGCACAATACCACAGGCACAAAGACCACCCTAAAAAGCTCCTGGGTTACAACCTAACATAGAAAAGCACTCCTTCCTGGCCAAGAATGTGTACATGTGGAACCATCTACCATGCAAGGTGGCAAAAAGAACAGAAGTCAGAATTGTAAATTAAAGTTGTAAAATTATTTTGTGAATTGTAAACTGATATCATGAGTTATGAAACTGTAACATATTTATAAGTAATAACCAAGAAAAGTTCTCAAAACAAATAAAAAGCTATTATTATTATTTATCGATTATTGCGAATCCCATTTTCTCAGATAAAGTGTACTGTAGTACGTGATATTTATTTTAATGCATTTATTTCATTAAATACAAATAACAACATAAATAGAATAATTTATAACAGACAATGTTTGTAAATATTCCCCATTAAAACTGGTCACAATTACATTCTTCTTCAGTTAGCATAAGCGGGTCGTTGTCGCCAGCAAACATGTTGGAGTAGGATGTCTTGAGGAAGTTGACGTTTCCTTGCAGGCTGCGGATTCGCATCTGTGCTTGGTTGAAGCTCTCGTTCAAGTTGTTGATCTGGCTCTGCATTCTTTGCCGAATCTGAAACCGTTCATATAAAAGTTGCCAGTTTTATCAAACTTTTTTATTTACTCTCCTAGTTGCTTTGATTATTTTATTTCAAGATCTTTTGTATTTTTCCAGTAACTTTATTTACCTGGAATGTTAAGATAATAGTGCTGTCTTAGTACATTTACTTCTCAAAAATACATAGTAAAACTCACTATCGATCCATCACAATACAAACCTCGTTGCGATCTTTTTGAGCAGTCTGCGCGAGTGCCCGACTTTGAGCAAGCTGTCGTTCGAGCTCAGCGACCTGGCCCATGAAGGTTCTGCGAACGGTCTCGCAACGCTCCTTGGTACGGGCAACCTGTCTAGCCGACTCTTCACGGAGGGTGTCCAACTGGCTGGAGAGCTGGACCACTTCATGAAGCTTCTCCTCGTACCGAATCTGGCACTGCGCCGCATTTTCTTCCAGGCGTGCCACCGCCGTCCTGCACTCGCAAGCAAATTTCGTTAGGATCATACAAAATCATAACATGGGTTATTAAAGTTTCCCATTGTGGCCTCCAAGATTTTTTTCCTCGCTGCGCAATACCTGGGTATAATTCATCATTCTTGATATTATCAATGCAATCCCCAATTTATGGAACCCATTTTCTGAATAACACTAAGCTTAACAAAAATTGAAACTGTCATTCATCTACTTTCTTTGTGTCTCTACAGCAGGAACAAGATTTCTTAAATGGGAATCATCGCCTGCCTTGATGCTCTGAATGCACTACAAATTCCAAAATCCTTGCAAGAATTAAACATCTCAGATAATAATTCTTACTTGAGCTCTGCATTCTCGTCTTTCAAGGCATGGAATTTAGCCTCAGTCTTCTTCAACCTTGTCTTCACGCTGCCCGTCTCCTCCATGCTTAGGTTGCTACTGTTGCGACTATCGTCCAACTGTCTTGCATAATTCGCCGCTTTATCCTTAGCTTCCTGCATCTCACGAGCCATATCCTCGCAGTTCTGTTCGGCAATGGCCTTCATCTGCTGTGTCTCCTGCAGCTTGAGCTGGGTGGCTTTAAGTAAGTCGGGCAACGGAGTCAGCTCTTGGAGCTTCTCTTGGAACTGAGTGCGCACTCGTTGAATCTCCAGGCCAACCTGCTCAGAGATACGAGAGTTGTCCATCTCGGCCAATTCGACCTGTCGACGTTGCTCCTCGAAATTTTGTTGAGCAGTCAGGTAGCGATTTTTGTAGTCTTCAATCTGCGATATCTGATCTTGAACTAGCGATTTAAGATCTTCCAGTTCATCTTGGGCCTCTCGGAAGCGTTGCTTGGCAACGTTGAGCTGTTGGTCCTGCTCCATCAGTTGCTCCTTGGAGCCCATATACTGTTTTAAAAAAGTAAGTAATTAAAAATGTTATTTTGATTTTTAATTTTATTCCGATTACATGAGGATCTAGACTTTAACATCAATCATACAGTCCAAAGAACACATTCCTGCTGTTGTGTATAAAATATATGATTGGAATTTTCTTTGTTGCTTCGATCAAACAAAATAAACAACTTGAAGAGGTATATTTTTAAGTTAAGTACCTTCCTGGCTTCTTTCTGCAACTGGCCTAAGCTAGCCTGGGCAACTCTGGCCATAGCTTCTGCAGAATCCCGGCCCTCTTTAGCTTCGTCGGCAACCTCCTTATATTTCTCAATTTCACGGCGAAGAACAGACACCTCCGTTAGCTTGCTCTTGTAATCATCCTGAAGCTGGTTGTATTTCTCCTTCAGTTCGTTACAAGCTTGCTCATCATCTCGTCCGGCAAAACCTGGGCACTAAAAATATAAGACGAGTAGGTGATTACTGATTAGTAATTCTAAGGCAGTATTATATTATTTTTTATTTAAATCAGTTTATACCTTCTTGTTTGTACAATCAGCTCCAGTACATTTCAGAAGCTGCCGATGACCATCAAGCTGTTTGCGTTCTTTCTGCACCTTACTCAAATCATCTTGCATCTTCCTCACCTCGTGTTCAATCGAGTTTAGCTGTCGTTCCTAAAAATTATATATTTTCATAAAGACATTTTAAAAATGAGCCATCAATAATAAATTCTGAACATTTCTAGGTTTTATTTACCAGATTTTCATTATCGGTTCCACCACTTGGACCTCCATAGCCTGGCTTGTTTGCAATGCACTGTGGAGGACAAAGTTTCGGACACGGTGCGTTTGGGGGACCTGATCGCCCAAATCCGCCTTGCATAGGCTGGGGATGGTGTTGCTGTAGAACAAACAAGTCGGTAAGGCATGCACGTAAGTCGGTAAGTTCATGGTAAGTCCCGATTAATCAATCTCAATGTTTTTGGACCTAACATACCTGCTGGTTGCATTTTGCCAATTGCTCACTGAGAATTGCATTTTCTTTTCGCATAACACGCATTTCCGTTTGCATACTGCATAATTTCTTCTGCATGCATTCGACATTGGTATCCTTTTGGTACAACTCCTCTTGCAACGAGTAGCTGCAATATAGAATATTTTGAAATTCTAATTTTTTTTCTAATCTTTTTTACAGATGTGGGAAAAAGTAAACCTTAGAAATTTTGAAATAAAAAAAAGGCTAGGGCCCATACGTTACACCTAGATAAGGTATAGAAATGCTAGTATTCTGAACACTGGAAATATCTTTGTTGAAATTTGAACACGTTTACGTTGGTTTATTTGCCTGGTTGACCAATAGCCCAATCTGTTTCCTGACTAATATTTTTTAATCATGCCTCAAAGTTTCAAAAAATTGTGTTCTCTTGTCATAAAAATGCATCGTAGCTTATAACCCACCCCTCTTTTATCTTAGGATTTGTGTTTCTGATTCTATGTTAGATTGGCATATAAATCCAATCCTTTTACCTTTGTTTAGCTGCCTCGGGTTTTGAATTTGATTTTACTACGGCTGCAGCTTCTTCTTGAGACATTGTGAAACGTTAGAGGTAGTATGTTTGTAGGCAGGAAGTTGGTTTCTATCAATTTATTCTTGCTTTGACCTCCTAAACTTAAAACCTCATATTTCAAACATGATAGGAATTCACGTTTTTAAATTGTGGCTGGTTGCCGAGATGATTGAATAATGGTGCGTGCTAGTCTTAAGCCATTGTCGTAACAACAATCCTCCACAAGCTTTTTGAACTATTGGTCATGACTCTCAGGTGATATTACATTTACTTGTGCTAGTGAATAAATTCCTTGTGGTTGCCACTGCTACTTTTCAATAAGCATTATTTGTAACGAACATTTAGACAACATCCAAGTTATTTTGTGGTTACACCATATTTAGACTACCCATCTAATGTGTCGTTTGCAATAAATATCCTTATACATTTTTATTTGCATTTAGTTTTGCATTTTTTTTTCTTTGTACACAAAAGCCAAGTAAAAAAATTTAAAAAATCTACAAGCAAATAGTTTTCAAAAAGTCTTGAGAGAAGCTTTAAATGCAACTTGCTGCTGATGCAAATCACATTTGGTGTGAACAGGGCCCTTGTCTTTCCTGTAAACCAGGGGCATTGCTAGGCCTTTTATGCATCTCCAATCATTTCTCTGACAATATTAAAAATTACGATACTGTTTGCGAAGAATGAAAGTTGAAAGTCTTCAACATGTTATATCTTGACTAAATAAATATGTCAACTCCAAACAAACAATCGCCGTTAGTATCATTAACAATTATTATTATTATTATCATCCATTGTTAATATTAGGTACGTCCCCAGTGATCAATTTTCCGGCGTTTTGAGTTTCGACTGAACATTACGCAGGCGCTTCAGGGAAACCTATACATAGCGTAAAGCAGTATGGCGGTCTGGGAATTGTAGAATGCTGAGCATCCCATAACTGAAACCTCTAGCAAAGCCCTTGCTGTAAACCTTTCCGATAAAAATTGCATCTGGAATGCATATCTCTACCAAAACTGAAACATATTCTAGAACTGAACTGGCGTCCAACTCTTGCACTAGAGAATTTAGATTTAGAATTAATGCCTGGTTATTCAACTGTACTTCAACTCTTGAAAACCCAGTGTCAAATGAATGTGTTCATCTCTACGAACCTCTTCCCCTCTAGATCTGCGTTCTCTTTTACAAGTCTTTCCTGCATCCCCAAAGACTGATTCAGATGTTGCGTTAAAGACTCCATCATCCCCTGAAAACAACATCACTTGTTTTGAGACATCCCATATTAGGGAAAAAAGTACAGCATATATTTTGTTTAAAACATTTTATTCGGCTTCAGTTACTATGTTATGCTAAGTAGAAAAAGACATGTGTTTTAATTTTGATTCCTTTTACAAACTGATATCAACTTTATTTTGTCAATCGCCACTCACCCCTTTGTGTTTCAAATCACTCAACTTCTTCTGCTTTCTTTTTGCCCCTTGGCACACAATTATTCTGGGAACATGGTCTTCCATTCCACAGACAATAACTTTAGGCAGTACGTCTTCAGACATCTGTGGCTCCAATTCGAACTCCTCCCCTTCAACTTCAGGTTTTTCAATGAAATCTTCCGGGGTGACCATCTGACCTTTGTCCAGATCCTCAACCGGTTCTTCCGCAGGCGGTTCTTCTTCGGGCGGCGCTTCTATTTGTGCAAACGATGGAAGGAACTGGGTCGAACTTATGACCAATCCCAGCAACTGTTGGACTCTTCTGGTAATTTCTTCAAACTCCCCCAGTTTCTTCATTAACTCGGACTGTTTGCTTTCCAACCATTTTGTATCTTCCTCCGTCAAATTTTCTTTCTGGTTAATTTTTTAAAAGAATAATAAGCTTAGTTTAAAATCTCTACATTGTAGTTAAGTAATAATAATCCCAGAGTTAGAATTTAATCATTTGTTCGACACTCTAGTTTTAAGAAAAACTTTAAGTTTTCTTAAAACTAGTGCTAAGGATAAATCAAGTAGACATGAGTCTAAAAGCCATCATAGACACTCTAGTTACTCTAGTACCTGCTGGTATTCTGCAATGGCAATCTTCATTTCACGAATTTCCTCTGCAGTTTTGCATGCTTTTTCATCAGCTTCTTTGAGTTCCTGTTGTACAATGCTGTCTGTCAGAGGGATGTCGCTCATAGTCGAATTTCTTCTTGGATCTTCTCCACCGCCATCGGCACTCTCTGCCGCAGGTACTTCTGCTGTACTCCCCAGCTCTGAGACTTTCATCACCTCTTCGGCAGCTGCCCCATCATCTGGAGGGGGAGCTTCATCTGGTGCAGGTGCTTCCTAATAACAAACATTAAATGTGCAAATCACCATAGGTACTATTAGTGTGGAGATTCTCAACTTAAACTATCAAATGCATTTTGAAAGATACCACAGTGCAAAGGCAAACCTAAGTCCTCTGAGATACTACCAGTGGTATACTGCCTCTTAACATAGGTATACAATTGTATATCCTTTGTTTACAAAAGCAGATCAAATCATTTGAAATATCTTCAAACTCAATTCCAATGTTCACTACCAGAACAAATACTAGACACTCAGCTTTTATCTATAAACACATAAATTAATAAAATTAGAAATTTAGGCTGACTAAATGAACCCTCTCCTCTTCAATAATCTACCAGAAAAATAATTTTCAGGATTTCAAGCCCGTCTGCACTCTTTCCACAAAATCAAATACTTCCTAGCCCTAAAAGAAAATGTATGTACAGAGATATTAAGATAGTCAGTCATTACCAAACTGTTATTAACTGGATAATTAAAGGTGCCTAACATATTCCTTTATGATAACCTAACGATAATATATTATCCTATCATTATGATTACCTAACAATACATTTTTATGTTTAGTTAGGTACAATTATTAAGTTTGGTTTCATCCTATGCTTTCCTTACCAGCTTACTGTATTCTTATTATGTTATTATAAAATGTGAAATGTTATTTTCCTAATCTATGTTTAATCATAATTGAAATTTCAATATTATTTATTATTTTACTCAACATTGTAAAGCCCACAAAGTGATGTGAAAAGAAACAACACTTTATTACATTTAACAATTTAACAATTTAACGGTTAACTCATTGCATGTTCACTGTCCCTAAAATGAGGAAAACTCTGGGTCAGCAACATGCTAATTACCTGGCTCCTAAATTATTTAACAGTCTCCCACCCACTCCAAGTCAAGACTGTAAAAGACTAGAATAAATTAAAAACCTAAATTTTTTAATTGATAATCCAAAAAGGAAATGATTATCTTGTCTCTAAGCTTTAAGGTTAGTAGCTTGTAGCATCAATTTATATTTTGTGACAGCCTACACACAAGTGTAACTTATGTGGGATTTTTCACAACTTCATTTTTTTTTCATTGTTTGAACCTAAACTGTATTATACGTGTATAATTGTAAAAATGGAAAGAATTAACTAAGAAAAAATTTGAAAAAAAATGGTATTTAGACCTGACATTTATTCTGTTACACGCTCTGCCGCTTTGATAATCGATTACCATACCATGGGCATGCAAGCTTTTTTCAATTTATTACTAAAGACAATGTTCCTGTAATTCATACTTTCTATACTTTACTTTTTTCACCCAAGGACCTGATGCTACCTGCCCAGAGATTCTAATGCAAAGAGTCGAATATTATATAAAATAGAATGGTTATTGTAAATTGTATGTATACAGAAAATTATATCTAAATGCAAGAGAAACTGATCTTGGTCTTTAGTGAGTTCTGACTGTTGCCAAAACTCCGAGGCATCCTACTTTGTCTCCCTGGTTTTATGAAATGCAAAGTTTAAGCGTTTTTTTTTGCAATACAATAAAATCCCAGGATTATTAGGGAAACACTGATTAAAGAACTCACTTTTCTGCCATCAGAAATACAAAATCATCAGAAATACATCAGAAAATCAGAAATACACCAGAAAAATATCTGTTGTGAAGATAAAAATTATTTGACAGGTGCTAAAGTAATTAATAATAATTTATTGATATCTTCTTCTACTCACCTCAGCTGGTGCCTCAACATTTTCGGGTGCCTCCTCGTCTGCCATTTTTTTTTATACTAATGCAGATTGGTGAACATCGTTCAGGAGAAGCTACTGAGCGTGACAGAAAGAGCTTGGGCCGAGCAAATACTACCTACCAATAAACCAATTTCTTGCAGCTAAAAATTAAAAATTGGTTTCTAATGCTTAAGCTTTGAGAGAAAGGAATGATATGGGCGTTAAAATAAATAAATAAATATAAATATAGAGATTAATATTAAAACTTTATGTAAAAGGCATGGATACAGGGACAAAACAAAAGAATACCTGGGTAGACTCAGCTTATTGAATACTTCAATTATTGACAAGACCTTGGGACACAATTAAAGCCAAATCTTTCATCACAACTTTTAGTTAATTTGTGAATTAAATACGTTGTGTGAGGAAATCTCGCACCATTAGGATTAGATTTTGTATTTTACTCGTACAAAACTTTTTCATTTTGGTAGTCAAAGCCTTGGGCAGTTATCTTTTCCCCATTATTTTCTTCTGCGATTCGCTGATGGAGGCACAGCCCAGCGGGCCACAAAATTTGAGACAGTCCTACACAACAAAACTAAACTTTAAATTATCCTAAAATCACATTTTTTCCTAAAAATGTTAAATCAAACCCTATGATTTTTCTCTATATGTGTATTGAGACTTATCGAAAAATAACTTAGCAATAAAAAAAAAACGAATCAGACATTAAAATATTGACGATCTTACAGCATGACATAGAGATTGGAAATAATTTGCAATTCTTTTTGAAATATTTTTAATGATAAGTAGTAAGTACATCGAGCGGCGTCTAGATCGCAGAGCGGGTAGTTGTTAAAAATTCAACCACCATACGCAAGAATCAAGATGGCGTTTTGAAGTTGAGTAGGCCCGACAGTGGATGGAGGATTGGGTAGTCCGAGAGGACGAGGTCTGTGGTAATTTGTGGGCTTTAGGCTTTTGTCTGGTATAACACACATGCACCAGAAAATAGGTAATTACTTGGCAATAATTGTAATCTTACGAGAATTATGGATAGTTCGAAAACTATCTATAAATTGTTTTAAATCTACACATCTCTGAGCCTAGGCAGTGATATTCCTTGGCCCTATAAATCTTGCTGCTCAACCGTGCAACAGGGCTATCAAATATTTGTTGTTGTGATATTCTCTTCGGCATGCGATTAAATTGATGGTATTGCATTGAGCCTTATCATGCTAAATTATATGGTGGGTTATGTAGCATTTAGAGACATGGCCATCCGTAATGTCAAGGGCGACATTTGATCGGAACATTCGGTGAATTTGGCATACAACGCTCCAGTCAAAAGCTAGGGTGCATACATTTCTGTCAATTATATGTTTATATATTATATATAATATAATAATATATTTATAGTATAGCATTATCTCCACTATCTTAGAGACTGAACGACGTGATAGTTCCACTGATTTTTGTCCCAGAGATTGAGTTATTTTCAAAACCCAGTCAGAATAATAATTGTAGATAAATTACTTTCTTCATCTTATATTATTAATGAAACTTAATGCAAAGATGGTTAGCAAAATATTTCATTTAAGTGCATGCTTATTAATACTTTTCTTTGTGTATATTTCCAGGTTGGATTCTTCCTTCCTTACGAAAAAATGCAAGCTCTTACTGAAAAATAGACATGACCACCTTCTTCCATAGCGTGTAGTAAATAGGTACCATGGAGGTGACAGAGCTGTTGAACCGCTTAGAGTCAAACCAGCCACAGATTGTGGAGGAAACTAAGAAAATCTTCCATGAAAGCTTTAATGCTAGTGAGTACCTTCCTCCTAAACCTTACCAACATTATCTGGAAATGTCATTTGTAGCAGGCGTGGCAGTACACTCACAAAATGTGCGAACAAATATTTTAACTCCTTTTTTTTATTTCAGCCAAAGAATCGTGGCTGGTCGTGGGGCTTTTCGACTACTACATTTACACCAGCTCTGTCCGCTCGATAGAGATACTTGTTGGTGTACGTGAGCCACACGACAAACATCTCTTTGACAAGATCTTGGATGCATTAAAGGGCCCATCAAAGCTGCAGGCCTTGACTCTATTGGGCCATGTGGTTCGTCGCCAGCCCACCTGGCTCTACAAAATCACTCAGCATCCTCTTATGAAGGAGTTGATAAAAGTTTTAAAGGTAACAAAATGACTTGCTTACATGCTTACAATGAGTGCAGGCTAGCTGTTCTTGTCTTGTCTTTTATGCAGTTCGATCAGTCCATGATTTAGAGTTACACAAGCAGCCTGTTCTTAATTATGTACTTTTTTCCAGACTGAAATTGATATCATGCCACTAATGAGTGCGCTTCTAGTTCTGATTGTCTTACTTCCAATGATACCTGCTTTGATAGGACCATTCTTACCAGACATCTTTGAAGTATTCAGGTGAGAATACATATGCGTACCTACATAAATATGTTAAAAAAATGTTTTATCGACTCTGTCTGTTATGTCTGAGCTATCGTCAAAAGATGCGTACCAAAAATATCGCAAAGAATCAACCTGGATGAGACTGGCAAATATTCGACCAATCTAAAGAAATATTCTAGCCCTAAGATAACTTAAATATCCACTCTTCAGAAACTTCAATGAATACTTAATAAACTACAAATGTTTCTTTCACAGCCGGCTGGCTGCTTGGAAGTGCACGAATGTGAATAAGCTGCCTGAAGGCCACCTGCTGCAACTGCAGGTGACGCTCTATGCGCTCTTCCATCGCCTCTACGGCATGTACCCTTGCAACTTCCTGTCGTACATGCGCTCTGAATACAGTCGCCACGAGAACCTGGGCACGTTCAGCCACACTATCAAGGTGAGTCACAGACGCAGAGATTTTTGGCTCGTCAATTATCGTGGCTATTTGGTGTTCATTCTTTTCCGATTACAATTGCTCACACTCAAAACATTTTATTATTAGGAATGCTAATATCCACTCAAAATGTGTCCCATTTGGGGCGTCAAGCCCTACACCGGTCCGCAGGCACTTTTGTGGCTAGTGTTCCTTCTATTCAGAGGAACGGATGGGAGTTGTTTTTTAATGGGACTTTTGCAAATATCACACATTTTTGAGAGAGCATTAGTATTGCTTAAAATAAAATCATGTCCATTTGTCAGACTCTTTTCATTGTAAGCATTTTGAACTTAAATAGGGATTACAAGGTAAATACTTCCTTGATCAAGTTTATTTGCTTTCATATATTGTCAATCGTCATTCATCTTTTGTACACGCCTATCTTCTCCTTATCCTCTTGATGGTAGGTTGTAGTGAAGAGATTCTGTCATATGAGATTATCTGTCATTATTTGCACAAGAAACAAATAACACACGAGTCACCTCCAGCTATACTAATTTTATTTTGTGTACAGACTTAAGTTCACATTTTTTAAATCTAGTTATGAACGTAACATAAATGAAAAAGTAACAAATGACTTTTCAGTTGATTTTTTTATGATCCCCCTACCAATTCCTAACTATGCATGGCTTACATGATCTTTTAGTTTGAAGGTATTTCAATTCCACACCAAATCAATTCTATTTTAGCCAATGCTGGACTCGGTGAAAATGCATCCGCTGCTGGTGACACACTCAAAAGAAGGAGAGACGACTGCCCAGCGCTGGAAATCTATGGAACACCACGACGTGATCCTCGAGTGCGCCAAGTTCTCCTTGGACACTGAGCACTCGACACTGCGTTCGCGGCCTCAGTTCGAATCCTACCACCTACCTGCACTCGACGGATTCCACAACCTTGCGATAACTGCGCAATCGCCTGCCGCCACTGACAGCGACCTGTAAGCATTGCTCGACTGTTACGTCTAAACTTTCAAGCTCAAGTAGCCAAACTTTATGGTCATATTGTAATGGTTAGGTAGTTTGGTTCAGAGTCACAGAAAGATGTTAGTGAAGACGAAAGTATTGGTGAAGTTTTGAGCTCAAAGACCCCAAAAAAAGAATTCGGCATCTGTAAGAAATAACTACACAATGTTCTGTTATATTGTGCAGAGGGCTTCTCACCGCTTTTTTACTTAACTCTTATTTATGTTGTTGAAACTACTTCTCTTCCTGTCCCCACTACATAAACTATTTTCAGTTTAGCTACAAGCAAGGGATCATTGCTTTGTGTATTTTTGTATTTTTTGTTAGTTAATTTCACAAGACATGAACAAACTTTTTTTTGAAGCAATTTAAGTGATGTTGAATAAATAAAGGCAAACAATCCTCTCATGTTGACGGATAACAGCCAATCAGCTGAATTCTTTTTTAAATTTTCACTGTAAGCTCGTATAACAAACAGCAATACCATTACCAACAGGTCTTCCTTAATTGGATTCAAAAGAATACCATTGCATGTAGATGATGGCTCCTACTATTACAAGAGTAAATCAAACTTTTAGACAATGTTAGCTGTTGTCAGAGTAGGTTATGTCATAGAAATGGCAGATCAACGTTAAAATGTGCGAGAAATATCAAAAGATTCGACAACCAGTCTGAAGCGTAGTTTTAATATTTGCAAACACTTGTCCTAGGAGCATGTGGAGTCCGAGCGTGCACTGCGGCTTTGTGACACCGCCAGCGCAAGAGTCTGCAGCGACACCCATCCCGCAGCCGCCCAATACGCATGTCGGCAGCGCATCCCTCCCGCACCAAGAGGGGACTTCGCCGCCGGAGGCTGCCATCGAAGCCACGCCAGAGACAACACCGATCAAAGACCTGCGCAACGTCATGGGCCGCCCCACACCTCCCATCAACTCAAGTGTGGTGAGTTGGATTGTTGGCAGGTTCAGTTAAACACAGACAGGTGTTTTCTGTCTCCTACTCGGTTAGGAAAGGTTGAAGAAAAAACCTTCAAGTTACTTTCCATTTGATTTTTGAAGCCCACGATTGATTAATTAAATGCTTTTTGTCTTAGATGGCTGATTAAATTAAGATTATTGTCAGTGCAATTTCACAATTGAATTTATTTTTACGGATTCATTCTGTAACTCAGTATTGAACAAAGATAGGAGCCATAATTATTTATTACTATTTAATACTTTTATTTTGCACAGAGTTTTAATCTGATATAGATAAAAGGATGAGTAAATTGTTTGAGTATATATCTTATAGTTTGAAGCCCTGTTAGTCCCGTCAAAACAGGTAACCGTAAAACACTCCAAACCATTTAACCACATCTCTATAAAACACCACCTAACAAACACCACATTCCTCCCTCCTCTAGGTTCGCGCACTCAACACTTTCAGCAGCAGCAAGTGGCCGGGCGTCGCGTCAAACAGCACGACACCGTCTCAGTCGCAACCGTCCTCCCCCATGCGCAAGGAGCCGGCGCCTACGTTCCCCTCGGAGACGACCACTCCGCCGTCGGCATTCGAGCTACCACGGCGAGAGTCCCTATTCCAAGCTGCTGACCCTCGTCGAGACCTCTTCATCGCACACAAGGTGCAGAAGGTGCTGCACGAGCGCAACCAGGTGGTCGTCGAGAGTCCGCCCATCGAGAAGCTTGCGGTGAGTTTGGGGCCAATGGGATTTGTTTCTTCTAGCTTAAGTATTAAATTTATGTAACTTTTGGAAGCCTTAGTTTCAGGTTTTTTCTCTTCGTTGCACACTTTTATTTCTGCCTCTTATCTCTAGCTGAGGTTAAATATTTTTAAACACAATTGAGTAAGATTTTTTTTAGTTCTGAAGTCAAACAAGTGGATTTCATTTACACCATTGCGATCTCAGAGATCTCCGTTTTTATTAAAATAATAAACCGCTGGAATACTTGTTTCTCTATGTTTGAAAATTCTAGCATATGTTTTTTTTTTTTTTGTGGTTTTAGTACTTTGATTCTATGAATAAATTACTTTTCTTCTAGACATTGCTTCAAGGAATGTAGTACTGTACAATAAGGTATCCGAGTCTATTTAGGAATTATATACAGAATCCTTGAAACAAAGCGCAAACCGTTTGGTAAATAGGGTGGTGAAATATCAACGCATTACACAGATGAACCTGCGACCACGTTCCTCGGGGGTTCCGCCGACTAGTCCGCTGCGCGTGATCGGCTCGACAGCGCTGTGCGTGCCTAACAGCCCGGTGCCGATGGATCCCACCGCACCCGTGCCAGGGGGACACGTGTCCCGGCCCACACCCGAGAAGAATGGCTTCCGCTTTGACATCGTTGGACACGACTCTACGCAGGAGGACAGGTGTGTAGCATCCTGCTTGTCTTTATCTATGCTCTGTGTTGCACCTCTCCAAAGGCTCCACAAAATAACTTTGTTTACCTCAAGGATTTTTGCAAATATTTGGTATATTAAGTTGGAAAAAGAGAACAAAGGTACGAGGAAGCACATGCATACTGTACTGTAAGGTAAGATAGGGAATAGCGAGAAATACACCGTCAACATTTTGGCAAGCCTTTATTACGTAAAGAGGAACTACGATGAAGTGTCAAGTTCTTAACAAACTTTTCCCGTGTTTGCTATTTCATTATCGTGGCTGTAAACTGTAGCCATTCGGCCTCCATATTATCAAGAAAGGGCTTTGGTAGCATATTTAAATTGTCAATGTGCGTGGTACTGTGCTATATGCCTTGATTAAGCCATTTCAATTCTCTTACCTTTATTTCTGTTATTTTATCCCACATTTCCCCTATCTAGTTGCAGAAGTCTACGGGTTACCTTTCCGTGACTAATAGGTATTTCATGAATCGTCAATGGAACTTAAGTGGAACAGACTTTGGACAGAGCTTAATCCAATCAGCAAAGCACAAGCCTCTTCGACAAAATGATCTGTGGCTGAGCTCGAACAACGTTTGCCACAGGGAGGTGTTTGAGATTGTGCGCCAGGGTGAGCAGCTGCTGATGGAGTCCCAGCCGCGGCCGGTGCCAGTCGTGTCGGCGGCAGCCAGTCGACACTGTGACAGCGTCTTGCACGACATCCACGGCCCGCACTCCGACGACTACGAGGAGTGTCCTCAGGTACGTGGCTTATCAAGTTGTAGGTGGCCCAGAAAATTCATCTGACATTTGGCTTGGTAGCAGGCCCCCTCTCGTAGTGTTCTTTTGTAAATACTGTTGACACAACCTTCAGAAATCCAGCTAGTTTTATTATTTGATTTTTCTTTGCTTGTTTATCAAGTGTCCTACACTGACTTAAGTCCTATTTATAAAGAAGCAGTTGCAAGAGCTGAAAAAGATTGAAGTTCTTAGGATAGCCAGTTTGGGCTGGTAGAGAAATAACCCAGGCTGCTGTAGAACAGTACTACAAGACTGTTCTAGCAGACTACTGTACAAACTTCTCCGGCTTCAATGATAAACAAACCGCAAATGCTGAACATTGTTTTAAAAGCATTGATGCTTTTACCTGATTGACCAATGAATGCCATGATGGTTTTTAGACTCTTGTCTACTTGATTTATCCTTAGCCATGATTTCCAAAATTGCCGCCATTGCCCACTTCTCTTGGTCCTAATCAACGATTCGCCCCTTTGTCCGAAAACAGGACAGTGGCTCACCTTGCACCTCCGGAGGCCTGCACATGCCCAACAGCCGGTCAATGCTGGACTTTGCAAGGCGTGTTGCTTTGCAACACCGGCAGCGTTACTACAGCCAGTGCGTGCCGGACCACCCGGTATCAACGCTGGCTGAGACTGCGAGCGCCGGCAGCAGCCCCGGCGACGGAGCTGCATTTGTGCACGTGCGCCGCGCCAATTCGTGTCCCGAGATGAAGAAGATACCGGCGCTGCCAGCCGCAGAGATCGTCAAGGGCAAGGTATGGAGGTGGTTTTGCTGCAGTGTTGTTAATGGTATTTAGTTGGTATTATGTATAGGTATGGTTATAATCACCTTCAATAATGACCATGCCAATTAAACCAAGTCACCGAACGGTTTAGCATGTTGGAAACACCGGTTCTCATTAGATCACCGAAGGTAAGCAACACCGAGTCAGGTATTGGATGGGTGACCATCATACACATGACCAGTTCTATTTGGGAGAGAGGCTAGAGGGATGAAAGTTAGTACAGCAACTTCATTCGCCTTGCTTATCAACCTCTCGACAGCATGGATTTGTGGAGGAATCCTGCTGTTCGAGTTGTACCGTCCTTTGGAAGGGACGTTAAGCCTGTGGTCCCCTTGGTGCTCTTCGACAGGAGTGGGCTACATGCCGGCACCGGGTTTCCCCTCCTCCCTTCTAGGCTAGGTTACGTTCATCATCATCCTCATCATCATCTACTCATTCACCGACGCCATTAGACCAGTGCCGCAGGGCCAGATGTCAAAACAGCGCGTCGTTAAACACCACAAATAATAATAATAAACCAAGTTGTTGAATAGAATTGTGTACTCTGCGTGAACAAGGCAGAAGCTGAAATATCGTAGTACCTTCTTTCTGTCACAATCGGCTATATCTACCTCGGTAAGTTGCGCTTCTGCTTTCCTCTTCCCCACTTAATTTACCATTCTTTTGGCACTCTTACCCTTCAACATTTAATACAATTCAATTCCACAGTGTTTTAGTAAAGATTTTCCATAGCTAAAATCTAACGGTTCCTTCAGGTGCTGCACGAGCGGGAAGAGCTGGAGCTAGAAGAGCCTCATCGCGATTGGCATGCGCTAACCAATGGCAAGGGGGCGGAACGTTCCAAGACTACCAAGGGGGCGGTGGGGGCAGTTCGAGAGACGGCCACGGCTGGCACACAAACTGTCGAGCACTGGACGCCCTTCCCCTATGAGCACCTCTTCCTTGAAGTACTGCCCTCTGTTGAGCACAATGTGAATGGGGACAGCAAGCTTATGGTAAGTGGGAAGTTACGGTTGAGATAAATGATTGACTTATAATTTTGCCCGGCAGGGCGGCATGCATTGCCAGCATCTTTGTGAGAAAGTATTGGTTGTGAGTTTACTAAAGTACTGAAATTTGATATACCTACTTGTTATTCAATCTTTGCTCTGATGTCCAGAATTTATTGGACTTTTGCAACCTTTCACGTCTTTTTTTTTTCCAATTAGTACAATGTACAAACCCCTAACATGATAGCCCAAAAGCCATTGCAAACCTAACTTGTCTCTGAAAACGTTCTAAACCTTGATCACCGTCCCTTGCCTGTCTCTCGTAGCCCTACACAGTTCCAAGCCCGGCTCCGCTAGACCGACCACACCGAGAGTCGCCGTACGCGATGCTGGATAAGTACATCGACACAGTGGCACAGCCGTCCCACGAAGCCAAACGCGGCAAGGGCCACTCTGCACCAGATGCCGAGATGCGCGTTTTGCGCGAGCAGATCTTCCTGCTAAACATCCAGCTACAGTTTGAGCGGCATCGGAGGGAGGTGCATGCTGAAAGAAATCGACGGTATGTATTTGCTGGTTTTGTGTCTTCCTCCATGTTGGTAGGATATAAAAACTCCAAAACAAAGGGGAAGCTGTTTGGGAAAGATCACAAATTTGTAGAACACTACGAAAAGTAGGATGTTAGATGGGTAATGCACAGTTTTGTCAGGGATTAACGTTGGAGGGCTTCGTCGCTCGCTGAACTATTGTCAATCTTATCAAACTATTGATAAAGAGGTGGAGGAATTGGCATATTTCTAGAACGGACCATTCATTGTACTGTCAATTGTTACTTTTAAGCTTCTACGTGCCATGCAAGGCTTTCTATTAGGTCCAGCTTTGCCTTGTCAATGATAATACATAAGAACTGTCCAACGTGTCAAAAAGCAACATCAACTCATTTATATTTGGTTTCGTTGGCTCCGCAGATTGCTGGGAAAGTCACGATCAACACGCGCGATGGAAGAGCACAACATGGCGCTTCGCGAACAACTTTCGTTGTTGCAAACAGACATTGAGCAGCTGCACATCGAGACGGACAAGAAGAAGCGTGAGTTCAACACCAAGGAGAACAAGTTCCAGGAAAACATTGTGTTCTGGCAGAACCAGTGCAACGCGCTCACCATTGAAGTCAAAGATCTGAACATGAGCCGGAAAGTGTTGGAACTCGAGGTGAAAACTGCCAAGGAGAAGACTGCAATGGTTGAAAAGGTCAGTAAAGCATCTTATTCTTGAATGTAAAAAAATCTGCTTTAGTTTTTTCTGCTCTGAGGAAAAAATAGGAACGGGATGTTTGAATTCAGTTAAACTGTTAATATGTGGTTAGGGCAGTACCCAACCCCGTGAATCATCAATGTTTTAGCATGAGAATCCTAAAAATTCGTTATTGTATAGTACAGACCCACAGATTGAAAAACTCTCTAGAAATGTGCCAGCATATCATTTTTCAGGAGAACCTCATTACTTTAATAACCTAACAGGTATCAGTTCCCTATTTATCTCACAAATTTGAGGCATTCTGCATTGTTATTGTCCAGTGTTTTTGTCTAAAGTAATCTCTGCTAGCTCTTGAAGAATCTGTCCAAAGAGCAAGATCCCAAAGCACCAGACAAGTTATACGTCCAACATTGGGCTAACACAACTGAAATAAATCGTTAAGACTTTTAATCAATTGGCTCCCTGCGATTGTGATCAAGGCATATATCTCTTTAAACTCCACGTTGTGCCACCAGGATTGCCAACGTGCCGAAAAGGAGCTGTTTGACGCGCACAACGACATGCGTCACGCAATATCAGGCGCCGCGGCAGGTGCGCGACACCGCGGAGAAGTGGAGCGTCTGCAGAAGGAATTGTTGCTTATGGGCGAACTGCAGCAACGTCTCCGAGAACACGCCGCCCAGCGACCACTGCTGCCCAGGCATGACGAGGATGAGCTTGTTTTGGTGCGCGACTGCGGCAAGGCGGAGATCACAGGTGCGGCCAGCTTAAACTTAATTGTGCTAGGTCATCTACAGTAGAATTAAGTTGAGTTTGCCACTTTCTGGGGTTCCCGTACCAACCTAGAAAATATGATACCATTATGCTACTGTTAACTATCCAATTTAAAAGCAGCAAAACAATTTTTTTCTTTGGTTGAAACATTGAATAATTTCAAGAGTGAACCGATCTTTGGCAATCATTGCTAGAATCCAATAGTGTATGGTAGGTATTTAGCAGAAGTTGCTAGGACTTTTAAATTGGTATTTAGGTTCTTATTTTTCAATAGAATTAGTTTCACGTTAATGAACTGATCATTTCACAAAGAATTATAATTCGAGGTGTATTGTTCCTTAATAATTTTCTGGTTAATTTTCAAACTCCCCTGTGAAGACTAGCTTTATTTTGTATTCTTAAGTTGGCAACATGTAGTCAGTGACATCAGAGGCCGCCAGGCTGTGGTAAGGTACTGTGGCGATCAAGGATCTTAATGGAAATCATGGAGGCAAAAGCAAGAAATCATTTTCTGGGTTACTTCTGTACTTCTTTGCTTTGCTCATCGAATATTTTAAAAGCATTTAACTCGAATGTTTTCATTTTGTTCATGTCAGCACCGGAAAAAGAGAAGGACTAAGGCTTAATTTTTAATTTTGATTTTAATGTTTAATTTTGGGAGGAAACTTAAAATCAAAGATAGTTTGAAAAAGTTTGGTCTTGCTTTGGATGGAACAAAGTCTGAACGAACCCGAATCATACAAATTTTAATGATATATTGTTGTTCCTTGCAGCGTTGTCGGAGCTACTGACCAACAAGTCTGGGACGCTGGAGGCCAGCCGAGCTCGACTTGCCGAGCTTGAGTCGGTGCTGACGCGCAAGGACATGCTGATCGCCGACCAGAAGCGAACGCTAAAGCTTGTCAAAGAGGAGTACCACGACCAGCTCGAGGTGAGTGCACACTAGATTTAATACTGATTGAAATGTGTTTTTGAGATTAGTAAGACTTTATGAATTGTAATAGTTAGCCAAAATTTCAGCATCATTGACTTGGAATGCTGGCAGTTCTTACTTCCATTAATCTATATTGTGGAAGGGTGTTATTAGATAAGGCAAGCCCAGGGACTTGTGTTGAAGGAGTTGCTCTGCATTAGCAATAACTTGCTCCCAAAGATGCTCTTTTGCCAAATTGTAGCATTGCACCTCTTTGAAGATTGGGAAGTCAGAAAAAATGATGAAGCACCTTCCACCTCCTTGTGCTGTTTTCTGCTCTTAATAATTACAGGAAAATACTGCTCGCTTGTTCCTAACCCCCTGGACGCGGCCGTCTCTCTGCATCCTTTAATTCCCACTCCATTCCACCCAAGAAATGCTGTTGCAATATGTGCTGTTGTGTGTGCTGTTGTAATATTCATCAAAAAGGTTAAGTAATTATTGCGGGAAATGTGTAAGGTTTCTGCAAGTTATAATTTATGTCTTCTTTAATTGCAAGTGCAAAGAAATGTTAGAAAAGCAAGAAAACACCAAGGTTCACAAAAACTTTCCTATATATTGTTAATATTTTTAATCCAAAACTATGCCAAGTGCAATGTGTTATTCATACTCTTAAATTACTAACACACAGCTTATATAACCAAGGAAATGTTTTGTTAGTTTCTGATTTTTATTGCCTTAAAGTGTGAGTAAAAAACTGCGTTTAGAGGTAAATGATAATCAATGTTTAAGCCCTGTTTTGCTTTGCTTCAAAAATTTAACTCAAGGTTGCGACAAACTATCTCTGAAAACGGTCTTGAATGTTTTGATCACATCTTGAAAAGTATGTACGAGTAAAAAAAATCTCGTTCCCGTTTTAGGCCGTTGAGAGCAAGTTCGAAACCCAGCGCGCCATCAACCAGCGCATGGAAGAGCAAGTCATGTTCCTGACGAACCAGCTGGAGGAGCTGGAACGCGGCCGCATCGCTCGGTCCCCGGACAGCAGTGCTCACGAGGCCAGCATCAGCGTAAGCTCTGCTGGCTCGGCCAACCGCCTTCTCGGTCTCAGCCCTCCTCTTGCTGACAGCCTTCGCGACCGCCCGCAGCTCTGGCCAGCCGACACCGTCGGTATGAAGAGTCTCCAGCTGATTGCCGAGCAGCCCGAGCAGAGACCGTTGTACGAATCGACCGCATTCTCCGAACCTGGCACGTCAGGGGAAGGATGAACCAGTCAAGTCGGTAGGTTTACTGTCAATTGACGGTTTTGATCAGTACGAGGTTTATCAGGGAATGGGTGGATTTTTTGGTGTGGTTGAAACGGTTCTTGGCCTCCTGCCTGTGGCTTTTTTTTCGTAGCCGGCAAGCGAGCGGACTGTGCACAGCATCCCTGAATGGATTTTTTATGATTAATTGGCCAAAGGTATTGTTTTCATTGTTCACCCCTGTGAAACATATCTAAGAGAAAGGCTTAAGAGTGTGTCACAAAATTTCGGGATGGGCGGCGGTGAGAGTCCCCTCCTTTTCTGGAAGCGAAATGTGTGGCTAGACCAGGGGCTGCATATGGAGCATTTTTGCTGTGTCGAGCTTAAACTCTGGTTAACCATGTAAACACTGTTTTGTTTGCGTTGTTTGGGAAAATCTGGAAATTTTAACACCCATTTTACAAGGTTAGTCACTCTTACAATGAGATTTTCAGGCAAAAATACTAGACAACGTACCCCGATCATACTTTTTGCGTGGATTTGATAGAATATACCTTTTTTTAAGTAAATCTAATTCGTTGTGCTGCTGTTGTTAATAATGTTCAAGATCTATGTTTAAGTAGGCCCCTGACCTTTTTAGAGCATCATTAGAAATTAGGAAACCTGGGTAGATTAGTACAGATTTGTAGGTCAATTGACACAATGACTTTGTACTTGAATCTAAATCTCTTTTGGGGCCAGAAGATTTGATTGAATGATTGTCTTTTGGATGTTTTGAACTGATGCAGGCTAGGACCTACATAAACTGGCTTGCGAAAAGGGTATGGAGAGCTTGTGGTGGAAGCCGGGTGATACACAAAACACTGTGGCTAACCCCACGCTCGTAACCTACCGTACCCACAAAAGTGTTGAACAATTTATATTTTATACAGCCGTTGCGAGAGGCCTAGGAAATGAATGCGTCGAAACTCGCAAGAGCTTCGCTCATTGTGCCGAGAGCGATTGATTAATTAAAATAAAGACTGTCACTTGTAAACTTAAAATGAGCTTGCAAAATATTTACTGATATTCGTGAATCTTCCTTGTAAATTCATTGACAGCCAGGTTTAGGTAGTTTCAAAAAGTAAAATTGTGTACAGATTTGATGCTTCTGAAAACTCGAGAAAGCTAAGGCACAAAATCCTATTAATACCAAATCATATGCCGTGAGTCTGCTAATACTACAGTCACTATCTTACATTTCATTGCAGTCACAAGTCACAACTAGAAACTTTTTTCTTTGCAGATTGGCAAAAAAATACTATGCTGTCAAATCAGCAATTGAAAAGCATATTTGTATGCGTTTTTTAAATTATAGTACAATCTGCTGTAGCTTATAAAAATATTGGACCTAGATTGATGTTGAGTACACTCGAGAAATGACGTTCGGATTTTCTCTTACAAGCCCGCATTTGCACTGCACAGGAATTACCTGCATCTAACTATCGTTAAATTCGGCTAGTTGTTGGGGTCGTAATCAATCAAACGTTTTGTTGACTTTAGTTTGATCAATAATTTAGGAGAAAATGAATGTACAAGACTGTTCACTGAGGCTAGCAAGTAGATCTAGTTAGATATGAACGCCGGCCTGCCAGTAATATCGGATATCGAATCAGATAAACGCAAGTGGTGGGTAAGTCGATGATTCAAAATAGAGTGCGCTTGTTGTTTCGTCGTGAGAACGGCTGTTGGGTAATGGCGTAGCATCATAGCCTTCAGGCTTTAACGTTGACATACTTGAGTAGGTACGCTGAACATAAAACTACCAAAATGAAAGTTAGCTATTTTTACTCTGGGATATATTTTTGAAGAATTTGCCATCGTTGGATTACGTTTGAAGAACTTTCTTCCTGCTTTAGCCACATTTTTCAATATTTTTCAGCTATAAACATAAATTATTTGAGATTGGAATTTATTTTCTGTAGTTGAAATAATTTTCTATGCTTAATTTAAGGCTGACATGCAAATTTCCTACAGGAAAGCTTTTTTGCAAGGGATGGACACATGGCAAGAACAGGTCATCTGTGAATACGTAAATTATGCATACAGCCTTACTGCCATTTTACATTCAGTGCTTTGTTTAACGATTCCTAATATTATACCGACAACACAACCACATCTAGCCATTTTAAAAACACCAGCAATTCTGTCAAGTCAGTCAACCAATTGCATTCTTGATTCAGATTTTCCACATCATACATGTACACTATGTCTGCTCCGCTTAGTATATTATGAAATGTTATTAATTATGATGATTATTATTATGTTCAAAATGAAAGCTATTTTACAATAAACTGTTATTAATTTCATCTTCAGTGTGTTTCTTATTAAATTCAGCATCAACTAAATGCAGAAACATCCAAAAATCATCCACTTTCTTGTTTCAGCATATATATATATTTTTTTTTAATGCCTGGGCTTAAGTTATTTTATTAGACGACAACTTTTTTTATCACGTTTCCTGTACGTCCTTATTCCAAATGCTATCAATGTCGAGCAACCGATTTAGAAGCAGATCTTCAATGTATGAATTGCCTTCGCTGAAACCTCGGAGAAGTGTGGCCTGAAACCTCTCCGCTTGCTGGGAACGCAGACGACTCTTCAATGTGGAATCCTTCATGGCCAGCCTGCAACCATATTTAAAAAACAATTAGATAAGCATATATGTATTAAAAGGTCTGCAGAAATGTATAAGATACCCTGAAGTTCAATGGTCAAGGTCTGTCCAAGATAAAAAAAAAATGGTGGGTAAAAGAAGCATTTTAACCAAGAACTGTTAATGCTTGAAACATATCCTGAAGTTTCCAAGAATGCCATACGTACATGTTGAGAGCGATGAGTCCCACAAGATTCCATTCGACCGGCTTGAAAGAGATGTTGTGGGCGGAGAGTGAGAAAGTGTTCACTACAGATCGCAGCTCACGGCTCACTTCTGCACACGTAAAACCACAGGCACGTAGAATATTCGGCAAGCTGTAAAAAAATGTGTTATTTTTTTTGCCACAAAATTGTAAAAGCAAACTAGCCATTAAATCTATAAAAAATTGATCGTGGAAGCCCCCAATATTGATGCAATCTTTGCATAGAATGGTTTTTCTAGTGGTTACTTAGAAACTATGATAGCTTTTTAACGATTTCATTCAGGGTAACAACTGGTGTCAGTTCAGCTATAACTTACACTCGATTGAGTTGATCTAATACTATTTTTCGTCGAAGAGTTTTCTGTGCTTGATTATCTACAAGGGGCATCAGGTTCTCCTCCACAGCTTCTTCCAGCACAGGTATCGGCCCGCTGTCAACGTAAGAGGTTTTTCCCTCGTAGAATGCATTGACTTTCAGCTCCAACTTTCTGCTCACATCCTGGAGATCTGTGTAACTAGGCAATGGCTTCAAGTCATCTGCAGGGGTACCCCTAAGCTGTCCATCAAACTGCATATCCTCAATGTCAAGAAGCTGCAACCTTCTGGTTATCTTCTCATATTGCTCTTGGAACCTGGAATCTGACAATCTCTGGTCCAACACTTCGTTTAACTTTGCGCTGGGTTTCCCCTTCTCTAAAAACATTTGTTTGACTTGCGATTCTCCCAAAAGTAAAATTAGTGTTTCCAATGTGCACCACTCGAAGAGACACAACTCGACATGTGAAATTTTGCTTGCAAGAAAGACACTTTTAGTATTTACAGTCCGAGTTGCTACTCTCACTTTAGCACCAGATGGTGGATTATGTAGTGGTAAACTGGTAATCTGAGTTTCTTGCTTGTGGGATTTATTGAGACACGGCTTGGTTGTGGTAGGGCTTGCTTCATCGCGTGGATATTTGTTGTTAGTGCAATCAGCACCTGCAGGAGGTACATAAGTGTGGACATCAGATGGATTACCAGTCATTTTATATGCATTCTCGTGAATTGCTGATTCTTGAGGCGGAACAAACGAACTACTGGCCTCATCTTTGTTGGGAACAACATTATTCTTTTTACCAAGTTCATCTCTTCCACTTTGAACTGAAGATTCCAATTGCATTTCAACAAGTGATTCTTCAGCAATTTGATTAATAGAAATAAAATGTTCAGCTTTTTTTTTCTGCTCTGGTACAACATCGTCTGCTGTTATAATATCAGGAAAAAACAAAATCTCGTCTCCGATGACATCTTCTGAATTCACACTAGGTGCATGAATGATTGGCAGTAGTGTAAAGTTTGGAGATTCAGAATTCTCTGTGAACCACAGGGGGCTTGTAAGTAGTTGTTTTTCAATGTGCATTGCTGCTTTGTAGCATAAGTTAGTGCAGAATTTTTTCCTCTCTGTTGTGTCGTATACTTTGTTCCGCTTGGAAGAGATATGGTATTTGTGGACTAGAACGTTTTTAAGACGGCGCGAACATAAAGGATATCCGCAGAGCCTGGCGATAGATCTTTCCTCGGTGATATCTTGGAAGTGATTCTGCCGTATATTCAAGAGCTAAAATAAATGCACAAATAAATAATATTAAATGCATAAATAGTGCACCAAGTATGTTTGTTTATTTTAGTTTTGAAAGATCCCTTTGGACATTCACTTACGTTTTTTAAAAACCAATCTTCTTCGACACCGTCATTTAGCATCATCTCTACAATTTCCAATGCTTCCGTGTTGCATTTCTTTTTCTTCTTAAGAGTTTTAGCCAACTCCTCTTTTCTGTTAACAGAGAAGATAATAAAAACTCCAAGTAAACAACCAGTTGGGCAGGGGCTGAGAATTGCTATACATAAATGAAATCGGACCCATAATTTGTATGTTTTTTCACAACTTACGTCATTTTTTGCACCACATTAGGGGCTTTTCTCTCCCTCGGCCTTTCATGTAGTAGATTGTTGGTATTATTCATTTTCCACTGTGACAAAGCTTCTGTTCTTAAAACTTAACTTATAATTAGCTGACAGAAAAATATGCAGCTCAGTTATATTTTTAAGGTTAAGTAAGACATTTGTCAACAGCTAGCGCTGTGAAGATGGCCCGCCAAGTGACCTGTTGTGGCGACGTAATGCCGCGGAACAGTTCCCACTTGCTTTCCTGCTTTTCATTCCCAAATCATTCTATAGTTTTTCACAAAATATCTTCACGTTCGGAAACTATGCATTAGGAATGTAAAAACTTGAATTTGGGATCGTGTAACACTGTGGAAATTAAAACCTGTAATGAGTTTGGTTTGCGAAACCAAATATATGCGTCATTCTGCTGCGAACAGTTTTAGGGCAACACAGTTATACACCAGTACATCAGGAGTCAGCTTCGCAAGAGCTGCTTTAATCAGCTGATCAGCTCTCTGCCATGGTCTACCATGAGGTATATTTCGATGGCAGCTGTCGGTCCCGATGGCTAGAAGATTTCCCGCGAATTCGTTGCCCAGACAACGGATCCGCGTCCGTAGTATTCGTGGACTACCGGTGCTGATAACGACAATTTTTACGTCTTTCAAGCTTAAAATGCCTGGAGAAACTGCGTGTCTTCGGTTTGTGAAAGACACGGACCAAGCATTTTCACCAAAGAAAGGATCAGCGAAAGCTGCCGGCTTTGATTTACGCAGGTATGTTTGTACTTATTATATAATTTTGTCTGATTTCCTTTGCCTTGCACGTGCAGTCGCCTAGGGGAACCGGTACCTACCTGTAACATCATTCGTTCTATTTACAGCTGGAATTACCCTAGTTTGATGTTGGTCACTGTAAAATAAGTTATTGGTTAAAAATGTATATATTCTTTTTTCAGTGCTTATGATGAGGAAGTACCAGCCCGAGGAAAGCTCCTGGTGAAAACAGATTTGAGAGTGGAGTTACCTGAAGGGTGCTATGGAAGGGTGGCTCCTCGATCAGGTTTGGCGCTGAAAAATCACATCGACGTGGGGGGTGAGTAGGGTTTGCTCATCAGATTTACTGTAGCAGAATTAGGGTAGGAGATTTAAGTGCTTCTGAATATTCATCGATTACTAATGAAAAACCATTTGTTTTCTAGCTGGGGTAATTGATGAAGATTATCGTGGACCTGTTGGTGTTGTTCTGTTTAACCACTCAGATGTACCGTTCAAAGTTGTGAAAGGGGATCGCATTGCTCAGCTGATATGTCAAAAGATATGCTATCCTGAGCTGCAAGAAGTCAAAGTAAGTGTGTCAAAAATTTACGAAATACTTGCCCAAATACCATTTTTTAAAACCAAATGGTTTTAAATCCTCATCAGCCACTCATTCACCGACACCATTAGACCAGTGACGCATGGCTAGTTGTCAAAACAGTGTGTTGTTATTTGTTAAACACCACAAATCAATCAATCAGTCATGTTTTAACTATTATTTTTCTTGACTTGACTATTCTTCTTCTTGAGTTGTGATAGTGAAAATATTTCCTGATATTAGAGAATATTAGATTTTAGAATATTTCCTGATTTTCCTGTTTTCTGAATTTTGTTTCAGACTTTGGGTGACACTGAGCGAGGAGCCGGTGGTTTCGGCTCTACTGGTGTCCAATAACTCCTCTCCTCCATTTGGCATTAACTGATTAGCTTCCTGAAAAATCAAGTTATTTTTTTCGACCATACCATATTTTGACAGAACAAAATTCTGTCTTTTGTTGTCATTCTTAACTAAATACCTAATTCTAGGCTCAACTCAACGGGTAAATGCAAAATACTCTAATGATTTGAGTTCTTGGCACAGCCTTTTTGTTTCATAAGGTTTATTGTTGTTTTTCCTATGATTGATTCTCATTTGTAACCATATACCTAATTCCAGCCTTAACTCAGCGAGTAAATATAAAACTCTCTAATGATAGGAGTTTTTTGCTCAGCCATATAATTTCATGAGATTTTTTTCATATAAAAATGAGGCTATGTCTTTGCTACTTACTACTTACCATAACCTACGCTTTGTAGTAAAATAAAGATGTTTCAATTAATATCGTCTTGTTTGTTTTCATTTGTTCTTCAAAATGTAATGCTTCTAGGTGATTGCTTAAAATAAAGTTATCAATTTTTAAAAGAATAACGGCCTTCTCAACTGGCAGCGCTGGTTTGAACCAAAGTCGGTCAAGAACCAAAGACTGGCAGAGAGTTACGTGCTTCAGGATCAGTTACGGTGCAAATTTCTTGTTGAGAGATCTTGGGGCGTAATGACGAAAGTTAACTGCACTGAAAGTATGTTTCAGTGTGTTAAGTCCTTAACAGATACTTTCCCTGTAGAGTGAATCACATGATCAAACAAGTTTAAAAATGTAGGGTTTAAGAGACGATGTAAATGAATTGCATAGATTCATCGTTACCATAAAAAGATCTGTGAAGTATGGAATTTATCTGTTAAACATGGGGTGCAATAATACGCCATGAGGACACGAGGTTATTTTTTCTGTGGAGTTTCTAGTATGAAAATGAAGTAAAGGCAAATATCAGTCCCTATAAAAAGATTTTAGAAATAGGCTTTTAATGTATCAGCCACCTATTCATACTGTCATTGACAGATTTGTTTGATTAAATAAAATAAATAATACCCTCGCAAATCTGAGCAATAGGTATATTTTTAATATATTTGTTGCAAAGCAAACAAGATGTATTTTTTATCAATCACATGGTTTCCGCCCTGTATTTTTTTTTTTTAATTTTATTTTTTGGCTGCTGTTGTTTTGAGGAGTGGTATTGTTGGTTATCAACAAACTGGCTCCAGCGACATTTCAGATCGAATATGCCAAACAGGCTGTACCTAAACTAGATCTGATTTACAATTTAAACAGCGGACAGCCTTGATTAGTACCTATTTATAAATATAAGGTAACTAGTGTTACACAGGACAATCTCGCAGGGCACCGACTAACGATCCAGTGAATGCTGATTGCGTCGAAATAGAACGCTGCGAGCGCAGAGCTAGCAGATCGCCAGCGGGCCACGGCAGAGTCGTCTTAGGGGAAATCAAGACGCCACCCGACGCCGTCAGGAAGTGCACGACGGCGACAAATGGAGCTCATCGTCGGCTTCGACCAAGACAGACAGCTGACGTCTTCGAGCGCCGCCCAATCTCGCTCTTGAACAAGAGACAATCGTCGCCGCACTCTAAGACTCAGGGAACAAAGGAAGAACATGGGAGACCTCAATAACCTTCTAGTTGCTTTGTTTAGTTTCGCTGTTATTTCTCACAGCCTACTTGTAACGTTTGTACCATTTTTTTTTTATATGAGTTAGGACTCAACTCTGCAGTGCTGTGCTTTTGCCCTCATAAAAATAGTTTCAACTGATTGTTTTCTGTGGTATTCGCAGATCGTTCCGAACTCCCCAAGGTTATAAAAGGGTTCTAGTAGTGATGCACCATAATAATAACGTTTAGAGCAAAGGTTAAAGTGGGTAAGCAAACCGTAAAAACCTCCAGCAGTCGTATTGCTATTTGCAGTATTTCGGTTGCACCGACAATACGCACTATCAGTTATAATAATTGAACGTGTGATTAAGTTAATGTTATATTATGATAGTTTTTATCAACGTAATAACGTCATGATAATCACCAACTTCCTTTATATTACCTCCAATCGGCACAGATCGTTTGCAATGAACCATACAATGTGGCTTCGAGGAGAATTGGATTCGCCGTTGTCCGGTACGTATAGTTTTTAACTTATTACTTCCGAATGCAGTTGGCATTGTTTTGTGCTAGTATCGAATTAAGGGAACTCGGAGCGCACCGAGCAATCATATTTATATCGGTCCGGAGTGGGAATTGGGGAGTTGGCGTTTTGACTCGCGTCGGGCGCTCCGGTGCGGCCGGTCCAGCTGGGAAATAACGTTTGCAACACCCATCATTTTATTCACATGCACGTAGCACATTCACACAACACAATAATTCTTTCTCTCGGACATTTGCTTGCAGATTAAAACGCGTTTTTCAATCATAAAATTCAGCTAAAATAATAAATATATGCGCGTGGCGTGGGACTGTACGCTAGAGAACCATTAGTTGCTAATTAGCAATAAAGCAATCGGCTATTTCGGCGAGAACATTTCGCGGGGCGGGATTCACGGTCGTTGCTGTTTGCTTTTCTGTGAACATCCTGGATCTGGCTCGCCGATTCTGGCCAGTTCAGACGACTTTGCCATGAAAGAACGGAACGACTTATCTTGCTGAACTGTGAAGTATGACCATATAGAGTTATGAAGTTCGGATATGAAGTTCATACCCGTAGTTTGAAGAAGATGAAGTTCAATTGCCACTATCAGGTCCCATTTCGGGTTATTTTGGTATGTGAAGGTTGTATAAATGTGGCCTGAATGACCTTGTGGACCAAGTGTGAAGGAATGCGCCTACAACCCAGGTTTTCTATCGTCCGTATTCTTAGGAATTTTCACGCCTATTAAACTGAAAGTAAATTTAATCATCAACTTTCTGCGTTAAGCTTCTTGGTAGGAATTGAGGTCTTCCGGTTATCGTCAGGTAGATCACATAATCTGTTAATGCATCTCAGAAATTCTAATCAGGATCAGGAATCCTATATGTAACTACACCAATCAATAGAAATGAACATAAAATTGTCAAGTCGACATTACATTTATTAATTTTACTGAAAACACTCAATATAGGTGTATACTTATATTTATGTGTCGCAATATTTTCCTGCGTATCCATACAATGGCGCATATTGTGTCAACAGTTAGAGATGATGAGGTATGCCTACTCGAGAGTCACAACAGTTCAACACTCGAAATGTTGTCATCCATGTTTCCATGATACCCATGATACGTGAGTCTATCCCAACGCCTCTATTAGCCACGGGATTGTCACAAGCGAAATACGACGGTTGAATCGTTCCCGACATAGTACACCGCTGGCACCATGGTAATAATGAACCCGAATCTCTCAGTGCGGTGCGAGCCCCATAGACGGCGCCGAGTTTTGCTTTCCTCGCTTTTTTCCAACTCAGTGAGCTTGCCTTCTTTGCTCTCCTACCAAGCCCGTGTGTCCTAAACTCTGCGGGCTCTGTTTGCAAGACCCCAATGGATGCAGAAAACTCGGAATAGTTGAGGAGTGCGCAGAAAATGTCTTCTCGTTTTTCTTCAGTTAAGAATGCACACACGAGTCGTCAAATGAACAACTCCCCAAAACACTGCCTATAAAATGTGATCGAAATCACATCGCTGTACAAACACGGGTTGAGTTGGCTAATTATTATGCAAACATTAATTGTCAGTTTCGTTTCGCTCTTCGAATGCGAAAGAATTAAAATTTTCACAGGCGCTATTTTCGAAACACCTCCGAATTAAGCGGCACCCAAAAAGACAACTGCCACACCGCAACGACTGCAACGTTTTTCTAGATCGTCTAACACCATTCAGCTAGCCGAAGATGTTGAGGATCCGAACGCTCTCAGAAGAGATGATTGACAGTCGCTCCCGACGACTGCATCACCTTGTTGAGGTTGAGCGAGTCGCCGCCGCCCCCGAGGAGGTAACTAGCTGGGCCGCCTCCGACCGCCGCCCCTAGCAGCGAGGAGAACGGCGACGAGAGGGCCGAGTGGTGGTGGTGATGGTGGTGGTGATTGTGTGCGGACGTGTTGGAGATGCCGTGCTGGAGTGACTTGCTGGACTGGAGGAGTGCCTGGGACGACACCGATGACCATTTGTTGTTGTTGGCTGCGTTGTCGTCGAGTTTTCCTGAAATTGAAAAGGATATATTGTTTATTAGCGGTTTCTTTATGTGGTTCTTGGAGGAGTTTGACGCATCATGCGTTATGCCAGAAGGTCTTACATAAGGAAATTATGACATTTTAGCTATGCATACGAAGTGCATGGCTTGCTATGAGAGTTACCAATAAAAATGCACATATGAGCTGTGTGGTAAACACAGTGTGAAATACGGATCCACACTTTTAAAGGCCTATATAAAAAGCTATTCTGGAGTTTTCAGACCAGTTTTTAGATTTTCACAACAGTTGTGACTTCAGTTATTGGCATGGCATCAAGCAGAGTATCAACCATAACACAAGAAATGCAGTGAAGTAATTTTCTCAAGAATTATGCGAATTATAAATGACTTGGAATTAAAAACTTGACAACAATCACCATGATCTTCGTGATAATGTCTTTTCCGATTAGCTATCTCAATTTTAGTGTAAAAAACTTGGACTATTATTTTAATATCCTAAAAAAGATAATTTAATTTGAAGAATCAATGTGTGCAGATAAGAAAGTGAAAAAACACACTCGTTGTTACTTTCTGTACAAGTGACCATTGCGGAAACTCCTGTGCTCTACCAGGTATTAGTTACAAGCAAGTTGCTAGGTACGGTATTGCGCGTTGCACCGGAAAAACAAAGACGCTATCGCGAGCAACGAAATGGCTTGTCATCAATTCACAATTAAGAGCGCGTAAGAATTATCCTCGTCGGAAAATGTATCCGTTGGGAGTCGTTTCGCGTTCTCCGTTTCAAATGGAGAAAGTCGTCGCGAGGACGTAAAAAAAGGGCCGACCAGTCGACGTGGCTGCGTTCTTCCTCAAGGAATGATGGCCGCCGTTTGTTAGCTTTATAATATGCCCGGCAGTCGGCAGCTACGGAGAAGAGATGTTCCTGCTCATTTGTCAGACGCCTGTCTCTCTCTTCTTTCTTATTCCATTGTCCTTTCTCTAGGTGTAGCGCGCAAAAGTAAACTTTCTTCTGTTTCCTTTCCGCCATATAAGCAGGAAAAAAGCACATAATATCCAGAGATAATGAAAGCAAGAATCTCCAGACAAAAGATTCCCTAAAAAAAATGAATCACCTTTTCATTCCATGATGTCAACAGTGAAACTGATATTCTCTAGCAACTAGGTTTAGAGGCCGGGAACGAGTTTCTGATTAAAAATTAACGAATCACAATGTGCCATGCAAATCGACGCCGGGCGTCGCGCTAACGACGTCATCAATCTGTCTGCCAATAAGACGCGAGTTGGGGCGCAGCGTCGGCACCCTCTGCACCAATCGGCTGGAAATCTGCGTCCATCGCCGCCGCTAAACACTAGACGCCGGGCGTCGAAACGAGAGCAAAATGGCACGCTCTTTTCAAACGCGGCCGAAGCAACAACTCGCCGATAAAAACAAAAAAGAAACTACGCGATGCAATTCTTCATAGCGTGTCAAACAGAAAAAACAAGCAATCGAGTTATGATCACAATACATGACAAGCGTGCATCAATAACGCAATATCAATAACGCGTCGCAAAAAAAGCAACGGCCCACCCCTATCATCAAAAAATCTCTTGGCCCTTCGGTATTGCCATTTTCCCCCCAAACCCCGTATCTTTTTTTATGCATGGCCGCTATATTTCGTTTTTGACAAATCTGAAGGGTATAGTTCTTGATATTTGACACACAGATGGCCGCCTTCAAGATTTCCACTGGACATCGTCAATCTTCTCACCCTCGGCACCGTGATGTTCGCCCCCCTTTCCCTACCCCCTACCAAAACACGGGGATGCCGAGATGTGACATCCACTCACACTCTTCCCGCCGTGAGAGCGCGTTGCCCACGCCATATATTTCCAGCCAGCCAGCAACATCCCCGACATAGAGCTACCCTCTCGCGCGCCGTGAGCACAAACCCACCCCCACTGACGTTTAATCTAGAAAATTGCTCGGCTTGCCTCGTACATTTCCATTACTGTCAACTCTTTAGGTCGCTCTTGCTGCTGCCGGCATCGGACATCTAGCTAACAGGCACGGCAGCGTCCTCTGTTGCTCGCCGCCGCCGAGCACGGCAATAGATCGATCTCACTCCCGCGTGGTGCATAGATAGCGTTGAGCCCCAAACAGGGGATGCTTTTGTAATTAATATGCACGACGCGAAACTAAACAGCAGTAAAAGAGTAATAACAATAATGGATTACATTGAGTGAAATAATTGAGAAGCCGTTAGGAAATAATTCACACTCGGTCTCTATTGTTTTTTAAGCGTGGCGTGATGTTGTTTAATGTTCCAAGATGCCAGGGACGTGTCCAATTTGAGGATATGGCCGGACAGATTTAATTTTTCAGCGTGGTTCGACATAGGCGCTTAAAGTCCACATCTTTTCGGTGCTAAAATTGCTTGGCGTGATTTTTCTGGATTTTATGAACATATCAAACCACGGCTTTCAAAGAGGAGTTGATTCCTACCCAGTCTTTATTCTTTAACAGATCAAACTTAACATTTGTCAGTGATCATGCATACGGCAACTCTTGAAGATGTTGAAGAACTCTCCTATTGTACTGACATTTTTCTAAAATAGTTCTTTTGGTGTCAATTTCGGAAATTACCATACTTCCGTACCAAGCATAGGAGATGCAATACTAGGTTCAACGTTTGGTACCCATGGAGATGCTGAGACCACCGGACAAAGCATCCTATTTCTGCTATCTTATGATACCACGGCTATATGTCTCCAATTAATTTCGGTTGAAAATTTGAACTCGTCTACCTACAATCTCCGTCGACAACCAATCCGTCAAATCGACGCGCTCAACTTACCGTTGCCGTTCATGGGCTTCACATCGCTGCTGTTCGACGACTGATGCGACGAGACACTGTTCGGTGTCGACGCCGCCGCTGCCGTCGGCGTCCCCGGCTTGGTGTCCTTGCCCTTGCCTACGCCGCCTTCCGTCTTGACGCCAGGCGTCGCGGCTCCCCCCGACGCTTGCTGCTGCTGCGAGTCGCCGCCGCCGCCCGACGACGACGTCGTCTGCGCCTTTTGCTGCAGAAGACGCTCCTGCTTGCGGAACTTGGCGCGACGGTTTTGGAACCACACCTGTTGAAGAAGGCGTAAGGCGTCGGATTAGCTAAAGATTTGCGGAGGCGGCGAATCTAATTCAGTAATTTGCTTTAAGATGGTGAACGCGTTTTTTTCCTTGGCGCTGACATCGACGACGTGATTTTTAAGAATGGGTGGCGCAGAGCGACGCTGGTACGTGGGTGATGGCGAGGGGGGGGGGGGGGGCGCGTTTTTTGGAAGCGACGTGCTTCGGAATCAATGCTGATCGACACTGCATTAAGAATCATTTGTATGGCAGCGTCGACGCCGCACTAAACATTGTTTGAACGGGTTTAATGAGCGCTAACAAGCTTTTTACCAATCGCTCCGTGTGCACTCATGGGCAAGTCGACGGCTTGATCCGGTTAGCGCTCGGCGTTCGCTGCAGGGAAACCCGTGGAAAACTGCCGCCAGCGACCCGGAAAAACCGGTGGAAAAATGGCGATGTTTGGAGAGGGCCTGGCCAGGAGGGTGGGTGGTGGGGGGGAGGGGGAGATTGGAAAAGCGCGAAGGGAGTTAATCAAAAAACCGATAGTCAACTATTTGAGTTTCGGGTGGGTGCATGGCAGGGCACGGTACGGGCCGTGAGCTCGGGCATAAAACAACCGCCACTCGCTCGACACAAGAGTCAACTCGATGGAATCGTGACGTTTTTATATTGAACCCAACTACGCAATCTGCTAGTTTTTTTTCTCTCTCGGTTTTTCACTCAGGTCGGCGATGGCTTTCGGGGTCTCAATTGAAGCCTCGCACTCTAGAGTGTTTTTTCATCCACACAATTTGTATGAAACAATTTCCTATCCGTCGTTCGAACGGATTGGGGTTGATCGGTGGAGGCGCCGGGCTTACGACTCGTAGGACTAAACATGTGTCGTCCGATTTAAACTCTCGTTTGACTTGAGTCTAACAACAAACACCCCGTCACATGATGGGGCGTCGATAAAACCACCTTCCGACAATGGATCGTTCCACAGGCAAATTATTCATTGGCCTGAGCCTAACACCATGACGTAAGATTAATCCACCCCGCCAGCGAGCGCCACCCCTGCATGTAGCAACATCAGAAATGACAGATGTCTCTGTTTTGCTGGCATATTCTTAATCCTTATTAAATTAATCCTGAATGCCCACAAAACGTCGCGAGCTCAGAATCTAGTCGAAACGAACATTTGAATGGCGAACGCTTTGCCTCGGTTCTGTGTGCGTAATGTATTCTGTGGGGTCGGGAAATTCTCTGGCGTCGTCATTTGTTTCGCGGCAAGACGACTGCGCTCCCGTATAGGAAAATGGAACTGTCACAATTTTGCAAATGGCAAACTCGTTAGGATGTCAGAGAGATTTCCCCCGTTCCACCCTAGCCGGGGCTTTGCTGTACCTGTTCAGAAGTGTTACGAATGCAATTAGGAAAATGCGTGTTTAATTGGTTGATTAGATAATCTCGTCATGTAGAAATGTCACTACAGACGGATTTCAAAAGCCTTCGCAATCATATTAACCTGAAAATCGCGCTATGATGATCAACATTATACGCTCGCTTAATATCAAAAAGCGGTACGCGACTCATGTTTATGACGCGATATTTATATACCTACCACCGTCGTATGACCATCATCCACACACACACACACACACATGCACAAACGATCATTTTTATAGATCGACGTCCGAAGTTTTCCCGACGTCGTTCCTTTTACAGCTAATGGCGGCGCTCACCGTTTTCGAGCACGCTGCACTCGCAAGGATTGACGGCGTCCTACCATTGGGTTCGCCGTAAAACCGTTTTACTGCCGATTCGGGACGCGTACCGGAGGCCGGCTCGCGTCTCTACCGGGATTCCCCGCGAGTCCCGGTCCTGTATACAGTGGTGCTGGGCGGTAGCAGGTGGCTTGTCTTTGGTCTGGATGGTGCCGGCGAAGAGGCGTGCACGGCATTAAACTAATGCATGGACCCCTTCTTATTTACCTAACGTGGCTTCGAGCTAGTTGATCAATGATTGAGAGCTGGAGCTGTGTATGGACTAGCGCTCTAAGCCACATCAAACACGGGGTGTATGGGGTTGAGGTGGGGGTGGGCACACGCTGTCAATTGAACGAGGTGATTTAGTTGGCCGGATGCGTTTTGCAAAGGACTATGCATTCCTGGGTAGTGGGAAAGTTAGTGAATACAGCGTTCAAACTTGTTAGGCATGGTGTATTGAAAGTTTCTTATAGCCGAGTTGTTTTTAAAAATGTGATTCAATGCAACCATATTAATTCACACTGAAATATGCAAGAAGATAGTTCAAGTTTTCCAAAAACTTTAATTTGGCACATAAAATGCCTATTCGAATATACTTTGCCAAAAACTCATTGATTTCATGGATTAAGATTTTAATTCCCAGTAAGCACCAACAATTAAGAACGACTTTCACGATTCTTCTTCTGACAATAATCAACCTAACTGAGTATTGTTGTTATCTCAATGTGACATTTCATATCATATTTGGCACAAAAATGTTGTATTATATTTAAGAAATTTGCACTAAGTTTGAATGACAGAACAATCCCAGTCCGAGTCCATTAGATGTGATTAAATCTAGCAGCAGGACCGAAGCTACCAGACAGCCAGTCACCAAGCATTTCATATTAGTTCAATCGAGTGAAAGACATCGCAGCAGTAAGCATTCATACGCTTTATAATAGAGCTCACTGGTAGGACATGGGGTAACAGCCGACAAGATATTGTGGTGGTGCCAGAGGGTTGGACTTTGGAGATGGGGTTGATCTCTCCATCGAGTACATACATACAGTGGCTTTATATTTGCCCGGGGACAAGGGAACATTTTTAAGGGGGGACAGGTGGTACCTCTTGTTTAGTGTTTATCACTCTCGGGACATTGTAGTCTATGTGCGCTGCATAACACTTGAATAGATCTCAAAGCAATAGGCCAGCTTTGCTTGAATTTAATTGTCACACTTGCTTCAGAGAGTGAGTTTTTTTTTATTCGCGTCACTTTGATAGTTATATAAATGAATATAAATATAGTTTCTGTTTGAATGGGGTTGATTTGTAGCCGTCATGGCGCGCTGATCTGGGAGAAAGAATGTCCGAGGTTGAACATGTTGAGGCTATTAGAGACATGGTACATGGTGTTGAGCTTATTAGAAAGGGGTGGGCTTGTAATTGGCTGACACTGACTATGGTGTTTGGAAACTAAGTCAGCGGTTCAGCAAAGAGAACACAGATTAGGTTTTTTCTGACGTTGCGAAGGATATCGTGCTTTTAGATTTTGCTGGTCCATGTTATCATCTTTATCCTATTACGTGTTTTTCTGAACTTTGTTAAAAAAAGTCAGCTCTCTAGATCAGATATCATTGCTCCAAAAATGAAACATACTTCAAAATTATGAAGGATATGTGATGATGAATTCATAAATTTTGATTTAGAAATATCCTGTGGCTATATCCTTAAAATAACTTGTAAGCGTCAAGCTAAAAAAATTAAATCAGCTACCTTGCCCAAAAATGCCCCTTCCTCCAACCTGTCAGGGACAAGTTTAGTGCGTGCTAAACGCCTTCCTATCCACGCGCCACTGCGACACAGATGTGCGTCGGGCAAGTGCGTGGGACCCTTGGACAAAGCGGGTGGGGGTGCTCGCAGAGTGTGACCCCCCCCCCCCCCGTCACGGCACGTGGGCTACAACACATTGTTGAGCATGATTAATATCTGTGTGACGTAACAATTTCTATTTCTTCACTCGCTCGCAGTCGTGATATCACATTGTGTATGATAGTGTTCTCTGCTTGCCGACTAGACTCTCATTATTACTAATGGAAGTGGGAAAAATGTGTGCTCCAAATTGTTGTAAATCAAAACGATAAATGGTCGCTTGTAATAGCCAGCTATTATGTGTCTCTCGTGAGTTTTGTGTTTGTGTTTGTATTGTCAGAAAAAGTTTGGCGTTTTTTTTTTGCAGACAATATTCAGTGGATTTGGTCGCAATCTTTTCTGTTCTCTAAGTTGTTAAAGCATCCCGAATTAGCTGTTCGATCGGAAAAAGAAACATAAATGAAGAAGGATAATCTTTACTATCATAAGCCGTAATTTCAATCAAATTTGCGACATTATTCGCAAATTTAATTCTAGCCAACAATAAATCACTCAGAGAGACCATAAATTGCAAAATTCAACAACTTCTAAACCAACCGTCAGTCCAAGATACTTCAATAGGCTTAATTTTCAATCTCTTACTATCTTTGAAGCCAATCGGTCCAATTGTTAATCCCCACGGAGCAAACGTCGATCTACCCAAGCAGACAACAATACTTCTTATCAATCGGTGTCATCCTCCCCGCCAACCCCCCACTAGCAGAACGTCAGGGCAGCGTCCCATCGCAGATTAGATGCCGATCAGGGGGGGGGGGGTTGAGGGGGGGAGCACAAGACACGCAGAGCTCTATCTGTGATTAAGTTTCCCGGCTCCAGTGGATCGTTATTGCATCCTCATAATCGGCAAATGACTAAAGCAATTAAGAGATGCAGGGCCTTATGTCGGGAGGTCTGCAAGTGTAAGCTGGTTCTCTAAGTGGTATTGAATGCAGCGGGTGCAGCCAGGAGGGAACGGAATCAATTTAGATTGTTGAAGCGTCGAATTGATGGGTGCAGCTCGTCGAATAAGTAATCTCTAAAGTGGACGGTTTAATGTGTTTCCCGATTAGTTATTTCTGGATGCAGTTACCAGACACCTTGCGTAATAATCAGATTCTCGATTCATTGGTCGTTTCCTGATTTCGCACTTCATAAATTCGTTCAGAATTATGCTTTTGATAAAACTGTTGAGATTTTTTCCATATTTGGGGTGTGTATGCAACAATGTAAACGACCACCGCCAAAATATAGTGGTAGCATTTTTCTTCTGTCAGCTGATTACTTTTAACTCCTCCCTCACAAAGAACCAGCGATAAGTGAACAATTTTAAACTCAAGATGAAAATATGTATCACTTATTCATGCAGTCACTCACGGAATCACTAAGAAAGAGAACGAACGAATGGGATTCTTGCGTCGGGTTTTCATGCAAACTTGTGTGCCGACGGCTGCATTTTATTTCCGGCCGCTGCAGGGATATGACCCGCTCAAAAGTGCGAAACTTAAAGTAGAAAGTGGGCCCCGGCATGACGCGTGTCTAGTTGATGAACGACGATGTCGACTGCGTTGATCTGAGGAATGGTTCGCACGCACCGCCTCTCAAGACAGAAACGAGAAGGTGTTCTGAAGGGAATTATAAATATTTCAGTGACCTAAAAGTGGAAATTTTAAGCGTAGAATTGTTGCATATTGAAAGAGTTCTGTCGCCGACTAAAAAGGAGCTAAATTTGCTGTGTTTTTATTTTATTTCATGAAAAATGTCCAACTGCAGAGATGATTAAACTATAGTCATAACTCGGCAATTAAAGTGCACACTTCAGTGGCCGCACTGTACATACTTTAGCAAGATAAATTCCGGCATTCATGTGTGACTTTTAACTCATGTCCTCGGACTTTTGTATTTACGACTGCCTGACTAACATGTGCGTGTGGTTTTCAAAACGCTGAGGACATCGGTTACACCGCGAGGCTCGTATTCGCACTTCAACCCTTTTTGGCAAAATTCGCCGCCATATATTTTCTCACCATGTGTGCTCGGTTGTTGTCAGCTGAGGCCTATCAGGGGTTGGGGGAGGAGGGCGTTCGCACCCTTGTTTGGTCAATCTGTTGGTCTATAATTGCCCGTGGAACTCGGTTTGGGGAAAATTGTTCGCCTGGCGCCCATTGGAAGCGTTAGCGTGCAAGTATCACATCGGCGTTTTCTCGTCCACGGAGATAATTTTCATAATGGCCGTGGAATATAGGAAAGTCGTGATGATAAAGTCATTCTTGATGATAATGTTGATACTCCCCGTTTTTCATTGTATAGTAAAACTACATGGACATACGTATCTCTTTTCTCATCGCCTGACGTCGGAGGGTAAAACAGCACAAACGTTTGAATCTCTTTCTGGTCATGATAGTAACTAGTAAGAAAACAATTCTGTACGCTTACAAAATTCATTGATGACACAATGTTCCAAATTACCATTAACATTGTAAAACAACAACAAAAGTGATACAGTAATCGATACAATAAAGCGAACTAAACACGCAGAATTTTCTCGTTCACTATTCATCCTTGTGTCATTAAATGTGACGACAACCATCTAATATTTCCTTTGAACAACACTGCCGTCCAAATCCGAGCCTAACCCGCTTACAAGAGCGCGACACGTGAAACAATTACCGGCAACATCCCCAGTCACGTGTCCACACTTCACCCTTGGCAGGGGCACGACGGCCACCCCCTAACCGGTCGCCGAGATCCGATACCCGTGCGTCCTCCAGTGCCCCCAGGTCACGTGGCAGCCACGAGGCCAGTACGCGCCGAAATGTCGCACGACAGATCACGATAAGAGATAAGAGGTCGAGTGGAAAATGGTTGACGATTGGTCGCGGTGCTTGACTCGGGGATGGCGATTTGACGCGGTTGTCGCTTGGGCGGTGTGATTGGGGGGTGTGGAAGTATTGTTGAGACTGCAGGAGTCTTGTTGGTTGAAAGAGTGGGATTTGATACGGATAACTGGTGTGGGAAATAGTTTGCCGGATTTCTCGGTGTGTTATTGTAGTTGACTGGTCAATTAGTTTGTTTCGCGTCGTCAAGTTTCGCGCGGTTCGTTTGGTTGGAGGGCGCGAAAAGTTTTGCTAATTTCGTGTGAAACCCGTCTGAGAAATTCGTTCACTTTTACACAGATGACTGCCCTGTAGCCAGAAGTGAAATGTTGTAAGCTTTTTCTGCCGGAGCAATTTATTTCTACTTTTTGATCCAGTTTTCTATATGAACGAACCACCTTTTGCATGTTTACCACGATTTCCCTCGCACTGCGCCAGTCTTAGAGTTTCATTAAGTTTTTTAAGGACACTGGATATAGTTCAGCATTGAAACTTAAAATCTAAATGTTATTTAATTATGGCTTCTACTAAAACCGCCCGCTTGTGCGATGGAAACTTTTGCAGATCCTTCCGTTTCATACATTCTCTGTTAAAATTATAAATGGAGATTTTCGGTTATGTTTGAACATTGAATTAAATCTCATAAAATACATCTGCTTGATAAAATAAAACGATTTTCTTTGTAATGGGCATCTCGCGGCTGTGCCTAATTCTGTATTGTACTAGCAATTAAGACGAGATATTAAATTATGGCATTGATTTAATTAGACTGTCTTGTCGATGAAAGTCATGGGATTCGTGCTGATCCCCAAAATAAGTGCCGATGTGTCGTACCTGTACTCGCGCCTCGGTTAGGTCGATTTTCATGGCGATTTCCTCTCGCGTGTAGATGTCGGGGTAGTGTGTCTCTTGGAAAGCTCGCTCCAGCTCTTTCAGCTGAGCCGATGTAAAGGTCGTACGGATCCGCCGCTGCTTCCTCTTCTCTGTCAGAACGCCCTCGTGTCCGGGGTACACTTTGTACGGCAGGCCCGCTGCAAGAAGACAGGCCGGGGCGTTAAAAAATGGCAGAAATCTTTCAAGGTGTGCTCTAGTGTGCTCGCATAGCAGCGAAATTTCCAAAATCCTGAATTAATATTAGACACATGGACTTTGGCCACGTGCATTGGTGTTCACGGGTTTAAGAACAATTTAACGCCATGACAATCAGATTAAAAATATATATTACAGTATCAGTCTAAAACCCTCGGCATTTTGACACGATTGGATAAGAGGAAAATTAGGGTAAATGTCTCGTTGATGATTGTACAACTGTGCTTCTTGTTCATTCTGATTGTTCTGTGGATAGAATTAATGATTAGATAAATTATTATCGCATAAAATAATCGTTAACTGCATTTGATTTAGTATACCATAGTATTGATATCCTTCAAATCTTTGAAAATCGTAATACAAACTCAAAATATTACACCACTTCATCATAAACCCATCCTCCTTACAATTAGCTGATTATAAGACACCATCAAATCCATAACCAGCAGAGAATCACTTAATCATCGAATCATGGCCAACAAGTTATACGACCCATCATTCCAAGCCTCCCAGCAAATCGCGATGAATCAGCTAGAAGCAGCGAGAAAGGACGCTAGTCGAGGGAGGATGATGGCGTCCTAAACGCCTCCCTCTGCTAGAGCTGGCAGTCGAACGTCTTACCCTTCGTCCCCACTCCCATTCCCACCCCCTTCCCCACCCCCTAGACGACACGACTTCCTCGGGCACATTCCCGACGATCGATAGAATAGCAAATGGCGGAGCAAGACGCCGTTGGGGAGAGAGAAGAGAGCACAGAACGTGCACTGAGCAAGCTAATTTCAAACAACAACAATCGACATTCGACGGAATGCCTGCTTTTAGTGTAGACGGAGAGTCATAACAGAAACTAGGTGGTTCGAGCATGGTTCGAGATGTTGAATTGAAACGGTTGCTGTTGATGTAGTTGTGTTGGAGTGGGGTGGAAGGAGTGTAGGTGCAGGGTCTTTGTAGATTGCTGGTAAATTGGCATTAGAGCAATAGCGTTTCATCATCCGTGTATAGAAAGCCAGCTATTTGTCCAAACAGAATTTAGACGTTTGAGTTCAAAGTTCTCTATTGAATGAATACCAGTGTATACATTTGAGGGATTGAAAATTGATATTCGCATTTGTGGATAGCATTTTAGTACAACTTAGTACTTTCGTATGAAGACTTAACGACTCCGTTTAAACCATAGTCTTTCGTCTAGATTGATTAAGATTCACTGGTCACTAAAATCCTTCGTCAAATATACCATCAAGTACCTTTTGATGTTTTTTTTAACAGTAATTTTGAAGTTGTGACAACCTACTCTCCAACAGATGCACAGATTCACTTATGGTGTTTTTAACTGGTCTGCAACGGTGCGGTATTGAAACTTGCACGACAATGTCATGTCCAACGATTGGTTTGCACCAGGTCCGAAAGAAAGCGCTCGTTTTTAAACACGTGATCACTAGCTGTCAGTGCATTTATTTGTTTTCCAATTACACCATCGAAATTCTCGGAGCAAGAAAAGTGCACCGAGAACGAGCAACTCTGCGAGTCGAACGCGTGAAAGTTGCATTGGGACAGAGTCTCATGCCCAGTCGAGCACATCGATCAACCCCGGTGCACACCCAGGACGCACCGGGGCAGCCAGTCGAATACGCCATGAAGACCTTTGCATGTCCTTACTCCATACTGACTTACTTTCAAAGCAAAACGCCAAAGGTATGCATGAAAGGATGGTTGAAAAAAATCTCATGCATTTGTCCGTTTACTCCCCGTTTTCCCGTCGCAGCCAAGCGCGTGTTTTGCAAATCGCAGAGCAGCGGTGAAAGAGTGTGTCCCGAACCGAATGGGGTAGTTTTTCCAACTGTCAGCGCCGCGCTCGCGGTGGAATGACTAATACGCGACTCTCGCCCATTGAAATCGCTGCAACATTTCACACTTCACATCGAGCGCCTAGGCTCAGTCATCTTCTTGGTCCACCCTCCCCGTCGCCGACATTGTCTGCGCGAGAAGACGAGAAACACTCGTCCCATGCTAGCTGCGACCCCCCTGACTAGGATGTCGCAATGTATTTTGTTTCTCTTTCACCGGTGTGAATCAAGTGGTTCTGCAACGACAGTGAAACACCTGCAGCGGTGAATTTGTTCATTATGCCACAGAAATATACTGGAATTTCAATTTTTAACTTTTTAACCTTTTAGCTTCTAAATTTGTTTTAATGTCGAGTACCGACAAACATGTAAATTAACACAACTGAAAACTCACCATGAATAAAAGTAAGCTCGGTAAAACTCGGTTGACAACTTCTGAGGCAATCTTAAGCTTTCTCCAGAGCCAACCACGCCTTCTTTTTGGGACAAACTCCCGCTTACAAACTTGTATTCTCCAAGTTCAATTTAATAGGACATACCAGTACATATACAACCAGGCAAACCCAAACGCGAATGCAATTTAAATTGCTTAAATAAGAAAATTGCATTTCTTCTTGCGACGACCGCGCAAGGGGGAATACCAACTTCTACGCATTTCCACGCATTTCCCAACGACACGAATAACACTCAAAGAGAAAATGAAAAGCCTCTAGATAGAGATGAAAACGTGGGTGCGTTTTCCTGCCAAGTCCCCCATCCCACGACGTCAGGACTCACGACTGCTCCTGATGGCAGGGTAAAGAAGGAAGAAGGAACCCGCTACTGTCTGCCAAGGTTCGTCTGCAAATAAAGAACCTCCGCACGGCGAAGAGAAGGCAGCGATTCGGAGCGGGCGTAGATTAGGCAAATGTTGGAAACCGTGGGGGACGGGACCTCGATAAAGAAACCCAGCCCGATGCCACGAAGGCAAGTCGTAAAGAGGATGAATATCGGGTATAGCCGAACCAGAGATGAATTTAAAGCAATCGTGCTGTTTCTCGCATCATGCAAGGAAGAGGAGGTTGTAAAAGTAGACGGTTAATATTGCGATTACCATTTCCCAAAACTATCTTTTAGAGCATTTTTAGTGTTTTTTCTGATCTTATGATTTTCTATTTTGAAATAAACTTGGAACAACGTGTCTGCTTTCCGGGGGTTGGTTAAAATGTTGGTTAAGTACTAACGAAGGGTTGGCCGAAAGATACTGATCGTTTAGAACATTGACTAGCGATTTTAATTTCCTAGTGTTGGTCTCAGAATTGTTAGCAATATATCGGTCTTAAAATACAAAACAAGTCTCCCTCTAATAAAAAACTGCAATGCATCTCGATAGCAAAATTGCATTATGAAATGTGTTTCAAAATCCTTTCATTAATTTACTTATGTTAATGCACCTAAAATGTATTCCACGCAATAATCTGCGTGGTGAATACAGATTCCTCAGCCACCACATGCCCTGAGGCTGCTGCTAAATCTTCTCCCTAACCCACTAGGGATTGTTTTGCTAAGAGGCAAATTAGCAGCCCCGGAAGTGTGTATAGGTGTAAGTACGCACATGAACCGATTCGACCACAGTGGGAGCTTAGTGCGGATAAATATTGTAGCAGTGGGTTGGTAGGACCGCACGAACACCGCAGAACAGTGTTCGTGAATGCACAATATGAGCGCTCGGTAAACCGCTAAACCCTTCGTGCCAATTAGAGACTAATTCAGGAACTCGATTAGATTCAGGATCTTTGCGTTACACTGGAAGAAATACCTTTATCCTCTATATCGGGATGACGGAGTAGAAAGATTCTAAAATCGTGTATATGTGTGAGTCGTAATTAGCGGTTGGGCTTGTTATTGCTTCTAATTTTATACGAGGATGCTTGAGCTTTATAGAGTAATCTGCTACAGTTGGGTGAGGAGAAAACATGTGATTTGCTCGTGTTTGGGTTGGTATAAAATAACAAATGGAAGAAAAATACGAAGCTTTGGTGGTAACTGTTCCAGGGATAAACTATATCATTATCTGTACAGCCATTCCGGAAATAGAAAAATACCTTAACGATAAGTTCAAGATATCAGTGCCACATTTTACTGATTAGTATCGCTGAATTCAGGACGCTCTCGAGCCAGACGTGATTCAATCTAAATTATTTTCAACCAGCTAAAAAAAATCGTATCGTAGTTGTGTCGTTGAGAGTTGGGAGTAGCGTCAACCAGCGTTTAGAACAGCGATGGACAGCAACAAAGGCCAATTCCGGCAAGTTTGCAACCATGCCCCGACACTTCCGACATTGTCACCTAGAACTTAAAGAGGTCGGTGCTACAATTATCCGACAAAGAGGCATACGTTCTGCGCTAGCCGACCAGCAAGACTGGGTTGAACCGGCTGCTGGCTGCCTAGCCGAGTTCGATCCACAGGGAAGATTTAGCGGCGGACGATTTTCCGAGCCGAAACCAGTGAGATATTGGACGCGTAATTGGAAGCGACGTTCCGCAGGCTGTGCGCCCGTCTTCTGCAGAGACGCCGCTAGAATCAGGACCAAGTCGACGTCCTCGAACACATCCTTCGCTTTTGCATAGCACCCCGGTAGAGCCGCCATTTCATCAGAGTCAAAAGAACAGTCGAAGTTCAAGTAGATTTAGTTGGGAATGATGAAAAATCAAGGGCACCTTGAGGCTCAAGACGCTAGGCAATCATACAAAATATTGCAACTTAAAGACAGCATCCTCTTTAGACGAACGTGCCGCCAAAATCCACCAAATCCATCTCAAACTTCAAACAATCCCACAAACACACGCACAGCGAGGGTGATCTGTTTTTGGTCAATGCTCAAAATTGCGACCAGCCTCGCGCCCAATGCGCTCAGCACGACGACCGCGCACCCTTCCACGTCTTGGATGATAACACACTTATCCCCACCCCGTTCGCGGCGTGCTGGAGAGCGGCGGGCGGCTCCAGACCAACCCTGCAAACTAGATTATGCACAATAAACTTTCGCTCGGTATTAAATTATTTAATTTCACGTCGTGGGCGCGAAGGCGCGGGCTACAGCAGGGGGGACTGCCCGGGCGTCTCGGCAGCCTCCTCTTGACGGCGTGCTGAGGTTGTAACCTTGTTAGCTAGGAGGCGGCGGCGGTGGAACATCCCGGCTAACCCGGTAGGCGATGCATCTGAGTTATGGTCTTATAATGTTAGGGAATGAGAAAAAGAAGGTTGCCCTTCCAGTTTCGAAGGAGCCGCGTTCCGGTTCGCTCGGCCCTGGCCGGTGTTGTCTAGTTTCTAGTTGCCGATGGCACTTGGAAGGTAGTGGATGTGGTGGCCGGCATCTGCGGCGGGTGACGCTTTGGTGAATTGCGGGCACTGCTTGGTGACCACGTGAGTTTTGAGTGAGGAAGTTAACGACTCGCTTCTGTGTGCGCGAACGTGAAAATGGTGGAAATTGTGCGACACGTGATTGGTGAGGTAAGATCCTAGCATGGGTGCTGTGCTGGTCATGGCAACTCAATGAGAGAGCATTACTGCATTTTCTGAGCAATTTTTAATATACCTCAGTTCCCATAGTGTTTTATTCTTCTAGTGCAATCAGTGCAATCCTTTTTATGAGGATTTGGATTACTGTGGAAACTATTTATCTCGATAGTTCCGTGTGAAGAAGGCAACCCGTGAACCTGTATCCACCTGTGCATACTTATTACAACAAGTTTGCCTCTGTGATCTTTTTTTGAACATTTCGAACCACGTACATAAAGATAAATCACCATATAAGAAGAAACATCAGCTGAAACAACTTGAGAAAATCCTACAATACGATACGATGCCTCGTGCCGTAACCACATTCAGTGCCGGAAAATTCTGACATTATATCCTTGAAAGTGTACTCACTCTGTAGGTTCATGGTGGACGGAAACATGGGCGCCCTGTGGTGCAGATGGTCCTGGTGATGTGGCCGAGCACCCATCACGGCGCATTGTCCGCCGCCTCCAGCGGGATGATGGTGACCGACGCCCATGTGTCCGCCGCCCGCCGACGCCGGGTTGTAAGAGCGCGCCATGGAAGCGGCGGCGGCCGTGTAGCGGTACGCAGCTTGTGACATTTGGCTGCACGAGGTCAGGTCACCGTAGGAGCACGGCATGTTGCCCAATCCCGTCGGGTCCATGCCTGCCGCTGTCAGCGAGCAACTGGAGGCGTCGAAGCCGGCAGCCGCGGCCTGGTTTAGGTACGAGTAGTCCATCTTTGGGCGTTGCGACGGGAAACGCACGGTTCTTCAAGGAAACTCGACGTCTCGGCGAAAGTTTGGGAGGATCACAGTGTTTCTATTTTGTGTCAACGACGAAGTTCATTAAATTCTACACAGTTTTGCACAAAATGAATTGAGTTTCTCACGAAGTCTATCTACTGTTCGGGTGTCGGTTTTAAAAATCAGTCAACCGTTCACAACTGACGCGAAAATCGAAAAGTGTTCTAAAAAAAAATACTCACACATTCGCAGAGGATTTGAACCGACGCCGAAGCTAATCCATCTCGACACCGATGAAGTCAACAACAACACCGAATAAATCAAAACCACCACGTGACGTCGCCTCTAAAATTGACCCCGAGTAGAGCAAAAAACGTCCCGAAGATTTCAGCACGAAACAGAATTAGCCCGTGAAGAAGAAACGCTCGGCGATATTTCTTCAGAGAATCCTATAACCGCGTTCGCCTCAAACCAGATTAGCGAATTTAAATTAATAACCAGACGTTGCAGCAACCCCTTCGGCCGTAACGCGGCGGCACGAGCCACGCGAGCTAACTCGCCCGGCTAACTCGATGTTGACGACGCCGACTAACGTCGTTAGCTGCAGATTGCTCGAGTCGACGGGTTAGTCGTCGATCTCAGCTTCTTGCCGCGCCGGAGTAACCGCTCTTCAATGGCGCCTAATCGAATCAACAGCCCTCCTTCTGATATCAAATTATGGCTATCACGTCTAATATCGGCGGCTACGCGCGGACGGCACCACCGAAGAGGAGGATACTGGAGAGCGACTCGCTCGCGGTCCGAACAGAAATCAAATGATAACCTTAATTCAATAAACCGTGCCAGGAAAACGCCATGCCCTGTGTGCGACTGGGTGGCGGATGGTAGGGGTGGTTGGGGGGCGGAGGGTGCGAGGGCGGAGGCGTGGTCGAGGGGAAACAACCCCGTGCTGTTGTCAGGACAACGGCGTCGTCCGGCGTCGTTATTGGTCGGCGTCGCGACGGCGACGTCGTGGGGAACGCTAGCAACACGCGACGTCGCTGAGATCGGCAAACAGAGGCGCGCGTGGTGACGTGCGTAAAGACTCTGCGACGTGTGTTTCGAGTTTGTCATAAATCTTTGAGAGGGATAATTTTTTACTAATCCTCAATTAGATATTTTTTAAAACTCTGTTGTGTTCAGTCGGGTTTATTTTGATCAAAACGACAGAAAGTATAAAGAAATCCCATAAAATTCTGAACGTTAAACGGGATTTGTTAAATTTTAAACAAAATTTATATTTTTTTGCTACAGGTAGCAAAAACCCTAGCAGCTCCAGTAAATTCCCAATTAAAAACTGCGACAGATTTTTTGTTTCGAAGCCCGCATCAATAGACCATCGCAATTCAAAAATGGCCCACGTCACTTCTCGCACGTCGTCCCTAATTATCCACCCTCGCTGAAAACTAGCAATTAATCAATTATGGCAATCAATAATGAAACGACATATTTTCTCTGCGCTAATCTAATTGATTTCGAAAACAACGTGTACACATAGCACATAGACCCGCGTGTCATGTCACTCGACGGACAAACAAATTAATTACTCAGTGTCCAGCGTGCACTGCATTCCGTCACTGCATTGCGATCGCAGCGCTGCGCTCTACAAAACACACAGCGTATAAATATCCAATTAACACTATTTAAAATTTATCGCCTCAAAAGCCGGTCGCTGATTGGTTCGATAATCCCAGTGAATCGACCGTTACTTTAGTTGAGTTCAAAAAGCGATAACAGTGATAGTTCGTTTCGAAAGCCGTTGCGCTTTGCTGCTAGATTACGGATTTCTGGCTGCACGTTGAATCGCTCTAATACTGCCTTGATCGCGCATAATTCCATTACCTAATTATATCCCCATCGCTACCCCCAACCCTCCCCAACCAACCCGTTTTGGAATACATATATATATCACGGTTTACTATTAACTAAACTCACTATAATCTAATTACAAAAGCTAAGTCACTTAATATCAACGATAATCAGAATGCAATCGTGCTGCTAGGACGCCGTTAAGACGTTGGCGTTAACGTCTCGCAGGAGAGCGCGGCTTGATAACGGGCCGTTAGTTCTGTCGACGCAGGCAGCGACCGCATGAGTGGTGACTGTAGTTTTCCAAACGATTGTGTTCTCTGAAGGATATCTAGAGTTTATGGTATCATCAGTGTGAAACGCGTTGGGGGCCGAGGGTTAGTGGGGGTATTGGGGTGGCATGTCAGGGGAACTCTAACGTTGTCTTAAAGTTTAATGTGAGCTGAAATGCTCGAATGGATGCAAAGGAAATGGACATGTTTTTCCTGTGAAAATGCTGTCGGCAAGATTTTTAAGGTATACCTACTGAACCAAGAAAATTGCAATGTTCCTTCACAAAAGCCAGTTGTGATAAGAGGTTATTTTTTAAAGTGTCTTTTCTCCGTGCAGGTACTTATCTATTGCTTAATTTTCAACCAGGATCAAGAATGATAAAATATGAACAGCGAATTTGCAAATAATTTTGCAAGTACGCCGACTGTGTCACAAAAGTAATTTGTGCAATTGGACAATGGCTGTTGACAATTTTCAACGACGTGCCAACAGTAAATTTCACCCCTAATCGAATCACATTTTAAAGAAATTAATTGAAAATTCGTTGATGTTTATCTCGTAAACGTGTCACTTTCATCCGGAAATCAAACTGACACCGAAATTCGATTACCATTTTCACAAACTCGATTGCTACGCGATTGATTCATTCGGCGGCGACGTGGAAAACAGTCGAAAAAAACATGTTGCAACCCGAGTCCGCAGTTCGAAATCCGATTACGCTCGCGCGCCTCCCGATTGACGTGCGTGACGTTGCGTGCGACGTCGCACGCACTTTGCGGTCGACGCGTGCGCGGCGGCGCGGAAGTTACGCGTCGCGTTGAGGCTTAGCGAACGCGACGCGCGACATTTAATAAGCGACGTTATTGCGCGGCGCCTGGCAGGACGACGCTGCCCCTGCCAAGAAGGCAGGCCGCAGAGCAAGGACGGAATCTAGACCTGGGCCAAGGATGGCTTGAAACCTGTTTGGAAACAAATATAAAATGTGATCAAACTATTTTCATCTGCTATTTATATCTGCGAACTTCATTTTTTTTTCGTTCAAACAAAACAAAATATTTGTTCTTCAATCTTAAGCCGTCAATATATGTCCAGACATTGCAAAATCTGTACACTGTGACTGATTTCAATTAAATTACTTGAAATAACACTCGTACGAACGATATTTTCAACAGTTTAAAATAATTTCGATTGCTTAACCTTGGAATCATGTGACCTTGAAGTTGACATAGTGTTAGCTAATCACACTCAAAGAAAAGTTAGGCTTTCCTGCTGAAGTTTACCTTCCTCTCTGCTGGAAACTTCTGCTGAATATTGACTGCAATCATGTATCATTATTTTTCTTTGTCGATAATTAAATATTTAGCTTGATAATAATAACAACCATTTCACTGTATTTAAATATCATGCACCGTAATATTTTCAAATTCGCGATCGCACTCAAGTTCAAATCGTGGCACTCCACACAATCTTGTCCTATACACAATTACTAACCTGAATGAGTTTACCAAGGAACTGCAAGGAACGGCTTAGCAAGGAACAACTGGGAACGGAACGACTGAGAAAATTACGACTGGGCAAAGAACGGCTGACCATAAAAATACAAATTTGAGCAAGGAACTCTACGATCGATCATACAGCATTAGCTTAGCTTGAGACAAGTGCCAGCTCTGGCCACTTCGTCTCAATTGCCTGGTCCACATAGATCATCCATCTCCCACATCAAACAACAACACCTGTAGCACAGCACGACGGTGTCGTCATCACGCACGGCGTGCTCTTATCACTAGCACACGTCACAACACGGGTAGCAGTGACACGCACATGTTCTGCTGATTGATCGTTCGGGGGTTTCTTGGAGACTGTGGTGAAATAAAAATGAAACTACAGTGCTAGTGTTCGAATTCAAAAAAGTAAGTGAAAAGTTCGAAATCCCACAATACATTGGAAGAATGTATGCGGATTTTGGTACGTTCATCCCATTTGGCTATAGTACCTTTATAGTTGGTTAGGAAATGGATATTTTAAAGCGGCTGTTGGTGTGGACGAATCAAAAAAGACGATGTGATATGTTTCATTCTTTTGATATCAATTTTCATCAGCAAAAATCTTTTTTGTCTTTCTCTTGTTAAGGAAGTTCAGTATCGTAGTGTCGTTTCTTTGTTGCATCCAATTCCCCGGCGAATTAAAAGCTCCACAACTTTTATGACAACAAAAACATATCGCTCGTAGATCGTTGCTTGGCCTACTCCTGTCCTGGAACAAAAGTATATTTACCTCTTTCGGGTATTTGCAGCGCGGAGCGGGCGTGGGGCGCAAAGGAAGAGAAAACGACGACCGAATTAGCTTTTAACGAAAATTGTATACTATCCGAGTTCCTTTTCCTCTCTCTGGCTCCCCCGTCCCCGCCACACCCCCTAGTCGCGGCACGGTGGAACATAAAAGCTTCTCTTATCCGCCACGGCATAAAGATCATCCCCGTGTTGTTCGCTCCCCACCGCCCCCCGTCCTGCCCTCTTTCCGACGTTGGCAAAGTCGCTCCGCGTAATTTGTCCAAGACGTTAGTCGGGGGCGGTGGGAACAGCGGGGGTGAGGGAAAGCCGAAAGCGGCGTAAGGGACCTCCAGGTAATGGGAAAAAGGATTCGTGGAGACATGTGTGCAGAGTTTCGTTGCCCAAATGGGCGCAATCATATTTGAAATTCCCCTGGATATAGTTCCTTATTTTCATGCTTCGTTGGTAAAGTTATTGCTGAAAATTGACAGTCTTAATTGTGTAGCAATGTAATTGTCACGCCAATTAAACAAAAACAAATATCTGTGACCTTTCTGAGACCATAGACATGAATCAGATAAGTATATAATATTCTTATGATTCTCACCTTATGTTTAAGATGCATGAGAAACGACTACTCTACCGATGGATTGTGTGTTTTTTTAAAGGTGTCACAGAAACTAAGAAACCTCGATATTTTAAAGAAAAATGTTTAAAACATTGAGCAACAAAACTGCAATTCTGTCAAATTACGGCAGCTAAATGCAGCGCCAGCAAAGTTTCCCGTTGGCAGGGCTAGACGCCACTGGCAACGCAGGCAACGCTAACCCTTGACATACCTTCGTGGAGCAGGCAAGATAATGGAACACCCCCCCCCCCCCCCTCCCCCGCCCCGCATGGTACATCACGACGACCCAGCGCAATTGCTTACGTCATTCCTTACGTTCATTACTGCAGCAGCAGCAGCAAGAGTTTAATTGCACTGACTGGTGTCGTGTGCATTGTTTTGTTTTGATTCAAGAGATTATTTCCCTTTTTGTTGCCGAATCAAATGTTGATTCAATTGTTGGTAGCAGGAAATGGAGGATGAGGTTATAGCTGGCGCGCGCTTGCGAATGAGATGGGAATACGTGAGGGAAATGTTATACTTTTCTTTCGGCGGTTGCACGAACTGAGAACAACGGAGTGTGGAACACTGGATGTTTGTTTGAAACCCGTTATTCGCTATCGACAATGTCGTGAATGTTCACAATAAAAGTTATAGAAAGGGTGAAAGAAATTGTTCAGTTTTCATTGGTATTTTATTGAGAAAAAACCCTAGACCTGAGACCTGAAACCGAGATGCAGGGAATTTAAAAAATTGAACAACTTTAGGTACAATAACAGCATTTTAAATACGAAGTGTTTTTCAACCATATAAACAGAAACAACCGCATTTGAAGTATGTTTTCGCTCATACATTGTTTTTAGTAACGGGTTGGTAAATTTCTTTAAAATCCTAAGAAATTTCTCAAATCTTCACGGATTTTGTCAAAACTTAGGGGAAAAATACTCCACAACTCAATGGGTTTTTCATTAATAAAAGTGCGATCAGGTTTGTATTCTCAAAACTTACAAGAGAGTGTCCCCTCACCAGCACCTCATAGACTAACGCAAAAATAATAACCTGCTACATCTCGATCCAACGAATCAATGCAACGATAAATCGTTCTCCCGGCGACTGCCAAATGTCACCGAATCCCGTGCAACCCTGGGAACCGTCGCCAGCAAGGGGTGCGCCCGAGTCCCGACCCTTCCGTCGCACAACACAATACGCTACGACCGGCATTTGTCAGCCGCCACGCGACGCCCGTTCCGACGCCAGATGGCATCGCGACGCCGGCGTCGTCCGCGAGATCAAGTGTTATTGGTGGCAAGTGCATTTCCGTACAATGGAGCTCACGAGATCGAGCAACCCCAGCCCCACCTCTGCCGTCGCCCACCCTCATCTCGGGCTGCCCCCGCAAAAAAAAAAAAACACCTGCGGTTCGTACTCGAGTAAATTGGTGGGTGGGTGTTGAGGCTGTTGTTCATCTTCCTCTAAGTGGTCTACTCTCGTACGGTGCGGAATTGTAACTGACGTTGTTTTGGAAATTGTAAATGTGGATTTATTTCGGAATCTCGTTTTGAAAACGTGCTCTGTGCAGTTAATTTTCAGAACTTCGTGTTATTTAGAAAAACTTCAAAATCAATAGATTATTAAACGGATCTATTCATATGCTATATTTTGTAAAAAAAAAAAATGAACCAGCAAGTCAAATAATTTATTTTATTTTGTAAAATACAGCTTCAAAAATAGATGCGTGCTTTCTCTTCCCTCCAAATCTTAAGTTTCTCATGCATATTTTAGCTCGTACAATAAAGTATCAAGTTATGGTATTTTCATCTTATATAAGAATCATCATGGTACAAATGCCAGATCACTCAGGCTTCTAGAAAAGCTATGGTAATATCTGTGGTAATACCTTACCGACATTATCAAAAGAACATTTTACATTCCCTAAACAAGCGGCACATCTTTTCAAATTAACCACCTCAAGCTAATTTCCTGGAATGCCCGCCGAAAATTTCACTGTCCCGTCCACTTCTATCGCCTCCCTGTAGCAGCCCTTCCCGAGGGATGGCCGATCTCGGGCCTCGATGGGAACTTCAGGAGAGTGTCATCCCACGACAAGTGTCCGCGATGCGTGCGTCCCTCGAGGCTCGAACCCCGGGCCCCCCGTTGCCCGCACGACCCCCGTAGACCCGAGGGAGCTCCCGCTTGGTGGGGCCTTGTTTTCGTGGGCGATCTCACGCGAGCTGCCCCCTTTATACATACTACTCTATTCTAGGTGGTGGTAGTGTAGGCATAGAGATGGGTTGGCTGCAGAGAAAGGTTTTATAACCGAATTCGTGGGGCTGATGTTTTCACGTGGCTTTAAAGGAAATGTTTATCAAAGACTTTAATCCATCAGATTGATACCTCGCCAATATGTACTGATAAATGTAGTCTTGAAGAGGGCATAACAGAAATTGTAAGTTTTTTCATGATTACAACCACCAATCAAAATGGCCGATTAGATAGACGTCTTGCAACATTCACACACAAGAGCGCATAGGTAATTTTGCAAAAAAGTCTGCTACGTCACTATTTTAACTGGTGGAATTGAAAGTAAACATGCAGTATTTGTGGTTATTTACTTTAATTATTCCTAAAATTCGGTGTCAAGGCTAAGTGGGATTTTTTGCACTGAGACATAATTTTAAATGTGCACGAACCTTGAATCACAGATATTTAATCAAATTTAAGAATGCGTGTTGACAGTGTAAACTATATTTAGATCAAATGAATTCAGGGGGATCCAAGGGGCAAGGCATTTTAGTGTGAACCCTTTTGAAGAAGATTGGGATTCATAAATGTCGAGTGGCATCTCTCTGAGGCGTATCCGACTCCATATTGTGATCCTGGGGAGTTCCAAGGGCCGTCACGTGACAGATTGCACTGTAGGCGATGAGCCCTGGCAATCGACGGATTAATTCGTTAAATATTGTTGTAATAAAATCTCCCCGGAGGGTGCGGGGTTGTTTATCGCTAGCGCTCATTGTGAAGCAATCGCGTTGAGTTTCGCTGTGTTGGCCAATTTCGCGGGCTTTCTTTAGTTTTCCTTACAAGTCGACGATCAAATTTGGCGAAATCTAAGTAATTATTCTGTGCGGTGAGTTTATCAAACATTAAGATTTGTAGCAAAAGCAAGCACTAATCCTTGTGCCATTGTCTGTACCAAAGACTTATGTCGGGAACTCTTCTGATCCTTAAAAATATCACTATGAAGCTCAATGCAGTCAAATGAGCATTTGCATTAAATTTTGACATATTTGGCAAAAATCAACAACAAATTTATAAATGTAATTAAAAAAAAATCCGGGCAATTGTTTTAAAAAATGTAGCAAAATCTCATTTGGTTTTTCCAAAGGGCCACTGTGCACAGAAAGATGGTTCCTCTTATTCCACTCAAGCACTGCAAAAAGTGCAGTTACAACAATTCCTCGCCCAGGCATCATGTCCATCCTACGTTTGGAACGCTTTTGCACACAAAACTAACCACCACGATACAGCCGATTGAAGTCAAATTTATTGCTTATAATTGTTTTATTTAACACATTGTGATCTCCTATTCGGTTTACTTCTATCGAGTTCTTCGACGTGGTTCCACTACTTTTGGTGAGTCCCCAAATCTTGGAGTACAGCATCCACCGCGGCCTTCACGCGCGCTGTAGCTTGGGCTCTCATACGGAGAGATACAGAACCCAGAGGAAAAACATCTTCTAGCTGATCAAGTTCTTCATCATGTTCGGCTTCTACATCTTCGTGTTGATCTTTTTCGTGTCTTTCGTGGTGGCCTTCTTCATGACCTTTGTGGTGGCCTTCCTCATGACCTTCATGACCTTCATGACCTTCGTGGCCTTCTGCATGTTCTTCTTGTTGATATCCACTGGAGTCTTCATCAAGAGCATAGTTGTAGTCAAGTGGAGAGGGGTAGGGGGTGGGTGGACGCGGTGGACACCATGCCCTCTTTCTAGGTCGCCATAAGAACGAAGCACAGGGCGCCTGGATGGTGTAAAGTGTTACCATCAAGAACGCGGAACCAATAAGCACAGGGAGGAGACCGCGTTCGGCAAAGAAACTTGCTACATCGACGACTGTGCACAAGCAGGAACCAGTAATGCAACGCCTAGAGACCTGAAATAATTATATTTTTCCTTGAGCACTTTATCATTCCTCATTTATTCAAAAGTACTATAGTTTAAATCTGTAATCCCAAACGTATTCACATTTGTTGAGCTAAAATTTGATTCATCTTTGTAAAAAAATCTTACGAGTTACCGTTAGCTGGGTATGTGTTAGTGCCTGATCAAATTGCCAATAGTGAGCAGGCACGCGTGCTGTACTCACCCACGAATCTACCACTGTGGCTAAATGGTCAAAAGACCGTTCCATTGGCATCCACAACGAAGCTTGCAGCATTTCAATTGCGTATAATGAGAAAAGAGTCTGAAATCAGAGACAAGCATCTCCAAAACATTATACACAATACGATTTGCAAAGTACAAACATGGTTTGACGTTCAGATAGTGGAAAATTAAGTTATAAAATGCAATGGTTGGGTCAATAACTTTCAACCACCTCCCCCCCCCCCCTCTCCCTACCACTAAACACCCACCCACCCACACACACACACACACACACGTATATCTTTCCAGCCTCTTGGTTCTATCTCTTTTATCTCTTCTATCTCTTGGTAGAGTGCGTCTCTTCCTACAGAACCTCACATTCTCTTTTTTCAAATTCTTTTGGAGGAGCGCTGTCCCAAAATGAAATAAAAACTCTTTCCGTATCGTTTATTTGAAAAAAAAAAAAAAAAAAACATACACACACACACGACCTGGTTCAGACTCACAGAGATCATCATCTGGGCGATTGCTCTTTGGCATCCATTTCTTGCATGTCAATTCGGTCAAAGCGACCACCCCAAAAGTGAAGAGCGAAGAGCTCACAAAAGATTGATTCGGCACTTCCGAAAATATTTTCGCATTAGATAAGTTTGCAGTGATCGCAATAAACGTGCCCCACGTCGTGGCACCCATCGTGATTGGAGTGTGGATATCACCCAGGGGGTTGGTTGCCTGGAAACAATAAAAGGTTTGGAGAATCCTAAAGTTGGTTATGATCTGATGTTAGAAACATTGTTTGGACTTGTTTTGCTTTAGCATTGTTTGAACTTGAAGTAATAAGCCATGAAGTTATGAAGCATGAAGTTACAACTTCAAATTAGAAAAGCGAGTAAACTGTAAACGTGTAGAAAGTGTCGGTGCAGTTGTTAAGAAGGTAAGATGTAGACTAAATAAATAGAGATTGCCTTGCAAATGAGAGACGTTACACCACAGGTTACACTATATTTTTCTATATTGCTTCTTTTATTATTATTATTATTATTATTATTATTAAACAACATTTAAAATAGCTTAATTAAGGTAAAAATAGAATGTAATATTAGATTGTATTATGTCGGCAATGTCTTTATAATGTTAAAACACACTTGCTTCACAATTATAATAAAAATGTATTCTTATTTTGTTTGTTCAGGTGCCCTGCGGACAAGCTTTTCTAAGCTTTGTGGGGCACCATTTAATTATATTTGTATCTTAATTAAATAAAGAGAAATAAAAAAAAAAAAAAAAAAAAAAATTATTATTATTATTATTATTATTATTATTATTATTATTGTTTTAGCTTTGGTCTCAAGCCCTCTTTTTATACTTCTTTCGGTTGCAATTCGCAATTTGAATAGGGAAAAAATATACAAGTACAAGTAACTTTTACGTGGTAGTGAAATTGAATGTTTCGCTCAGCTCGATTCGCACATCAATAATAAAATTGTCATTGAATTCTAGTTCGCCCATCTCAAACCGATCGCTCATACGTCGAACCCTGCCCCGCGTAGAACACAAATCGAGCGTGATCAGCTCCGTCACCAACTCAACCCTCCACGTCGCAATCACTCCCGGGTGGATCACCAGCAGCTAGCCACGTGGTACGCCACGTGTGTCGCCCGCACGTGACCGGTCGCGGTCGCTCATTGGTCGTCTCAAGTCTCCTGAGACCAACGCGACGTGTGGTTCATTGGTTGTGCGTCGAGTGAAAAGTTTGGTGGTCGTGGGTCGTAGGATTCGGATGATTGCACTTGTTTTTAAATTTATTAATTTTTGTGTGACTCGTGATTTGTTGAGTTTTGATTGTATACGTCGATCGAGTTAAAGATCGATTATGTGTTGATGTCGTTGTCGTTTGGCATTGTCGAGTTTTGAAAAAGTCTGTCGTGGTTTTGGCTTTAGAAACATTTTCCTATTTGTAGCATTGCAAATGGCCGGATCCACATTAATCTAGACCGTATTCATCAATATTGAACACTATTGGTCCAACATTGATTCACTTCAGTCTTATTGGTGGTGATATAAGGTTGCTCTTCTATTACTTTAAATTACTTTGTATTTAGCGTATTTTTTTATTAGATTAACTATCTTAAAACCCTCTAGAATAATTTTTGTCAAAAGACCGAATCCCTATATACAGAGGGGCTTCTAAACAAACATACACTTTGCTATATATTTAATATTTTGTTGTTTTTCTATTGTGTCCAAACTAACCCATGATAAATAACTTTACATACATGTTACTACTATTAAGACCAATTGAAAAGGAGTGTATGACCATGCCACTACCAAAAACCTGAAATAAAACGAAATAGGGGAACTTTGCGTTCCAAGATATAATTCGAGATTGATCTGCATTTGAAAAGCTACTTCAAGTATTCGCGACATGTTCTTAAATCCCAAAACAATTAACAGATTGCGCTGCTCGTTAATATTTAAACGAATCCGCGCCGTTGTGGTTCCCTGCCGTCTTTTGTTTTCAGTCTTCGCTTCCAAGGACTGGGTAGCGTCGTGGTTTGCAGTGTGAGCTTTCAGTTTTTCTTCGTATTCTTCGAGGACGACAAGTAACTCTGGGTGAAGGAGATTGATGGCTTCTGGAAAGGAAGGACAATGAGAGACGTTGATCATCGTCAGTTGCGTACACGTAGCTGAAAGTTCACGTTGAGCCTTGGGCGCTCTTTGCATGATTGAAGTTGACTGACTGATAAACGGTGCAAGGGCGAATTTCTTGCAGAAACTCGGGGAGAGCGTGGCTTTTGATAATGACGTTGTTGATAATTTGGCCTCATGGAAGGTGGAGATAGCATTTTGGATGCATATGTTTAAAAATGAAAGGCACCCCCAAATCGTTTTGAGACAAGAAAAGTGTTTTTTTTTTTTCATATTTGAGACTGGCAAATTGTTATTTCTCGAGTATAATTGATTCTGGAACACTAGTTCTTTGTGCTGCAATAGAGTGATGACCAAAGCACTGAACTGAGGTTTGAAATAAAAGAGTATGTTATTATTAGGAACACAAATAACCTTTCAAATATTGGTGCCTAACGGGGTTATTATTTTAGAGGTTATTATGTGTTCCTAATAACAAAATATTTTGTGCAGTTGCAAGCATTTGCAATTTAAATCAGAATTCAATCGAGACTGTGGACTGGGTATGTAAAAATGATAACCTGTTTCACCAGTTGATTGATTTAAAGTCTCACTCACAATTCTGGAAGGCAATTGTAAAATTTGTCATCTTAAAATAAATATTCGACGACTGCTCATAGAACCATTACAAATCATTATAATTGCTAATTCAGTAACTGGTGCAAGAATGCAGCGTTAACGAAGTTAGTTTTTGATGTTGTTTCTGTCAATTTCTCGCTCGGGACTCCCGTCTGAAGTTCCCCGTTGGAGTAAGGGGGAAGGGGGTACAACTGGGAAGCAGCGACGGGAAGAAGGGTACGAACCTCCTTCCCCCCCCCCCCCCCTCACATACACGCCACCCTCCCAGCGTCTAGAAGTAAGGAATTTCCGAGAGAAACAACTTTGTTCGCTGGTGCCGTAATTAATTCTTAGCAAGACGACTCGACTATTATCAATTATATTTTACTGCGCTCACAGTTTTCTGCAGGTTAACAAAGAAAAATATCTCTTGGAAAAAAACGAAGAAAAGTTTCTTTGTTGTAATGAGAAAAGCGTTTTAATTATAAGGTTTCCAAGCGCGCGCTGCCGCGCGGAAACTTTGTCGAGGAAAACTTGAGGAATGGAATGAAATCCAATGGAATTGTTTGTTCCCCGTTAGAACGGAGTCGTTGTTCCGTATAAATACCAAGCTATCGAGGAGTGTGCAGAATCGATGGCCGTTCGGGATAATTTGTTTGTCGCGGGTTCCGGCGAGGTGAGATCTTAAAATGTTGGCCAAATTGCTTTTTGGAAAACTTTTTATGTCAGTTCGAATCTTGGATGTTCCCTTTCTTTAACTAATGGTCTACATTTCGATAAAATTGATTAGATTTAAGGAAAGTATTGATTTCGTTATCTCTTTAAGACAATTTTAAAAAATCGCATAATAAACATGTTATATTCAGTGAATATAATATAATCTTATTAATTAGTTTTCTTTTCGCCACTTACTTGAAAATGCAAATATATACGACGACCATATTAAGTGAGTTGTTTTCCTCGGCACAAAAATACCGTTTTTAAGTGTTTTCCACGACCAAGACCACAATTTCCCGTCTCAAACCTGATTTAATAAAATTATTTATATTGCCGTCATCGATACAAAAATTTAAATTTAAATAACAACGTCTGTATCGTAATCATCTATAAGTTAAGTCCTAACTGTACCCTTCTTTTTACCCGGATTTGTGCCCTAAATTTTTCATTACCGATATATTGACAATAATTTCTGCGCCCCAGGGACACATTACGAAGCCGACAAAGCTTCCTGGACGAAATAAAAGTTGAAAAGTAGAAACACTATATTTTAAACCAGCATAAAGACTTTTTTGTTCAGTATACTGGACTGGACTGTGCATGCAATACACGACGACGGATTTTTTAATCTTTTCGCTTCTAGCTAATTTTCTCTGACATTTTCTCCTATAGTCAAGTCTGCTAATGATATAAATACACACACACGTACACACACACACAGAGGCAATTGTCGACTGCATCAGTTCAAACGTCCTCTTTGCCCGCGTTTGTGTGTGTTACGAACGCAAAAAAAAACGTTGCTTCGATTTCCCAGCCATAATTCGATTTGTGAAATAATTTTGTACGGCCGGCAAGCGAACTGCACGGTAGCAGGAGACGTCCCCGAGGGCTGGGGGAGTTTACCCGCGGCATAGGCAGGGTGGGGTACCGGAGGGGGTGGAGGGCAGGGGGTTCATTAGCTCTTCAAACATTGGGCGCCGCGATCCGGAGCTCGGCTTTGACACGACGCCCGACTCCAACTGCACAATATTCACTTACAACGCCGGGTGAAACCGGGGAAAAAAAGTCGCTGCTGGAAAAATCCGATATTGTATGCCGTGCTATTCGCTATACACAGCATTGTTTTAGCAATTTGTCGAGCAAACACTGAGAGAATTGTGTGTTTTATTTCAATTCCAGTGGTAATTTTGTATGATTTCAACGCTTATTTTCATTGGATGTCTTTATTTTTCTTACTCTAAATCTAGTTTGAAGTAAAAACTTGAATTTTCTTAATTTTCAACTTTCCATAGTCTATCGTTCAACTAGAAAAAAAAAAAAATTACGTTCGTCGACAGAAAGTCACCGTCAACTTGATTCACTAAACGTACTTTCTAGTAATTTTTAACTGCATTTTCCATATGGCAAGTGATTTTAATCACGGAATCTCCTACAAAACTAGCGAGAGCTATTACTACCGCTATTACAGCTCCACCATTCTTCCCAAACATTCTCAACAGAACTTCATGTAATTCTCTGTTGCCGACATTGTATAAGCTTTTCATTAGGGAAAGCGAACAAGAAAAGCTGCTGTCGTCGCAGATTGAACCGACTCCGCTCCAGCATAGGTAAACAAAGGGCGTCACGACGCCTTGCCCAGAGGCGTCGTTCCCCCACGTGGGTTGAAAACACACGTGATTGGCCGCGCTATCGATGGAAACAAGCTTACGATGGTGAGCTGTCAATAAATAAAGCAACTGAGGGTGACACCAACTATTTGGATGCGACTTAAGATTAAGAGAAAACAAATAATCAGCAGACGCTCATTTGTATTCGATTCGCACTGTTCGGATTTTGGCTTGGAGTGGAAATGGGAATTGAAAATTATCAGTTATAAGCAGGCATTTTTGTCGTTTTATAAAGTGCCTTAGGTGGCCGCAATTTGTTGTGATGCTTTAAAGCGAGAGACTGTGAAAAAAAAAAGCGGGTGCTAATATATACTGTTGTGTTAATAATCCAGCATCATCAAAAGACCGTGTACAGCGACATACTACATTAACCCTTTAATCTCTCTACACATTTGCAACCCTTCCCCGTTGAAAAATTGTCCGAGGGATCATCTGACTAATAATTCTTTGTCTCTTTCAAAAGTGGGAAAATATGGTGGCGCTCTCTAATTGCGCCGAGCACGACGACCGTTAATTATTCACGGGCAAGCGACGGGAAGCAAAAATGAAACGTTATTTTTTTTACCTTTCTTTTTTTCAGTAGCCATTTTGTTCGGTGCAGAAGGATGAAAGAACTGAGATGTTACATCGCTCTTCAGCTGTCTTCGAGGCTTCCAGCAAGCTTTGCCAATCTCATTCTTCGCGTAATTAGTTTTTTTTTGTTAGAGCTTCCCAATTAAGACCTGTATCTGGAAGAAGAATAAAGAGGAGTAAAGAGTGAAAGAGGTTTAAAATAATAGAGGGTAGGAATACGAATAGGAATTGTAATATACAAAATATACTGTGTACAAAATGCAATGTAGAAACTTTGTAGTCACATATCAAAATCCACAAAAAGCAAGCACTGTCGAGCGATTGTTGAATATTTCAGTCGCTCAACTCTAATAGATAAATGACAAAAACAGTTTTGCCGCAATGAAATATTTAGACGACACATACACGTACATACGTACGCGCACTGTATACAGTGCGGTACTGCACCATGTGGGATATTTGATATATTAATTACCAGCGGTGTTATGCAAGTGTGATGGCCACCGCAAATGAATGCAATACCTCCACCGCCAATGCCACCGACACGAAGCATTAACTATTCAAAAGTAGTATATTGTTAGCGGTTGGTTTGGGTTAGAAATTATGGCCATCACTTTTGACACTTGTCCATTTAATACATATCTCTCGGCATTGAAAATGCTCCACTGTTGTTATAAATGTGTCTGCTTTTCCCCGAGATGGAAATGACATGTGAAAAAATCTGCCAATCTGCCATGTCGAGCACCGGTCCGTTTGAAACCCCTCGTGGCCTTCGTGGGTTTTTTGTTTTATTTTTGGGGTGATCCGTTTGGTGGTAGAGTGTGCAGTGCCAATCTACAGTCAATAACGGAGGAAGTAATTTTGTTTTTGGTGTCTCTTGAGTACGAAAGGTAAAGGTGTATGTAGGATCTTTTTCGTGGGGTTTTGTGGAGTAATCAGTCAGTTGAGTGATAGGACAGCAAAGACTATTATTTATTGATTGGAAATTGTTACATTTTTTGGCTGGATAATGATGTATAATAATGATGGTATGCCGTGAAATCTCTGGGGTACAAATATTACTTGTTTTGGGTGAAACATTTGCGGTTTGTATGAGAGAGATTTTTTTCCTTATAATTATTGTGGCTTTAATTAACAATAATTCCTATAATTTATTTTATTGCCGAAAATTGAAACGGCTGAATAAAAATGATGTTATTTTATTTTCCTATATAGAAAAATAATAGTTACCGTACGTAGCATACGGCAGTATTAAAAACTATATCCCGATTGCCGCTCTACGATATAACCATATAACTATAATTTATTTCGGTATAAATATCCAGAAAAAAGTGTGGTGCTAGCCGCCCACCTTGTCTCCCAGGGGCAGCACTGTCTTCGAAAATTTGACTGAGTCGACAGAAGCATCCAGCCGCGCTACCGCGCTACACGTCTCGGCAACCAAACGAGCAGTATTTGACGCTGCACCTTCTCTAGCGCGGAAATGATAAACTATGCGAGCATTGTCGGTATGTTTCAGTAGGGTTGGTAATAGTTCTAGGGTTATTGCTGTAGGTAGCGCTGGAAATGTAGCGGTCTTTTTTGATACCGGAAGTGCCTACAAATCTTAAAAAAAAAGAGTGCAATTACAAATTACGGTTGAGTGTCAAAGCATGTTATTTTCATTCCTTTTCAAGCAGATTCATTTAGAAATTTAAAACGATTGATTGAAGAGACTGGATCCTCTAGTTACGAGTCTTCAGGTGTCAAATTATTATTTTTTATTAGGTAAGTGACTCTTCGAAATTAAGGTGAGGATTGAAGATGTGTAAGGGCAATATCACAAAAGGATCTTGAACTTGAGCTAGGTTATAGATCAGTAAAACTTAAATGTAATTCATTTAATAGAGTTGGTCGTATCATAAAATGTGAGTAAGTTGTCGACAAGTTAATGGCTTCATGTAAGTGAGGTAAAAATGAACGTATCAGTCACGGGAATCGATCTCGAACCTTCCACAATGTTGAAAACAAATTCAGTTGCAAACATCTGCTCTGGAGAAACGTAATTGCTATTCCAGTGCCACATGTAATTCCGATGTACTTCACAATAAGAGTGTATAATAGGAGGCAGTGATGATAGTAATTAACAAGAGACGATTAAAAATATTCCAAACTGATTTACATAACTAAAAAAAAAAAATCTTTTAAGCCATTTATGTCCTCATATATGTTTAAAACCCCATGCTAGCAAATAATGACATGTAATATTATCGGTTCTCGGCTCTCGCCCGTGATCGACTCGCTTTCCCACGTGATAAAGATGTAAAATACGCAGAATGACTCGGCTAGGGGTGGTTTATCTTAACGCCCTTACAGCCCTTATTACACAACAGTAAATTATTCACCCTCACTAGGCACTGGGCTACAATCGCCAAATAGCGTCTGGAGGAATCGTTTTGTCGCAAGAGACCCACACATTTCGTATTCATAGGGAAAGGTGGTCTTGGTCGTAGCAGTCTCTGAAACGTAGTGAGAACGACCAGCAAACTGAAGATATATTTTCATAGGGAATTTATATTCTTTTCAAGTGTCCAGAATTACCACCCCACTGGTCTGCACTAACCATTATGATACATGCGATGCTGGGTACGACGGTGTATTATAATTATTTGCACCACCCCACGATTTGTCATTACACCCCTCTTGTACTTCTTTAGGGGTTGTAAAAACTTCTTGTGGGGAATTTGCATAGTGTTCTGGTCACAAGAGCGACCGAGTTGTTGATTGGATTAAGAAAATTGAAGGAAATTGATCTGTAAATGGATTAGTCTATTCCCCTTCTTAGCAAATGCATAATGTGAGATTTTTTCAGCTGTTTTGAATTTAAATTTGCTTCTTGTGTCGTACACGCATTATCTCTTTAGTCACAGAGCTAAAAAAAAATAAAATAAAAAAAAAACGGAACATTTTATCTGTGATCATGTAGTTTCTATTATCGCTGTAAGAAATGGAGCAAGTAGCAGCTGTGAGAACCAGTGAAAATCCTGAGGAGTATAGAAATCACACGCATGGCTCAAGCCGGCTTTTCAAGATATATCCAACTTTTCCAGTGAAATTCTTATCATAAGTTTCTTGATAGCTTTGGAATGTGACTAACCAGCTATATTTCTGTCATGCGCATATTATGGGTAATTACTGACAAGGAAAGATTATTATGACTCATTTTCAGACGAGCAGTTCTGCATATTTGGGTTGGTTAGGTTTGTTTTCAAACCAACTCAATTGCCAGACAAGCTGCAGGGCAGTGATTGCTTAGTTTGATTATGAGCTGGGAGTAAGTGAGTATGTGGGTTTCTTATACACTGTAATATTATTGAGTTTCACATCTCACATTTTGGCACATTCTGACCAAATATTTTGATGAAACTGAAGGAATACCTGAAGTTCTTAGCGAGGTTTACACTTTAAAATAGAGGCTAAGCTTTTGTGTAAAGTTGCTGTGCAGTTTGCTGGCACTGTATCTTCCCATGTAGCTTTCGGAGGTGTTCGTATAAGGAGATGGGGTTGAGGAGGTTATGCAATATAGGCTGGTCTCTTTTGCTCTAGAGATACAAGGTTATCAACGTTTACAACTCGAATTGTAAGTTTTAAACAAGAACCCTGACTTCTTGAACCTAATACGAGAACCCCTAGAGCCTACGAGAACCTAGGACAAACAGAACGGTTCGGCGAGTTATGAGCACTGGTTCTCGCAGCGCTGGGCCAGGTATTGGTTTGGACTTTGAAGTCCATTATACTAAGTAGGTATTGTTCGGGACAGGGATTGGAGTTAGTGCAACAACTTTACTCTCATTGCTTACCAATATCTCGACTTTCTAGGCTAGATTAGGTTCACGAACGCCATACGACTAGTGCCACAGGGCCAGTCCACAAATGAATTAATCCAGGGCGTACTAGTACCGACACGTCACCAAATCACTGACAGGCCCAGCGTATGCCAAATTGCTTGTATCAAGCTAAACATTTATAACCTGTATAATTGTAACGTAACTACATGCTCTACCCGAGCATGATCAAATTTTAAAAATTGTGTGAAAACCTGATCAAAATTTCAGCGTGTATAATTCAGGTCACCAAACACACAAAACGATATATTTTTTAAAATTTGTATTATTAATTTATATATTATATTAGATAGAAAAGACAGATTTAGATAAGATTAATTTAGATTTAATTTAATTTTTTATTTGAGATTAACTCAGAATTTTTCAATTTAGACCTTCCAAAGTTGGGCTCTTGTAGTGCGCGTTTGCACAGTTTCTTTTTATCGCCTATATTCAAAGAACTTTTCAAGTTACAGACCTGCAATTTCCAGCGTTGGAAAGATCATTAAAATTAAGTCGATTACAGACTGAAAGAGTTTGAAAAAGCCTAATAAATTCTAAGATGCACTTTTTACATCGATATATTTTTTAAAACAGTAGCAAAATTGTGTAACCTCAAAACCATCAAAAATTCGGCCGCTTGGGTCATTAAGCCAGTAGGCGAGTGGGTACACTGCAATTACCGACCGATCACTGATGTATCGACATTTTATTAATTAGTACTCGATGTCCCAACAGAGTACTCTGGGGTAACGCCGTGCACTTAACACGAGTTTCCGTTCAACTATACTTGGTTAAAGATCAGACCCTGGGTGTCCAATACGAAGTGACTGGAGCAAGACCGGCCTTCCCTGACGGTCGGGCTCTGAAGGGTTCACATCTTCACGTTAGATAGTGGCGACCATTTTTGGTAGGCTGAGTGCGACCCATACCCCTTGCGTATGCGGGTGGCCGAGTCTTGGCTCACCGAGCGGACTGCGTTGTGAGGTTCTGTATTTTTTACAGCTTGTTCACGTAGTGCTGTCTGTTAGCAGAACTGACATAGAGTTTTGAGGATTATTAATTATGAAAATCGACTCAAGACATTTCCAATCGAAAATAACAATGTGTTGTTCGCCCTGTCGTTGGTTAGCTAAAATTAAAATAAAAAACTTTACTCAAACTGGATTTGAACGCAGTATCTCGACGCTAGGGCAAGTTCTCCACTAGACCAAAAAGACAATCATGCTGAAAAGGTTTTTTTGGGGAACTATAAAATGCGAAGCTTAGAACTATGAACCTCTAGAAAATATATAAAGAAAGTTCAAGTCCTGAGCGTAGTACCGATTTCTGCCAACAGGTTGCTCTAATGCTAGTTGTGTACTTAACACTAAGTCCGTTCCTATATACTTGATGCTAGACGTAGGAGCTGCCGAAGGGGTACAGGTGGGGCTTGGGGTTCTGGGATCGGCCCGCAAAAGTGGCGGAGCGCGACTGGTGCGAAGCCCCAGGAGCGCCCTCCAATCATGCCCCCGCCTGAAAAAATGCCCAAAAAAGTAAAAGAATGTGCTCCGAATTTTCTTGAAGTGTATAGGTTGCATTCGCTATAATAGTAGCCACTTTTTTTATTCTCCAACGAAAGTTGATAACAAAAATCCTCTCCTGCTCAGGAAGCGAACTCGGGTCCTCGCGCATGCGGCCCCTGGGGCTTCACCGCACGATCGCACAGGCTCGTGCTTTTACTAGGTTTTTTGGCAATTCAATTCATATTTCCAAAAAAATATACATTAATGTATGAGCCCGCGTGGCCGTGCGGTGAGACCGCTCGGTCCGCATGCTATAGGTCCCGAGTTCGCTTCCCGAGCGGGATGAGGATTTTTGTTATCAACTCCAGCCTTGCGTTGGAAAAGTAAAAAAAGTGCATACTATAATAGTGTTGCAATTCCTATACTTCAAGAAACTTCGGAGCCGCTTCTTTTATTTTTTGGGCGTTTGTTTAAGACAGTAGCAAAATTGCCGGGCGCTCCTGGCGCTTCGCGCCAGTCGCGCCCGCCATTTTTGCGGGCTGTTCCCACGACCCCAAACCCCACCTATACCCCGTCGGCAGCTCCTACGTCTAGCATCAAGTATGTAGGAACGGGACTTAGTGTTAAGTACTAAACTAGCGTTAATGCAACCTGTTGGCAGAAATTGGTACTACACTCTGGACTTAGACATATTTTTGATATTTTTTACCAAAGATTCATAGTTCTTAGATTTTTAGTTCGTAGTCCAACATGTAATAATTTCAAAAATACCTTGTCGTGACATGACATTTTCGTCTACCGAATCATACGCGGAAAAAGTTCAAATCCCTCTCAAGAAAGAGCGTAGTGTGGACGAAGTACTCAATGGGAAGTGAATGACAGTCTCACGCAAGAATGGCAGACCTTCTTTGTAAATTAATCGTTTAACGACTCCAACACGTACGACATCAAGTGCCAAGAAAATGCACAGTTGCAAAGCGCAAAGCTTTCACGTAATGTATGGATAGTGATAATTTGGGCGCAGTTATCCCCTCGTCCCCGGGCCCAACAAGCAATGCTTTGGAACTCGTCCACTCCAAATTATGAGCTTTCGCATTTCCCACGATCTTACTCAAATATGCGAGCAGCTACTGCCCGACTGGATGGAAGCCAGTCGAACCCTATTGCCCAACGACGGATTTCCAATGTCTTGCCTCTCACTAAGTATGGACGAACACGCAGTCGAGTTATGTAAGTCGAATATGCTTACCAGCCGCGCACTCTGTTGGATTTCAAATAGTACTTGATCAACCAATGAAATGTCGATAAATCACAGCCATCGGTCGGTAACCCGTATTCAAAATCTTCGTTTAGCTGTTGGAGGTAGTACACGCAGCTATCGCAGTCAACTGGCTTATGATGATGTTCTACACCCGAGACAAGCCCAGTCTACAAGACGCAAGGCATCACCTTATATTGGCGAAAAAAGTCATACTTAGGGAATACTTTATACCCATATGAATACTCATACTTTAGGGAAATATAGTTGCCCTTTACTTAGCATTCAAAACCCATTTCAAATAGTTTTTCTTAAAACTAGTGCTAAGGATAAATCAAGTAGACACGAGTCTAAAAACCATCATAAATTCATGCTTGTTTTCTTTTTTATAATCGCTGCAAACTGGCTAAAGCGAAGCGTCACGAACGGTCAACAATTTTGCTACCTTTTTTAATCACTGGACACAAAAGTGAAATAAAAAAGCTCGCCAGTGGTGCTTTGGGAATCAATGCTCAAGCCGATGCCGGAAACGGGATTTGAACCCGTGATGTCAAAAAGTGCGCAACTATAACTCAACATAGGAGAAAACGGAGATCATACCCGGCATGCTTTACAACAACATCAATCAGCAACTTCTACGCACGCTGTAACGACACGGTAAATGATGTTTGTTAGGTGTCATATTACCTATACAGCCATCAAGAACTGACTTTGGAAACCACTAAATGATTTGACCGTCGAGCGGACTTGGACTAAGTCCTCGACGACAAAAGTCACTGAAGTAGCGACTATCACATATCCAACCGGGACGTCGGAGTAGCAATCTTGCTACCATAGCGTAGTCCGCGAAACTATCCCCGTTTCCTGGCTCTAAACCAGCAGACTCAGCACCTTTGCTCAGCACCCTGGCTTGGTGGCCAAATCAACACCCTCCTGTGATCGCCACCAATGGAGGTTTTTGAAGTCGAATCGCTCCGAATGCCAGTGAATGCAGTCAAGTGTGCTTTGCGATTGCTAATTCGTTTTCTCACTCGTATTTCTAAATCACGAATGCTCATTACTGGCAGGACATGTCATTATTATGAACCCTTTCAAAAATAAAAAAGGACCAAGCAAACCCATGCAATAACCGTTTTGGCAATAGCATTTTGAAATCGCGTTTGACTAACGTTATAATATTATGTAATTGTAAGGGGCAAAAAAAAGGTTTATGGAAAAACCATTCTATGAAGATGAACCGACTGTCTCCCTAGGCTTATGGCCGATGATTGTCAAGGATACTATTTTATAAGTCAAGTGTCCGCGAATTGGCCGGCAAATTTCGGTAGGACCGGAGCTCGGCAATCAGAGAACGTCGCGACTCGGCGACGACGGCGACGTGGTCTATTTTCGACACGGGCAATTGTTTAAAGAATTGCTAGCGAAGAGCGTTGAGCTGAGAAGACGTTGATCGACGGGATCCCGGTTAGATAATGAGGAAGTGACGCGCTCGCGGTGAATGTGATGCATGCTCCTGGCGGGAAACGGGAAAAGCCACGTGTGGGTGCCGGAAAATTCGAGCGGCTGCTGGGAAATGTGATTTAATTTAGGTGAAGCGTAGATCCCCGATTTCTAGGCACCACGGTCAAATCGGAATAGTCTGAATAATTTAACAGCCCCATCCTTGGTATAAAATATCCTTAATAAAAAGGTAGTATCTACAATTTAGGATATCGATTCAGAGAAACCTTGCATGGATATATTATTTTGAAGTTTTTACTGGAAAATAACAAAAAAATAAAATTCAGAGCTTCCGAGCCATACTCACTGTTGCCACTAATCCGTAACCAGCAATCTTTCGTGCTTGAACTGTGCTTGAACGATATTGGCGAAAATGATAAGTGGATACAGCTAACAATTATAGAGATTTTGGTTCCAATAATCTCCTTGCACGCATCATATTTAAGCAACCTATTATCACGTCTTATCATCAATCCTGATTTGGGGCCAGCACATGAGTCATAACACGTGTACTCCAAGATACTACCCACCTAACATACCTTGTATCTATACTAGCATGTGGCCTTGAAACAGACTGATGGTGGAAATATTCGACATATTTCCTCCTTACGACTCTTTTTTTTTTCTCGCCGTCTTCTTCCTAGGTCTCACTCAAGACAACTACGTTGATTGCTGCTTCGACCATAGCCTACTATATCTAAATCAAGCGACACTTATCAACCAGACCTAAAGATAATTTATTATCAGTGAAAAACCAAATTTTCTAGACTGCCGTCAGAAACCCGTATAATAATCCTTGATTCCGGGGTAGGAATTCACCCAGAGACACACACTTCCTCCGCAGAAGGGATGCGGTTGTAAACAATGCGTCTTCTTGCCTGCCAGGCGCCCAATTGAATGTGTCAAACCCTTATTGTCAACTCCCCTCCCCTCGGCAGCGCGGGAAATAGTACCGCCAGTCCCAACTTACTTAACTTTATCGGTCTTATATGAATAGGCAGCCTCGAAAATAGCCCATTATTTCTTCATTACCAAATCATAGAGCTATAAAACTCTTAATCTCAAATTATTATACATCTTTTAAAATTCAGTGTCTTTATTTTCAAGTCTGAGAATAGGGTTGAAACAAGGCGTCATGGAGCTGTCAAACGCTTCCTGTCACAACGATCTCGTAAAATCAACCCCCTTCGACGCACCTTAATTGAAGGGTGACCATTTGTCACAGAGTTGCATAAAATCACGATTAAATCATCTCTTATGAAGCAAATAATCGTCGCCGACGATTCAACGCTGCCGACGTATGGCAATATCAGGGGGTTGTGAGAGGGGGAGAGAGAACTAACGCGACCTGCCTATCCGAACAGACAAACAACCCCGCACTATCGGTCGCTCAGATTCACTGAATGAACTGACTACGGCGACGGCGGCGCCCTATGTTTATGACAGAGTTATCGCAAACAAGGGCGCAGTGAGTGGAATGTGGTACTTTATTTTTAGTGCCTATAAAATGTCCCATGGCTATGCAGACTTGGAGGCATGAATGGAAGGCGGTCGTCAAAAATGTGCTGCACTTGTATAATTATACCAATACTTGAATTTTATTAATTATTATAACATTAACGGGATAATTGAGTTGTGAATGTACTCCGCAGCAGTACAGAAACCATTCTTTTCTCTAAGGCGCAACTACGTCTAGCGTAGCCCAGCGTAGACTGGTGGAGCCCAAGGTGGAGCCTTGGCTGCCCTTTCCTTGTAATCCCTTAATTTACTCGCATGGTGATGTACAGACCCGGCACCTCCACGAGTTAAAGGCGAAGTTCGATGCCAGTGAGTCGATACCATCGATAGACCGATGTCGTCCCGGCGCCGCGCCGAAGAACGACTCACATTTGATAAGGAGACCGACGAAAGGATTTGAAGGAATTCGTTTTGCTACTGCAATGCCTTTTCTCATCGCGAGAGCGGTCGAGAACTCTCGCGAGAACTCCCATTTCATTGCTAACAAATGAACGCTATCGCCCTGTCTAGTGGGTACAAAAATCTGTGGAGGAAACTAGCTACTAATTTCTAGTATTTTTTCCGTTCGCGAAAAGAGATGAGAGAGACCATTTGATCCACTGGAGATTTTGACTAAAATAGACTGCATAACATTTTTTAAAATGAAATGGGAAGAGTGCTTTAAATTCCACCTCACAACTAGAAAAGAAACCGATTTTTGCGCTAAACATAATTGACTGGAGACGAGAGAGGAACAAAATTAGATCACTCCGAGCGCCATAGTTGCGTTTCGCTACTGCCAAACACGTGTGGCTTGGTGTAATTGCACTCGCGGGCGTATGCACTTCGTATTGCACTTCGCATTGCACTTATCAACACGCGTCACGCGAGAGACGGATTGCAATGGAAACCGCTAGGCACCTGTTGTTTCTAGTAAACACGTGTACGTAGAAGAAACACAGACGACAAGCTGTTGGGGTTTTTAGTATTGTCTAACAGTATAGATGGCCGGAAAACAAACAACAGGACGCCAAGGAAGATGTGGAAATTCGCAAAAAACCAGGCAAGCTGTCATGAATAAGTGTATTAACTGTAGGCTAGAAAATACAGCAGAGCGATACATTCTAAAAATAAAAGGTGACTAATGTTTGTGTACTTCAGTGAACAGATTATTTCCTTGGAAATCTACATAGAAATCTGCTTTGGAATGACCAAGGGTGCCACTGAGAGTCGCACCCAATGGAGGCAAAATAGGACCTTCGTATCCATGGTTCTCATATTTGAATTCCGAATTCATTACCTATATCACGAAATTCAATGGGTCATCGCGACCCCACGGTCCCAACATTTGTGTAAACACAAAAACCTTGCGGTCAGAACAACCCCGTCGCAAATAGGGGGCGCCGTACCCAAACGGATGCAAAATAATTGACATCATTTGGAATATTGTCACACAAATATCCATCCATGCTCGCGCGGTTCGAATTGTGAAATAATGACAGCGTACATCTGTCGCTTTCCTCGACCCCAACCCCCGGACATCGGCGATATGATCGACTCTGCGCAGTGGACGCTGTCCCGTTCCTGCATTCAAATCACCCACGGCATGCGGTGACCCACCCCACATGGTTACTGGATGGTGACACGACATCGGACCATCAAAACACCGAACCTAGCCAATTCGCACGGCACCACACAATTAAATGACCTAATAATGATCGCTGATGGCCGCATTCATCTGTTCTTTTCACCCATTTTTGTCAACACTGCGGTGTTTTTCATATCCACTTCCGTAATCTCAGAATAGGTTCGCGCAGTACTTCCATGGACAATGCTCGCAACCCCTTCGGTTGCATCCGGGGATTGTGGAGTTATTCTGGTGCGCGGTGTCCCCTTGCCTGGTTTAATTGAAATGATCTGGCACATGGCACTGGCTCTCACCGCAGGCCAATTGTGTTTTAATAGGCTCTTAATCAATCGGAGGTCCTCTGATGGGCTGAGAACGCCCAAGGGCCTTTTGTGTTTGCGGGGACATCACGGTTTGATTGGCGTTGTTGTCCAGGTGAATGTGTGATGTCATGTGGAGAAAGATCTCACGGTGAAGGAAAGGCATACGACATGAGAGCTTGCGATTAGGACGTGGTACGTCCTACTTCGATTCGTAATTGCGCCACACTTGACAGTCCTTTGATATTGATTTTAGTTAAAATTTAATCATACTTTTCTTATATTTCCCACAGCCAAAAAATGTACCTTAGCTCAAGTTTCAAAACCAAAAACCAAACTAACTATATCCATAGCTTCTTCAAAAACCCTTTCCAATGATCTGCACACATTTGGCGTAAATGAAACATCTCGTAAGTCTTCCATATTAAGAATTATTTTATTTAGAAGGCAACGGCCAATGACAAGCTTAATTACATTGATATGAACTAAGATCACGTCCAAACACATTTCTACCCTCAGGCGGCAGGACACACAAGGACACGTCAGGACATGTTGTGCAATTTCATCTCCTTGAGCCCTGCCACAAAACAAACGTCGCAGTACCTACTGGCAAGTGTGTCAAATTGTCAACTCACTAATTAGGCAAGGTACTGCCATCTACTTCCTGATCGCCATCGGGCGACCGAACCAAACTGCATCTTGGCACACCTCAGCTGCACCTTGATGCTCATAATGTGCATCGGCGCAGATAAAATCAGTCCGCGCGCTCTGGATCCTGATCAAATAGATGGGTCCGGCCAGGTGTGACCATTGCTAGGGGTGCCGGGAGAGGGGGGGGGGAGCAGGTGGGTAACCCCGCGGTCCATGGCACATGAATCATAAGACGTCGACTCCAATTAAAGGACAGGCGTACGGGGAGGGGGGGGGGGGGGGGGGGTGTCATAGGTGAAACGATGAAGTGCACCTTCCATCATGAGTCTAACGACCCAGTTTATTCACAAGTTCCAGAGTTTCTCAGCATTTTTCGAAGCGATTGCCGGGAACATTTTGGGAGCTTGGTACAAACGGGAATTGAGCTGAGTTTGTATCACAAATTTAGTTAACTGCATTTCCATTTGCTAAGTTGGTTACATCAATAATGCGTTAGGGCTAGGTGGGCCGAACTAGCTCTGTGCAAGATGGTTCATGTTTTAGACATGATCCGACAAACTTCAAGGAAATAATGATCTTAACAGGATTGGCTCTATTTGAAAAGTTTGATGACGAACATTAATTTTTAAAGAAATGACTTTTTACATTTGGGGTTTCTTTAACTTTATTGTTTTTTTTTTCATCATCTCCAGAGATAACATATTCAACACATTCCTATTTCCTTTTTACATTTCTATAATAAATATCATGCAAATAGTTTCCACGAACAAGTTTTTTTATAACACATTTTCTTAGAAAATATATTACTTATTTATTGTACTACTTACAGCTGAATGCTGGAATTAAACCGCGCCTGCCCAAGGAGCAGTACAAAGGCACGCCACTTATATAACCAGAATGAAATTGTGATGATAAAATAGCCAAGAAACAAATTCTCATTACACAATTGAATAATATTCCGTCCGTGTGCGCGACACAAACAATAAGAAACGGATAAATGTCATTGATATCATCGTAGTGCACTTGATTTTATACACCTACTGGCTGCTAACAGAAAATACCTACTATATATTTTTCTTCTATTTTACAGTTGGTGAAAAAGGGGAAAGAAGACTAGACGCGGCCGAAGTGCGTGAATGCTTCGTCCACAGTGCGTAATGCGCGTTCACGCATGATTCGGCTAGCTTGCATTATCAATCAACACACACAGGGCGGTACGGACTAACCTAACCAACAAAAATAGTTTACAAAATTCAACGCGCGTCAAGCCAGCAAGGTCCAAGAGGGTCCGCTGCAGAATGACCTAAAACCTGAATCATTATCGACAAACTACAGAGCAGTATTGACACTCACTAATATTAATTACAATCAAGAGAAATAGAAAATTCTCGAGAAATCACAGTCAATCGCTTCGGCTCCTCGGCACAGGTATCTTTAATCTTTTCAGCACATTCTGAGATCATGTAAGACCGTGTGCCAACAATCGGTCGTCGGATGGTCCCCCCAAAATAACACAGATGGGGTTGTAAAATTAGTTTAAAGTTCGGTGATTGTTCGGATTCGCACGTAGGCGAGTCGAATTTCAATATAAATTAAAAAAGAAACGTCTTTTAAGATGTTTGGCGGATAAGATCGAAATTTGTCAGACAGATTTTTATGCGAATACATCTAGTTTGTGAGCTGGACAATTCCAGGCCACTCGTTTTTTTAAGGCCCTTGATTAAGGCACCATGAATAATTTAAGGCACTTAATATTGTTAATAATGATATCCACTGTGAACAGTTTATATAACTAACACTCTGAGATCAATCTTAGGGCAATTACCACCCCTTGTTTGGTATACATTTATAGATTATGAAAATCCAAGAAATATCTAGTACAAATCTTGATAAACGAAAAAAAAACGCTATAAGATAATGCGAAAGGATTCTTTCCACATAATAACTTACATATGATAATATCTTTGACATACCAAAAAAAAAAACCTCATATCTCCACTTGTTACTTCAATAATTAATTAACATTTACCCGAAGTAGAGGCGGCATTAACATTTTCTGCACTCTCAGCAGCCTCTACTCCACCGAGTCCTTTTTTCAAAAATGTATGTCGGTCAAGTCGGTCGGCGTCTCCGGCTGACCCGTCGCGTCATCCGACACAGTGATCAGCTTGGGCGTCGCGACGCTCTTAGCGACGCCGGACGGCATGGTGGGCGCCGCTGCTTCGGCGACGCTCTGTGTCTGCTTGGAGATCATCGACTCGATCTGGCCGATCACCACCTCGACGGCGTCCGTTTGGAGGCGAGTCAGCTCGCACACGTCGGTAACGGCGACGTCGGCTGAAGGAATGCGCAGACCACGCAGGGCCGAGCAGATCGCTGCAGATGCCAGCATGGAGCCGGGCATCAGGATGAACTCGGGTTCTGAGGAAAGAGGATGGCGACGGTCAGGCTACGTGAATATCGTGGGTTTGGGCGGGTCTGGTTAGTTTTAGTCCTGGTTTCGGCCAAATGCAAACTAGCTTTGACTTTTCAGCCACCTGGGCTGGTCCCTGCTCAGGGGCCCCAAACGTATTTATTTTCGTTTTTGTTTAACACATGTGGTCCTGTCACTGACGAATTAAATAACTTTTGCATGCGATTTTGATATGGCTCTAGATTGACAAAGCAGTTCTTAGAAAATGTACACTTGCAAGGATGAAAATAGCCTCTCTAGTAAACCAAGGAGCGTCATTTTTTTTCTCTGGGGTAGAGGGCCCCTTTTTTATTCCGTTCAAAGGTAGAAGGATTTCGTGTTACGCCAGAGTTCGGTTTACTTTCAATCTGCATATTTGGTCGGCTCAGGGTTGATGTTATTCACGAAGAATAGAGCTAACGGGCAGCGCACTCAGTTCAGAAAGCACAGAATACAATGGCCGGTACAAGTTGTTACAGCTAAGAAGTATACAGATGATACATTGTGTACTAGCGAGCATAAGTTATGAGCATAAGAATAGCAATGTGCAACATGCAAATTAGAGTAAGTACATGCAGAGAGAGGCAAAGATGTTCGAATCTGCATTCCTTTCTCATCGGAACACACTAACGCAAGCAGTGTTGCTTAGTTGAGAGTATAATGCGTGCAATTCGTTTATCGCTCATGGTTCTGCCATTGAAGAGAATATTATTTCAGGTTTAACTTTGAATCTCTCATTGCAGATTGCTGCGTTATCACAAGCTGATCAGCAAATTTCCATGCTTGTGCAAGACACTGCTTTATCGTGCTCTTATGGAAGAATGTACGAACAGGTCATATGTGTGCTGTGTAAATCGCTGTATGTTGAGTGAGTGCAACCTTTCAGAGTCGTCACGTGAAACGAACTATTTCTGTGTAAGACGTCCGAAAGGAATGTTAGGACAAACAATTTTCTCCACACATATATTTCACACATTCCGAGTAATTGCAGTTGGCAATCTAATTCTGCAGCAATAAAACAATACAATTTTGATGGCATGTAACGCGCCTCTCCGCTAAACATCCAATCGGCCAGACGATTTGAAGGTAAAAAAAAAAAAACGCCTGGCAAATAGTCTTCAGATTGCGAGCTACAGAACCGGAAAAGCTCACGGATACTGGGGATACATTTGGCGATTGTCGAAATCCGAAACACAAACACCTTGATTTCTGTCCCGGGCCGTCTGGTCCCCGACCAGTCCCCTTCCTGGCTTTCGGGAGGGAAACAATGCCTGCGACTGCCCCGGCCGGGGGCGACGACAAAAGAGCCACGTGCAACGTCTCAAGTCAGCTCCACAAGACATCCGACAAAGCGCAAGGAAAAGGTGTTGTCGCCGCAATCCGTGACAATGGGCGCAGGATTACTCCCTGAATCTTACGAATGTCACAGGACATTGTCGAGATTTAAAGGTCCATTGTTGAGATACCTCGTCATTCAGCACGTTGGAGCGCTTTAAACTTAACATTTAACGGGACGTCGGTTGCATGGCTAAGACGTTGACCTACGAGGTTGGGTAATCTTGTCCAATTGTTGCAAGAATCAACAGACAACATGGAACCACAAGAGATGGTTTTTCGACAGTTCCGTAGCCTCCGTTGCAGTTATCGTTTGAAGCTTCGTCAGGTGTAGTTTTTAGCCGTTTTCGAATTGGCCCAATGAAAGGAGAAAAATTTATATTTCTTCAAGGAGCTCTCGCTCCTGGTTTACTCCCAAAGCTTTTACGCCTATGGCCAACTAACTGCCTTTCTTGAGGCCCTAGGGAGATTTTTATAAAGATAGATATGCCCAGTGGAATCGAATTCTGTTTTGGCTGAGCCGGACTAAAACAAGATAAAATGAGAATGAAGAAATCTCCTCAAACCTTCGCTGACAGAAACCTTCAGAAACCACCTGGACCCGGCACCACCACCATCTCATCATCTTCGACCATCTGGAGCATCTCCTCTGTTCGTGACGTAACCGGCTGTGTTGACGGATTAGCTGGCCGGCCAGCCAGCCACCCTCGTGTCTCGGAGGTACCTGGGACAGGCCATTGTCACGGCCACCACCTGCTGCCTGTCTTGCTAGCCCCCGGCCAAGGAAATCCACGAGACCGAGGGAAAAAGAGCGACCCAAAAACCACACGTCGAGGATTTTAAAAATGGCCGACACGGCCGTTGTTTACTACGTTACTACGAAACACGTGGCGTTTTGCTGAGAGCCAGAAGTGTTGTATAAAAACTTGTAATCCTCTTCCTGAAGTAACCCTTGGTTTGAAACGGCCACCAATTCAGGGAACTGGGTTTATCGGACGGTTATTTCCTATCGCTGATTTTGGAGGGTGAACCACTTTCGCTCTATTATACGGTGAAGCAAAATGAATACGACTTGGTAGTGATTTGGTTTTAGCGTAAGAGACCCAGATTAGTACGAGTTTACAACATTTTCAAACTGGAAATGAGGGTCTTTCAGAATCTTCCTGGTCAAATGTTACTAATTCATATACAAAAACGTATTGAGAATTCTTTTCCAAGATGCAGATGCAACACCGGGCCTGAAAAGAAAGTCACCCCAGACATGCAAAGAGTGCATGTGCATCTGGACGTTTTGCCCCTCGAACCCTGCACTTTTCCCCGAGCCGTCCCGGGAGCTCGGCTGGCACGTCGCGCGTGTACGGCACCCAGATTTGTCAGCCCCCGTGGTGTGAGATGTGCATGAGATGTAGATCAGCAGACAATACTGTCTGGTAGGTATGCTAATCGCCAGCCAAATCGAATAATGCCGCAGCCGCCGAACGATTTTCGATCGCTCATGAGCGCAATTGCGAAATCCGGGGCGGCCAGCGATTTTGCCTAACTGGCGTACTGGTTTTATGCCGGTGTGTGCAAGCGGCATTAATCTGTCTGAATGGTTGAAAACATTTTTGCAGACATTTAGATTTCTGTCCTGAAATTCGAAACTACGCCAAGGTACATTATTGGAACCAGGTAGATGTATATAAAATAGTGAATGGAACCAATGTTGGCAAGCGATTTGCATTTGAATAAATCAAGGAGCATGTGGCCGTCGGTCAGTCTAGCGTCGGGCTTCGCGACAATTGAGACGTGTCCTTGAACTTTTCTTGACTAGGAGGTGACATTCAGGACGTGCAGAAGGAGACAGGTTTCGCGTTGACACAGTGGTATATGTGGATATATAGAGATGCCGGAAAGACAGTGAAGTTGATGGCCATTTTGTTAACATTGGAAATTAAGTACGTAAGAGGGTTAATTTATGAAGAGCTGTTAAGAGTAAATTTAGACTGCAGCCTATTAAAAAAAAAAAACATGTACATATCCATCAATTGCTATTTTATCGGTATTCTCGAAAATCTTCGAAAAAGCTTTCTGTGATAGGATTTTAAAGTTTATAAAAAAGCACGATATTTTAAATAATAACCAGCATGGGTTCCAAAAGGGGAAATCTACGACAACAGCTATAGCTAGCTTTATTGAGGCAGTATTAGAATCGCGGGAGAAAAATCTACATGTCTCGGGAGTTTTTTACGATTTTATGAAAGCTTTCGACACGGTAGATCACAATCTTTTACTACAAAAATTGGAAAACGTTGGTATTACTGGCGTTGCGAATGCCTGGATTAGGTCGTATTTAAAAGATCGCAAACAAGTTGTGAACATCAGACGAGAGGGTAATGACTATCTCTCAAATGAACTAACAATCAACGTTGGACTTCCGCAAGGCTCGGTTATTGCTCCTTTAATGTTTTCACTGTTCACCAATGATCTACCCACCGAAATTACAGAAGGCAAACTAACACTCTTCGCGGACGACACTACCCACCTGATTAAATCCTCTAATTCCGACAAATTATGTATGGAAACAAATTCAGCGGTCTCTCAAATTGAGAAGTGGGCCCGCAAGAACAATCTATTTCTGAACCATGAAAAAACAGTTGTAATAAGATTTAAGGCAAATCAAAAAGAGGAAAGTAGCACGCTTATCTGGATGAATAACAGAAGTATTGTGGAAGGAGCTGAAACTAAACTGCTGGGGATAATGATAGACAAAGAACTAAACTGGAAAAGTCACATCAACATGGTATGTAAAAAGATTGCAAGCAATTGTTTTCTTATAAAAAAATTAATGGATGTCATATCGCTAAGCCTAGTAAGAGTGGTTTATTTCTCCCATATCCAAGCAATTCTCGGATACGGCATAGCACTTTGGGGGTGGTCTCCCCACACGAAAAGGCTTTTCAAATTACAGAAGCGAGCGGTTAGAATAATGATAAAGGCTAGTCGGGATCCATGTGCGGAATTTTATTATAAGGACTCGTGCGTTACGTTTTTTAAAAAACTGGAAATTTTAACTTTGCCGTGTCTATATATGTATAGCACAATTATATATCTCATTGACAATTGTAGCAATATACAAACCATTGACGATGTGCACGATCATTATCTTAGAAATAAAAAGGACATCAGGCAAAACATGCATAAAATAGACAAATGGTCTAGAGGACCAACAGAAATGGGCGCCAAATTTTTTAACAGATTACCAGGATCGATCAAATGTAAAGATGGCCTGGCTTTTAAAAACGCACTGAAGGATTATTTATTAAAAAATTGTTTTTATTCGGTTGACACCTTTTTAGAACATAAAGAGTAACTTATACACTCTATGTAGATTATGTTATTATGTACCTGACTTTCCAAATGTTATTTTGTGTAACCAATTATGGAAGAAAATAAAATGAAATGAAATGAAATGAAATGCATCCTGAGTCGTTGCATGCATTCATTATATGTAAAACCAGCACCGACTGAGATAACATTTAATCTTCCTGTACGTGTTTGTGTGCATGTGTGGCCTGTCATAAATCTTGAAAAGTGAGGATGCGTCTAAATCATTAGCCTGATTTTCATCGATCAATTTTTAGGTGCCTTCATTTGGGCTATTATCCCAGACGTACCCCCCTCTAAAAGGCACTATGCGTGGCTTTGTCGGTATCACCTCGCTTGCCAGTTTGCCATCCCCTAAGAAAGTTGGGGCAGTCAGCAAGACCCTAAATAATATATAGAGCCGTTGCTTCAATACAGATTGCGTGTGAAAAGTCTTGCATTCGCTCCAGTTTGCAAGGCTAGAAAAACCTACCCTATATTTTACAGGGCACATTGCTTTTGCTGTAGCATAATCTCTCTTGTTCATTAGTCAACCAACTAGCTGTCAGAAACGCGCTAGATGACTTGGGGTTATTTTGCCAATGGAAAACATTACACATTAAGAAATTTGCATTTCACAGCATCCAGTGTGCTATGTAGTCGACCACAGCCAGTGAGATGTTATTATTCGGCTTCGATCTAAAGAATGGACTCTGATTCAATGGACTAATCACCGGGGCTGTGTTTGCCGGCACCACCTCCTAGGAGTCCATTCTCTCCAGTCTCCACAGTCTCGTTTCAAAATTGTTTTCTTTTTTTCTGCATTTCGTTGTGTCGTCGTGATTTCTATGCAAGATGCAGTTTCCGGTTCCAAACTATACAGTGTCCCGCCTATCTTATAAATAATAATATAACACTTTCCCATAGGAACACAAAACTGACCTATTTACCGGTACCGATGGTAATCCAATCCCGCGCGCAGGGTTCCGATTCACCCTTTCAGCCCTTTTCGGCCCTTATAGGCCACGCATTTCTATACAAAATTGATGCACCAAAATGCCGGAAAAATCTTTCATGCGACAGAAGGGGGGCACATCTTCCCCCATCCCGAACGAGCCGATTATTATCTGAGTGCGTAAAGAGTTGCGAGAAGAAAAGAAAGACTTCAGTATTTGTGCACCTTTGCAACACTACTTGCCTATCTTCTAAAAAACCGTTTCCCCCCCGCGTGAAAAATCTGACTATCAGTATACAGCAAGACAGTTCAGAGACACTTTTGCGTAAGATTTACAGCGAGGAAGCCTAAAAGCGAACAAGACAGTATTATATAAAAAGCTCATGTTAAATATTAGAGTGGCTTATCAATATTATAGCTCGTGTTCCAGCGAAAGCCTCGAAAAAAAAAGGCCTTAGTATCATTTGCTTTCTGATAGGACACGAATGAAGTTATCCATTATCTTCCGATTAATAAATCAACGAAAAGTTCATTTCCGCACGACGAAGCAGCTCGTATACCCATCGATTTCATTCATCGATTTCGCCCAGAGCACACAAGCACAACGCTCGATCGGAATCAATGATAATTTTTCGCAACCCTTGTACCAGCCACCCGTGGGGTCGAGTCTACATCCCTTCACACAGGCACTGGGCAGCTGCAGAGGCACAAGAGCATGACGATTTGTCCCAGCCGTGCGCGTCAACAAAGTCAATTGGCGCGTTTCCTTGCGACGGGGCGGGAAGCAGCAATCGGGCGCGGAAGCCTTGATTGATTCGGCGACTCATTAACGCAGCCGGCCGGATCCGCTCTCCCCAGATCGCAACACTTCCACCAAAACGACGTGCAGGTGACACGACCGACGACTGTCAAAAACAGTACCATACATTATTTGTACAGTTGGCCGGTTCTAATTGTGTCAGCATGCAAGGGTCAACCAACCCCGAGGCGCAGCCAAAACAACAAAATTAGGTACAACGCCAGTCTGATTACTATACACTTCACGCGAATCAAGATTAATAAATCCTGCAAATTTTCTCCTTCGTCACAGATCGCGCCATAATAAATAATTAAGTGCGCGAGTATGAAATTAGATAGCACAAATAAATCGTTGAAATTTCGCGCGACCTGCTCGGTCCAGCTGCCGATATTGGCGCGACCGAGGTGAGATACCATCAATCATCTCGGCAATTACCTTGGTGTGCGTTACAAGACTTGGCCCGAGATGTCCACGATGTTGACATTAACTCCAATTGATTGCTGCCGTCGCCTTCACTTGCATGTGTACACCGAGACTTGTTATTCGGAGATTACGTTTCAGAAATATGCAAATGTCATCTCTACGGGTGACTCTCGCGCGCAGCGCGGTGTTGTACCACTATATTTCAAGTAATGGCTTCATTACTCGTCTCGGATTAGCACCGGGTGGCGACCGTACCTAGTTGATTGGTACATGCGTACGTCGGTACCGACACTAGGTGTTTCTCTCCGCTGCAATTAATGGGGACCATCAACGTAACAGCGTCGGACGTTTCCGCGTGTATCGCTAACTTATGATGCACATTGCCTTTGTATACGATGCTACTTGATCTCGCGCGGCAGGCCGATTTCGGTAATTATCGTTATTAATTATTATGCTTTTAGGATATGGATGATGGTAATGTATCGAGGCAGCTTGTGCAAATTTGCAGGCAAGTTGTTGACCCGGTGTGCAGGACCGACGCACGCTCTTTGTCCAATTACCACGAGGGTATACATTAACAAATCTACGAGTCGACAGAATTGTGTCGAAGAGATCAGTTTTCGCTCAGGGACAATTAATTGCGCGGAAAGAGCGCGCTAGTCGGCGACAAGGTGAGAAAACGCCGTGCGACACGCACTTTGCGCAAAAATTCTAGTTTCGACATTTCTGTTTGTGTCGGGTCTCGCCGCCGCCGAGGCCAAATAAGGGCACAAGACAGTCGAGTATTCAGTCATAAAACGGCGGGCAAACGTGTTCCAGGGACAGGGTCAAGACTGATGACCCCACTTCCCATAACGTCTTCTGCGCGCGGCCAAGAGAGCTGACGACGGCGTCTTATCCCTGGGATAAGTGTACTAAAGGCGCTTCGCCTCTTGTGTTCCCGAACGTGTTAGACGACACATTTTTCGAGTATGCATATTTTTAAATAACGATTTTCGGACGTTAGTCGTTTTTTAACGCTCGTTTCTTTTACCCGTATCGTGGGTAAATGCGCCCTCGGGCCTCGGGGTTCTTTCGGGGTCAAGAGATGAACAACTTTCGGTTTCAACGCCGTGGCAATGGCATGACAAAGGTCGCAACCACTTAATTAAAACAATTGGTTCGTCCTTTGGTCACGCACCTTCTGGTAAGGGTTCTGGATCATCGGCCGAACTCGGCCAATGGACTACGGCCTAGCGCACGGCAGCCGCGAATTCGCACAACGCCGGACCTTGACTTTTTAATAGGTTACGCAGAATAGTGAAAAGTAATGGCCGGCCGAGTAGCAATTATGGGGAACAGAAGACAGGTGACCGGTGGATGGGTTGTAATATTCCTCGACTGCCATTGGTTACATGTGCTCTAACTTAAGAAATTAGCCTATATATTCACTTGTGACTCCCGTAATCTTAGCCTAGTAACACCGTTCGCGGCAGCAGGCCCAATGGAATTAACTGTAACATTAGGCTGCAGAAGACGGAGCTGGGCTCTAGGGTAACATTTGGTAAACCTGAGTGCGCGGCTGCACGAGATGGCAGCCTGGCAATAATTGGGTCAGGTGTTCCCGTGAAGAATTAACATTTCACCGATGGAACGAGAAAAAAGCCGATTGCCGGGACAAAGCGTTATCTTTCGATTCACAGCGTCATTACCCATTAATGCCCCGGTGCCCTGACGATGGGTGGCGAGGGGTGGCTACTTTTTTCGCTGCTTCGTTTATTGTCGCCCGGGAGATTTTCGGTTCGGCAACTTTAAATCGCCTCTAATTTGATATTCACATAAAAATGTTCTGAAGGTAAGCTTTTACGATCGCTCTCTGGGTAAAGACACGTTTTTTTATATGCACAACCATTGAACAAACATATTTTGATTCGATATTTTTTCTGTCCCAGCGCGGTCCAACAATCGAGTGTTCTAAAAAAAAATATTCAAACGGAGGCTTAGGGACAAAGTCATTCCGAGCCGATGGGAACGACTTCGGGAAGCTGCCGACACGACAGCGGGACGCCATGCTGCCGCTAACAAGAAAATCTATTCCAGGAAAAACTGCATCATCAACTTTTCTATACACTTCCACACAATAAAACACATTGCAACAGCTTGTGTATAACGTCGGCGCCGTAACTCATTTCACTGTTTTTCTAGCCATAAATTCTTTATTCAAATCCTAGATATCGTTGGTCTAGTACATGCACCTTGCTCTGCCATATGTCGTTTCCCGACTAGGCTAGCAGGCCATCGCTGGCTGTTACAGCTAGGCGAGTACCAGGCATAGCACTGGCCGGTTATCAGCATTGTTATTACCGGGCTGTAGTTAATTAGTGCCAGGGGTAGATGCACTGGGCCGATAAGCGGCGCGACATCTGGAGGACGGAGTACGAGAGCGCGTGCCGGCGTCGTGTGCGTGCACGCAATGCGTTCGTGGCGTACGTAGCGCACTTGTTGCGCCCTCGCTGTTGATGGGAAATATGGAAATGCAGATTGGACCTCGTGGGATGATGTGAATCGGTAATTTATTCAATGGATACTAGAAGTTTGGGGGTGTTACGGTATGGGTTTTCCCACAGGAACATGAATTAACTCCCAAGATTTTTGCCACTTTCTCGACACTGCCACCTCTGCACATCGATGTGAGAATAATTCCATCACCCCGAAATTTCAACCAATATTCTGAAGAAAACATCCTCGGTGCTTTTCCTCTAAAGCTGTGCAACGTATCCCCAGAAATAAGAGCGTTATTCAGTCCTTGCAACATTATTCGGTCGAGTTCTTTACGTCCCTAACAAATTGATTCTTGTGACAAGCACAATTAAAATCAACTTCGATTCTCGTTTCGAACGTCGATTGTGGCGTGCACTAAACTCGAATCCATAGCATTTGACTTTTCACGCATGGCTCGTCAATGGAGGACATCCGCGGAATTAAATCGATATTGTCTGGCGGGACAAGGAGCGAGGGCACATGGGACAGGCCGGGTTCGGGGTACGCGAAGAGTAGGGCAACCTCCGCGGCCGGCTCAGCGACCTAGGCTATCGGAACTCGTAATGCCCGGGGCCCCAGCACCCCACGGAGAGCTACTCGATGTTGCAGCTCCACGACGTCTTGCCACCAACCCGAATCAATGCCCTGACGTTGAATAGAATAATTTCGCACACAGCCACTTTTTGAATTTCCCTTACGCTCGGATGAATTTGTCCACGTCTTTTGTGTGACTCCAGACATTGGTACTATATGTGTGTGCTTGTGTAAAGAAGAGAAGAGGTAGGGGGGGGCAAGATGTATAAGTAAGTATAATAATAACCGAAAGAAAGAGCGAGCTTGGAGGGGAGGGGGGCAGAAACCGTGATAAAAGGTGGCTGCACGTAAACTGATGAATGTAATGAGATCGACGGTCGTCTCGCCGAAGAGGGCGAATTGGAATCGGAAGGAACTGGCGGAGAACGAGCGAAGAACAGAGAATCGAGAAGACAAATACGGATAAGGAGCCAGCTGTTCTAAGTTATAAGCGAGTCTATTGTCGGTTCGATTACGCAGGACCGGAGACGTTTGTCTGCGTCGATCACGGCTCCCAAGGAGTCCCCGCGTCCCCGTCTGTACCTTGGGGGACTCCCCTTTAGAGTTTCCTTACTTGCCCGGCTGGCTACTTTCATGGCGATTAGCCGATTACCTGTCATCCGTGGATGAGCACAACGCTAGAGTAATCAATATCAAATGCGCTTTGTCCCAAGGTAAGGGTTGCATTACAGCGCCATTGGTCGGACTGACCTCTCGCTGTCTTGCCACGTTGGGGTCACGTTCAAAAATCAACAACACTCTGTTGGTTTTTTCGTTTTAGTTGGCGGAAGTAAAAATTGAACGACCCTCCCTTATTGAAATTTCTTATTAATTTTTTCATTCTTTAGATGGTACCGACCATTATAATATGCTGAGGGTAGCTGTTGTGATTGCTTGATGGGATTCACTAGTGAATCAGAACCGAAAAGTGTCTTCACTCGGACGTTTTTTCGCCGTCTCGCCATTCTTCGACGTCAGCTAATGTATGCAGCTAAGACGCAGTGACGTAAGAAAAGGGTTCTTATAGACAAGGTAGACGATTGTCGTTCATTGTTGAGTCGCCGGCGGACAAGAACAGAGGCACATTTGAATGGGCCGTCTCAACCACGGGACTGCTTGCCCGTGAACGGCAGGCAAATACCCACGAGGATCGTCGATCTCCTTGGAAGACCACGAGGAGAGTTGAAAAAACAAAGAGGGCATTTGGGTTCGTTTGCCCCCGCCGCGGCGTAATGCAAGGCGCGCAGAGCACTCGAATGCATCTGTCAGACTGCACTTTGATGGGTGCACGGTTCTAGTTGCATTTCGACAAACTGCACTGCAGATATATCGGACTCCGGCCGGCCGCGGGTTCACCAAGTGTTCAATAACATGCATGTATGCGTTTACGACATGTTAAGATCACACACAAGTACAGACGATAAAAAAATCTAAAACAACATAATGACATGCATATAGTAAAGAAAAAAACGAGTATTTTATTATAATTCCATCGAATGAAACTAATAAATGTATTCCGTCCATTGGCTTCATTAATAAAACATTTTTGAGAAAATGCATATTGCTTGTCTATACGGCATGTACTGTGTAATTATCTTATCTGTATCCTCTGTTCCAAGTTCAAAGTCGCCTGCCTTCCTGTGGCCGATGGCCTAGCAACCCGGCGCGCCGCCTGATTGGTGAAGACGTCGAGGGCACGCGGCAACAGATGGTAGGTGTAGGTGTGTTGCGCCAGCGTGGCCCGTGCGCGGCACGCGACCAGCTCCTTGCGAGGGTCTTGAGACCGCGTTGAGGCCGGGGGTGGGGGCATCGGCGCGTCTGGCCAGTGAGTGAAGGGAGAGGGTGGCCTCTGCAGACGTCATTCACCGGCCAGCCAGGGGGGTGGGGGGCACCAGAGCGGCGAAAGGGGGCAATACGTTACAGGCGGCCACGTTAAGACATTGCCTACAATGTTCTCAAAGACCTTTTAACGTGCGCGAATTTGGAATTCGGAAACGGCCGCACGACAAGGATCTATAAACGGCGTTTTCGTGAGCTTTTCGCTTTCGAGATGTTATCAGGAAGTCCAGTTGGCTGCGTCGACGACGGTTGCCGCGGCAGACGTCGTCGGCTCCAACGGCGACGTCGACGCCGTTGGAGGCGAAGAGGTCGGGCCAACGGCAAACCGTTCTGTCGAAGTCGCGGCCAAGAAAACGGTCCGGCATTCTGTCGTTCGTTCGCCCCCCCCCCCCCCCCCCCCTCTCCGCACACCCCGCGGTGACGCACCCCAGCACCAACCTAGTCCAACGTCTTCGGCACACGCCAAGACGACTCCCCTTCCTATCCTAACCTATAGAAACACTACACATACGTAATATTTATATTATAATACGATGAAAAAAAAAACTGCCAGGTGTGGTAGTTAACCATGAGTAGAGCTGCAAAAACCTGAACGACGGCGGCTCATATACCTACGTAACAACCCTAGCCATAACTGTATTGTTGCGCATAGGGCTTATGTGTAAAAGCGTTCGGGGTATTATTCAATTGGGGGGTTCAGGACAATGGGCATATATGCCCGAAGAGCCAAGGGGGATTTTTGTGCGAGCAAAGAATAGTCATGGATGAGACGAGAGAGAAAGCTAGAACGAGAGAGGGATGGAGTAGGGTGCACTTGGGCATAGATGTGCGTAAAGCAATGCCAAATAGGCTGCATTTGTGTCGTGCCTGTAGGCACGGGGGTACACCGCCAGGGTGGAGGGAGAGAGGTCGGAGGCTGGCGAATCTGAATATAAATCCGTGCACATTGCATTGCACATTGTGCCCGGGTTATAGTTTGATTCGCGGAGTGTGAGAGAATGGCGAGATGGTTGAATAGATTTAATATCGCGAGCCACCGGGGTAGGTAGCGAGTTATCGCGACCATAGGAGTTCCTCCTACCTTCACCGCAAAGGTTTGCGACCTCACGTTGTCTTGCGACATTGGCGACCTCCTCCTCCTATTCGCAATCGACAAAACCCGCAGAGAGGCGATGTCTTTGCACGGTCAGCGTTTTACCATTCGACAAGCCGGTTTCGTGCTATGTAAGAAAACTAATAAATATTCCTTGTTATTTATGCCGTGTATTATTTGTCTAAGGGAGAGAGGCCCTACGGAAGGGACAAGACGTTCACAGCGAAAAGGCGAGGTCGCTTTTATGGGAATTCGAAACAAATCGGACTTCCTCGGTCAAATCGGACGCGGTGAGTGTTATTTATAGTAATAGTGAAGTTTTAACGAGCTTCCCGAAGAGCTGCTCACTTAAATTTCTGGACCAAAACGAGCAGGTTTTGCGTGAAAAGATCTCATCTCGCCGTTGCTCTATGATCTGTATACCCGACAAGAAAGTCCCCCGAAAAAAGGGGATGGTTTACACAACTAAAATATCTCATGAGCGCTTCACGGGCAACGGATGAAACCGATCTCCTTTGAACTTGATCTCGATACGGTTCCGTCACAGCAACCCCACGAGAGGATACAAGACGTTGCAATCTACCGAAAACTGTTACACATCGACCGGCGGGTCCTGAAATATCGGACACAATTGCAAGCTCCACAAACACAAAACGCGCCTCACGCATGAAACCCATCGACAAAAACAGTGCATTCTCTCTCTTTATGTAACGGCGTGCTCTAGTCAGCGCGATGCACACCAAGGAGGTGGAGGCGCAGCCTTGGACAATATCCCGGGGCCGCGGGGCGCTATTGAAGGCTCGACTCACACCTGCCGGGCACGCTTCGATCAACGTCTTGGAAGGCAGCGTAAGACGCGGGGCACGCCGGTTTAAAGAGCTCCACGCGAACACGTGCGCCTCGGCAGCGTCATCGAAGACATCACCGGGTGCTACGCATCACCTGCTCGCAGCGCAGCCACCGAAATTACCTATCTATAGAGTCCCGAGAGATTTAAAACGAGTTTTTTTGATTAAACGCAATTACGTATTCGTGATGTGGCTTCGTGTGTTTTGTGATGTGTGTTTGTTGGGATTAGGTTAAACGCTGACGATGGATCCAGTGGAGAGGATGCGATGCAAGATGCATGGTTTGCTTAGAGCGTTTTTGCTGGCGACATTACGAGACTTATTTCTGATGTGAAACTGAATGGACCTCGTCGAGGAAAGCGTTTTCGAATGCAAATAAACGGCCAGGGTCGTAGCTCTGTCGGAGGTACAAGATGACTATGAGAGGACCCCTCTACTTCTTCGCGGCGACAAATCTTCCATGCATTGCCGTCGAATTAACCGCGTCTGATGTAAAAAACCACGCACATCAACTAATCATTTCTCGGACAAAGACGCTGTATGTGCATTCGCGGTGCTGTCTAAGCAGGCACAGCTAGTTCTTGTGGCGCGGTCGTACCTGAAAGATTGGTTTTACTTTTCGTGTAACAACGTTTTTTCCGCTCTCGCATATCGTACACAGATGCGTTTCAAAAACCGGCTTGCAACAGTGTCACCAATTGTAAGACCATTTGGGAGCGTTAACGGTCAAAGTAACAAGTACTGAGAGCCGATGAGCCGAAGAAAAGGCTCCTGGTCTAGCAAAGAACGGTGTAAGCCAGCCCGGTAACGTCTTTGACGTTCTCGGCGGCACAAAAGACCCAGCGTGAAACCACTACGAGTTCATTAAAAATCACGTTTGATAATCAGATTAAAATATTTTATAAAAGCAAAATCCATTCTCGATTCGTGTCCCTTCTAGTTTTTTCTCGGCCTCACGTAATCAGCTTATCTGTCATTATACAACCATTACCCGTGTTTGACCAGTGCAACTAGACCAAAAGAGGCACTTTCATTTTATTAGCATGGGACGCACACACTCTTGAGCCAAACAATGCGAAGTGGTTGATGGCATCGAACCACTGTTTCGTTTTCTTCCGACGGGCCACAATCCGCGCTCCAACAAATGGCGCAAGAGAGTCGACCAAGATTTGACCTAAAAACCACCTGCCCGGCTGGTGGCACACATTTCGCCAATGTAGTCGAAACCGAAAGTGACCTCGACGGCTAGCGAAAAGCCACGTGGCTGCTGCGAAGACGCCGGGTGCGCATTGTGGTCGAGTCTGGGTTCGGCGCTCAAAACGTGACGTTGCGTCTTGGGTCTGTTTGTATGTGTGCGCGCGTTCGCAGATTTCCCAGGGCCATGCGAGGTAGTAATTGGGATATGGGCTCTTGATGGAGCAGATGAATTCAATCGCAGTGTACAGATCGCCGAAATAAATGTCCCCACATAGACATGCGCCACGATAAACCATCAGATTGCTTTTACAAATATATACCCAAGCTTTTATTACCACTTTCATAGACTAGCAATCAGTAAACTTAATTCACCGGAAATTTAAAACTATTTTATATATGGTTCTAGACATTAACCTACCACCGCTTTCTACGTCACGTATACCTCACCTGATCATTAACCCAGCCTAAAAGAGTTGCCGCATACCGCGACTCTTTTGTCTGTACTTTTACGACTCTCCACCCGTCCCATAAAACCTAGGACCCCGTCAGAACTGTAACAATCATAACACTGGAACGACGCGTTCAGCGTCCGACCCGCGAGATCGCCCCTATGTGTTTATACTTTATAGGTAGGTATCAACCACGTGACACACGCGTCGTCGGTGAAAATAATGGAAATGCCATGTTCATCAAGTCGGCATCGGAAGGCGACGCACCTGGCATCAGCCAGCTTCTGTGCTATGCAATGACTAAAGCGCCTGCATGCTCCAACACAGTGACTCCATCTCACCCCCATGTCGCTCCATTGGCGTGGGGCAGCTTTACCCGATAAAAGCACCGATTTTTTTTTATATACTTTTGTGTACCAATTCGCCGGCACTCATCTTTTACCTTGTTGGCTTTTACTTAGCGACCAAATGTGTGTCAATATCGTGGCGGAGATTTCGGCCGTGTGGACGAGTGTTGAGGGCTTTAGGTTGTTGGTGAGGCACGTGGTCTGAGGAGGGAGGGGGAGATTAGCACAGCCCCGAGGACTGTTCCGGCGAGCACAAACGAATTTAACCACAAAAAAAGTCAAATTAGCAGTCGATTAATACATATGAACGAGTCGTTTATAGTGAAAACAATGCAGTTAGTAGCTTTCCTACTTTCTATAATCGCAGACTTCGACATCGATTCGAAATCAAAGCACTATAGCTTTCAAAATTGATTAATTGTATAACAAACAAGTCCACCAGATTGGCATAAAAACACATTTTTGTCTGTGTACAGCTGCAGATTCTGGCTTCGCGTAAGAGCATCGATAATTCTGGATGGGTCAAAGACGCGAGCGAAAAACCGGTCATGCATTTGCGACAAATTCGGGCAAGAATACAACAACAATCGGTCATCGCTTGCATCGACGAACCTTGTACAGTAAGTCGTTTAGCGTATTACATATCTGACTGTTTTTTTTTGCATTGCGATGTGTTTATGGGAAAATTAATGAATTCCTCAGGTGCGATCGGATGTCCATGTTTGGCGATGTCGTTTTAAATATTTACATTGGCGGTGTCGTCATCATGCAGGCGTGTGCTCTTTAAAGCGGTCGACAGCATGTCGCTGGACTGAGCGGGTTCAAGGTGACAGAAAAACGCGGAGGCCGCGGTTCACACCCAGGCCGGTACTATCCCCGCGGGAAAGTCGCAGCATGGTGCCGTGTAAAACGCCCCTGGGGGGCCGCAGTTTGAGATTGACTCCTTGAGATCGTGTCAGTCACTGGTACATGAACCAGACAAGCACGATTCAAGTAAATTCACAGCAATTTTAATTTTTAATCCCTGTTTGGTTAAAAAAGGACCAGGGTGGCGGATACCTTGAACGCCTTTCATTTATCTGGTGTGCTTTGCCGCGAAAAAAGGTCTACAATCGCCTTTCCGTAAAAAAAAAATATGCCACCTTCACGCACATTACGCTGAAAAGGTCACCAAAATGGCGACCCATGAAAAACTCGCCAACGTTTTTCTAGAAATGCCTGCAAAAACGTGCGGTTGTCCTCGGCGTACCGCGTAAAGGCGCGACAAGGTGCAAGTGTCCACACGAAACGCGATAATTGCCCGGGGGTAATTCCGAGGCGAGTTTGCGCCCGGCGGGGCAGGCATTGTTGTGGTGTTTTGGGCGCTCCATGGCTCACTGCACGGGCACGCTGGGGGTGTTAAGTGTGACGCAATGTCTGGCACCTGGCCTGCACATACGAGCGTCGTACCGAGACACACACCCGCCATACACCCGTTAGTTGAACGAAGAAGGCGATACAACAAGGTAGTTCATGTACCCATTAGCCGGACAGAGAGGGCGATGTACCTTACGCGGGTTAGAGAGAGTTGAAAGATAGATGGTCATATACAGGTATGAGTGAGAGACCGAGTGAGTGGCACATACCCATGAGTGAACACGTAGCGAGAGGGTGGTGAGGGAGAATGGGGGCAGATGCGGGTCCAGTCGGAGGGACAAGGATGAAGCCTTGGACGGAGCAGGAAAGGGAGAATGTGCAGGGAGGTGTGCAGGAAAACGCGTGCTCGCCCCCCATTAGGGGATGGAATAACCTTACACCACGTGACGCGAAGTCGGGCGCGGAAGCAGCCGGGGTGTACGATGTCAAATTTATATGATTTTCTAATGATTATTGGCCAATAAAAATGGATGCGTCAATGGATTTGCGTTATTTATTGATGGGTTGCGGATGTTACGTGTGGGGATATTAGGGCATTCATCTGTAAAGTTCGATGGCTGTAAACGATTTTAGAGGCAAGTTTATCGCTGGACAAGGTTAAAAGTCATCGAAAAATACCGATTGTTTTGGGGGGAAAATAGATGGAGCCAGACTGGAGTGTGTTGTAGTGGGACAGAGGTTTTTCGGGGCGCCCCTCCGAAATCGCGAACGTAAACAAATGGCTTCTAGTTTTTTTCGATTTTTTGTTTCTTTTGGAGAACAGATGCCAATTTGTTTAAGTTACGATCCCATAATGACCGAGTATTGACAATCGACGCGCGCGCTTTTCCGAATCTGAAGCCAGATGAGCACCAGGAACATTTCGAGCCCATAAAAAGTAGGGCCATAAAATTCGGACAAACAAAAAACCCACGCTTATCTCTTCTGACGGGTCACCCTGCACTCGGACCCAACAACGCTCACCAAACCAATCGTCGATCCCAGTCTCCAAAAGATCCGTAGCCTATCGAACAGCCGTCTTATTGCGTGAATTATTCCGTTCTTTGGTAAAATAACTCAGTCAGCTGATAAACCCTACACGTGTTGACCTCCCGCGGCACGGGCGTCCGTATGACTTCTTCGCTGCAACAATGTACTTCATTTATAGTGGCCCACGCTAGAGTACAGTGACGCAACTGTCGGTCAAAATACAAAAATACCCCGGACATCCTCCGCGTGTCTATATAGCACGAAGGGTCAGTGGGCTTTAAAAACGCCGATAGGCGAAGGCTTTTCATATGCTTAGAGATAATTGCACGCCGAAAAAAATGGGGTAGACGGTCTGAATGAATCTTTGAAGCGCTAATAAAGATAGCAAATGCCATCAATGTGTTGCGGACTATCAGTTGCTAGCGTTTTTTTTTTGGCCGTTTAACTTCAATGACAAAGTATAGAAAAGCAATATTGTGAGTTGCATACTGTGTTATATTACAAAGAAGAGATTACACGTGGAAACAACCCATAGTTATGACGTTATCAGTGGAATCAGAAGTAAAGCTTGAATGAATGATCACTGTACGCTCGGCCACGACTGGAAAACTTGAAACAGCAGAGAATTTTTAAAGAAAATCCATGCTGTAAAGTCGAGGATAGCTCGAAATAGGACGGGAGATAACAGGAATAATTTGTCATCGCCCAAAACAAGAAAATTTTGCACTAAGCCCATAGTTATTTCCCAGGGGTTTTTAACTCGTTCGCTTTTTGACAACGGATACGATGCTTCTAGCAGCCTCTTGTGAAAATGTAAGTAAATGGCTAACTCAACCCAAAAGAAGACTCATACCAAAAAATTCCTAAGTGGCCAAGTTCACTGAAAGTCCATAAAGAAAGAAACACCCGAGCATTGGCCATCAAGTACCGTCAAGACGCCAAGATAATTGATAAGCTCGGAAAGTGCCATCACTCCTTTGGCGACCTTCTCTGAGGGCACGGAGAGATAATGAGTTGCCTATAGGTGGCAGTGAGACAAATGAGATGGTGTTGGGCAGACGCGCCATTGCAGCGCAGCCCGATCCCAATGGACAGCTGCATAGGGGTGCCGGTACGTAGCACGCACACGATTGGTTGAACCGTGGGGCCATCTGCGCCCGGCCCGACCAACACACTATGAATACATGCTACAAATGGTCATTACCTGCATTACGACCATACTCTTATAATGTTATCTATCGACAGGCTTTCCTAAGAATACGTCTCAGTTCTGAGATATCTACGAGTTTCATCTTTTGTAGATCTTTGGGGTTAAACACGCGCGCGGTTTCGCTAATGAATAATTTACACATTTTTCCATGGAAATCGTAAATTTTCGTTCGGTCGCGAGCTGGTACCCTTTCGGCCACCGCAATATCCTGACGATCAGAGACGCATAGTTATGAGCGACGATGGGGTTAATTAGAGGAACGTCGGTGATCAACAGCCGTGGTGCAGATGACAACCTGTTGCGTTTGAATGTTCCGGCAGGGAATGGACACGTTTAGACGGAGCGTGCCAGCAATTACAACCGAGATTGATGGAGGACCTGTTTTCATAATCAGGATAAAAGACAAGCCACGTATAATTGTATAACTTTAAGCGTATATCGTGGAAGAAGATAAGGGCAATTAGTTGAAGATATTACGCATCATATCTGACACAAAAATCGGCTGGTATCAATTCGTGTTGATGATTTAGATACCCTGAAAATGTGGCACCTTGCGTAAACAACCAAAGGGGAGATAAATGTTCACCTATAACTACCCTTGCCCAACACTCGCAGGGTTTCCACGCACAAACCATAGAAATATTATTCAAAAAACACTTACACACACACACACATCTCGCCCTAGTCGCGCGAGCAAATTTATACGAGCAATTAAAAGCCACGGAATCGAATGTTTTCGTTGCACGACTAGGACATGCGATCGGTCGCGTGACGATCACGAACTATAACGACCAGTTCCATCACCGATTTCGCGTTCCGAGATGCGTTTACATAATTATCGGCGAAACGAGATTGAAAACGCGATATTTCATAAATACCATTGCGCCTAGAAATCTAACGAGAAACTCGTAAAACCAAAAAGGTAGGCACACACTCACAAAAAAAAAGGAGATGCATGAAAGGGGCTAATTCGTAAAGATTCGTCGCTTTCAATGGCATGGCATGTGCTACTGGGCCTTATTGGTCACGCTCGGCCGCGGCCATCCCCTGGCGTAACAATCTCTTGAGCAATTTGTACCTATCGGACACGCACCAGCTACCCCGTCACCTTCCTTTCCATGCACCGCCAATCAATCGATCAGACCAGGGAGGCGGACGCCGCCCCCACCCCGATCTGGTATCTTGATGACTTGGGTGAAGACGCCCCCGTACCCTGATAACTGGACGGCTGGTGTTTAACGGAGCAATGTTTTGACACCAGGACAAGGAGGAAAACAGCGAACCTAGTCTGGAGAAAGGAGGTCGAGGCGGTGAAAAAAGCTTTCTGAATTTCTTCTGAAGGACTCCGAACAAGTTGCTAGGTAAGGGACTTAGTGCACCAACATATGATTTCGATAAACCCTCCATCACATCTTCCCAAACAAAACAACTATATCTGTGGTTGACCACTTCAGCAATCTAGTTGCGCCAAATCGTTCGCACCCCCACACCCTCGGGCACACCAACCAGCATATCGCCCCCAGCACTCGCCCGAGCTTTCCGCCGGGTATCTTATCGTTGCCGACGACGACGCCGCGCCAGCCCGGCGAGCGATAACGAGAAACCCCCGGGAATCAGTTTACGACTTGCACACACAAACAACTGGGTCAACCGAGTTTGAGATATGGGTCAAACGATGCCGAAGACACACTTGTCTTCGCCCTTGGCAATCACGCAGGTTAAGCAAAATTTTGTTGGAATAGGAATGGATGGGTGACTGCTACGCCATTATGTTTGTCTGGAGAGTCTGGAGAGTCTGGAGAAGGGATTTGTGATGTTGTACATAAGCTGCAATTTTTGGTTTCTCTGAAATGTGCGGCCAGAGACCCGTCAACCCCAGGACCCAACACCAAGTGAAGCGTACACGATCACCACGGGTCGTTGACGCCGATCATGCCCGGATCATGTCAGCAACACGCGTCGATGTCTTCCGATCGTTTACCTTCCGCGATCGAACGACGCTGTCGCCATTTCTTGACACTGGGCGCACATCCTGACACCTGGCCCGTATCGTTAGGGAGCTGCGAGCGGCGTCTTATACGTGTATTGCGGAGCCCAAGTAGCCGACGTCGACATGGGACGGGAGGCGCGGCAGTGTCAGGCCTTGGACACAGGGGGAATTACCTCGCGGTGCGCAGTTTCTTTGTTTTTGAGCGGAGCGCGTTTACGCTGAGTGTGCGGTCAACAGCCCATCGCAGGGTCGTGGGGTGGACGAATCAAAAACACGTGTCGAGTGGAAATGTGCTGGTGTTTATGGCCACTTGTTCGGAAAGTAATTGGTTATTTGAAATTAAAAATGAAGTAAAAAAGGCCGGCTGTGTGTCTACTGCAACAATACTCGTGAATTCGAAACGTTTGTTATATTTGTGATACTGTCTTCTACAGTACGGGGCGGTCATTGTAAAGATAAAATATATTTACACTCTAACCGCTCGAAAATGTATAAGAAATATTGCTTTGACATTAATATCGCTGCTAATTGACACCGGATTCGTGTAGCTGAGGTGCGCGTACAGACGACGCTACTAAGTAACGAGACGCTGGTTCATTGCTCCGTGCCCTTGATCGCCGGAAAAGTCAGCCAATCAATAATACAGCTCATATATGTGTAGTTGGCAAACATCCTGCGAGCGGCAAAGATCGAATACAATAATAGGATGAAGGAAGATGGTTTGTATTTTCCTCTCCAACAGATATATTTGTGTGGTCGTCTGATGTCATCGCCGTCGCTACAAGACTGCCGGTCATTGTTGCTCTTATCAATAAAGCCACACACATCTATATGTGTCGAGCCCGACATTTTGGGGATAGTGAAGCGACTTCGACTTCCGATCGTAATTTACTGCCATGGCTGGGACGGAGCCCTTAACCCCCCTCGCGTCCATAACGCCAGAGTAAACGTAAGGAGACCGAAAAAAAACAGAGGTTGAACCGCTATTTTAAGAAGCGAAGACCGAGGAGCAGGAGACCCGCAGGATCTTATCAACGACGGGATGTGTGTGATTTCCAAATATCACGCTCGACTCATAGACGCAGTCGCGCAGCGCAACGTTCCTTGTCGCCCGAAGACGCAAAAAACGCGCGTCTAGCTCGGTCGCGCATTTTCATTAAGCGTGCCATTTAAATCGAAAAACAATCGACATTGATTAGGTAACTACCTTCGACGCCGACGGAATTGTAGCTAGTAATGACATGCACAAACGAGGAAACAATCGGGAGTGTTGACAGAATCCGACACCTATCGGCGGTGACGTGCAGAAACACTGTCGCCGCGGCGACATGCATCGGCGACAATCCGGCCCGACGAAACGGCCGGAACGTGCAGGATGAATGGAGCCACAGCCACCGCTGAGTGCACTGATCGACGATAACATCGCCTCTATTGCCGTGCCGGAAATGCAGCCTCTCGAGGAGGTTGAGCAACGCGCTGGATCGGGTACCGGGTGGGTGACCGATACACATGCAAAGATTCTAGAATGGCAGGGGTAGCTATGGATGGGGAAGTAGCTGGATACTGTCTTTGAATGCCGTTGCTTTTCCTCCACCACCAAGAAAGTTGAAAGGCGTACTCAAACACGATCGGAGTCTAGACTTTGGTGTGACCGATCCGGAACTTACCGACATAGCAGAGCGCGACGATGGTGTGCGCGTGGCGCCGAATGTTGGAGTTCTCGCCGATCCAGGAGACCCTCTGGAGGATGTGCTCGACAAAGTCGAAGCCCGTTACGGCGGTTACGTTCCAGCGCAGCTTGGACAGCACCAGTAGCTCCCAGCTCTGCAATCAGGGAAGGTAGGGAAAGCCGTGTTAAAAGAGATCATGAAGACTACAAGATGTGTTTACGATGTGTGAGTCCATACGTAGAACGAAGAAACATAATGTGGGATAGAGAGCATCCAAGCATTTCTTCCAAATGATTTGCCATTCTTATAAAAACCCATCCACTTTTCAGGTTTCTCAATTTTTTACTAGAACAGTCTCGAAAATGTGGGAAACCAGAAAGCCACGCCTAGTTTTTTCAAACCGTCGAACCGTTTCTGGTCTTCTGAACCTATTGGATGCCGTGGTGAGATCCGGTGGTGGCACGTTTAACCTGCTCCTCTGCATAATCAGCGTCGGGACGCCCTCCGATCCGCCCTTACGACGTTACAAAGAGGTCGTCGTCTCCAGTCGGCTTAGGCAGCTAATCCGACGCGTCTCCACAACGAGGGCGTTTCATTTGGGAATAAAGCGCGGTGAGGTTAAACGGATGTTGATTCTGGGAGACGACAAGAGTGTAGCCGTAATCCCGCGCTATTCTTTCTACAACGAAATACCGGTCGAATTGGAAACATGTACGCAAACCACCGCAAGGAGTCCTAAGTGTCCGACTGTGAGCTGCCAGAGCCGTCACTTGTCCATCACGCAGAGAGTACAACGGTTTGATTTGCAACGTACCGCACCAAGGTCCATTCATTATTTTATAAGCCAGAGCTCAGTGGGTGTTCGCAATGTTAAAATAACTTCACAATTCTTTATGTTTTTGGTCAAGGGATGAAGGCACGTTCACCAAATGACCATTCCATCCTGTTCAAACAAAGCCATGCTTCAGTGCAAACATTGATATACGAAACTATGAATGCCGACCAATCTTAACTGTATACTGCATCGTCGCATCTACCACCTACACGGTCTACCTCCAGTCAGAACTCGGGAGTCAAGCATTTGTCTGGGACATGACTATGAACGATCGACCGCTCATAAAAATATTTCGTCCGTGCGCCGTTCCAATAGTTATCGGGCAGGTACGCACACGCACGTAACGCCAAATTGCGAGACGTGCGGATTCTTTCACGAAAATATGTCATTCTCTCTTCGTGCATTTTGGCACGGCGTCTGGCGCACGCGCGCCTCGTCTGCCCATAAGTTTGCCAATCGTGGCGTGCTCCTGATCACTCCTAATGCAATGTGCATGAAATTCAGAGTCCTGGTGACCCACTGGTCTACAAATTGCAGACATCCTTGCGCTAATGCCAAGACTTCCCCTAATGATCACAGCTAATTACTTTTTTTCGGTCTCGCTACTCCGCTTGTATCAAAGTCCTTTCCAGTGAAAGTATAATCCAAATTATAAAATTTCACCTCCCACTAAAGGTCCCACGACGTTGATATCGTTAAAACGATAATCATGCAACCCTCACTGAAAACTACGAGAAAATCAGCTACACATCACTTTTTGCGCATTTTAAACTAACTGATACCCCCGTCTGTCCGCCATCCAGCTCCTGCAGATGTCTTCCATCGTCCTGATGACCCACTGGTCTACAATCCTGTGCCGACATCCTTGCCATCTACGATAGTAAGCTACTCGGCCGAATTGCCGGCAATCTGCAAAGGCTTAATTGTCTTGGCACTCAGATCCATTGTTTGGCGAGTCCTTCGATTCACTCGCCTATCGCCTGGCCATGACTCGGCCGCCAGAATCGTTAGCAACCTGCTACTTCCGCCACTTCCTGGCCAGTGACGTTTCCCCGTCCCCCCGATCTCGAAGATGCCAGTCGAGCCAGGCACCGTGACTCGAGCGCCTATCATTAATCGGAATGATTAAATAAACTTGCAGATGGGAAAGAATCGAATGAGAGGGTATGTGAGTGTGGGGGGGGGGGGGGGTGATTATCCTCGCCGTAGTGTAGGTACGCATATCCTTTCAGCGATGGCAACAGATGTGCGTATAATGTACACTGTAGGAACGAGCGAGAGGCGGGGGTTTGCGCCGTCGAGTGTGACACTGACATACCTATGCTGAGGGGTAAAGACGTGAGCGGGATATAGGAAAGGTACCACGACATCGAAGGCCCCACGACACGAAAGGGCTTGTTTTTGGGCCCCACGACGCTGAGACTTTCCCTCAAATCGGCCCCAGTGAGATTGGTGAAATGACGACCGCGCGATGACGGCATCCAGCTTCCCCCCACCCCTCCCGCTTTCGCTGCCCCGCGACATGTCTCATTCATTGACTGGAGCTGGAAATTCTTGCGACTAAAAATAGCCCGAGCATCGCCTGCGTGTCGTAAGATCAAGCCGCGGAGACTTGTGATGTGCATGCCCAAGTTCAATTCGGCTAAATTACTTGATGGAGAAGAATTAAAATTGATGCAAAAATATGATATTCGCGAAGTGGCACGACAATTGGTGACCGTTGTTAGCCAAGTCGCCTGATCGAAACGTCTGATGACAACTCCTTTGTTTGCTCGCGCCTATGGACGACGTCCGAGTCGGAGCGCCCCACACGCGGGGATATTTTCTATCCGCGCGGCGTCGCGTAGTTTGAGAGTGAGATGGGACCCCGGAATCGGCCTCCGGTGGCCCCTTCACGCATGTGTGAAGTATTTTTTAAAATACATGACATTCTGCCCGGGCGAATCAGCGAGCCGTGAAAATAAACATATTGTCATCGTCGTGCATTCTAATGCATCACGTGAGCAGAGTGCGGTCGGCGCCGTGGGAAACGTCTTCGGCGACGACGAATACGACGCGGAGAGGTTACCTTCCCCGTCGGTTCTAATTACGGTGATGGACATTGCGCGGGGTATCCCGATCCGGGTAGGGGAAAGGCGCGGTGACGGAGCCAGACTCGTTGTCTTTACCGCGATGTCTTTGTCCTTCCTCTCATCCAGACAAACGAAACAATTAAACGACTCGTCAAAGACAAGGGTCGAGACGCGTAACTAGTACCGAAGGGCTGGTCGCACTGAAAAGAGAAATTAGGGCAGTGGCAAACTAGAGCGACCCTTGAGACAGAAGAGTAAAAGAAAGGGCCAGGAACACAACTCAATAAAACAATTTCTATGTGCACCTAGAAGGGCTATAATTGGTTGGGGTTTGCGAGCGGCCGAACTCGTCGCCACGTAAACGCAGAACAAAGACCGGCGGCTACGGAAAGAAGACTTTCCCGCGGGCAAACGCGACTTAATTTTTCAATTACTTTCAATTTCTTCCAGAAGAAATTTTCCCAATTACATTTCGTCCACCCTTAATCCGCTGTCTATTACGCGAGCACTACAGCTCATTTCCGGTGACTTCCAGCAGCCGCAGTGAATTCCCATTGGTCGCCGCGGCGGAAAACGCGTCGTCTTCCGGTTCACCACTTTACGCATGTCGCACATTGCGTACAAGTCGCCACGATGCACTTACGCACCGTCAAAGTCAAAGTGCGTACGTCATTATATACCTGCGCCGCGGGCAACTGTTTATAGGTACACGTATATGCACGCATACGATTACCGGCTGTACCGGCCTGGGACAATGTATATGAGTGAAAGAGGAAACCCTCCGTACCAAAAAAAAGTGAGTGGTTGCGACTATCAATTACCCTTGTCTGCCTAGAATTCAACGTCGATGGAATCAAGGGGTACGGTTCTAGACCCTGATCATCCCTATGTGAGAGAAGACAACCCTTAAAGAGACAATAGCATGTGTTTATCCCGAGTTAAACGCTCGACAACGCCGCGTTTAACTTCCCTGATTGGGCCGACGTAACGCCAAATTTAATCGCGATTCTAATGAGTCCATTTAGAACCGAATCACACGAACGGTTCGAAAGTTACAGACGATTAGAGTCAAGATATACGTCTGACAGGGCGGGCTGGTATTCACTTTTCTGTTAGGGTAGTCCCAATTCCCAAGACATCTTCGCGCGTGGGTTTTTTTCCCTCGATGGGGCGGCCTTAGAATTTCGCTGTCCCATATCAACCACCTCTCGACCTACACGCACAAATTCTTCGCCGGTGTGTGGGAAATATGCCCATGTGCGGTGGATTTCTCGTCGGGATCGACACACACCACTCGGCCGTCGGCAGTTCCACGCAATGTGGATTTACCGCGCAGCAACGTGGAAAGAGTGTGCAGTAATAATCACTTCAAGTCAAGCGTCCATGTGTTGTGACCGTGCGCATGTGAACCGCGTACACATTGGTATGATCCAAGGTATCGGTTGAAACAGAATCAGCTGAGCGTCTAAGGCATGCACTTTCTCATCAGCACTCAAGTCGAGTCTCTCGAGTTCGAGATGATATTGTTTACATAATTATTGATGACTCCGTGAGAGCTTCATCAGCGTCGCGTTTCACAGCTCGGTTGATTGCGTGAGTTCAAGGTGCGGTGAATAACCTGCCTATAAGGTTTTGCCGACGAATTCCAACTGGAGGTTTGCGAGCGCCCTTAAAATCAGATGCATTTATTGTTTTACTGTATAACAACCCCGTAGAACTTGCGGTACTTTGACCATCTCTGCGTGTCTCATTTTGGTATGTGAATATCAGGAGAGCTGACAAGCTCTCTTTCCCCTAAATTTAGCCTACGAGGCCCTTTGGGGCGCGCTCAGCGACCACGTCCCGGGACGCTTGGAGGCTCATCTCGTGTGATGATGCGTCGTGCTACCCGATGTTACCACGCGATGGCCGGCCCCTGCAAGCTTGACTGGCCACGAAATTACCCCCACGAAACCCCATCCCGGTGCCGTGTCGCGGCGGCGGCGCAATCGTCTTCCTTTCCCAAGAGTCAAGAGAGCGTAAACGCCCCGGGGAAACGACAGACGGTGCGATTGTTGTGCGGAACAAACTACCATACGCCGTCGTCGTTGTCGTCGCGTTTCCTATCCGGGACGAGGCGTCCACGCCGACCGCCGTGACAATCAACGACGCCGCTCGACCGACGCGAGACGGGAACGCGATACGTAGAAATTACGGGACAAGAAGAACCATCTCTTAGTCATTTGAGCAAATGTATGAAACGGCTCAAATATATCCGAGTCCGTATTTTGAAGTTCCAAATCGGTTTACGAAATGAAACATATTGGTAGTTAGCCTTTGTTTGCCGACTAGCAAGCACAATGCCGCAAGGAAAACATCCCTGGTCGATTAAAGTTTGTTCTTTCTGGCAGCTTCCGCGCTTTAGTCTTACCCCTATCGCAAAGCTTCTCCTTCGACCTATAATAGAATTCTTCTCTACTACGAGATACTTGCGCATTGAATTGTCGACGCTTAACGAAACAGCTAATGTGAAGACTTGGTGAAGCATGCTCAGACTGTTTCAACGGGTTGCTGGTAGTTTTGAAATAATTATTTTATTTAATTAAGACATTTTTCGCGCGTTATCCCACCACAGAGCGTCCAAATACACCGCAGATAATTTTATCACACACTGCATGCAAGATGAAGATAGTACAGGAAAAACTGCTGGGTGAAACGTACTTTGTAACAAATGTCCCACCCAAATAGAGTGAGAGATGCAATTAAGCATCTCTGTAAAAGTGGAGGCACTGAGCTGGAGTGATATGCCTAATTATGCTAGAACTGCCACTTCCTTCCTTATCTCAATTTCACAGACCCGTGCCAAGAGCAAGTACGCCCTGGAAAGTCTAAGGCCTGAACTAAGTTGAGAAATCGAGAGTTCATTCGCGTGCGTCGCGACGCCAACGTCTGAGGCGTCAAGCGCCACGACCTTGAACTAAAGCGACGCCACCACCAAAACGTAAACGCACCGAGGGCGAGAACTTCTCAAAGTTTAGCCTCCCTACACGATTGAAAAGCTCTTTTTTGATATTTGCACAAACTTTACCCCAACGTCAAGTCTGTGGCGACGCCACATCAGAAATGTGTCGCGGTCAGCGACTCGTAAATCTCCACGGAAGACCGAGAGATCGCACATGTATCGTAGTTTATTGTGAGAACTTTGGCGGACGGGCGAGAGCGATTGCGTCATAGTTCAATTTATTCGTGGTTGACCCATGGAGGGCGACCCCGTCGAACTTTCGGGTCGCGGGAACCACAAGACCGCCGCCCACGGTCGACGGGGGCGTACTGACGTCTTGGGCTGGCTCGACGCCATCTCTCCGTAACGAGCTCGTGGCATCCGGGCGTGTATGCTCCTCTATAATCCCCTATCAATTGTAAATACCCCAGTTCTTTTGAAAACGCCATTTCAGCCCGACTGCCATGGTCTCTTTCAGGCTGTAATTGTGTGCATAGAGAAGTATAAGATTGAGCACTAAATACTCGAGATTTGGCTCGCTTTCGCAGATCTGCGATCCCGGTTTCAAGGACTACGACCGGAACGGCGCGAGGCTCGCGTAGGGTTTACTGGGAAAAGTCGTCGTCGCCCACAAAGACGCCGCCGCGTTCACAAGTCTTTCGCGGCCCTGGGAAATTCGATCGACAGGGGCTGGAATTTACATGGTCGTTTCCCACGCACTGGCCCCTTTGCCGAACTCTTGGTCATCTTGGACCCTCGTAGCTTATTCTGCGATCGCACGACAGCTCGCGACGTGTCGTCGCTCGTACCCAGCCTCTGCTCGACCTCCATTCGAATTGCAACGAGCACACTGCTGAACACACCAAGCTAACCATGGCGCCGTCAGAGTAAATATTTAACGTACACTTTCATGAAAAGTCATTTTTATAAATAGCATCTTAGTTTTAAGGATAAATAAGTCAATGCGCCTGCCTACTCAAATGCTTATCGTATTTTGATACCGCGAAGAGTCGCTCAATCTAAAAGTCCACTAGCTAATAAGCCATTCATATCTCTGGGTGTGTGTGTGTGTTAGAGTGTGTGTGTATGTGTGCACGATTTAGAACCTGAACGCAGCCCAGCCGACAAATCCGACATCCTAGGTCAGCTAGCTATCAGGACGGGTCATCTCAGGCACAAAACACCTGCTAGAAAGACGTCTAATTACCTCGGAAAGCCACCGGACAACGATCATTACGCCGCCGCTTGAGTCACACTTACGCCGAGATTTCATTCAAGACGTCAGCCTAAGACGATTCATCCCCAGCACAACAATGGGTGCGTGGAAAAAAATACCCGTCGGAAGTGCACGCTCGCGACCGTACGCGCTATAAGCGCGTAACCGGTGAGCACGAATCGAGATCGCGGACGTCCACAAAATTTAACTTCCGTTTTTTTTTTTTGATTGACAGTGGCCTCGTGTCTTGAGGTGCTTTCTTGGTCTTAGCTCTGGGGCCGGCGGTTGCACGGTCGACGGACTGGGGGTGCCATCGGCCGTCCACAAGAGATGATCCGTTTGGTCATCCACATCCGTTTCCTTTCCTTCCTTCTTGCTGCGCGGAATCAGCCACCTTAGATCCTGTCTTTCTGGCATGTCGCATTGTTCGCCGTAAAGGAACGCATCGCTATCTGGTTTTGGGCGCCAAACTTTTTTAGGGGTCGTTTAGGGAAATTAGAGCTGTCGGTCGCTTGTGTGCTTTCTCGTCTATTCATTCATAGCGCGGTCTGTGTTTGATTCGAAGGTGAGATAGAGGAAGGTATGCGTCAAGGATCCCGGACAGCCGTGCAACCTGTGCTGAGCCCCACTACGCGTCTGGCTGGCCCAGACAAAGTTGTTTGTGTTTGCCAACCGAAGGCTGGCTGGAGCAACAATGCTAACCAAATTGCTGAGAGAGCAAGGAAATTTGCAACACTATACACCTGACATGTAGCGAGACGATCTCGTACCAATAATAAAAAAAAAAAAAAAAAGAAGAGATAAACACTAATTTTAGTCTTCGGCGGAGTGGTCTGAAGGGGTAAAATGGGAACTGAGTATCGATTTTAATAGCATAGCTAATTAGTTGTGGAATGGTTAGAGTCGACGAAGGTGAAGCGCTAAATGAGTTGTCATGACAGGTCAATGGACAATGATGTAACTGAACTTGAAACACCTGTGGCCAACAAACTTTACCAAGTACCAACCTATTCATTTACTATCTGATAACCGTGATACTAACACATAACCACCAGGCACCAACTGCAAACTGTATTCCTTCTCTTGTTGACTCATGTGTTTAATTACTAAACCATGTACATTATGTAGGCAGTCGGATTTCATCGCAGGACATAACATCGCGATCATTTTATGGGGTGAGTGCAACAGATCTCATTGTAGTCAAATTGATTATAACGTTTATAAACTACGAGATTTTGTGGTGAACTTGCAGAGTCTAATCAGAATAAGTGCAGTCTTCCGGAGAGAATAATATGATGATTTAAATAAAGAGTCAAGACAGTCGGTCCTACCTTGATTTGATCGGTGGTAAAGCTGTTATCAGAGAGGTAGCTGAGGTCTTCGACTGTGATGGACTGGCACTGGCGAGTCTTCGAGGCCAGAAGAAGGCATACGGCTGCTGCCAGCTGCAGTTGTGACCGATCCAGTGTAACCGTGCACAGGAATCGGTCCAGGAAGTTCACTGCCAACGGGAAAACTTGGTTCTCGCAGGCTTGTTCCTCACAAACCTAAAACAAAAATGGTGACATGGAAAATAAGCCAAAAGTGTTTCTTATTTCCTACCTACCTAGTCGAGTGATCAAGGTTCGAGCCTTAGGCGACGTCGTCGGCTTCGTTTTCACAGAACTTAGAATGGGTTCGTATGTCTCCGGCAAAGGCCTTGGAAACCTTTAAAATAATCAGTGGTCCAATCCTTTGGCATTGGGAAAGATTTTGGCAAGGAATATGACGCATGATGATTGTTCAGATGGCTCACATATGTTGCTAACTCTCTTGCCCCATAAAGTAGTCAGTAACATTTATTAGAGTAGGCTAGGTGCTAGCATGTAGCTCCGAAAGGAGCATGAAGCGCAAATTACACCGTATCCAAGCGAGGATTATGCATGGCGGATAGAATATTGTAACTACGTTACTACGTACATGGTAATTCATTTTGACAGTGACCAGTGTCTTCGCCAATGCTTACCTCCAACATCCACGTAGCGACGACCTTTCTCATGAAGGGTTGAATGTCAGTTTGCACAGTGCTGAAATAGTTGCAAGTAGGCTTGAAAACCAACTCCAAATCCAACAGATTATTCATGACTCTGAAATCGTCAAAAATAACTCTATCTCTTTCAGCCAAGCAGCGATCGGTCATATTCATCTGCTCCACACAAATCAAATCCATCTTTTCCTTGCACGAATTAGTCAAATTCACGAAAATGTAAAATACAGTAAGTCTTAAAATCGAAACTATATGGTTAAACGAAACGATTGAAGGTACAAGTAAGCGAAACTAATAGCTAGGTGAAACACTTTTAGCCACACGTGGGTACTGATGAACTTAAATGTCTGCTGACAACCACCCCTCAGACCGAATGTTCAACCGCAACTGATGAGAGACCAGCCGTCCGGCGAGCATGAAGGACCACCGGCTGGCTGAGACATGTGTTCGTCTCGTATCCGGTGCAATGTTGTTGGCGCACTCTGGCTGCGTACTATTGAAGCTCGGGGTCTGGGGCAGAGTGGGGGCTGTGACTGATAACTGATCAAAGCATAGGGAACGACTCGCGACTTAATTTGTTTGTTTTGTAGTTTTGGGTTTTGGTAAAGTCACTAACCTAAGCTTGACCTAGACATTAAGCTTGTTTTGTGCCTTGTCAAGGATTGCAATGAACTAGGACGATAAAGAAATGACTAAACACGATTGGTATCAAACAGAAACCCACGTTGTAATCAACATCTTAGCGAAAAATACTAAAGGCGATGATCTGAAAGTGGAATGTGTTGGTAAAAAGGTGAGCATTGTCTACCGTTTACCTCCGCCCACCTATCTGCCTTACAAATACAACATGCTTGATTAAAAAAAATGTATCTCGGCCCTTTGTGTCAACCCATTTAAATGCCTTGATTAACATTATTTTAACCTTCACAGCTGTCAGTCACCTTCACTGCAGTTGAAGGGACTTCAGAGTTCTTCACAGTGAATCTTGCTCATGATGTAGACGGAGATTCATGTGTTCATCGTACTTTAAGCACGAAAGTAAATTAGACATTTTCTTAGAATTTTGGAAACAATAAATCAAATATCTGCAAACCTTTCAAACAATTATGTTCCATAGATCGAGTTGAAGCTGAAAAAACGGGATGGCAATCGATGGAGTAGCTTGGAAAGTGAAGAGCAGATGCCAAGTGAAGTCGCAGCTAGAGGTAAAACTTCCTCGCTCATACTAACTTCTTATCAGAAAACATTTTTTGGTCAGGGGGCTTTAATTGAAATAGCAGCATACTTCGCAGATCCTGGTCCTCCGAAGTACCCTAGTTCCAGCTCCAAAGCAAAAGATTGGGGAAAACTAGAGGCCGAAATCACCAAAGCAGAGGAAGAGAATCCAGAAAATGGAGAAGGTGATGCAGCCCTCAATGAGCTTTTCCAAAAGATTTACAGTCAAGGCTCAGATGAAGTTAAAAAAGCCATGAACAAATCTTTTGTAAGTACCAACCTACACTATAACCAGCTTCTAATCTACCTCCCCATTTTTGTAAGATAAATCATTTACACCTTGGTAATAAGTATTTGTGTTAAATTAATGTATGTTACAGTCGGAGTCTGGTGGCACCGTGCTGAGCACAAACTGGAACGAGATAGAGCGAGATAAAACTACTGTTCGAGCTCCTGATGGCATGGAATGGAAGAAGTGGGACTCATGAGTCATTGGAATGTTTTTTGCTACGCTAGCTATTCATCCTTTGCTGTATCCCCATCCTGATATTTTAATAACAAACATATTCTCCAAAATGCTTGTTGTATGCTTCATTTACTTGTAAAATAAGTAATTTAGCATGGTTGTCAATAGGGAAAATTTACCTGGAATGCTGGTTTCAATTCAATTTCAATTAAATGATTTCAACATCCCTTTTCCTCTACCCCATTCAAAAACAAACTATTTTAAAGCACTAAATGCAAATACAAAGATCCTTACATACATTAATGGCAGGGATAACATCGCTCCCAAATAATATTTTTAAGAGTTATTGTGGTTCTGAATAAATTTCAGTGCTGGACTAGGTGGGTAAGAGAACTTTACAAACCCTTTTTAGGCAACAATGATAAAATTACAATCCCGCTCGAGTGAAGATGGCCATCAAAATATAATCAAACGAGTTCTATGCGATAATTATCACTTGAAAACAGTGCATTCGAGTAGTGCATTGAGCTTGATGTGCTGTCCAAGCAACAAGAGGGATTTTGAAGAAAGGATTAACCTTATATAAAAGCTTTAAAATGCGATGTTCAACTTTTTTAGTTTGTATCTGGCTGCTGGCTGCTGGCTGCTGGCTGGGGTAACATTTTTCTGTACATGTTGATGGAAATTGCGAAATTTGGTTAAAAACGTGTGCAATTTGGTTATAATTGTTCAAAATTAAAATCTAAACACTCTTGTGACACTTTGAGGGTGATTTGAAAGCGTTTTTTTGGTGAAATATTGATAATTATGTTTGAAATTTCCAGCCTAGGAAAATTGGAGCCATGTCTCACAGTTCGATTTTTATTTGATTCAAAACTTGCCTTTTACTCACCCGCAGCAGCTCGGTAATACTCTTAATGCATGCCTATGAAAGTTTTTGAAGAAATTGAGCCCAAACACTGTTATTTACGTTCGTTTTACGTGAAAAAGAACTAATTTTGCAAAAAGAGTGACGGATGCATTCATTTGTTTGGTTTTTTGACCACTGCAGGGTGAAAAATTTCTTAAATTTATCTTTGTGGCAGTGCATTCAGGATATTCAAACGTCAATGTCAATGTCAACGTCAAATTCTTTTCAAAATCTCTAGAACTACAGGGAAATAAATGACAGAACTAAAATATTGTTGGTGTCTTGGCTAACAAGATTGGCTAGCCCAGATTGTTAAAGGTATTTCACAAGTTTCACTCTCTAAGAAATATTTCAAGAAATCATACACGGAAATCTTTTGACAGCCAACGTCGTTTGTTTTCGAAATTGTCATCGTGGTCACGGTCTTTGGTGGTCACTTTGGAATTCACAGAGTTTCCACAATGCAGTGACCCCAAGTGAAATAAGCGGCAAATTTAAAATAAAATAAATGGGGGTACTTTTGGTTGTGGTCCCATTAGATGCTTTATATTTAAACCAAAATGCCCACTCCCTCAAAATCTTAAGGTGCCGTTAGGCAGCGGGTACTGCTAGTAATGAATTTAAAAGCTGGAAAATTAATATGCTTAATATTTAGGATGCCATCTCATATCTAGGGATTGTGTTGTAAGATATTATCGTAAATTTTCAAAGATATCTTTCATTGTTCTCAACTAACGTGCATTTTTCAGCAAAATAAAAAAAAAATCCCTCGGTCAAAGCTTTCAAATATTTTTGCAGACAAAAAAAGTCACACACAAGTGACTTTTTTTACAGATAGTGAAATTGAAGATTTTGCTCAGCCCATGCTATGCTCACAAAAGTCACACAATATTTTTTATGAAGTATGTTTACTGTTTATTTTTAACTTAAAACAATTACAAATTTAATGAAATGCCTGGATTTTGTAACAAGATAACACTAGTTTACCATCAGGCTTAGGTTCTGTTCCATTCTCATTATGTACAAAAGCTACATTTTTATAATGATTAAGAACCGGTTATTCAGTGGTTTGTTAAGATCTTAACAATCCATTTAACTGTTATTAGCTTGGCAACAGCCAATCAGAAAATGTGTTTTATTTATTTATTTAAACTGGCACTTTGAGATCAATTACATGATGACGTAATGTATCTGGTACCACCTAACTTTATTTACAGCTGTCAATGACTGATAATGTCTAGAATTAATAGTAGGATCACTAAAATACAATTGAAATAGGTGGTGCTTTACTGCAAAAAAAAAAATCAGTTACAACCATTCTGTGAATGCAAGTCCACATGCAGGTTCCAGAATTATTTAGCTGGAATGTTTACCTAAATAAAGATATCATGAATACACCTAGTTTGTTAAAGTAGGAAATTAATCAAGAAATTAATAGTTAATGACTAAGCCATAAATTGAGATTTTTTATCACATTTTACAAAATACCTTTTGAAGTATCAAATGTGCTGGTGAAATGATTAGGAGCTCACAAGTAAAAATAGTTTGGTTGACGAATTAGGAACATCCCCAAAAACTAAAAAGCTTTGGTACTGGACTAAAAGTAGGGCCATCGTCTCTCCATGGTTCGTATTAACTAGGCATTAGAATTGTACTATGAGCTAGCTGATCGAAACTGTTGTTCAGATGTTTCCTCCAGTGTTGGTCTAAGAATCTCTGCAGTATCCATGTTGGCCACAGATTCAGAACAAATGACAACGGTTGAACCTTGTGATATGACAATATTGCCTCTATGAATTTCAGGATTTGGCTGTGAAGAATTCATGTCATGTTTCACTTTGTTGTCACACAGATCTTCCAGCACCCCAGCATCAGCTGCATTATCAACCTGAACCATAAAATCCAGGTTTTCTTCAATTTCAGCAACTTCGCTAGTCATGAGAATTGAATCGGAGGGATCAACATCTACTCCGGTATCCGAAAGTAATCCTTCATCGATTACCAAATCTCCTTTGTGAGCATCCTCATCAATAACTAAATTGTTTGAATCATCTACATCTGTAATTGAGGATAACAATGGCATAAGATTGACAATCGGAGAAGACGGCCCCATCCCAACTTTTACTGCAAGCTCACCAGTGGAACCAGACTGGTTTTCTAGACTTTTATCAGAGGTCTCACAATTCATTTTTAACTGTGTTGACACCTTTTTTAATTTCAATTTGACAAAAGTGCCTGTATTGGCTTTACGAGCAATAGAGTTTAGCCTTTGAAGTTCCCCAGCACTTATTTTGACAAGTTGTTTTTCAGTTTGAATCACCCTCCTCGGCTGGCTAGCAGGACTAGTTCGTGTAGGATGAAGCTCAACATGGACATTCTTGATCTCGCCTGTTGTAATTTTGATGGGAGCACGTTTTAAAATGTTTGGCGTATTAGTAAACAGCGGGCCTTTGATCATGATTTGGCGGGTGTTTTCTTTTAACTTGCCCGAGCTTACTAGCTGGTCAAAAACTGCACGAGCATTTAGTACTTCCGACTCATTGGAGACATCAACTTTTCCCTCTACTTGAAAAAAAGTTTCTGGTACTGCCTCTTCACCAACAATATTAGGAGCAGACCCTGGCACAGTTGGCCCCACACTCTGAAGGGCATTAGAGACTGGGGGGGTTGCTAAAATAACCTCTTTATTGACTGCTTGCTCTCCATTATCCAAACGATTGGCATTCACCAATTGAACCCCGATATGAGCAGCTCCTGGCTTTCGACCCACCATAGTAGGATTTACCGGGTTAAGGACGCTTATTGACTTCACGGGCACCCTCGTGTTAGCAAGACGCTTGCCTATAGGAACTGTTCCTACCACGTGACCATAGCTTTGAAGGGCATCAGGGGTCCCAACCACATATACCTCTTTATTTTCTTCTTGGTTGCTTGGTGCACAGGCATCGACAAGTCGAATCCCAATCTTGTGCGTGCCAGTAACTACGATGGGTTCGGAAGCGTTTTCTGCCACCTTCCTCTGCATAGTTGCCACATTCGTCTGGTCGATCATGCGCAGGCACTCTACGTTGTTGGGCACTTTCGTGATCCGCACCTTGTTCACGATCCTGTTGCCGATAATTGCGCATCGGAAGAAATGACCTGCACTATTGATTCCGTACGAATAAGAGATGCGGGGCTTTTCGATTGGAACTGTTTTTGGCTTATCGCTCGGCCTCGGCTGTTTCGGTGCCGGCACTTGGTCGTCGTCATCATCATCTAAGATGACCAGAGGAAGTTCTGGCCGCTTCTGCAAGACCACCTTCGGTTGAGCGGTGTCATCAGTAAGGTCCATAAGCGGAATGACCGACTGCACCAAAGGCGCCGGTTGGTACATGTTTCTCCGCAGCAGGGAGTCCGAGCGAGTCGGCTGGGTGGTTTGACAGTTGAGAACTGCGTGCTTCCCAGTGTAGTGCTTGGGCGCAGTCCTGGTCGGGATTGGGAAGCCGGGGCCCCCAGCATGTGGCATTTTTGAGTTCACCGGGAAGAGGATGGCTTCGAGGCGGCGTGGCGTGAACGCTGCCAAGGAAAACCCGGGCTCGGAGATATCGACTACGCCTCGGTTAAGCCACGGGTCGTTGCCTGGAAACAAGTCACACTTTTTTCTTATGTGTTTTTTTTTCTCGTTTTGTTGACCTTTTCTGTCTGTAGGTGAGATAATGTGACTGTGCAATAGGACACAAACTCATTTAATATGCTACGTATATTTATCTAGACAACACAACTAGTACCCAATTAACTGAATTTTGAGCAAATCATCAGACAAATAAAGTGCACAATTATAAATAATAATCTAGTCCTCTATACCTACCACTATCGTTGATCTCATTCAATAAGTCGATGATTTCGACGCTTGTAGCGTCGGTTGAAGGAGGCTTGAACACTGCTTTCATCTTTTCAAACCAGCCCGCTTGATCCTCTTTGTTTGGCAGGCTGAGGACATTACGGATATACCGCTTGCGCACCTTCTTGAGCCGGCGAGTCCACCAGTTGCGCTTGTATTGGAGGTCTTGCTCCAGTCGTTTGCACTGCAGGATTTCAGCCGCTGCCTGGAGAGAGGTGGTAACCGTTTAGGCGCGTTGATAAAATACTGTTTTTACCAAAATGCAATGTTTATACTGCCTTTCTAAATTGTCTTTTTAAATTTTAGATCTTCTGGTTGCACCTTATACAGCTAAATAATCTTCCCAGTCCTCAGGTTACATTGAATGGGTTTACTTACTTGCTGAGGGTAGCAAAGTGAAATTTAAAATTTCTCTAGAAGCCTAAATAAAGCACTTACATATACTTTTTGTGTCTGTGTTTGTCCGTGCTCTACTAGTCGAATGGTTATTTTTATAAACTCTTAGAAGAGAGGCAAATGAAGACTTTAAGTTTAAATATTATAATAATATTATTAGGCTTAATACTATTCAGCTTAAATTTGCAGAAATTGTTTTCATGGAAAAATGTTGAGGTACCAAAATGAAAGATTTTTTTTTTTTTGGTAAACCAAATGTGCCAATATAACCGAAAGTATGAGGCCTTGGTATGGGGGCTTGGTGGCAAAGTCACCCCCTCCTCCAAAAACAATGTTTAACGTTAAATTTGGAGCATTAAAGATACCGACAAACAGTGGAAGGGGCTTGGTGATGCTGCCCCAGAATGAAGTGTCCAAACTTAAATTTGGGGCAGTGAAAGTGACAAAAAAAAAATTAAAAAAATGACTCAGTCAATTTTTTTTGCAAGATCCCTTTGTCCATTTTATATAAATTCCTTAAAAGATTCAGTGCTTTAAAATGTCTTGCTAACCTGTAGACTTGTAGACTTGCAAACTTTTATTTGTGTAATTTGGCTTCGATTAGCTATTTTTTTATTATTGGGGTTGAACGACGCACTGTTTTGGCAACTGGCCCTGCGGCACTGGTAACCGAAAAGCCAAGTTCATCAGCAACAAAACCACAATTGTGTAAGCGAAGCCCTATTTCAATTTAAGTGAAGGTAAAATATACAATACACACAAGGAGGGAGTATTCATATTCTTAAAAGGTAGGTGAGGTTTTCGTCAAATTGTTTGTTCAAAAACTGTGGAATTTTTAAATACTTATACATTTCACTGTACCTGGCTGAAAGTTTCCTCCAGGGAGACTCCATGAATGTCAGGTGCTCCAATGACTTTCTTGAGGCGCTCCAGGGCAATTATATCCTGGTCCCGTGCACCCTGCCTGGATTCCATCACCTTGGGAGTCACCTTCTTACGGAAAAGGCCGTTCTTACAAAGCATCTGCAAGTGCAAGAAATCACATGTTACTCAGGGAGTATGAATATTGTTTTTTAGAAGACGAAGGGAATATCATATATAATTGAAAGAATGTTGCCAGTCATCGAATTGAATATACAATGGATTTGTTCAAGTATTTCTGAAATACTCTCATAAGATGTACAGATTGAACACTTCCTTTTTTACAAATAATTCATCAAAATTTTGAATAATCCATCAAAAGGTTGAACAGTTTGCCCTTTAGTTTTGAATTCATATTTCTACCATCTGGCTGGCAGTAATCTAAACATACATTAAAATATGTCTTTCTGCAGCTTGACTTGATGTCAGTATACATTCTGGATAAACTTAGTCATGCAAGTTAAAATTGAGTGCTGTGCAGTACAATCTTAAAAATTCCCAGTTGTTACTAATGTGTCTGTTTCTTGTAATACCTAAGCCCTACAAGCTCTTGTTTAGACATTCCCTCAGATAGGGTGCCACTAGGCATGATCTCGTCAGCCTGTGTGTTCATCAACAGTATAGAAGAGTCGCGGCAGCTAAATATTTGACTCACAAAGCACTTACATGGTTTCCGTCAAAGGTTGTCATATAATTGAAAGGTAAGACGTCAGGATAGCTCTCTATGTCTTCAGTAGCCGCCCAGGTCAAGGGAAGATCAGGGGGCTCCACAAGCAGCAAAGAATTGTTGCGAATACTTCTGCGCACAACCAAGATAAGATCATTAATGCTGGAATCCCTGTTAACCATTTTCCTACAGAAAGGATTCTAAGAAACCTTTTTGTAGTAAGCAACAAGTAGAAGAAAATCTCATATCTTGAAACAAAATGGATTAGGGTAATGCATATGGCATCAAAATGCAGGATTGTTTTGGGTATCAAACTAGATGAGAACCAATATTATTTCATACATTTGAAAGAAAAGGCAAAGAATACGAGAAATAGGGAGTAGTTGATTCTCTTAAATATGATTTAAAACTTAAATTAAAAGCTTCAAGGCTTGCAATTTGAATAACGACATCTTTAAGGCCATGTTGTCAATAATTGCTAGTTATTCATTGCAATGTCAACTTTAAAAGTACACAGAAATTTTAGAGGGTTGCATCTAATTTAAGAGAAATACCTACATGATTATGATGATCGTGGGAATGATTTTGTTTCAGTGTTAAAATAGCAAAACTTGAAACATTTAACAAACAATACATACACAAAATCAAGATTCATGCTATAAAATACTCAGAAAGTAAGATCTAACATACTTGTCAAGATACGAACGAATCGAATCGGTAGAAACTGTCACTTCTATGAACGCCTTGTTGAGGAATCTTATCCGAGTCTTGTTATCGGGCAGACGGTATGCCTCGACATAACCCAGACTTGGAATCGAGGGTATGTATTTCACGCGTGTACTTCCTTCAACAGCTGCGGCAAACATATCCATGACGTGCGTCTTGTTGATTTCAGCCGGCTCGTAAGCGGCAGCCAAGACAGGCGGAAGGGTACCCGGCTGCCATGTCTTCGGCACAACCATGATGTCGCAATCAGTGTCACCGATGGTTGGCCCAGAGCAGGGAATGAACTCGACATCGTTGTCCGAGTTACTCTCTTCTACAACCTGTCAGTGGATGTGGGTGGCTGTTTTTAGTTTCTTGTGACTAATTGAAGACAAGTAGCTTGGTAATAAAAATGTATCTGTTTTACTGATTTAAAAATAATATAACCATATTTTGAATGTTTCTTTTTACTCAATAAAAACTTGTGTTTGCTTTCTCTGTTCAAATGCCAAGCCCAATTATGTAGGTTCATATTCTTTATTTCTAGTCCTTGCTGAGCTTATTTTAACAGAAAAATTATACGACAAGTATTTAGCTACTAATCAAGATTAAAAAATTATAAAGCCATGCAACCAACCTGTTCGTCTTCGTCAAGCATCTCTAAGCAACCAACAGCAGGTGCCTTCTTTGTTGAATGACGCTCAGTGATGGTCAGTCCAGGGCGATTGGCCATCGACGTAGTGATGGTCAGTGCAGCGCACTTTTCCATCGCCGCAGTGACTTTTGAAGCGCTGCTACAGCTGGTTACCCCGGTTGACAGTCGTCTCGGTGCAAGACTTCCGTAATCCACTAATGGCATACGGCTGTGTGCAAACTCTATTGAAGAGTGTCGTCGCAACAGCGATAGTGGGGGAGGATTATCTTTGTCCACCACTACCGGAGAGCAAAGACTTATTACGGCGTCGGATATGTCCTCACTGGCGTGTTTCGTGACTTGAATTGGAGAGCATATGGCTTTTAAGGAGCACAGCTCAGTCTGGCTTTCGACTTGTGGGGGTGACTGAATCCGTGCGTTGAGTTTCTCAGGTGACAATCCCTTTGTTTTTTCTGGCATGATTGGTGACAATCCGATGATCTTATCTGGAGGAGATGTGACAATCTCATCTGGAGGAGATGTGATAATCTCTTCGACCACACAGCCAACTGGCAATTGGCAGTCGTCTTTTGAAACGCTCAGAGCAACTTTCAACAAGGACACAGGGGACTTTTCCTTAAGGGGACATGGTGTTGCTGGCATTTTTTTTGCAATCTCGGGGGCGGATGGCTTTGTTGAATCCACATGGTTACTAGCAGAGAAATTTCTACGCGCAAAAACTTTGGATGCAGCCACTTTCTTAGCTGCAATGTAGCCAATCCTGCTCCTGTGAAAGCCTGAAGACATCATTTTTTTCTTCAACGAGGATGCGATGATTATCGGAGTTTTATATGAAGGCTTTATGGGTGCAGGCAACTTTTTCCCGATGAGTGACTCCTTAGCCCTCATTTTTAATCTACCTTGCAGTGCCACAGTCCTCCTGAAAGCGCGCGGCTCTGCATGCGGATTTGAAATCGTGTTTGTGTACTTAACAGTTTTGCCTTCCAACAGCCCTTCGGCATAGAGCCAGGAGCTCCTACTTTTCGGCTGAACCACCTCCACAAAGATCCTTCCGGTCACCGAATCTTTGCCCTTGGCGGTCATGTCTTTAAACATGCTCACGACATCTCCTTTGCTGCTCTCCAGGTCAAATGGTCCGAGGAAAACGCATTCCCTTATCTTCGGCAAGGCATACAAACCAAATATGGGTGGTAAGCCCAGGGACTTGGACTGCTCTGGGAAGTTCTCTTTAAACAGAATGGCATTTACGCAGTTCAAGGTTTTAGAGCCATTGCAAAGCTGTATAATGTTCTTCTCAATGATGACACACCCTTGAAAGACGATGCGGTCGAAGTGGCAGTCGATGTAGATAACGTGCCAGCGGCAGGCTGATCGAATGGCTGGGAGGGGCACCGACATGACTGCGTTGTCTTTCAGGAATTTTACGTTGTTGGAGCTACTAATGAGATTGTTTTGCAGCGGCCGGGGCAGCCTGCGGATGCCGATCACCTCCCAGTAGTTCTTGCGCCTTAGCATGACACCAAAACGAATCTGAAGAAATGGAGAAGGACTGTAAACACAAAATAGATTTATTTGCTTTACATTCTTAGCCTTAAGCTTGTGAGTTTTTGTCATGTACTTGCAGCATTGAGTACAAAAGGCCTTAGCCACATTATTCAACATAGTCCTTCAGGCTGTGCCTTATGTCTAAATTTTGGATCATATGGACAACAGACAGCATGCCTTTTAAGCACAGTGCATCCTATTGATTTGGAACTGACACATTTTTTACTGACTCGAGTAATTTACAATTATTCAACACGATTACAGTACCTTTTTTTTTCAATTGATATTATAGCCCAGTTTATATGAAAAGAGAGATTGGAACCCAAATGAGAAAACCTTTCAGGTTTAGTTATCAAGACGTACCTTATCGCTGGCGCTCTCGTCAGAAATCTGCTGCATGAGTTCTGAAACCAGCGGCGGATATCCGCGTTCCGTTTTCCCCGTCCAGTTCCTTAAGTTGCGGCACTTGACGTCCGGTGCCTTGAGGTTGGAGGTCACATACAGCCTCGGTGTGCCAGACTCCGGACTGGACAGCCACATCTGCAACGAGTTGTTGAGGAAGCTGTCCTGCAGCAGACTCCAGCGCATCATCTTTGTCTCGGAGCCAGGCGGAATATGGACTACGGTTGAGCCCTTCACTGCGCCGAAAACGTATGAGAATGTTGCTGCCTCAGGTTGCTTCGGCTTGACGTTGCTCGGGATTATCTGCGTTGGGTTCAGCAGAGATTTGCCAACGGATGTGAATGTCTCCTTCGGGGTAGGTTGCGGCGAGACACCAGACGATTGTCTTTCGGCATCGGATTCCTTGTCTGAGAGTTCTTCTTCTGCTCTCTTTTCAAACGAGTCTAATTTCAGCTTGTCACTCGGCAGTATCCGACTTCCGGGAATCTCCACAGACTTGTCTGCCCCGTACAATCGCGCTGGGAATGTCTCCTGTCTTCCCTTCAGCAAACTCTTGTACGTGGGCTTGCGATTGCGAATCACGTAGCTTTCGTCGACGCCCTCTGTTCGAGAGCACCGGTTCCGATGGCTGAACATAGGGAAGAACCTCGGTGCCGTCTTCTTGATCGCAACGTTGCGTCGTTTGGCAACCGACAATTGGAACGGCCGAACATTCGGCTTCCTGCCGGGTGAGCGCGTCAATTGCGGCAAATTGATGGGGTGGTCATGGCTCGCTACGGCTGGGCAAGACGAGATGTACCGCAGACACGGGCACTTGTATATGTCGTGGACGATGCAAAATGGCTCGACATTTTCCAGCTTCGCGCGGTAAATGACTACTTTGCTGGGCCTCAGCCTGTACCGTTTGGCGTACCGCTGCTCTGAGATTCGGTTCTCTAAGCGGCGACGGAAGAACTCAGCTGTCTTCACGTGGTTTGGGACGAAGAATGGGCGGCCACCAAGGCCAAAGGTCGGGTCTTCGTTGATTTCTGCAAGTACTGCGGGTTTGAGATCGACGGTTCTGCTTTGGGGTTCTGAAACAAGACCTTGCAGTGAGTTTAATTGACAAGACCTACATGAGATAAGGAAAAAAAACTATGTGTAGTATTTGAGGAGTGTATCAAGCTGTTACTGATATATATATCTCAAGTGTGTATCTCAACACAGCTGGAGTTTGCCAGAATTTTATTTTTGTATTTATATTTTGGAATAAAAATGTAGAATAAACACACTATTGTAGAACTTGATGAGAGTTTGTGGAAAAATTAATATGTCTACTTACAAATGTATTGAAAGCCATACAACACATTTTTAGTTTCTTATCTAGGATCTTGATAGAATTAAAAAATATCTAGTCAGAACACTGAATGTAAGAAAAAATTTCATAAATGCATAAACGCAAAAAATTCTTTAATTTTTAACAAGGCCTGTCAACTTTATGTTTTCTATGCAAATTTGTTTACTATAGCAAGCTTTTCTTCGTAAAAAAAATAAAGGCAAGCTTCTTAGCCAATTCAGCAATACGTTTTCTTGAATGTAACTCATAGACAATTTCCAGTCACTCTTACCTTCCACCTTCCTCTCGTTCTTCCTCGCCTCTATCACCTCAAGATTGGCGTTTCCCCCGAATAGAATTTTGTCGTCGATGCCGCTCTCTCGAAACCGCAAGGGCAGCTTCACTTCTCGCTTCCTGCGTCCCGTTGCTGGCGCAGCGCACCCGTCAACCACCAGCATTTCATTCTTGTTGCACACGACAGCACGCTGGAACTCCTTCTCAGTACGTGCCAGGTACTTGGTGGACTCGTTAATCTTGCTGACTACACTCTTGGGCAGCGCGCTGTGCTCTTCCGCCCCAGAAGGCCCGCCGCATACACACTCAAACATGCAGTCTGGGCGACCGCAGTGGCTGGCCTCCACTGCCGACCGCTCGAGGCTGAGACAGAGGCAGCCAAACTTGCAGTGCTCCTGCTTGCAAGCGGGCACGTTGGCGGGTTTGGCGGGCGCTTCCAGCAGTTCCTCAATGTCTGCTTCGCGTTCCTTGATGACGAGGACGTTCAGCCGGCGCAGCTCGGAGTCGAGTGCAGAGCGGCGTTTGCGTGGGTGTGCAGTGGTTCGCATTGGGTTGAGAAAATCGTGCGACTCACTGGAAGACTCCTTGCTTGGCTTGGGCTCGGCCAGGAGGTGCAGGTCCTCAACTGCTGCCTGCTTCGTCACCGAGTCCACCATGTAGCACAGAAGAGAACGGATCTCGGCTGTGTCTGCGTCTTCATCATGGATGTTCTGGTCATGTTCCAGGTAAGTATTCGACTCGTCGATGCCCACTTCAGCAGTCGGGACTTTGATTGTTTTGAAGTTTTCCATGTTGCCAGATTCGTAGCGTTTGCCGGAGCTTGTGACTCTGACGGGCAGTAAAACGTCTGCGGTCGCAACCACCTTGTCTACAAAACCCTTGCGATGGTAATGAGTCTTCTTCTTTGAATTTATTACAGTCGTTGCAAAATTGATCCAATCTTCATTGACGTCCATTTGGTCATCACGAAGAAGACAGATCTGATTGAATGCTGACTCAGTCAGAGGGAAGCCAATCGCTGGATGCACACGCAGGCAGAACTGTTGAAGACGTTTTTCTTTGGCTTCAATTTTTTTGGATAGCGGCCTACCACGATTCCTGTGCTTGACTTTCGGCACTGAAGGCTTGAGCGTTTCTGACTGTGCCAGAAGACTCAGGTATCGAGGGTCGACCGTCCTTGTAGGTGAAGTTTTTACTGGTTTCTCAGCATTAACCATCTTAGTTCCAGCAGTCTCGTTGCCCACCACACTACCGACAATCTTGATTGGTCGACCTTCGATCATGGCGTACATGTACCGCAGATCTAAATTGTGTTCCTTTGCTACTCTGGCCTGCTCCGCCTTCTCATCGCGGTACGCCTTAAGCCGCTTGTCTATGCGGCCAGTGTTTTGCACGCTCTGTACTGACTCTGTTTGCCCCAATCTGTTGGTGCACTCGGGGAGTGGTTCTGTGATGTTTAGCAGGGATTTCGGTAGCCGTCCTTTCTTCTGGCATGACATAACCATTTCAGGGATAAGTGGCGTGACTGGTGCTTCATCTACAATGTTGGCCTCAACAGACCGAGCAGCTTCAAGCATGCGGCGGTACTCGGCCTTGGTCTTTGGCTTTCTGGCCGGGTTCACTACAATAGGGTGGACAATTGGTGATCGAACGTCTTGTGTCACTGCAATACGCTGAACTGCTGTGCGAGAGGTCTTTTTGGTATTTTTTACCTCCCCTTTTGCGGCGCAGTTTGCAAGTCGAGCTTTTTTTTTTGGATGGATACTTTCCACCGGCACTGCCGACCTCGTCTTATCGTATGGCAAGGTGAGAGCGCAATTTAACAGTGTGGACTTTTCCATGACTTTCTTTGAGCTCACTACAGATTGAGCAGAATTCAGAGGCTTGATCACGTCGACTAGACTGTTGTTTGCATCATCCCCATTCTCTTCACTTTCCTGCTTCACCACAAACTCGTCGTTCTCTGCAAATGCTTTGTTTCGCCAGCCTTTTATCTTTGTGAAGTCCGTGGTTTTGGTAGGATACCGGACCCTGTTCAACTCGTCCACACTTGGCTTGACATCTTGGTCCTGTTCTTCTTTGATCCACGCTGAGGCGGTATCGTCACCTCCCTCGGCCGGGAAGGTGCGAAACGCAAAGCCATCGATCGTGACGCACCCTAACACTTTGGGACTCATAGCGACTTCCTCCCGGGTCAGGCCAGGCAAAGTCAGCTCCAAAACACTGTCCTCGGGAACTGCTTCGACCAATCCATCTGTTAGCAAACCGTCAGAGATATCGTCATCTTCCTCCATGGTGATGCCAAAGTCGCTCCGCTGAGCCAGAACGCTGACAAGTGAATTCAGCCGGTCGTTTTCCACATACTCCTTACTTTTGTTGGAATCGGCATCATTAGACTTAGTTGTGTCTCCTCGGGCTTTTAGCCGGGGGGCAAACTTGTTTATCTTGCGGAGGTGCTTGTAGTACCTCTGTCCGGCATGGTATGATCGTTCTAGCGCTTTTTTCTTCCATTCTATTTGTTTTCCATTGCTACTCGCAGCGTTCAGAGGGTCCATTTTGAAAGGACGCACGCTATGCTGAAAACAATCAAATGCATTTGAGTGTTGAATATTTATCTAAATATACATTTACATTTGGGATAGTGGTGTGAAATGATGTTCTGTAGATTCGTGGATAGATAATCCGTACTAGTACCTATACAAGATTTTTTTCTTTGTGAACTCTTGCTTTTTTAAAGTTAGATTTGGTCTGAAGCATCTATTGTGAATGTTTTCATCCACTGTCTAGAATTGCAACATTTTGGTAATGAAACCCAACCATATTTTATTGATGGCAAAGAGTTTAAGCGAAAAAACAAAATCATTTTTCCACATTTCCACACTGCAATGTTTTTATTCATGTAGACAGCTAACCCCTGACCTGTAAAACGTTTAGATTGGTTTGTGGTCCGATTTTCAGTAATTTGGTGACAGAAGTTTAGTAAAATTATCAGTATTTAAATGGTATTTGATTTGAGTGGATCCCCAACCAAGTAATATTCAACTACTTCTTTAAAATGTGGTGTGACGTCTGCAAACTCAAGTCTAATGAGTAATGAGTTCTTCCAAATATAAGCTCGTAATGTAAACAAAACATTACAATTGCCAACGCCGATTCTCAGCCAGAATTGTCTGAGTTTATAAAAAAGAAATACCGCAACAGAGTTGTTAAGATTTACGACCTCTCTGGGCTTAAATGAGCATTGAGCAATAAATATCAAATCGAAGTAGTTACCTACAATTATGCTACAACTACAATTTAAAAACGAGCATGGTCGGTATTACCATACTGAGCCAAACACGAGATAAGAACAAGAAATGAGAAAATCCTGAAATCCTGAAATTTTTTTGCTTTTACTGGGAATATATTTACTAAAATAAAATGTCGTCATGTTGCTGAGCGGTGAGCATTATTTGTTTCTACTTTTTATACAGCTTATCTACACGCTGTAATTCGACGATAACAATGCTAGTCTAACCATCAAGATTGGATCGTACTCTTTTGTCTCTCATTTTGCGATCCATTCTCCTTGATTTAATTGAAAAAGATATTGTGGAGGACAAGGAACTTAGTTCTTTACATTAATGGCGAGTTCGACTGGACTTCTGACTACCCCAGACCTACTGTTACGAGTTCGACTGGCAGAGTTGTTAGTTCTTGAGTCACTCACGGTCCACTTTTCTAGCTCCGAGAAATTCGACTGTGGAATTGGGGGGGGGGGGGGGGGGGGGGGAGTGCCTCCTCTTGAAGCTGGTGCAAGCCCAGTGGATAGTATAACGTCATTGAGCAAGATTCAAATCCGACCTGGATCCCTCTTCTGTAACTTTTTTCCAGTGGAATGGAATGAGATGAGAAGCCTCGTTTGCTTCCACTGTTATAATTCGAAAAAATCGTCTTTTTTATCCCATTTCAATCCATTCTACTGGAAAAAAGTTAACGAATCGGGGTCCTGTTGCAGGCCAGTCGAAAATGCCAAAAGTCTAATCATGGACGCGAATACTTATTGATCATAATCGTTTTCACCCACATTTACCGAACTTCTGTAAGCACGATAGGAATTTAACATACGAACAAAAATGGTTTGTAACCATATACACCTGTCATTGTAAACTTTATTTTCGTGATGGTAAGGTAAAGGGCCAGTAGTTAATAAGCGATTGATTATCGATATCTTTGGGACAAAGGGTAATCTGACCAGTTTTTTGTTGCATGCACCAGGCAATTTAAAAGACTGGCAAGCCATTTATTTCAAATACTCGTTATATTTGTGGAAGCTTACTTATAAATGTATACATACCAAAGAGATTAAAAAAGATAAAAAGGTAAAATAATATACATTTGTCGAACGACATATCCGTGGTTCGATGGATATTTCGATGGTTAAGAAATGTGATACCTCCATTCTTTCCATTATCTTGCTGTCCAGTTTAAATTGGCAAAAAAAATGTAATCGGCAATCACTTCGTATATAATATATTATACGACTCGCAATGCTTGTAATAGTAATATTAACGATCACTTTAAATATTTCCACTGTTAAAAGAATATGCGTCATTGGTGAGCCATCCACTTTCCTATGGCGGATCGAACCCAAGCTAGCGGCTTTTTAGGGTCAATGTTTTCGGTTGGCAGCCTAATGTACCAATAGTGCCATTAACTTCGATATTTATATTGAACATAGGCATAAAACGTAATATAGTGAGACTCTGTAGGTGGCTACTTATTATGCAATGTCTATTAGAACCTCTGATAGCAAAACCAATGCTTGTTTCACTATAAAAATACAAAATGTATAACACGCATTCTCACCTCTCATGTTCAGCTCGACGCCAAGAACCAGTAGGCCGATTGCTCTCTCAATGCAGTTGCGTATTCAGCTCAAGATGGCGTCCCCCGTCTGCGAGGTCACGATTTCTGGCTAACTACCCAAATATACGCTAGTCGCGGCAAAAGCGCCACCGAAGCACGATGCACCAATATCATGCGGCCATTTTCAGATAGAAGAAAATGTGTGAGGACTTTCTACTATAATTAAACCTTTCTATAAATTATTTCCACAGCAATATCAATAAAGCACATGAGCCATCACTTATACGTGTATGTCCTCAAGCCTACGTGATTTATCAGTACAGAACACTTCGGGGTAAAAATAAGCTCCGGAAGAGCTATTGACACGATGACGGCCAATGCGAAGATTTTAGGGCCATGGTTGGCAATCCTTTTTCTTTTACTCAAAGCGGGCAAATCTACATGGCAGTGTTAAGCTGGAAATTATAGATTTGCAATTAACCCCGTTTCTAGGCAACACGTTTTTTTAACAACTTTTTCATTTTTAGAATTATTCGAAATCGAAAAAATTCGAAGATGGAAGATTTGAATATGAAATCAAATATTTAGAAACTTTGAAATGAGCTGAACTTAAAAAAAAACTTTCGTGTTTCCCTTAGGTCAGGCTAGGTTTTATTTTTTATCGATAAATTAATTTCGATCCATACAGTGATCCATACATATCGAGGAAAAACAAATTCTTAACATCTGTGTTGGGGGAGGGGCAATTGAAAACAAAAATGTCCGCGGGGCATCGTATTTACATTTGACAGGAACGACTTCGATTAAAGTTCAATATTTGTTTCTATTCGGCACTTAATTAGGTAAACTATGTACCTGTTACATTCAACTGCCGAATAAGTGTTTCATATACCAATTGAACGAGCTATTTGGGATACTGACTCTCCTATCTAGCCTGTTGCGATAAGACCTAGCTGAACCCATGAAGGTTAATAACCTTCTCGCTCAACAAATCTTATTAAAAATTAAAGAAATGTGGGAAGAATTTTGCTTTATTTTGTAATTTAATTAAACTGGACGTGAATATCTCCGTACGATTAAAAATATTTTAGGTTATATATGGGGAATATAGTGAATGGTCAAATAATTCCCATTAATCCTTTGCTGAAAATAAGATCCAGATTTTGACCACACATTCTGACTTTGAAGAAAGTGACATTCAGTGCAAGCAATATAAAATAAGTAGTTGTTTCCTAATGAGCATATTTTCTTTTTCTAGATTTCGTTCCTCAACATTGCCAACCTACAAATTATTTAAAGCACCGATGATAAGTTCGTGCATACAGCGTTGAAAAATATGCAGTCAATAGAAGGTAAGACTGGATCAATTTTTATAGGGGATCAATTTTCGTTTTTATTGTTATTGCAGTACTCTTTTTAATTATTTGTGGTAATAATTGTTATTTTGCTATTGTTGATGTAAATGTTTCCATTTGCTGTTTCAGCCGAAGGGAAGTTGTTTGTTTGCTCGGAATGCACCTCTAATTTTGCTTCAGCTTCATTGCTTTTGAAGCACTTTGCTCATCATATTCTTTGTTCCTCAAAAAATGGGAGCCAAGTACCATTGCCCAATAATAATGGTCAAGAGAGGAGAACAGGAAGTATATTAGAGCAGGTCTTGCAAAAGAATTACCAAACGTCAGATACTGACTCACAAAACTTCTCTTCTTCACTTTCTGAGCATGGATCATCCACTTCTTGTAATGATGCAAGTCTGTCTGAGCAAGATGGTTTCATCCCACAGTCAGTTCTTGATTTAAGTAAGAAAGTCACCAACAAAAATTCTGCCAGTAGTGAGAATAATATAATGCTTGTGAAATTTGACTTGCAAAAGCGGTTAGAAAATTGCATTTTAAAGTTAGTCTCAAAAAGAGATTCTACCCTAGAAAACTCTTCTAGGTCGATTAAAATAGAACCAGTTTTAGCAGAATCAAAAAATACGATGAATGCTCCCGAAATTACCATAAGCTTGGCGCGAACAAATGGAGATTTTGAGGATTTTAACCCACTAAAGTTTTGTGTAGTTACAATGGAAGAAGGAGACGATAATTTAGACCTAACCTGCCCCAAGATGAAACAAGGAGAGCATAGCATTGCAAAATCAAACCGGAAACAGCGCTCTCCAAAAAAACTTTGTGGCAACGATAAAGCGGAGATTTTGATGGAGGCTTTGCAGATAGCTGAAAGCGACTCAGCTCACACAACTAGGAAGAAGTATCCCTGTAACATTTGCTGGAAGGTGTTTGGCTGGTCAACAGACTTAAAACGACATATCCTCACTCACACTGGTGAGCGGCCATTCAAATGTCAGTCCTGTCCGGCAACTTTTACTAGAAACTTCTTGCTCCAGAAGCATCGTTCAAAAACTCATGCCGTAATAGCGACCGAATCCGAATGTAGGGTGAAAACCTATGTGAGTAAGACAGCTGTGTTGAAGAGCACACAGAGCTTTTCACCAAAAAAGAAAAAGAAGCAACGAGTCTGGAACAATAAGCAGGGGGTCCTAGGGCGAAAGCTACAGGCTCCAATTGTATCTTTCCAGCAAAGAGCCTTGGATATTTCATAACTTGAAGTCATCAAATACCAAAGGTGAACAATTGTCATTGAACAGGAGACTTTTAGTCATAATGAAGTATTTTACAGTAAATGCCAAATTTAGAAAGTAAAAAAGTATTTTTAAGACTTGAGAATATTTTTGGTAAGAAATTAATGAGGTGTGAATGTAACAATTTGTGAACAAGGTAGAGGACTAAGCCAAGTCCTGAATTATATAACACACTGCCTTTATAGTTTTTATACTATAAAAGATTATGGAGTTATATTTTTAGAGAAAAGTATTAAAAGTCTTACATTAGTCTCTAAAATGAAAAATGAATAAGTCTGAATTTAAGGATGCTAACCAAAGGGCTGAAAGCCACGGCAAGAGCAATTAATAAGCGGTGTAACTTAAAATGTATTTGTAATTTCAGAGTGTGAGAGCGATGTTTTATTTATTTCAATTTATACGTTCCTAGCATTAAGTGTGTGCCGCATTTTTACAACTGTAATGCAAAGATACTAATATAGCCATGTCCCAGTCAACAAATCAATTCCGGCTATGTGCTATCAATTTTTTGCAATGTAGTCTAATAATAACAATAGGCAAACCAAACTCATTACTGAGTTACTTAACTACTATTTTATAGTACGGATGACTGTGGAACTAATATATCCGGTTTAATACTTTACCAAATTGATGTGTTACTACTGCCTACTCTGTGGGCATTATATTTATTGTTTATATTTATTATTATTGTATTATTTAAGGTAGTAGTCTTGCTGACCAATGGTTGCAACATACTTTCTAGTCAAATTAGTCAAGAAAGAGGCAATAAACTTCATTTCTTCAAAAATAGTTGTCTTTTTTTAGTTGCTTTGAAAAAAAAATGCACTGTGGTGAACTATGCAAATCAGGATAACAAATATGGACAAGTGGAACGGTCATCCTACCCTGCTCATATTATGTAAACTCAATTTTATACATCATTTAACCACAGATTTAACTGTTTGCTACTTCTGAAAAATGTACTTTACTTTTTTGTTAACACACTGAAGAGCTAATATACAAATAAGGAATATCCATTACATGCTAGTTATATTTCTTTCTTCCTTATCAATTCCTTAATATGGGGTGCAGAATTATTCTCCACAGATAAGATAAAAACTTGTAATAACTTGCATCAATAGTAAGATTCAATCACATTTATTTGATTGGATAAACATAATATTCTTATAAAACTTGTATCCAGGCTAACTGAAATCATCACAAACAGTTCACAGGGAAATCATTTCTTGATAAAGATACATTTAATTTGCATCTACAGAATGAAGTAACAGGCAAAACATTGATCAAGCTATCAGGGTTTGCCAGCTACAAACTATTACAATTATTTCTGTACTACAGAATGACAACAAGGATATTACATTGTGAGATGATATTTAAAAATTATATGAATGCCATTGTAATGTTGACAACTAATAGCTCTATAACGCAAGTAAAAGGGTATCTGAAACCTAAAATATTTAACTATTGTAATGTCTTCCAACAAATTGGAAACAATAAATTAGTCGAAGCTCTTTGACGACTTTCACTGAAGAGGAGTTGAATTAAGTTTCTTACAATTTGCAAGTTAGAAACGGCGAAGTATGCTTTACAGCATATTTGGACGTCGATACCGGCTGCCAGTTCGGTTGCGCTATCACCTCCTCTTGGTTTCACCTCCTGACCTTCTGGTAAGATCAAGTTAAGAAACATATGCATTCTTGACTATGATTGTATTGTTTTTTTCCACCTTAGGACAGAATTCACAGGACAACTGAATACCACAAAATTTTAATAAAAAATATAAAACATTTTAAATAAATAATCATTGCCAGCTAAAGCACTAAATAAAAACCTTACAATTTGAAAAGAGTTGATACTAAAATAACCATTTAAATACTATCTGGTTAAGTTACTTTATGTATTTGTCAGTTATAGGCTCTATGACAATGTCTGGATAAAGACAATGTCTACCAGTTAACGACTCATCTCCATGGGCACAGCCAATCAGACACTTCCTTAGCATCTCAACCTCAAAATATCTTTTATAAAGTCTATCTTTGGCTATCTTTTATTTTATTAGTCTTTATTTACAGATGATCAAAGAATGTCATAAATGAAAAAAACAAACAATAGTTACAAATGCAAAGCACTTAAAAGTTTTCAACAAAATGCAACAAATAACTTGGATCAATCAGTTGAGAAAAGGATATTGTTTGTCCCGGCCATCTCTCTCGTGAGATCTTTCACGTGCGTACGGTGACTTTTCCTGAAGCAATACAAGTAATTAGTTAAGAACACAACGAAGTAGCAAGGCTCAACAAGTTCCATGGGAATAGGACATACCCTAGCATAGTGGTGCTTCTCTCTCTGTTCTTGAAGTTGTTCTCCGTTCAGATGGGCTGCTTTCAGAGCTGTAAATAATTTAAGAGATTGCTCATTGGAACACAAAATAGAACCCTGCCTACTTCTTAAAAGTCAGTGGCAAAAGGAATTGAATGTCGAGCAGAATTTTTGTACACACAAAAAATCACATTCATGGAAATACACACTGAATTTTTCATTGACATATTTACCATAATAATCACTAAAATCACCTACCTTTATCTTCTTCTTTGCGTCGTTTCTGTTCAGCAGCAAGTTGAGCTTCCTCAGCACGGTCCTAAAATGACAAAAAAAAAAAAATAATGCCTTCGCTTCTAACAAAATCCACATAAAAATTGATAAAATCCCGTAAGCGATCCACTCGTCGCCCTGGATTGATTCCTTTGTTACCCTCTTTCTTCCCAGCTTGCGTTCCTTTCGCAATTCCTTCTCCTCTTCGGTCGCCGCATTCTTTTCCCGCTGCGACTTGGTCTTGGACATCCTCTTCTCGGTCTTTTCCATGGCAGACGACGAAGACGTTGACGTCGGCGGCTGATCCTGCATCGTCGCCTGCTGCTGCTGCTGACGCCGTTCTTCGTGCTTCGACATCTGGTAGGAAAAAGGGCCGATCGCGACCAGGGTTAAACCTCCTTCGTGCTATCCATCGAAACGACGGCGCCCGGAGACGACCGCCGAATGCATCCAACAACAACAACATCGCTTGGCCACGAATTTCTGGTGCCGCTTTCTCTTCTCACCTGCGGGATAAAACATTGCGAGCTTAATCGAGAGTCCGAAATCACAGCCAGGGTTTTCGATTTTAATTTCGCACACCTACTGATTCGCATTCTGCGCTACCTACTTGTCTGGCCTCTGTTCCGTACACGGTCGTGCTACGTAACAAGCATACGCTACCCACGGCAAAGCGAACGAAGTACTCACGGCGCGACCGTGGAGCGATGGCAACGGGAAAGACAGCCGACGATTGCGGCGGGAGAATAAACGAGACGCAGATGAGAATTCGGGGATCAATTCGGGGCGCGTCAAACGATCGACTCGTGGCTCTTGACGAGGTGTCTTCGTGTGGTTACGAGGCCTTCGACGCTTGCTTGATGAGTGGGGTGGATTTATTTGAAATCAAATGTTCTCGCATTTGTGTAAGCCGTTTAAAGCACGATACGCTGCATAGACACTTGAGCTCGGATTGTGTAGATAATCATTGAGTATGATATAACGATGGCTAGGTTTTAAGATACGAAATAATCTAATAGTGGCACGTTTAATTCTTTGCAATAGGAAGCCTTTTGATTAATCAGTCTTCATTTTTTTCTTCACAAAAGGATTTTATATCTCCAGATGACATTCTTCTTACTGGCCCCTACTTATGTATTCATTTAATTGTATTGTATTTTTCATCCTTACAGTGCGTATAATACATCTGGGTGAAAAATATAAGATATATTATTTATATATTAAACAGTTCATTAGTGATGTAACTGTCTAGAAATATGTTCACATCTAAGTATCTTCTTCATTAGATACTTTTATGAGTTTCGGTACCTTCAGATTCAAAGGGTTCCTCATCTGTTTTTATTTCTTGATGAGCAAGCCATAAGTTCTTCTTGCTGTGTGCAACAGGACAGATTTATTTCTGTTTTCACCTTCATCTTCTTCTTAATCTTTGAGTAATTAATTTCAGTTTAAGTATGTTTCCCTGTCGTAAACTTTCTCCATTCATCTTCAAATTTCTCCAATTGCGAAGTCATCTCAAATTAAAAAATTAAAGGCATCTTGCAAGCTCCAACTCAATGGCTGGATGCTTTTGACTATTTCTTCCTTTCAAGGTTGGAAATCACCTAGTTATCCTTAATTCATAATTCTAAATTATGTACAATACTCGTAACGGCAGTATGAAAATATACCAGTCTTCTAATCTATAAGGCTACCAAATCTTCATCCTCATGCTCCGTCTCTTTTGATTCGGATACTTGATTGCTTCAAGTAAGGTTAAGCAGCAGCAATTACTCCATAATAATAAAGGAGTGTAACAAAAAATGACTTGTTACGTGCAAATCTAAGGTATTTAGTAATCTCCTCACATAACAAATAAGATACCTTCTCCGGTGTTGTCACTAACAATCTTGAAAATTTCCCTTGAAGGCAGGTCAGTTTTCGGCAAGCATTCTTCACAGCGGTGGTAGAGACAACAATCTAGACCTGTAGAGCCTTTCCACCATCAAACATCAAACCAAGTAAGCCTTCTTCTGCACCTTTCAGATACGAGGATGCAACGCTCCAATCTTCTCATGAACCATCTTTCTTAAGAGGTGCTGAAAATAATTCTCCAACTTGAGAATAATCTTCGAATGCAGCTAACGGCCATCAATCAACTCCCCTAACATTAAAAACCTTGGTTTAAAATGTTTACAGCGAAATTTCCACAGACAAAGTTCCGACTAGAATGCGAACGATTTAAGTCCGAATCACTTTGGCTTATTAATCACTTGTCCACCCCACGACGATCTCGCAGCTTGGGAGTACGATACGCTCGTCCAGAAATCAGTTGCAGATATTCGGTACATGAGGTGGGTTGCGCTGATGGGGTAGGCCAACCTTCGACGTTCGCTCCCGATCCTTGGCAATCGAACGATCCAGTCGAGTTGCGTAGCCTAAAATTTTGCAAACAGCCGACGCTAGGTCACTTGGATACTAACCTTCGATGCCGACGAGCTACCATCCACTTTCCGTCTCTTCGCTTCTGAAACAGAAACAATCACCCAGTTAATGCCAGCATTTTTCATGAACTTGTCGGGAAATCAATCAAATGATCAGAAGCTCCCAGCTTTACCAGGGATTTGAAGTGAAATATTAACACAGACCTCAAAGTGTCTGAATATGGCTGGGAGCAAAAGAATTCTTAACTTTCCAAACCTGACCACTGGGATTTTTGACAGTAGAAGGCATCAATACATTTTTTCTAATTTGGTGAACCTAATGAAAAATATCTATGTTTTCAAAAGCATTGTTGTGGTTGAATGGAAAATTACCACTACCACTCAAGCTTAGAAGCTGACAAACTCTTATTTATAAGAAATCTTTCATTCCTATCCTACATTTATGATGGGTCATGGCCCATGGGCAAAAATCCTGGTTTCAGCCAGTCAACACCTCTCTCACCTCTCTCCACTTCGGGAGGTTCCTGACTTCTACGGTGCGACCCGCCACTGCTGTTGGATACGCTGCTGAGCTCTCGGTCGTCGTGTGCAGCCATCGCGTAGTAGGATCCCCCGCCCCCACCCGCACTGCCACCTCCGCTGTAGTAGCGTGGGTCTTCCTTCGACAGCGGCATCTCTGAATACCGCTCGCTCTCCTGTAGAAAAACATGCTTGTCAAGCAGTGTACCAAGCTCGAGTGCTCAATCAATAATTTCATTTTTATAACAGTACAGATCATTAAAAATCAATGTCTCACCCGGTAGCTTCGTTCTTCTCGTTGTGCTGATGCCTCCTTCTTCTCCTTTCGTTTTTCATCATCTCGCCTATCCTCTTTTTCCTTCTTCACCTTCGGCGGCTTCTCTTTGCCCTCCTGGTCTTTGCTCTTATCTGCCTTTTCTTTCCTAAAAAAAACACAAGAGCCCAAAGGTTTATATACAATTCAGCTTATACCCAAAAATGGCTACTTGAGAGGAAAATGCAGAGGAACTTCTGTATTCAGTTGATTTAAACTTATTCCAGTGGTTACACATAAAAGCCTTACAGCCCTGTCAATTTTTAACGAACATTGGAAATAGCTTACTGTAATCACCTTGAATAGGTGGGAGCATTTAATTACAGGGCAATTACTAGTAGAGTGAGTGACTCTTGAATGCCCATTCACAAAAAACGTACACAATAAACTTAACAGTAAACATAAAGTTTGTCTTATGGCTTGGTGAACAAGCATTCACATCGCAATGGTGTAACCGTAAGAACGTAAACGCAATGTTTGCAGATTCCAAAATAAACGACTGTAAGTTTGAACCGATCAGATTCAAATAAGAAACGGCACAAAACATATACTTTCTTGAAAACATTTAATGTGCCACCCTATCAAGTGTACAAACATACTTTTTTAAACACACCCTTTCTTTATAGTTTGAAACATCCCAACAATTGGTTGCGTGAAGGTTTTCAAAGCTGTGATTTAATGTTTTGATGTGCTTTTCTGTAGTGCACTATCATAAAAAACATCAAAACATAAAACTATTGTAAGTAGAAACCAATTATCAAATTATGTTCTGAATTTTTAAGAACCATTGTACCAGTTTTTGACAAAAAACTTTTGTTGCTGAAGTGCAATCTTCCATCCAAGGTAGCGAACTCCTGCTAAATCCTATTACCAAATCTGGATGGGAACCGCCTAATTTTGCATTTGAGTATGTCTTACATTGCTGCTAAATTTGTTGTGAAAGAGCCACACTGTTACATGCCAATAAAAACAACTATAGCAATCAACAACGTGCCAAGCAAGTTGTGCCACTCACCCAGGGGTAGACTCTTTCTTGGACGCAGCCGCCTTAGTCTCCTGTACTCTCGACGAGGTACGCTTCTCTGTCTTGATCTCCTTCCCTGCCACATCCTTCTTTGCCTCCTTGGCCTCGCCGTTAACCTGCTTGCCCCCAGCCACCGCCCCTGAAGCAGGCCCTGCCACGCCATTGCTATCCGCTTTCGCCACAGTCTCGTGCACCTTGAAAACCTGAAAGCGCAAATACCAATTTAAATTCCTTTCATTAGTGTTCAGTATTGTGTTTTCTTTTTGGCAAAATTAACTCTCACTGCAACAAAGACCATAAGGTACTTTGCACCATGGGCACAGCTATTTATTTATCCCTCTCCCTTCACAACCTCTTGGGACGTCGCTTTCCCAAATCCAAAAAGTCTACAGAAATTTCAAATAAAATTACCGACTCGATCAATCAAATTCTGTTAGCCAAGTTAATACTAACATAGTTAAAACAGTTGGCAACAAGCAGAATAGTCAAAGAGTCAAATGCTTTTACAAAATCCCGAATCTTGCTCGGACCGCAGCCAGCCATTTTCCACACCAGCTAAAGATTTGAAAGCTGTTTTTCTGCAAGGCATTCACCTTTTCGCTGACTTGGTGGAAGTCATTCTCACGGATCATGTTCGCTGCCTTGGCCTTAAGCTGTCCGCTGTAGCTGGTCGCAAGGATGTACAGGTCCTGCCGCTGTGCCTTCTCTTCCTCACGCACCTGTCAGTGGAAAAATAGGATCATTTACATTACATTCATTATCATAAGGCTAGTTAGGTGCAATGACAACATTCCTGTGAACTGACAAAGGCTATACGTCTTCCTTTATAAACTTTCTACCCTATTAACTTGCCATTAATGAAAAATGTTATATATGTAAGATAAAAAATATTGGAAAAATAGGCAAAAAAAAATCCCTGCACTCTAAATAGTTTTTAAATGATAAACTTGGCTGGGACTATCTTAAGGTTAGGCTAAGGCTAGAAACATAGATATTCTCAAGACAAAATGCATGTAAAAATAGGTGACAATGTAAATGAAAGCATTCAAATCCAAAATAGATTCTTGAATTGGTAGGTATGAGCATTGAAACGCACCTTATCGATCTTCTTCTCGATGATCTGGCCCAGCTTGGCCAGCACCGGGAAGTGCGGCATGATTTTGATAAGGATTATCAGCGAGTTGCGGATCTGTACGTAGTCCTTAGAGTCAAGGCACACGACCATCGCCTTGGTGATTTTGTAATGCCACTTGTGACACACGTGCCGGTAGTTCTCGTATCTGTACATGAGACAAAAGTCAGTAGGAATAACCAGCACGAGAATGGAGGTTGAAGATCTGCATCAATTATTGAGAAATCTCTCAGGAATTAATGCCAAGCCTTTGCAGAATGGAGTGGTTTTAAGGATTTTGATTTACCAAGCCTGAAATTGTCAGACAATTAATTGCAACGTCAATTACAGATGGATGAAACCTTGGCAGGAAAAGTAGAACTAACAGCTATTCCTTCCCAGGTGGAAGAAATACCTAACCTGTTCTTTCCTGATGGTTTTTAGACTCATGTCTACTTGATTTATCCTTAGCACAAGTTTTTAGAAAAACTATTTGAACTGGGTTTTGAATGCTAAGTAAAGGGCTACTAAATTTCCCAACGTTTCGTAACATATACTAGTTACTTCTTCAGACGTTTGAGCATATTATTATTATTATTATTATTTTTATATTAAATATTATTCCCAGCAAAATAATGAACCAAAACAAAACCATAAAAGGTTTGCATGAATAAAACCTAATCTGTTGACTAGAACTAACAATATATTATGTGCCATACACATATAAATATATTGTTCTATATTGCACTACCAAAGGGAGCTAGCTAACTGGCAGAAAAAGTAATGCTATAGAAACTCAAAATCTATATAAAGCTACACATTCACCAAAATACATTGCAAGAGCGGTCTTTGGATACATCTAACCAAACCAAGACTACAAAGTCTTGATTCTTCACAAATGATTCTAGTTCCTCAGTACAACAAACTCCAAGACTATCAACCAATTGGTGTCAAACAAGAACCTGTATGGGGAAGCATTGTAGCTATTGAAATAAATAATATCTGCAACTCGATTCGTCTGCTTACCCAACATGGTCATTCGCTTCAGAGAATTGGTTTGAGACCCGGAACTTGGTGACAAAGCCAGGGTAGTTTGAGCACTCCCGGTCGAAGGTAGCCTTATCGGCGTGCCACCGCATCACAGTCTCGAGCATCGCGCACAAGAACCGGCCGTAGCGATTTGCCTCGTTCTCAGTACACGAAGTCACAGAGTACGTGATGTCGCAGAAGAGCTGTGGGATTTGGGAACATGTTCAAACAATGGTTCTGCCTTGTAGGTCTGATCATGGCATGGATATGATAATTTATTTAAAAATCAACTTTTCATTGTCTGGTATCCACAAACCTCCACAAACAGACCACAAATGTACAAATGTATCTTTGTAAAAATTCTTGTCAGAAATATTTAAGTTATTTAATTGCTTTCACCTCCTGTCAAAAGTGCTTATAAAGATAACAGTTACTTTTTCAGTTTATTTTGTACTACATTATGGGTCCGTTTTACTATCCAGTTCAGGAGGGGCAGCGTTAATGTTAAACTTTGACATGCTGAGCAAACAAACCGGCAACACAAGGTAAAGGAAGTGTCACCCGATATAGCGCTTGCGGCAGTCAGTTTTAACAAGCCCATAGAATTAAATAATTATGACTAAATATATCGTTACATTTATATCAATGATTAAAGTTAGCATAAATAAAGATGAACGGGGCGTAACCCAGTCAAATAATAGAATTACATTTTTTAACACTTACAACGATGGTTACTCTACCTAGGAGAATCCTCCATTTTTGTAGGAAAAATAGTCATTTGGCGGCTAATTTTTGCAAAGACAGTGAGAAGTTTAACATCAATGGGTAGTACGATACCACTTTATGGGCCTGTTTTTACAATGTCTAAGTAAACATACATAGATAATACTACGAGATTTATCTGGGGTGCTCACCCTGTCGTAGCACAGCAGTGTCGAGAAGTTAGCCGTCTTCAGACTGTGGATGGTGTGCACGAACTTTGCGCAGTAGACAGCGTCGACGGCAGTAAAGATGCACCGGGGGAACAGGCAGAGCTGCAGGAACTGTGTGATTGTCTCATTCTTAGCCGACTTGGCTGAGCGCGACAGGAACCAGGAGTCTTTCTCAAGCTTCAACCGCGACATAACCTTTTCGACGTGTTCCGCCTGCTTTTTCTTCTCGTCTAAGAGCGGAGAGATTTAAATTGGGGTGAGTCTACGAACTGTACACTTACAATGCTTAATAATGTAGGTATATTAACAGCCACGTCCATCAAGAGTCTTTCCATAAAAGGTTCTCCAACTTACCTTGTATTTTGTCGACCATGGATGCAAACCGCTCTTGTTCTTTCTTGCCCTTGCTACTCGAGGGATTCTGAAAAAATCCCATAAAAATCTCAGCAACATTGCATCACTTTTGAACTAGATGTTCAAATACTAAGAGCTTGGAAAATGTTGGCACATGTACCACCAAGTCCGGTTGGAATAAGTGTCAGTAACAATATCAGTCACGACTAGCTTAAATATGTTCTAATGTTTTAAGCCCAGAAAGCAAGCGGTCACTCTTAATTTACTGCATGTTGTAACGCTTGTATTTGGTGCACCTCGCTTGGCTTATTGAGAGGCACAGCATTAGCTAAGGAATTTTCCTGGCTAGGACTTCTTCAACAGGGTTTACAAATGGTTGACATGGAATCATGGTACAGCTGTCCTTTTATAGATGATTTCAGACTGAATCATTCAAATCCTATACAGTTCCATCGGCACTCACAGCCCTGCCAATGCGACACGAACCTTGTGACGCTTCACAATATCATCAAATCTTAAGCAAGCCCCTTAACTCATGAAACAATGGCTCACCATCTCTTTCGAGTCGGCAGCTTGCATTGCCTGCCCCTTGAGTTTGTTGACCTCGCGCTGGTAGCTGTCGGCTGGTACGAACAGGTCGTACATAGTCAATGACCAGAACGTGACGAGGAACTGCGGCGAGATGTCCTCCCACACCTGCACATTGTAGTAAAACGTGGTGTAAGGATTGACAAATTTTCAAAAAAAGTTTAATCAAAAAGAATTTTTACATCTAATTGCCAACAGTAGTAATAGGAGATTCAGTCATAATATTTGCAATACAGTGACATAACTTGTTAACAATAACAAAGACAACACGCTGAAAAATCTGAATTCTTGGAAAATCTATATATTTCTTGACCAGTGCACCACACAACGCCAATTTTCTTCTCGGGCAAATTGGGCTCCCTTTATCTTTTCTACTTTGCCACAATCATTAACAACAAACACGTCATTCGACTTTATCTACTGAAGAAAAAAAATATTTTTGCTAATAAATACTTCTGAAAAAGTGTTGTGGATCTTGGCTCAAATTCGCTAAGAGTTATTTAGATGTGCTTGATTTTAGATTGAGGATGACTTATTGAAGGGCATCATAGTGGTACAAACCTTTGCCGCATGGAGAGGTCTCACTGAGGTAACGATAGGGCTCATGACTTCACTAGCTGCCTCGCAGTATTTCTGATGTTTGGCAGCCAGCGAAAGTTTCTTCCAGTTTGAGTCTGCTTTGCGCATGCTTTCGAACTGCAGCTGTGGAATTTCATCATGAAACCTTTAGCACTCAGCACTCTGACAACAACAGGTTAGAGCTCTAAGTGTAAGCAGGTATGTACCATTGGCGGGTGCATGTGAATCATGAAATTGTATGAAGATTTGAAAGCCCTGTTCAAAAAAAAATTAGTAAAAACAACTTCTTATGTAAAAACTATAACTGATCGTCTGTCAGTTCTGGGATCAGTATTCTGCCATTCGGATCTGATAAACATAGATTTGTCTCAAACCAAATTATCTGCTTATAGAGTGGTGAAACTTTGAGATGGAGAAATAAAAGAAAAAGAAGAATTTAAATATTTGGGAAGCATGATCAATAAAGATGCGAGAAAAATACAGAACTAAATAAACGAATACAACAAAGAGAACATTTGTATAACAAGGTCAGAAAACTAATTTGGGACAAAAACTTTCCCAAAAAATGTGAGGTTCTAATATATAAAATGCATTATGGACCTATTTTTATGTGTGGGTGTGGATCGTGGAGTTTGAATAGAACTGAGGAAAGGAGAGTGGAAGCAACGCAGATAATTTTACAAGGAGTATTAAAGGAGTGACGAAGTTGGACAAGATTAAAAGCAAAGTATTGAGAAAAAGAATAAATATAGAAAGAATAGGTTTTAAAATTAGGAAAGATAGATTGAAATTGTTTGGAAAAATTATGAGAATGGAGGAGGAGAGATTGCCAAGAAAGATTTTAAGCTTGGAATATGAGAAGGGGAAGAGAAAGACCAAGAGAAAGATGAATACAAAAAGTACTAGATGATGTGGAGGAAAGACGTGGGAAATGGAATGAAGTAGAAGAGAAAGAAAGCTGGCTAGATAAGGAGAAATGGAAGAAGTGGGTGAATGAAAAGGGAAATGAAAAAGAGCATAAAGACAAAAAATGATTTGGCATAATCAAGTTAAATGATTTTAATTAAAAATTTTCTTCCTGTTGTAATAGATGGATGAAAAATGAACAGTCGATTTAATTTTTTTTTATATGTTTGCGTGGTGTCATGTCAAAACTTACTGTAATAGCGTGCGTGAACATGGGTCGCGCAAGGAAGAAAGCAACGTCAGCGTGAATGTGGTAGTCGGCCAGCATACTATTAATCGTCGGTAACTTGGCCACGTACTCCTCCACAGTCAGAGTCATGCCGAGGAACGTACCAAACTGGACCAGCGAGTCTTGGCACTGATCGTACAGCTTGCCCACCTAGGCAACAACAAACACCACACTGTAAAATCTGATTGTATTTGTATTTATTTTCCGGTGTTTTTTATACATGCCATAATGTTTTTCACAATTTTTGGTAAAACAGGCATTGGAAATTGTCAGGGTGGATATACATAAAAACATAGAACCTTAAAAACACATATAACTTAAATCATAGAATTTTAAAGTATTTTTAAATTCAATTTTAAATTAAAACATTAACATTTAAATTACAAATGCTCATAATGCAAAGTAAGAATTCTTGATAGGTTACTAGTGTTTCTAATAATAAAACAGCGCTCTTGCTATCACTTGGTTGGATGTCTTTGAGGTAAGATTAAGGTTTGTTGTAAAGAATAGGTCACAGGACATCAACGTTTTCTGGCAGCGGAAGATTACGCCGTCACACAGTTGGGAGCGCTTACCAGCTTGAGATGGTTCCGCTCTGTCTCTTTGTAGACGACTCCGTAGCGTTGTTGTGCCATCGAAAGGCACAAAGCCACAGCCAGGTTGTCCACATTGAGCGACTCTTTCAGCCGCTGTGAAGACTTTTTTGTGTTGCGCACCTGACTAAAGTAACCCGCCTAGAGCAAAAGAAAAAAACTTGCATTGGTACTTTACATAGGATGATGTATGATGACAAAGTTATCAAGTGCCATCATGACTTTGATGTAACGAACATTTTTTATATCTCTTTGCAACTTCGTAAAAGGTGAGTACCGCCATTCGGGAAAGGCAAAGTAAACATCTACTTTAAACAAATATGTACACATCAAATTTTATTTCTAGCTGGTGGCTACACTGTGGCATGAAACAAGTTAAGAAACCAATGTTAACTCACCTCTGCTTTAAGCAGATCCCCACCAGCCATCGCCTCCAGCTGATCGTTGGTCATCTCCTCCGCTGCCTCGATGCCTGCCATCTTCTGGATGATCTCCTTCAGGATGAGCAGGTCCAGACTTTTCTTGGCCTTTAGCTGGTTGCAAACATACTGCAACAGCCCTGTCAGCTCGATGTTGTACTTTTTGAACATTGCCCCACAAAATGCGGCTAGACTCTGCAGCCACAGCGACAACGAAGTGCCATCGTGCATCAACCTGTCTTTGTCTGCCGAAGCGAGCGTCTCGACGAGACAGTAGCCCAAGACGTCGTACGACAGGCTTGTCAGGTACTTGAGCGAATCCACGACAGGGTTAATGAGATTGTCGTACATTTGAATCTGCACCAAGACATAGTCGAAGAGGCAGCCAGGAGCGCAATGGGTCAGTTTACCAAGGAGTCTGCCTACAGGTTTGGTCGTATCCTTGCTCACTCGCTTCATGATGGCTTTGATCTTTTTTTCGCCTTCCCCTCGCTTTCGTAAGAGCTTGGAGTGTTGCAAGTAAGTTTCGTTCTTCCACCGGCTGTATAGGCAATACCGGCACTGATATGGCAGCAGCTTCAAAACGTCCCACACCTCTTCGGCAATGCAGCAGTTACACTCCATGAACGACAGCGACGGCAAAATGACATCGTCGATGAGCGTTATTACATCGTAATAGAGACTGTCGTCAGGTGGCGGAGTCAAGCCTTCCTTCTCCACTTTAGTGAGAATGACTTTTGAGACACGAAGAACTTTATACATCAAAGCAGCATCGTAGTGTAGCCAAGGTCCAAGTGCGAGCAGCATGGGAAAGACATCTTCGCGGAGTGCAGTGAGGGTCGTCGCTGGTCGCGGCGCCAAAGGACCAGTGGGAGGCGCAACCACTTCCTTGCCAAATCGGGATGGCAGCCCGGTGTTTCGTCGATAGATAGGTTCGATGAGGCTGTGGATGAGGGAGATGGTGGCACGAGCAATTGGCGGCTGCTCCATCGCGCAGTATTCGGGGAACTTTCGCGTGAGCTGCTCGGCGTGAGTCCAGTCGCCGACGAGGAGGAGAGCCTCACAGAGTCCGTACTTTTGGTTGGCGTTAAACAGTCGGACGACATCTTCTACTTCCTCGGGCGGTTCCTCGGCTTCTTTGTCTTTCGTCGACAGGATGTTGAGTTTGCGGACAAATTCCTTGGCGGCTTTCATCTCGGCGTCCCATGCGCGCTGGATGGAGCGGTTGTCAGGCACCAGCTGTGAGCAAAGAAAGCTGGCTTATGGCACATACATTTTCTGTAAATCACCCCAGAATAGCTGCAGAACCAGCACTGTTGTCAGCTACCACAAATTTTGATAAAGCAAGATATAGCAAAATATGTTCTCTCAAAATTGCACAATCACTCGTAACTTCTAAATATATACATATATATATATAAATAAATTAAATTCTACTTCAATTATGTAATTACTTTAACTGTTATAACACTAAAATCATCTCCACTGACGATATCTGCCACTTTTCTTTGGCTTTAAAGCTGTATCAGAGGCAAGAGGTTTTGTTTTTCAAACTAATATAAGTTCCTTAACAGGTATCCACATAGGGGGGGGGGGGGGGGGGGGGGGGGGGGGGCATAGAATTTTATTTTTTTAATTTCAGCAAAATTGAGCACATTTTATTTTTATCTCTCAGTCTAATGGAACTCCAATACCATAGGTAATACTTAAATAATAAATGTTACTACATGTCACATTTGAGTGACTCCAAACTATACACAAGCAATCCAAGACAACTCTGACTCACCCAACAGAAGATGTCCTCAAGTGCAATAATGCCATGCTGAATCATGAGTGCAGTCAGGACGTATAATGTCTTAGGCGTATCTTCGGCACTGCTCTGGTAGTAACAGTATTTGAACCCAAGCACCTCGCACAGAGTTTTTGCATCTGGGTTGTAGAACTTGAGCAGAGGGATAAACAACTGATGTCGCTCCGGATGGCACTCGAAAGACTCAAGAATTACATCAAGAACGCGGTTAGGGTCCAGATTAAAGCAGCCCACTAGGGAGATTATCACTTCAAGCATCTTGTCTACAGTGATACTCTCGGACACTTCTTGGTTGAGTTCCGAGACAAGTTTTGAGTAGCCTTCGCTTTCTTCTCGGAATAGGTTAAACTTTTTCTGTTTGTAGCTGGAAAAAGGATGCCATCAAAAATTACTCATGTAGGTAGGTCTCTTGTGACTGGTTCTAGGTACTAAGCTACTTCCATTGGCCTATAATCACGACATACTAAAACTTTTGTTAGATACATTATCATGAAGATTATTTTAAAGTTGAAGGACTTACTAAAGCTTTGTTTTAACTTTGATGAATTTGGTATAAAAATTCTTGTTCTTTAGTGTTCCAATTTCTTGTAAAGTTTCAATCTCAAGTCTTTCTTTTAAAAGTTTTTCAGCGATGAATTTCTCTATTTCCTTCATCATTAGACAAAAGCGCTGGCGCTCTTCGCTTGCACCGTCGGTGCAGGATGTTTCCCCATCGATTACTCCAAGCACATCAAGCACTATTGATGGTAGGTCTGCATGACTTAACTGTAGAATAACAAAAATTATGTAGCACTAAAAGTAAGAACCATTGTGATACCTCTATACACTACGGTACATTTGCTTATGCTTATTAGGGGTTACAAGTAGCTACTAATTGTTACTTTGTGGTTGCAATTACTCACCATCAGCTCTTTAAGCCCACTAACAACTGCATCTTTCCTTAAAGTGCCATTTATTCCACTCCAAACAAGATCGTGTATTAACCTTGTGAGTCCAATACTGGCACCTGACTTCGATAAAAGTGGACTGACCTCAGCAGCACAACCTTTTAAGCACTCTTGAAAGGATTTCATGCTGAAAATTCAATCATTTTCGGTGATAAGTATCTTTCAAATTATATAATGAAGAGTAATAAGCTCGTCATTTTGCATTGTTTTCCTCTTCGACAAAGCGGTGCAACATAGGTAAGCAGGTAGGCACATAGTCTACTATGTGAAAGATAGGCTAGGAATGCGCTGCAGTGATGTTTCGATTACGATTGCCGGACGAAGTTTACGTTCAGATCGAAAAATATTTGAATTCTTAAAAGCGTTCACTCATGTAATAGCTAAAAGACAAAATGTACTTACAAGCTCATTTTTCCTTGTCGATCCCAGTTTTTCCAAATATCGGGATCCAAACACTTCGAAGCCATCTTGGATAGAGTACGCGTTCGCGTAACACTCACAGCCTTCTTGTTATTATACCTAGCAGTGCCCTTTGGCAGTGCCTAACAGGCGATTTACGGAGGGAAATGTCAATTTTTCGGAACTCATCTGCAACTCAGCTGACAATTCCATGGTCAAAACGTGGTTCCACGAATCCAGAAATTTAACCAATTTACACGACATAAATTGGAAATAAAAATGAGTAAACAAGACAGGAAAAGTAATCGTAAACAAAAGAAGTATATTCTAAGACTGTTAGAACAGACTGGAATCAAAGGCTGTAATGATTACACAAGGGTAATGTCTCAAATTAACTAATAAATGTAGTCCATACTATTACTTAAAATTTAAATGTAGTAATTACATTAGTATTAGAATTTTATTCAATGAATTTCCAGTACTTGATGCTGGGAAATGCTGGCCTTGTGTCTGGTCTTACACGAGAGCAGTTATTAGCTCTCTGCCTACCATTCGGACCTGTGGAAAATGTGATAATGTTGCCTGGACAGTCATACTGTTTTGTGGCTTTTGAATTCGAGTCCGATGCAGCAAAGGCTTTTGAAGCCTTGGATGGGAAAGTTCAACTGGACGATGTACGGTCTGGACTTTTCAAGTTTATATTTACATTAGAAGGTAACTTAAAAATACAGCTAACAAAGTTCAAGTTATTAAAATTGTAAGAAATCAGTGTAGTGTAGTTAAAAATTTGATATTTTCAGTGCCAACTGTTGCAAATGAATGGATAAATGCATTTCAACCTCCTGGACTTTTGGTTATTAACGATTTCATCACCAAAGAGGAAGAAGAACTTCTTTTGAACTTAGTAAAATGGAAAGATATTGATCCAGTTAAAGCTATGAAACATCGCAGAGTTGCGCATTTCGGTTATGAGTTCCGATACGACATAAACAATGTTGACCTGAGCTGCCCACTGCCAGATGGCATGCCAACAGAATGCAATTTCATAGCTTGCCGGCTACACCAACGAGCCAATATTATTTTGAAAGTGCCAAACCAACTGACTGTTAATGAATATCAACCTGGACAAGGTACTTCACTTCACCAGCATATTCTATGCATTTTGTAAAAAAAATTAAGAATTAAAATAAGGAATTAATGTATGTCCGTTAGTTTGATACATTTTAACACATGTCTACCTAAACTTCTGCAGCTTATTTTGATATTTATTTGGAATCAAGAGAAAGATTTTTTCCACAGGTAAGGTCAGTCGGTAAACTTCCAAACCAACCGTTTATATTTGTCACTGCAGGTATCCCGAGTCATATTGACACACACAGCGCGTTTGAAGATCCAATACTATCCCTATCTCTTGGCTCTGAGGTAGTGATGGACTTCAAGAGCGTTGACGGGCGTGTTGTTCCCATTCGGCTACCTGCACGTTCCTTGCTTGTTATGTCAGCTGAGGCCAGGTACAAAATCTCTACCAATCAAACTCAAAGAAGACATAGAATTGAATAGAAATTAGAAACCATCTCTAATTTTTTGCTGGGGATTTCTTTTTGGCTTTTCATGTTTTAGTATCCAAACTGTTTAAAAAATATAATGTGTTTTTATTCGAGTTCAATGTAATTTTTTCAGAAAATCTGTGTACTGCAGGTAATACAATAGATTGACGATAGAACCCTCATTAGTCATTAGTCATGAGATAAATATCATTTAAAGATATAGTTTATAAAAAATAGTATTACATTTTTCCAGAATGGGGATTATTGTGTAACCAAATTCTTGAGGCCTCTGAAATTCTGGAGCCAATCGACATAAAGCACCGTGCTACTTTTCTTTAAAAATCTTTCAAGATACATCTTCTCTATAGTTAGTGAACTGGCAGATGCAACGAATTCTCTTTCTGTTGTAGATACGCTTGGAGTCACGGCATTGCACAACGAAAATCTGACTCGGTGCCGACAACAGAGGGAGGCATTACGGTCCAGTCTCGAGGCGTTCGAACGTCGTTCACGTTTCGACGTGTGCTGGTAGGGGAATGCCGCTGCGACTTCAAGCAGCATTGCGATTCACAGCGCTTGCCCTCAGGGGACACTCGTAAAGAACGAGCTTCAGGTACTGGCAAAGCTTGGGTTTGTTTACAGCCCCCTCGGTGTGAGGTCACTGATATTATATGGTTATCGGGCACCATGTGGTGAAAATATCAACTGTTGTATCTCTGCTGAGCATGGAAGTAAATTACAGTTTTTTCCAAATTGCAGGGAAAAGGTATTATGATAGGCTAGAAGCTATATTTATAAGTTACCAGGTACATTCAATTGATCTAGGTTTACCTAACATATACTGGACATGAACCAAAATGTAATTAAATTAAAATTGAAAACATATTTCTCTGAACCTCAGAGGAAATGACCGATGATGTGGCTGCTCAGCTGGAATCAACGCACGTTCACCAAGTCTACGATGAAATTGCAAACCACTTCAGTGAGACACGGCACAAGCCGTGGCCCAACGTCCTGGATTTTGTCAATGGCATTCCGCTCGGAGGCATACTTATAGATGTGGGATGCGGAAACGGGAAGTACTTTGGCAACGGCAAGTCTGTCTTTGAGGTACCTACAGTGCTACCAAACTACTTTTGATAAGCGTTTTCTTCTTACCTTTCCCAAGTTGGTTTACCAGCATTTCGGCACTCTTTGTCTTTTTATTTATTTTCAACCTAATTCGGCGACTTTGATGTTCAAAATAAACTAGCCGCATAAAGTTAAACCACAAAGTTGAGTGTGTATCCCTGTTTCAGCTGGGCTGCGATCGAAGCGTGGGTCTGGCGAATGTGTGTCGCGAGCGAGGTTTCCAAGTGTTTAATTGCAGCTGCCTCGCGTTGCCTCTTCGGTCCAACATCGCTGACGGCTGCATCAGCATCGCTGTCGTTCACCACCTCGCAACCAAGGTAGCCAACTTTGAAACTAGAACAGCTCTTTTAAAGACTATGCAATTGGCAAAATTTGCCATTTAGATGGGCATGAGAGAAGGAAGAGAAACAGGTCAAAGTTATATATTAGTATCTTTGGGCCGCAGAATGTAATTAGTTCATTTGTCTCAAATATTTATACCTGCACTAAAATACAAAGGTAGATTTTAGCTTTGTTGGGCAATCTCATTTGCTTGATAGTATCTTAAGTTATTTTTTAGTATTTTAATTAAAGTTGGCAATGGAAATTACTTAGAAAAAAGTGCATATAGGATGGTCAATTTATGAATTTAAATTGAAGCAAAAATGGGTTCTAAATTCAAAGGCTAACAAAATAATTCTTCATTGGTTAACAAATAAATTATTTTGTAGTCTATGCTAGATGTATCATTTCAGTACTCTCTCTAAAGCGATAAAGGCCAGAGTCAAAACGTTAAACATCAAGCTGCTTCTGTGTATTTGCCGTGTTACTGTGATAATAGCGTAGCTTGCGTTGGTTGCAGGATCGCAGGCTGCAGGCGATATCGGAAATGGTGCGAGTGCTGCGCCCTGGCGGTAGGGCATTGATCTACGTCTGGGCCAAGGACCAGGCAAGGCACAAGACAAAGTCAACATATCTCAAACAGGACCGCAAAAACAGGCGGGAAACGTCCGATGAGGGGACCACGCCTGGCACCTTAGTAGAGACCGAGGTTTGGGGAATTGTTGTTTTGCATCCATTTTGTATTGATGGTATTTGTTGACTGTTGACATGTATTTCCATTTTTTTGCATTAATTTTTGTTTTTATTTCTTTTTGGTTTCCAAATGAAAACCCATCAGTATCACATGGGTCACAGCCCAATTTTTCTTGTACCAAATATCATGTTAAAATATCGAAAAACATAGCTGTGTATTTTCGTTGCTCTGTAACTGATATAGACGCCTGTACAGTGTCTTTTTTAACTTGTAGGTAGTTTCATCGCTGCCCGTCCACACAAACCGCACACAATTCCAGCACCAAGACGTGCTAGTGCCGTGGAAGGTGAAGCCAACGTCGCGCGGAGCCAACAAAGTAGCTGACCTTCCTGCAGAAGTACCTACATTCCTGCGCTACTATCACGTCTTTGAAGAGTTGGAGCTCGAGGAAATGTGTGCCAATTTGGCAGGTGCTAGTGTTATTAAAAGTTTTTATGACCAGGGAAACTGGTGTGTGATATTGACAAAGATTTAATTGAAATCATTTTTAGATTTGGTTTTACAAATGTTAAAGCCTCCGATTTAAGTTGCGAAGTAACAGAAATAACTTGGTATCTCTGCATTATATTGGGAGTTCCCATAGCTTAGAGAAAATAATACCCGTATTATTTTCTCTAAGCCCATAGTCTTTGCATCAACCACATTCAGCATTGGGAAAATCCTGTTGAAAAACAAAGTTATCCTTATAAGAAAATGTAAGCCAGCCAAAAGTCTAGTAGATGAATCAGAGAAGAGGATAGAAGGAAAGCAATTTACGGGGATAGAAATGAATTGGGACAGATGAACAAAGGTACTACAATTTACAACGTTGTGGCTTGTGCCTTGTACACATGAGCGTAGGTATCATCTGTTCTCAAGTGTACAATGGAAGAGACCAAACGTCATAGTACTTAGTTACCTGCCTTAAAAGTAATCTCATTGCTTATTTGCAGTTTATTTTTTCGTACATGCGTTGTAAGATGTGCATTTGGATTTAATGGACGTTTAACAGGTAATTTACAGATTGCCTCGGAAAACATTGTAAATTATCAACAGATTACTCTAGTATCAACGAATTTAACGAAATCTTCACTCGTATAGTACATGGTACTTATCTATGATTCTATACACATGGTATTTGTCCAAAAGCTAGAAAAAGGTTTTTGTGCAGAGCTATCTTTTTTTTTAATTTAGCAAATTTCAAACGTTTTTTTAAAAAATATCACATTTGTTTTCTCTTCTGAAACCGTTACGTACTCACAGTCCCTCAAACTAGAAAACCCATAAACACTGCAAGCTTATGAGAGAAAGACATCAGAAAATGAATAAAGAACTAATTAGTACGCCCTAATATTCACACAGGGTGACCTTGAAAGAAAGTCATCAGGTCATCGAGGTTATATTTCTCCAGTATTTCCAACAGCTGTGGCACATTGCCCTTAACATTGATCCCCCTGAACTTGTTCCTGTCTACATACAGGTCTGTGATCATCCCGTAAAGTCTCTCCAGGTAAGCAGGCTGCCGCTGAAACTCCTCTTGTATCTGCGTTTCTCTTGCTATTAGATCTACATACTCTGGCATCAGGCTGGTGGACCGCTCTTCCTCGCTTAGATCCAGTTCTTTGAGACCCTCGAGAAGCTGTACTTGCTTTGCCAAGAGAAGCTGACTTTCAAGCTTTGGGTGGATTAGTCGTAACGTGTGTGGTACGCTCTGGTCGTTGATCACTGAAATCATTGGGCCACATTACTATCCAATATTATATTGGACTCAGAAATTTTTTTTCGCAAATAACCTTAAAAAACTCATACTTTGCTGAAAGTTGCAGAATAATTGCTGCACAGACCATTCTAGTTCTGCAAGCCAGCTGTGATATAGAAAAAATATAAAAATACATAGAAAATGTATATATACGTACCGCATGAAATCTCGACTTTGATTTTTCTCACGGTTGCCTCCTTGGTCAAAATAACTTTGAGGATTGAGATTGTAGACACATTGTCTGATTTGAACTCGGCTTCCCCTTTACTGGAAAGAAGGTGAAATCTCGAAAGAATGAGCCGAAAGAAACAAAATCACAAACAATAACTACTTGGCCTTTTCCTTACAACGCACCTGTAAATGCAAATGAGAATTGTTCCAAGAAAGCACGACTGGAATGTCAGCTCTACTTTGCTGCCAGAAGGTGGCTTTGCAGGGACTTCAGGCAAACAGAAAGCCACCCACGAGTGAATCTCCGGCAAACTGAATGCCCCTTTCAAGACGAGGGTGCTTAGAGGCCGGTCGTCACTGACGGTGCTTCTCGTATGCAGAGAGAGTGGCTTCACAGGGTAGCGGCGAACTTGACAGCACTTGGGCTGGATCAGTGGTGTAACATACGCTTGGATCGTTCCATGCTGACCTTCTATCGTCCGGATGTTGAGTTCGAGACGGGTCGTGTTCATCTGGCAGCGATATGTTGCGAGGAGGAAATTGCCACTCTGAGAATGAAATGGCAGTAATTTACTATGTACTAATGTCATATTGATAACATCAGCAAATTAAACCATCTGTTTGAGTGTACATTTAAACCATCCTGTACTTCAACATGTGCTATAATCATATAATTCGTTATTCTTATGTTAATTTTGAAGGTAATACATCTTCCTATTAGTAACAGGGGTTTGTTTGTATTATAGGGTTTGAATATTATATGGCTTACGTTGGGTTCACAGGCGCTGTAGCTGACTACAGCGGAGTTTCTCTCGAGGTCCAGGAGATCCACAGGCACGTCACTCTGAATGAGGATGTTGTCTATGGCGGTCTGCACTTCGATTGTTAGGGAATATGACGCGTCCTCCTTCAGCAAGGTCATCTGGATGGCATCCACCGATATTTATTGGTGGTGTTTATTGGCGCATTGTACCGTTGCACTGATCGAACTTTGTACAAAAAGTCAAGTTGGATGTTTTGTGGAAATGGAATATTCATTGAAACTGGTCTGGCCAAGTGGAAGAACCAGACTCCCCACATAGTCCACCAGCCAACACCACTGATCCTGCAGCGATGTTGATGAATCTCGACATGGTCACGCACCCTATTTATGATTCCAATAAGGTGGGGGAGGGGGATCACAGTTACCTTGTCGTTGATAGAGATGAAGGGTATAGCTGAAAGACTGTCGGATTTGTCTTGTGTTGCCGTCTGGTACTTCTCCCGTTCTCTGGCGACCTTCTGTTCGATCTCCTCCAGTTCTTGTCTGCAGAAATGTATATTATTTTAAGGATGCATGATCAAGATAAGTATCTAGTATGAAAAAAATTTACAATTTCCAACAAATGTAAATGATCTCAGTAGAAAACTAGCTAAGTTGCTTGGCATCATGGACCTATAGGTCCGTGATCACATATCCAATTTGTGAATTCTAGATCCTCTCTCTTGGTACTCTTCCAGTTACCTATATTCCCTCTCACACCGTGGTAACTACCATATATGGTGCATCAACATACCACGAAATTGTCGCTCACCTTTATTGTCCAGAGAAATTTAGAGACACAAAGAGCGATTTTTATAAAAGTCAATGAAACTTCAATTTTGTTCCAATAACACGCAATCGAAAAATCACCTCAGTCTGGAGATCTTCATCTTGGCATCCTGCGAGATGTTGATGTTCCCGTTTAAGGTCTCTGTGTCCGTACCCAGCTGTACTTCTGTGGTCAGTCCAAAGATCCATCCTACAGGACGAAGTGAAGCTTGATTAGACTGTTGAGTGTGTATAGGGTTTAAACTTCTTCTCAAGACCGAGACAGGCATGTAGGTTTCTAAGCTGTTGTAACGTCTCCTCTGACCTGTGTACGTAGAGGCGACGATCTCATCGTAGCCGGCGTTTCCTATAATGCCTCCCTGAATTGAAGTGATGCTCTCGCTGCAGATCTGCAGACAAAAGGAAATTGTGATGATTGTATTATTATTTAGTTCATCAACAGTAGTGGGACTCTAGTCATGTTGGTCTTAGATAAATTGAAAGGACCTTAAACGACGCCATAGCAAAACTAAAATAAAAACCATCGTAATTGAATTCTAATTCTCAGTAAAATAGTATCAATGTGGTTTCACCTTGCAGGTTGGATTGCATTGTAGTTAGGTACATGGCGTGAATTCCTTATATCCTACTTGGTACAGAATATTACGGAATATTACGAAATTTCACAGGTTGCCAGTCTTTGTGGAATTGACTCCTCGGGTCCATCACTCACGTAAGAGAACTTTTGTGTGTAGGTGTCGTCGTCGTTGAGAGCGTATGCTTCGATGGAACCGTCCTGACGCCCAATCAATAGCTCCTGCGTGCCGTCTCCGGTGATGTCGTAGCAGTCCAGACAGGAAATTCCTGGGACAAAGATGCACTTGTAGATGATCAGGAACAGTCTCCGCGGCGTATACAATGGTGAACGAGAGGAAAGGATAGTAATTATACTTACATGAGCATGAGGCCGGATTTGTAAGGTACAGGCTTTTACGATTTGCAACAATTGAATGGTTTAATTATAAAGCGACTTTGCATAATTCAGTTTCCATTTGTAAATTATCATTTCATTTCAATGTAATTACTGAATTAATTAATTTACTTGATCCATGTGATTTTTGCCATTTAATAAAAATATCGAAAATTGTAGCATTGGATACCTACTTGAAAATTCCCATGTGGTAAAGGTCGTTACAGTCAAAAATAATCAGCACTGGGTTGTATATTCGTAACATTTGCAACGCCGGTTTATTCGATGGAGCAAATGTTACAATGAATAAGATCACTTATTAAGCAGGGTAAGACTGAAAAAGGAATAGATGACATAAGATAGCATTTTATCATAAAAAGCAAGGTGTCTAAACAAAAATGGCGAAAATATGTTACTGCAAGAACTGGGGTGATGTAGTGTGGGAAACAGAGGAAAATGGAAATGATAACGTTGCATATGATCCTATGCATATAACTATTGTATTGTATATTTTGCTGTGAGCAGTAGCATAAAAGATGATATCTTTACAATTTTTTTTAATGCAATATATATATATATATGTCTTATATTATTATATAATATAATATATTATAATATATTATTAATATATTATTATTAATATATTAATATAATATTATATTATTATACATTATTAGTATATCATATAATACATAATACATATTATATTATGTACCTATATTGTAAAATTGTGAGATATCTCAGATTCTTTTCAAAATTTTAGCATTTGTTACCCAAGTCACCAAATGCAAATGAGGATATTTTTTTAGGCCACCTTGAGTGAGAGATATGACCTTCCAAAGTTGGACTCTTTTAGCGGTTTGCGCGTGCAAAGTTCCGTATTATAGTCGATACCTAAAAAACTATCGGATGGATCAAAATTTTGGAAAAACCCCAACAGATTGCTGGATACACTTTCTACATCTATGTTTTTTGAAATGACTATAACAAAAATGTTTGTCTTCATAAACGATCCAAATTTTTATGAAACGCAGCTTGTAGACGTATGCTAGATCCAAAATTTAATCGTTGGCACTCCGCAGATTTTTGACTTTAAAAAAATATATACCCACCTCCACGCCGTTTCTCGTTGGTAAGCAGCCATCGGTTGTCTACTGCTGAGCGAGCTACGCGTAACCACCCCAGCTTCCCGTCGGCTGTGGCAAAGAGCAGCTCGTCCCCGCGGTCGCCGCCGTCGTTATTGAGGAGGTGCAGGAGTGTGGGAGTACTCTCGGTGGGCACCGTGTGTAGCAGATCGGAACGCTCAAGCACGCGGATCTTGCGGTCAGCACATGCCAACACAGGGGTCAATCTGTTTGTCTGGAAACAAAGCGGGAGTTGAGCGGCGACCCTTCGTGCCATGAAGGTGCAGCAGGGGGGGGGGGGGGCACCATGCTTGCATTATATCGTATCACATGTACATCGGTATTTGAGAGGCCCTCGTTTCTATAGGTCTTGCATGGGTGAACCACAAAGTTTCTTTTTAGTTTTGGGACTATTTTCAAACAAGATTATCATAGAAGCCAAGGCTTAAGTTCCTTGTTAATGACCTTCGTGATTGCTCTTATCATAGCTCTGGTGTTGCAAAACTCATCAAATTTTCAGTTTTCAGATGATTCAGCTTTGAGCAGATGTTTAGGCGATGATGAACTTGAACTTGAATTGCAGTTAACTTTAGAGAAGGATAAATTGCAAGCGACATCAATTCAGCTTCGGAAAGACGGATTCGAGACGCAAAAAATCGTGTATAGGTATGGTCTTTTCGGTTCGTTTTGATGACGACATCCTGACAGATTCTCCGGCTATAGCGCCTATGTTGTCATCAGTTCACATTATAGTGAGGAATAATAATAATAATTAATGTTAACGTAATGCTTAAACGTAAACTGAATGTTCACGTTGTCTTTGCGTACCTTCTCAGCGTTTAGCGCGATGACGTCGTTGATGTGGTCAGTGCATACGTATGAGTTGGCGTCCTTACAGTCGTTGTACTGGTTGTAAGAGGTGCTGCCGCACACGAGCAGGTTACTGCCACTCACGTGCCTAAGGGGGGGCGAGACTTCGTTTAACGGAGCACTGTTTTGACAATAAGTTCTGCTTTGTGGTGGCACGGGACTGAGTGGGTGATGACGACAATCATGGTAAAACCACAGTAAAACATCACCTAGCCTAGAAGGTAGTGAACACTCGGTGCCAGATAATAGTACTGTCGAAGATCATCAAGGGTGGAAATCACAGAGTTAAAGTATCTTTCCATAATAAATATTAAGTCACTAATCCAAATAATCATACTACCACGAGGTTGTTAAGAAAATTGTTAGGTGAGTGTAGCTGATTTTTGTATTACTTAATTTAATCTTCCCTAAGGCTCAACCTCTCTCCCGAACATACCTGATTTGAGGAGGACGGTTTCGCAACCAATGCCTGACCTATCGCAATGTTACTTAACTTCTAACAGGAAGTGGTTCTAACAGGAGTGGTTCTACAAACTATGCAGTGCGGGACAAATCACACTCGAAACTTCCAATTGATGAAAAAATGCAGCAATCTAAAGAACACGAATGTGAAACATAATTGGCATGCTCTAATCTGGGCTTAGATTTATGACAAGAATCTCCGTTTCAGTTCTCTTTCAAAATGCATTACTCTCCATCTAACAGGAACGTTGTTTTTGCTATTACAGCTTGTCTCGTTAGTACGTTTTTTTGGTGGATCTGTGAAAACGCACTAACGAGGCTTTTGGAGTTCAGTGATATCAATTCTGGGTTGCTCATTTTTTTATGAAGATAAAGCGTGGCAATGATAAAGCGTGGCTTTAAACCACTACTGTCACAATGGCATACATGAGATTCAAAGAGATTTATACAATTATGGACAGTGTCTAAGACTTCTTCAATTCTTCAATTCACATCCCCTCCTATATCCATTTCTTAAAACCTTTTTCTTCCATAACACTGATCCCATTCCATTATTGGAATGGGAAGAACACCTCTTTCTACAATTCCAATCCCTTTTTTTCTCATTTTGTTCCTATCAAATTAATTTTATATCCATTTTTACCTCTACACTTTGACTTCTCTAATCTATCTCCTATCTCTTTCCATGCTCTTTTGACATGAGTATGTTAATGAGTTTGAGAAGTCTACCTGTTTCCCCAAAATTACGTGTCATGCATTATTCACTACGTGAGACCGATAATCTACAATATGGGGTGGTACTTATGAAGTTTAGCTAATCTATAACCTAACTGCGACATTTGGACGTTAATCTGCATAGAATAGCATCTGGTTGCATTGAGCGCGCCTTGTCTACGGAACAGACGAGCATCTTAATTGGTAACCCAACATCGAGCACGACTCACATGGACTTGATGCTCTCCGTAAAGTTGGTATCAAAGCCGAGGAAGATTTTGCCCTTCTTTGTGTAGCCACGTACTTCGTTCTCCACCGCAACGAATATCTTGTCGTACACTGTGCCTGGAAAGAAGCAATCACTCAACAGTTACCGCCATTTAGTACAGTCAGAGAGCCAGTTTTAAAGTTAAGCTTTCTGCTGAGCAAACGAGCCGGGAACCCATGGTAACGGAGAATAATACCCAATGGTGCTTGCAGCCGTCCTTTTTAACAAACCTCAACAACCTCCAACAATTACAACCCTCTACAATTAAATAGTCACGACTCAAAATATCGATACATATATAGCAATTGTTGAAGCAGTGGCGTAACTACTGGGGGGGCAAGCGGGGCGACCGCCCCTGGGCCCTGAGGTTTTTCCCTAACTCAGGCCAGGAGGGAAAAACGTGGGCGCGTGCTGTATTCACGCCAGCCAACAAGCCCGTGCCGACCACCCACGTCAAGAGTATTTGTTGTGTTTGCCAAAATAATCTTAAGGTTAAAAGTTGCATTTCAGGCACTCTCACTACCTCATTGAGGCTGTGGGACTTGCCTACTCCTGGTAATGGTTACTACGTTGCTACTGCCGATGAGTCCGTAGGCTTCACACTCAACGCTACTGCCTTACTCTTAGTCGGCGCAAATGATCGAATTTGCGTCATTTCTGCGGGTATGGGTAACTTATTTTTCCCAATCGTAGGAAAAAAATGCTTTTCTTAATACAGTAAGTAGTTTAGTAGTCACTGTTCACTGGGCTACGGTAACTGGCCGCAGGGCCATCGCGGGGCCCAAAAAGCCGCATTAAATATGTTAATAACAAGAAAGTGATTAAACTTCCTAAAATCAGCAGCTTTTTCGTACGAAAAATGTCCTTCCTGACAAGTGCTTGTGTCCTACTTCGGGGTCTTTTCCTACTTGTATTGAGTCAAAATGAAGCTTTTCTGCTACTATGATACAAAATCCAAAACGGGGCTTGGCTATTCACCTGCAATCGATGTCGCGTATTGTCAACCGTGTTGGCTATTTGCTGACAGAAAAAAACTGGAAATATCTATTCGTCACTTGTCACCTTGGATCGCTTCCGGCGATCGCGATTAATTACTGAATCTCAAAGAATTGTGTATTTCTAGTGACCGAAAAACCTTGCCTACAGGCCCAGGAATACCTAGTTACGCCACTGGGTTGAGGTTAACATCAATAAAGCTTATATGAGCGCAAACTAGACTCAAATGCGAGAAATTTGCAAGAAATAACGAAATTGAATTTCTTTACACTAGAAACGACTGTGACTTCACCTAAAAGCATCCTCCATTTTTATCGGTAACACAGTCATTTGGCGGCCATTTTTTGCGCGGACAGTTTAACATTAGCGTAATGGGGGTACGGTATAAAGGTAAGGATTTATAGGGGTGGTCTACATTTATTTAATGCATTTTACCACTGGGGACATGTGGCTTAAATAAATACCCGGGGGCCGGGGTCCACAAAGCAGAGTTTAAGCCCGTGAATTTGGAGATAAGTTTTTATTCCCACGGTAAAAATCCATGAAAACCTGGAAGCGCCGTCTGTGATTCGCTGATTATCTTTACCTTCAAGACCTTTATCTTTAAACCTTTATCTTTCAACTTAAACTCTCTTTGTGGATCCGGCCGCAGGTCAGCATATACAAGTGGCGCCAAAAATAAGCAATGAATAACGTAGACAAAAAAAAAATTAAGTCTTTGTGACGGTCCACTAAGACTTGGTTGAGACCCAAGGGAATTTGGTCACGTTACCTGCCATTAGGTCCAAAATTAAAATGCCCGATTAAGAAAACATCTTGCGGTTAAGATGAAAATAGAAGTAGCTGACTGATCGGAGATGAGTTGTTAACTGGCAGATATATTTATACCGAGACATTGTAATATGACCTATTAGCGAAAAAAATCTTCTCATTTCTGCATTGGTTGGATATTATTTACATTTCACAAATAGTCAGATATTCTACGAACGTATATGTTGTACAGAAAATCCAAACTCAATTAATTCTTAGTTCCTAGTGGACTAAATAACCATAAGTAACTGCGACGATTTTTTAAACAAAGTTGATCTTATTATTCACGAGTGATTCCATTCCAAAAATACTTTTACCTCTCAATTTCCAATGTGAATGTTCGCAACGTACTCACTCCAAAGCACGGCTTACAATTTTTACATCCGTCTGTGTTTAAAGCTTGAACTCTAGTTTCTTGTGTTCCACTAGTTTCTTACCGAAGGACCCTCCCAGCTCCATGCGGGAGATCGGGGGCCCCGGTAGCGTTTTGAACCCCACCTGCACCTCGCCCTTCTTCAGCGAGAACACCTGCAGCACGCCGTCCTGGTCGGCCACCGACACCTGCGCCACAGAATTACGGTCGTGATATCTTTAGTCGTGATGTTAAGTAACATCGTGCGGGGACAAGAATTGGATGGCCTACCTATCACTCTTGGATTATACATCTAATTGGATTCTTTTTGTGTATTATTCTGGCATTCCCGGCTTCTTTGCAGCGTATTTTTGTTTTTCGTATCCAAGTGGAAGGTTTTGATAAAGTCTTACCTACCCTCTAAAATATCTATGGTTGCTCAAAAATACCATATGGTTTAATTTCATGGGAATGCGCGATAGTCGCGACCCACGTAAATCAATTGTATCGATTGCAACACTCTTTTTGGGAGTGCATGGTAATCAGAAACCAATCACAATTCACAAACACCTGCAATCGAGATAAAATGCGAACAGTGGACACTACACTTAAAATTTTAAATAAATCCGCATGTTTAGTCCCTACCTTTTGCATGAGCTTTACCCCTTGGTTAGGCAAAAGCTTCATGCTGTTTGGAGTGGTCAGACCAACTAAAGTGTAGTCCACCCTGGACAGATCGAGGTCCATGGTGTTGAAAGAAGATTCCCTTTAGCAGAACTGTTATGGAATGGTGTGGGATATTTTTGTACACTGAGCTTAGGTTAGGTATGCTCACCTGTAACCAGGTAAGGTTGCCATGGTACTGGCAGGATATAAACAAATGGGGCAAAATCGATCACCGTGGTTGATACACATTGTATGTTAATCGATGTAGCAGGTGATAAAATTTCAAAAGCCCACTTTCATCCTTTCACAGTCAGCTCTGGGCGAGTAACTCAGTCAAAGCTCACTCTATAACCAGACGTGGGTACTGCTGGAATCTCTGTAATTCAATCTCTTCGTTTCTTTTTTTACGAGAACGTGGACCAATGTTTCCACAAGGTGTTTGATTGATATTTACCACTTTTTGGTTGGCGCGTTTATTTCCTCTTGGTTAGTGGTTGGTTAGTACCTGTGTACCAACCGTACCAACCAAAGCCACCAGTACCTGTGGTACCAACCTAACTCATTGATTCGAGTGATCTAGCGCCACTTTCTGACAGCTTAAATTTGTTGAAACTTGTTCCTGAGCGTCGCTACGTCTAATTCAAGTGTAATTAGATACGCGCATGCAGTTCCCGAATCCGCACATTAGTTGTAGTCGAACCCTTTACTTTCGCTTCGTTCGCGTATCCCATTAGTAATTTTTTCTTGGTTGCTATTTCAGCCTTAACATAACCCTACACAATGTGCTGTCCGTAACTCCCTGAAACTTTGAAACGCAGTAAGAAACACATTTTTAACTAAAAAAATGAGTACTAAGCTCCTAGTTGAGCCTTTTGAGCCAGTCGACCCTGTCCGTGAAGAACGTGCAGGAGCAGTGAGAGAAGTGGGTTCACAGGCCATTTGGAGCCTGTCATCATGCAAGCCAGGTACATGACAATTTCATTTAGTTTTGCTTCTACCTTATTGTGGCATCACCAATTAAATAATGGTGGCGTTAGTGAAAATTACAAGAACAAATATTTTAAGCTAAAGTTTGGCTTAAGAACAGTAACTTGATGATGTACCCATTGATATACTTTAAGGATTTGGCGTTGACCAGTTGAGAGACGACTGTATGGACACATACTGGCAATCTGATGGTCAGTTACCACATCTAGTAAACATACAGTTTCGAAGAAAAACCACAGTGCAAGATATTTACATATTCACCGACTACAAACTGGATGAGAGCTACACACCCTGCAGGATTTCCATCCGAGCTGGAACTAACTTCAATGATCTGCAAGAAGTGGAAGTCATCGAACTCAACGAACCGACCGGATGGGTACTCATCCCCATCAAAGACATACACGAGAAACCGATCAGAACGTTCATGATTCAGATTGCTGTCATCAGTAATCATCAGAACGGCAGAGACACTCACATGCGGCAGATAAAAATTCACTCCCCGATGGAGCAGCGAGGAGTGGGAATAGAAGGATGTGGAAAATTTGCAACTGTTGATTGCTTTCAGTACAGCACTATTAGGTGAAAAGTGAATGAAAAAAATTAGACAACATATAAGGGTAAAAATTTTATTTTGAAATTGAAAACATTGGAGGCAAATAGGTTTAAGTCTAAAAAAGCCTATGTTTCTACAATATAACTGCACGTAATTATACAAAACCATTGTCGTACAAAATGACAATATAATATATATGTATATAATATATAATTATATATAATAGTATATATTTAGAAAGTTTGGAAAACACCAATTTAACAAGACATTACGTTACAAAAACACCTGCCAATCTTTGATGATATACAATACTCTCAAGTGGTCTAACAAACATTTGAAAGTAAAAAGATGGCCATTTCTATAAAAAGTAGTATAGGATTTAATCCTGAGGCGCTCGGAGATTTTTAATCTCCAAGAATAAAAGTTATACAAAACGCAAACATTTCATGCTCTAAAACTATTTGAACTGGGTTTTGAATGCTAAGTGAAGAACAACTAAATTTTCCAACGTTTCGTAACTTGTACCTGTTACTTTTTCAAAGGTAAAAGCTTAGAGAAAAGAATGGGTAAAACCAGTAAAGGAAATTTAGTTGTTCTTCTCTTAGCAGTCAAAACTCAGTTCAAATAGTTTTTGTCACAACTAGTGCTAAGGTTAGATAAAGTTGACATGAGTCTCAAAACTATCATTTCATGCTCAAATCGACGAATAAAGCTCAAAACCGTTCATTAAAAAGCACATTCACACAAATCACAGCGTGAAAAAATTATTGCTCTCAACAATATTAAAAAAACGTCTACAAACTTACACGGCAATGTAGCAATGTAGGATACAGCCGAATCGATAGGTATTGCTTGATATGTCATCTCACTTGCTTCGCCCAAAGTAAGAAGCCTCTCACTCTACTCACATTATAAATTCTTTCAAAAAGATCTTTGGACAATTTCTAAACAAAAATTAGTATTTTTACCCTTTGTTTTTCCTGTTGGAAGTGTGGCATTGTATTGATTTGATGGATTGTGATGGAATACATTAAAAACACAGAGTGCGAGCATTAGGTACAAATCCAGATTCTAACCGATGCAATGGTAAAATCTCGGAAATCCATTTTATGCAAATTACAAAACAAGGTTTTGCTCATCTCTCTAATAAAAGTCCAAATCGATTGCTCCAGAGTGTGGCCTACTGCTTATTAGTGTGGAAAGATTACCATGAAGAGGTGGTAAATTTGAAAATTCAAGAATTAATACTTAATTTTGCCAACTATACTGCACCTATAACTAATACAAAAAAAATGGTGTCAAAAAAAAGAAAATTCCCTAGGCAGTTACTATCACAATCCATGAATTCAAGTCACTCCAACTTTCTACTGCTTTTGCACCATCTAGTTTCCAGTGGACTGCAGGGTGGCAGATTTCCCGTCAACTCCGAAGTAGTCTTTGAATACGTAGCCACAATCGTGTTGCGCCAGATATTGGTAGAGCTCCCCCATGTCCATGTGACAGTCGCGTGTCTTGCTTCTGCCGCTATCGAATGAGATCTCGGCAAAGGCAGAGAATTTTCGGTGGGACTCTAACGCTGTGGATTCCAGTTTAACAGCCTCGCGCTTTTTACACATGATCTTTTTCCAGTTCATGAACTTCACCTGGAAGATTAAATCACATTAATTTAACTTGACCAGGAAAGAAAATCAATGGTTAAGAATGAATATTCTCTGGTAGCGATAACGATACTTACCTACACAATTTCTGTGTGGTGTTGAAACAAAATTAAGAGTGGATCTTGGGTTTTTTTTTTTGTATTGCTTTACAGGTACACATTTTGCTAACCACTATTTACAAATAAAATTATTCTCTTTCCACTATGACATCTATAATATATCCTGTATTGTATGCTTTTGAGCATACAAAGAAAATGAAAATAATGAAACCCAGTTTCCTTTTGACAGAGCCAATTTAATAAAAATGCTTTCAATTGCCTTACAAGCAATAAGTGTTTATGATAAAATTGACTTGAAAATTGACTTATGATAAAATTCCAAAATGGACATTTCACTTCTTTAGTCCTTTCCCTTACTCTTTCCCAGCCCCAAAGCCTTCAGTATCTTAGGACCTAGTATGGTATTCTAGAACCAATCAGACAAGCACAACCGATACTGGTATGGTTTGTTCTTGTGTAGGATTCAAATATTATGAAATTACCTTTTGCCACCATTGGTCACAATCCCACGACGAACCTTCTGCACAGATGATGCCCGGTCTTCCCGGCAAGCAGAATCCTGTGATGGAATACTCTTTTGCTAACTCTAACATCTCTTTCCTTTTAGTCTTGCTGTAGATGTGATGTGAATATATCCAGTACCGTGCAAACCACTCTTCTTTGTCTTCTGCATTGCAGTTGTTAACAATCTGAGGTGTCTTCTCAGTAGCTTGATGGTAACTAGAAGCCTGTTCTTGGAGCCAAGATACAGCGGAGCAGATGCAAATCTCACCACGGTCCAGGGTGGAGATGAAAGTGGCGAGATCGTTGTTTAGTGAGTGCTGCTGGTTGCGACCAAGTTCGTTACTGCGTACAAAGATGTCAGGCTCAGATGCTGGATAATCATGTGGAAGGTTCACGCATACTTCGAGCTTAATCTGAAACATAAGTAATGAAAGATTTAGTATTAAAGGTACACTATGATGCAAAATCACAATGGATGTGAATTTTGCAATTTTTTCTATCCTAGAATTTATTTCTGAAAATAAGATATTTTTAGACTTTTAGGCAGGTTCTAGCAAAGCAGTTAAAAAAATGTGACCATATACCATACTATTGAAAGAATTCTAGATTTTTTGGGGTTGGATGGGGTTGCTGATTGAGAAACTGTTCGGTTTTCACCTCCAGTGGTTGAGGTAAATCCCAAAATATCACAACCAGGGTGACAAGTTACCTTGATGAACCTAGGACCTCTAATGTAAGGCGTGCATTATGATGGTTAGTTAATCATTTCTATGGTAATGATAAATCTTGATTGAAAACTAAATTGCCTTTAACTGGATAGCTTGACTATTGGTATTTTAATTTAAAAGTAGGTTAATTACATGGTTATGTAAGTCAGTAAACCGAGTTTCTGCAGAATCCAATTCCAGCAGTGTTGTTGTACAAGTTACCTGCCGTGGCTCAAGATTTAACAAAATATACTCCTTCAAATTGGTGGGATGTTTCAGTAAAAATAATATTTTTATGCTTGTTTAAAAAGCATCATTGCAAGTAAAATCTTTATTTTGAAAACCACTCGACTTGTTTTTTAATTGGTATTTTGCTTACATTGCTATCTATCACCAAATTGATAGCAAAATCCAGGCGTGGAGGAAAGAGTATGCTTTTTCCATCAACAAATTCATTGATATCTGCAATCACGCTATGATCGTCGATACAGAACTCGCCGGGATTTGAAAACATGGATTGCAGCATTTCAACCTCGGAAAGTTGGGTGTTGAGCATATCTTCCAGGTTTCCATTGTCGACGATCTGTGATATTTGATCCTCCAGCTCTTTAAAGTCGAGACACTCGTTGTTTTCCCATTCATCGCTGTCACAAGACATGCTCCTGTCTTCGCTCAGCTTGGCTCTTTCCAAATTCATTGTGCTATTGATGTTCTCACGTGGAGGGATGGGTTAATACTTTCAAACTTGATATTCAAACAATGGAAATGCTGAGAAATAATTATTTCACGAGTTATTTATGAATGACATGCTACAACCTGAACCATTAACCACAGAGAAAATATTTTCCGTAGTAAAGTGACACTTGAACTATAAATTGTTGTCAACAAACACATAAAATAAGATTTTCAAAAGATTTTCTGAACTACTGAGAGAACACGTCCATATTGATTAAAGTTGTCTTTGTCCCTTTAATTGTATGAAGGTACAGCTGATTTGAGTAGTACAGTTGGCTAACTTGCTTCGGCGGTGCGATTCAATTTTCGCAGAATAAATGGTGAATGCAAATTACTCAAAATTCTATCGTAAAATTGTTGAGAGTATAGCGGTAAAATATTAACCAGTTTCTGTGTCTTAGGATCCCAAGCGATTATTCTAGAGAAGTCACAACAAGATTTCTAATTTTATTATTATCAACACTATAACCGTCTCAAAAATTGATGCCCAAACGGGGACTCGAACCCCGATTTCCACCTATCACGGGTGTTGCTACCCATTGAGCTACTTGGACACTGGATTTTTGAGACGATTTCAGTGTATTTGATGAGAATGACGAATCTCCAAGGAGTAGAATCATGAGGCTGAGAATTTGAATTTGACAGGTTGTGACGTGGTATAGCGTCACTAAAATCAGAGTGACTGTGAGTATTGAGCCTCATGGTTCTACTCCTTAAAGGTTCGTCTTTCTCATCAAATACACTAAAATCGTCTCAAAAAGCCAGTGTCCAAGTAGCTCAAAGGGTTAGAGCAACACTCGCGATAGGTGGAGATTGGGGTTCTAGTCCCCGTTTGGGCATAAATTTTTGAGTGGGTTATATGTTGATAATAATAAAATGCCCTGCGCATTGCAATTTAACTGAGATTTTATCTAGATTACTAATTACTTGACTCTCAAGGACTAGATAGTCCAGCTCATTGCAGGAATCAAAGGCCAGTTATTATATCCCTAAGGGCACTAAGCTTTGAAGAAGCATTTGCCAATCAAAATCTCACTTCAGCAATTCTCATATTTTAACAATAGATATCGCAAGATAATTCCACAAAATCTTTGCCTCAAAAATTGATTGCAAGGCTGAATCATTTTTGGGATATTTTTGACATATACCTATTCTACACCCCTCTTAACTAAACAACATTAAACTCGATTCTTGCACATACCTTCCAGCTAGAAATCCATCATTTTCCACAACCAGAATTTACATACATTTTTTTCTGTCAGGCAAAATGCCGAAACCTTGGCAAATAGCGATTTCACAACAGAGTGTCTACACTTTCTGTAAATTGTGTTCACACTCCGTCCTGTTATTTCACAATCCCCAGACTTTGTTCTATCATAGGAATGAAGGATTTAAGATGTTTTGGGACCAGGGATGCAATTATTGGTCATATATTATAATATTTACTTTATTACGTCGGACACAATATTATTCAGCAGTGACATCAACATTCTCTGTTTGAAGACCCTTGAATGTCGGTACGGGCACGTACGTGACGAGTGTGTACAGCTTGTGTGCGGAATCCTCATCGTCGTTGCGTTTCCTGCTCAGGCGCACTCGGAAGCGGAAAGGTACGTTCCTGAAATATGTGTTGTTTGGTTAATATAAGTGTTGTCAACCCCTCAAAACAATTGGTAACCTCAGTTAAGCCGACACACTAAACCAATGCATGGGGTAGCCACGAACGGCACCTTTGGCCCCCACCTGTGAGCAATGGGCGAGGGAGGCATTTGTGTTTGTGTGATTGAGTACAGGAACAGCTGCTGAAAAGCTTTTCTTCCACTACCACATCTAAATATCCATCAAACATTTGCCAAGAGCATTCTATCAGAATCAACACAGAGTTATCATCAACTTCCAACACCTCAGGAAAAATTCCTACTCAACAACTTGTCCTCCAACTTCCAATTAAAACTCCATCCAGCAAGTATCAACAATGCAGTTGTTATCAATATAATTCAGAATGATTGGGATGTTTTAAACTTATAATTCAGCAGATATTTGCTTTGCCTCCGTGTACAGTTAAACCCCTTAAATGATCATTCAAGTCCTCGGGAGCTTTAGGAAAAAAGAAAACGCATCACTTGTCAAAGCTATGCCCAAAAAAATATTGCATTAGCTGTAAGTTCAAAACCTCATCTAAACCAGGTTCCTTTCACTAGCTTTAAACTTAGATTTGTACGAATATGAGTAATAGAAAGAGATTCAAATTAATTACATCGGACTTATGGCATAACATGCCTGCATAATAGCATTTTAGTAAGATACAAACATGCTGTTGTGATAATTTAAAAAATTATTTGTAAATAAACATGTACACTTGACAGCTTATGATGCCAATATATGTCCCTAGTACCGTTGAGTGTAGGTTATAGGTAGAGTTTCAACGTCAATGTTAAAGTCTCTGCGTGAAAAATGACTACCTTACCGACAAAAATGCAGAGTACCTGACAATCACGTTAAGTGGAGCCACTGTCGTATGAATTTTAATTTCGATATTTCTCGTAGGTTAACTCACTTTTGAAACTTTTCATGCTCAAAAAATCTTCATCAATGTTTACCTCAACGATTGATATACACGTAACGATATTCATAAGCGAGTAACCTACTGTAAATATCGAAATTAAATTTCATGTTACAGTGGCTCCACTTAACGTGAACTTCCGGTACTCTGCATTTTTGTCGGTAAGGTAGTCATTTTTCTTGCAGAGACTGTAACATTGACGTTGAAACTCTACCTATAACCTACACTCAACGCTAGTACTACTGTATTTGGAATGAAGTTATTCCAAAATTAAAAGCACAAAGTTAACAGCAAAGACAACAGACTGATACCTACCTTGGTCACATTATCACAAGAACTACAGAATACTGCAGTGACACAACCAAACTTTGGCTTCAAAGCTTCTTTTATTTACCTGATTCCCTTCGACCAGACTTGCTTGTTGAGACGAGTGTCAAGTCGGACGTCGGGGGTGCCCATCTGCTGAACAGCAAACTTTCGGATCTCTTTGATGGCACGGGGTGCCCTCTTCTTGAATCCGATTCCGTGTAGCCTCTTGTGCATGTTGATGGTGAATTCACGGGTGACGACCTCGTTGATGGCCGACTTGTTCTTCTTGTCCACCTTTCGCTTGCCCATTTTGCTCTACAAATTAGATGAAATAACAATCAGAAATTATAACCTCAAACGACGTGTCGCCAAAAACACAAGTTTTTGATAAGACATTTAGTGCATAAGGAACGGTGAAATAGGAGCGATAAGCGTTTGAAACGAATAGTTGAAGCGTTATTTTTAATATATAATGATTATTTGAGCAATATGATGGACATCAATGCCCGATGATTACAGATTAAGTTTTAAATTCGGACGTTTACCTTATTTAACAAATGGCTGTCTATAAAGAAACGTGCTTGAGGTTGGTAAAATTGGTGTCTCCCAGTGACTTAACTTTGTCAGGCTGGTACGACTGTAAAAATATTTTGTCCTGACCGATTGTGCTGCTCTCTGTCAGCTAATTGACAGGCTAAATTTAAATCCATACACAATTTTCCAAATATTGCTGATTGTTTACAAATTCTGCGTGCCAAAGACCCACACACAAATTGCAGAAGACAAATTCGCAAATACAATTCAGTTTCAATTCATTGTTTGGATATCTAAAAATGTAGCTGCAGTAGCTGCCAAACACCGTTCCAAGTCAAGTACCATAAGAGTACATAGGAATAGAAATATGAAAAATTGATTATTTCCGCCACTTTTAGTTTCTCGTGTTTACTACTCTCTCCCCGGAAAGAAATCGCTATGACAGCTAAAATAGGGCAAGTCGTACGCTAGTGAATGAAACGGCAGGAGGGCTGATTCAGTCAAACACTGGAAGCGAAATAATTCACTAAAGCTGCAAATTTCAACGATTCCTCAGAAACAAAAAAGCATGCCGAATTACACGGTCACACTTCCAGAGTTTTCACAGTCTATTTCTGGAAAGCCAGTTTCGTTCACTCACTGCACACTTGCATCCATTTCAAAAAATCTTCTTCGTCGCATGAGCGCACTAAGAATAAAAATATGGGAAGGCGGATTTTTTTCCACTATCTTTTTTCTCCTCTCAATTCAATAATCTACCCCCTCCACCCTACTCGGCAGTTCATCGCTATCATGCGTTCTTCGCCATGTCCTTCGACTGACCTCTAAAGTCCACCAAACAGGCGCGAGGGTCATTGAATTTCGACTCTTGTCCTCGATTGCTTTAGCTGCAGCAGCCAGCTAAACTCTTTTTTTTTTATTCTCTTTTGTCGTCGCATCCAATCTCACGACGCTGTAGTTCTTTGCTAGGAACACTCGAAACCGCTGTAACATTATCAGCATTGCGGCTGGCACGAAACGAACGAATCGGGTTATGAACACTAAATCCACCATTGAGCATCTACCATTACCATACATTTCCTATCCATGAGAAACCAAAATAACTTCACAGATTATGGAAATAATTTTAAAGGATATGAAAATAATATTTATATGACGGTGATATTAATAAGGCATGACTGAAATGATCATACCGTTTTGCATCGTGTCCCACGGAAGTTAATAGACAAAACAACATTGTTCGGTGTTCAAATTTTCTTCCAGCTATTACGAATTGATGATTTGGGTAGAGCAGATGACCCGTTTACCAATTCTTGCAAACATTTGAGTAAATTAATGGATATAGAAATCATGATCTTTAAGAAATTGCCACTGATATTTCATACTATGTAGATAGAGGTGAAAAATCGGAAAAATGCACCGAAAAATATGTTAAATACTCTTAGTGTGGCTCTTGTTTCTTCCCACACGGTCATACAAATCAGGTAAAAATAACCAAAACCTGCTCCAGACTGGAAATCCAATCCCTTTAATGCGATCAACCAGACTCAATCAATCCTCATCCACTCCTTTGATCGGAAAATCCCCATCCAATCTGCAACCAAACATCTTGCAGACTATCCAAAAAAAAAAACAGTCCTTCCGAATAGTAGGCATCATTATTTATTAGCAGTCTCCAATTAAGGGTTTATTTGTGTGTGATGAACGATTGCCAGGATATGTCAAGGCGCGGGCATAGGGGTAAGTTGCATAAGGGCGAATGGCGATCGCGGAAAGGGCAAAGGCCCTTGGTACACATTAAAGTGTCTGCTATATAGGAAGTAGCAGACAGATGGGTAAATTGGTTAATGAGACCTCATGAACGGAGGGAGCGATAGTTGAGAAGGAAACTGGGCCAGAAGAGTATGTGTAAAAAAAAAAGGTTGACGCCTAGATGAATTTGGAAGTGCAAGTATAGTACGATGGTGTCACCAGTCAGTAAATTGTTTTGTTTTCTATTGTACGGTTCGTGAATGTTGTCGCGCATTGATTTGAATTTTGAATATCTGTGACTTGACAATAAGCTGGATCATTTTTAATTGAATGCGAGGCGTTGCTTTACTTTCGTATTTTGAATTAAATAAATTGAGGCGCCATTCACGTTGTCAATCGGGGTCGCTTGTCGTCACATGCGGCTTTGGGACAGACGCAAATTAGCCGGATTTTATAAAAAGATTGTATGTATATTTTTTTAATCAAATCGCTTAATATACTTCAAGTAGTCTCGAAAAATCTCCGTCTTAGTCTCAAAATGATTCTCTATAGCGAAGCATATCGCTAGTTCTGACCTGTTCAGAACTAACATAATAGTCCATCAGCACTACATACATGATTGATACAACCCCCATACACAACATTTTATCAACCCCTCTACTTTGATAGCGACGTGTAATTGCATGTGAGCACCTCTGCAAGCAATCCAAGGTGTTCTGCTCAAGCCACCACCCTGGCATTATTAACCTTCTCCAAGGAAGCCAAGGTTAACACGGTGTTTATACGTGGTCTATCTATGGTTTATCCGGCTAACCATGCTCGCCCTGATACACCTAACCAACGCCAAGATCCGGCACACAGTTCAGACAGTTCGCCCATTTCTAGCGAGCTTCAAAAACCGTAGGGATATATGTAAAAAAAATAAGAAACGAATTTTTTGAGATAATAAATGCTGGCTCCAATGTTTCTTTCCTTCGCCCCTCACGACGCCTCGTCTTACTTGCTATATCTAAGTTTATTTAGGTTAGGAAATAGATTAGTCGCATATGTGTGTGTGTGTGTGTGCTTTTCTCCACGTTTATGTGTGCGCGCGCGTAATGTTTGTCCACGCATCACATGACGACATCTAATTTACGCACAATTTCGAATAGAACGGAATCGATGAAATTTCACAAAATTATATACTTGCCTCCGCGTGTTTAATCATGTTTGCCCCATCACGGTGAGGATCGACTTTTCAAAAGTGCAAAAGGCACTCGTTACAAATTATCTGGCATGTGACCTTTTTCAGAACGCTCATTTTCAAAGCATATGCAATACGTTATGAAAGTGATACACAAGATAAAATAATTTTTCGAAATACGTGTGCATATAGTTCGATTTGAACGAACTTCTCTTCGAGTTTATTTGCACCAATTTTACAGTTGGACAATTCTAAAAAATACAAAATTTCAACACTAAGCATGTTTTAACAACGTTTCACCGCAAACGTTTCAATAATCTGCATTCAGTATATTTTTCAAGCGCGTAACATGGGTAAAAATTATCATCCAATTTTCAAAAAAACTCAATTTCCACCAATCTGAACCCCCTAATATCTCAAGAGCTAGAAACTTAAAAAAAAAATGAAACCAAAAAAGCCTAAAAGCCTAAAACCGAAGGTCAACAGGACTTTAACCCTAAAAACCCTAAAAACAACTGCGGCACAAGCCAGCATATTTTCTCACCGGAACCCAAACAACTGGTATGTCTCCTAAATGTCGACAGCATGCCACGTCGTATTCACACATGCCTATATTAGTGCATGCATACACATTTGTTAAACATCACAGCTCATTGGTCTACCCGAATCTGTGTTCAAGAACCCAGACCTAGGTTCGTCGACCTCTGCGTGTTCTCAAGAAAGGGCCAACCCATCGAAAGAAAAGCCACGGGGAAAACGGTACCTTGTATGCAGAGTGCAGGGATCGGCCATGACCATTCGTTATTAGACAGCACAGCGCCGCTGCCGCGCCGGTGATAATTAGTTAATTGCTACTTGATTGAGGTACCATACAGACGCACTGGCCACGTGCATGTAATGCCTATTTTATTGTGTTGTCGAGATTTGGTGGTAGTTAATTGGTTTATATAAGCGAACAATACGGATATTTACCACCGTATGAAATCTCTTGTACAATTTTAGGAAGAGACGAATATGATTGGTTTTTTGGTATTTTTGCGAAAATCCATTCGGTTTTCAAGCTTGATTCTTGCGATTTTAACGTGGATTTAATAACTCGGTGATCCAGGATCTGCGTTTGCTCTGCCAAATGTTGGTGTATGTTTTATAGAACATAGATTGATGAAATGGAATTCTGCCAAGGAATTATCTTAAACAACAACACGAACACTTAGATCCCTAATATTGGTACTATTAGCAAGAGGTGAACACAAAAATGAAAATTAGCCCAAAATTACGTTTAATAAGTGAAAATGATTTGGCCTTTTAAGTTTTCCTTGACAACATTTTGAATGACAAATTCACATTTTGATTGAGATGTGTAATCATTTTGAATCGGAGGTTGGCCAGAAGTCAGAATACTAAATATATTTTCTGTGTAACTTTAAATACCAAACATTTTCAAATAAATATGAACAAATTTCAATACAAAGACTTTAAAACTACGAAATCCAACTTTTCCTCTAATTTTCCGTCTCTTCCGCACGACTGGTTGCCGATTGTCGCGATTTGACGCAGGGCGGCTACCAGGGGCCATCCTTGCATCGACGGCACACATGTCGACTTGCACCCCTTCGTTTGCATACACCCGGTCCGGGCCGGGACGGGACGGGACGCAGGGGCGCATCACTCATTTGCATACACCTGCCCTATAAACGTCGACGTCCGCCATTGCCAGCCGATTTCGGTGCCAAGGGAAACGCTTTGCAGGATGACGAGGATTGTCGACATTTACCCCGCTTCCTTTGTTGTGGCGCCTGGCACGAAGGTTTTCATACTTGGCTTGGTGTGGACGAAATGAAGTGAAAAACCTTGCTGGTATTTTACGCTGAGCATGCAGTTTTGGATTTTGAAACGAATCAGAAATCTAGAAACGGTTTTGAAGCTTGGGGACTATTTAAAAGAACATCATGGACGCCTGACAAGGTTAAAAATGGCGTAGAGACAACATTTTAGTTATTTTGTTATAAATAGAAAACATTTGTTTCACATCCAGCGATAATTCAGCAATTTTTTAAACAGAACAGTTTATACAAATAAGGTGTCTTTTTATGAATTTGATACATATATATATTTTTTTTTACAGATAGATAATCATCCTATCACATTAATCATATCTCTGGCAGACGTCGCCGATACAAGAATCCTAAATAACATCGCAGCATCAACTTGTCTGAAGTACCGTGCTAGCTTGTCGCATCTACCTCTCCTCAAGTCGCATCTAGTTGCGTCGTCCCATGCGTGCAACAGTGCGTTTTCTTTCGTACGCAGCATGCGTATACGCTTCGGCCACCATCGCTACACCCATCAGGGCCAACAAAGGGTTAACGACCTAACTCAAGTTAAATCCGAGATGTTTTAGAAGTTGGCTCGGGCGCTGCGTTGCGAGGAACTGGCATAGCTGGCATGCATATCTTTGCCTCCTTTTCTTCCCCGTGCCCCACCCTCCAAGCCCTTTGCCGTCGTCGGCGTCCTCCTTACAGTTTACACATCACACACACATACATACACACACACACACGGATCTTGCGGACAGGCTGTGGAAAGAAGTTGTTCATCTTAAGTTTGTCGGAGTCAAAGTTGGGACCAAGTCGCTTAATCCGATCTGTTCTTATCAGGGATGGCGGGATGGGAGTTTTGGTGTACAAGAGAGTAGAGACACACCCTTCCTCTGCAAGATGACGAAAATTTAGTTGGCTACACATGTGAAGTGTCAATGATTTTCAGTGAGGGCAGAAGATGGATAATTTCTTGATATAAGAATGGATACGAGTGATGTTTTCAGTGTTATGAGGAGATATTTTAGACCACCTAAGAGATTTTTGGTCGAGGAAACTGTTCTAAAGAAGGTAAAACGCTAAAAAAACAATTTTCTTAACGTGAAGTGCCAAAAATCAGGTAGAAAACATATGGAACCGAAAAAATGCATTAAATGCAGATTGCGTGTGAAATGTCGTTAGATGTAATTACGAAACAATAATACAATTCCTGCAATTTAGCTCTCCCCCAAACAGCAATCACTCACATGGGTGACTTTTCAGTACGAGGAACTATTAGGCGACGTCCGAATTTCGCGTCCGGAACAAATCAAAATAGGGCCCCCTAAAACCGACGGGAATTGCTCGGATGGCAGACTCCATTTCAAAATCGCCCATCGATTACTGAAAATGCTAATTCTTTGGCGTGGCCCTTAATCGTCACAAAACCATCCGTATGACTCGGCGGTGAAGAGCACTCATTAAGGGTGTTTTATTTTTCAAATCACTCCATCCTGGTGCGGCTCCCCAGAGTGCGTTATTGGCGACCACTCCCACGCAGTACCTACACAAACAGACATCTCTTCATGGTTCCACGCTCGCTGCATTTTTATGCCCGGTGAATTCGGACGGCGGCTAGCCGACCGGAAAGACGACCAGCCGCGATTTGATTGTAAATTCGACGGTTTTTAGTACTGCGTAAGGCCAGGCATTTACACAGTGTTGTGCGACAGACAGGAAATGAAAATTTGTGTTGTGGTAGGAACCCAAAACACAGCGTATTACAGTACATAGCAGTCGAGCAGCCAACAGAGTTCATGGCCGAACGGGCTGGAGAAGGAATAGAAGTAATCATGCTTGTTCACAAAGCGTGTTAGGAAAAAAGTCTAGGGGAATAATAGATGACTTGCTATATAGTGACGTTGCGTTGTCTGTTTCTGCTGGACTGACTGTCTCAGCTGTAACGTGGTTGGATTCATCAAGACGGCTGCACTTGTTGGCGATTGACCTTGAGAATGTGAGGCTAATTCGACATCCGGAGATAGGGAAGTTGGTCAATTTGAGAGGGGTCTATAGATCAGAATCTAGATGAAAGGGTGGTGGCTGTTACGAGCGAACGATCTTGTATTTGAATCTAGCAGTGTCTGTGCGAAGCAGCTGCTAATGAGTGTCATATGAAAATGTTTCGAATGTTTTGCAAAGACATTTATTTTGTTCAAGGGTTATGTGCTCTTTATCTAGTGCAGTTTTTTTGAAACACGCTAAATGAGGCAGGTGAAGATAAGTTGTCTGCAGCCCCATTGCCTTATTTTGTCACGATTTGCAAGGGTTTTTTCTAATTTACGGCGTTGCTCAACCCCATTCAATTCCGAATTGCTTTTATTGAAGATTTCTGTGAAATTCCGCATATTTATTTCCTTGTTTACTTTATTTGTAAGGCGCCTTCGCAACAAGATGCAACTGAGCACAAAGGGGGTAACTCAATAGTCAATGGTTTTGCTACACCAAAGAAAAAATAACCCTTGAGTTTACGACTTGGTTGACACATTTTTTCCAGCTACTCCGTGACGAATTCCTCAGTCATTGACAATCCACATCTCTCTTACGATTGCGATCCCCAAAAATAACCCTCAAAACCATAGATTTTGACTTTCACCAAAACTCGACCTCGACGACGTAAAGAAAAATAACGGCGCAAAAGATGGCACAAAATAGTTGGAACAAAAAGAGTCCTGAAAGGGCGAGCCACCCCCGTTGAACCTTTTTTGCAATTCACCATCCGCATGTCGTAAACATTTATTTCTTTTAGGGGTGCATGCACCCAGCACGAGAGAATACGAGAGAATTTGAGAAAAACTTGGGAAAGAGAATCTTCCGGCTCATGTGAGCGCCCATTTTTGCCTTAGTTTATGATACAACCATTCCCAACCATCACAATGGCCCTGACCCTTTTAGAGAGCAATTTTCTCAAATTTTCTATACTAGAAAAAAATCTATATTTATCACGTCAAAGACAGCATGATTGTTATACCGTTATGTGTTACGTCAATTCCTATACAACAGACATCCATTTATTTTTTATACCATATTTATGCCTGCGAGTCATGATTCCTCGGTTATAGGGGCTCGCACCCTTGCAAAGGCTTCCCTACTGAGCGGTCATTCGCTCATCTGTTCGCCAGCAACCCTTTCTGCGCCCACTATGTGCGATGGGCTCAATTAGATCTCGCATCTACCCCCGTTCTTTGAGCGCGAAGCTTTCAACGGCAGCCTCCATCAATTTGATATGCCAGGCTCACCACGTTGCGTCTCCATGTGCGTATGTTGTACGCATCGCGACATACGCATGCTAATCGACTTCCGGCCGCCGAAAAGCATGCAGCGCCCGTTAGTTTTGTCGGAATATATAAAAGCTGTTCTTCATGAGACGTGCATCTTTGTTGGCGTTCACCAGAGGTCAATTATCGTCGTTTGCTGTCTTGGTAATGTTGTCCCAGTTTCTGAGTTAAGACGATAAATCTTTCTGTGGTGACGTTATTTTAGCCAATGGTCAACGCAAAAACACGGGTAGCCTGAATATGGTTATGTTTGGTTGACGAAAAGTTCAGTAAAAATGTGATTTTCAATTGGTTCTCGGAAATAAATATCAATATCACGGCGTTTACTACTGGCCACGGTAAAAATCGAACCATTTTTCTCGTTTTTCTGACACGGACAACTCAGACTTTGCTGGGTGCAAATCACTGGTCGTCTTAGGCACCTTTTTTATGTCAAACGTATCGGCATAGTGTACTATTATGCATACACGTATATGATCATGAATCATGATGAATGTTTCATTTTCCGCTATTTGTGGAATTGCTATTTACCCCAGCCACGTGGCGATCGATGGGGGCTGGGAGGGAGGGGTAGAGGGTGGCTGGCGACTTTCCTTTTCACCAGTCCAAGCTGGTCGCACACATGCACGCAACTTCCGAGTAATGCTGATCGTTAGTTCAAATATTTTTATTTTACAACAAATTACAATTATTGGCTGATGAATAGGCGTTGTATGATGAGGGTTGGTTTCACACATGATTAGCGATTTTATCTATTCGCACAAATACTGCTACATCTTATGCTGTGAAAATGAGGTGTGATATTTTTTGCCGAAACAGACACGGTTTCGGCAAAAACATGACATATTGCAAACGCGAAAGCTTAAGGGGTATTCACCCAATTCCACTCAACCTCTTATCTTAGTCTGAAATCTTCGCAAATGAGAAAAAATACCAGGAAATTATTAAAACAGATTGCAACCGCAAATCACCTAATTTTTTTCAAAGCCATGTCCGGCTTCGCAACCTTTTGCCACATTTCCACCTCGATGCACAAAAAGAAAACGTGCACAAAATTCAAACAAAAGGACTGTGGGCTCTCGTTTCCACTGCCCCGCAATATCGTGATCAATTATCATATTTATTGGTACGTGTGCGTGGAATTGTGCGTGAGCATCGTACGTTGTTGACTATTCGGGTCGCCCGGCAACTGAACCGACCCAAATGACAAAATGTCAAAAAGACCACGACCTCATTATGATGCGCCCCCTCCCCCCCTTCCCCATGGAACCAAAACCACCCAATCGAACGGCAGGTTGCGAAAGTGGCGATTTCGATTTACGTGCATGTGTGCACGTTTCATGTTAACCACGATGAGTGAGAGTGATGTCAGGAAAATGGGAAATGATACGAATCGATGATCGTTGTCTTCAAGTAATGGGAATATATCCATGATCGTCGGTTCTGTTTTTTTTTGTCTTTTTTTTTTTCAAATCAATGTGCGTGTTCGGAAACGGTCAGGCGCATTTGGGGACGAAAAAAAAGCTTGCAGTCTTGTTTTATTTATCGGGAGAAATATGGGAAAATAGCTGGATCGTGTTTAATTCCTGTCGGTTAAAATGTGTGGTTGCCCGTTTAACTGCACCCATCAACCTGCTGGCTGATAATTACCCATGATAAACACTTCGGGTGAGAAGGATTTGATTTGGGTTCTACGCCCATGATGCAGCGATGATTGTTTCCATGATATCTGCCGATCTCTCCCAGAATCTGGGCTGCTAAATCTACAGAGCAACGTGAGGAGCGAATATGTGAAGCACGTATAGGGTTTTTAAATTAAATTATTGGGAGAGACTGTAGTCATGGTTTGGAAAATTGGCTTGACCAAATGGAGATGGGATTTGCCATTTTTCTGGAAGATTAAACTGACAATAATCGGCAAATTTAACTCTGTCAGCTGCTTTCGTTCCTGACATGTTTATCCCTGATCAAGTACATATACTATACTTAAAAAAATATAAATATATACGTAACTGGTAAAAAACGGTAACCAAACTTAAAAATAATTGCATGCTTCTCACCTAAAAACAAGTGTCTTATTTTTGTTATAAGTTGTTCGCAAATTTGTACATTTTCGACACGAATCCTATTGGATTTTAATCTATAACAGAAAGGACGCTAATCGGACAACGATACCAAAATATAGTTTGATCCCCTGGTTACAGTTGGGTGCATCCATGAACGCTATAAAGCCAAGAAAGACAAATCATAAAGAATCCATCTACTCCTTGGGACCATCTTACAGTGTTTTCAAATCAATATCGCAATCGATACTACTTGAAGTCTGACCGATCTTCCATAGCCCGCGGAGCATCGCCTTTCGAGGCTCGCAGTCTGCCGGTCTTGATTGCCCAGAGCGCAGCACGATCAGTCAGTGGTTTATTAATCTCATATCTCTTGTTATTCGCCCTTTCTTCCTCGCACAAGAGCGCCATATGGAACTCAAGCAGTTCCCGGTGCAGCTTTAAGGATGCATTTCAAATAGGCGCTCGTGAATCTAAACAAAGGCGCTATTTTCAAAAATAGTCAAATAAAGGGTGAAATTTAAATAAACCATCGCGCCTTCTGTTTAGTAGCTTTCATTTATTCTTCCGAAAAGCGAAGGAGCCGAGTTGAAATAAACATAGCGCTCACGAAGATGTATTCCCCATTGCTTAGAGCATGTGTCCAAACTTGAAATCATGCCACCTCTTTTACTTGATTACAAATCTTGCTTCCTACTTAGCTGATCTTTATTAAAGCGAGCAACTGAAATTTCAAAATTTCGAAAGTTCGAGAATTTTCTGAACGATCTTGTTATAGATCTTATCTACAGAAAAATTACACAGATACTCGATTTTATGTGATTAAAATGAGTCTTTGGAAAGTATCTTATTTTTTAAGTGCATGAATGCAAATTTTGGCGCAACTTATGATGAAAATCGCCCGTGATAACTTAGGGTCGGTTTTTTAGTGGTCCGTTAAGAACCTAATAGCCCGCTGTTAGGTGTTGCCCGATGTTTTTAACGGCCTGTTAATTACTTAAAGTGTGACTGAAAAACCAGCACTTACAGAGCAAAAACATAGTAAAACAGTGAAACATCGACATTTTTGCAACCAAAATCTTGACAACGTTTCAACAATTAGACAGCTACAAATAAAAGATACGGCATTGCCACTTGGTAAGACATCCCCACCTCGCTCTCGGTCAAAGGGGTATACCACCAAAGGAAGCAATTCCTCCAGCTTTGCGTCACGTCCGCATCCGAGAGACTGGTATACGACGCAAGATATGATCCTCGACGCATAGGCCCCAGCGTTTGGTAATCCCAAGAACATGCTCAGAATCCCACAAGTCTTGCTGACGTCTCAGCAGCAGCAGCAGCAGCAGTAACGGCAGAGATTTCAAGGGCTGCTCGTTTGCATCTCGTCGTGATCGCTTTTACGACCTTTTAACCTTCAAGCTCTTTCGCTCCCGTCCCTTTCTCGCGAGACCTTATGATGTGAATAAAAAATATCCACAATAACTTTTCTTGTTCATAAAAATTCTAGGTTTAGTTTCAGCCGAGACGGCAACTTGAAATAAGACTGAAAGCTCTTGTTCATTGTGTGGTTTATGGAGATTTTCACTTTCTAAAATCTTTTCAAATTTAGGGGCAACTTGAGTTTTAACAATCGCTTTTTTTTGGTTACAAGGTCCGTGGCAACTAGCATCGCTTTTTTATGGTGAGGGATGGGGGCAAACCACATCCTCCAGTATATGGGTCGCCTGTAAAAGAAAGCGAAAAGGTGGTGAAAAAAAAATGTACACGCACATCATTTTAAAGTCTTGCAAATTTTTCCAAGCCCAACAGTGCAATAGAAAGTAACAAATCGCAGTTTCGTGTCCCCACATGCATGAACGCAAACACACACCTCAGGGCTAGGGGTGGTCATAAATAATGTCACCCACCCGTCCATGTTGGGGGAAGGGGAGGGCGTTCGTCATACGACTAGGATCGCGTGCGGGACGCTCATCAAAGGAAATGCGCGCCAACGCGAACATGAAGTTTTATTCGCTGTTTGTCCAACGACGCCGACGCCGACGCCGACGCCGACGCCGACGCAACATTGTGACATTAAAAGGTGACAGTGGCGTGATCTCAATACCTACAGCTCCTCGGACCAATGTTCCCAAAATATTTCTAAATAGAAGAAATCATTGCATTTTATTTTTTGCAATTTGGAGCAAATATGTTTTTTTTTTTTTGGTAACTTGGATACTGGAGAAAGAAAACTCCCAAAAAGGTACCAAAAATTCCCCCACTATTCAATTATCTGCCTTCTGAAATATATTCTACATGAATTTAGTTCAGTTAAAAGTGCTGACAAAACTGGATATAATGAAAATTGACAAGTTCATTTTTTTTTTTCAATTTGGCATTTAACCAAATGTTATAATTTCTATTATTTTTCTTATCAATATTATAGACAAGTATGCTGGCTCTGTTGCTAGAAATGATTTGTATTTCTCTACACCATTGCAAAGTAATAATTTCAAACATCTATTTTACATAATCCTCGACGGTAACTTTATATCTGTTAATAAGATACTCAGGTCTATAGAAGCAGCTAACAATTAACTGATAGCAGGTAAAATTTATGTCAAGCTACAAGTTATTTGTACAACAAAACTTCATAATTACCATAACCATAATCATAAATATTATTAATAACAAATTGTATTAAAATATAGATCAGTAAGCTAGAACTTAATGGTCAACCATATATTTGGATAGCTGTCGATTTTTTAATAAATTGATTTTCTCTCTCTCTAGAATTACAAGAAAATATTTCAAGATTTTCTGTCAGCTCCTCGAGTCTCGAACCTGGGACCGTACACTTCAATTTCTTAGTAATCTACACGCCACTGCGACCATCACGTTATACAATAATAATATTGGCCCAAGTGCGCGAGGGTAGCGAGGTCGAGGGGTGGACGCCTGGGCACCCCCAGTTCGTGTTTCGGGAGAAAATTCGTGAGCATTTTCCACTCGCATTTTCCATCGTGGTCGGATCATTATCTTTCACTTCGATGCCGGACAAAACTCATCTAATATGTATATGCACAAGCGAAAGTGCCCTTTTATATTGATACCTGATAGACTCTGATGTGCGATATGTGAGTATGAAAAAAAACTAGATTGTGTGTATTGATGTAGAGATATTGGGGGTAAATATATGCTATTCCAGCACGCAATTTGACATTTTTTCTGTGTGTATATGCGCTGGGATTGTAATTGGTGCAATTATCGAGAAAAAGAAAATGCACAAAATGCGGGCACATGCGATCGCGAGGCTGAGTGAAAGTGAATTGCTGTTTTCTGTTATCAATTTTCATCATATAGCAATCGCCTGAAATGGACAACAACAATACGGTAATGGAATACCACGTATCTATATTATCTATCAGCGAACATGTCGCTCAGCGTGTTTTTGGAACTGATGCCAAACTCTGATCTAGATTTGGGAATTTGGAAAAAACTGAAATAATCTCATTACTTGACAAAAATGGTTCGTTTCTGTATAAATTTGAAATGAAATGATGAGGGGAATTTTTTCTTATTATTCAAGTCATAAAGCTGAATTAATTGAATACTTAAAGCAGCAATCTGGCTTTTTATTTTCTTGTGATTTTGCAAAATAAACCCTTTACATTATTTCATTAAAAAATGTCTTAACTTTCTTAAGAGTATGTCTATCTCATTTAGCTGTTCTATGTTACATGCGAGTTCTTCTTTCAGAAACAAAGAAAAACTCCCCAACCCCAACCAGCGCCTTCTGAAAACGGTTTCCGCTGGCCAACTTTTTCGCAACCCCCAAAAACGCAAGGGGCTATTTTTTTACTTTTTTTTTCATATCCACATCTCGGTCGTTTCTCGCGAAGGGTGAGCGCGGTGGTCTGAATATTTTATGCCAAGCCCCGGCGAAATATCTGTTTCATGCGTTCTAGAAATACGCTTGGAACTCTGGAGGCTGCGTGCTGGAAGTTGGCACGCGGAATGCCAAGGGGGTTGGGGCGTCGGCACCGAAATAGCATCGCCGAGAACTCGAACTGTCTCCAATAATAACAACGGCGACTTCTTTGGCGTCGGCGTCGGCGTCGGCTTCGAGGACTTAGAGACATGACCTATTTCTTAGCACGGAAATGCACCTGTCTTTGGGGATGGGTGTTATACGCTGATGGGTTTTACAGAGAGAGTTTGCTGAGTTCATAAAGGAGAGTGTTCGATTTCTCAGTGGGTAATTCTGCATGTGAACCCTCCCTCTATGAGCTGCATTAACTCGATGATAATTCAAGCACATTTGATTTGTTTGGTTTCTGGTGCCGATTTTTTAAATTAAATCTCTACCTACACCTAACTCAAATAACGCCTAAAACGCCTATAAAACATACTTTGTAAATTCTCTTCTGGTATGAAATGTGTGTAACTAGTATATTACCACAATCTCCTCAGCCTGATTTTGCTGATTTTGAAAGAAACGACTGCAGGCTATTCGGCAGCAAAGTGAATCGACTTGATCCAATTTTATAGCCATTAAAATTGAGTTAATTGCAAGCCATCGACTTTTAGCGTTAATTTTAGATAAACGAGCTTTGCAGTAAGTAGACACCGTTAAAAGAAAGCGTTGATCTAATGGTGAGCTAACATATCCGATTTCCTTGTCTCGGCGGCGACTTCCTCTTTACTTCGTACATCCGTGTTTCAACGCCCCTGCTCGAGCCAGGAAGGGTTGAGGTTAGAGACTGGCATAAATGAGGTACATAAGCACAAGAGAGAAAAGGAATCGGGACTAGGACATGACTAGGCTTAACAAAACACTGCCCCATTTTAATTTTTCTTAAGACTTATATTGGACATGAAACAAGAAATTCTAAGGGTTCCAGTTTTGCGGAAAAAATTCTATATGTGCTCTTCATTTGGTGGGTGTCGTTCAGGTCTAGATATGAATCAAACCGTGCCTAAAGCGTACCAGAAATCGACCATTTCCTATCATGCCCTGCCTAATTTGTGGATTCTCGCGCACGCCTATGGCAAGAAGTTTCTTGAACTAACCCCAGCCCTGCAGTCTACATGTCTACTTCATGGTTCGCCGGTTTATCTACGATCAGCAATCACTGTTCATCAGTCTGCGGCGAGTGAAGCATACCTACATCATCTCACTCTCAAGGCTTCGACTGATTGCTTTTGTGTGGAAGACTTCTTGGAGACACTGAAAAGACAGCGTGATTGTGATCGATGGCAGCAGGGGAGGAATGAAATGCAGTCTTTAAGATATCATCCCGTGTCAGTTATACGGGGGGTTAAAATTTAAATTATTATCCGTGATTTGTTTTGCAAAAATCCTTAGAAAGTTAAGAAATTTTTAGCCAACGATGCTGCTGGGTGTACTTTTTTATGCAATGCAAAAATCGGATATGCTGACTCTAGCGTGGTAAACACGTAAAATATAGGCAACAGAAGAAGACTAATTCAGTTCCGTAGATTAAATCAAGGGGAGGATCAAAGTCGTAATCAGCCGTCAGAAGATTGATTTATCGAATCCGCAAGCTGCCGGCTGACTGGTTCCCAGTTGCGCTGATAAGAATATAGGCCTCAATTAAACTGCGTGAACTCTAGTCCTGATAAAATCGTAAACAAAAGCTCTAAAACTACTGCATGAAAACCTACAAAACAAGACACTGGCTAATTATGCAATTAAAATGCAGAAAACAAACGTATTTTTTACTCTTCTTGCAATGCATTGGTTGAAGGCAGGTTCCACGAAATATATGAAATGCATTCTGGAAATCGCTTGTCCGGTACCCGACAGACTGCAATGCATCTAAAAGTCTCAGAGGAAGTCAGGCATTCGATTTTATTCGTGCTATAAATTTCACATATCTGACATTTGATAGCAAAAGGGATATAAATGGTACAAAAGACATACAACCTGCGATTTCTTTGAAATCAAAAAGTCTCTTTTATCCAGATATAAATAATCCAACACACAAGGAAAAGCACTGAAGCTCATAAAGCAGCAGCGGTTCTTGGCATGGTGTTGCGAACACCTGATACACCTTGCCAGTGTCACAGTTCGACCAGACGTAGGGGAGAAGGGATGAGAGGCAAGGGGTGCACCGTGAGACCGCCGAGACGACCCTGAGTCTTGGCGCGGGGGTGCCGGTCGGGGCACAGGGGGATGATTGCGTGGAATTCGGCGTTGTGCAAGCCGCCTCGGGCGTTGAAACCAGACGGGCCGTGTATCGCCGCGCTGTTTCCTCAACCCCCGGTGTGTGGACTTGGTAGGAGGCGGGGGATTTTTGGAGTGTCCGTCTGCATTGCAACCCCTTCGACCTCGAGCCGGGCAGTGGCGCGGTTTGGTGCCTTCCTGGTAGCGCATGGTTCCTATTTTCACGATATTTTTCCAGTTTTCGCAGATGTAATTAGACATTTTATAGTTGGCCACTGGAAACAACTGCAAGTCATGAAAGATATAACAAGTGACTTACAAACAAAACGAAACAAAACAAAAAATCCGCGCTTGTATGTTTAAAGAAGAGTGCCTTAAAATTAAACTTCAGCGTTGTACTTAAGCAATTGTTTTGCAAGTTCAACCAAAAGTAAGAATCGACGGTGTGAAGGAAAGGGAAGAAAGGAAAATAACGTTTATATTTAATAAAAATTACTATAATATATATAATCCATCGCTTTGTTTTGTTTTTAACTGATTTCTGGGCAAAAAAAAACCAACGGACAGACTCGTTTCAGCCAAATATGTAATGCTTTTTTGACGACACCTTCCTAAAAACCAACAAAAACGATTCCCCTCACCAACTACAACCGTTGGGGTCAGTCCTCGACGCCACTGGCTCAGCTACAAGTCTCTTTAGGTCTGGTTAACGCTCGCTAATCAGGGGTGCAGACATACAGTCATGGCCGATCGAGGTGGAAATAACAGGTGGATTCTATCCTCGGTCGGTCTTGACTCGGTGATACATAGTAGAATCAGACAGATATATTATACTCGTAATCTACCTGTATCTGAGCTTCTTTGTGCAATCTGCACACCAGTTGTTTGTTTATTTGTTTGTTACCTGGATGATTTGCTACGTTTGTTATTGTTGTGCTCAAGGAATGTGTAACATGCGCGTAAAGTATTATGCGATAACTGTGCGTAGTATTGGCGAAATAAGTAGCAACACCTTTGTTTACTAACAATGGTAGTGTGGAAGGTATGAAAAGGTAAAAAGAGTTCATTTAAGATGAAAAAGGATAATAGCCTTAGCTGTGTTACGCTTTTTGCAGTTTTCCGCACAATTGACTATTGTAGCAGTTCGAAATATTTTAAAACCTATGAGTGAAAAGACCAGTCTGGCCAACCTAACGCAAAAAGGTTTGCAAACCTTAAAAATTGACATAACGACTGAATCCTGTTTCCTTTTCTGACAGAGCACATTCTCTAAAGGTTATTTCTTAATTACAGTAAGGTCAACCTTAAATGTACCCTAGTATTTTTATTTTAAGATCAACGCGTTTTTCTGACGCCTGATTTTCGGAAATATTGCGACCCGTTTTCGCTAGCTTATTTTATTTTATTCATTATTATTTTCAAACAAAGAGTGCTATGAACAGGCTCGGTGTACTTGATAAAATTCGGTGTTACGTCGTAAGGTATTGTCAAGAAATCTCGAGGAAATTTATCTACCAATGTGACCACTGAGTTCACAAAACTCACAAAGATTCGCGGCCAACGTCATACCCATGGTCTTTACACCACACTGTGATCAAAAAAAAATCCGTAGCTTCCCTCATCATCTCACTCTCTCTCACAGAAAACCACATAAATCCTTCTCACTTCACCAAGGAATGAAATGCCACTCCCACAACCCGTGTAAAAAAAACACACACGCACACGCAACAAACAATGTTAGGGGTTGAAAAAAATGACACCCTTTGGGCGCGTAAAATTTGCCGGTTCATTTCGGATTTTTGTCATCGGAGACTTTGTACGAGTCTTGAGACTTTTCCAGCCGATTTCACGCGTGGGTTGTTTGGAATTGATGGCGCGCCCATGTGCCGAACATTCATCGCGATTCCACTTGATGGCCGTTATTTTGGATCGAATTAAAGAGGAAAACGCACATGGATTGCATTCAAATTCGCTTAGTCTCTTGCCAAATGCTTGTAATACTTCTTTAAGCAGGCATTTATAAAGATAAGCTGAGAACTTTGAAAAGCGTACAATGAAAATTCATCGCGAGCTAAATTCAAGGTGCTGTTTTATCCCCTCCCGCTCATAGAAATACTGCAGATATGAACAAAATCATATTATTTTTAGATTCAATTAAACTTCCCACTCGAACTTCATTGTCAATTCGTCAGATCAAAGACGTTACGCTCTATTCCTTTCATACTCGGGCATCGAGCTTCCTTCTACGTTTCCAGCTAATTTCTTGCATAGGGGTCAGAAATCCTTCGGGGATTTTACACTGCACTAGTATTTATTTATTTTATGCCTTTCTTCGAGTTAAAAAGGCATAAATATGAGTGCTAGCTTGCGTCTGCGCAATGGCGTCTATTGCTGCCTGCTGCGCTTGCTGCGCAGGGAGGCAACGAAAACAACGTCGTTCTAAGATGGCACCTGCACATTATGTTCTTGCATTTCGCTTGGCAAGGAAACGTCCACCGGTATTATACAAGTCATTACGCTAAGTTTTCTCACGAGTAGTAAATACCTTGTTAGCCAAACCAACTAAGCTCAACTGTGAGTGTAGTAATATCGTTACGTAGTGCATGAAATTTTCGAACCATACGTTTAAATGAAATGTCTGTATTAGCCGGAGAGTTTTTCGTATTCTGTCGGCTATACCAGCATAATAAACGCATTATTAATATGGGTCGGTCATTTGTTTGATCTAAACAAACATTTATTGAGCAAAAACTAGAAAATAGCCGAAACTATATTCTCTCTATATGCATAGTGTGGTTTATCAGTAGGTCTGATTATGAGACATATAATTTCTTTAATGGGTTTAGAAAAAAAATCAGCAAAACTGTGTCTTGCGATAAACGTAAATGTGTGTAAGAAATGTAGCAATATTATACAACTGTAGACATCTTCCATGAAAAAAATATACTTTTTACACAAATTTAATGAATAATATACCAAAAATATAAGCGAACTAAAATGATTACATGTTATTATAATCAATTTTCGTATAATTTACCCAATTTTATGGTTAGCAACGAACTCTTTTCGAGCTAGTGCTACACACACCTACACCATGATTCTCTCGACGAGAACGAGAAACAAGTCACAAATTAAGTCAGCTTACGACACGAGGCAAGTTCGCCTTCAATCCGCAAGATCCATTCTCTTCGCGTGCTATTTCTGGGCCCACGTGAGGCGATACACGTGCTAATCACAACTTTCTAGGTCCTTTACCTTTGCACGCCGAACCTAGCTGTGTAACAAGAGCAACACATATGATTATATTTAGCAACACGACTCGAAAGTTGTGTTGAAATCATTTTCACAAATCGACCTAGCTGCCGATTTAACGTTAGGTAACAAACTGGCTGATATTATACGCTGTTGGCCAATGTCAATTTGATGTGGCTAAAAAAATTCTATCTACTTTTTATGTAATGGATACGCATTTTGGAACGAAGGAATATTTGCTGGCCATCTTACAAGATAAGCTAAAGTGTAATTTGAGCATGATGTTCGGATAGCGCTGGCAACAATGCATTGTAAAGGTGCATACACTCTAAGAGTCGCTTCGTGAAAAATTTAAAATTATAGGTGTGGGTACATATGTGAGTCACGATCACATTTTGACGTTATTATTTTCAGACAAAGCCTTGCTTGCCTAGAAAATTGTAAACAATGTTGTTGCTGTATAGAAATTAACTAGCGCTAATTAAAATAATCAAAGATCTTTTCTATTTTCCTTTGATAAATAACTTTCAACGGTGAAGATCAACTTAAAATGGCTGAAAACCACACATCCTTTAGCTGTCACTTCTCAAAGATGTCGTACTTCAGATTTTCTCGATTCCTGCCGTGATAAGATTGTGAATAGAAACGAGTCTTCCTTTCCCACAAAATGCAACACTGAATATGACGTACAACGAAATGCAAGCAAGCATGTGGGTGCGCGTATATATGTGTGTGTGTGTGTTTGTTAAAGATGCAACAGAATCCGATCTTAAGGTGACAAAAAATCTCTCTGTGTGTCTCTAGACGATGCAAAGAGCAATCCAAGGGTTGCTCAGGGTATGCTGAATAACGCGTGAATAGAAGACATAGTGGGAGAAAAAGCTTGAAAGAAATCTCTGCTTACAATGTCGGAGATGCTTATAAAATATGCATATCGTATTATCTTGTTTGAAGAATGCCGCCACCAGGATTGCGTGTTTAAAATGCAGGGAGGGAACGCAATATTTTCGGAATATTTTGTTTGATAGATTTTACGTCTTGTTGATAGCTTCTTTAAGGGAAGCTGGCCGCCGGGTTAGCTTTCACAATGGATATAAGAAAGTGTGTGCTAATATAGAGACTTACAAACGGTCCAGTCACTAAAGGATAACAGAAGTCAGACGATACCAGAAATTAATTTGACCCAAAGACTGGACGCAAAATTTCTCATCAGATGTTTATAAAATGATAAGAAAGGTTCTTAAATCATCGAGGATATTTACCTAAAAGCCTAAGGCCAAGCAATCAAAGTGATTTGTCATGATTGCTGTGCCATGCATTTGCTTTAAATCAAATGCGAGGTTGGTTCGTTGGCAGGAACGCACGGACCAAAACAAGACGGTGCACGCGTTTTTCTTAAATTGTGTATATTTTTTGGTATTTATTTAAATAGTTATGATACATTCAAATTGATTCAAAATTGAGACCAAAAAGTTCCATATCCCGTCAAACGGATAGCCAACTCTAAATGTAAAGCCAAGAAATAATTTTCACCACTCTACTTTTCCCATGCACATCGAACGCAATCTAGCCCTGCCCACCATAGACCGCATCACCATGCACCAGCAGCGCGGTGAAGGGGCAGGAGGAGGATGCTATGTTTTGCCCAGCGATCCACGTCGAGAGCTCATCAAGGTCTTAACTCTTATTTTACCCTTTCTTCCCATGCGATGGCGGGGGGAGTTATTCGCCCACCCCTAACGGCGGCGGCGATGGCGGGCCAGCCAAGGTCAGAAGTGGTGATGCGAGCAACAAGGCGTTACGTCAGCGCGAAGCAAGACCATGGCAAGCCAAGTTGAGTATGAGCTTCAGCATCTGCATTGCAAGCGAGCTAGGGAGGTCGTGCGTGGCCGATCGCACACTGCCTGTCCACAGACAAAGTTGTTTCTATCTTCAATACCGAGCAAACTCGATTTGCGATGCTGGTGTCATTATTCGTGGGCTTGGGAGGTTTTCCTATATTTTTAGTCTTTCTGTGGATGACAATAATTATAAAACGAATGTGCAATGCGAGAAGCTGACAAAATTCGAGTTGCATTCGCTCTTGTTTCTTTATTTTCTATAGTTTTTCAGAAAATGTAATGCTTAACGCATCATTTTACCTTCACCTACTCAAGTATTTAACGCAAAATCAATCAACGTTAACATATCAAGCTATCAAAAATATATTTGTAATTTACGTTATCTAGCACAATTAGGAGATATTATTGTTAGTTATCATCAAGATACCTGATTAGAGAGCGGCCCACCAGAAATTCGTACGCGGAAAATACAGCGGCTCACTGATTGGGTATGCAAAAAGCTCAAGGCCATCCGTGCAGATTCTTTGATTGGGCGAGAGAATTTGCAAGGTTACGCGCGAGTTAGTGACTAGCGAATGAGGTGAATGCGACTATTACATAGACCAGAACAATGAAGACTTACAGCATTTTAACTCCAGCATAATAAAAATAGTATCCAGAGACAATATTTTTCAAAGCGAAATTTAACGCAAATAATTCTTTGTACCCATGAAGTGCTGCCCTTAGAAATTCTACATCTCCACAAAATCTTTAATCCGCTTTGTTTCCTTCAACCCTTTCCCGCGCAGCCAACGCCCACCTGTTAGCCAACATACAGTGTGCGTCTCGCCACCCCTACATCTTCCCCATCATCCCTAGTCGCGCCAAGATTATTATGGGCTTTCTTCGTTTTGTCCTCGCCAGTCAATTATTAACCCGTTCGTCTCGGCGCTGCCTTGCCCCTGAACAGCCCCCGAGGAAACAAATGCACCCCCGTCAACGCTCGGCTTCTCGGCTCTCAGCTACCCCGCCAAGGAACCGACAGGCGATAAAAAAAGGGCGGTCTCGCCATTATAAAACATTGCATTGCGCAGGGGTTAAGAGGGCTAGATTGGTGGAAATAACGACGCTTAAAGCATATTTTGTAATCACATCAGACACACAGAATTTTCCTTATGTTTGATGGAAAATGGAACAATTGGACACCTTGGACGTTGACAGTTGACAGTTTTCTTTGCTGTGTTCTGAACTAAATGTTTTATTTTAGGTCTTAGAAGCCATTGAGCACAGTATCCAAAAATTGAGAAGCCTCTTCTTTCCAACATTTTGGTCGATATTTTTCTTGAAATTTGATTGCCTTTCATGTAATTTTTTTCTCACTCGCGACAACACGTGTTCCCATATATAGCAACCACTGTAAATATGCGGGCGTTCTCTTGATTTTTGGTCATCAAGTAGAGAAAATATAAGTAATCTCTCAATTGCATGTAAGAGCAGTAGTACACCCATGATGCTAAAACCCGCAAACCGTGTCATTTCTTTACGAATATCGAATCAAGTGTCAGGTCTAGTCATCTTCGCTCAGACTTAGAAACATTCTGAAGAAACCCTTGGACAAATCTTGGCGCGCTTATCGCCGACAGACGCTTGAAACCTCCTCGATTTCGGAAAGGCTGCCTGTACAAACTACAAGGCATTACATTGTTTGATAAGTTTTTATGGCGTGGTGTCTGGGTTGACTCGCTCCCTTCAAACACTTCATAATTACTTTGACTTTTCGAACTAGCTGGTTGCATGCAAGTTTTATGATTTTTATCTTTTAAATTTCTTAAAAATGCAAGAGTCTTTGGTTGGTTAAAATCATTCAGCAGACAAGTGGATTAAGTTAAGATTTACACTTTCTTAATAAGTATTTTGAAGACTTACAAGGAATTTGTTAACATAATCTTTCGTACTCTATTCGCCATTTTGAATTTATTGCACGTGTAGATGAAAGGTTTTTGAAGGCCAACACATTAAAAGAATACAGAAAAAAATTTGACTCTCAATAACTTTCATTAACTTTGCTGATAGTTGTAGAAAATTATTGATTGGAACTGAAAATCCGAATTCTTCCACGATTTGGTGAAAAATTCGATCAATTAAACTCTTTTCTTAAGCGATCCCTGTCACAATCTCACAAGATTACGTTCCTAGCCGAACTAAACGCACCAAAGGCGGCATTACTTTTTTACGTATCTTTCTTAAAATATGTAAATAATCTGATAATAAACGAGCTCTGACTTTGAGAGGGAGGGAGAGAGAAAAATAACCACTTTGCTATACTCCAAGAGTTCCTATAGCAGGTCAGGTTCAGTGCACTTGCCCGTTCCTCAACAAGATCACAAGTGTCCGTGCGATGCTTTGCCAAGACGCTGTGAACTTCAAGACATTATCGAGAAAAGATCACAATTTTCCACGCAAAGGGTCACCGAACCATGGATTGCGTAACTCCACTGCCGCCACTTGACTAATTATCACCGAAAACACTCGAGACAAATTCACGTAAAGCGATAATGTTGGTCCAATATTCAAAATCTCCTTCATTGGAGCCAACAGATGTAAATAATCTACGACGATTTACAATTAAAATGAAACCACTCTTAAGAACATACTCCCTCCATGTGAATGAGTATCGTTAATGAAATATTTCGTAACAATCGCGTCTCCTTTCAAAGTTCTAAAGTCTACGCTGGTTCAATTCGAGTTTGTTTACTGTTTCATGTTTTAGGCAATTGTTTGGAGTAATTCAATACAAAATACGTTCGACATTACTTGAAATCATTCGAGCATTTGCTCAACACAATTTTCCTTGAGTATGTTTTCTGTATTCTCCTCTCGGGCCTGTTCAGTCAAACCTCCATCACTTATCAATATACAAAACGAAAGAATCGAACCCAATGTGCCATTCAACCCTTTTCAAAAAGTCTTAACCCTTCAAGAATCTGCATCTCAGATTTGAATTTCTCTGTAATCTGTCTGCACTCAGATCAAAGTTTTCATCACGTGTTTAGCTGTGCTTGATGAAAAGGTTTAGCAGAGTTCACAAAGATGAATGAGGATTGGCTTGCATTTAGACCTGGTAAGGGTTTTATTGGTAAAGGGTTGAGGATATTTGATTACATTACTGCATCCCTTAGAGCCGTCTTGGAGTACCGATGAAAAACAATAGCAAAGAAGAGTCCGGGTTATTGTGGTTGATGTTGAGGTCAGACAGATGTGAATGTGGTTCTTCGAAATCCGGAAGACAAATTAATCTCGAAGTTGTGGACGTCTCAAGAACTGACAGCTAAATGTTGTTATATTTATGGGAAATCACCAGTCGCAGTCACATTTTTTTTATTTAGAATTTCACAATTATTTGCACACCTGTGACCAAATTAAATATAGATCTCGTCAGGGTAAATTAAAAAATAACTCATCTTTGATTTAGCCTTGACCATAATTGCACACAATTTTCCCTAAATTTGTATTGAATTCTTGTCAAAAATTCCAAAATCTATGCTAAATATTGTTGGAAGTTACAGTATCTGGAGTCCATTTAAATAAAAAATAACTTACAATTATAGTAACCATAAAAGCAGCCCCTCCCCCCTTCTTAATACCTCTCTGCACCAACACTTGGTTCACCAAAAATAAACTTGCGGTGTCCAGTGCTTGCATCTTCGTCCCTGAATCCAGGGTCATCCTTAACAGACTCGCCGCCTGGCAACAGCCCAGAGGGTCCAGGTTCATTGACATAATGACCTTCGCAGCTTCGTTAACTCACACACATGCAATTACCTGCATGTAGATCCCACCAATAGCAACCCTCTATTCAACCCTAACCACCTATCGTTAAAAAAAACATGCATGGCTATACCTTACCTTTTAACAAAAGGGCTGGCTCATTTCCTAGACTCCTAGAGCATGTGCGTTTGCATGGCTGCTACTGACGCCAGAGTGCTAATGCTAATGATGACTATGTATTTTTAAGTTATTCCTTTTTACGTCTGCCTCAACGAAAACTCTGTTCGACTTCGATCATCGCATATGTCGTGTTTTCGTAAGACAGGTTGCGTTTGCTTGCAGGGGTGTTAACCTCCTCGATACTTCTTACAGCAACTTCTTGCAGCTTTGGATCAAAGATCAGCGATTGTCTAGTATTACGGACACAAAGAGTCATTTTTAAGAACTTTTTTTTTCATCTATTTTCACTTTAATGCTTTTAGAAATACAATTTTGTTAACAAAAAAGAGGTCGAATTATCAAGAGCACGATTTTTGCCTCAATTCACTCAAAAATTCTGCATCTACCCGTCAAAAAATCGTTTACTAAATGATATTTTCGGGTATCTATTTTAAAAGATCCCGCTTAAATAGGAAAAAAAAGGTAATTTTCTTCGTATAGCAAGACTTATTATCTGGGCTGGAAATTACCCCCTCTCGAGTGCACAATGCATCTTGTTACCAACTGGCTTAAGCACCAGGTTCCATGAAAAAAAAACTGAAATCATAGGTAATAAGGCAAGATATCTTTTCAGCTAGCAAACAAAAAACTTTGGCCGCGCACATGTTCATCCACAATGTAAACTACATGAAACTTCATGCAGACAAGAAAAATTAAAAAACTACTTTAATGTTCTCCACGTAATTTAATAAATCTAAAAACTCTTCGGACAACGTGGCTGATCGCCGAGGCCTCGACGGTGTCGTGTTTTTCCATCTTGAGCGTCTGAGTGGACAATGGACAGTGGTCCAGACCAAGACGTCGATTATAGGGCCCTCCAACGTCTTGAATCGTGCCCAAAGAAGTTACGCCACCTTACAACAAGCACACCTGCCGTTGTCTTCGCCGTTGTCGAGGGAAATAATTCAACTACACATTTTATATCACTCACTGAGATCTTAATGAAATCGGCATTAATGCAATTATGTGTATCCCGGGGTGGATTAATTTCTGATGCAATCTGAAAATAGATTTTTACTTCATTTTGGCGTGGCTTTGGCTTCAAATTAAAATTCGTCGACTGTAACACCAAAATAATTAAATCAGTAATTTAGAAGTTAATTAAATGTTCATGCTCGCTATGCTCATGTTTATGAAGGTCTAAATCAAAACTTCCTTTTAATGATCTAGGATTTTGAATCTAAAAACATTTATGAGGTCACGTAAGTCTGTCTTCCTCACCGTGTCACTGAATTTCCCAAAAAAAACTGAAAATGACGCTGTTTCCTATTTAACTTCAACTATACGAGTTCCAGTCGAAATTTTCAACATTTGTATCAACTCATATTACCTTTAGTGCTTTGCTGCAAATGTTCTGCATGCACATACGCTTTCTTCTGCCAAATGATCTCACAAATTGCAGTCTTGCGACTTTCTCCTCGACCTTTGTGACACTTGATGCGACATTTGTATCGGGAATATTCGTGCTCGTTCTACCTATCATCGTTAAGGAGCGCATGGAGGCCTAGTGTGTGGAGGGAGATATGTTAACAGCCAGCGATTAGTTTCCAAGGACTCCACAGAAACACCAGGCATTCATAATGACAAGAATTGGAGATAAGGAGGGAGGTGGTCGTTAAGTCGAAAGGAAACCACAGATTTTTTCGCTAAAGGTCAGAAAGTTAAGATGTACTGACATTTAAATAACCACAAAAAAGCCGTCCGATAATGAAATTTAGTATTGTCAGAGGTAGGAAAAATTGGTTGGGTTTCGTTTCTGAGACCTAGCCCCCTAACAGCCTACCCTGTGTCCAAGGTCACAGACAGTCTCTAAAATTGACACATTCCTTATCAAGTTTCCCCACTGATAAGGCAACCCAAGACCCCATGACGACGATCCCAGACAACAGCACCGGCTGGCCATGACACAACAAAATATCAAATATCCGGACTAAGAAATAGAATCACACTAGCATTTTTTTCGTTCACCAGGAAAAGATAAGACACGAAACATCCCCATTGACCTAATTCCTCGCATTTCAAGATCACAAAATCTTGCAGGCGAACCAATCGCCAGTCTGCGCCCCCAAAACCCACCCTTTACCCATTGGCAAGAAGGGTTGTTTCACAAAAAGAACGGCAGGTGTGCTCTGGGACGTCCTTAATGTATGATAAACATTATTTCGGTGCGACTAACGGTACCTTGCCTTAGAGGAAACAACGGGAAATGATTTCTCCTTGCACTTGTCTCGCGATAGCTGTGATTGATAAATATAGAAAAAAATGGTTTGCCATCATCAGCATCCCCTGATGGTGCACCCTTTGAGTTGTTCTATTTAGTTAGCCATGGCAAATCGGCCGGGGGTAGGAAGGGTTATGGCTGGAAGCTGGGTTCGCTAGATAATGCGTAGCGTGGGAGACTTTTTTCAATTATGATTCAAAAAAATAGAAGAAAAAACTCGTCTAGTAGAAATGCAGAAGCCGCCGAAGCTTTTATTCGACTCTTTCAATTTCGCTGGTCACATTTTTCGGGGGTGCTCCTTTCGCATGTTGCAGCGGTGGCAGATTTCGCATGTTTCGCCGAAAGCAATTTCCGTTCTCCCCCATGCCAAGTCCACCTCGAGACAATCTCGGCACTTTATCGCAAGACAGATTTATACTTTTTCGACAGGGAATGGAATGTCTATAAAACGCAGAAAATATCTTTTTTTTTCGTCCCTAGTGCACATATCTTTTTCACTGGCGCGTTCATATACCACCATCTCGGATATGAAAGCAACTTCGCTCGGTCATATAGCCCTAGCGAGCAGTACTGTAACCTCTTACGAGGCTAAGATATTTATTCACCAAGATCTTTCTACCATTGAAAAAGACTTATTAATTCAAGTCTTGGCCTGGCAACGCATATGGGATGGGCCGATTTTTGGGCGTCCGGCGCACAGCTCTCGCATGCGTTAGAACCCGCCTAGAAAACTTGTCTATGCCCTTTTCTTTTACTTTTTTTCATCTTGCTCGACGCTACGTTGCTCCTCCAACCATTATATTTATACTGGCCAAACTGGTTGTGCGTTTGCTGCATAACCTATGGCTAGAAAAACTAGAAAACTCTGTTATGTGAGTGAGTGCGTACACATATGCGCCAGACTTAATGCATCCGCGGGTGGCCTGCTCGCATCGTGCAGGGGCTTCTCGAGTCTTCGGGATATCGAGTATTCTCGACTGATCGGGAGAATGCGTAGTGCGTACTGGTAAGCAGCACTGTTAAATGGTGCTGGATTTATTCAATGTTAGTAAGCGATGTGATATTTGTCATCTGGTACATAGGTAGTAGTCATCAAGGTCAAGGGGCTTGCAGATGCTAATGATGAAGGTAAATATTACAATGCATTTCAAAATGCAATGTGTTCAGCTGCAGCTTCAGGTATACACAATGGGGGTGTCAATTTATGAATATTTAGTATTTTAGTTATTATAAAATACAAATGTAAGAACTATAGTGTGTTGTTGATGTATCAGGCAAAATATTAGCTCCATTAATTGCTGAAATCCATATGAACATGAGCAAAAAATGAGTGACATTTTTCCTATTTTACTATTTTTGTTGTCGCCATACTTCACCTATGTTCAATTGAAGAAAATAAAAAATAAATAAATAAATAAATACATAATAAAATAATGAATGTGTTCTTAAGAAAAATAAATAAAGACTGACGAGCTTTTTTTTATTGTTGAAAACACTAATAAACTCTCCAAAATTCCCCTTTTGTGCATCAATTTTTGAGAGGTTATTGGTGTTCCAAATAATAAAATACCCTGCGCAACGCAAGCGTTTGCAATTTCAATCAGATTTCACATAGTGACGAGCTCATTATCCAGCAATTCTTTGATTTGTAGTGTTTACGGACAGATAAATTGAATATGATTGAGTTGCACAACTAATCAGGGTGTGCCACTTCTTTCACGCAAAACATCCAAACTTCCTTTTACTTTAAAAATCCCAAGTTTGAGTTATCTGTCGAGTTCCCTGCAGTATGAAACGTACGCAATCCCTTTTACCAGTCAAAATGCATCACCAACGAGGCCTGCGTTAGCGACTTGTCAATAATGAATAATGCTACTAATTACTGTTTAGCTAATTTAGTGCTAACTGCTCTGTTTTGACGTTTCACATTTACTATTATCATGCATGTTATTATGTAACCTGGGCCTAACTTCCTTTTCTATGACGTATGCTATCTCATATATGCCAGCCCGGTCTGATACGCAAATATTCGAAATTTATACATACTATTTTCACGTATAACGTTACACATAATGTCGAGCCTATAATTTTAAGAGATTTGGCTATTTGCTAACAAGTACCGCTTCACATTCTAGATTGGCCACAAGATTTTGAAACCTGCTACACAGCACAAGCTATAGTTGCCAATGGTATAATTGCCAGAATATCAAAACTGGAATCAGGACATTACATGGAAATTGCCAGCCGCAGAAACCAGTTTTATAATGAAGTAAGCCGGGCATTAATTTTGTTTCACAATTTTAAATTCACGTGAACCGAATGTCCGCATACAAAAAAAAAACTCTATCTAGGCACGGTTGGCGTCGTTGAACTTTGCCGAATTCAGCCTTGACTGTAAATAGCTTAGAGTTTTGATATAGCCATAGGTGGGTTTGGAGTATAGGTAAATTCAGTGCGGTCGACTGTGCTTTGAGTTATATGAAAAATAGACAGCAAAATTAGAGAGCTACGTTGGAAATGTGGCGAACTAATAATGGTATCACTCATTGACATGGTCCACCATACAGCTAAAGAAGACAGGGAAGCATGGATCGTTGCAGGGACTTGTCTGCTTTGTGCATCGTGGTAGATATGATAGAGTATAGTAATCACGCTTAACGGTAATCGCCTGGCTGTATCATGTAGCACAATTATTATTGGTCTCGTTGTCGGAATTAAACACTTATAAGATCCAGTCAAACTAGTTTCAAATCAATGCCTTTTAGTTTGGAGAAGGCTTTTTTAAGCACGATGGGATGAAAATGTTTTGGGTACCAATAAAGAGATAAAATTAGGCCATACGATTTTTAATGACGACGTTTTTTTTAAGGTCCACTATATTTTTTGTTGATCGCTGTAGGAATATTGATCGACTAACTTTACGAACGATAAATACATTTTAACTGGATAGACAACATATAAATTGAGCTGGCTACTTCGGTATTCTAAATTGCTGACATATTGGCTGATTATTCTCGTATTGTTTTGTTTGTGAACCATTACGAAATGTCCGGTGAATAATTTTTGTTGAAAAAACAGTCTTATGGAAGAACATTCGTCTTAAAAAAACTGAATAATCATTCATATATTTTTGCAAAAAAAAAAATTGTAAAACAAAATAACTACGTTTTCATTGTAAAATTATTCCAGAACATCACGTCGCAAGTGATTTATCACCGAGAATGATTAGTCGCAGTTCAGTATCGCTGAAATAGCGACAAGGGCAAACATTTGGCTAGAAATGTCCATCATGAGCCAACCTAGTAACTTGTCACGAGGTCAACGACGACCCGCAATCTGACAATGTCGCTAGCAAAACAACAAGCAGAAAATGGCAGTTATTATCGGACTATTGTGATTGGTTCGATTGGTTCCTATCAGTTTAAAGATAGACCGATGTTTGCTGGGCAGAAAGTCATGGACAGAAACGGGCGGTGAATGCAACGCGACACCGAGTGATGTAACCCGAGAGACGTGCCGAAATTTCAAACGATTTGGTTTTGTGAGGTTTCCTTCAAGGCTTTGAGACCAGGCATGTGAATTGAAATGATAGAAGAGCTGACAGTGTTACAGAAACATTCTTTGCTTTGGAGTTTTATTAATTTCACATTTAAAAATATCGTTCCACTGCATTATAAAATGTTGGGGAGATGTACGTTATGATTGATTTTGACCTTAGCAAATGGATAATTTTGCAACAGATCAAAACGATTAAAATTGATTCCTTCTTAAAGACTTTTATGCTGAGTCAAAATTTAAGTATATAGCAAGATCGGCATGAAATGTGTAAACTTTTTTCAAATTTCTTCGCCTTATAATGCTCAGGCAAGGCGACGATTATTTCCTAAAAACTTCTTACGCGCAGCTGTGATGCCCCTAAAAAACTTTGCCCGATAACTTCTTCAGTCAACTAAATAAAATAAAATCACTTGACAAATTTCCTTGTCACATACGGGGTTGACTGACCTTTCACACCCGTAGGCATTTAAACCTAATTCACAAGACACGAGAAAAAAAAACAACATCTTGCACCCATTTTTCTCCCCCGTATTAAATCTGTTCATCTCATCCTTTGTCATCCTTTTATGATTGCTTCCTCGCTCGGTTGCATCCCTTAAAAACGCTCCGTCAAGTGTTTTATATTTTATACATCGAGATATTTTTACCCCCTTTCGTTCACCACTGGGCCCTTTTGTCAAGACCCTGTGAGGGTGCACAGCGGCGCTAGGATCAACCCTTTGTCACGGGCCGATCAGGTGCCTCCACCCCCCCCCCCCCCCCCCCCAAAAAAGGGTTAGACGCACAAAACAAGAGAAACTTCCTTATTTTTATACGACAGGTGAACCTTATGTCGAGAAACCTTCCCCAAGAACGCTTCCTGCATTTTGGGTCTACGTTTTACGGACGAAACGCGGAATTATTAGCGCAATTTCAATAGACCGCTGCTCTGCCATTCGCGGTATGCAACTTTGTAAAGAAAGGGTTGAGCATAGCGTAGAAAGTTGCGTCTCGAAAGGGTTACGAGGTACGAAAACATCATAAAATTGCTTTGTATCCTTTATAAAACTGGATTATTCCATTGAAAATGGTTTAGTGGTGCAATTTAGCGATTGCGTCGGTTTTTAAGGGTGGACGCGCTCGCAATGTTCGAATTTTATGACTACACGGGGTGAAGAAACGACAGCGTAGTCCACGCCATTCTTTCCACGCCGCTCGAAATTGCGAAAAAATTCCTCAATAACTACTTTCTTGTGTTGGTTTCGATATACTCTTCTTCCAAGAAGCGTCGACCGCGTTCTCAGTCGAGTCAGCCTCGCAATAATCGCATGTTTCATAATTTTGATTGCAACAAACATTGCATCTAATTAAAATAATAATTAACATATTCGATCAGAAATATCGTGTCATTATAACTGATTAAAAAAAGCAGTTGCAAAAAATCGAGACGAAGAAAAATGTCAGTGGCAATTGGCAATTGCAAAATCAGTATTTCATCAAAGAAAAAAAAATTAGAAACACCGAAAATACCGTCCCGTTGTCCACTCCTTTTATCTCAAATCTCATTGACCATCTCCAACAATCATACCTGCATGCCCGCCGCCCCTGAAATCGCGCGAAACCCTCCCACTCCCACAGCCATGCCCACAGGCAGTAGAATACAACGGCACTTGATCTCCGAAGAGCACGTGCTTGCTTTTAGCGACTAGATTCGCGTGCTCCGTCAACGACCTTGTCTGACGTCACCGAGCGCGTTCCAAGAATGGCGAATCGCAAGCGAGTAGAGTGGGCCAACGATCTGCACAGTAACCTAGGTCAAGACTGCCAAGGACAGCCAGTCGGCGGTAGACGAGGAAGTTTGCACATTGACTCACTGGTCTACTAGTCTGTTGTCTGGCTAACGCATCCGACTACGGATTATGCGAAACTGGTTCGCAGTGAACGGGAACGCAAGTGTATTTTGCACAATAAAATGAGTTATCTTTTCTTTTGGGGCGCTATTCGAACTTCAATGCTGTTGTAATGGTAATGTAATAGGAATGTAATTCCGTGTTTACTTGTGGTGTTTTTTTTGCAGTTTATTTAGACTGGAGATCGCATGGTGCATGACATGAAATTAGCAATCAATGATTTGTACAAAGTTTTTTGACCGCTCATTTTTCTTTGTTTTAGATTTGGCAGGAGCGTCAACGCTAACATCAAAATTCTACACAGGGCTCTTGAGACGTAATATTTTAGCTAAGATATCCGACAAAATCAAGAGCACCACAGTGAATGGTAAGACTTTATAAAAGTGCACACTTGCTGTATATTCTGTAAATTTTTGTTTTTTTGGAAAAACTCATGTGCATCGTATTCTGACAATGGGTCTTTGTTCAAGTGCTTGTAGAAGTCAATATTTACCTCTTAAACATGTAAGTGATCAGAATTGATTGATTGGGCTCAGTTGTCGAATGTATTGCATTGCATTGCAATTCTATTTATGGTGTTACCTGATGGGAAGGAGTGAGGGTAGGTTTGTGAGTTGGCGACACAGCTCAGATGGTTAAGTAGAGTCGAGACGAAATGTTGACACCTGACAAGAATCGAATAAAGACCTTCTAATTTGACACTTGAACATTTGAAAACATAATGCACCTGAGTTTTCAGGACGCACCATATTAAGCTATTGTTCTTTATAAGTGGGTTTGTTCTGAATTCATATTCGTATTCTCCGAAAATCTGTTTGCTTTTGACCAGAAGATCAGGGAGATGTACTCAGGCGAGTGCCGAACTATTTGCGTTGGACTGAAGAAAAAATTTACTATTTTTTGGGCAATTATTCAGAGTAAATTTAAAACATCACTTAAAATCACAATTGCGGTCTTCTTTAATTGTTCTGCCATTGAACATGAAGACATTTGTTCATTTAACTAACTTATGATAGTAAAATGGGGAGTTATTATGTAAATTACTTACCACTGGATATCAGTTAAAACAATCAGAACCACGTGATTTACGCAAGGCCCTCTTGAGTCGTACGTGCTGGCAAAAATTCTGCAAATAGTCCCGTAACAAACACCCACATAACGTAAATAAAGATACTTAATCTAACCTAACCTTGTACATATCTAAACTAATGAAAATTCTGGGAAGGCAATTTTCGAATGGCTATCAGCGCGGTAAGTAAATCATACAAACAAGTGTTCGAAGGCCTGTGACTTCTGAAAATGCAAAGTAAACGTAAACCAACATAAGTCATTTGTCCATATTAATTAATTTTGAAGATATCCTGGCAAAAATGTAATTTGTGTTTGACTTGACGGTTGGATTCGCAGGATTCGAATCCGCACAATATTTAAAAATCGTAAAACAAATACTATCATAAGAAGAAATCAATTGCTATTTCATACTATACACCATAATTTATAATTGTTAATCATTTTTTTGATTTATTGCTCATGCTATGATACTTACAATTAACTTTTAAGTTGAAACACAAAATTTTTAAATTGGACAATACATTACACATTAGATAACGAACGATAAAACGCTATTTTTTCTGCTCCGTCTAGCAAAACGAACAGATACATGAAGATGAGTAGGTATGTGTTTTTTAGTATCGGTAAAAGCCGCCTTCAGCATGGCATAGATGAAACTTTGACTGTGGTTTAGACTTTGATCGTATTTGCTTTGCATCGTTTACGATAAGCTTGGTCATCATTCGCCTTTCACCCCGTGGTCTTTAGAGTCGCAGCCGGTCCCAGTCCCAGTCCCAGAGACTAGAGATTGCAATGTATTACTTGGCAGCAGTACTGGGTGTCCGGCACAGAAATATTGCAAGCAAACGTTGCTTGTCTATTGTCTTCGACGAGTCTGTGCTATCATTTCTTATCAGTAACGTAGAACACCGTGCGTGTTAGCAGAGAAGACACACGCGTTTTATCTAATGTCTATGCATTGTTGCTATTGTGTAGAATTGGGACATATCGTTTTCGATTTGGCAATTTCGCTGAGGAAACCGAAACCGATGGACGGAAGATGTTTTTTGACATTGCAGGGGATTTCGATATTATTACACGGACTTCTTATAATCGATTGTGGATGTCACAATGAGCACCCAGGGTGTACAATTGCTACAATATGTCATTTTTTAGAGGGAGGGGTGGCAACGTTCTTACACAACAAATCATTTGACAAAAATAAAACACAAACAAATCAAAAAATTAATAACAAATCTCACGAAACACAGTCTAAACGAAAAAAAAAAATCCAATTTATACCAGTTGGTTAACAAATTTGAAACGAAATAACACCAAGTCACATTTATCCAAAAGCCAGCCAACCGTCAATATCAGCACAAGACATTCGCCTGTTACGTTGGCCAGCATCGGCGTCGGCGGCGGCAACCATTAGGGGGTTGTTACCGAACGAACCTTCCTTCCTACCCTCATTGCTCACCCCATCGGTCATTGCGTGTGCGAGCATCTAACATTGCGTGCACGCATTTCTAATATGGCTTCGCCTTGACTAGCTTGCACAACGTGCGTAACCCTGAATGAGCTATATGCCATGCAGTGTTGGGGGTGGTTTTTCACCGTCTATATGTATTTTTTTAGCAGGGAGCTGGTTTAGGGGATGATGAAGATTACCTGGTAGGGTTCGCCTTGATATATAGTCGTCAAAATCCACCCTTGTTTGTAATATTACTAGGAGGACCGTCATACCTTGTTCCATGCTTGTGATGCGTTTATACAAAAAGTCTTTGAGTAGTTGAAAAGTTATTGCTAATTTCGTACCGAGTACGGACTTGATTTCCTGTGCATCCCACGGATTTTCGTGATGTCGATGATTTTATGGGTCTATTTCGATTTCCGCTGGGTGCACATCTTGAATGGTTTAAGTCTGACTAGGCATTGGGGTGGTGGGTTTATGGTTGTAGCGCGTAAAACATTGACGCATCCGTCCATTATTTCGGTACCTCATGCCATACCCAATAAAACTGCTATTGTTCTGCATGGCGAGGTGCTTTTAACTTTACAACTGCACAATGTTTTCTAATGGATCTGTAACGACCTGCACAAACACCTCACTCACACATTGCATCTGTTCAAACCACTCTCATAGCTAATCCCTGCGAAATATCGGGACACCTTTGCGACAAAAGCACGTGATTGTCATAAAATTATATGACAGATTCGTGTTTACTCGACGAAAACTGCAGAATATTTTTGCTAGTGCATGCAACAAGTATCTTTTTATATAAATTATGTACACATGTTGTAAATTTAAATTACACCTGAACGCGATAAGCGAGTGCGATGTTACTGACTTTTAGCCAAAAAAAACCGACCGGCCATTTAATTTCAGGGGGGTGAGGTAAGGTCCTTTGACGTCACGTCAAAACTTCATGTATCGTGTAATAGTTTTTTTTTCTAAAGATCGACTTGCACGATAGCAAAAAAAAAAAGCAATTGAACAAACACAAGAAATAAAGACAGAGGAATGAGATAGACTTTTGCATTAATAACGTATATGGCCAAGTTGGTTTCGTCCGCCTGGCGGGCGGGCGCACACGAAGTCTACTTCTAAAAGTGGCCGACCTCTTGCTTAACTCACCACGCCAGTGTGTGTGTGTGATATTTGAAATTTGTCGGTCCGTTCTGGGAATTGAAAGCAATTTGCGAGTGGATTTCGTGGAATCGGCAATGCGAGCTCGGACAATTTGCATGCATACCGTTTTTTCCCTTGGTCGCACAGCATGGCTTGAGTTTTTTTTGTGTGGTTTGTTTTGTGTTTCGCCCACGAATCGGACCGCCGAGTGTCGTGAGATTGGGTTTGGCGCCAGACCGACGCCACCGACGTTCGCTGTCTCTTGACCCCGACGATGTCGACGCCGACGCCGAACTGACGCCACACGATGCCGAAGGTTTTTGCGTGATTCGCAAAACGCATAGACGTGTCCGTTGCTTATTGCTTTGGTCTCGTTTTGGATTACTTTTATTGTAGGGTATAGATAGGGTTGCCTCGATTTCCCAAGATTTTCTCTTACGTTTTTCTGGATTGTTTTATACCAATTTTACATGCTACGAAAACGAGTAAGCGTTTAAAATTATGTAAATAGTGTGTTTTAGAGTTCTTTGCGTACTGTAAAAATTTACAGCAAATCCGTGTTATAATGAATTGATGATTATCCTAGTCATTTTCAAAAAATTCAAAGAAACCCTGATGGAAAACAAGTTCGGCAAACCTAATTACCATGTACTACCATGTACCATACACTAAGATAATTACCATAAACTACCATGTAATTGAAGCTGTGATCGCCCTGCTATCCCGTACATTTTATATCATAAACCCATGTTATGGAAGATTTCGACATTGGTAGAAAGGAGAATCTGTACAAGATGGAAGATGTTCATGGTTATTGCCAGTGAAATTCATTTTAGAATATTGCTTGTAGTCATCTTCAAAATTGTAGTTCCTGCACTAATTCTAATAAAAGCTTAACATGTGTGAGGAGATCCAATTGGTTATCAGAAAAGGGGTCATAAGACAACCGCACTGGTGTACTGACCATCACTTTTGCTAGTACCTACGTTCATTACCCCCCTTTTTTTCTTCTGAATTATTTTATTCAGTGGTTTCCAGCAAAACCTTCGGCTGCATAAAGATGAAAGAAAGGGAATGGCAATGTGAATTATGACTAAGTTATGACCCTTATTCCCGGCACGCCATTTTTGTTACTTTTGAATGACCACAAGCCGCTACCGCGTTTTCGTTTCAAGATAGCGATTTCGTTGTTTTGTCGGCTCTAATTATTTCTACACTAATTAAAACGTTGTGTAGCAATAAAAATAAAAACGCCAAAAATAGTTATTAATCTCAAGTGCGTCATATCTAATTTCACCAACTGACTATCTTACACCAACAAATAATCCACCCCAGCATGGCACTACAAAACTACAAAAAAAAGAACTTACAAATCACGATGGTATTTACTTTTCAAATACGCATTACAACAAAAACACATAATAATTTAATCAGGTGACCAAAAACCTCGTGTGCAAGGTGAAATCGCCGGTCGATCCACAGCCAAACCCACGACCATGCGTAAGTCACGCACTCGAGGGACGGCGCCGTACGCAGCCACGAAGGCGTCGCGACGCCGGCACGCTACGCGTCCCCTCCCGCCTCTTGCCCCTTTGGTGGTGCCCTCGTCGCTCAAAGAAGCCGAATTTCGCGTGTCCGTACCCGGGACCTTTGCGGTGTGGCACACGTGCAGAATATCCAAGTAGTTTGCCCCTTCCCCGCCTGCTTGGGCGCCGCCCCCGCGGCCCTGCGATTCCATTAATAATGGAAAATAAGGCAAGTCGATTACGACTCTGCCACCACATGCCTGTCCCTGGTATATGCGCGCCAAATTTACCTGCCACGCAATAGTACGACACGGGGACGATTTCGTAAAGAATTTCCAGAAATTTTTTCGTTTGTTATGGTTATGATTAAGTTATTGTCTTTTTCGGAAGCCGTGAATTTTTTAGAAAGACCTCAACCGCTTCGCATGGCGTCCATTTAATATTCTATTATTAACCGAGTAGTAGCGCTGTGGTAAAATGCCATAGCAAACACAGAAAAGAAAATGAAACATTGGAAAAGAGTTATTTATCTGTTTTCGTAATTCTGACACGATTTCATTTTCGTCGATAGTACAACTTAGTAAAACGAGCCAACGGCTATATTCAAAACTGTTTGCATCGGTAGCCTGCCCTTCGGCTAACCCCACGCCGTGCAATAATTCATCCCTTGGCCGCCCCGCGCGTTGAATTCACGTTGGCGAGGGGTGGTTTTGAAGGGCGACCGCGCTCACCTACCGTGGATGCACTTTGCAAATTACAATCAATATACGCTCGCCGACGACGGTGGTTCATAGTAGCCCCGAGCCATGGGAAAGGGTGGAACGTGGATAGGTGTATGCATCACCTGGACAAGCTGCTGGTTGCTTAGCTAATCTGACGGATACATGTTGCATTGTAGGTACTTAGGTTAGGTCCAGTATTACAATTTTCTTAACTCCTAGATAAAGTGACTGTTTAATTGATTGCCAACGCAAAAACCGATCACATGCAGTAAAAGTCAGCTGTTACTGTGGGTTAAGAGCTAGCTATGGATTAAAAATATTTTAATCCTGCATCTTAGTGTAGGGTTCATTTGTAGTTTCTTGAATGCTTGATACTAATCACGTTCTAAAGATTTGAGAGTTGGTTTCTTGAAGCTAGGGAACTTTTGTTGAAATATGATCTAAATAAAACTGGCTGCAATTTCGTGTTTCGTTTCGGTCATGAAACGCCATTGTCAGTCATTAACATCATTGAATAAAAAAACGACGGAACCAAAGGTTGTTTTAATTGAAAATCACAATTAAGAGTAACTTTTAGCAATAGCTAATACCTGAAATTGTTGACTGTGAATCCAAAACAACATACTTAAACTTATTAGCAGAAGAAAAAAGTGCATAGTTTTTCTGCCCTGCTGTCGATTAAATTAATTTTCACTGCGATTAGGTATTGGTGTACATTAGTGGTGTGACAGAATTTGCTTCCCACTTTTAGATTCTTTGCTTAAATTCCCTGCGAAATGTGAACCGAAAGTCGAGTGCGAACCCAAAATTATCTGATTTCCTATCACAAAACACTTCGGACGTCGCTCGCGGCTTTTTACCCGACCTAACCCCGATATTTTATTGTTAAGTACACAAATTGAGTCTCAAAAGGATAGTATTGCATTAGGGAAATTGAACCGAGCAGACATATTTTTTTAGATTTCATATGTGAATCATACAATGGAATGTCCAAGCATTCAATATTTAATCAGGAATTCACATGAATCTTGATCTTGTCCAACTGTATCCATCTCGCGGCTGTCTGCTGCCCAAGATAAGTTCCAGCTTCTCGAAGAGTCCGCCGGCCCTTGGCCCTGCGCTTTTTCTGTGGACAAATACCTTGTGGACAAACCCGTTCTTCCGGACTTTGCCATGTTCATCCGTCTCTTGCTTCTCCTTCCTACGTTCCTTCTACCGGCCCGTCGAAGATTACCCAGCAAACCCACTGACCTTGGCACAGGAGAACTCTGATAGGAGGCGTCGACGAATGAAAAAGAACGTGAAAAAAGTCTATTCAAAAGGGTGGGGGTATCTAAGAATAGTTCAACTTGGTCATCACTTCTATAAAAATTTCGTGAGGGGAGGGAATAAAGTCGATTGAGAATATACAATTTTTTTCTTATAGCCCTTTTTGCCTTTTCATAAATACGTTCGCAGACGGCACAGAGAATACTAACACCTGTCCGACGAAATCGACTCGAATAGGGGTTGGGAATATTTATATATTTTGTTGTTAAAAAAATGCAAGTCAAGAGAGAAGAGTCTTGGCGTTTAGTGTTTACGACCCGCATCTGTCTGGCCGGATGGCGAATGCACCCATATCTTGCCGATGTCAGACACAATATCGCCATGATTAGCGACTGGTTGAGTTTACTCGGCTCATTGCCGCCTGATGACGGGGGTGGTGGCCCAGAGGGATGGAGGAAGGGTGCTCAACACCTTCATCGGACGCGGAGGGTTCTCTCAGCCGAACAAGTGTCCAGCCAGACGGGTCGGGAAAGCAGTCTGCAAGATCGATCTGGGATAATTACCGCGATCTTAGCTGCTGACTGTGAGTAGCGGTTTTGCCCAAGATATTTCAATCCAAAAGTGGTAATTAATGATGAGGCTGGGAAAAAACAGCCGGACAACTTATATTTTATCGTTTTTGAAATGCATGAGTCGATTAGCGCACTCCACAACCCTTATACAGCTGATTTGAAAGCGCTCGAGGCGGATAGGGGCTGCTTGTGTCTGCGATAAGCCGATTATTTGGCAATTTTCGTATGGTAAAAAGGGAGAGCCAGAGGGTGGCTCAAGTTTTTCTTTATATCTCGTAAACTTGATGGGCACTGTTACAGGCATTAAACATTTAAATATGCTGATTACATTACAGCAATATTCACATCCATAGAGTATTTTTTGTTTGGCATCTTTGCTTTTCAGATCTCCTTCCATCGAATGGGATTGACGTATTAATTGCTAGGCACTGAGTTACGAGCAACATAATCTAGGAAGTCCAGAAAACAGGGTACATAAACAACGATCTTTCCCTCCGCGTCCATTCAGCAAATCTCTCCATCCCTCCGTTCCCGATCCCGTGCTCACACCATGCTCCCGACAAGTGCGTAAACAGCTGGACTTCGCCGTCGGCCGAGTGCTCTGAAGGCGATAAGCCCTATCCGCACAGCGAGGGCTCTGCGTACGATCAAAAACCCCCATTCCGCCATCAGCTATCAAAACCGGGACTCGGACTTGTAACATCGGCAACCCCCGTGTCGTGGTCACCACGTCCTCCGAAAACTTGGTTTTCTTTCGCTCTTTCCCCACACCCCCTTTCATCCCGTACCCCGCTCGTCCCCCGTCCGCGATCCACCCCTGAGAGTCGTGGCTATCAAACACCCCCACCCCGGCCCACACCCCCGTCCCCCTACCCGCCCCTACCGCGGAGTTATCGGCGGAGCAAAAGGCGCAACCCCCGAAAAAAGCGAGCGAGAATGTTTTTTTTATCTCGTTTCGTGTGCAACCGTTGCTCTTGTCGAGCGGTCGCAAGTTTTTCGATAGAAGTGTAGTTTTATGTTGTTTAGGGAGTGTTGCGTGAAAACTGTGCGCGTTGCGCGTAGACGGTTTCTGCTCTGTCGGCAGTGTGCGTAGAGTGCGTGGAAATATCCGAGGCTGGCAGTCAGTGCAGTCGCGACCAGTCAGCAGGCATATCACTAGCTCACGCACTTGCTGCGGCGGCGGAGGCCGATTTTTCGTTTTTTGGACAGGATAAATAAAATTGATAAATAAATTTATTTAGAATTGTGCGGTCTTTGAAGACGATGAGTTGACGTCTAATTAATTTGGATAGTCGTACATTTTCCGTGTTGATTATTTAAGAGAGTTGATTGTTTATTTCTCGAGTGCCATCGCGATATGCGAGCGAATCACGCCTTCTTCGCATAAGCCTTATCATCCGACCAAACAGGTGAGCTATTAAAACACAAACTTTATTCACCAACTGTTTAACAACCCGAATTCACTGAAGATTCGCAAAAAAATAACAGCAAACTTTTCAAGCAACATTCCTCTTCTCTCCACAATTCACCGAACCCAAGTCGCGAATCAACCTTCATTCGGCGAAAATTACCTAATACCTTCTGCTAAAAAAAAAGATCGTATAAAAGGGACGAGGTATTTCATTTCGCGAGAAACCGGTTCGCAACCTTTTCTTAGCCACCGCACACTGTTATGTAAGGGTGCAAAAGGAAGGGTTTGAACCGGGGCGCCCCTTTCCACTTCGATAGCAGCCAGACCACGACGACGACGGCGTTCAATCTAGTTGCGAATGAAGGCGCAACCAGCGCAAAGCAGCACCACCAGCTTGCCGAATAACGCGAACACTCTCACACTCAGTGCTAGAGCCATGGGGAGGAGGGAAGACTGGTAGGGTAGGGTTGTTATAGATAGAAACACCCAGCGGCAGAGCTAAATCCAGGCTTTCTTGCCTGTTTACTGTCTTGCCTGGCTCAGATCGCGAAGGGCAGGCAGACTGCAGTGTTCGGTTCAGTGTGATGTGGGCTGTCGTTGACTAGGTGCTCGGATTGTCACAAGGTAAGCTCACATAGCCGACAGGCTATTACGCAAAAACGTCAAATAAACACACTCATTACCATTGAGTGTCATTAAAAATAGCGACCTGTCTTCGAATGTGATTAACAAAATCAATGCTGTGAGAAAACGGTGTGCGTATTGATGTGTGTTAGCCAGTCGCCAAGAGCGACTGGCGGGGTGGGGTGAGGAGTCGACCGTCTGGCAAAAGTCTGCCTGTGTGCGAATACGCACAATTCGCGTCATCGCTCTCTTCGCACTCAGATGGTCGACCTTGGACGTACGGGGATACCCGTTCGGAATCTTTCATTCGCCACATGCGTTTCGCGTCGTAATTCACAACGTGTCTCATTGCTGTTATGTTGCCAGTTCATTGCGTGCCATGTTTTCGTTACGTATTTGCAGCCAATGGCAGCTCGAGCTCAGAGCTACGCATATAAGCGTAGACACGCCGCCATTTCACGCACACACGCACGGCCTTTTTTTTAGCATTCGAGAGGTGTTTGGAAAATGTGGAATGTTTTATTATTTTTGAGGGAATCTTGCGATTTGGCAAATAGATGAGATTGGCATCGGTTGGTTTTGTGGTGTTGTTTTATAATCGGGAACGGGCCGCGTAGACGATGCGTGCTTTTAATTGGGTGCTTTGAGAGTGACTGCAAAGTACCTATAAGGGTGGATTATTGCGGCACGGCAGGCGAATTTCATGCAAATGTCGTGGGCACACTATTCCTTCACCCAAACTTCAACGGTGCGTTGTCGAAACACGCCGATATATTAGCATACGCTTGCCTACGTATGGAAACACTCGCTCTACTATTTAGTGTTTTTCCTGATAACGCGGCAGGGCTATGTTTAGATTTCGCAAATTTAAAGAGAATTATTTGATAACTTCGTGGATAATTAGGGTAAATTATTGCCTAATCTGAAGCGTAATCGTTGTTATTATTACTGGGTTGATATAGAAATTGAGTCCACAGTATCACAAAATTAACTGTTTGGCAGTGAAAGACCCGTACGACGTGCGTTTTGGTGACGACCAACTCCACCTAGACCTAGATTCGGGAATGATCTTGGGCGAAGCCGTAAGCCGCCTTCGAAGAAAACATCGACCAGGCGATCACGATCAATATTCGGATTTAGAATGTGCAGCTAGAGGGAAATGCAGCGAATAGTTATTTTAAAAAACTACAGCTTGTATCGCGTTAGAATAAGTTTATAAGTAAATTCTTATGATTCGCACATACGGCGAGTTCCCTAATAGTAAAACCTTAAAAAAGTCTTCAAGGATACTCATGCGGTTAAATTATTGAGTAGATCTTACGATGTAACAACATATTTTTAATTTCATTATCCAGACCAACTCCTCGTGGATCCTTTTCCGTCTGACATACCTACCAAGAAAATAACTTTCTTACTCTGATGAAGTTTCTTGCAAATTCGTATAAAATATTTTATTTAAAATCGTGCTTCACTGAAAATGTACTTTGAACAACCGACTTGTTGATCTTGATCTTGGGGAGACGAGGAGAGGTGAGATATCGCAGTAACCACCATTCACCATTAAAACTAATCCATTGCTCGCGTGAGCAGGCTCCATAATCATTTTCTTATGCGCTCAAGTCTTGCTTAGATCTTGCACCAGAGAATCACAACAATTCTAGCAAGCATTTTGATTTGCGGTAGTGGATTTTATCTATCGACCATTTTAGTTGGCATTTTGGTCATCAGCATATCCCAGCTGCCACATCCTATGCGAAGCTTATTCTTCAGATTGTCTCTATCCCTTACATTTTCCAAAACTTTCAATTCCTCGAAATACATTTTTTTTCTTCTGAAAACCATATATAATCGATTCGTCGTGGGGGATATCGGCTATTGCTGCTGTAGCAAACATTAGTTGCTCTTTTCTCAATCACCTAAACTTTTTCACATGCTAGAATGTGGATTATTCTTGGGAAATCTTCTCGAATCACGAATTTTGTTATTCTGTGAAATAATCAAGACGTAAAATAATCTTTGTTAATTCAACTAAAACTTATGAGTAACATAAACTAGTCAAAGTTTACGAATTGCTTATTAACAAAAATTGGAGACAAAGAATGTGAAGTGGGGTGTAGATTCTTGATAAAACTTCGATGAGTAGGTACAATCATCTATTACTTATAATGTTTGCTGTTCTGAAACACAATCATTTTGATGACAGTGCATAATATTCGATTCGCCCCCTTCCTTTCGCTCCCTTTTGCATGACTTTGAGAAAAATTCGCCACCTAGTACGGCCCTGAACCCAACTTGAGACAACCGTTAATACCCAAAACTCTAGCCGTTTGCCACCGAGCCCCAATGCAAGCTACCTACTTTTGTGGGGGGGGGGGGGGGGGGGGGGGGGGGGTCTAGCACAACAAAGTAGGCAATGAAAAAGTGCTCAATTTCATCTGGGTTCATCTGGGATATAAAACTATTTTGCTACATAAAAGTGTTAATAAAGATTGATTGTTAGGTTTTTCTCCCGTTTATTTACAGTAACTATTTTGAGAGGTTCTATCAGCCCTTAGTTGCCACCAACTAACGCATATTCCTTGGCTTCCCACAGCCCGCCAGCCACGCGCCAATTCGTCTGGTGCTACCAGATCCCAGAGCCAACGAGAATGGGCAGCGCGTCGCAGCAGTACTGCCTGCGATGGAACAACCACCGCTCCAACCTGCTCACTGTCTTCGACGAGCTTCTCCGTAACGAAGCGTTTACCGATGTAACCCTCGCTTGCGAGGGCGGCACCTCCGTCAAGTGCCACAAGATGGTACTAGCTGCGTGCTCATCCTATTTCCAGTCCCTGTTCACCGAACTGCCTTGTCAACATCCCGTGGTCGTACTCAAAGATGTCAAATACGCTGAGATGAAGGCGATACTCGAGTACATGTACCGGGGCGAAGTTAACGTAGCTCAAGATCAGCTGGCTGCATTGTTGAAGGTTGCAGAAGCATTGAAGGTCAAGGGGCTCGTGGAGGAGAACATGCCGTTTGGAAAGGAACCGTCGAACAGCAGAGGCGAAAACCAGGCTCCGTCGCCTCCAAGTATAAGCACGTCAACAGCTCACGCTTCACCATTGCCGCACAGTTCGGTTTCGCCCCCACACTCTTCTGGTATACCGCCTTTCGAGAAGCACCCTTACAACTTGTACGGCAAGTCACCAGCCGTAGAGCGCTTGCAGGGCGGGAGGATGACGTTGCCAATGTGGGCCATGCCGGGGATGACTCATCCACACCATTCTGCCCCAGTGGCACCGCCAAATCTGCCGCACGCGGCTGCGGCAGCAGCTATGTTGTCGAGTTGCTACGAGGCGGCCAGTGCCGACATGTCGCCGTTGAAGAGGAAGAAGCTGCAGAGCCTACTGATGAGCAGAGACACTCCAATCTTAAGGACTGTGCTGGGACAGGGACAGGCTGATTCGTCTCAGCCGATGTCGCTGGTTAGCACACCAGATAGCAGGGAGAGGATTCACTCTAATGGATCGGCCAACGATGTGGACAAGGTATTACAACAACCCATAATGTTTCTTTTCTTATTGAGCTGTATTCTCTCCTTTGTACAGCTTTATCTTTACTGTTTTGATCAACTTGATTTCTTATACTTATTTGTTCTTCATGAAATGAACTCAAAAATTATTCAAAAATTATTTTTCACTCTTACAAATTTTTAGTGCCTGACCATCTCCACATTTTCTTATTTATTTAAAAAAAAGGCTGATTTGTACATCTCTAATACTGGCAACTGTTTGCCCATACCATCCAATATATATTGCCTGAATAGGTTTTTAATTACTTCTTTTGGGTTTGCAGCAAAGCCTGAAGGCAGAAAACTCTCTGGAGGAAGCACGGTCACCATACACTGACATCTCGGGCATGGACGACGAGACACCAGAAAAGGTGAGAAATTGTGCAGACAAAGTCCTGTTAGACTTCCCATGTTTGAATTCCTGGCACAGAGCAAACACTAACTAACTCTGTGCTTGACTCCTTTCAGAACAACAAAATGATGGCTCAATCTTTTGCCGGCGACATTCGAGGTGAGCATAATTCTAGTGGCTTTTCATTCTGAGACACATAATCAGATTGTCAACATACGTCAGCATAATCATCTAACCGATTCCAGTTCACTCTAAAGAAACATATTGGAAGCTAGGTTGAAAATAGCAAGCAAATTGTGTTCATTCCAAAATCAGATACCAAACCCTGCGTCTGATTCAGCTTTCACAAATCTAACTACCACACCATCCATGTCCTTCAGGAGTGTCTTCTGGCATCGCACCCTACGTCCCAACACAGAAACCCGAATGGAAGCGCTACAAACAGTACACCCGCAACGACATCATGTCTGCAATCGAAGCCGTACGAACAGGAATGTCCGCACTGCAGGCTGCACGCAAGTATGGGGTCCCTTCGCGCACACTCTACGACAAGGTGAAGAAGATGGGCATCACCACGAGTCGGCCTTTCAACAAACGTGGCTCTAACGTCAGCTCGGGCGGCTACTTCCCTTACGGCGGTTCTGGCGGCAGCAACTCGATGGGCGGCATGTTCCCTGGCGGTGGAGGCAACACATCCGAGGGCGAGGAGCAACAGGCAATGATGGAACCGCTGTACTTGCAGCATGCACTTGACGGGATGAAGCGCGAGATGGGTGAGCGGGAGGCAATGGCTGCCATGGCGGCTGCATCGACCGCACACGCCTCGCACAGTGGCGGCAGCTCTTCTAGCCCTGGCGAGAACGGCCGCTCTCTGAGTCCCACGCCCAGCATGAAGTACATGCGCGCAGGCAGTATGACGCCAGAACCGGACGACGAAGAAGACCACGTTGAAGATCTGTCAATCGCACGCAAACCCGAGCCCGTTCCCAACGTCAGAGTAATCATGCCGCCGATGAATCAGAAAAAGAATGCAGTTGCGGCGGAGGATTGCGGAGAGGTACGTAATGTGATTGTAGAAAACGCTGATCACGACTGACACGAGAGGTAGTGCCGCAAACGGGCTGCGCCGACCGTCTCGTCGACGTCTCCGAGCGGCTCGGTTGGCTGGACGGGAAACGCGACGACGACGTCAGGGTTAGAGAAAGAATTATATCTTTGAGACTGCCATCAGTTCGTCGTGGAACGACCGCGACGGGCCGTACATAGTTACTGTATCTATTATTTTTTTAATTAACCCACGTCGTGCATTAACGCAAAGACTGAATTCAATTTTAAGTCGGGTGCAATATCAGTCATCAATAACAAGTTATTGTACTACTCAAACAATACTAAAGGAGAAAGTAATATATTTTGAAAATGCTCAGTTTTGGGTTTTGCATTCGAGAGCACCGCATTCACGCGTGCTTCGGGCATAACTTTTCTTGGAGGCGACGAATGCGTTTTGTGTGACCGCACTGCGATTTGCCATTGGGGACCATAATGTTAACACTCGAAACGCTAAAAACTATAAGACTGACGCTATTTACACAGGGGGGACACACTATTACCCTATTTATTATACACACACGATTTAGTTTGTAGCGGAGCACGCTGGAAACCTTGGGAGACGTCGGAGTCCAGGGCTGAGCAACCCACACTATTAGAGGGCTCGGCGTTGATCCCAAGGCCCAGTGCAACACGCAGACAACGATAGTTCGATGGTTGATCGAAGCTGTTTGTTGTATTTTAATGAGACTGATAAAATTCACTACACAGCATACAATTCTTCTCGACTTTCTTGGGGGCGTGAGCGTTGGAGTGGGGATGGATTTGTGGGAGGGTCGGACGGACGTTTGGGCATTAGGGAAGTGGAGTGAAGGCAAAGGATTGAGTGGAAGGAATGTACATGGGATTTGGGATGAGAATGGTTTGAGAGAAGTCTTATAATTATTATAATAACTGTAAATAATAGAGATACATATTATATAATAGATGTTTTCTTTTTTTGTTTTTGTTTTCTTTTTTTTCTGAAAATTTCGAGACAGTCATACTGTCGAATAAAATTAACATTTTAGTTGAAAGCGAGTTAATCTCATTAAATTTTGATAATATTAGTGACTCACAAAATTGATGGGGTTTTTGGAGTTGGAAAGGACTTTGAGACGGCATTACGTCTGTTCAACCGAGTTGCTTGATTCGTAATTGTGATTTTCTTTCAAGTTTAGAAATGGTTTTTTTTTGTTAATATAACCTGCATTTATATGAGCATTATTGTTACTAGGGCATTATGGACTAAAGTTTCGATACGTAAAGCGGAGGTAATTACGGCACCTCAAAGTGGCAAATTGTTTGCCGCTACATATCGACTCGATACGATATTGCAGGGTTGATTAAAAAGTTACAAGCTTTAAGCAGAGTGACAGTGCACGAGTGAATTTTCAAGCACTGCTAAAATTCAGCCTATCACATGTCTAAAACACACACATTTGAACATTTGAATATAACACTTCATGAAATAAGAAACTATAGGAACCGGTATATTACCTCAACCAGTGCACCAAGCACTCGTACCAATTACATAACTGTAATAACACGACCGTCAATTGCAGCAATCTTGCTTTTTCTCACCACAACTGTGATTTTTAGACTGAGTAGATCTTTAGTTGAGAGAACAGCACTTATTACAGACTGATCATTACCTACTGAACAATGCCATTATTGATGATACAGACAAAATATGTCTTGGTCGTCATTATATCACTTTATGCATTTATTGTTGCCATTTATGAGTTCCATTTTGCATCTCGTCAGGGAGTAGACTATATTATACAGCGAGAATCAACTTACTTTCCTAATCTGTGTTTTCATATTATAAATTCGTTGGTCTGTTGATCATTGATTCGAAGTTTACCCGAAATGGGCATTATGGTTTATAGAAGCCACAAACCGTCTATAAAATCAAATCAGTTTGAATCTTTGGTAATTATTAATCATAGAGATTTAGTGATTAAATCTGAAGCACTGTTCAATTTTGAGACTGAACTTTTTTCACGACTTGCTTGTCGCAATTTTTACTTATGATACGTTATTCGGTCTTTACACGTTGCCTTGAAAAACACTGTAGAAACAAACAAAAAAAATCTGTTGTAGTAATTTTACCTAGCGCGCGATGACGATGATATCTTGCAATATTTGAATTATTTTGTAAATATAAAATGTGCATACAGTGGTTTTTTCTGTCCTAAGGGCATGTGTCGATTACTTTTATCCAAATGGTCGATTGAAAATTGTGTGGGTATTTGGTAAATTTCTTACATTCTGTGATTGAAAATCCACAGATTGGTCTCTTCAAATTTGCTAAAAAAAAAACCCAAATACATTGGAGGCATTTCTCAGCCGAATGAGCGAGGCACGAAAGTTAAAGATATATAGAAAGAGAGTTTAGTTGGGAATTTGTTAAAATAATTATTACCTGGATATAATATGTGCCTTTTTGGAATCTATATTTGCGACTGTATGGGAACGCCACAAATGTTTTTCACTACTTTAATTTTTCTCTTTCAAACATTCCGCCGCCCCGACCAGAGTAAAAAATCTGCCGGTGGATCTTTTTAATTAATCGAACTAATCAAGGGTGGAGGCATCTACTGATATCCTTTCTGGCCCCTTGCGGTTTTTTCCAGGGGCCCACCGTTATGTTAGACTCGTTTATTGTGGGTGTTTATATCTTCTTGGTAGTGTTTTCGGTGGATCGGCTCTCGAAGCTGGAGATTGTTCAATTCGGGTGACTGCAACCACCAATCAAGTGCCGGCAACGCGCAATTGAATAGACGTTTTATTTTCGAAACAATAAAAATTGCTACCTTGCAAAATGCGTAATATTTTTGTTATTTCAAGGAAATCGATTGCAAGTTGGAAAAAGAAACAGAACTTTGAAAAAGTTACATCTGATTTGTCGTTGGCCGATATTTTTGAAATAATTGGAGATGATGTATTTTGATAATGCACTTTTTTATTATTTTTATTTAAATAGCTTTCCCCCATAGTGAATAAAATTTGCTGTGTAAATATTTTAATGCTAACAAAATTATGGTTTTATCCTACTTTTAGTAATTATTATTACATTGAATATAGTTATTATTATCATTATTTGTATAACCAGTTAGAGTACGACTTAGAAGCGATATGCTACAATTTGGTAAACAACAACTCACAATTTCACATATACATTTGCAACAAATGCTGGTGCAACGATCACTATACCCAAACCTTGGAGAAAGAACTATACGAAATAGGCTAGTTACATTATAATTATAATGATAAAGTAATATATGAATATGTATGTTGGGTGCCTACACGTGTTCACAATATGCAATTGCAATGCACAGTGCATCATCAAACTCTGCTACCTGAGCAAATGTTGCCATCAATTGAACAGATAACTACCTCATCCATAGGATAATATAATAGAAATAAACATACAATAAGGAAAACAAGACATTAAACTATCATCATACTGCGATATTTGTAAGCGATTTTTATACAATTACTAGATATATTTGTATGGCTTCATTGGCAAGAAACAATGTTTATATTAATCTGTTGCAAGATGATTGTTGAGAAGTACGTAACTATGCTAGTGCATTTTGTCTGGGTAAGATATGGCTAGCTTTCATGTGGCATTATAAAGAATTATGTGTCTAAAAATTTGCAATTAAAATACACTAAACACTGAATGAATTGTTATGAAAAAAATTGTTATCATAAAAAATTTGGGCATTATCCAATGTGGCATTACTTTGTTAACATGATTATTTAAAATGCATATTCTCATCTCTGTAGTCTTTGTAGAGAGTATGATAATTAATTATTCTAATATTTTAACTATATTGACTTGCATTTTTCTCATGATTTTCATTTTTTGGAGAAAGGCAGTTGATAAAATTTGTGCCCGGTGAATATATTATATCAACAGTTTTGTAAGAAAATAACATTTTTGGAGTTTTGAGAAAGCTGCGGCAAGTGTTTTCTTTTGGTTCTAATTGGCATTAATATAATTTAATATTATGATTTTGTTAGTTGCTGTCGTGGACATTATTTTTGTTTTCCAAATTGTCAACTTTATCTGCACTTTGAGCTAAATTGATGTAAAATTTCTTCTGTAATCCAAAAAATTATTATATTATATTGAAAATCTACCTGATTGGACAATCTAATTATTTTAACCACAAATCCTGTGGACATAAATCCATTTTCAAGTACCTAATCCACATAGCTTTGCTTTTAGCTTGTAGCGTTAATGCTTGCAGGCCGTGCGATCAATTCTGTTGGCAATTTTGCTGCCCGGGTGGTAAAATACGGAGCAATAATACCTCAGTCCCATCGTCTCATTTACCTACATCATAACTTCTTAAAGATTTTTCAGAAATTGAAAATATAATTGATGGTTACACATTTTGTTTACCTTTTTTTAAATATTTTGTGGTTGGCAAGGGGTGGAAACGCAAGCGACTTCTAATCTCAGCCAGCCTTTATTCATATCAGACTTCACGCTCATAATGGGATGGTAATATCAAATGCTATAATATATAAATCCCATTGCTCATAAAATAAGGAAATTTTGACAAAATGGCCTTTGCAAACCTCAAATTAATATGTTATTAAATCCATTCACATTCCAGTCATTTTTCCCGCACAGATTTACATGCGTTTGGTTTCGACGAATAGCAATGGCTGACGAAACATCGTACGATGAGAATCCTGTGATCTCATTGGCTAAAAAATGTATGGTGATCGGTTGAATCATGGCGACACAAGGAGGATGGTCGCACATTGCTCCTGACGAAATGTCGGAATTTGACAGCACAAACAATTTTCCGGGAGATGTCGAGTTTAACATCGACGGAATAAGTGGTCTAGATGGTAATTACTCATACACATTTACGTTTGCTTCTAATAACTAGTCGCAAAAAATTATTGTCTTGTGCATGCACTTTGCTACACTGCGTAGATGTGTGACCCACTCTGTCACATTTTCATTCTCGAGTATTTTTTATAGCATTTAAGTCTATTGTCATTGCTGTTTGTTACTTAACACAATATTATCTGAAATAGCTTTTCATAGTTAATGTATCCTCATTGACGCCAGATTATGGGTTAGCCTTTTAACAGGACCTAGAACTCGCTCAATCCTGACAGCAGTCTTGCAGTTGGTTCAAGTATTAAATGCTTGTGAGTGTAGACCAAAAAGCACTGTCTGTTATTTTCAGATTTGCTTTCTAACTGTGAGAGAGAGCTGTTTTCCAAGAGTAATCTCCTGGATGAAGCTCTTTTATCACAGCTTGGAGAAGAACAAATCCGCTTGGAGGACGATGTTTCATTTGACTTTCTAAACCTACCAAACACGTTGTCATATGCAACCCAACAATCGCAACCACCTCCAGCATATCCACCTCAGACCAGACCGCAAGTTCGGCAATCGCAACAAAATAATTTTGGTAGTAGTCGACCAAACGGCCAGACTCCCTTGGGGAATACCCAGCCTCGAACCGCCTCTGTTTCACGGTCTGCTGTTACTCCGCAACGAACAGTGTATCGAAACATCCAGTCGTCGCCAGCATCCGGAAATACAGCCATAGCCCCTAGAAGCCAGGCACTTTTGCAACCCAGGCCAGTGCAGCCTCAGCCTTCCCAAAGCCCAAAACAGCCAAACCAGCTACTGACAATTCAAAATATGAATCCAATTTTAGCTGACAATATGCAACAGGTCTTGCTCCAAGGACAACTTATCAAGACAGAGCCACTGATGTATACAACTTCCCCATTGACTCAGGTAACCACATCAACCTCAAATGGGCTTCATACTTTGTTGAATGCATCAAACGGTGCTATTCTCGCGACAGGTATCCCTCTTGTTATGGAAGGAGAAAAGCTTCCGATTAATCGTCTCGCCAGTATCGGCATGCCTCAGGTGCCGAAAGTAAAAGAGAAACGTTGCGCTCACAATGCGATCGAACGGCGATACAGAACGTCAATCAACGACAAAATCAATGAGCTGAAGAATATGATAGTTGGGAATGAAGCAAAACTGAACAAATCTGCGATCCTACGTAAGGCCATCGACCACATCAGATTCCTGAAGAACTCGAACGCAAAGCTTAAGCAGGAGAACATGGCGCTGAAGATGGCAGCTACCAAGCAAACATTGAAAGACCTTTTGGTGCCCGTGGACACGGCCGGACAGTTAGACGAGTACTATCCCGAATGCGAGGGCGCGATAACGCCGCCACATTCTGACGTCTCTTCGCCAGCACTTTCGCCACCCCAGTCGGACAACTCGCTGCCGTCATCGCCAGAAGAATACTCCACCGAGGTAAGGATCCCATTACTGGGCTATGAAACAACATTTTGCAATTCAGGCATAAGTTAAATCTTGCTGCTATTATATGGTACTTCCCTAATCCTACACCACCCAGATTTTAAAGTTTTTAAAAGATTAATTTAAAATGAAGTACCTAGGTAAAGGATAATTGTTATGAAAGTGCACTTTACCTGGTCAAATTTTGATCAGATACCGACATTTTTCTGTATTAAAAGCCAGCCACATTACTCAATGAGTTTTAAATTAAAACGGAATTCTATTTCCGAAGAATATTACCAACATGTCAAAACAGCAAACCGTAGGATCTATTAAAGTAAACCATGAAACTATATTTAGATCAAGGACGAGCTGGAAGATGGCATGTACATGGACATCAGCCACGGCATGCTGGACCACTCGCGCATGGCGCTGTGCATGTTCATGTTCGTTGTGGTCGCGTTCAACCCGTTCGGGCTCTTCATCAACAAATATGCCATGCCGCAACGTGACTACTCGTCTGTTGTCGAGGGCCGCACCATCCTCAACGTGGAAAGTGAGTCAGCAGCTTGTTTCATTCGTATTTGTAATTCATTTCTCATTTGCCAAATGATGAAATGCTTATTTTTACAGCATGAGAAGCATTATTTTTAAGATGTTACAGTGTTTTGTAGTGCCTATTTCACAATAATTAAATTGCCGTCACTCTCAAGTAGTTCTTTACAAACTTGTTCCTACATTATGGGTCATTTGAATTTCCATTATGGCAAAGAAATAGGGAGGATAAAAATTCAGTAGGAAAGCAATGAAATATGCAATCAAACTAGAATACAGATCCAGGACCCCCCAGCTCTACGTGCTTGGGCCTCCCTCCAGGTGGTATGAAAGATCTCTCCAGGAACCCAATAACTCATACATGAAACACTTATGTTCTTATCAGAAATGTTTTTCTTTCACCAGATTATCTAGTGACTAAAATGTCTATGAAATTGAGTGATTCTACAGCGTGCCATAAAATTGCACATTAATGATTGTGGCTGCTTCCCAGGCATGGATAGCAGTAGCAGTGTCTGGGAGTGGGCGGGTTCGTCGTTGTTCCTTTGGCTGTTCAACCTACTGATCCTGGCTGGCTGCCTGGTTAAGATGATCGTCTACGGTGACCGGATACTGCCGGCCAAGTCCAAGGGTTCGGTAGCCTTCTGGCGACACCGCAAGCAAGCCGACTTTGACCTCACCAAGGTACGTTGCCGTGGATAGGTATCAACGCGCAAAGGCTTAGCAATAATATTTAGTGTTTTTTAACTTTTGTGACAAATGTGACAAGTGCTGGGATAGTTCTAGGCTAAGGAATAACAATTATTTTGCTTTAAACAATTCCTTGGAAACTTCTTAGTGCATGGCATTCATCATACTGCATAGGTGGTTTCTTATTCTTATTATTTTTTTTGAGTTAATTTTCAAATACTTCATAAATAAAATCAGTTTTAAAATCACATTATCACCAATAATCATGATTCATGTAGCAAGAATTCTGTAACATTATTTTCAGAAAAGTACAGAAGTGAACTATTCTTTCATTAAGACTACTCAATGCCTATAGCCAACAGTGGGTGATAACAAATTGTTTGTACAGGGCGACAACGTAGCTGGCAACCAGGAGCTGCGTCGTTGCCTGCAAGCTTATGGCCGCCCGTTGCCTGCATCGCGTTTTGAGCTACTTTCCTGTGCCACGTGGCAAATTCTGCGGCAGATCCTCCACCGACTCTGGATTGGCCGCTGGCTGGCTCGCAGGACCGGCGGGCTTTTCGTCGACACGTGAGTCACTGGGTTTTCATCTAACTTCGGTAGTCGTTTTGTCCACGGAGTTTTCTTTTCTTTCTTTGCTGATTATTTTTCCTGATAGTTCTTCCTCCTTCATTTTCATAGTTAACATTCTGGTGTCTGGTTATGTTAATAAGCCAGTTTATTTTTACATTTGTATGTATTAACCTTATATAGGTTTATATTCTATTTTTGAACATTACTTAGATTGGGTAGGCAATGAAGTTCTCCAAAGAATGAACAACTACTACTTGTATCAATTCTCAGTCTTCATCAAAATCAATACATTGTTATGTTTAGTCATAATGTAGGGAAAGATTCAAAGTTCCATAGACATGGAAATTGTTGGAGCTGTAAGAAATGTCCAACGAACTCATTGCAACCCAATCGTTTACAGAGGCACGCGCCGCGAGGCCATGAGCTTCACGAAGGAGCTCTCGCTCGTGTACCACCGTCTCCACCAACTCCATCTGGTGGCAGGTGCGTCGGCAGAGGGCGGTAACCTCACTGGCCTAATGCTTGCATTCTCTGCCGTCAACATGGCTGAGTCGTCGTCGCCGTTGCTCACTACAGAGCAGCGCGCTGAGATATATATCGCGGCCGCTCTGCGACTCAAGCAGACGTTCTTGCACGGACTGGGCCGATTCTATCTTGGCATTGCGCGCAGCATCTGTCTGCGAGGAACCACGCAGGTGGGTGACTTTCTATGGAGTGAATTGTAATATGGCAGAGTTAACGTGGTCTTACCAATTCTAACCTAGCAAATAGTAAAAAATAGAGAACTTGACATAATTTTACAGAGCTCAGCCAAATTTTTAAACATATTTTTTTTCTACGGACTCAATGTCAGCAAGGAAGAAATAAGGTAAACCGAGCAGTCTCTTTATTGCAATTGAAGCAAGGTTGCATTTGGTAATTTGCAAGGTCATTTGCAAGGTCATTTGGTTTCAATCCTGGCTGGAAATCTTAGCCTGTGACTTCAGCACCATAGCAGAGGAATGCACAAAATCCGCTAGCGATCTTTTAAAACACTTTGATTCCGGCCAGTGATTCACTTGTGAAAAAGGCCAATGTAGTTTCTTGTACAGGTGCCAGCACGTCTACAGTGGCTTTTCTCTCCGTACGGCCACCGGTTCTTCAGTTCGCGACGCTGGCGGTTCGGCACTGCCGCGCCTAGTCTGTTCAGCAGTGTGGGCAATACAGCAGACCCATTCGCTAACGTAATGCGGGCTTACAGGTCAGTACAGCCAACCGCACAGAACTGTCAGCACTGTTCGATCGATGATGGCTCCAAGCTACGGTTCCTATGAAGTTCTGCTTTTCAAAATGTTGTAACCCTTGGTACAGAGAGCACCTGCTGGAACGTGCACTGCACACGCTGGTGGCTCCCGGACAGCGGCTGGATGCCTGCGATGACGACACAGTGCGTCGAACGCAGACTGGGGATGCGCTCACTTACGTCAAGTTACTCATGGAAAACGCTGTCGCCACCGGGACTCAAGCCACCAACACAGAGCCATCCAACATCCACGTAGCCTGTGAGTATAACACATGGCTTGCTGTGCTGTACTGAAGGAAACACGGCAAGGAATCCGACCCGGGATATCATTATGAGTAATCATGGGCCCTGAAGTTGACTTCTTGTGAAAATAATTGGGAATCTTAGGTGACTTATAAAAGACGCTAGGCACTGCTGACAGAATTTTATACTGAAACAAAATAAATGCTGGGATTTTGAAAACTAGTTTTTTGAAGGCCCCGAAGACGATGTCTCCCACTGGTGGTCGTGCGTGGTTGGTGTCGCGGCGTACTGGCTGCTAGGCGAAGACCTCCAAGCCGAGCGTCTGTTCTGCCGCGTGGAGACTGTACCTCCCGCGCTGGCCCGTCATGAAGATCCGTTGCCCGCTGCAGTCCAGGCGGCGTTCAGGAGTCGTCGCGCTGCTGCAGGCAAGGCTGCTCCGCCAAACGCTCGGGCCACGCTGCGCTCGTGTGACTCAGCCGGCAGGCTGCTCGATGACAGCGTCACTTTCACCAGCTGCAAGCAGGCTGGCTCAATGGTCTTGGTGAGTGCTACAGACGTGTGTTGTTAGCATTGTGATGCTGATGTTAGGTTTTATTGAATTTTTATGTTTCTATCACGATAAGTTACATTGAGCAGTCACACAGCCAGGTGATACATTCATTGATTAGATTAACAGGGAAATTTGGTACTTTTTGGGTGACTTGTATAAAAGGGAAAAATTAAATTGGTTAATGAAAAAATACTTAGGTTCCTGTAGTGCTGTGAATAATTTTAAGCTTCTTTTATCACAACTAGAATCATTTTTTGTTTTTGAAAAGGTAAATTTTTTTTAATAACCTACTTAAGTAATATTTTATTGGCGGCACGCTGATTTCAAAGTGCTTTCAATTATTGCGGTCTTGTCAGGATCACAACGGCTGATTTTTAACAAAGAATTTTCTCCTGTGGAGGAACGACGATGGTAATATGGTTTCTGTGTCGACGTAGATGCTCGGCGCATCCCAGGGTGCATTGTAGTTGCATTGCGTGTGAACTGGAGATCGCAATCCTTCTACCCTGCAGCCCGGTGTGCGCTGCAATGGACATGTAATAGCAGAAGGTTTATTATGAACCGTTTGAACATTTTTAGACGATACTGCTACATTCGGAATTAATTAGGAATTTGATGGGTGAAGAAACACCAACGTAAACATTCCTAGGTCTAAAAAAGTTAGGAATGCCAAAAAGCTTGTAAATAATTTGGGTAAGAGGAGAGAAGGAAATGCTATGTATCAAGATTTGATGGCCGATTACTATGGTGCTGCCTTGTTCACGATAGATAGAAGACTCTCTTCAACTGGTTTTGCAATCAACCATTTCACCTGGGTATGTTGTGTTCCCCGTTTTGAAATACATGTCTGTATAAAATATATCTACAAAAAATATGGTGTCAGCAATTGTGACAGTAAAACAGACACTTGATCATTGTGATAGTGTCAACAGTAGTATGTTTATATTTCTAAGGTTTCAAAGAGAAATATAAATTAAATTTTGCTAAACTTGTGTGTTTGTTATCAATTTTTTACCAGCACATAAGCATACATAGATAAATCAAAATGTAATGACAATCTGTGGTTTGCAGCTGTCTCAGCTGCTGGTCTGTGATTGGCTGCTGGAGACACGCACAGCTGTGTGGGAAGAGCAAGGTTCAGAGAACGCAGACGGCACCCTGGCGCCAGTTTCGGAGTCTGCACTCTGTGGGTTCCAGCGCGACCTATCCTCCCTGCGCCGACTCACTCAGTTCATTCCTGTGAGTCACTGAGGAGATAAATTGGCTGTGTGAAGTGCTTACTAAACAAGCTTGCTAGTAGAGTACATATTTTTAATGTTAATGTATTTTGAATAAAAAGCATTGAAACCTGTTTCAAGACGAGGCTAATGCAGAAGTTAGACAACTTATCAGAAAGCAAATACTATGTTGTCATGGCTCACCTATTCTCCAATGTAAAAGAAATAACTGAAATCTTACCATATAAATTTTCTGCAACATAATGTGTATGATCGTGTAGCCTTTGTTTTACAAGAAAGCCTGGGGTCTAAGGCCAGCAAGGAACAGCTCCATTAAATGGTTTATGCTTTCAGTCGGCCCTGCCGCGGGTGTTCTTATACGAGGCGACAGCACGTATGATGGCAGGCGCTTCGCCTGGGCGGACGCAGCAACTGTTGGATCGCAGCCTCCGTCACAGAACAAACCGCTCCTCCGTCATCTGCGGAAAGGGTGAGTGAAGCAGATACTAGTTGTTTAATTTGTGGAAGTGTTTAATAAGTTTGCATTGAACATAAAGCCCTGAAGCAAATATATTTTCATTGCCCGTGTGCAAAATACAAATATTAACATTTTGACGTATACTAATCTTAAATCTAATACAGAATATTAGCATATAATAATAGTAATACAAGAGATTAGGTAATTCCTAGACCTTTTAGGATTATGGCAACTAACTGCTTCTACAATATTGGCAAATACACTAATCTTAATTACATTGATTACTAGAAATATATTTTTTGTGCCAATTCTGCAATAATATATTGTTCACTTAATGACGTATTATCATTAAACTGCTAGAATCCAGTGATTAGAAATCAAAATCGCCCAGATTACTATAGTATTCTGTTTCTCTGCGTGCCTGCAGATAAGTCGGGCCAGGATGCAGGCTCTGAGCGCGAACATGCGGCCGCGCTGGTGATGGCATGCCGGCACTTGCCGACACCGCTACTCTCATCTCCTGGGGAACGTGCTGGCATGCTGGTCGAGGCCGCCAAGACCCTGGAGCGAATAGGTGATCGCAAGCGGCTGCAGGACTGCTACCGGCTCATGAAGTCCCTCGGTAGTGGATCAGTCACCAACTAAACGTCCCGCGGCTCTAGGAGGGATGTAATATCGAAGATCATGGATACTAATGGCACGTAACAATTTGGTCATCTTTATCTGTTTTGGTTGGTGCAGGGTTTTTAGTTTTTTCTTGTGATTACACTAGAGATCCACTAGCAAGTGAAGAATTTATTTCTACTTCTGGTTTTAAGCTTCTCAGTTTTGGATATTGAATAACTACCATGAAGATGTTACAACAAGAATAATGTGTTGCACTTTAGTACGGCAGTCGAAGAAGACTAATGAACGAAGACATTAGTTATGCATGGTAACAGTCTTCTACTCCAGCCCTTTTTATCAGCAGAAAATCTCTGGACATAGTTTAACTGTAAAATTTCATACCACAGCTCTTTTAGCCACTGACGCTCCATTGTTAATTATATAATTTTAGATTTAGTCTGATCTCACTGAGAATTATTACAGAAGCGTATTGAATCGCTGTTATTGCAGCTAGCAATGTGTTAAAAAAATACAGAAGAAATAAATTGTGATCAGTCGGTGATATATAAGCCCTTGAGGGCTGTTGCTAACTCGGGGATGGGATTTTATCATAACTCATTGTTGAGTCAATTATCCTGGGTCATCTGCTATTGTATTGAACTATGTTGTTGGACTTTTTGTCAGGGCCATTTCTATTTGTGACTATTGCATCCTTCCTTGTGTTTTTTGTATACCTATATACAATCAATCCAAAAATTTATAGACTCATTATTTATTTTTTAGTTCATTTAAAATATACATATTTTTTATAGTATTCAGTCCACTCTTTCATAGGTTGTAAAAAGCTAGATTCTAGAAAGTAACAACTATAATCATAATTTAAAGAAGCTTTTTATGAATGTGGCTTTCAATCTTTGTGAACAAAAAGTTTGTAAATCTTTTGCTGCCTGAAACTATTATTTAAAGATAATATTTGGGTCTGGTAATGTGGTTGTATGCACAGAATAATATTGATGCGTGATTTTTAATACATAAGGTCGAAACCTTGATTAGTGACTACAAAATAGTTGATAAAACCAGTTCCACTACTTCTCAGTTTCAGTTTTGAAAAGAAAAAAACCCAATCCTTTACGTCTATTGGTACTTGTGTCATCATACACATTTTCGTAAATCAAGCGTGGTGGTTAGGAATCTCTCATTTTGCAGGCATATGATTGAGAAAGGTGAGATAAGGTCACAAATCTGATGTCATGCTGGCATTGAATCAAGGATCTGTTTTGGCTTGCCCTGCGCTTGTAATAATAGGCTCAATGTTGCCGACACATTGTCCTGGCTGTCGTGTGCCGAGATTTTCAAGACAGCAAGGTAAAAGTTATGAAAGTTTTTTATTATTGAAGAATGGTAGTTCCTGACGTCCGGCGCGTCTTGTAATTACAAAAAAGCTGGAAGGCTTTGAATGTAATTACAAAAAACTAATATGTCTGTGAAATATATGACTAGACTAGGCTTATTTTTGGTAATTAGTGATTTAGGCTGTGTGTGCAGTACCACATTTTTAAGGCACCAGAAAATCCAAAAAAAGACTGATAGAAGAATCAACATAGTTACAAAATCATTGTAATCAATTCACACCCATGATAAAGTTTACACAACTAAATATTATAGTCCCTTTCTACTTGCATTAAACGGTCACACCAGCCTAGTTGATCCTTAAATTGCAAGAAGATCAAGAAGATCATCGAGCTATCAGATTAATAATCAAAACAATATGCAAGGTAATAAATAACAATTTATGTTTAACAAAAATTCGTGTTCATCTTATTTCACAGGGATTAGTAACTATCAAAATGTGGTTGCCTCGACAAGTAATAACCTTACCTCTGATCTGCATTTAAAAAGATTACCAGTTCGAGCAACGTCGGTCAGGCATATGTGTGCGGTGAGAGTTGTTTCAACCTTGAACGATGGCAGACTCAATCTCTCTATCTCTGTCCTACGAAATGTTGGCTGTCCTCATTCCATGCAAAATTAGATACAAAAATGAACTGGAATTGGAGAAGTTACTTCTTCAATACAGAACTCTTTCTTCTCAGAAGTAAATTTTCTGTATTGCAAACTGCATTTATTTATTTGTTATTACTTTTCAAAATTAAAGTTTTTTACCACACACATACTCTTTAAATTATAATATATATTATGTTATAAGTATTACTTATTTTATAATTAATTACTAATTAGGTATATCTTCGTATCACATACGTGCAGTACATTGTATTTGCATGACAATAATGAGCAAAATAGAAAATGAACATTAAAGAAAATAATCGAGGTAAACTAACCGATTCTCAGCTACCTCGCTGAGATTTTGAGATTCGAAAACTGCACAATTTATTTCTCACAGTTCGAATAGTCGCACTCAAAGACGTCACACTGATGAGTGCATGAACCGATACACTTAATGGTCACACACACCTAATTCAAGAAAAGTATAAAGCACGATGACCTCTAGCATGTCGAGAGTAAATTCAATTTACTGTCCAAAAAGTAAACATTGGAAAATTAAATAAACAACAGAAGCATATCTGCCACCATGTGAGATCAGACACACGAATACAAAAATTATGGTCAGACAATTATGCGAGGGCCTCGAGGTCACTTGCACCCTCGAAGTTTTATGCAAAATGCCTTGAATTCTAAAATGTTTTCTCTCTTTATGAACCGAGCAAACTCTGTAACAAAATAAACATCTTGAATAAATGTTCTAAAATAACTTATTAAATATGCATTAGACACGTGTGCTATGTGAACTTACCTTTCAGTAAACGATGTTTCGTTTCGTCAGGCACGAATATTTCCGTTGCCTTTGCCATGAACTCGCTGTAGTTGCCACTCTTTTTGTAGTCGCGAAATGCGTTGGCAAATTTCAAGTAATCTTCCACATCCAACGCCTTCTTCAGCTGTGAAATAACAATTGGCAATGAAAAAAAAATATATATAATGCAAACCATGGGCATGTCCTCGAATATTTTTTTCTTCAGACCTTTTGAGAGAATAGGTGACAAAATGGCGATAGACCAGTTTTGTAACACAAATTAGAGTCACTGCATGCAACACATTATTTTATTTGTAGACCGGATATCCATCTAGTTTCTAATCAGTTTAACAATGCTGCGAATCCATTTACGAATTGGCTGTCTTTCAGAAGTACTGAGTATTACCAGTTCCAATTCATCAACATAAAGAACTATCACCATTGTCTTTAGAATTTTTACACATAAATTAGATTAATATGGTTTATTTTCACATGAGTGCTACTAGCCTGTTTGAGGTAGTTGAGAATGGCTGCCTTGTTTTGGTCTGGCAGCCCTATGGAGCTCGGTGGCTTGCAAGAGCACAAGCCGTCGATGGTTTTGCCCCGACACGGACAGGTGAGCTCCCGCGTTGGCTCCAGGTTAACCGGCTTTAGATTCAGAATCTTACATGGCCGCAAAACTGCAAAAGCAAACACGCTGAGAATGCTTTTCCTAGCTCCTTTTAAGTTCTTTTTTTATTAAAAGTGTGTTATAAATACTATGTTGCTTGGTCATAATTGACATGACCAAACAAGAAAATTGTACTTCTATCCAAACATCATTTCCCAGATTTGTTTCAAAATGCTCTTGCATGCTTTTCTATGTAATCGGTACATTCAAGTACCATATTGGTGAATATGTTTATGAATCAAGATACTTTAGCATTATTCAATTTAAGAAGTCAAATATACTCCATTCGTACCTGGGATGCCCCTTCCGTGGACGGCAGCTTGTTTACTGGAAGACCCTTGTGCCGACTGAGCTGTGGAGTTGAAGTCTATGGTACTGGAAGTCCGGTTGAGAGCTTCGAAAAGCCCAAGCGGCTTTGCCGCCTGTGGCCTGGCAGCTTGCGATGTGGACGGCTGGCCGAGGTAGTCCGAGACTGACCACTCGGGTTTGTCTTTGGCCTGTGGGAGAGACGTGGCAGGGACACGCTTGGGCGCATGCATGAAACCGCCCTGGTCAAAACGGGCGGGGACGGATGTGGTGGCTCGGGATACATCCGACGCCAGTGACTTGATTTTTGGCGGAGGGAGCTAGAAAAGAAATCAATGAATTAGGTAACAAATAGGTTAATTTTTGGTGAGATATGATTGGGCATGTTAGGGGGGATTTTGTTTAAAATGTTTATGACTTATTCTTGGATGTTGTACTTTAAGTACCTATTATAAAATCGATTGCTGAGCTGATCCAGGGAACAGGACGACATTTCCAAAACCTAAAACTACTAGGAGTCAGCACAGAGAAGAGTGATGGAACAGTGAGATCAACAAGTTGACGTTAACTTTTTCCTTTTTGAGATACATTGACAAAAATGAAAGAAATGAACACGTGAACTATTTCAACTCCAAACAACAAAAACCACCCAAGTCGGCCGTTAAGGTAAAGTGAACAGAGTGATCCTACGTTACATCTTTGTCTGCTGCCCTGAAGAACTCTCGCACAGTCCTGGTGGCTACGCCAAAACCCGGGAAGATGACGACGTGCGGCTGTAGCCAAGATGACAGCCTCTGACGAAACGAAACGTTGCCGAACCGATGGTCGCAGAGCAGGATTGCTCCAAAGTCGTCGGAGTGACGGATCACACGACCCACTGCTTGGTTTACCGCGCGTGACGCTTCCAGTTGGTACCATTCCTGGCCCGACAGGCACTGTAGAGCCCCTGTGGAAGGTTTAGATATAAATGCAGTGGATCTTGCAGATGGATGCTTGATAATTTATTGTCCTAATTATTACATCACTAAACTATAGAGTTGAGTTTAGCCTCTCAAAATGAATTGCCATCATAGTAAGCCTGACTGTTATCTGTTGATTGCAATGTTTATACCATTTGATTAAGTAACCACTGCCAGAATTTGATAATTAATTAAATTAAACATTAAAAAGTTTACTTGAGGAATTTCCAAAATACCAGGTCTTAGTTAGATTTATTTGCAATGAAATGGACTAATGCTGCAAGCCTTAGATAATATGTATTTTATCATGCATTTTATATGCATCTCAAATTATATCAAGTGAGTTTGGGCTGCTTATACTCTATATTATCACGACATTGATTAACATGAATCTGCTACCATTCTCTCCACGGGTCTGGTCGAGGTACTTCTGCTTTAGCACGACTCGTGGGTCGAGGAAAGGAGGGAAGGGCACGCCGGTTATGATGACGGCTCTGCCGTTGATGTCTGCAAAGTCGAGCCCTTCGGAAACTTTGCCACGGACGACGGCCATAAAGCACGCTCCGCTTCCTGCCTGGCGCACCTTGGCGTAGTACCCCGACATAGTCTCGTTGAAACCTGCCTTGCCCTGCGGCTCCACAAAGATCTCCTGCGGCATAACGAAATGACAGACATTGTCAGGGCCGTTACCTGGGCTCATGAAGGTGCTGATTCGTATTGCCTTAGAATGGCTGTCTTACCTTGATGTTGTTGATTTGTGACCAGATACCTGCATGCTGCCAATCTTCCTGGCACTTGCGCATGATCGGATATGACGAGAAGAATACCAGGACTCCATGCGGGATCACCCGGCACAGGTTTAGGATTGTGCGGCCAAGTGAAGAAATGTATGCAGGATCGCTCCTAGACCGATAAAGATAGTCATTTGCCCGGATTGAAAACAGAGACACCAGAGAAACATTTTTAGAGTATTATAGAGTACACTTACCTTGACTTAAAGGCCGAAGAGAGAGGGAAGTTGTCAGGACCGTTGCCAATGACACCGACGCAGATCTACAACAAAAAAATAAACTTCGGTATCACGATTTGGGCACAATTCACAAGGATTTGTGCAGCAACACTTCTTGACAACATGGCTTGTTAGTAAAAGAAGTTTTCTCTCCACAAGAAAAAAGATAATCAACAGAATCAAAGGTTTATCGAGCACGCTTTGTCGCCAAACAAAACCATCTTACGCTGCTACTGTTATAAGCAGAGAGACTTGCCTGATTTTGCCGTATAACATGCGGGTTCTCTAGCTGTACCCCGATGGGAATCCCGAGTTCAGAAATGAGCGGAGGTAGAGGTGACAATGTTCCACTTGTCAAGATCACGCAGCGGAGGCCTTGCTCCAACAGCTGCTGCATTCTGAGGGGAGAAACAAGTTGCTTGCTTGGCATTCAAAGAAGAGAGGTATAAATATATTTATATATATGTGTTTTCACTAGATGTGTTTCTATGTATTGTTTTTGTTATATTTTTAACATCACCTATCAGCTCACTCAGTCAATCCCAGTTTACAAGCAAACGTGGATAAATGAACAACGTACCCAAATCCAGGGCTGAAGCACCAGTAATTGAGAATTCTGCCTGCATTTTTGGCAGCACTTGCGGGCGCTGCACCCCACGAATCACTTTTGCCAACTTTCTTGCCTACTTCCATAGATACGTGAACCTATCACAAAGTTAAAAGCATGGTATAAAATATGTTGGTGTTGGCAGAACAGCATGAAGTTCATAAATTCATCTTGTCAAAATAAATAAATGCTAAAAATTAGGGTATTTCATTTTTAAACCATAGAACAGTCAAGTAACGTTAAATATGCACAGGAATGTTCCGATTTATTTTTATTCAGTGTTAGATTGCTAAGCAATCTAATCTTACTAGCAATTGGATATTGCTAGCTACCTTGTAGCAGCGGTTAATGTTCTCGATGTGAGCCTTAGTCTGCTGTTCTCCAGGAAATGCCACCTTCAGAAGGTCGGTAAACTTCTGCAGCCCGGAGCCTTTTCGTTGGAACGGAGAAGCACTCGTGGTGGACAGAAACTGCACCAACTTGTCAATCAGCTCAAGGACCACGGTCTTCTTCGAGTAAGTCAGCTGCAGAGAGGTAAAGATAATTACGTCTCAACTGAGCAATGAGTAGAGCGTTGCTTCTGTTTTCCCACATTATTCGTATGAAGATATTTGATCACTGCAACGACCTAGATTGATCAAACTTCTTCATTAGAAAGAACTGAGAAGCTGTTTCTATGACCAAGTATCTTCATCTGTGTTCAGCTCAAAGTGGTGAAGACACTTACCCCTGCAGTTGCAAGCACCTCAAAGATAAAGCCTCCGGGATGCACGGTGCCCTCATTGCCGATGCCTACCGGAATATTGTCCACTGCCTTCTCTAACTCGAGGAAGAATGTCTTGAGCAGTGTCAGCTCCTCAGGTCCAAAGTCTTTAGCTTCGGACAGCGAGCTTTGCACGAAGCCTTGCTCTGGAGTGTCATCTGCTATGGACCTCATCACCTGCCGTCACAGACGATCAAGTCATCACGACAAGAACAAGCTTTGCAAATGGTAAGTGGTTGTTGACAAAATTTTTGCAAGTCATGAAAGATCGGTAAATTAAAATCACATTAGAATTTAAAATGAGAATTTATTCATGTAGGCAACATCTTGGTTGCTCAGAAACCTGTCAATTTGTGAAAACTGCCATATGTTTGTTTCGTTTTTTACCTGTGTTACTTCATCAATGCAAAGTGCAATGTCGGTGCTTTTAATTTGAAGGGAAGCTGATTCTTCACACATCTTTTCGATGTTGTGTGCCTCATCAAGGATCACCACATTGTTCTGTACAGTAGAAAAAGAAAGATAAGAAGGTGACCGAGTAGTAAGATCGTCTGGGCAGCCTGCCCAACATGCCTAACATGCCCAGCATAGAACCTATGCCGGTTCAATGAGAGTTTTTTTAGATTTTATAATATTTTCATTGATAACTCCAACCAGGGTAGGAATATATTTTTCAAAAGGTTTGCAAAATCTCATCTCAAATACTTGCTGTCTCAAAACTGGCTGTGAAAATAAAAATTACTTGCCAAAAGTTCGATGCCCTGAGCTCGCCTAGTTTTAGGATCCAGCAAATAGTTGTATGGTGTGAAAATGATGTCAGCTCTTGTCTTCATGTCCTTTGCGACATAGTAGGGACAGCAACGGAGTTTTCGGCCGGCCTGTACCAAGTCCTCAATGTCGAGGATTCCTTCCGAGTTGAAAATCGGATCCTCTTTCTTTACATCTGTATTGTTATAGAAGCTGCATGTCCGTGCATTCACGTGCATCCGACACAGTTGTACCTGGAAATGCAGGGGAGAATGAATAAGTTTGAAAAGAATCGGAATTAAAATTCATGAGCCACAGTGTTGCTTTTTGTTTGCCACAGGTAAAATAAAATTACTAAAAGAGGATAAAATGCTTAGATGTGTAATGTTTGACTACCTTGATTGCATTGGATGACTCGTTAGATACTTCAGGATGGATACAAAGCTGGTCTCTCGATCCAAGAACAGTTACTCTAACATGATTGTAGGTTGTTCTTTTCAATTCCTGTATTGCTTGACTAAGCTGTGCATGGGTTCTGCTGGCGTAGATGATCTTTGGCATTCCTATGTCAATCAAACAAATCAGCAAATAAACTAGCAGGTTTCAAGTAATCCTTTTCCTTTTAAGCCTTTTCAAGTAACCATTGAGACAACTGACACAACTGCAAATTGCAGTTTTTTCTAGGAAAAAATGAAATAAATGAAATGAAATAAATGAAATAAATTTTACCCCAAGTTCCTCCTTTCTCGTTGTCCTTCATTACACCAACCCCCATTTGCAGTTTGTTCTGTAAGCCATTTATCATTTCTAAGTTGCCGTCTGCCATCACGCTGATCTGCATGTGGGCTTTCTTCACCAATAACCAGCCTAGTGATGAGCATAATAAGCTGAGAGTTTTGCCAGTCCCAGTGGGGGATTCGAGCAATCCATTGCAACTCTAAGAACACAAATATGGGTTAGAATTATACAAATTAAAACTGTAACTCACCCAAGTTGTATAAACTACCAAAATACCTTTTGCAGACATTCTATGACCTTCTCCATGTATGTCCGTTGGACAGGATAAGGTTCGAAGGGGAAGCTCACAGGTATACCATTGATCATAAGTTCAGTCATTTTCTTGCATCTAAGGTTCGGGATAGTACCCCGACACGATCAACAGGTTTCCAAAATTTCCAACACGTAAATACACGAGATACACAGAAAACTCCACATGGGCTTATGGCGGAATGTCAGATATCCGCGCGTAAAATCCTAAGAATTACAAAAATGCTAAAAATATGGGACCAACAGTAGAAAAACAAAGTAAATAGAAAACGCTTTCTCGGATTTTTTTTCATGAATATTTTTAGTCAATAGTACTCTAAAATTGTGAGAAAAATTTCAATATTTGGTATTTGATTTTCAAAACTTTAATCAGCTGGTTGTCATGCCTGTATGTCAGAAAAACATGGCGGCCACTTGATACGTTTACGTGAGATCCTCTGTAAGAAGAACATTTTTAATAGAATCTGGTATACTTCTTACTAATTTTACTAAAGTGACACTGTAATTCAAAATTTGGTTATCATGGGTAAGAAGGGCAAAGACCAACGCACGAAGAACAATGCTAGGGTGAGTAGGTTTCATGTCAACCAGTAGGTTACTTGTCAACCTGTAACCAAAGAATAAAAATAGTATTTTCTATGATAGTATATAGTATTCTATGCTGCAACACTGGAACATTGCTGGTTCCTTTATTAGGCATAACTCGAAAACTTTGCTGTCGAGTCTCGAAGGTTGACGGAGATATGGGGAACCACTCCCTAAATAACAAAATTGCAAGGCTTTTACAATTAAATATTTTTCATTTATAGCCATCCAACAGTGGCCGTAGCGCAGAATTACTCGGTAATTCACAATTCTTCGGGTTTTCTGCTGGCAAAGACACCTCAATTGGCTTTGTAACTGAGGAGATTGATTCGTCAGTCGATCCAAACTTTTCTCTGCTGCTCAAAAAGATGACTAAAAAAGATGCCACCACCAAACTGAAAGCACTTCAAGAGTTCTCAGAGCTTGTTAAAGCAAGTGAAGTAGATGCACTGAAAGCTGTACTTCCATTCTGGCCTAGGTGAGGTAACCTTGGTTTGCATGGCTTTTCCATTTGAAAAGCATAAGCACTCATTTTAAATTGTGTGCAGAAGATTGAAAGAATTATAAAATATTCTGACTGTTGTAGAGCTTTTTGCACACTGGCGAGTGATGCTGATCATCGTGTTCGAGAAGCTGTGCACCAAACTCAAGGGCATGTGGTGACCAAGGCAGGCCGGAATATTGCTCCTCATCTCAAACAAATTGTGAGTGGTGCCTTGAATGAAGGCTATAGTTACATATTCCATAAGCTGTTAATTGCTCCTAGAGGGTTTATTATTTCAATTGCCTGTGAGGTGCCCTTGAATGAGACACTGTTTCCTAATTAAAATATTTAATTATATATAAAAATGATCTAGACTGGTCAACCTGATAGACATAACGCTAATTAAAAAAATAACTTTAAATGCAAAATACCAAAATACCAATAAACATACATTTTTTGACAATAAACATACAATAGATGTGTGCCTTGACCTCAACATACCTTTGTCTTGGCTGCTTGTAGATCGCTGCATGGTTTGTTGGGCAATGCGACGGCCATGCTCCAGCGGCGTCGGCGGCTCGCGCATCACTTGGTGCTGCGTTTCCTGGACATAAGATGGCTGATGCACTCGCGTTCTGCCAGCTTGAGATTCTGGCCTTCCTTGCAGCCAGTCTATCTGCTCCACCCCCACCAAAGTAAGCCTGCCAGGATTGTAATATATCAGCATGTTGCTAGCCGGACTCATGTTGTTTCATCCACGTACATAGATGTAGAAGACTAGAATCGTTGAGTATATACTCAACACTCTGGGATACACTCAACGCTTCAATAAAGTGCATATATATACGTATTATTTATTTGTAAAAATTGGTTTGTTTTATCTCTGCTATAAAATTCGGAAATTTGTCAACAGTATGAAGTTTTAGGATGAAATCTTATTTAAATTGCAAACGCTTGCAATGCAAAATCGTCTCAAAAAGCCAGTGTCCAGATAGCTCTATGGTTCAGAGCAACACCCGCAAAAGGTGGAGATCGGGGTTCGAGTCCGCGTTTGGGCATCAATTTTTGAGACGTTTATAGTGTTGTTAATAATAAAAAAAATACCCCGCGCATTGCAAGCGTTTGCAATTTAAATAAGATTTCATCCTACTACAGCAACGAATCCAACGTCAAATTGGAGTTATTCGAGTTTGACATGTTGTGACGTGATATAGCGTCACTAGAATCAGAGTGACTGTGAGTATTTGCAGCCTCGTGGTTCTACTCCTTGGAGATCCGTCATTCTCATCAAATACACTAAAATTGTCTCAAAAAGCCAGTGTCCAGATAGCTCAATGGTTCAGAGCAACACCCGCGAAAGGTGGAGATCGGGGTTCGAGTCCGCGTTTGGGCATCAATTTTTGAGACGGTTATAGTGTTGTTAATAATTAAAAAAAAAACAAAAAAAATGAAGTTTATCCAATAAAATACTATTTAGTTTTGTCTTAAACCATAAAATAGATCATTATTTGTAGGTATCATGTAATAAATCATGTAATTTTAATTTATTATTGGGGCTAAAAGTACTTTATTAAAACGCCACGCATAGTAGGTGGATAAAATTAAGTGGTAGGTTATCGCGCTTCAAAATATGATTTTTTTTAATTGAAAAGTGTAAACCTTGAAAGTTCTTTTTAAAACGCAGTAATGTTATCATAGAAATATCATGCCCCTTAAACTCAGTGATAAGAACAGCTGCAATTTAAGCCTGACAACAATGGTCAAATATCCTGCTTAGATAAACAATAAACATCTCTTCAAGAATGTTATAAGCTGATATAAGTCTTATGACAAATGGTGACTCATTTTTGTGCAGTAAAATAACAATGATGTGATCCCACCAATCAATGTCCCAAGCTCCACCTTTCAGTATTGATTACACCATGCCTGGCACGTTTCCAGGAGCGAGGATGGTGACGCTATAGCGTTGTACCATCGTCGCTTATCGTCCAGCCTGCAGGGCTATGCGCTCTACTTGCGTACGCTACCATCCAACAAGCTGGAATTGGCGATAGATGCCAATCGAGACATCATTGCCAGCAAGTCGTTCAAGAAGCTCGCTAAGTTCGCTGTTCCGCAGGTAACTTACTTATTACCGGCTGAGTTTCTTATAAGGTGCGATGTATTCTACTAGAGTACCTGACACTCGTGTGAATGAGGTAATGGAAATAAGGTCATTCAGATATCAGTGAATACATTTCAGTATCCATTTTGTAATGGACACTTAACTGGCTAAAGTTAAGAATTGCCAGGATGCCAATATTTTTGTTGTTTTTTTTACCAAATTCCGAGTAAATACCTTAAAAATACTAGTTGACTTATTATTTTTTTAAATTGATTATTATTTTTCATCCATTTATTACAACTGGTAGAAAATATTTATTTTGATACTTGATTAGGTACCCCAAATCATTTTTCGTCTTCTTCATGCTAGTCAGGAAGCAGAAATCCAATATTTAAAAGGTCTTGAGCGGGAGAGTACAAGCAGGCAACACCCCTCGTTTTGTTCAGTAGGATGTCCTGAACCACTTTAGGCTGGTTGCAAAGCTGGGAAATTTCTGTGATGCCCGGAATGTGTGGTCAAAGGGGGCGCGTGTGCCCCAGCAATTGAGAGCATATATCTTCTAAACCAAATGTGGCACGACCAATATTTTTTTCCCCTGCAGATCTGCAAGTGCTAATACGAGTTGCAAACTCAAACATTTCCCATTTAAATTTCGTCTATTGTTTGACCAACAATGTCTTGGACGACTCTGTGCAGGTCTGTGCTGCATGGTTCACGGCGGTGGCTGCTTTGTGCTGCGCGTTGCCTGCGCTGGCAACAGAGCAGGTGTCCGCATTGTCAGCAGCGCTGATTGCACTGGATGAACGAGATTCTGCAGCGTTGGCATCTGCCTGGGAGGCAGCGCTCTGTCTCGCATGTGCAGTGCCGGTAAGTGAAGGGCGAGCGCTGGTGGACGGATGTGGTACTGATGCAGGAATCCTATGTGCTATTATTATTATTATTTATTTATTTATCAGCAACAGAATACATAAAAATTCCACAAGTGTGATATAATGGTGGCACATACTGCATGTAGTTTGAATTAAAACGTTTAGGACCAAGGCATTTGCGAATAAGCAATATGTTATTCACAAAAAAGTAATTATTTGAGTATTACATTTAAAAATGGTTATGATGAGTAGGTACACAACTTGGGAAACGGTAACAGGTTAGTGGAAGCCAACTATATACAAGGCTGGCATAATAATTTTAATGCAGGAGAGTTCTTTCTTTGCCTTTCTAAGTTTATGTCAATTGCAGAAAACTAACGGAGAGCTATGTAAAAAACCGTGTCAACTAAGGAAGGTTAAGAAGAAAACGTCGGTGTAATTAGACTAGTGCCACAGGGCCTGTTGTCAAAACTCTTTGTCTTTAAACATCTGATGGAAATGCAGTTCATCAAAGTTGAAATGCTGATTGTGAAAGAATTTGAGTTTCCTTCTTACCTCTCCCTCAGTTCTTACTCAAGAATTTTAACACTTTGGTCTTTTTAAAAGACAATATGGAATGCTCATTACTTAATGCACCCTAATTGTGTTTTATACAAAACCATGCTCTGTTTTGTCATAGGATTGCTGGAGCCAGGTGAACCTAGAGAAAGCAGTGCTGCCCAAACTGTGGCATGTCTTGCGCGAGGGTTGCTACGGCAATGCCGGTACCATTTTGCCAAGCCTGCTTCCTCTTATCAGCAAGATACCTGTTGTTGACGACGTTGCTAAGGGGGTCTTCTATGACAAGCTGTTTGACAGCCTGCGAACAGGGTTGGTATTTGCATAAATAAATTATGAACTGCTTGTGTATAACTTATAAGAACTATGAATTTGAGAGAGGAAAGAGAAATACCCACCTTACTGAGGTAGAAATTGCCGATTGAGAACGATGAAGAGAGGCAATTCGACATTTTGGCTTCTGTTGTCTTCAAATTCCTCTCTTTATCTATTGCAATCTGCCATTTCTGTCTTGGTAAGTTTTGTTTCGTTCTTTTCTCTTCCTCAGTTTGCTCTCAAGCCTTTTGGCACTTGTACCTTCAAATTAGAACTACTTGTTGCATTTCTCTATCTGTTTTAAAGTTGCTATCCCCTATAACTGGAAAACCAAATTTAATTGAAGAAAAGTAGTTCGTAAAACAAATATTTATTTTATTTTTTATTTATTTATTGGTCTTGTTTACATGAGGCGAAGTTTGGGTTACCCCAGTAATTAGTAATTACACTGCTTTGGTTAAGCATTTTAGGACTACGATATCAGTTAAAAAAATCTGTCAGTTGTTAAAGTCAACTAGTATCATGAGATTTTCTGCCTTAGAAAAGTGTTATGCCCCTTGGCTCTCATGAAAAAGCCCCAAGTCACTCAATTCTAATAAGAAATCGTCACTTGTACCTAAATTAAGTTCCTTCACAGAGGGGAAACATTTCCTTTGAGTGACTTGTGCTAACCGTGCACCATGCCATGAAGGTCTCAGTGTCGTGGTGTGCTGGCGTCGCGTGGGGAGACGTCAGCTGTGGTTCGCTGCTACCTCGAGTGCCTTGGCTTCTGTTTGATGTGCGCACAGAACGACACTGCTCTCTGCACACGTCTCATACACTCGCACGTGAGTCTTGTCACTTGGAAGAGATGGCAGTACTTGATATTTAAATCGTCTGAAAGTCTGTTTTATAATTTGGCTGAGGGTGAAAACCATTTAAAAAAAAAAGGTTTTATTGACGTGACATTTCAGATTGTTATGTGAACTTTTCCAGAATAGAAAATACTAATAGAACATTAGAGTTGAAGGTATGTTTAGTTGAGTCAAAACTAGAGGGAAATTGATTTTGCATTGTTAACTCTTTCACTATACTTATGGGAATGCTAAGATATAGATAAGGAGGTTCAATTCAGTTCTGACATGAGTAGTTAGATACTTACAAGATCAAAACATTCAAAGGGCTTAAGGATCTAGATCCCTGGCAAGGCTTTTGCTTTTCGAGATTTTGATTGACAGGGTGTGTAAGATTTAAGCTCAAAGGGGCTGAACTTTTTGCTTGTCACGTGACTGCAAATCGTGATATCATTGGTTGTAAATTCCTCAAGCAAGTTATTTACTCCACGCGGAGTAAACATGTATTCGATTTTGATTTTGATTTTGTAAAAAATCGAAAAATCTTATAAAACCAATAACTCTTTCATTTTTTAGCTTAGAAAGTTGTACATAGTCTCAATCGACGCGGATTTATGAGAAATATATTTTAAGTAGTAATAATGTGGGATACTTAGTTAAGGGTAGTCGTAAAATACTAAAACTAGTTTAAAAAAGCGAAAACCCTTGTAATACCGCACTATGTATAGATTAAAAAAAAAAAAAACAGCCAAAAAAATGAATAAATCATACTAGTGTGAAGCCTGAAGTGTTGGCTAAAAATTTGCCGCTGGTCGCCTTGTGAGACGTGAACTTCGTAGCATCGTTTTTGCAAAACCCTGAGTGCGGTGGCATAGGCGGCGTCCCCATGTTAGCGCGCCCTAAGGCACAGGCAAATGCTACCTGTTACCAAACAGACCTTTTCGAGCAAACAAACACAACAAAATAAAATAAATTAAACCTATTTCTCATTTGTCTTTTATTGTACTTTTTATTTTGTTATTCCAAAAACAATTTTTAAATGAGCGTAGCGATATTTATGGTATGTGAAACTAACGAACCAGCACAAAGAGCATACAAAGTTAAAAATTGACATCAATTTGCAAAAAAAAAAAACACTATCACTAACATGTCTGTACAACGTACTGTCAAGTGTCATTCGGCCGCCGTAACTAAAAACACTCCTTCACTTCGACGACGAATTCGACGGACTATCCGTGTCCACGGGACGGTTTGCTTTAGAAGCATGCTTCTTAGCAGCTTTTATTTTTCTACCTAAGTGTGCGTATCACCTAAATGACCTTTACCAAGATAAACTGTGCTCAGCAGCAGGTACACAAACCCTAACAAGTAACAAGCCGTCTCACAAGCCAGAGCAAGAGATTGACAGCAGGAGGCGGGGCTTAGAATCTGAAAGATAAGTTGCCTATCTCGCACAACACAGGGGCTGCGAGCAGTGCCAAAATATCGAAAATGTAAAGTTTATTTTTGACTGTTTTTACGGCAAGGCTGTTCAAGATAGACCATATTAACCAGCGGCAATATTGTAGCTAAAGGATGAAATTTAGTCCGTAGCTTGGCCGATTTTTCAATTTCCTTTTCGTTTATATTTGTTAAAGACCGCAAAACTACCAAATATTCCACTTTTTAACTTGATTAACGCCCCTGCTTGCCAAAAAACTCCAAAATTGACCTCGCTACAGACCTTCCTCAGTCCTTTATTAACACCTTTCTTTTTACCATGTGAGGCTATCTCTTACGGTTTAGTCACAAAAACGGTCAAAAAATAGGTCTGCTATAGTAGATTGTCTAGGGGGTGATCTAGGGCCTTAAAATTGGAGTTTTGTAGTTCTCGTCGGAACCTGTAAAGTAAAGAATTTCATTTTTTTGCACCTCAACTAAGTACCTACCAAAATGTATGTACCAAGCCTTCCCTACAACTTTTGGTTTACCCTCCAGCTTGGCACCCTTGTGTCTTCGACGCTGACTTCGGAGCCCGCAGGTGCTCTGGTTTCCGCACTGGCCCCTGCTCTTTCAGCGCTGGTCTCTGGCTGGGAGGCGGCTGGCCGTTCAGCCTGGGCTGAGGCTGCGCTGGCTGCCCTTGCCTCCACAGCAATTCCTGCTCCGAATTGGGCCCTAGCTCGCCAGGTGGACCTCTGTTTGGCCATGCTGGCACCGGTGCAAAAGCCTGCCAAGGGGTGCCGTGTGCGTTTTCAGCGTGAGTACACTCACGCCTTGCCGCTGGCGCTCCTTTTACTAGCTAAACTAACATTTTTGTTAAAGAATTGGGGAAATGGAGAGTTGATAGAAATTAGCATGGGATATTAGGTAATAGGAAATTGTCAAGATCAATGCTCAAGCTAATGAATGTCAACGTCAAGCTCATTTTTCTCGTATGGATATTCCCAAGGCATAGTTTGCAAGACTAGGCTGAATGTAAGGTAAAATGATCAACGGACTGCCATTGATTTTCCAGCTATTTTCTAATTTGAGAGGGAACACTAAAACTGAGCTCCAGTTGACGTGAAACTCTTTCCTACGTAGGTGATAATGACGAGCCTGTGTCTGCGATGCCGGTGACTCCTTTACGCAGCTCAAAGGGTCTGTGCACGCTATCTTGCGCTGTGGCGGGCGTGCTGGTTGACGTGACACGAGCTGAGCAGTCGCCGCGTGCGCTCCCGCATCTTGCCCGGCTCGTAGCTGTCGCCGGAAAGCCGCTGGCTGAATCGTTGCACTTAGCTCAACTCAAGGTAAACAAAGGATTTCGGCACCTCATGACAACTTTTGTAAGCCTAAGCTACAGAATGAGGCTTTTAAATGAATTAATATGGCCAGTAAAATGCTTTGAGGTTTTTGTCTTTGTGGATAAGTCATGTAATCATGATTTTCAGAAGTATACTTTATATTATTTATTTTGTTCAGGTCGGTAGTTTACTTGATTAAATAATTCCTGGTATTTCTCTCCAAATAAAATTTTGTATGCCACAACAAAAAAATGTATTTCTAAAAATCATTGGCTCTGTATTCTAGCTTTTATAAAAAGAATAAAATAAAGTTAAATTCACAAAAAATAAACATCATACTGCAGTTCTGAACTACTCAGTCATAATCATAGTTCAGCAACTTTCTGAGTCGGCAAATTAAGACCTTCGAATTACGAAGATTTACTCAGATTTCATCTGTTATTATAAAGTGTCTCTTTGCTAGACACAGGTGAAATAGAAACTCAAAGTGTAATCCCCATTTGTCATCTCGTGCATTTTTCAGCCTTGAACCTAGCCAGTATGCCACTTAGTTAGAAGATGCATTCACAGATGCCCCTACTCTGAAACACCTCCAAGACAACCTCCAACTCAGAGTATCATTTACTTTTTTACTTTTTTACTTTGCAGTCACCCCTGCAAATGACATCAGCCGCTACACAAAGTCAAGAAGTAGAATCGCAAATTGAACAAAAAGAACAGGAACAACTGACGGCTTCGACAAACTCGGCAAACACAACATTTTCATCGCCCACACTTTCAAAAAAGTTAACGGCGGATGAGGCTGACGCTGCACACACACAAACTGTGCAACAACCTGAGCCTGCGCGGGAACGGGCTCCGCTGTCACTACTGGTCTGTGCATGGCTTCGCGAAGCGTCCACGCAAGGTGCTGCCGCCATAGCAGTAGCACTCGCTCTGCTGCCACATTTGGCAGAAAATGAGCACTGCTTGGTGGTGCAAGCACTGGAGGAGGTTTGTCTTGGTTGCTTGGATTCTCACTCTTGCCATGTTTTGTTGTGTTAGACATTAATTTCACCGAAGTAGAATGCATTGCCTACTAATATTTATTAGATTAGATTATTTATTGAGATAAAAAAAAAATTTATAAACATATATCAACAACAGAGGTATGTTTGGTATCACACATCCAAAAGCTTTTCAAATATTGTGGAACTATTAACCTATAAACGTGAATTAATTTGAAAGTAATTCATAGTCCATATCAACCCATAGAGTTTTAGCCAGGAGGCTGTCATCCAAGTTTCATTACCCTAATAAAATAGTAGTGCCTAATCTTTGCTTCTTGAAAAGACTTTGATCAGCTCCCCTATCTTCAGGTAATGCCTTTGAATTTGTTTCAACTCTGGTAGCTTTTGAATCACTTCCACCCTCTATATCGACAGCTTCTGCCCGGTCCGTTGGCTGCTTCCTGCCTATCTGCGGCGGCCTTGCATTGCCGGGACGTCCGGACCTCGCAGGTTTTGCGAGGACAGCTAGCCTGCACGGCCCTGCGCCGAATGTTGCACTCTGTTTGCGCCGGGACAGAGTCCGCTGAAGAGCTTGATGCTGTGCAGGCGTGCATCGGTGCCAGAGATGACCTCGGAGGTGAGTGAAGGGTGATTGGAATTTTGGTAGACCAGTGGTGAACATTGATGTGGAAAGCTAGTTAGTATTACATTACAAATGCTTGAAATTAGATCTGCTTAGCTTTTCTATCAAATGCAGGGTTGTGCAGTCAGGGTATGCTAGGTAAGCGACGCATGCCCACTCGAATTGCCCCTCGACCTATTTTTATTGTGTAATTCGGTATTCCTAAAATATTTGGCCGTTTCGCTGTTTCAAAAACCGAGTTGATGTTTTCAGTTTCTTTGCAGCAAATGTTTTCGCGTGACATCACTTCGCTTTGTGGTCCCAACGTTAAGAGTACTCACTCACCGTTGGGTCTCAGCTATAACCGCAAAATGAAGTGTGCACTAACGTACCGTAGCATTTTCAGTATAGGCAGGCACAGTTGGGGAAGGATCTTTTTTTAGTGATCTTCAAACTGATCGCGATCTTTTTTGTATTTCACAATCTTTTTATTCGATTGCAATCAGATTTTCCACGATGTTTTTAAAAGATCGTTTTAAAAGATCAAGATCGTTTGCACAGTAGTTTTTTTTCTGGTGTTTGTTGTTGTACAACACTTGACAATTGAAACTTGAATGTGGCATATGGAAATATTTTCCATAGCTTTCAGTTTCACAACTTCAAAGACTTGACTTCGAAGACTTGAAAGCGTTTCCAGGATTCTAAACGGTATTAGTATTAATTTTATTAGTTTTGTTGATGTGTGCAAATGCTGCCTAGGATGTCCGCCGTGCCTGTCTCCGACTACAGCTTTTCTGAAATTGGGTCATTGAGATTCGAGGCCCTTTTCTGCCATGTTCCACTGACCACTGTCCGTTGTAGACAACATGCAAGGCATTTTGTTCGTGTTAAGCGTTTACAGGCTGTTCATTTTCTTCTTGTATTCTTGCATATAAGGAATAGTCCTTGTCGCATTGTGTTCCTACTATTTCTATGTTAAAATTGCATTTCCCAGTACCTTTAGGTGCTAAAAAATATGTTATTTCCAGATATAACATGATTTTTTTTCAAAAACAATCTTTTAAATGAACTCAATCTTTTATTGAAAAGAATTTGAATTTGATCTAAAAAAAAAACAATCGCGAACTTCGATCTTTTTAAAAGATTGATTTCAAAACGATCTCCCCCAACTATGTAGGCGGGGATGGGGAAAGCTTGTTTCTCACTGGGCTTCAGCTTTGGTAGCCTAAATGACGTCAACAAAGCAAGTCGCCGAGCCATTCTGCTCGACTCGCCTCTTGGCACTTGTCATGTCATGATGTCGCTGTAGACAAGAATGAGCTGCAAAAGTACGATCACTTGGGATTGTACTGTATTTTCATCTTTATTTGTACAGTTTTGATTCAGAAAAGAAATTTAACAATACATCAATACTGACATGTGATTGTGGCGCAATATTAAATATTGTAAGTTATGAAACAAATAATCACAATTGAACGATAAGAGTATGTATATTCTAAGCTATGCCACCAGCAGGCTAGTTGACACTCAATATATTTTAAAAGTAACCTGATCAATTGATAAACATGCATTAATACTTTCAGTCGTAATTATTTAATTGTTGAGGTTTATTAAAAAGGACGGTCGCAATACGCCATTGGGTGGCACCTTGAGTTACCATGTTTTGCCGACTCGCTTTCTCAGCAGAAAGCTCAGCATTAGTGCTGGCTCTCTGACTATACCTTTAGCCATAGCGCTTTTACTGTTTTAAAAAATCCGCCATCGAGGAAAAAATGAAAAATATGAGCATACCCACGTCCTCGCTCCACTGCCCCTGACCAAATTTCACTCCAATTAGACAGAAAGAATCAAACTTGCCTATTGTCACCCAGCTGACTGTATTGCTGGTGGTAAACAAGGGTGAGCAAGAGAGAAAAAACTAAAAATAAGACATTTTTTACCAAACATGTGTGGGAGAAAAGAAAAAGTTTTACTCCGCCAAACTAAAACTAACATTCTTTATGGTTATTAAATGGCAATGCTCAAGATAATCTCTTTCATTGAGCTGAAAAAAAATTTCTGTTATTTATTGTGACAAAACAGCTCAATGACACATTTTCTCTCTTTACACAGCTGCTGTCCTGCCCATTGAAACACTGTGCGAGTTCGGCGCCATCGCCGCTGCTTCGACTACTGATCAGTCTGTTGCTGACACAGCGCAGAGCCTGCTGGCGCAGCTTTCAGAGGCGTCGCTGGACAATCGACTGCTGCCACCGCTGCTGTCAGCATGTCTCTTGCGGCCTTCTCCACCCTCGACATGGCAGGCCCTCGCTGACGGTGCCCAGCGCTGTGCTGCAGATGACAATGCGATGGCACGTCTTGTGGGGTGGGCGAGCACTGAGTTGCAGCTTCCGCTAGACTCGCTGTGAGTGGCTCAGGCTGTAGATGATGTGTGGTTTTTATTTTGCTGCCTTCCGAGTTCATAAATTTTTTTTTTTTTTTAAAAGCCCTTACTGCTCTTAAGCTGTACAAGTCTTCTCTGGAAGACCTGGGGTTTGGAAAGTGGCTGTGCTTAGGTCTTTTGCCTGGTTTAATTTAAATTTAAACAGGGAATCACTTAATTTACTGACTGCCGTCTTCCTTTTAAAGAAATTAAACTCGAGGGCACCTTTTCTTTCAGAGCGCTGCCCGATCTCCCTCGCTACGCTGAAATTGCATGGTTAGTTTCCGGGCGGTCACAAGCTGGTGTAGACTCATTGCTCAATCGACTAGTTGGCAGGCTAAAGCCAATAGAAGCCCGCCTTGCTCCTCTCGGAGTTCCACAGAGCATTGGCCTTGGTCTGACCCAGTCTGAATGTGAAGGCTTGGATAGAAGACTGGAAGGATTATCACTTGCCCGATGCCTTGAGGTGTACCTGAATCACTCCCTCTTCGTTGTCTGCTTGGTCCAGAAGATGCTCCCTGAAGGGATTCAGCCAATCAAACCAACTGAAGAAGAAGATAAGGAACAGATCATGGAAGAATTTGATGAACTAGATATCGATAATAGTGAACAGACAAAAGATCTTAAAAGTGGGCTACTGACCGATGAAGTAATTGGTGAACAATTTTTGCAAGCTTGTGAAAATGAGCCAGTTGTCTCTGAAAGTCAAATGGAGAAGGTGTTGAATTGTGAAAATGATGTGAAACCTAGCGATGAAAAGGAGAGGGTCCTGCCATCTCTCGGGGACAGGGATGGTACCCAAGCAGGAGACATAGAAAAAGCCGGTGATTTTGGGCAGATTCCTGATGTTGGTGTGCACTTGCTTCGAGCCCAAGCATGCGCGGCACTTTGTCACACGCTTACGACTGTATACGCTACTGTAAGTCATTGTTTCAGTTCTTTACTTCTCTTTGGTCTCCCTATTTGTAAAATATTTCAATTGTAATGCCGGTGAGTTTCCTTGAAGCTATTCAACTACAAATTGAGACTAATACATGGCATTTTCCATTTAATTGCATTGCCTCTCTTGCCAAGTGGTGCTAACCATGGGGTGGTTCTGCTTGCAGTCGGTTTACACCGCTACACTGGCACCAAAAATCCAGCGCTACCAACATGAGTTTCAGCGCTTGGTGCTTAGCGTGCCGCCAGAGCAGGCTGACCGTGTTCTCACTGCCTACGCGCTCATGTGAGTTCTGCTTAGGAAGGAAACTTTTACCGAAAAGTGACAACACTGGGGAACCTCTGTTTTCTCTGGGTGTTGCATAACATTTCATACAAAATTTAGCACTTAATTTTACTAGATGAGAGAGTTAGTTTCCTTCTTATGTTACAAGCTAGTGATATGCTCTATTCTAGATTAAAACATAACATCACTTAAAAAAGATAAAACTTATTATTTGTGAGACCTTTCCTTATAAAGTAAGTACCTGGTCTAAAATCACTAGAGTTAATGCATTTTAAGAAGCTGTAGCTGTTTCACACTGCGTGCAACTTACTGCATTTAGGACACAGCAAAGAGATTTGATTTGGAGTTGTTTGCCATCATTAGGTAAGATAAGGCTAGAAACCACAGTTAAAATTCAGGAAAATCAGTAGCTCAAGAGCCTGCACCACAGCTGTTACCCTAAAATCATTTATTGGAAAAATAGATTTATTTCCATTGTGACGCTTGGTCATCATCATGTGATTTTGATGCTACTTGAAATGTGCTTCAAATTTTGATGCTAATGCACTTTCATGTGTAGTTTTAGTCTTTCTTTGCACATAAAAAAAAAGTATAGATAATAATTTAAACCCTATTTTAAGGGTTAAAGACAATGAAGTCTCAAGAATATAAAAATCCAAGTCTCCACATTCCTTGCACAGGCCCGTGTCTTTGCCCCGCGGATGCCTGGAGGAGGAACGAATCACTGCGGCCCACGCCGCCTCCGTAGTCTTAGCGGCTTGTGCCGGTGCCGAAACCGCCACCCAAGAAAACCTTGCGGAGTTCCCGGCCGAGCACGAGCTGCCCGCCAAGTCGGACATGCTCTACAACTGGTGAGTGTAGGCTTTGAACTTTGGAGCAAATTGGTGTTCCCATTGGATGCCAAGATTAACGGCAGCCTCTGTTGTATTTCTAAATGGTGATAGCAGCTTGCTAGTGTTTATCTGTAATGTCTTCCTAATATGAAAATGGCAGCACAATTCAAGTTATCTGGGTTATTTGTGACTGTTTGACAAAATGATAGACAAAAAAGAGTTTGACAGGGAAGACAGAAAACAAGACAGGGAAAAGAAAAGCAGAGGTTAAGATTTATTTAGTAAATCAACAAAGTCACCCAAGCTTTTCACCGTTTTTTCACTAATGTCTGGCCAAGTATGACTAGGAATCTGGGGGGGGGGGGGGGGGGGGGGGGGGGAGTTGAAATGGCCATGCTCCTTTGCTTAAATAACTATTCAAGCTAGTAAATGTCCTTCTGTATGTGTATGACTTGTCTTGTGTGTGTCCAATGGTTGTGAAACATTTTGGAAAGCCTCTATCAGGATACCCAGTTCTTTGTCTTTGAAAAAAATAAAAAATACACATTTCACTTTAATTTTAGCATTGTAACATCTCCTTAACTTTGCGTTATGTTCTCCTAAAAATGTAAGTTCACGCAGTAAGCTGCTCTGTGTTTCCTTAGCGAGGCGTGGCGCAAGTCGCGTGAGATGACGGCTGCAGCTGCCACAGTCGCGCGGCGGCTAACAGGCTGGCTCCGCGCTGAAACAGCTCGCCTTGCAACACCTCCAACCAAGCAAATGGACCTTGTCTTTGTCAGCCTTGCCAGTTGGTGCGAGACCGTGCGCAACTCACGCCGCTACCTTCTGGCAGAACGTGCAACTAGCCTGCCGCTGCTGCCCTCCGAAAACGTTAGTTAACTGTGGCCACTGTTATTTAACATGTGGAACTGAAAATAAGACTCATAGGGCCATATCCACATAGCAGACTTTTAGATTTATCCCTATGGATTTTGGAGTAGAGTTTTTTATCACCATGGTAACAACTTTGGCCGAACATAAACTTAAGTTCTGCTTTACGGTTCTGACTCCCTTAGTATTTTCGCCCAAGACAAGAACCTCCAGCCAATAAGGCGACCACACAGCTGTCTTGCTCTCTAGTTGCCAGAAACCATTAAAAATACAACTATGCAACGGTTGACTAAGCATTTGTGCTTCACTGAATTCCCAAGTAGCAAGTCTCACTAACGAGCTCGTTACACCCCATTCTAGCCCGACTCCGCCCTTCAATATGCGACTCCAGACGCAGAATCCGACGATAATGCTGCGCTGTTGGCGATACACACGTGTCGGTTGGCAACGGCGTTGTTCCGGTACCTGGCTTTACCTGTCGAGGACGCTCGCGAGGTACAAGCTGCCGACTGGAAGGCAGTTTTTGCAGCTGACGTCACCGCTCTGCTTGAGAACACGTTCGTCTTGTTAGCTGGTGAGGATCGAAATCGTTTCGCAAATTAACTGGGAGTCGTAATGAAAGGTGACCTTTTTGGTAAGGCTGACTTACAAAACTCCCTGGGGATAGGAGTAAGAATATACCTAGTACTTGTTTGGAAAATGGTATGTCTCACATGGTAAACCCTTTAATACCCACTGCCAAGCAGAACTGGTCAATACTCAATTCCTGTACCAGACTATCGTGGGCTTATGAATTCTGCTTGTTTAATGTCAAGCCTCTCCCTAATGCATGTCAGTCAGGTCAACCATCGCAAACCTTATGCTTATGCTTAGAATTTTGTTTGCCTTCATCAGACGCTTGTGGGCGCGGCGAGCTGTCGTTGCTGGACTTACCGCTGGTCAGCGCTGTGTGTGAGGCTGTGCGGGGAATGCCCGCTGGGCTGCCCGCTGCCAGCACAAGTCGGGCAGCGCTCTCAGCTGTCGCCAGTCGCGTGCCCGAGCTGCAGATTGCTGCCGCCGCCATGCTAGCTCCGCCGTGAGTACAAAGGACCTTCGGGGATTTGTAGACCATTATAGAAAATCATGTGGCATCCATAAACTTGAACAATTGGTTGATTTGCATAATATTGTGATTATCCTCCCCTAGTAAACTAGTCACTTTCCCTAGATTGAATGTAGTTTATGAGGTTAAATAAAAATATAAAATTTGAGACAGTTAGTCTTGCATGGCAATCCATATTAAACTCCTTTTTGCAGCAACTAATACTTTTGTACTGACTGAAACCCTCTCCCTTGCACAGGAGTGCAAGTGTGGCTGAGGCAGACCGCGCCAGCGCCTGGCGCTCGACGCTGGCTGCGCTGGCTGTGCTGGAGCCGGTGGTGGGCTCTGCACTGGAAGGTGTGCGCCGGGGGCAGACCCAGCGCTTCGGTCTACACACCCCACATGCTGCAGGTCAGTATCACCCCACATGCGGTATTCATTGCGCTATTACATTTTTCTAATTGCAACAAATAGCGCAAGAAGAATCGACAACATTCTCAGAGGCCATTTGCAACCGGCTGGGTAAAAGACGTAGAAACCACATTTTTCAAAATCCATGCTATGACAACACATTTTTCAGTGATGATCTGTGTAAATTTGTATTCCTCCAGTATGTCAATTATAATAGAAAACTGCCGGATCTATCAGCTTTCATACATTTTTTTCCAAGAAAAAATTTAAAAAAATTGTAAGATAATTGGCCTCCTATCTGAGGACCCATGTGTCATGACTTATGAATAATGACGATTATGAAATTTTGTTTGCTTTTTGGTTGCAGAAGTGCGTGGGTTCCTGCTTGTTTGGGCAGCCGCCTTGCGCACATGTGACGCAGCTGACCCTGAACAACGAAGTGCACTAGCCACTGACCTCAGGTAAGCAGACGCTACTGTTGGTTAGCAGTGCTCTCTTTGTGTCGACGAGGTTCATGATGAAACTAACTGATTGGATCTAATTGAATTGACTGGAATTAGAAGATTTCTTCACTCAGCTACTGACAAATAAGAATACAACTGCCATCTCTTAAACTCAATTTTATCTTGAAACGAGAGCCAATATTGCCTCAGATAAAGATATTTCATCCTGGGTGAAAATTTCTATGGGAAACTTAGCCAAGCAACGTTTTACACCATTCCCCTCGCTTACAAGCTAAAGAAGTTTTTACAGCTTTTGTTGGATTATATTATGCATTTTTCTCTATCATTTCCTTCCCTTTCTCTCTCTCTTTTTCTCACTTACGATCGTCATGCTAACGTCCTCTGCGGCAGAATTCTAAACTTTGTTAGTATATTTCTTTAGCGAAGTCGTTTTCCCTAAAGAATCTTCATCTGTAACACTGCCAGAAAAGACTTAATTTTGCCACACGAGATTGTGTCGTACAAGTTTCGGAACATTTTCCTTGTTTTTGTAGCGCCTTTTGAAACTGTGGAGATTGTGACAGTAACATCAGAACCCAGTTCTGAGCTGTTTCGCAATTGCGTTGTGGGTTTCAGAGAGGGCGGACACATTGCGGGTCTGCTGACACACGTGTTCCGACTGATGCCTAACGAAGCTCTTCATGGCACAAAGCCGCGGTCGTGCACCGCACTCTTTGATTCGGCGCCTGAGCTCAAACCAGCCTCATGTGGGGAACGTGCAGTCGAACATATCGCCTGCCATGTACGTTCCACCACTCACCTTGAAAGCAAAACGATGTAACTTCAAATACACAGATAGCTAGCTCTGGTTCACATAGCATGGATCATATATTGATGCTGGCATAATGGTTCTTTTAGCACTTTTGTCTGTCAGAGGTCTGCAATGTTGACTGAATTCTAAAAGAGGATACGATTTGACCACTACAAAATGTTTATAAATAGGCACATTATAATCAAAAATGGTTGTATATTTCTATAAAAATTGTTGATTTTTAGTGGATTATTGATGTATGTTTGATTTTGGGAGTGTCCAATTTTGGGAATGGTTGGTGATTTTGAATTATTTTCAATGTCAAGCTCAGACAGGGCATCAGAATGTTCATGAATGTTCCGTATGAATAAACCAGGCGCACCAAATATTGTGATAAAGTCCACGCTAGCATCTTTTACTAAACTCTACTTTTCCTCCAGCCATTGAATTTATTTATATTTCTTATAATAGGCTATCCATTTCTCTTGGTCAACTTAAACTGTCCAACGTATCGACATATATGTGACCATAATGCCCCATGGACATCCTAGTTTTATCATCGAACAGATTTCTGCTGGCGCTAACGGCCCCTATTTCAGGTGTTTGCGCTGGCGCTGGCTGCACTGCCTGCAGAGGTGAGAGGTTGGTGGCAGTCAGAGAGGTGCTGCTCTCTGGTGGAACGAGTCACAATGCGCCACGCCGCTCACTCGCTTGTGGAGCGACAGATGCGGCAGGTAGCCGCACGCGCTGCACGTGAACCACTCCACAACATGACGGTAAGCTTTATTGTTAAGTATGTGTGCAAACTGTGGGTACATTCACAGAACCGAACCCTGTACCTGCGGCTTTCTCGCTGGCGCTGCAAAATTTAACTATAGTTTGCAAAGTTGGGTATTTAACTAAGCTCCCCTCCATGGGTAAAAAATTCCTTATATTATGGTTCTGAATTTTCTAGGTGATTTCAGTATTTGATCTTTCACTTGAAGAGTTCGCTACTCTACTTACTTTTGAAATCTTTGTAAACCCTTTGAAACACTGTAAAAACCAAGTGGTAAAATTCCCATCTCAACTCTCAACTATTCTGCAAGCAATTAAGCACGTTCAATGCCTAAGCCGTCTGGTTTCCACAGATTCGCGTGCTGAGTGGCGCCCGGGAGCTCAGCGCTGTATACACAGTGGACGAGGCCAAGACGGAGCTGGTAATCACACTGCCGCCCAACTATCCGCTGCAACCCGTCAAGGTGGAAGCTCCAGGAGGAGTGGCCTCATCCGCACAGAGCCGTGCGTGGCTTATGCAGCTGGCACTCTTCCTAACCTGTCAGGTGCGTGTCAGCAGCTTGCGTGTGTACGCTACATCACTGTCGGATGTCAGTTTCCTTGAGCTTATTATCAAGCCGGCAGAACATTCCATAGAGGCGTCCACTATGCGATTGGTAACAAAAGTTGTGCTGGGTACGCTTACAAGTGGAACAATGTGCAAGGGAAAACTTTTGAATGTGAAGAAAATTTGTGTCAACTTTTTGGATTTCTCGATATTAAAAACGTTAGCACGTTCAATTCTCCTAGTGCAGTATTCTCAAATTTGCCACTGTATGGGGCGGGGCACCCTTGTTCAAGCTGATGTACATTTTCTGTACAGATATGAATACCCTCCAAGGTAGAGGAGATCATGCCACTTTTTCGCTAGAGATGACGAATGTTATCTTAGTCAATTTCAGGGACACATTATTAAAGAAAATCAAGTTTGTGATCTGTAACAAAAAAGTTACATGATCGATACTTTGGTGGCCCTTTTGGTTTAACAATTGGCCAGTTGCCCCAAAACTTTTTTTTTGCATTTGTTGTATTGGAGGTGTATGTTAAGGATAGAAAACAAAAGATAAAGTTCCTCTGCAAGCTACTGGACATGAGAGATTGTGGAGGGATGAAAATTGTGTTTTGTTTCACTCCTTTTCTAGCTAGATCTTATGTAAGATCTTTGTGTGGACTTCAAAGTAACATCAAAGTCACAAAAAAGTAAACACCGAGATGAAATTGACAAGTTAAAGATGCAAATCACTTTATTAAAGTTTTTTTTTAAATAATAAATTACGCTGCCCATAGCAGCCAATTGCAATTTAAATAATATTTCACATGCAAATGATATCCATGCAACCACTTGTTCACAGAATGGGTCATTGTGGGATGGCCTTTCAATGTGGAAGGCCAAGCTGGACAAGCGGTTTGATGGTGTAGAAGAATGCTACATCTGTTTTGCTGTGCTGTCGGCAGCTGGCTGCCAACTGCCCAAAGTCTGCTGCCGAACATGCAAGAAGAAGTTCCACTCTGCCTGTCTTGTTAGTACCTAATTGCATCTAATGAATCTCTTTGGCTTGTTTTCATAAATATTATTCATATTGTGATCAACTCCTTTTCTGTTTTCAGTTCAAATGGTTTACTACAAGCAACAAGTCCACGTGTCCTATCTGCCGGAACCTGTTTTAGTAACGACTAATGGATATTGGGATAAACGTTAATAAAAATAACTATTTAAATTGGTTGAAAATGTGGAAATTGAGCTCTGCTGAGTTCCTGATTCTTTAGTCTGCAAGTTCTAATGATAATTATGAAATATATAGTAAAAGTTGAGATAAAAAGTAAAAAATATCTTTTAATTTGCAGCATATGTTTTTTTTTTTTCATTGAAACAAACTAGACTACCCGTTGAGAAAAATCCCCGTTGACCCTAATGTTGTGTCCTAAATAAGTTAGAACCCGAATTAGCCTTGATAATGTTTTCATTTCAACAAAAATTGAAGCGCACTTGCACAAAAGTCGTTTCTTCAAAATAGTACGCCATCTAGGGAATTTCGCTGGGAAATTCGTTTACGTATAGTTTTGGTTGGTAACATTGCGACATATTGCGCGCTTTATTGTAACCTCCTTGTGAGTTGCGCGCGTATTCTGTCTCTTTTCGATTTAGTTTCTGGTTTGCTTGGTAATGGTATCATTCCCTATTGCAATCAAGCGATGAGTAATAGATTTGCAACCATGATTCGGTATTCTGAAAAGTACTTTGACGAAAAATATGAGTACAGGTAATCTAACCAAATGTATGTATTCACACTCAGGGTAGGTACGTAACCGCGACCTAACCTATATTGTAGCGTTTTTTTATTCGCCGTTTGCATAAAATTCTAATTGCATAAAATACAGAAAGCAAAAGTCACAAATGCTAAACTCTTAATTTTAGACAAATTATCATATAATGGCAGGCATTAGCAAATACGTAGTGCAAAAAAACCTGCATTTAAACCAACCCGTGTAAGCTTCCAAGTTGGGTGAACCGAGGAACGTATGCTGTTTTAAGTCTATAATACTTAATGTTGTTTTATGTGAGAACTTTGGGGATGTGCACATTTAAATTGCAAAATTTGTCTTATCCTGAAGTGCCAAGCCTCATGATATCAACAAAAAATGTATGATACCACAGACACGTGATCCTACCTGCTGAGCTAACCCGGCTAGTTCCACGGGCCCACCTTATGACGGAAACTGAGTGGCGGAATCTTGGGGTGCAGCAAAGTCCAGGCTGGGTGCACTACATGCTGCATTCACCCGAGCAGCATGTGTTACTCTTCCGACGGCCTCGAACAGAGGATGATGCTACAGAGATAGGTACGTATCTACCTCCAGATATCTATATATAGCATTTGTGGTTTTTGAGTAATGGATGCAAGAAAAATTATCATACTTTGAATCAATTTGCAATTTGGCTGTATATCTATAAAAAGTAGTGTCATTTTTTTCAGTGCTGTTGAACTAGTTTCATCCTTTACGGCTCGGCGAACTTCGTAGAGTGAACTGCAGTGAAAATTGGTGAACGACCATTTAAATAGATCTCCAGTTTTTACCTTGTAGTTTCCTTGATAGCAGAACATTCCTCTATACATATGCTGTAAGACCATTAAAAATGATGTGCTTATTATTATTATTTTTTTTTTTATATATATATTGTGATCTTTGTGATTCACATAATGGGCGTCCGGAGGGGGGTGCAAGGGGGTGTGCTTGCACTCCCCTGGAAATAACATTCGCTATCGCCTCTGTGCAGGACATTCCGTAACAGGGTGCTTGTTTCGCTCAATGCAACGAAATCAATTTTTAATTTTTGCTGGCAGCGAAAAAAGTGTTGGTCCAGGTTCCTTATTTCAAAAGAATTGGTAAGCTCACACCTTGTTTTTGACGGCTATCTTGCAGACACGAAACTCCGCGCCTATCCAGAGCCAAATTACTTATTTTGCTACCGTGCTGGTCGCCGTGAAACAAGTCCACTGGTTAAAATTTAACTCGGCAGTCAAAAAAGCAAAAAAATCTCTCAGTGCTAGATGTTCCAGGACTGAAAAAGAGGCTCTAGCAGACTGGAGTTCACTGATCTGGCTGATCTCTGAAATAAGATCGCTGCTCTGGCGCCTCTGATCACTGATATCATAAGGGAGCATGCATGTAATGCAAAATGTCTCCTGCAACTTAATTTGACCTATGAATTGTGGTTATCGAATTTTTTTTTCCCGTATCGACTTCGACATTAAAACATTAAAAAGTTATGTTTTTGATGAGCGTAGCGAGCGAAACAATCAAACCCCATTTGCAATTTAATTCTATGCTTTAAATCATATCACATAGTTGTCCATCATACACATTACCAGTTCTGTTCAGGATAAGGCGTTAGAGGGTTGAAAGTTAGTTCAGCAACTTAACTCGCCTTGCTTATCAACCTCTCGACAGCATGGATTTGTGGAGGAATCCTGTGGTTTGAGTTGTACTGTCCTTCAATTTTTTCAATTGCGGAGAGGAAGTTAAGCCAGTGGTCCCATTAATGCTTGTCGACAGGAGTAGGCTACGTGCACCGGGTTTTCCCTCCTCCCTTCTTAATTAGGAAGATAAATCATCATTCTCATCATCACTCACTCATTTACCGGCACTATTAGACCAGTGCCACATTGTCCGTCGTCAAAACAGTGCGTCGTTAAATGTCACTAATTAATCAATCAATCTGCTCTTATGATACACATCGCTGGTTCCTGCGAACTGAGCAAGGACTTGTCGGGAGAGCAAGGATTTCACGGGTCATGAAAGTAAAACATCCGCGCACAAGGGATTGAGAGCGTCTTTAGGCGAGACAAAAAAAAACTCTGCTGATTAAATTTATACGCAAGAAACTAGTTCTGGGTCGCGAAGAAGAAACGGCAGTACAAGATTAGGCAGTGCGTGAATGGGCCGTCAAGCAAGTGGTCTCTGACAGGACATTTCGGTCCAAACACCGGTTCTAGTAAAACAGGTATGAAACAAGCGACTGGAGCAGATCTTTTTGAGAATTGCTTGACCTCTCAAAATAAGATTTTTGTGTGAACGTACCCGGTTTTGTGCATGACATTGCTTGGTTGATATTGTGATTGCGGACCCTTGGTTCGCTGAAGGTAAAGGCTCTAATAGATTTTAGGCATATTGACTTCCGGTCGGTTGTCACTGCCCGTAAATAAAACCGCTCGTTGCTTGCGCTGGTAAGATTGCACTACAACGCAGAAAATATCATATCTTGTAAAGGTTTGCAACAAGCTTTGCAACAACAGACAGAATATCACAGATTTTTTTTCCGATCGGTCCTATTTTGAGGCGTTTCCTATGCCTTAAATTGAAAGCTATATTTCACAAAATTGTGTCAAGTAGCTAAGAACGAATGACGTCAGAAAATGTTGTTTGCCTGTGAAAACTTTGAAGCAACCCGTGATACGCGTGCGTGCCACGGGACTGCCTATACATACGGTTAATCCAACCATGACAAGTTTCAACTGAAATAATCGTCTAAAACGAGGCGAAAATTTGTCTCTTCGTACCAGGCGAGTAGCCGACAGAAGAGTATCGCCTGAAACCTACTGCATCGCTGTGCAAGTGACGTCACAACACGTGCTCGATCGACCCCGCCTCGTACCTTCGATCGACTGAAGCTCGGCTCCCATTGGCTGACTGGTTTTCGAAGTGGATCGAGGTGATAACAGCAATGGCGTCCACGGCTGCTATCACAGACCAAATGTTTTCCAGGCATGCAGATGCTAAAGAACTGCAAATTCTCGTACTTTAATTGCGGATGTTTAATTAGATTAATTTTAACTATTTAGCATTTGTTAGATGTGAGTGTTCTTGACCAAATCAAGTCACAAAGCGGGTCCAATTGCTTACGAGCCCTCCTCAAATCGTCACACCGAACGGTTTGGCGTGCTGGAAACACCGGTTCTCGTGAGATCACCGACGTTAAGCAACACTGCGCTGGGTCAGGTATTGGATGGGTGACCATCATACACATGACCAGTTCCGTTCGGGACAGAGGTTGGAGGAATGAAAGTTAGTACAGCAACTTCATCAGTCTTGCTTATCAAACACTCGACTGCATGGATTTGTGGAGGAATCCTACTGTTCGACTTCGAGTTGTACCTTCCTAAAAGCCTTTCTGGAAAATACCTAAATTTCAGCCGAACTTCTCCATTTTTATTCTCACCGTTTTCACAATGCTACAGACCAGTTAGTACCTACGCATGTATATCAATTTTGTATACCATAGGTTATTTTGGAGATAATAAATTAAATTAAATCAATTAAATTAAAAGAAGAAAACAGAAGTATCTGATGAGTGTAACCATGGGGATGAGTCTCATCAATTAAGTTGGACATATTAAAACTGCCCGTTGGAAGAAATATTGCTTAAAGTTGTATATGCATACAATGCAAGTTGTATATGCAAGGAAAAAATTAGATTCACAGTTTTGTCAAAGGTTGACAAACAAACCGTTTCCTAACTTTTAACTCTTGTTTATTTTTATCTTTTAAAGTTGATGGGTTTAATGCTTAGTGAATAGCAAACACTATTATAGGCAATTTTTATCACAAATTCTCCCATTCCTATGGGTGGTAAATGGTAATACAATACTACCATGTAGCAAGTGTGTTTACCTTATTCAATGCGAAAAGATAAAATATGCTTTAATAATCATTAATGACGGAAAAATACTAGATACAATAATTTAAAATCAATATGAACATAATATAAAACTCTTGTAGACATAAATAAACAAATAAAATAACGATGGTTCGTCTTCTGGACGCTACGTCGTTATCATTGCGCGATTAAAGTGCTCAATTACACTAGTTTAACCCGAGGTTCTTAATTCACTGATGTCTGCCACCCATTTTACTTGTATTTATAGCAAAATTTCATTGTTTCATCATCAAAAGTCATCTTTAAATTCACTGCCATCCAAAAATGAGCCGTCGTCAAAATGAATTTCTGTTAATTTGGTTTTATCAAGTGCGGTTAAAGTACCTGGTCACTGACAGGCCCATTGGGTGAGATATCTCCGTCACAAAGACACAACTTTCAACCCTCGTACTAGACCATGCAGTACTCATAGTGCATGGTAGTTTAAGGGCAAATTACCACGCTTTTTTATGACTAGAACTCGTAATAATTATGAAAATACTGTTTGAACGCTCAGAAATGGTAGTAGATATATCAGCTTAGCCAAAAATTCGTTTGTATTCAAAAATTAAAGCGCACATGCATCGGTATGCCCTCAAAGGCAGCGAGCGAGTGAACTGATTATTGTGGTGTAATGTGTGGCTTCTTTTACCGCCAATCCACAAATCTATGCGCAAGCGATTTGAGGTATGCGTAATTTTTACCGCCCTTGGAATCGGCAGAAAAAAATCCAGAAATGGTGGTAATGGTGTCTTACCACCTGTGTTACCACCATGCCTTTTAGAGTTAACAAACAAAAAACATTTTCTTATTGGCCGTTGCCAAGTAAAACAAAAAACACAATTTAAATGAGTGTTAGGTTTATAACGGAACTAGATAGTATAGCTCTACATAGTCAGAGCCTTACTGTTGAACTGTCTGATGAGCAAACGAGCCGTTAACACGTGGTAACGGCAGGTGCCACACGAAAACACTTGCGGCCATGGGTGTCCGGAGGGGGGGGGGGGGGGGGGGGGTGCAAGGGGGGTGCGCTTGCACCCCCTGGAAATCTTCCAACCTTAAAAAATAAACACTCTATTAACGCTTTGTTATTTCATCATTCAAAGGGGAAGTTAAACATATTCTCTCAATTAATTTATTAAAATAGTGCCATTTAAACGGAAACCGCTGATTTTGTATTACATTCTAGAGAGGAAAGGTGAGTGACCATCCAACCTTTCCGGCGAAACAATCGCGGCGTAATTCTATGAAACTGGGATCCTTCAAGAGTTGAACTTTGCAGGAACCTACTTCCCCAAAATTCTCCCTCGTGATTCCGATTGCGCGAACAGAATTTTACACTTAATGAAGTTTTAGTTTTCCTACCGGTCGAACCCAACTTAACGTATGTCAGCTATGTGTCGGGAGCGACTCGAGTAGGGTGGTTTGTCAGCCCGGGCGTTTTATTTAAGTTTGTTGATTGTAAGAGGATGGATATACGCAAATATTTTAGTGCGAGTGTGAAGAGAAAGGCGAACGATGATGCGCGTAAAATTTCGGACAGCCATGGCAACAGCGATCGCAGCATTGAAAGTGCATGTGCATCTACATCGACGACGGCGGATTCCGAAAATCCAATACCAGTCTCTGGAACTGAACGTGATCTAGGTCCTCAAGCTGCTTTGGATATTGGCCACTTCGTGAATCAGGACTCAACCTCATCCCTAGCCGACAAACTGAGACACACGCTGGTGACAAAACCATGGTCTCCGAGTGCATATGATTACAAAGCTGACTTCTACAGTGGCGGTATGCGAGTGTTTCGCCCAGAATAGTTTTCATTCAACATATTTAAAACGTGCGATTCTTCCTCCCCCCCTTACACCCAGTTGAAGCCCCTTTGTCGATATCCTTGGAAGCATTTGCAACCCCCTGGAAAAAATTCTTCGGAAGCCTATGATTCACATTGCACACTGTCTGAGTGCTTGTACTCACTTCTCAGTAATTAATTTTTAGGAGTAAATTTTTGTGCACTGATATTTTCTAATTTATAAAAATAGTGATTGAAATTAGTTCTGTTTTTTTGTTGACCTACCAACTGAACCGATTCGGGTACAATTTGCAGAACTTTGAAATCTCGAAACTTATCGTCCGCTACGTTTTTCAAGTCAAGATTAGTGAACAGTTTTATAAAAAATGTATAAATTATATAATAAATAATAAATTATTTAATTAATAATATATAAATATATATAATATAATAATATTATTAATTAATAATAATTATATAAAAAATTATATAATTATATAATACATTTTGGGCAAAATTAAATAGTGCACTTTCTTCATTTCTTCAGTTTTTAGGATTTTCTGCTCACACTTATTGCGATGAGTTTACAGTGAAATTATAAGGTTTTGATGACACCTGCGGAGCAATTTTTGGCTCTTTTTGGAGGTGCATTTTGGTCATTTTTTAATTTTTTGGCATACATTTTTCTTTGTACACCTTTTGTTAATACTAACACACTAAAAAATGTTAGCTGATTTTGTTTTTTGATGTGGCAATGTGGGGGGTAATCCAAAAAATACAACATCGTTCTCTTCTCTCGATCCTGTACGCAAAGCCCAAAGCCCATCGCAAAGCCCTAGTCTCAAATAACGTGGATAGAGCATAGGATCCAGCCAGCCACGTTTATGTCAGCACCAAGATTTTTCTTACAGGTAAGGCAATGTTAATGTCAGCACCGGGTCAAGAAAAAAGATGGTGCGCTAATATTAGCCGAAATATTAAGTGATCCATCCTTTTTGAAAACTTTTCCTCGGAAAAATAAATGTTACCTAAAAGAGGCAGAATTACATCTGGAGGCCAATGCAACCGATCTGTTTAATGATAAGTAACCAAAGATTAATAACGGACTTCAGGTCAATAAAATTTTAAAAATGTTCTTGCTTTATGGTCGTTAAACGGATCACAGTTAGACTTTTGTATTTGTCACAGCAAGTCCCCCTCACCCCGCAAAAGTAGCTCATCCGTCGTGAGTTAGAACTTAGAGCTAGAACTTGGAAAATACCTTCGAAGCTTCTAGGATAAATTTACATTGTGATGTTGGTATAAATTGATGTCTTCCAAATAATGGCAAATATAATGACAAATAATGCAGTGGTCGTATTCCAAAATATAGGCTTTCAATCAGAGAAAGCAAGTCTTGGAGCCTGAATGGCGGAACGTCAGGGGAGTGGTCGAACCCCGATACCGTTTGAACAGAGAGAGCAATCTCTCTAACGAGGTGGAGAGAGAGAAATAGAAAGTCCTCTGTTTTGTCATCGTAGTTTAGCAATTAATATGCATTAAAAAGTGCAACTCGAACAGCAGGATTCCTCCACAAATCCATGCAGTCGAGTGTTTGATAAGCAAGGCTAATGATGTTGCTGTACTAACTTTTATTCCTCCAACCTCTCTCCCGAACATAACCGATCATGTGTTTGATGGTCATCCAACCAATACCTGACCCAGCGCAGTGTTGCTTAACGTCAGAGATCTCACGAGAACCGGTGTTTCCAGCACGCCAAACCGTTCGGTGTGACGATTTGAGGAGGGCTCGTAAGCAATTGGACCCGCTTTGTGACTTGATTTGGTCAAGAACACTCACATCTAACAAATGCTAAATAGTTAAAATTAATCTAATTAAACATCCGCAATTAAAGTACGAGAATTTGCAGTTCTTTAGCATCTGCATGCCTGGAAAACATTTGGTCTGTGATAGCAGCCGTGGACGCCATTGCTGTTATCACCTCGATCCACTTCGAAAACCAGTCAGCCAATGGGAGCCGAGCTTCAGTCGATCGAAGGTACGAGGCGGGGTCGATCGAGCACGTGTTGTGACGTCACTTGCACAGCGATGCAGTAGGTTTCAGGCGATACTCTTCTGTCGGCTACTCGCCTGGTACGAAGAGACAAATTTTCGCCTCGTTTTAGACGATTATTTCAGTTGAAACTTGTCATGGTTGGATTAACCGTAAGTATAGGCAGTCCCGTGGCACTCACGCGTATCACGGGTTGCTTTAAAGTTTTCACAGGCAAACTAAATTTCCTGACAACATCATTCGTTCCCAGCTACTTGACACAATTTTAGGAAATATAGCTTTGAATTATAGGCATAGGCATTGCCTCAAAATAGGACCGACCGGGAGACAAAAATATGTGATATTCTGACTTATGTTGCAAAACTTGTTGCAAACCTTTACAAGATACGATATTTTATGCGTTGTAGTGTGATCTTACAGATCTTACAGAATGATTGATTGATTAGTGACGTTTAACGACGCACTGTTTTGACAACGGATAATCAATGTGGCACTGGTCTAATAGTGCCGGTAAATGAGTGAGTGATGATGAGAATGATGATTTACCTTCCTAATTAAGAAGGGAGGAGGGGAAACCCGGTGCACGTGACCTACTCCTGTCGACGAGCACCAATGGGACTACTGGCTTAACGTCCCCTCCGCAATTGAACAATTGAACAATTGACAGCAATTAAAAAAATTGAAGGACGGTACAACTCGAATCACAGGATTCCTCCACAAATCCATGCTGTCGAGAGGTTGATAAGCAAGGTGAGTTAAGTTGCTGAACTAACTTTCAACCCTCTAGCCTCTCTCCCGAACAGAACTGGGCATGTGTATGATGGTCACCTATATTTCAGAAGTCAAATCCAAAAGCTGACTGACAATCATGTGAAATGATTTAAAGCAAAGATTTAAAGCAAAGACTTAAATTGCAAATGGGATTGGATTGTTTCGCTCGCTACGCTCATCAAACACAGACCATTTCAATGTTTTAATGTCGAAGTCGATACGGGAAAAATAACTTCAATAACCACAATTTAAAGGTCAAATTAAGTTACAGGAGACATTTTGCATTACATTCATGCTCCCTTATGATATCAGCGATCAGAGGCGCCGGAGCAGCGATCATATTTCAGAGATCAGCCAGATCAGTGAACTCCAGTCTGCTAGAGCCTCTTTTGCAGTCCTGGATCATCTAACACGGAGAGAGATTTTTCTAATTTTTTGACTGCCGAGTTTAATTTTAATCAATGAACTTGTTTCGCGGCGACCAGCACTACAGCGAAATCAGTAATTCGGCTCTGGATGGGCGCGGAGTTTCGTGTCTGCAAGATAGCCGTCAAGAACAAGGTGTGAGCTTACCGATTCTTTTGAAATAAGGAACCTGGACCAACACTTTGTTTGCTGCCAGCAAATATTAAAAATTGATTTCGTTGCGTGGAGCGAAACAAGCACCCTGTTACGGAATGTCCTACACAGTGGTGACGGCGAATATTATTTCCAGGGGGATGCAAGCGCACCCCCTTACACCCCCCTCCGGACGCCCATGGTTCTGGGTCTCGTATGTAGAGGATCCCGAGATCAAATTCCGTCCAGAGCGTAAGCTTTTACTACTGATAGATAAAGCCTAAGTTCTTAACAAGAAAAATTATGACTCGATGCAACGTTGTTCTCACGGTCTTGAAGTTTATGTAGAATCTTTCACCTGTCACAGATTTACTTATTCCGAATTTAAATCCAGTCTCCGCTGGAAGCTGAGTCCGGTTTAGAAATAATGCACATTACCCTGCATAGTATACATAGCCTATGGCTACCAAACATAGGATCTACATTTGAACCTTCCAGGATAGACACAAACCTGGAACTTGACTCCGAAGAAAAAAAGTGCATGAAAAATATATATAACAAATATAAAAGATTACACTTTACAATGTAAAATAAACGATTTTTCGTGTAAAGCACACTTTATTCTGTCAGCGCCAACTGTTGATACTATAAAACTGCAGAAATTTGATACTACAGTAGTTCAAAGTTTAGCATTTTATATCTCCCAGAAAACCTTTCCGTGGCATGCAGGGTCGTTTGGTCACAAGCAGAAGGGCCCACGCTCAAATACTGCTTCAAGAAGAGCATTGAATATGTAAATAGCACACAATGGGAAGAGATAGGATATTTTTATTGCAAACACCACGCGTAAACTGGAAACGAGATTCCTAGAACGGCATGGCAAATACTCTGGGAATGAACCAGCAACATGCAATGTATCATTGGGTATGGGACAATAAAGAACTACACTAACTCTAGGTGCCGACTGGACAGCAGTCTTGGTAGTCATGTCATTATACCGTATTTACACAAAGTACTTTGTGTAAATAGGGTGTTCTTATAAAGTCAACACAGCCAGGTCACTTTCTTACTTAATGGTTTATTAAACTATTTATTTTTCTGTCGGTGCTAAAAAAAAATATCTATTTATGGGTTTCATAGTTCCACAATACGTAATAAGAACCAAAACAATAATAATAAATTAATATTTAAATAGCCTCTTGTAATTCTGTTATTATAGCTGGCAAGAGACTGGATAGACAAAAATGGAAAGAAGGTGCAACTTACTGGAAGTGTATAAAATATAAATTAACATTTACCTACTGTGTCAAAGGCAAGACGAGCAATAATTTGTATACAATTCCAATAAAGTTGTGCTTTATACACTCCTTTCATTATAATTTTAAATATTACATAATATGCCTTCTGTAAGCAGTATGCATTTCACCATAGTCTAGACGTACGTGTGATTGTCACCAAACTTTTAGTTTTATCACCATATCTAATTTCATTTGCTGAAATATTTCTGCACTCACTATGTTAGTATTGCCACTGAATTTCTTCCCGCCCTTCAAGGATTGTTTTTTTTTTAAAAAAGGCCAGCACTTTAGAGTCATGAAAGTTCTGAAACAATTGGTCAGTCATGTTGGATGGAGAAAGGGTTCAAGTCCTTGTATGTAGATGATAACTTTGAAAGAAAACAACAGAGTTCGATACAAACGGACCGATTGTTGTAAACTGGGAGCACTAAATGACGAAACGAAGGTGTTGGATTCAAGTGATCCTATTTAGTTATTGTTTTTGGCCATGTTGTGCGATGCCCAGTTCAGAGAAGTCTTCCAGGAATTCCCGAGGGCTTCATCGAACTTAGAGCGAAAGTGTTGTGCAGCATCCTCTTCGCTCATTTCTAGCACCTAGAATAAAACATCCTTTATGTAACTCTTCTCTTAGATTGCATGCATTATGCTAGATTTTGGGTCAAAGATATTAACTAAGTAGGATAAGTAGGAAGTTATTTTTCACAAGCAAGTTGATTAAATAAATACAATTTACAGGGATCATGAAGGTCATCAAACTGGATAAGAAAGGAATTAAATTTTTTTTATAAACTAGGTAAGGTGAAGAAAGAGAGCAAGAGGAAAAACATTTCACTATATATTTCACAATTTACTGAAGTTCAAGTTGCCAACAGTGAGAGAGACTATGTCAGAGTGAGAGAAAGTTCAAAACTAAAAATTTAAAGTGTAATGGTAAAAGGGAGAGCGAAAGAGGGAGACGTTTTACCAGGGTGTCCCGCAAGTAGTTGAGATCTTTCTCGGAGCTCAGTTCTGGCAGGCCTGTCGAAATCATCATAGCAAACAGCGACAGGATCAGGCTTCCGTGTTTGCGCAGGATCAGGAATGCCTGTGGAGGAAGGCAACAGCGGTCAGAATCAATGCCACAAATACCCCCATTCAAATGACTACTTCTTGCAATGACTAAAATAATTCTTGCTGTGACAAAAAAAATCATCAAATGAGAGACAGGAAATAAATCTTTAAAAACACAATCTCCTAGTATGGCTGCCAGACCATGAAAAGCACCAAGCTTTTAGATTGGTCAAGATTGAACAGAGCAGACACGTTTTTGTACACCAAGTGCAATTTACCTCTTCACAGTGTTGCTGGAACTTCTGGAACTCGTTTGCTTCCTTCTTGGTCTGGCCCTTGTTTATCACGTGCACGAAGTCGTGTGTCAGTACAAACGGCACTCGTTCCCGACGGAACCCAAACTTCTCCTTAAAGTGGCCTGCAGAAATCAATGTTTATCAGACCTTAGTTTTGGTTTGCTAACTCAAAAAAAAACTCGCATTGGTTAACCCCTTCTGAGACATCACCACAGGAAGGCTTAAGTACCTACTTGTTTCCTTCATAATATTACATCTTTTTTTGGACTCTTTTTCTGCTAAGGACACGATTATCTGTTCCAACATGCAAGATTTTTCCAAATTACATTCCTAATTTAATCAATGAATTGGGAATTGCCAAATAAATTAACAAAGGCTGGAAAGTATCAGGACAAGTAACGGTATGGTTGTTTGGAGATTTTTCTACTTGTAAACATGTAAAAAGGGTTACGAACCAGGAATCAAAGGCCAGTTCCCAGCAGGGCAAGTTAATGGCCCTTGGCAGCTTTAGGATCACTGAGATTTTGCACTGACAACAGCGCAGGTTGCCTCTTACCCAGTATGTGCCCGAAATCAATGTGGAAGAGCTGTCCGGACTTCTTGACCATGATGTTGTCAGAATGCCGGTCAGCAACACCCAGCACGTAGGTGGCCACGCAGTAGCCGGCACACGAGAGCGTAAATTCCTTGATGGCCTTTTCCAGAGCCAGCTCTGTGGGATTGTGGTCCTTCAGCCACGCTGCAATGCCAAAAAAGTGCTCAAACCAGAGCCAGACTGGGAGTCGAAAAAAGAATGGGGCAAAGCCTGAAATTGGCAGCCCACCTTTGAATAGGAGGCAAAATGTTTGATAAGTTATTTAAAAATAAGAGAATGTTAATCGAATACAATAAAATCCGCTCACATTAAAATACGAATAATGTCTTCTAAAAACAGGGCTATGCAGCTGTATATAGCAGCTGTACATAGCATATATATTTTTAATATCTGTTACTATGCCCTAAGTACTAAGAATGCACGATTCAAATAAAATAATAATAAAATGATGTAATACAAGAGTGAGCGTAGCTCCAGCATATATTCTATTTATTACCTAGCAGAGATCCCTTGCGAAAGGCTGATGTAGCAGAGAACATTCCCTTCTCCTTCTGAATGTTGGCAATGGTTTCAGCATTTAGCACCACTTCTATCATGCCGACCCGGTGAGCCGTCGAAATACAGCCGTAGGGGCTCATTCTGAAACAACGATCAATGTTATCAATTGCATTCAATGTGCAGCTCAAAGTTGTGAACACTGGCACAGATTACTTTGAAAAAGTACCAGCTTTTCAGTGGCACGTTAAGTTTTTAACAACCGTTAACAAACAAAAGCATATTCTGATTGGCTGTTGCCAAGCAAATTACAAACTGACAGTCAGTTAATTTGGTACTGAAAATTGGAATATAAAACCCAAATTTGTTTTTTGAAAATAAACAATCATTTCCTTTTTTCCGAGGCAGAATACTAGCAATCGGTTTATAAACTAGGGAAGAGGAATAGAATTAACCGAAGGTGTAGATTGTGTCACCTACACAAACAAAGCAGGAAGAGAAAAGTTGCACCAATCTTTATCTGTTGCAATCAACCATTTCACCTTTGGTGAGTTGCTTTTCTTCTTTCCTTTTCCACAGTTCATTCACCAGGATTTTAAGTTTTAACACACTGTCCTTTTTACATTGTATTAATTTTTTTTTAAAGTATTGAGCCACATTTAAACCTGCATACTAACAAGTGCTTTTTGTACTATAGTTTCCATTATCTACTTGTAAATTGGTGGACTTACCTGAAGTCATATCCCTCGTTCTTCCAAAGACGGTCCATGATCCTGAGCATCTGCAGCGTGAGCATGTCTTGGCGGAGATCATCTCCGTTCTTGAAGATGACGTTTATGTCGTCACCAAAAGGGTCTGCATTCTCCATGACTATCCAGAGTGGGCGCATCTTGCTGTCCATCACCCGGCACTTCTCTGTCCTGTAAATAACGTCAAATCGGTCAAATCGTAGGGAGAGAGATGCGGTGATTTTCTATGATATTGATAGGCCATTTTCTGTTTCTGGCTTTCTGTTTTGTTCTGTTGTGGCTTTCTGTTTTGTTTTGGACTGCTTGTGAATATTTTATAACAACCCAAATGGACAAGGAATTTTAAATAACTCTACAAAATTGGAGAAAATTGGTTGAGACGTTAGTAAGATTTTAAAAAATGTCATAAGGTTAATTCTGGGAAAACAATACACGTTCGGTGCATTCTATCCATGCATGGTCTGATGCAAAGCACTCTCAACTAACCTGATTCGCTTGCACCGGAAGCTTGGGTCAAGCGGACTGAGCAAGTCTGAGATGGCAACATGCCGGTCGAGTTGCTCGATGAGGAACGCCCGGGCTTTGTCCTTGTCTCGTGTGATTCGAACCTGTTCGCTGCCCGTCTTGAGCTTGTCAAGCCACTCCACCTACCAGGGGACAAGACACAATTAGGAGTGGTTTGAAGGAAGGGCACTTCACATTAAACTTACCAACAAATTATTCCCTATATTCAGCTTTTTGTAAATTTAATGAGAACAACAGCTATGTACAAACTCAATAATACAAACTTGCTAATAAAAACATTATTATTTATTATAATTATTAACTCTTATACTCTTGAAATACTTTCAGCTTAAGCCTATTTCTGTTGCTATGAAGAGTACAAGAGGGGAGTTACCTGTTTGGAGAGACCCTTCATGTGTTGCTGGGAGCCCCGGCAGTACGCCTCCAGAATCAATCCAAAGCGAACCGAAACGTTGGCTACCTGCATCTCAGACCTGCAGCAAAACCCAATTGTCAGCGGTAATGAGAAGACTCAAACAGGGCTGGACAATAAAATGCTTTTTTCCTTATGTAGATTTCAAAGGTGTGTAATGGAGCATATTAACTTGATCAGGGAAGCTCCTTGATGATTGAAGAGCTGAGAAAGATTTGTAGTATTTTTCCACCATTTAGCAATTTTGAATACCAATTCTGAATCTTCATCCTCAAAAAAGACATGATACAAGCACTAAACCAAAAACTCTGCAGAAATTTTACCTGAGATGCCAGAAGAGCCAGTGGCCGATTTTCTTGCTGTGCAATGCCCTTCGCAGCAGGAATTCAACGAGATCGCAGTGAAGGAAGGACTCGTGCTTAAGCGCTTGCACCAGCTGCAGCAGGTAGAGATTGAGGTCCTCATTGCTAACGTCCTGTAGACAACGCACAGCAAACGAGCGAACAGTCTGGTCAGCATAAGCGTAGTCCAGCAACTCCAGCGCCTTCTCCACCGGAAGTGCCGGCCAGTCTTCCAAAAGCGCAGTCACCTCGCAGACCTGTAAACACGAATAATTTAATTGAGATTAGTATTTTTTTAACCAACTATCTGTTACTTTGTAAATGAAAAGATCATCCATTCAAGGTTAGCTTTATTACCCTACCTACATTAGATTGGGGAGAGTATCAGGACAGATTCTTAGAAATCAAATCCCATTTTATGAACACAATAAAGTTCAAATCATAAAAAGAACTGATTGATTATACAACTGTCACGGTTCTAAAAAGGTATTTAATTTCACAATGATTATTTTTATGATTTTATCTTGCAGTTAACATAGCCTATGGTATTGCAGTGTAAAAAACGTATACGATTACATTATTTTTAATACTGTGCACATAATGAGTTTTCTAACGATATGATCTTCAATATGAATATCTTTCTAAAAATCATTGTCAAAGAAAAATAAATCTGAAAAAATAAGCACTGCCCGGTACCTCATCTTTGTCGTTCCACTCGACACAATCGAGCAGCTTGGGTAGCAGCGTCGGCAGCTGTGCCTTGCACTCATGACGCAGCTTCCACACCGCTTTGCGTTCCTGCTCGTGCATCTCGTAAAGCTGCTCGCGATCAATGAGCGCGCGCAGTTGCTGTAGCCCTCCAAACGATGGCACGCCTGCACCAAGCTCCTTTGCACGCAGCGATTCTGCCACCGCCAGGATCCGGTCGTGAGGAGGATACAGCACCGTGCGCTCAGCGTGGAACCTGTGCAAGGGTCACAATCAAATCAAAATGTAGGGTTTTTTGTTTTTCTGGTGTTTCCACTAGGGAGGTGAAACCAGCAAGCAAAGAATGGAAAGGAAGCTAGACTGGAAAAACGTGCAACTGAGTCGGGATACGAACCCAGTTGCCGACCAGTACGACCTCCTAATTGCTGGTCGGGTGCTCTACCAACTAAGCTATTCGGACACACAGATTTCAGCTTCGTGGGGTGGGATAAGGGATCCCCTCAAGGAGGAAGAGGCCGAGGCGACTTTTATCTCGTATGTAGAACTCGTCAATACAAGTCGTCTTGGCCTTTTCCCCCTGAGGGGATCTCTTATCCCACCCTGTGGAGCTGGAATCTGTGTGCCCAAATAGCTTAGTTAGTAGAGCACCTGACTGGTAATTGGGAGGTCCAGTGGTTGTATCCCGGTTTAGTTGAGAGGAGCTGGAATCTGTGTGCCCAAATAGCTTAGTTAGTAGAGCACCTGAGTGGTAATTGGGAGGTCCAGTGGTTGTATCCCGGTTTGGTTGCACATGTTTTCAGTCTATCTTCCCTACCATGTTTTTTTATTACATATTTTTTACATTGATTTAAAAAAAAAATGTAATGGATTTTTTTTAAGACCTAAAAAAATGAGCTCTGGTCACAAATTACTGGCACTTTTTCGGGCAATGGATTTGGTAAGGGATGGCCAACAGTCAAAGACTAATATGTACCATTAAGGTACCATCATTCAAAGCAGAAGAATTAGAGAAAATAAAACTTATAATTATGAGGACACTTCAGAAGAGCATGAGCAGAAGGGCTTGAGTAAGGTATGTGAGGGCGCTTACTTGTGAAACTTGAGAGTAAGTGCTGTGGCGTGCTCCACATTGGGGTTTGAGACGACGGTGCCGAGAGGATGCAACAAATCTTCAGCCTGCGAATCCTCGGCATACGTCCACATGTAAAGCGTCATCGCACCAGTCTTGAGTTGATTCTTGAAGTCGTAGACTGTCGTGTTGACCCAGGCCACTGGGTTCATGTAATACTCCTGCAGCAAGGAGTAGGTTCAGTTGACTTTGTTTAGCTAAATAAATTTGCTAATTAGGTTATTAATACAGTCAATAAAATTTAATAAAAAATGTAATATTATTATGGAAGGAATTTTAATATCAAACCAGATTGATCTTCTAAGTGCAAGCAACTTTGCTCAGAGTATTTCAACAAAATGTGTTTCAGTACTTGGAGTGTGCTAAAAAATAGCCCCATAACTATGATTTTGTATTAATTCAATATGTAATGATCAAATCATTGATTTGTGGTTTTTAGCAATGTATAGCAAAGTAACGGGTCCTGTGGCCTGGCCTAAGACCTTTGTGTTTTGTGAATTGGTGATGATAAGGCTGATGATGAACCTAACCAAGTCTTTAAAGGATGAGGGGAGGCCAGGAGTCAGCACATAGGCTTAAGAGCACCAAGGAGACCACACAAAATAAACGCTATTTCTGCAATTTTCTTTGCCAATATTTGATAACACAATTAATCCAATTTTGAAATGACGTTTAGCACCAACATTCATATATTTTTTTCAATCATTCTGTTGGATCTTTCAGGTACTATGGAGTTTGTTCAGGTTGTGTGAGAATATAAAATGTATTCAATATGTATTCACTGTTCTTACATGACCTATGTTTGAACAATTTTTCGAAATTGTAATAACTAATAAGTGACAATACAATAGGAAAAGTTAACTCACGGGTTTAGACGCGTCCTTGAGCTTGCGAGACTTGACGTTCTTGGCAGTCTTAGAAGGTTCATAGACGACAAGGCAAAGTCTGGCCATTCGGGGCAGGTTGCAAACTTTCAGGTCGAAAATCAGGTCCTCCTCCCACTCAACATCGTTGTCTTTTGAAACGAGCTTCTCGGACGTCTTCTGTGCCTCGCAGAGCGATTTGCCGCCGTGAAACAGGCCAGCCAACACGCCAACCTGTTACGTTTTACACTTCTTAATAGGCTGATTTGGGGTCATTATTCTTTTATTAGGTTAATAACTAAACCATTTCTTGGTTTTGGTTATGGAAATAAAATAAGCTTTCAGGCCTTTACAAGTTTTAACAAAATTATATAACGAGCAAAATGACAAAATGCACCTTAAATGCTAATATTGATATTTGATTACAACGTCTGCGCTAAAAGCCCCAATTTTGTTGGATGTTTTTAAGGGGTAATGAAGAACAATTTGAAAGATGAATAAGTACGGAAGTTGAGTTCTAATAAGATGGTTATTTAGCTGTCAGCATATTTAAATGATCTCTACAATAACTGATCGTTTTGAGACTCATGCCTACTTTATTTAACCTTAGCACTATTTTTGACAAAAACTATTTGAACTGGGTTTTCAATGCTAAGTGAAGGGCTAAATTTCCCAACATTTTGTAACTTGTACTGTTACTTTATCAAGGGTAAAAGCAGTCCTGACAATTTTCCGATAACAAAAGAACCACAAAAAATTGTAACAATTACCTACTTCAATCATTCTAATTGCATATAAATAAAACAATCAGTGTTTACAATACAAACAATAAAAAACTAACACATTTTGTATTTTTGGAAATATAACCCCAAACAAATTGGTTTTTTTACTAACTAACCAATAATGTGTGTGGAAAAAAACGCCAATTTTTTTGTGGTTGTCCTGACGTTATGTGATATAACCCAAATTTCCTTTTTCATTACGTTTAGTTCTTAATCTACCAATCCAAATATTTACTTCTGGATCCTGTGTGCTGACTTCTTCGACCTATTAACTAATACTCTCTATTCCATTTTTATGCTGTAAAACTGTTCCCCATGCTCTATCTAGTTGAAAAATATCATCTCTATTGAAGATATTGGGCTGTTTTTCAATTTCTATTGCTTCCCTGACTTTTCTAGTGAATTTCATAGCATCTCGACATAAAATCCCTTTAAGATTTAGACCTTATTATAATCGTTATAATTGATATATTATAATAATATATATTATAATTATTAATTAAGAAAATTGTCGATAAAATCGAGCTACAATTTAGTTGTTCTTCACTTACCATTCAAAACCCAGTTCCAATAGTTTTTGTCTACAATAACTGCATACATTTTTGCTTACCAAAGCCACACCCGGCTTGTTATATTTTTGCGGAACTCAGAGTACCGTTCGCAAAAGTCAGACGACTGGAGTACTATTTTATGTACGTACAAAACAATGGATATTAAAAATTTAAACTGTCTTAAGCACACAATATTTAATGATAATGAGTTCCCCTAACCTCAACAGTGCGTGTGGTATCCGTGTTGAGCCTACAGATGGCGCTGATCTGGAAGGTGAACTTGTCCTGCAGTGACCACGAGTGGAGGTGTTTGCCCTTCTTGCGTAGTGTTGTCGTGGAGACAGAGTACCGGCCCTTGGCAAGGTCGCCGTCACCCCCAGGCTCGTAGACCGCTTCGCGTTCGGCTGCAAACAACAGAGTTCAGAACTCGGCACAAAATCTGCATTTAAGTCAAAATGGAACTGTTGGCTGGAAATCGACCTGGATAGACTGGAATACAACCCACTTGTGGCAGTCTCAATGTTATCAACACTTTGCTTCGAGTTTTTAAAGACTGTTGGAGTCACTTTGATGAGCCAATCAACTTGTTTTATAAGACTTGCTCGACAAATGTGAAAGAAGAAAAATCATATTGAATTGTTCTTGTAACCAAAACAGTTGATACTGAGTACTGACAGTACTGGGCTTTCACAGTGTTTGTTTATTTTGCTACATGAATAATGCAGTTCAATTGCATTGGCAGCTTGCAGCCGGAGAAAATTTGTAGCTTATGGAGTCTAGACGAACCGTTTCCGCGAATCGGAGACACTCTTTGCATGTTAAATGAAAAAGAAAGTGTGAAACAAGTTTGAATTCAAACCTCACATGGGTAGTCAAAAATTGAAACAAGTCGGTGTAGGTTTGAATTATGACTTTAACCTCCATGTCAATGCATGCTAACTATCAAGAGTTCAGTAGTTTCCAGTTGTGGAGACTCACTGCGTAGGGCCGAGTGCGCTGAGACGGTGACAACGGTTGGCGTGGCATCGCGTGCCAAACACTCCTGGACATACGTGAACCGGATGACCGGCACGTCCCCCAGCAGGTACTCTTCGCGGCCGCAAACCTTCAACAGGAAGTTGGCCGCCAGCTCTCCACGCGTATTTAATGTGTTCTTTTTTTTGTTTAGGATTGTCTCGAGGAGTTGTTGTGGCGTGGTCGTAGACGATACGTTCACAGAGAAGGTGGTCTGAGATTGGGACAAGAAACGTAAGTGTTTGAGCAGATATCGTAAGTTTCAGATAGACGTAAGTGTTTGAGTGTAGATATCCCATAAAGGCAAGCTACATAGAAGGGAATTTTCACAAATGAAAATTCAAATTCCGATGCCTAAGTATAAATAACAAAAGTCCCAAATTTGTTCAATACCTACTAAATAAAAAAAAATAAAAAAATATATATATAGATAAGTGGAATTCTGATTCTGACACATCTCTGTCACACAGGCACTCTCAAGATTCATAAGCATTTTAACTTTAACCATTTGAGACAGAGCATAAATGTGATTTACAAACGCACGTACGTACAGGACGTACATGATTGCTTTGCCATTTAGTCGGCAGTGACCATTTACGGCAATTGATCCAAAGTTTCTCCTCATCGGAAGAAAAATAAATATTATTTTCTACTTGTTTAATCACAAGCCCTGCTGGAGATACTCCCTGGAGGGTTGTTTTGTGATTTTTAAGTTAACATACGGTCATGGATAGAGCTAGCAAATCAGCCTGATTAAGTTTTCCCATCGATGACCAGTGTACTCAATACAATTACTGACACTAGTCTCTACAGTGTTGATATAAAAATTCCAAACAAACAAATTGATAGATTTGTTAATTCTTGCAATAAAAGTAAACACTCGGCAACTTTAAATCACAGAGCCAGTTTTAAAGTCTGAGAAACTGTAATGGCATGTCAACCAAAACAAAATTCGACAAGGCAGAGTACCAGAACAAGACGTAAAACATTTTGCAGTAAGAAGAGAAGAGGGAGAAGTAGAAGGAAAGTTAGCAATTTTATACGATTCTATCTAGGTATGTGTTTTTACAAGATCAACCGCAAAGTCTACCAAGAAGATACCTGCAACAAGAGTAGCCCAAATTGCTGGCTAAGAGTGGAGAAAAATGAGCAAAGAGGAAAAAACAATATGGAAAATGTAAACCGTGAAAATGTTAACTTGCCAGTAAAACTTGCTTTAAGTACCAAGACAGTGCCGCGTTGACACGACCTTTTACGTCTCTCACAGTATTGCACTCCAAAATAAATTTTGTAAAACTGCAGAATTATTGAGTTATTTTTTATCTAGCTAAGGTTTTAGCAAATGTACATTTGCGTTGCTTTGCAACGCAATTTTAGTTGCACATATAGTCAACATATTTTTCTCAAAAACGCAGCAGTTCTAATTTTAGAACTAATAAATGGGCTCTGCACATTTGGTTTAAATCAGAGCAGGCATTTGGAGCGCAAACAAACAAATAAACAATAGTAATAGTAATAGTTTTTCTAAAAACAGACGTGCTTTGTTTTTAGGGTATGTGAAACTGTAGATTTAGCTTCGCTCGCTGCGCTCATCAATCACAAATAAACAAATATATATAAAATGTTAGTTAGGTATTATATTATAATAAAAATACCGAACAAACCACTAAAGAACATATCAATTCTAGGACATGGATTTTTATGTTCAGCCTACCTCGATTTGCTCAAACTTCGTCGCTAGTAGGAAGTGTCCGTCACGCAGCTTGTCCGCTACGTTTTGCGTAAGCTGCGGAGTAGGTGCAAGCCGAGGAGGAAAATGGTAGTGCATTTTTTGCTCCCACGACATGTCTAGTCTAGAGCGTGCAATGTCGTCCGCCAAACCCTTCATTTTCCACCGGAAGTCGTTCACTTCGGAGTTCTTCAAAGCGTCAAACTCATGCAGACCTTCAGGGAACAGAAAAAAATTCTGGTAAGAGGTTACATTACATGTAGTTTCCCTGTTTTCTAAGGAAACTAGTTATATTCCAAATAACTGGCTCGAGAGTGACATTGTTATATGTTCCAATAAAAATGTACAGTGTTAAATGGTGGCATTCAAAAAATTCCTTGATATTCTGTGACAGTATATGGATCTTACTTGACTTTCTCCATAGGCACAATAGTGTACTATGGTGGGCATTCTATCATAGTACTTAAAATAATCTACTGATGTACACAGGTCAGTACAGGTTTTACCGGAAGTCCATTTTGTGTCAGTAAAGCCAGTCAATTTCAGCACACAGTCAATGTAAGCTTAATGTGAAGTGAATGGCCAGAACTAGAAATCAGCTGCCCACATTTTCTCTTCCACAACATTTGCACTCTGCGACTCGGTAAAGGCTAAATCTGTGGCTAAATCATCTAGTTAACCATTAAATACCCTAATTTTTTTCTGGAATCTGTTTAATGGTTTGTTTTTAGTTACATCAATGTACATTATATACATGAGAATATCAACCTTACCTTACAAACAGTAACCTCCGTTTCTATTCATAATCTGCAGCAGCTCACCTTTTCCAATGAGCAGGCTGATCTGTGTGTTGAGTGTCTTGTCAGCTTTGTCTCCAAGTCTCTCAACTAGGCGCAAAACAGCGCAGAAAGGCTGAACGTCGCAAAGTCGACGGCTCTCATCTTGCAGCTCCTCATTTTCTGCCATCGCGTTGACACACGAAAATATGTACGTCGATGAATCGTGGAGTGTGCCATGGAGGGGGAACTTGGCTGCTTCCTCCCAAAGATCCTGTGTAAAAGATTATCATATCTTTAGGCCCCATTTCAGCTATTTATATATAAATAGCAAGTATCAATTTTGAGAGAGATAATTTAATAAAACTGGCTTAAGATATCTTAAAAACTACTCTGCTTGATTGATTTTTGGTATTCATTGAATACTGAATCAGTTTTCCCTAGAACTTTGGTTTTAGTCTACAACGGTTCAGGATTGTTTGAGGTATCGCTGTATTTTCATTATCATCATCATCGAAACAGTTTATTACCTCTTTAATCTCCGAGAGCATTGCATCCTTGCTAGCTTCAAGTGGGATGAACACTCCATTTGGCATGAGGCAGCTAAGTTCCACCAATTCACCTGGCGGTCTGCTTTGTGACCAGTAATCAAACTGGAAGGCAGCTGGTATTGACAAAACCATCTCGAGGCTGAGCAGCACTCCCGCCTCAAAACCTTCGTCCTGTTGAATAAAAATGGCATACAAATAATTATACTGACAAGGTTTCAAAAAATATCGTTTTGAAATAGGACGAAGTAGGTAAAACTAAAACGTAATTACAATTTGAGATAATGAATAGTGAAGTGATAATGATATGCCACCCACAGTGTGAAGAAGGTAGGCGTTTTACCTTATTTTAAGCAACAGTTTGAATTATCATCTTGCAACAAGTAATTTACACACTGGAAGCACTGGATTATTACCGTTAGCAAACAGTACCACTAAAATTCTAGAATACGCTCTCTAAGGATATTGTTCTGAGCATTTCCTTCGGTCTGAGTCACCCATGAACGTTGAAATGATGACACTGACATAACAACAACAACTAGAAGGTCACCGGGCGGTTTGCCGCAGTTTGCGCTATCCACACGAAGGGAGTGTTATTTCCGCGCACTCATTCGAAGGGCCTATGTGCACTGCAAACGTTAAGAAAAGAAGATATTTGATTATAACGATTATACTAGTTACTAGGTGAACAGTATGGATGGGCAGTCGCGTTAAAGGATGACCCTTTCGAGAGTAATTCACATTCTTTTTGAAGAGCTCGACTATCAGTAATTACTATCTTTTTTAAATGAGGTAAAGAAATGTTTTCGAGATCAGAGTTGTCGAATATGGCATAAAAACAGCCAAATATCATGAAAAACTAAATCTTGCCGAACGATTCAATTCAGTCATGATACCTGTCAATTTCCTTACCTTCCGGGCACAATTTAGTCAAAGCCAAAAACAGAAGGAATGCCAAAAGTGAAGGCAATGGTTATATGCCCAAAATAAGACCAGTGGTAAAAGCAAGGAAATGAACTAGGTATGTAGGTTTAATGTTCTTCAAGGTATGTAGGCAGAAGAGACTGGATATATATCCTGTTGAAGAAGATACCGGAGATAAAAATTAGTGTCGCGTGTTGCACTAGTCAAGAAATATCTAGAATCCCTAAAAATTCTGCAGTTTCTTCCTTCGTCATTGTTCAACAAAGGAACAACAACAATAAGTAACACTGGTAAGGTATGCTGTAAGTCTAAGTACTCAGGAATTCTAGAAATTTCTCAATCAATGCACCACATATCCCCCATTTAATTTTCCAGGAAGTTGCGCTCACTCCGTCTATTCTTAATCACCACATTGCAAGTAGGTAAATAGGTATCTATATAATATTACAAAATTATTTTTATTTTTCATTAATTAAAGTTCAATCATATTTCTTAAGTGAAAACTGGAGAAATCAGTTTTTTCATAGATACGATTATTAGTAAAAGTCTTCTTCGGTTGCTTTTGCTGTTCCTTTCTGGTTCTTTACTTGATCCTGGCTGTTGTAGAACTCTGCAACCTAAAACATTCCACAAAAAGTGCATATCACAACTTTTGAGTTATTACCATGCCAATTTAAGAACTCAGGAATATAATCTACACAAATAGTATTACGGTCACTCACCTGAGCTGCTGAAGTGGCATCTTCAACGGATTTGTCATCTCGAACTCTCAAGAACCTCGGGAATCGCAATGATATACCTTTCTCATTGTCAACCTAAAAAAGTGGAGAAGTGAAAGTAAAATTTACGATTTAAAATTTATAATTTGCTTTATCATGCTGCTTTAAAACAAAACAAAGAACACAACAAAATGTTCGGGCAAGTTTACTCACAATGCCGAAAGCTGCTTTGTGGACAGGTGAGAGCGAGAGATCGGCACATTTGATTTCCCAGACCTGCACTGCGTCGAACCAGTGGTCAGGCTCGTGGCTAGGGTCATAGCGGTAGTATGGCCGCGCCGATGGTATCACGTGTGACTTGAAGAATTCCGAGTGTTGTACCAGCGACTCGTCCGTGAAGCCAGTACCGATCTGGTGATGTTTAAGGATAAAGGTGAAAGGTGACACGTGCACAATAAGACCAGACTCGGTTTGGTCTTCCCGGAGGACATTATCTGGGATGGACAAAACTGCACAGGAAATATCAGCATCGATTCTAAAATAAAACTACATCAACTAGGGCTTTGCGAACGTAATTTTAGATGCGTTATACTTATAGACTTATAGCGTGTTGTAGATAGCATAGCTTTTCATCGGTGGTAAATGAAAAGTGAATATTAAAATCATAAGTGCTTTGATGTTGGCACAAAAAAGTATTAAAGAAAGCAGTTGGCAGACAACAAAGCCAAAATTATAAAAAATGCTTTATTTCAGTTTGCTCAGAAAATTTACAGTTTTTGGTGAAAACATTCAGAACTGTTGGCACCAAAACTTGAAATAATTTGTTAAGTTCTACATTTTTTTGTAAAAGTTGATTGGTTTGAAAGATGGTTTACCAATTAATCTGCAAATTGCACGTGATCTCAGTCGAAAATATAAAAGGTGTCCGGCAAAGGTAATCAATATTCAGAGCAGCTGTAAAGCCGTTAGAGCTAACTAACATATACATAAAAAAAAAAAAAAACACAAGAGAGCATTTTTAAGGTTAGTGAAATTGATGACTTTGCAGTTCTAGCTGCAATGTCAACTCACCACTGTCACAACAGTCGATACCCTGTGAATGTTAACCGATTATTAATATCAAAACTGTTCAATGTTGAGGAATTTATACAAAAAAGAAAGGGATCTTTCAAAAATCAAAACTAAACTGTCAGCAGAAAGTAATTTCCTTGCTAAAAGGAAAGGGATGAAGAGGGGAAAGGTAAGGGAGGAGGGGTCCTTTTTAAAATGCAGACTCATTTGGGCCCTGTCTAGTTTGGGGCATTCCAGTCCTTACCTTGCAGAGACTTTGATACTCCTCATTTTCTGGGTTGTAGCACGCAAGCAGGAACCCGCCATACGTGCCGGTACGTTTTCCTCGGCCGAGGTACCCACCGAGGACGACCACATCGAGGGTGTCGCCGCAGCCCTCAAGGTAATCCTTCTTCAGCTTGAGCCAGTTGCGTGAGCGCTTAGCTATCTCGTACGTCGCTTCCGTCTCAAGCGTCTTCACCATCAGACCCTCGCAGTTGCCTTCGACAGAAGGAAAACATGGCTACAGGGTGGTTGTCGATTGTAAACATCCTCAATGTTGGGAACTCTGGGTTTGCAGATAGATTGATACCATATTGTGGAGGGGGGGGGGGGGGGGGGGTCCTCTGCTACTTACATGAACCATGTCATACAAGTCCAATTTTACCATTAAAATTCTAGATTAACTTCAGTAATCAATTTTTGAGGAGGAAACGAATTTAATACCTATATTGGCTGCATCTACAATTACTTTTACGTAAATGGAGCCTGGACTTGCCTCTGATCCTCTCTCCTCTCATCTCCTTCATAAAAATTACTCCAACACGTTATTTCTTTCAAAATGAAAAAAGATATATGAAACATACATACATCATTAGGGCATGGTTTTTTTTGTACGCCAATTGAATAGTTCATTAATGGTATTTTTATTTACAGCGTGCAATATGAGTCAGTTGAGTGCGAGACATGAGGGAGCGTGTGTGTGAAAGGGGAGGCGGGAGGTCGTTACGGGTCAGTTTCGTCCCAGCAATTTAGAAATTAAATTAATATTTTCAGTCTTGCGTGTTTTCACCTAGACACTACACATAATGTCTCTGCAACTCGTTCTAGAATCTAATCCCACAAATTAACCCCACAAATGGTGTTGGCATTACTAGACTCATGGCATTTTTTTAATACAAATTAAAAATTAAGTCATGGAAAAAGAATGGGTAAAATATTAATTTTTAGATTTCTAATGTACCTCAGTATCTAAAGACAGCTACATGCATCAACTAAGCCCAAAATAATCAAATTTCTCCAGATATGTTAACTAATTTCTACTCACCTTTGATGGCCTCCTCAAGGAAATCCTGCACCTCATCCATGGTAGATGTGTCGATGCTGGTGGCAAAAATGAACTCGCCCTCGGTTTCCATGAAGTTGTCCTTGAGCAGTTGCCGTCGTTCCATGAGAGTCTCACGCACAAGTGGTTTGCCGTTAAGGTACAATAGGTCGAACATGAACACGCACACCGCCACCTTGATCTCCGCTTCGTTGGCATCCTAGGTGGGTAGGCGTGACGGGAACGTTAGCATGCAGCAGTTCAAGGATGCACAATGAAAATATCCATACATTATAAGGGCTAACGCTAGTATGGGGGCGGTTAGATGTTGATGGTTTTCTGCTGTCCGCAAAGTTAAAATGTTTCAACTCCGTACTTATGACAATTTCTTTGGTTACCGCGCACTCTGAGAGAGAAGGCAATTTTTTTATCAAGTTGAAATACAAGAACCTTATTGCCACAAATGGTAAACTTGACGTAAAAATTGTGAGAACCGAACATAGCTTTATTATTGCCAATATTTTGTCTTTTGAACAAATTTCCCTAGCAAATCCCTGTTCGGTTGTTGACAGCGTACAGCAATCATGACCGACCTTTCTTTTGCGCGTGCTGAGCACTTGGAATGGCAGGATCTGCTTCTTCTCCTTGTCCCACGCGACGGCCTCGCAGTCGAGGATACACGACGTCACGTTGGGACCAACTGCCTTGGCCAGGCGGCTAATCACATCGGGGTATTTCGTCGTGTTGTTCTCCTGGTTGCGGCTATAAATGCTCACCGCCTTGTCCTCTCCCAGGTGGATCTGGCAAAGCAAAAGTATTAGGATAAGAATAATTTTATTTTTGAATTACTTTTAACTTCATTCGAATTGGAACATTATTTAAAAACTCCACTCTTTAACCCACCCTTTCGACGTTTGTCTTACTTAGTACTCACCTTGCACAAAAAAAAAAGGTAAATAAATATAAATTCTGTTCCTCTCACCTACAGGCATAAATAGTTTGGACCTATTCGAATGAATGAACGCGTTATTTAAATTCAACCATGTCTCATTTGCACGTTATCTCTCACATTATGTCTCATTATCATCAAAACAGTTTTCCTGTCATAACCTCCTCTCACTCTAACGATTGCAATACCAATGGACTCCTATGGCAGATTTCTTAACTAACAGCAACGATGAGCCATTTTCCCAAAAAGAGGTGATATGTAGGCGAGCTATTTTTCTGTAAGCTATATCAGTAAAATCTATACGAGCTTCCTGTGATTCAACGAGCAAATCTGCGGTTTACCTGCGCTCTCTCTCCGTCGTACTTGAACTCGCAGGTGAACTTAAGCCCATCAAAGCGTTGCAGCACTTCTTGCACGCCCTTGGTCGGGTGTGCTAGCATAGGTTTGAGTGGGATACTTGGAGTGAGGCGGCAGTGCTTGGGCAGCGCCTCTACGCCCTCCTCGAGCAGCACCGGCACAATCTTGTTATAATTCGGGCACTCGCAATATGTCGTCTTGATGATCAGCGCTGCCTTCTCCACCAGCGCCTTGACCTTCTCGTCCGACAGGCCTTTGGCGGCGTTCAGCACCTCTGGCGGAAACGATTGGTTGGGGGGAGTCATCGCACACGCTTGGGCGATTGCCTGGAAACCGAATGAAGTTATGCTGAAGATTACATATCAATTAACAATCTTTCACAATGGACATTTTGGCTGTATTTTTGTTAACCTAGCAGTGCACATAAGATTAATGAGATTTGATTTTTTTAGCCATTTTAAGTTTTTGCTTGTATCATTTATAAAGTTTTTGCATTAAATCTGTTTTGATATTTTTGTAGATACAAATGTTTTGTAAAATATTTTGGAAGATTGATGAGATATTCAGAACATTTCTGTAGGTGTCAACTTGCAAAAACCATAACTCAGAAGAGCCTATGGCCAACTAACAATTTCACATTCTTGATTTAACTGACCTGCAGTACAGACTGTTCAGCCAAGCCGATGCGTAATTTGCCGGCAAGCGATCGGATCAAGTAGCGTGCTTCGGAATTGCGGCAAGCCACAAACATCGACTGTATTTTGTCCACTTTCTTTGCCATGGACTGAAACAGAAATCAAAATGGATCAGTAAAAGGTAGACAAAAAAAAAGTTGTGACCAGGACTATTGCCTCAAAACTAGTTTAAATGATAAACTTCCCAAAGATAAAACTACGGTCATGAGACTCACACTACATTTCTCTAAATTAGACGTTACCCAGTATGACTCTAAAACGCTCTTCAAGTCGAATTTGATACAGTTTTCTAGCACCATTTTGCTTGCCAACCAAATAATAAATGTGCAGCCAATTTTGATTAAAAGAATTTATCCAAGAATTAAAGGTTTTTTACTTTTTTTTTAAGCTGTGTTGCGAATCTCAGACTACCTACTCACCGCATGTCCGCTCATTTGAGCAATCTCCTTTAACTTCTCAAATACGAGTTTGACGGTGAGCTGCGCAGGCTGGAACATCATCCTCTGCGTGGACTTGCTTTGTTCAGCCACGATGCCGAGATCGCCAGTGGCCTTCGCATCAGCTTTCACCTGAGCCATGCTTCGGCCGGTGCTCTGCGCGATGGCTTTCATCAGCCCCGTTTCGGCTACACCGAGCTCCAGGCCTTCATAAGCGGGCGCCAGCTGGTTCAGACAAAGATAGATGCTTGGCAGGAGGTCGTCAGGGCTCAGAATGATCACTGAACGCAGATAATTTGAAAGTATCTCCACTATCTTAAGTCTGGCACTGATCGCTTCTATCTCTTCCAATGTTCGTGCAAGTGCCATGTATGGAACTTTGTCTCCACGGTTCCAGCAAGCGTCGTTGATGGGGTGGTAATTCTTTTTTGTTGGATTATAGTCGATTTGTCGATCACCTGATTCAGGCCTTGATTCCTTTTCTTTTTCTTTTTCTTCGGTTTTTGTTTTCTTGGTGCCCTTCTTTTCCTTGGGAGATTCTTTTTTAGACTTAGCAGGTGCAGTGGTTGCTTTACGAGGAGCTGAAATTTTGTTATTTTTTATTATTTAATGTAACTAGTTATTAATGTATTTTCTCATTACATTGCTGCCAAAGCCATGGGATTGTGCAGTAAGTAAAACATAAAGCAAAAGTTAAGTAGCATCAGAGATTAGTAATGTAATGTGTTAGAATGGCCCAGTGACTGGAAGAGGTTGGGAATTATTGAAAACCTGTGGCAGCTAGGCAAGTAGCCAAGAAGCGCACAATAAAAATGAATTCATGCCACCAATGTTGATTCTACAACTGTCTTTAAACAAGTGAATTCTCACCAAAGAAGCTGCTGACTTCTTTCTTGAGAGGAGATTGATAAGTTTCTTTCTTATTACCATTTTTCTTTTCTTTCTCTTCATCCTCTGATTCATCTATGTTATCATCATTTTCTGTCATAGCAGATTCATCCAATGAACTTGCAGTCTCTTGCTCAACTTCTTTCTTGGGAGATGCAGGTTCTTTTTCTTCAACACCTTCAACATTGGTACATTTCGAATCGAACACATTTTCAGGCAGACATGTTTTTGACTCGCAAGTTCTCTCACAAGGAGGCTCAGCAGTGTTTGATGAGTCATTGCTAAGTGGTCCAGTTTTGGAATCAGAAGCGCTATCGTGTCTATTTAACTTCAAGGGCTCCTGAACTCTGTTTTGACCTCGGAACTCTGATATTTTCTTCTCAATTCCTGGATGTAATGAGTGTCCCCCGAGTAGATCAATGTTGCCTTAAAATACACGTGGTTGCTTAAATTATATTTCGGTCAGCTGCTCAACTGCTGTTACCAGAAAGCTGTTCCACAACAGTTTTAAACTAAGAGAAGGCTCAGGCAGATAGGCTTTCCCAAGTATGCACAGATTTAGGAATTTTACTAAATATAAATTCTTTGCATATTTTCACACAAAACCAAATTTTAAATACTAGTGTTAAGAAATTACCTTGAGAGTATTGATAAAGTAATTACAGAAACCATCAACATTTCATTGGAAAGTTTACTCACCAACTTTTCTCAGCTTTTTCTTATTTTCTTCGGCTTTTGCCGAACTGGTTCCATTTGTTTTAGGTTCAGCCGCAGTGTTTTTAGAACTGATTCCGCTTCCCTTCGGACTGAGCACTTCCTTTTTTGGACTGTTCCCATTTTTCAAGCGTTTACTCACTCGTTTCTCAGGCGAACCTGGAGATCTGATAAATAATATTAGAATTATTAGAAAGAATAATAAACTACATAAAGGTAGTAAAATAATCTCACAAAATAAAATAAAAAAATTGTCACATTAAGATTTGTGTAGATTTTCTTTACTTTCTACAAGGATACTATACTAACATCCTAGTTGAATTATCTTAACATTAACGTTTATTAATTACTTGGAAACTGCTTCATTGCTGTCTTCTGAATCACTCTGCAATCGATTCCAACGTCGTTTTCCAGTTACTTTAGTAACCTTTTCGGGAGAATCAGCATCACTAGCACTTGAAACCTCTTTTGAGTTGCTGGATTGGAAGATGCACAGAACTTTTAAAACCATGCTAGACGAACTATTAATTAACGTCTTATTAAGCAATAAGCTATCCATTGTGTGTCTGCGCAAAGCATTCGATGCCCGATATTTTGAAGCAATAAAACGACACACATTATTTGACTTCGCCAGAAAACAACACCATTCAGAAATACTGTGCACACAAATGGCAACAGCCATTATCTATTTAACACCTCCTAATACATAATATTACAGTTATAGCATGCTGTTACACTAAATCTAACGACGACGCAACTTAGTACTAAAACTGACGGAAGTATGGTTATGTCATTCTTCTACATACCACGCATTATTGTCCTTCTTAGGCGATGATTTTGGTGGACTCTTTGCAGGCGGCGGCCCCTTGGTAAAGAACGAACTGTTCAAAAACAAAATAGTTGAAAACAGCAGTCAGATTTCAGTATTGAATATGCAATCTACTTTCAAACTTACGTTATGGCCCTTTGCGACATTTTACTGCTTTCGCGCCTAAAATGAAAAGTAACCAACCACCTGCCAGCAATCTGCCAGATTGTGCAAGATACCACATAAAAACTGGCGGTAAAGCTAAAATGGGTAATTATGTGGTATACCACCGCGCGGCTAATCCTTGTCGGATTGCTTTTTTGTTGGTATAATTGGACTCATTGTGCAATTTTGAGTCGACAAGGGTCTAGAGACTTGTGCGGCGACGTCTTTTTTAGATGTAGTTGTTTGAAATCAATGGTTTGTTGCGTTTTCGGTCGGGTCGTACTGTGCAAACCTGTGGTCGTTTGTTATGGTTTCTTGATCATTGACTAAAAATACTATTTTAGTTTATTTAAATTCTTAATAATTTATTTTCTTTTTTTCAATTACAAAAGTTTATACATTTGTGTCGATTTTTCTCTTTATATTTTACTTCTTCCAGCACTCAACTCTTAGCTATCCAAGTATTTTCTTAAGAACATTCTTTGTTATTTGATCAAGGAATTTGAAAAATATTTCACAATTTTGGCCCCAGCCGAATAATGCACAAGAATTTTCACTTTTTCCAGGTTTGGGTGGGGAAAGAGGATTTTAATTTGTGTAACTGATAAACAGTGTAAGTGCAAGGAATAGAATTTATAATTTACAAGCATAAACATTCAAATAAATACATAAACTTAATCTATCCCATACTGCTGTAACTGTGTATCAATATTCCAAATTATGTTAGTATGATTATGTAATTTCAGTAAATAGTAAGCCGGCTTTGAGAGAGATTGGAAGTAGCGCTACTCTCTAGGTCGCCTTGGTGTTGGGTCGTCGCAGGTGGTGATAGTTCGGCAGTACCTTGGTCAGGAAGTCCATCTGCAATGTCTGCGGCTGTTTGGGCAAAATCAAGTATAAATTAAAAATAAATAAGAATAATATGGCGCACAACTTCACCTCTTTCCATATAAAGTAAATAAATCAATTTAAAGAAATAGTAGTTGAATTGTTTGTTTTATAAAAAAATATCTTGGTTAATTGTTACGTATTTATTAAGACATGATTATCAATGGCGTAACCAGGAATTCCTGGGCCCGAGGGCGAGGTTTTTCGAATGTTTCTGTATCGTTCACATTTGTATATGTTTACTTGTGAGTCCTGAAAAAGATACTTAAAAAATGTTTGGTTACTAGAAATAAACAATTCTTTGTGGTTCAGTAATTAATCGCAATCACCATAAGCGATACAAAGTGAAAAGTGACGAATAGATGTTTCCAGTCACGAATTACATTTGCCCCAGGGTAGCTTCCCTTTACATAAACAGCCACTTGTTTTTTTTTCTGTTAGTAAATAGCAAACACGGTTGACAATACGAGACATCAAGTGCAGGTGATTAGCCAAGCCCCGTATTGGATTTTGTCTCGTAGTAACTGGCAGAAAAGCTTCGTTTTGACTCAGTACAAGTTTGAAAAGGCCCCGAAGTACGACGTGGACCCTTGTAAACGAGGAAATTTTTCGTACGGGCACCAACGATGTCCGGGTAATGTTTGAGAGCAGTTGGAGCAAATTTGGGCGGTCTCGACATAACGAGAACGCAAATATTTTAGTCTCACACGCGTTCTGAGACACCTAAAAGAAAACTACCTCAAACTCAATTTGCAGTAATATTCACATCAAAGTGACTATTATTAGTAAATTAGTATTTAATGTTTTATTGTTTATAGCACCCTGGCTAGGTTACAATAAAATGACTTCTATACCTAGCTATACTAGTTTACATTTTTCTAAATATTATTAATTTTAATTTTAAGATCTTCAGCTGACTTTGGCCATGGATCTACTACGTCCATGTCCAACTGGTTCCATTCCATGATTGCAGCTCCCAGGAAAGATCCTGTGCCAAGTTGAAGCCCATCTTTTTGATTTTGAAGAGGTGGTTTCCTCTTCCATGGAAATTTGCTCTCCTAAGACGTTCTTCTAGTCGTTTCCAGGCCTCTTCTCCCAATATTTTCTTGTACATGGCTATCATCCTTGCGGTTTTCCTTCGTTCTTCCAGGGTTTCCCACCCCAGGTCTTGCATCATTTCCGTCTTGCCCCAAACTTTGACAGGACCTTTCTGACTGCCTTGCGGTGTACTTTTTCAAGCAGGTCTTTGTGTCCTTGTTGGTGCGGACTCCAAGCGTTGCTGGCATATTCCATGACAGGTCGTACAATTGACTGATACGCCATTTGTTTCACCTCAACACTACTACTTCTAATATTCATCATCACAAAGTTTAGACAATTTAAAGCTTTTTTGACTGCACTTTCTGTGTGATTTCTCTGACTGGTTGGTGGTGATAGATTGTGCGGTAAAATGGTGAAAGAATGATAGATTTAAAATCAAAGGGATCGTATACTATACTTTAAATGGGAGGAAATGAAACAAGACACCTTGCACCAAATTTAATTGAGAATAACTGAAACTAACAAATTAACCCCAGCATTTTATAAGTAAAATTTAACCTATTCTCACCGTATTTTGTCGTAGTGCATGTCAGATAAATTCCCAGTATTATTAGAAGTTTCTTTTGTCACGGCCAAACTATCGTTGCGTACCGGAAAACTCGAACCAGTAGACATGAAAAAGCTGGTGATTTTAGGAAGTTTATTCACTTTCTTGTTATTGACACATTTAATGCGGCTTTTTGGGCCCCGCGATGGCCCCACGGTGACTGCCGTCAGCCACCGTAGCCAAGTGAACAGTGACTACTTAACTACTTACTGTATTGTGTAAAAGCATTTTTTCCCACGAATGAGAAAAATAAGCTACCCATACCCGCAGAAATAACGCGAATTCGGTCATTTGCGCCGACAAAGAGTAAGGCAGTAGCGTTGAGTGTGTAGCTGCACACTCAGCGGCAGTAGCAAAGTGGTGATTATGTAACCATTACTAGGAGTAGGCTAGTCCCACAGCCTCAATGAGAAAGTGCAAGTGTCTGAAATGCAACTCTTAACTTTAAGATTATTTTGGCAAACCCAACCAATAAATTTTACGTGGGTCGTTGGCACAGGCTTGTTGGCTGGCCTCGTTTTTCCCTCCTCGCTGGCCCCTCGAGCCTTCGCTCAAGGGCCCCCCCATCAGGGAAAAACCTCTGGGCCCGAGGGCAGTCGCCCCGCCTGCCCCGCTGGTAGTTACGCAACTGATGATTATTATTGTTTCTATTACAATGTTGTACAATGTTGTTACAATGTTGTTACATGTTCTATTACAATTCTTGCTTGTTTCAATTATAGTAACCAAAAAAATGTCATACCTAGGCAGGATGTTGATCCTGCAAAATCCAGAATATTGATAGTTAGCAGTCAGGATTACGATGGTACATACTGGGGGCTTGTCGGTCTGGCGACGGCGTTGTGCCGGCTGACCGAATACGGCGGTGAGTTCGGGTAGAACCTCTGACCCTTCGAGGCGGCAGCCGGCGCCGACCACGCAGCCATTGGTCAGCTGCACCCCACGACCCACCCAACCTGCAGGAGAAAATTGAATTAGCATTGAAAAATGGAAGGTAGTCCAACTATTGCTTGTTCTTAAAATGATTAAGGAATGTTTCACTTAAAAGCCACTCAAAAAAAAAAAAACTGAGTTTGAGTTGTCTTAACTGGTAGTTTTTGTACGAGATGGTTCTCGACTCATTCGGTTGCGTACGGGCAACACTTGACTGCAAAAAAATGGGGCCGTCACTTATTCGGTGATTCGAGGATGCTGTTCAGAACAGTTTAGCGCGGAATATCTAGCACTAGCTAAAATCATGGTGTAGCATCAGACAAAGGCAAAGACAAAGACTGTAAAATGGCCGGAGTATGTGAAATAGATTTTGAAACTATGGACTATAACAATTAAGAAGTACGACGTTCAAAGCTTGAGTTGTATAACAAGGGAAATATATGTGAGAAATGTACAGGTTTAATCACAACTTAATTGAATTTTCAGCAAAATAAGTTATTGTTTTCTACAATGTGCATTTAACTTCCTATATTGTGTGGATGTCACATACTGATTGAGGACTTATTTTAGACAGTCGTACATTTAGAGGAAGAAAATGTAAGACACCATAAGATTATATAATAACATAATAAGGAATTGAATAAGGAGTTGGCAATCATTCCACCACAATTCACAACAAGGGTCTTTGCATTTGGCATTTTTGGCAATTGCACTACATGCACAGTGTTGTTAGATCTTAAACAAGTCAAGTAGGACCAAGTCAGCTCGACCAAATCCTAGAGCTTCGCCAAGCTACACTAGAACATGTACGGAACAACTTAAATGAAAATACCTATTGCCACATCAAGATTATAGCAACCAGCCATATATTAAGTAAAGGAAAGGTACCTCTAACACAAATTGGTGTCAGTAACGAGAAAAAATTGAAATAAATAACACTCCTAGAGGTATTAAATAAAACTTACACTTGGATTCGAGAACATTGTTGTCGCCTATGCTGAGAGCCTCAGAGTGAGAATCAACTTCAAAGACATTATTAGAGCCGATTGTAAGCACGGGCTGCCCTACTCCCTTTTCGCCGTCAACTCGCCTGCAAAAGAGTCAGATAAACATAGCAATAATGATTCTAAGTTGAAATTAAACATGTTACAGGTGGTAAGCCTAGCAACTGCCTTTTAGTAGAGTTACCAGATTTGAAAATACCACAGCGGAACAAAAATATCAAATGACTGCTCTTACTCTTTTTTTTGGGTGGGGAAAGGAGCATATGCGCCAAAATTTGTAGCCAGTGAGATTCCCTCAAAATAGCCGTTAACTTTTTATGAGTAAACTAAGCACAGCGGGCATTTTTTGGCCTTGAAATCTAGAGTTTGGCACCACCAAACTCACTAGATCTAAATTTTACTGCTCATGAGGCAGAGCATTATGAAAGCCCAATGTTACTAGAAATTCATAGGACAATTTGTATTTGTATTTGTATTTTTATTTGTATTTTATTATCTTCCCGTTGACCAGTACATGATACAGGTATGGGTATCGTCAGTATTAGATTTTGGTATAATAATGGGAGTATTGCTATGCTATGCTATAATAGGTATATGCAATAGGTATAATGCTATGCTATAATTGGTGGCATTGTTTGTCATGAAAAGAGAAATATTATTGTAGTGTATCCTTTGGTCTCGAATTTAATCAATAACGTTCACTACACATATAAGATTGATCAGATTGAATGATTGCTTTATTCCCAACCATGTGCCGTCGCCATCATGGTATGTACATGGATATCAGTAGTACCAACTTATGAAATACTACAATTATTATAAACAATAGCTCGTGTCCTGGAAACTTTTCTGCCTTTGCAGTTGGAAAAATGTTATCCACCCACCACATAGTGTAAAAAGTACAGGGAATTACTGGAACGTTGGTGCAAGCTAAAACAAGGTGGATAAATGTTGTCATCTGAAACAAAAGATGCATCTGCTTAGGTGTCTTTTTGAAGCTTGGTGAAAACTAAGTAGGTCTTTGCTACGTAGTCTAACAAAAGTTGACACAAGCTAGACATACTTCTTGATATTCCTGGATTCCAGGACAATTCAAGATAAATTTCAGTACTCTATGCCACTTTGGAAACCTTGATTTTCTCAAAATTTTGTGGTTGCGGAGTGAGATTGAAAATCGTCGGAATAGGACTGTTGCTGGTTCGCTGCCATCTGTTAGAATTCCAAAATTTAGCCACAAAATTCAGAAGGGAATTGGCGTGATTCAAGTGCAAGAGCGGGTTTAATTTCGGGTTCATCGCTCGCCAAGCTTTGACTGATGATATGGGTTCCACAAAGCCCGCGCAACAACCAACACTCATGACGGCACTCACTGAACCGTGGCCAGGGCTTTCGCAATTTTACCCAATTCAAAAACCACAGGATTCCAAGCATTCTAATGGGATTCTTGTAAGCAGATCGGAACACCTGGCAACCCTACCTAGCAATATAAACCTACGTTGCAAAACTTTAAAACCCAATACTTACTTATTGATGATTGATGCTTGCTCCTCTATAAGATTGCCTTCTCCGATAACGATAGGACCATCGGCAGCAATGATACTTGCTTTTGGATGGACAATAGTGAGGCTACCAATGGTGATGTCACCACGCAGTTCACACTCGTTGCACACAACAGCACCAGGCAGAATTTTCACGCTAGAAATTACAATAACACTTTTACACACAGCAGAAAGTTAACAGGCCTAGTGTGTTCTGCTAAAACAAAGAAAAATTCGTGATTTGTGATATTTTCATTGTATTTGGAATAGTATTCTAGAATCTAAGCTTGCTGACGCCAACTTTTGCTGATTTCAAGTGCAGATGTAGAGGTTATGCTCAATATCTGTCATCAAACGCTGAACACATTTGAATACTGAAATTTATAAAAAAATATAACATTTATCAAAGAAGCAAATTTAACATGGTAGTTTAGATAGTTTTTCATTCACTCTATAACAAAATTCTAAAAAAAAAACATTTTAACATTACTTGCTGTCAAACTCTCCCATGTTGAACTTTGGGTATTTGGGGTGATGATGCTGCTGTCCAACGATGGCGTGTAGATCGCCAACTAATGGAATTCAGGGAAATAAGGTTAATGTCAGGGAGTTCCAAATAAACCTCACGATATTAGTATAATGAACTCAATTTCTGATCTGTTGAATCACGGCTTTCGATTTTCTATGATGCGAAGTGTTTTGAAGAGTGGCGTTTATGCTCAGAGTCGTGTAAATTTAGCGTGTCGTCGTTTTGGATCCCAGCCTGTGACTTCTCCTGAGAGCAATGTTGATGAAGGTATTAATCTGCTATCCGTGCGTTTTTGCAAATATGAAACCGTCTTTGACAAAAAATAAAAAACAACCCTCAAATTTGTATGTGTGTTTTAGAGGAATTTCGAGTCCTGGATCTGAAACAAAGCAGAAGCCGTCCATTTATTCGACGGAAAGTTTGGAAATCGGAAGTTCTTCCTCCTCGGTATTGAATTTTTTCTTATTCTAGTTCCAAAGATTTGACCATGTAAATATTTGTTTGATTCATGTTTTTGAAAAGGTTTTAAAAATACATCAACAAGGCAGCAGATTAATTTCAGTATCAGTGGGTAGACAAAGATTTTCTATTTTTAATTTTGTTGTCTTAATTCCTGTAGAACTACGAAGATGCCAGTAGATCAAGCGTGGCCAAATGTCTGGCCAGGACCACGTACTTTCCAGCCTGCAGCAGTGCCTCTCCCTGTTCGGCAAGGGTATACCAAAGATGGAGCACCTCCAGGAAAGTTTGCAAATGCAGAACTAATGAAAATTCCAAACTTTTTACATCTCACTCCACCTGCAATCAAACTGCAATGTCAAGCTTTGAAGAAATTTTGTACGAAATGGCCAGCCGAATTGGATACTGATGAAAAATGTCGAAAAATATTTCCTCTTGAAGTCATTTCCAGTGATTACTGTCAGTCGTCACCTGATATCAAACATCCTTTGGCCCGAATTGTGACTATCAGGGTAAGACTAGTGAATCACCTAAGCTCCTATACTCTGTTCATGATTGTGGATAGGTATGTAGTAGATAAGTACTAAACGGAAATAACTTTGTAGGTGAAACTCAGCAGTTTGCCATTGGACAAACACGCAAAAGATAAAATACTACGACTAGTAGGCGAGCGGTACGACAGTGCCACAGATGAAATAATTATTGCCACTGACAGATGTCCAGTGAAAAAACAAAACTATGATTACTCCATGTATATTTTAACGGCGCTTTTTCACGAAGCTTGGGTATGTAAATAAAATGGAAATTGAATTGAAAACAAATATCACTGTCACTGCTAAATATCGCTCGATTTGATATTTTTTAGAGAGTGGAACTATGGGAGAGTGAAAAGTCGGAAGCTGATATGGAATACTACGACTGGGATAAGAGCATTTCTCAAAAATCTGTGAAACATTGGGCGCAGTGGCCCAAAACAGACGAGACACAAAATACCTCAGGAACGCAACTGGAGTTTGAGGAATACAAGCATGCCGTTTCAGAATTGTTTAATTCAGGTAAAAGTACACCATTCTGAATGTCTGCAGTCTGAATATCAAAATTTAATGTGCCACTCAGTATTTAGAGCCTTGAACAATATTCTCACTTGAAAGACTCCCTCTTGAGTACCAGCTAGGTACAATGACAGCGAACATGTGTTGAACACAAGATGAGTTGAATCATTTAAAGGGGTATTTACCCTTCAAAATTGATTTTTACCATAGATTTGGAAGATTTAATTATGGCATTTAAACTATTAAAAAAAAATCATTTGTCCATGGCCGTCCGTGCCGAAATTGCCAAAGTCCGCGTTTTTCGGCTTGGGTGCTTAGATCCCTAGCACCTAGACAAACCTCTGATCAGTTAAAATTCAAATAATTTGAACATAGACCTCCATTCTTCCTCTGTGTTGAAATAATTTGGCTTTGTGATACGATTATTCATTTAGCCGCGGTAAGCGAATTACTGGAGGTACATGTAATTAGCATGTTGCATATTTTCATTTTCGTGCAGTGCCGCTCTGAGCGGCAGCGACAGCGCTCGGAAGGGAGAATCGGTAGGGAGGGGATAGACTTTTGGCAATTTTGGCCAACGGATCGCCCGCAGGGAAAGAAAAGAACAAGAAAGACAATTCTCTACAAGAGAATTGTATTCAGCTCGCAGATTGCGCCGCGCGAAAAACCAGAAATCTTCGATAATTAATTGCAGATCCATCTTTCAGAAAATTCTTTGAAATAGGTCAATTTCAATTCATACTACAGTTACAAATCTATGGTAAAAATTAATTTTGAAAGGTAAATGCCCCTTTAAGAATTCTGAAACCATTTTTGAAAAATATGGCCCTGTAAATTTGCATTTCAAATACTGCAGAAAGCACTTTGAAAACACTCCAATTAGATGACTTCTGACTCCTAGAAACTTTGTTTGGCACTCATGGCAGGTGCTAATTTATTGGAAGGGACATAAAGGCCACTCTGGAGATATCAAGACTGCTTGTTCTTATTGAAAATTGGGGTCCATAGTTTAAGGTTCTACCGTTGTTCTACCAAGCAAACATTTCTTGCTTGCATTGAAATTCTTTAGCCACATGCTCAGATTCCTAGATACATGCTGTTTCTAACTAGTATAATCCCATGTGTTTCAGGCGAAAACCAGTATGCGACAACCAAGTACAAAGAAGCAGTCAAAAACCTTGTCTTGCTAGAAGAAAATATTTCAGTTGTAAACTAACTATTTGCTTGCTTGTTCAAATAAAATAAAATTTTATTTATAAAGTAACTTAGAAATATGGACGTGGTGTCCTTATGATTTAATTTTTGTCCACCTAAATATGTTGTTGAATATTAAATGAAATCACTTGGAGCGATGGCAGGCGATGGGTACTTTTTATTTTTGTGTACCTGTGTCGAACTATAATTGGATTCCGAGTTCAAAAATGAAATGTTTTTCAAATACACGCTGTATGTTTAATAATTGCATGTAAAAGAAGTACAAAATACATTTTAAGTGGACAATTGTATGACGTTCCTTCCAAGTGACTTACTTTGATTGACACTGCATAGGAAAAGAAGTGGTGCATAACATAATTTACTTGGCAATTATCAGTGGATCTGAACCGAATAGGTTGATCATTGCTACTGAAGATGACAGTTTCCTTGATGCATCCTGGTTTGTTTCCTGTAGGCTTTACAGAAATGTCATACTTTTAAGCATTACTGAAGTGAGAACCTCAGAAGTTAGTTGTGAAAAGATGTGGAAAATCCCAGATGTGTTTGTTGCAATTTTAAGTGGTTTAAAGCAATTCTTGCTTGTGGTAGTCCATATTTGCAATAAAAAAAAACTGGAATCAGTTTCAGAAAAAGACAAGACAATTTTTTGCTCTCTCCTTTCACAAAAATTGGAAGGAATGCTTGGCAGGGGATATTACAATGGCCCACCATCCTACCAACATCCATATCATGGGTAAGTCAATATATATACCCAATATTACCTAATATATACATACATATACATACATACAAAACAATTTTATCACATCTATTCATTTCACGACTTATAACACATTTATTTTTCTGTCCTGGAAGAAGACAGTAAATGTCCAATGGAAAATTTTTAGGATGGAAAAATTGAAAGTTTTCTACTCTTCGTCAGATGTAACTGTTCGAAAACGTATCATTGGGAACACCAACCAGAAATTTTCGTGTTTCCCACATGTCTACAGGCAGCTCATTATTATTCCAGAAAATCAGATGAAATCATCTTCAAACTAATTGCATTTTTCTTGAGTTAAACCTTGAACTCTGCAAGTCCAGTGCCCTGTCATAATAGATAGGTAGTATTTGAATAATGCATAAAACAAGTGCATAATGCTATGCACTCATCTCCTTTCCTTCCCACATCCCTTACTTTGTCGTGACACAAAAAGAAGATTTTTAAATTAACTATTTCTGGAAAAACCACACCCCTAAATGAGACCAATTTGCTTTGCAGGATAGGATTCGATCCACTGCTACTACTAGCAGGACTAGCATTTCTTGCTTTACTGTTACAAACCATCCACATTCTGTTCTACTCAAAGCATGCATATTCCATTTCTCATCCAACTACTTCAGTGAGATCGGATGAGAGTGTGGTTCAGCTGGCCGAAGTAGTAGGGAAAGCACTACAGAAATATGTAAGGATGGATGGCTTGTGCTCTAGGAATTAAGAAATATACCGAAAGGTAGAATTATCATTTTTACAATTTATTTATATTTTCCAGGGAAATCAGTATGCCATCAAGAACAGTAGTCCAATTGAAGATTCAATGGTGAACAAATTTTTCTCCAGTATGTTACAACGTTGATTAATCGAAATACCCTTGGTCAGTTCAGTTCTTAGTAATAAATAAAAAATGTTCATAAGTTATTCTATATGTATTTGTATTAAATACTTGTTCATTTTTTTGATTGACTGACTCTTTAGGCAGCATTTTAATTTGATTAAATAAAGTATTTACAGTATTAATATTTAAAATAAAGTGTTTCTAGTTTGAAATTAAAAATACATTGACACTATCAATAAAATAAAGACCTATTTAAAATATAAGATGTTAAAAATACAAGGAGTTGCAAAATGGTCACCTAGACCTTCTTGGTGAGCGTTCGTAACGATGAGTAATGCATGTTGTGTGTCTTGTTGGAGGTCGGCGTTGCCTTGGGAGCGTCTCTCGCCACGAAGGACTCTGTAACATTTGTATACAAACATTGAAGGCATTGTAGTGGTTTCATATTTTTTTCCCTTGGGGGATCCATGGAAAAAACGATTTTTTTTTATTCATTGTTTGGGTTTGGTATGAACTATTGGTGAAAAAAATTAGAATTTTGCAGAAAATGTTAAAAAATCTTACCGCGGGATACTAATATAGAGGAAAGCTTTTCGAAATTGTTGGCCTGTGTATTTTTTAAAGTGAAGTTTGGTAGTGTTAATGGATTGACCAAATTTGAGATCCACAGCTGCTACACTGGCTTAAAACACTGAAAACATGCCTTGGACTGGCTACTTTTATGCTTATAAAGTTACTTATAAGTCACTATAAGACAAAATGACATTTTCGACTTTAAAAGTGTTTTACTAGTTGTTAGTTTAACTAGTTTTTGTTTTGTCACAATCGGAGAAATAAAAGGTAATTTCTGCACAGGAGTTCTTACACACCCAAATGAGAGCCAACTCTAATAGCCTTAACCAGTCCCATTTTCTCTATTAAAAACATTACATTACTTCGCTTCTTGAGTACGAGTATTTTACAAAATAAAGAAAATTGAACTGAATTTTCCAACTATCTATTTCTGAACCATGTTAAAACACAGTGCTCGATAAGTTAAAAGTTTAGCCGTTCATAACAACGTTCTGACTAGCTAATAAGAAAACCTTCATTTCTAAGCCAGTTTCAGGAAAGCTGACCTAGAAAGGTAAAAAATTAGCCTTCGTGTAATTGACTAATTGAGAGGTGAATTTTGCAACTAAAATGTCTCATTAAAGATATTGGTGAGGGAATTCACC